>OY728120.1:1209484833-1210866115 GCA_963277665.1 Viscum album | reverse complement strand
TATGTTATTATATTAACATTATCCTAACACCCAAATTTATCTAAACCATCATTGGATACCGACTATAAAATCCCAGCCTTATTACATTACATAATCTCAAATTTAGTCAAGAACTCGCTACCTTTCACATTGAAGATCATTTCATGTTTTTAGATTTATAGAATTGGGACATAATATATTTATAACATTCCACATTTATAAATAGTGTATATAATAAAAATAGTAATAATTTCTTCCAAAATATAAAACATTTCAAATAAAACGTGATTTCTTTTATACGTCTTTATAACATTTTGCATAGCTTCCTTATTTATCATACACATACTTATAACATTTGAAAATAATTTAAAAACTTGGGATGAGCACAAGAATATTAGAAAGGGATATTAAAAGAAGGAAAAACATGTCAGTACATGAATACTTGTAACATATGAAATCATTTTAAAAAACATAATTGTAACCCATATAAACATACATTGTGAAACATGATATTTCCAAATATATTTACACAACAAATAGAAAAAAAATAACCACAAATTTTTCTTAGGGAATTAATTAATTATTTTTGTAACCATATTGGATACCTTATGATTTTTAATCCTCATGAATTCCTTACAATGTAACTCTCATGACTACCTTATTGTGTAACCATCACAATTATACTTGGAGTAACCATACATCCAAACTCCAACATACACATAAACCATGAATTATTGGGAGATATAGGTCCCACCATTAATCATAAATGAAACCCATGAACCAAATATAATCTTACAAACTGAATAATTTCATAAAAACATTACATTAGAATTCTGTGAAAAATTGTATTAGAATAGGTTTTTAAAAGAAAATCTCCTTACTAATATGATTTAATTGATATGAGAATCAAGAAAACGATAAGAATATGTGTATAAACTATAAATAAACATAATTAAAGATAATATAAACTAAAATTCATCACATAATTGATCTCAAAACAACACAATAAATGAATTATAAGGTTAACCCACTGAATGGAAATCGAGTTAAGAATTCCCTTACCTCGAGTTTATTTTACATAAACTTATTTTAAAAAATATGTTTACTAGTTAAATGAGCTTATTTAATATCTTAAAGAAACATATTATTGTTTATAATACCATATATGATCATTTTTGTAACATCATTTCACCCTTTAATTACAAGTATTTTGTTTGTTCCATTGTTTTGGGTGTATTTTTAAATGATTTTCAAGACTAGTTTGTTTTTGATTTTCTTATAGTATGGAAATGAAATTATAGTAGTTGAATGTAACGGTTTTCATATGATTCAAGAATATATAATGATACCTTAAATGGTTGTTTTTATCTTATATGATTATGGATCATTAGATAAAACATTATGGATATTTGTTTATATCATTTTGGGATGTTCCTAGATAATCATGAACTTGTTTCATTATATAATTTAATGTTATGTATAGTTGTTCATTCAAGAATATAAAATTGTATAAAAAAAATTATTTTTCAACCATTAAAATGTTTTATGATCATAATTGAAGGATATTTTTGAAATTGAAAACCTGTCATCCACGATTTTGGTAAATCGGCACATCGTGGACGATGTTATTTTTTTAGAATAAGAGGGAGAGGAGAGGATGAAAGATTATTAATATTTTACATGAGCTTGATAAAATACATAGTATATAATATTCTGTAGATTTCATAAATCCTAGATAAGTGGAGGGGAAGGGAGTATAACAAAAAGAAGGAATTTAAAAGAAAACACTTGAAAAAGGAAGATGATTCTTATGCTGGATCTCTTCTCCATGAGATCCTCCATAAGACCTTTGGTTATGGTATTTTGGTGAGACATGAAGGTCTTGGACATTAGGAAGAGCCTTGGGGGGGGAATTGGGTAAAACATAGACAATTATCATGGCCTAATAGGTGATATAAGTAGAGGTAAATGAAGGTGTTATTTATAGTGGAGTAGAGGAGGGATTTTACATTATGTTTATCATTAATTTAATATTTTTGTCCAAGAAAATGAATAGTCTTCATTATTGTGATAAAAATAGTAAATAGATCATGTGAGTTCGAAACATGTGGTATTACATCAGTTATGATGTTATAAATATTGTATTATATTGATAAGTTAAATATACGGTGTTTTACCGTATTTTACTATTCAAAAAAAATTCCAGAATTCCCTAAAAAACTGAAAAATTCACCCCAACTAATATTCAACGCGTAGAATTAAAATATAAACTCGTCTTTTTAAATAATTTTCTAAATATTAATATATATTTTTTAAATAAAATCATAATTTATTCAAAAATTATCTTTTTTAAAACAATAACTCATTTCCTACCACCTTGAAGTAGAAAATTTATGTTTAAAGGAATGTTATAACTATATAATTAAAACAATGTTTCATGCATTTAAATTAATTTTTAGAATATTTTTGTGTTTCATTATCCCACCCTTCTAGAAATTGAATCCTCAGAATTTTATTTACTTATTAAACAAGTGAGGGTACCTTTCTCTCATAGAATTTTCAGACAACATTGTTGCTTCTTAAACCTTGTGCTTTCTCCAAAAAACCATTACCTTTTGGATTACCTTATTCGCCAATACCAATTCCCTTTGATCAAGAATATTAATTGGTTTTACTTTATAAGAAATGTTCTCTTCTATATGAACTGATTTTGGGATTAAGACATGAGGTGAATCTGGAACATACATTCTCAATATCGCAAAATGAAAACATTGTGTACCTATTATAAACATGGAGGCAAAGCAACACGGTATGAGAAAGGTCCAAATTTCTCTAGAATTTCATAAGGCCTAGTGAACTGTGGACTTATATTTTTTTCTTACCAAGATGAATTACACTTTTCCATGGTGATATTATAAAAAGAAAATCATCACATAACTCTAGTGTAAAATTCTTTTCTTTTGTTGTCTGTATAAATTTTATGCCTCCTATGAGCTATCCTCATGTGTTGATTGATCATATTCGCTTTCTCAGTCACTTTCTCTACTAATTCTAGTCCCATCATCTTCCTTTCCCTGACTTCATCATAAAAATATGGATTTCTACATCTCTTCCCATACAATTCCTCAAATTGTTCCTTCTGTATACTAGAATGAAAAATATTATTATAATAAAACTCAATTGAATAAATATGTAGATCCCAATTTCCATGGTAGTCCATTGAACAAGCTCGAAGCATATCCTATGAAGTCTGAATCGTTCGCTCTAACTGCTCATCTAATTAATGATGAAAAACTATAGTGAAATTTAATTAAATGCATAATGGATTTTGAAGGCCCTTCTAAATGTTATAAGTGAACCTAGGATCCCAATAAGATACAATAGAAGGAGGAACTCCAAATAACATGAAAATCTCTTTGAGTTACAATAGAAAAAGTTAATCCAAAGACATTGTATCTCGAATAGAAAAAAAAATTATATATTTAGTCGGTCGAGCAATAATAACCCAAATCACTTTGTTACGTCAATAACTCTTAGGTAGTATGGTGAAAAAGTCCATGGATATGTTCTTCCATTTCCTCTGGAAATTGAAGTCGCTAAAGCACCCCCTTTGGTAACTATCACTATACTTTAAATAGTTTATATGAAAATATTTCATATTAAAATTGGTAATATCTCTTTTCATTTTATCCCACCAGTAATAATCCTGAAGGTCTCTTTACATCTTAGTACTCCCAGGATAAGCTGAATATGGAGAATAATGTGCTTCACACAACAATTCTTTCTTCACATGGGAATCACAAGGCACTGCCAACCTTTTTCCAAATCTTAGAATACAATCTTTATCAAAGATAAATTTTGGAAACATACCCATTTTAACCAATTCTAACTCTTTATATAGATCACAATATTCCTTTTGTGCTTTATTAATTCTATTTGATAATGATGACTATACTAAAACCTGGAATAGAATAGATGTATTTCCTACACCAACAACATCTTTTCCAAAATTAATCAAATCATTAATCAGGATATCATTTTCAAAACATAACATGGTTAATGATGCATGATGTTTTTAACTCAAGGAATCCTCTACTTTTTTTTCTTTTTCCCAGATGGTAATTGATCATGAAATCAAAATCCATTACCAGGTCAAGACATCTTCTCTACCTCATGTTTAATTCAATCTAAGTGAATATATACTTTAGACTATTGTGTTCAATATATATTTGACATTTGGTTCTATATAAATGATGCCTCCTACTGTTCAATGAAAAAACCACAGCTTCTTATTAAAAATCATGAATGGGATAATTTAACTCGTGAGGTTTTAGTTGTCATGAAGCCAAATCAATTAAGTGATCATTTTTCATCAAGACCCAACCAAGTCCCTTCAATGAAGCATCACTTTAGATGAAAAAATCACCATTTCGGGAAGGCAAGGAAGAAACTAGATGATTCACAAATCTCTTCTTCAGTTCCTGAAAACAAACCTCACATTCTTTTGTCTAAATAATTTAAACCCCTTCTGCATTAACTTAGTTGGCTGGATAGATAACCGTGTAATGTTTTTAACAAACCGTCAGTAATAACATGATAATATAGTAAAACTATGAATCTCTATATCATTCATATGTCTTATACATTCATCAAACACTTTTTTTGGCGGTCAACATTTATTCCATCGTTATTTACAATGTTCCCAAGTAAAGAAATATGTTGCAACCATAATCACAATTTATGAATTTTCTATAATGTTTTTTCCCTTTAAGGTTTTCAAAAGAACCCTTAGCTATGTCTCCTGCACCTAATTACTCTTAGAGAATACCAGAATTTAATCAATAAACACAACCAAAAATTTATCTAAGAACTCATGAAATATTCTATTCATAAGATTCATGAATACAATAAGTTCATTAGTTATCCCAAACAGGATAAGAAGAAATTCATAATTTCCATATCTAGTACAATTTTTTTTGGGATGTTATCCTTTTACACCTTCAGTTGATGGTATCCAGATATCAATTCAATCTTCTAAAAGTACTAATCTCCCTAGAGCTGATCAAACATGTCATCGGTATGAATAAAATGATTCTTTTTTAATAGTTTTGTTATTAAAGTCTCTATAATCACTAAAAAGTCTCATGAAAAAATCGTTCATTTTAACAAAAAAATAGGACCACCCCATGGTGAAGTTCTAGGATGAATGAATCCTTTATCAAGAAACATCAGCAACTGATTTTTCAGTTCAATATATTCTGTTTTATCTATTCGATAAGGGGTTTTGAAATTGTCTTAGCATGAGGAACTAATCATTTATGAATTTGACTTCCCGATCAGGTATGAAACCAGGTAACTCCTCAGGAAAACATCAAGGTATTCATTAACCAGTGGCACATAAATAATCTTACCAGTTCCATTATTTTCAATAATATTATCAAGATAACTTTCATTTCCATATTTCAACAGTTTCTCAACTTCCTAATACGTTATCAATTTTATGGGTTCATTCTTGTATACAAACTGAAACACAGTCTATGAAAAAAATTCATTAGCTATATAGTTTATCTTAGCATGGTAAATAGAAAGTCAATCCATTCCTAGAATGAAATCAAACTATACTAAGTAAAAAACAACCAGGTTTGTAGGTAATGTATTTCCAAAAAACCAAAATATAATGATACATATAATTCATTTTTTCTATATTATTTCCCCTAGTTTTTTAACAATATGTTCTATTCTCATTTGTTGTGGTGATATTTTAAATTTACCAGAAAATTCCTTAGAAATAAAGGAATGTTTAGAACCTGTATAAAATAAAACATTAGAAAAGTTTGTGTAGAAAAACATGGCATTGATAAAACTTCATTGAATGACTCGATGTCTACTAATTTAGTCACAAAGGATCTCACTACACAAGTATTCTTATAGTTTGGCTTCTTTGCATCATTCAGATCTCTCTTTGGGTAGGCATTTCCATAATGACCCATCTCTCCAAATTTAAATCACATTACAATGTTCATATCTGGATTTGTCTTTGGATCATTTTCATTAAAATATTGGGAAATATTTCCAAACATACCACATCAATAACACTTCTGAGTTTTGGTAAGGCATTACCCAGGGTGATTTCAACCACACTTTTCACAAATAGAAACAAGAATTTCATACCATCAGATTTCTTTGGTTGATTCTTACCCATATTTTTCTATTTGGACATCTTCTTCTCCTAGTTTTCAACATTCATGTGATCATAATAAAACTCCATCTCTACCCTCTTAGTACGTTATATAAGTTTCTCATAACTTTTGAATTCATAGGAGGGCAATGCCCTTTGATACCTTTGCTTCAATCTTCTGTAAAAGTGGTTGATTTTTCTATCAAGATTCAGAATAAGATTTAGGGAATAACTCAGTATTTAGGTGAAGTTCACTTCATAAACATCCATTAAATCTTAATCATTCTACTTCAATTCAATTAATTGGTTCTCTATATTATGTTGAACCACCTTTGAACAATATTTTTCAAGGAAACAGATTTTAGATTATTCCCACTATAAGGCATCAACTTCGTCTATCTGCATGATATTCTGGACCATTAACCACCACTGATCGTCTTATCCTTCAAACTGATAAATAGAAAGACTAAAAATTTGATTATATGAATATCCTATTACATAGAATATATTTTCAAGGGATTTAATCCATCCTCTAGCCGCTACTAGTTCATAAGATCCATTGAAAGAAGGAGGTGTCGTATCTTAAATGGTTCTACTATAGTCATGTTATTTTGTGGTTCCTCTATTTGTTATCTTGAATGGATGCCACCACCATTTATCGCCTACTTCATCTGATCCATTACTACCACAAACTTCTCACTTACAATCCCTACCATTCCAGGCTGTAGATTTAGAAGGATACCATTCATTCTGAGTCTCTCCTCTTTTGCTTCCCGATATCTTCTGTGGAATACCATTTGGAAGAAACATAAATTATTCAAATGACATGATAATATTTAAATTCTATATCATTTCAAATAAACAACATAGTAAAAAAATTATAGTATTCTATTAAAATCATCTTGTCCCTCAAATATAACTAAACAATCCCCTCATACAAACTCTAAGGACCCAACCTTAGTAAATAACATAATCTGGAATTTTGTCAAGAACTCACTTCCTTTCACATTGAGGATAAATTAAAGATTAGATATTTAGAGAATTGGGACATAATACATTAAAAAAATTCCACATTAATATAGAGTAGATAAAATTAAAAAAGTAATCATTTCTTCCAAAATAGAAAACATTTCAAATAAAACATGATTTCTTTGAAAAATATTCATTACATTTAACATGGATTCCTTATTTGTCAAAAACATACTTATAACCAATGAAACTAATTTAAAAACATGGGATGAGCACAAAAAGATCTGTAGGGTATATAAAAATAAGTAAAGAACACATTAGTCCATGAATACTTGTTATTTAAGAAATCATTTTCAAAGAGACATAATTTTCCCCCCTATAAATCCAATTATTCAAATTTTTGCATCACTTTGCCACTTATAATTTCATATTAGGAACCATTTTCAATTCAATATCATAAACAAGGAAGAAATGTTTTATGTTCAACAATTTACACAAAAAACATTTTCCCGTGCATGCCTAAAATGATGCATGCCCCAAAATAACCTTGTTTTCTTATAATGAGTCATGTATACTCAAATATCATGCCATGACGGGATAGGATAAAATTAAAAACAAATCTCAAAAACAAATTTCACGTCACACAAAAAGTGCATCACCCAAGGTGAAATAATATTGAACTGTAACACCAACTAGTAATAACAACAATCCTACACTTGGTACAGGGTTTAACACCATACAGGTTGTTATGAATCCCATGAATGAGCTCATGTCCATGACCCAAATATTCATAGTCTCCACTATTCCTTTAAAAATGTTGTTAGGAAAAAGAAAATAAAATAAAATCGCCTTTGATTTAACTTTGTAATTTCCTGGCATGGGTGACCCAAGCTGGACCACCACATTACCTCAAGTGTGCCTCCCCATATGGTAGAGGCTTCCAAATAGAAACAAGGTTATGATAGGTTGATCATGGGGACGATATACCCTCTTTTATGAGAGTAATACTCCAGAATAAATAAATAAACAATATTAGAACCACATATAACCATAAAAAATACTGATATATTAATATTATCAAACAAGAAATTCAATATCCAACTAAAGCCGAAAACATGTCATGCTAAAGTAATTATCAAGTGTATAAAATGAAAAATGAAAATGAAGATACTAATGAATCCAAAGTGGGTCTTAAACCATGTCTAGTTTCCTCAACCATGCTCCATCCCCAAATCACCCATCTAATAGTGGGCCTTTTCCCTTAACATATCATTTAGTAGAGAAATCTATTTGAGTACTAATCAGGCATCCTGTGTAGGGTGTGAGTACAACACAATAGTCCACCACCAATTGTTTCTAAAACATTATCTAGTAAATAGTATTTTATTTATTTGTATAAATAAAAATACTAATTTATAAGTAAACAATTATTAAATTATCAAATTATTCATTATTTAATAACATAAACACCCTCAGTTTCTGAGGACACCTGAAACTCAATACCGGCCTTATCCCACACTAGATTCTGGAAAATCCTTAGTGGATGTCATGTCTTACAATTCCATTGTTACCATTATATCTCATCTGAATAATAGAATTATACTATGAAAATTCTAGATCAAAGTTCTCATATGAATTTCATTATTACCCTCCATTATTTCATTAATTAATTAAATTAATTAATTAATCATCTCATTCTCATTAATTAATTAAAAATTTAATTAATATTATCATTTCATTACAAATTCAATAATTAGTTCATCATGTCAATTCCCATAACTAATCACTAGATTAATTAATCAAAAACCACCATCCCAATAATCTCATAGTTAATTCATCAATTAATATTCATTTTATATTCTCATTATCATATAAATAATTTCACAATTAATTATTCAAATAAAAAATCTTAATTTCCCATAATTAATTACACTATTAATTACTCTATATCAATAATTTAGATATCTCATAATTAATACCCTAATTATTTATCAAATTCATAACCCTAAATCTCATAATTAATTAAACAATTAATTATTCCTAACTCCCACTATTTTATAATTCTACCATTAATTAATTGATCCAAATTAATTAATTTAATAAAAAACATCAATAAATAAACAAAAATAGAAATTATACAATTTTCAAACATGTAATAAAAATCATGAGTATGTGATTCAAATATTAGACCACCAACATCAATTTTGTGATGAATGGTCACCAATCGAAAATCCCCAAAAATTGAGCAGCACGATGATGTAGAATGGGATATGGATCTAAAAACCGAAATTAGGATTAAAAAAATTGAAGATATTATTAATCTAGATATAGATCTACAATTATAGATATAGATCTAACCACATATTTTTAGATCTTTCCCAAACAAATAATTTCATTAAATAAAGAAAGTGAGAATAATGGTAGAAGATTGAGAAAATAATCTATATATGATTAACTTATTGGGAAGGGTGTAGATCGTATATTTGGGATTTGAATTGAAAATAATTGAGGTGGGGAAGGCTTATAATTAGGCTAGAGAGTTCCAAATTCATGAAGGACTGCCTATGGTCGAATGGGGGTCAAATTGTGTGTGTTTCAGGGGTTTAAGAGATTTTAAAATTAAAAATCTAGTGACATTAAAAATAGTGCATGATTTTATTGGTAGGTGAACATGGTTTTAACTAACTGTGCACCAAAACGTTTTTCTAGTTATTATGGAGTTTATAGTTACGTATAATGGGGTGCACAGTTTGTGAAAATTATGCAATGACCATGCACAACCCCTTCTTCCTTTTTTTAAATTTTCCCATAAACAGACCCCAATATATAATGAAAATGAAAATTAATCAATAGAAGGGAAAATAGTACCTGAAGAAGAGCATGAGACATATCCAAAAAATATAAGGATCTCATAGTCTTTAATTTTACTCAATTTTATCTTTATATTATTTTAATAAGGTAAGTTTTATCTTTTTTTACTCATGTTATTAATCCTTTAAGAACATAATTAAATAGGTAATAATTATATAATTTTTACCTAATGATTCAAAATATTAATTCCAATTTATTAAATTAAAATCCTAAATGTTTGCGTAAAATTAATATTAATACAAATGTAGTCATGCACAAACCCCTATTTTATCCTTTGTCATGATAGTTAATTTTAAATATTTTCACTAATTATTATGGTAAAAAAATTTGAACATATTATGATATAAACAATCTACTAATTCCAAATATTTATACCAATTATTTAAAATTCTATTCAAAGTAGTGTAAAAATTAAAATTAAATCTAATCCTGCATATGTAGTGAGAAAGTGGGGTTTTAAAATGAAGATGTCCAAAAGTTTTTAATGTCTAAATTTAGTATAAACATGATAAAAATAGCCTAGATTGGAATAATAGATGTATTATTTATCTAAAATTAATTTAAAAATTATTCATAATATAATTTAACTATATAAATTAAGTAGATAAAAAATCATTTTTAAATTAAAAATGAGAGTTTTCACTATTCATCAAAAATGAAATTTCTTAGAAAAATATAAAAACTTCACTCTAAGATAATATTATAATTAAAATTATAATAATTAAGTTCATTTTTTCAATAAAATTTATAAAAGGGTAATTTTTTTAAAACAAGCCTTCCACTAATAAAATATAAAAAGACCTTTTTAGGAAAATATTGTTTTTAAGCGTAATCCTATATTTTTTCTAATATTATACCTATGAAATATATTAGATGGATGTTAAAAAAATTATGAAAATATGTAAACATAATATTGTAATTACTATTCATACCATCCATTATAATCGTTAGGTAATAACTACCACATTAAATAATAATAATATTTTATTATTGTTTGGTTAAAGTGTTAATTATGGGTAACTCAAGTTACCAATTATTTAATTTTATTTTTAATGAAAATATATTTCCTAAAATATTGGGAAGTTACATCTTACACCCTTTAAAATTACATTCTACATCAAAATTCATCTTGGTTATCAAATGTCTAACATTTTTATATTCCATTCATTGAAACCCATATCATGTAATGGGTTAATAAATGATTATATAATTAAGGTAAAGGAAAATATGAAGGTTCTCTCATAACTATTTTTACAAATGGAAAAAAAGTGTGGGATTTGGGAAAATGTATTTGGAACTAAGAGCCATTTAATATTAAAATTTATACTTTTTTGTTAAAATATTTATTCTAGGATACATTCCCTAAGGTTGATGAATTTCTTTAGCACAGACCAACCATATAAATAAAATAAATTCACTGGATATATTACTATTTCATAAGAATAATTTCATTACACTCCCATAAATATGATAAACATTCCCAAAAACAAATTTAATCATCAATGATTATATAAACCCAAAAATTTATCAATTATTTAAAACTCATGTCCAAATGTAAAGGCATACTTATAAAAAGGTTCAAAAAACATAAAATCTACTAATCATCTCTGAAATATTCCATAATCACTTTATGATCACATCACTTAAAACCTCAAAACGAGGGTATAAAACATTGACCATATGGTTAACCATTGAAAAATACCGAACTCCCTTGGGCTTCCATCACATCACAAGATGGTGAAACATTAGCTATAAATATGTATAATAACATCCAACACTTTTTTATTTTTGATCAAGATTATTTAATCCTTGAGTATATAACTTTGGACGTGAATTATCATAAGTTTCCAATACATTGCAACTAAAACATATCACTATTTAATAGATATTATTCATATCATTCATGGATTTTTCAGTAATCATTTATTTGTAGCCATGAACCTTGTGACCAAACATATCGTAATGGTAACGTATTCCAAATACTAACATAAATTACCAAAAATTTATTTTACCACACTTCGAAAACCTTTTAAGCATACACTAAGAATTATAAGATTTATTCTTCTCTATTTCAATCCACCATTACCATTTATTACTCTTATTATATCATGGGACATATGTGTCGGTAAAATCCATCTCAACTATTTCTTCAAAACATAGAACTTTATCATAGAATTTAAATTATTTATAATATAATTATATTCAAAAACAAGGTTTCAATTCTTAAAATCGTAGTAATTTTACTACCAATGTATTAGAAAAAATCTAGAACATACATGGCCAGATATGTGTAGTTTTCTACATACAAGTCAACTGAACTATCATCTATTTTCGTTCATTACAAGATTTGATTCTCTATACTAGGTTGAACAATATTAGAGAAGTATTTCGCAAGGAAAATATCATTAATGTTTTCCCATTCCAGGGAATTAGTATCATCTTTATATCTAATATTCGTTACCAAATACAACTGTTGATCTTATTCACCTTCAAAATTTAAAACTTAAAGAGATACCATTTGAAATTATGAATATCCTATAACATCAAAGTGATAAACATAAAGAGTTACCAACTGTTGATCATTTTCCTCTCTGGAATGGATTCGACCACCGTTTATAGAAAATGTCAACTAAGCCATCACTGTAAAAACAAATGTGCATTTACAATTCCAATAATCGTTTAATGGTAATTGGGATGTAGTTTTTTCTCTTAGTGCCTTACCATTAAATCTTTTCTATTTCCTATATGGGAAACCATTATTGAACAATCATAAAATACATTAATACACCTTGAAATATTAAAATTATCTGTCCTTTCAACATAACCATAATGTAACATCTTCAATGGGATTTATATTAACACTATCCAAACCTATAATATTGTCTAAATCTTTCCTTTTAGTGAAAATATAATGAATATACCTAAATTATTACATTATAATTAGTTTTATTAAATAATATTCAATCTCCCACATTTATGATATTTTCGGGTTTTTTGTTTTATAAAATTATTCTATAACTCATATATTACAAAGCCATAAATTACCCAGTGGACACTTTCGACTTGTATCCAATTTTTTCCATAATATAAACTCATAAGATAAATAATTAATTATTTTCATGGAAAAAATATATGAATTTAAAAATCTATATTTCCTTTCCCTTACCCATCCTTAAACCATGTGAAAACTTTTTAATAACATGGTATGACCAAAAAATCTAGGTAATGGATATAAAAATAATGGAAGCAGTTAGTTTAGTAAAAATGTAAAAACTCATATAATGTTTATCTTTATCTTCTTGGATCTTTGAGAAAATGAAATAAAACATTTTCATTTGAAAAAAGATCACATTTTATTAAATAAAATATTAAACCCCATAAAGAATAATTAAAACTCATAAGTTGACATAGAGTATCATTTGCATAAAACCTTTAAAGACCATTTTGATTGGAATCAACATAAGGCCAATTTCAAACATTATTATTACCCAATACACTATCAATATATGATGGGCTCACTTGGTACAATCTAGGTTGCCCCATTATATAAGGTGTAACTAGATCACCCGAATATATCAATTCCACCCCATCATATATGTTGTAATAGGGTCGCCCAATGCTACCTTGGCCACCCATAATGTAAGATGTAATGGGATCAATTGATTTTATCTTTTTTACCCTGTCATGTAAGTTGTGACATGATCACCTGATTCTTTCCAGGATTCCCCATTATGTAGGATATAATGGGATCATCCATCTCTATCTAGGCCACCCCATCTTTTAGTTGTAATGGGATCACCTAGCACTATCAAGTATGTCCCATCGTGTAAGTTGTAACAACCTCACCTGACACTATATTGGCTACCCCGTCATGTAATTCTAAAGTTCCACTTCATGAATAAAATAACTTCACCATAAATCTATTTCAAAACCTTTCAAACTCGTATGAAAATAGTTTTGGATAAAAATAAAATTGATTCTAATAACTTATTTTTAGTAAAAAAATACTCAAAAGGGAAGAATTTTATTTTAAGAAATAATGTAACCTTTTAAAGTAATATATAAGTTAAATAATAGTCACAATGATGAAAAACTCATTGTTATTATTTACGTTAATAATAAAATATTACATTAATCATTTTTCAAAATTTTATGTATAAAACTAGTAAAAATATTCATTTTGCAAACCATTGAATGAAATTAAAAATACACATAAAATATCTTTTATAATAATTTTAAATATATATAAATAAACATATAAAATAATATCAATAATTTTTATATTGAAATAGAATATTTAAACATCTAACATTTCCCACCCCACATTGAAACATTTAACTCATAAGCCCCATGTAATAATAACATTTTAAATAAAATTTAATTACATGAGAAAATATAAATTCATTATATGATATGTCAAAGGGGATGTATATAAACCTCATAAAATAATTTGTGTGTTTTGGATAAAAATATTTATCAATTAATGTATACTGATATGAAGTCCCTTATCTTGAGTTTGACTAGTCATGTGTGTCTTTATCTTCTTCTTCTTCTGGTGACTCCTTGTGGATTGCACCAACATAATTCCATGGATTGAGTTATTCCCAAATTTATTCTTCTAGGATGATAAGAGGGATTTTTGAACTTATTTGGGTAGTTTTTGGATGGTCCAATGTTTTGGAGACCTGTGTAAAAGTAATTGGGGTAAGTTCCCTTTTATAGTGGAGGAGTGTAATTCTTGTAAATACAGAACATTAAATAGTATTAGGAACTCTACTATAGATCATGTGCCCTAGAAATTGAAACATATTGGGGTGGAGGGATGTTATGGTCGATCCAAACTTATACCACATAAAAAATAAAATTTATTATTCTTCATTAGTCTTTTATTATACTCAATTTTATCTTTATAATGTTTACTAAGGTAACTTGTATCTTTTTATTTACCTAAGTAATCAGTGCATTAGAAATATAATTAAATTTAGATATATTAGATAATTTATACATAATTTTTATTAATATGATGTAAAATTCATTAAATAGAAATACTCTATGTGTGTAAAATTAATTTCAATCCAAACACATGTTATGAGAAATACCTTGTTTTAACCTTAATTCCATTAATTAATTTTAATTTCTTTCACTAATTATAATGGTAAAAAAAATTAAATTAAACAAATTAAAATTTAAAAATTATAATTATTCCAAATATCTATATCCATTTTTCCAAATTCAATTTTTATTAGTAGAAATTTTAAATTTAAATCTAACCCTGCTGACGTGGTGAGAAACCGGGTTCTTAATGTGAGAATGTTCAACAATGTGCTATGTTTATGTCTCAATTAAAAATAAAAATGTTTCCAATAACCTAAAGTGGATTCATAGATGTATATTTTTTCTAATATATATTTAAAACCAATTCACAATATATTTTAACAATATAAATAAATGAGACAAAAAAGCAGTTTTAAATTAAAATTCAGTGTTTTTCACTATTCATCGAAAAATGAAATTTCTAAAAAAACACTAAAAAGTACCCCTATTATAATCTTGACATTAGTATTCCTTAAAATAATTATTTTTTTAATAGAAAATTTATATATGTTTCAAAAATGATTTTCTGAACAATACATCCATTAAATGGTGATAAAACTTATTTTTTTAAAAAACAAGGTTTTTAGCATAAAACATGATTTATTCTTATCTTATACCTATCAAATATATTGGGTAAATGTCCAAAAAAATTATAAACATGTGTAAAAATATATTAATAGTCTTATTAATGACCTCTAATATAATGGAATGTAGATAAATAATGTATTAATTAATAATATTAATATTATATTATTGTTCGGTTAAACTTTGCATTGTGTGTAACTCAAGTTTTAAAAAAAATTAATTAATTTGAAATAAAATAAATTTCAAAAAATATATGGATGTTACTTGTTATTACAAATTGAATTCTATTAATATTTATTCTACCTTAAAGGAAAATTAATTTTTATGCATGCTACTTATTGAAAATTCATTCATCAACTGAATTGAATATTGACAAAAATGTGGTATCTATTTTTTATATTATTCCTATATATTTTACATTCATGTGAGATAAATTTTTTTGGACTTATTTCCATGTGGGAAAATTCTATTGGGGGTTTTTTAATAAGAGTTATTATGAACTGCCATTAAATTCACTATGGTTCATATATAGATGTTGTTTATCATGACACATGAAATATGTTGGAATCATACTTCTCAAGAGGAGATTCTGGTGGTTATTGTCATAGTTGGTGGAGATGGAGCTTTGAAGTTTTCTATTTCTTATTCTGAAGAGGTTCTATATTATTTATACAGTCATTTACTAATTTTATGTTTTAGTATTCTTTTTATATGAAATTTTTATTACGCTGATTTAAGTCTTTGATTCATTTATTATAGTTCAATTTTCAATATGAATCATTTTTAGACATTTCTTTGGTTTTATATATTTTTTCATAATTATGTGATGTTTTTTAGTTAAATATGTTACATAATTCCCCATTTTAAATTTTCATTTAAATATACTTAATTTATTGTTATCCTTTGGTGTTCATGGAATTTCACATATGGTTAGTATCACCTCCGACTCAACCCAAGATAATGTTTTGGGAAGGGATTTTTAAAATGGTTTTTGATTTTTTGAAATATAATTTGGGATTGTAGTGAGTAAGTAATATGAATAGGAAAATGAATGTTATATCATAAATGAGATAGAAAACCTTTCTATGGTGACGTTCAAGTTACCATGGAATTCCAGGTATAAGAATTGTGTTTAAAAACTTCTAGATACATTGTTAAATCATCATTTTATATTTATAGAGATAGTGTTTGGAATCATGCATCAATAACATGACATCCCACTTTGATTTAATGATCCATATGATTACCAGATTTCAGTACTATGATATTGTGATTATTTTCCTAATATATATGATGTTTCTATGAATGAATTAATATTAAAATAATTTAATTGATTTCTTTTAAAATAGTTTTTATAATGAAATGTTACCCAATAAGAAGAATAAGAATCTAATGAGAGGGAGAAACCAAGAATGATATTTCATCTGAACAACAAGTGAATCATTATATGGTTGAATGTATTTTTCAATCCTTTCCAGCTTGTGAAAAGGGACATAGGACTAAGGGGCCTCATTATTTGAATCACTTAGTGGAATTTCTAATGAAGTATCCACTGACATTTCATAGTGATTTTTGACCAGAACAATAAGAGGTATAGACGACAAAGATGACCAGAATCTTTGACATTCTAGGTACTCCATATGAAATAATTTTCAATAAAGAATTGTTTAAACTTGAGGACTTATCACTATCATGGTTGAATTTATATATTTAAGATAATTTATATTGAGATATAACTTAGAAAGGGTTTGTGAAATTTTTTGATAATATATTCTTCCATGAAAGATTCCAAATAGGTAATATAAGAAAATTCATTCTCCTAGAACATGAAAGTATGTTAGTGGGTGAATATGCTGCTAAATTCATGGCTGGTTTTATATTCCGGATAAATAGATTCATGTGAAAGGTAAAAAACATGGATATTTGAGGTGGGTCCCTAACATGAGGTTCTTTCAATGGTGTTATTGTTCAATTTTACTGATTATATATAAATTGTGAATTAGGAAGTCATTGAACAAAATGATATTGAATGAAATTCAAGTTGATGGGAAACATATTTCCATCCAGGTGATAATGGTAAATTTAGTATAAGGAATGAATTTAAGGGGAATCATTTCTCCAAGGGTAACATGGAATTATAGAATTAATACACCAGATCATTCTCTTATACATCACATCACAACAGTGAACTATGCTATTTCTAGTGCATCTTTCTTACAAATAGAAATAAGAAATGCAATACACTATCTAGATGCTTCCACCACAATGTAAAGAAAGGAAATGTCAATAAGTATTTCCACAAACATAAGAAATCAGTAGGTGATGCTATCATGACTTAGACTCAAACATCAAATGCTTGGATGGAATAGTACCATAAGAATAGTTCTGGTCCTCAGAACCAGGTAAACCAAGATAACTATTTGAAAACATTTATTTTCCATTATTCAACTTAGTATCGAACAATGATAAATACTATAGATGAGAATAAATAACTATATAGATTAAAGTCGGCAATCACGACCGAGAAACAGATTCACTCCATAGTGTGAGGTGTCATCCTTTTAAACCTGATTCTTATACATGTATTGTTTGATATTAGTGCATCAAAATCTTTAATTACCTATTTTATGTTTATTTCACTTGGATTACATGTAGAAAATATTTTTCACACATTGAATATCAAGAAACCCCTCATAAAACCATATTTCCCAAGATTCAAGTACCCCATATATTCAAATACCATTCACAAAGTGTTATTTCTCTAAGAGTTTACAATCCCAGAGATAGATACATTTTATCAAATATTTGTAATGGAATAAATTTTGGAATGATAAATCTCATATTTACTAATATGCTCAACATATGTCACTAAAATTTATAGATAGATGTCCATATTTATTCAAGGGGGGTAGGGACATTAATGTTGGTAGGGTGAAACCTTTAATCTCAATGCATGGAACCATATCTGGTTTTTAGTAGCAATGTCCCTAGGAATTATGGATGAGACTAAAATTGGATTCTTCTGGGAAAAGTGAATCAAAAAAATAGATGTCATTATGAATGATTTCTCTATATTACCACCCCATTGATAAATTCAATTTTCCATCAATTTACTCTCTAGAACAAGCCCTATTTCACTCTCTTCATATAGAATGGAACAAATAAAATTACTTGAATTAAATATCTAATTAGAATAATTGAAAATTAAATCCTTCATTAATCCTAGAATTTATCCATGTGCTACAAATTTTTTATTCCTAAATAGGAAAGCTTATTATCTCTGAATATTTGTTGATTATATTAAACCAAATCAAGTTATGGTAAAAAAAATAGGGACCTTATAACTCAAATCGATGATCTCTTTAATAAATTAAATATATCTAAGTGGTTTACTAAAATTGAGATATGATTTGGATATCATCATATCTGATTCATAAAATATGATATTTTGATGACATAAAAAAATATTTGATATATCCATTATGACTTTTCTTTTATGATTATCTGTACAATGAATTCACCTATGGTTTTCATGACCTTGATGAATCATATCTACCATAAGTACCTCAATTCATTTGTTGCTTTATTTTTTGATGATATTTTGGTTTATTCTCCAAGTAAGAATTAACATGAGGAGCACCTTGAAATTTTACTAAGCACATTGGGTGATCACTAATTATATGTTAAGTTTTCTAAATGTGAATTGTATATATAAGAAATCTGTTTCCTTGAGAAAATAATTTCGGAAGTGGTTAAATCAATCAACATATGGAATATTAAAGAAGAGATATTTTTACACTCATAGAAGAATGTCTAAGTGATATGAATATTTCTTGGATTAATAGGATATTTTAATTTCATTGTTTGGGTTTTCGTAAGGATTTATTCTCCCATGATGGATTTGATGGGAATGGATATCCCATTCAATTGGAATGATGTCTGTTAAGATGTATATCTATATATTAAATCACATATTATAATTATCCAAACTTTACGTACATTGACATTACATTAATTTTGCTGAAAACTTAATACATGACAAAAACAGACGCCCAAACTCCATTTTAGTTCAGTGTCTTTGGAAACTCAGAACATAATCTTCAAATCATGGTGAATGATCTTCAACATCTCCCACAATGTTTTTCCCCATTTTTTATAACCTAAAACTTTTATTTATATCTTGGGGAAAAGAAAACATAAAAAGGGTGAGCTCAAATGACCAGTAAGGGTAAACATTGATAACCTAAAACAATCCATAAACATTTCAATGTAGAAACATGAGCATAAAATATAAACATCAAAATATTAAGCAATGGAATAAAACATGGAAGTACATGTGGCATAGATAATAAAAAAACATTAATCATAATAAAATATCATGGTAATAAAACATGTAATTGTGGGGAATAATTAATCAGATGATATGATTTCCATAGTAGCAAAGGCATTACTGCAAAGACCATCATAGTGGAAAAATTTCATTACTGAACCGAGTTTACTTGTCGTTCCAGCCCTGTATTACAGAACCAGATTTACTTGTCATTCCATCCAGGTCTATCTCATGAGATATAACTCTTTACCCAATGCATTTGAGGGATATATAGGTCCCACCCATCTCATATTGAAATCATTCTTACATGTGTCACAAAACAATTATAAATCATTCATTATAACCTAAAGAATAAAATGGGTTTCATAAACATCATCTCATCATAACATAATCCATATAAAAAAATGAACATAATTTCATGATAATAAAAATAAAACCATGTAAATAATAGAGGAATTATACTTGAAACATAAACATACTAAATAATATCATCTTAGATGGAAAATATTTTTTATAAAACACATGCAATGAATTCTTGAGGAAAATATCTTTACTTCCTCAAAATCATTTAATTTTTACAAAATGCCATGAAATTTTAAAATAAAAAGATTTTATTGAAAATAATCCAGAAATCTTGTAGGTTAATATTCATGAAAATAAGGCATTATGAAACTGTAAAAATCCATTCAATCCGTATAAGTTAAAAAACATTCTCTTCTTACTTTTTCTGGAAAAGTCAAGAAAGTACCTCATATGGTAAACAAAATAATGATTCCTTCCATACCATGTGGTAAAAGTCAAAAAGGGTAAAAATGAATTTAAACATACATGGAAGAATAGTAAACCTTTTATGAAAACATTTTTAGAAAACATGGACATGGGTGATAAATATAACCCCAATAAATACTTACAAATAAACAATCTCAGACAAGAATGAGATTGGAATAATTATCCCTTACCTTAGGTCCGATATGATTTGAACGTATCTGAATCTCATGTATAATGATTTTAATAATTTCATTGATTTATTCTATAATCATATTCATTGTTATGATATCATATATGGTCATATTCTTATCTTGTTATTAGTAATATGTCATTGCTACTTGTTATTCGGGTGTTCATTGGCCTATGTTCTTGTGAGTGTTTGGTCGAATAAATTATTATTCCTATTTTTAGATTATAAATACATCATTTACAAAATGTTATTAGGGTAATATATATCTTATTTATTCATTCAATTCATTTATATAATCATTATTCAATGAGGATTATGTAGAATGAGTCACATCACATCATGGAGACGGTAGGCCGTACGTACGCACGAGCGATGATATCATTCCCATTATTATGGAATTGTATTGAAGGGTATGATGTATAATATTTAATAATAAATATCAATTTACAATAATAATTTAGAGTTATTTATTCCATCTTTATACACATCCAAGTAGGTTAGTGATGAAATAAAACATTACACCATGGTGTGGAGACGGTAAGTCATACGCACACACGCGTGGTGATTTCATTTTTTCAATGGATGGATAGAATATAGAATATGGTTGTTTCATATTCATAATAAAATATCAGAATACAAGTAATGCTGTAGTTATTACTAAATAATGAAACAACTCATATGGGGGAAGTAGGATAAGAAATAAGTTTGAAATAATCGGTAATCGATATTACCTCTTCTTCAATGCGCCTCCTCATAACCTCCTATTTGGGCTCTAAAGTTGGTCTTTGAGAGAAGAACAGGACCTCTAGTAGGTTTCTATGGAAGTTTAGAAGTGGAATTGTCAGGGTTTGGACGAATTTGACAGCTCAAAAAATGGTGTGAAGTGGAGAGGGAGGAGGTTTCCTTTTATAATGGAGGAGAGGGCACCTTTGGAAACCAAAAAATATTAATTTATAATAAATTCAAACCCCACATAAAAACCTCCAACAATGACACAATTCAAATATGAGATTAGATAGGGTGGTAATCAAATCAACCAATAACATTTAGACATGCTTTATGTTTATTTTAAACCTTATCATTTTGATTTATCCTTATATAATATATTTAATTTTATTTGTGGTAATAATATTCTAAATTTTAAATTGTTATAAATACATACTTATATGTTGTCAATTTTCCATAATTGGATACTTTTTAACCTTTTCGACCATATAAATTGAAATTTTCAAATTTTAAATATTTTTTTGTTTTTTAAATAATTTATTAATATGGTATTTTTATAAAATACCAATAGTGTAAATTTTGACACTATTAATTTACTTGAATTTAAATAAAATACACAAAGAGAATATATTCGATCCAAAATATTTAATAGGATCCTAACATCTCATATTCTTCTAGAAAATTCCTAGATCATATTAATTAGTTCATGTAATATTTATTTTAATATTTTTAAAACCATTTATTTGAAATTTCTCTTAATAAAATAATTACTACAAAAATTTTATAATTATTTAATATACATATTTGTTGAATAAAAATTAAAAATAAAATACTATTATGAATATAAATTTAATAGATTTCATAATAACACTTTTAGTCGAATTGATCTTCTAAAACACCCAACTTTTAAAATGTTATGTTTATTAAATTATGAAGTTGAAAACATTGGCGTCATTTAAAATAAACTAATATAAGTGTCATAATCGCTTTTATAAGGCTCAAAATGGTCAACCATTAGATCTTTGGATGCTTATGGTTTATATGTACACGACCTATAAGGTTTGGTCCGGTTTTGGGCCTTTTATGGGTAATATTGGTTTAATAAAAACTATATTATTGATTTTTTTCAAAATAAATAATTTCTGCATCATTAATGTATAAGCAATTTAAGTAATTATATATTTCTTCAAAATTAAAAATAAATTACCATGATGAATAATTACCTTTTATCTTTGAAATTCTTATTTATAACAGAATTTATATTATGTATAACCTTATATTAAAAATAATTTAATTATTAAAGTTTGAGTGAGACATATTTCACATTGATTTAAATAAAATATATTAAAGGTCTTAATCACATAATATTTGGTTCTAATAGATACCATTTCGACCTTAGGATGAAATATAATCATCCAATTATATTAATGCAAGTGTTAGGGTGATTTCATAATATTATTTTTACCTTTAATTACTTAATTTACCATTAACAGTGGTAAATAAAATTTACCATAGTTACTATTCATAATGCCAAAAATATAAAAAGTAGCCTATTTACATAATTTAGACCTATTTATTCCAAATATGGAATCCATTTTTCCAAATTCAAAACATAGAAGTTTTAACAATTAATTTAAAATTAATCCTGTGGTCGAAAAAAACGGGTTGTTGTTTAAAACATTACAATAGATTGAATTGATTTTACCTATGAATTAAATGTAAAATTTATGCTAATGACATACATTATATTAAATGGTAAAAATATTTTCTACTTATACATTAAATTTTTCTTACTATTATAATTTAACCATATAAATTATCTCGATGGAAAAAAGTTTTTTTTAAGTAAAATTTAGCATGTTTTTACTATTCATCAAAATAAGAACGTTATCCGGAAAATATCAAAACATTATCCAATGTGAATTTTTATATCCTAATACAAAATAAGAATTTTATTTTGTAAAATTGAAGTTATAATTTTTTCAAAAATTAGATTTAAAATGGGCGTGCCATCAAAAGGCTACAAAACTGCATTTTTTGAAAAAATACTTCTTTTAGCTGAAAAATTGATTTTGTTCTCATACCTCATTCTAGAAAATTTTAAAGATGAATTATAATGTTATAAAATTAAAAATTTGGTTAATACAATTTATAATGGCTAGTTCATAATAATATTATAATAATATATCATTGTTTAGTGAAATTCGGTATTGCGTACAACACACACTGTTGAGGAAGGTCGCTCTTGCACGTAATTAAAGACAAGTCAGGGATGCATGTAGGGAATGCTTCCATTGGTGTTGCATAGAACATACTCAAAAAATTGTTCAGTTGTACATTGATCAAAATCTATACTTGGTGTTGTGTAAAATTAATTTTATTCGAAAGAACATGAAATTTTGTGCATCACAAGCCAAGAATAGTGTTGTGTATACTACAAGCTAATACGTTGTTTCGTAAAGTGCAAGCTATTGTTGTGGAAGCGTAAAAAAAGACATCAAAGAAATTAAAAATAATAATTCTTATAAAATCTCAGGGTGTTACATTCTACCCCCCTTAAAAGGAATTTCGCCCTTGAAATTCATGGGGGTTATAAATGGTTTTCTACTTGAAAGTTTCTTTCATAGAAACCCACATCATAAAAAGAAATACTAAAACATGATTTTAAAAAGGAACGTTAGAAACATAACGGATAACCAAAGTAACTCACCACTAGGTTTACACAAAGGATAACATATGTGAAAACAGGAATATGGAAGAGAAATCTAACCATCAAGTTCTGATGAAGAGTGGTAGAGAACATGGCTATTAAAAATCCAACAATCAAAAAGCCATAATTTTGTGATGATCTAAGGTACCATATGATTCATCATATATGAGAGTACCAGGACAACATTTTTGGTTCTCAAGATCATTTCCCTAACGTTGATGAATTTTTACATAATGAGAAATACTTACTTGATTTCAGTGTAATATCATCGTTGGTCATTCCATGAACAATTTCCACTTCATCTATTATTTAAAGATGTGAAGTTCAATTTGTTATTCTTGAAGTATTAGCAGATCATGCGATAGAATGATATGTCATCCCATCTATATCAAACATAAGTTTATCAGTAGTTAACAAATATACATAAGTCCATCTATGGTGAGATTAATCGTATATGGTTCCAAAATGGACTTATACATCATCTATCATAACGGTAAATAAAATAAAAATAGTTTTTACTAACCAGAGACTTCTTGTAGGCCAGTGGTAGGTGATAAAGGTATGTCACACTTCACTTGTGGGTTCAATTCCTGTAACCTAGTCCAACGCGATGGGTTGTCGTCCGTCCTGCAGGTTGTCCTTTTTCTAAAACTTCACCATTATAACATTTCAAAAATAATATCAAAAAAAGGTTCTAGCCTTAAACAGTACAATCTGATGTCCAACTTAATCCATTCCAATCATTAGGCTTATCCAAAATACTTCTATCTAATCTCATCGTATAAAGTAAATGATTACTAGAAATGTCATCTACCGAGGATGTGAATACCATCATTTATCCCCCATATATCATATGATATATCTTGTTGGTCACATTACAAACATGTGAATACCTTAATCATGTATTCTCTTTAAACATGAGTTACCATAGAACCTTAGTGAAAACAAGAATGCTGTCAAAAGTTAACTCTTTCCACATACCAAAATCCCAAAATTTTTATATACTCAAACCATGTTGTCACTTTGTCCTTATATCAGTAATGAGCTCATTAATACTATCAAACATATTAATTTCTCTCTATATCTTCCTTATAGGAATATCATCTCCTTTCCAAAAATATTTCAATCACTTTTCATGGTTTCTAGTACCAAATTATTGAAAACCAGAATTAACCAATACATTGATATTATAATCTTCTATAATACTATAAATGAGATTACATTATACTATTTTGAAATTCCATTAAATAAACACTTATTTATTCCACAAAATCATTGTCATACTCAACATCACAAATAATGATTGCTTGTGACTTCTCTTTGTCCTTTTCCTTAAGAGGTTGCTCCCATCGATCATCATTAACCCTTAGATTAGGGCATTGATTAGCATAATGCCCCATTTCCTTGCACTTGAATAATTTAAGTGTTGATGGAGCATTCTATATAGTATTTTCTCTATTCAAATCATTCAAAACCTTTTTTCCATTACTTCGGCACCTAGTTGCTCGATGACCTTCTTTTCCACAGTTGAAACATTTTCTAGTACATTTCAAAAACTCTCCACCATGCTTCTTTCCACACATTGATCATAAAGAAACATTAACCTTATTTTAACCATTGTTCATTAATTTTTCCCTAAAATCCATATTTTTTTTCTAGTCAAAACCATGAAATGGATATGAAACACCAACATACATTTCTACCTTTATAGCACAACACACAATTTCTTCATAGCTACTGAATTCTCTTATAGCTAATGCCCTTCGAAGACTTGGTTTTATGCCACTGAAGAATCAATCGACTTTACTTTCAGGTTGGATGATAAATCCAAATTCATACCTTGAAAGCCTTATAAAATTAGATTCTTATATACCAACAGATTCATCGTCATTTTTCTTAAGATCAAGGAACCCCTTTTCCATCTTTGTTCGAAGAATACGCGGGAAGTACTTATTGAAAAAATGTTCTTGAACTCCTCCCATTCCATTGATTCAATTTCATCTTGGGGCCTTGTATTCTTAATTAGAGTCCACCCCTGGTCTGCTTCACCTTCTAAATGGTAAACAACCAAAATGATTTGTACATGTTCAGAACAGCGAAGTATGGAAAATATCTTTTCAATGGTACTGATCCATTGTACTGCAATAAGTTGATTAGAAGACACATTGAAAGAAGGTGGATGTTGCCTCATGAAGGACTCAATAGAATATTGTTCCCTTATCTACTCATTTGGAAGTCCAGAATGATTCATATCTTGTGTAAGTATAACAATAATATTTTTCACTCCATCTCCCAACACATTGGTTTGTTCAGGAGGAAAATCATTGCATTGTCCATTACATTGATCAATACGGTTCCTTCGGGTTCCAGCTGTAACATCCCAAGTAAATAATACTATATTTTCATATCTATGTCTATTTATGAATTACAGAGTGTTTTAGAGGCTTAAAATGAGAATAAATCCAATCTTAGGCATAGAATACTCTAATATTTTTTAAAAGATTGTTTTACCACCTTTTGATGGAAACCCATTTTTAAATATAAATTTTGAAAATTTAATAAGATCTATTTTTCAAAAATAAATTTATTTTTTATAATTATAACATTGAAATTTACTTTGGAAAAATTTTTGGTATTTTTCTGACAATGTTAATTTTTTAATGAATAGTGAAAAATACTGCATTTTACTTCAAAATTGCTTTTTAAACTAATTTATTTATATGCTTAGATTATATTTTTAATTGGTTTTAAATTGTAATTAGAATGTATTTTTACCATTTAATCCAACGGTGGTCATTAAAATTAATTTCACCTTGAAATTCTACATAAACAATTGTCAATCTTTTGATAGATATTGTTTCATAAAAAACACGTTATTTGTTTTGACAATGGGAATTATTTTTAAATTAATTACTGAAATTCCTGTGTTTGGAATTTGGTAAAATGGATTACATATTTGGAATCATAAGGTCCAAATTCTGTAATTAAGACTCTTTTTTTTTTGCACATTATGAATAATAACAAGAGTAATTATCTTTAATTGTCGTGATTAATTAGTAATCGGGTAGTTAAGGTTAATAAAATAATATCATAATAATATAAAATGATCCCAACATGTGTCCAAATCCTATTGGTTATGTCATTTCCGACCATGGGATGCCTTGTGCCATCTTAGGGACCACATGGAATCACTTTTGTGTGATAGTGACCTTTTATCATATTATTTTTAAAGAATGGAAAAATATAACCAAACTATGTAACACCTAATTAAAACAATTTTCATTTTGTTTACATAAATGATATCTTAGACTATAAATATTAATCAAGAATCTAAAAATATTTCCTACATCATGGTACTTTTTTATAATTTTTAGACATTAAATAAATAAATTTTTTTATGACACCATGATGATGCAGTAATTGCCTCATTAATGACCGATTTAAATAAAATGAAAAGATAAGGTAAAATATAAGACTTACACTTTCCAAAAACCTATTGTATGGTTTTATTTCAAACCCTTATCACCTTATCCTAGAAATATATCAATGTTGGACTTTTAAAATCTGAAAACCATTTTATAATAAAGTTACATTTCAAGACTTTCCAAAAGTGACCATCCTCCCTCTTATAAAAGGCCCCCACCTCTACCCCCATACCCACACCACTCAAGCCCTTGGCACATCTGACCTCTGCTTATATAATCTCTCCAAATCCCTCTCTTACTCCTAGAAGCCTCACATTGGGTAGAAGTATTTCCAAGGAATCCTTTGGCTCAAATCAAAAATAGTTACCCAATTTAGAGGTAATGTCTTCTCTCTAGATTCATTCTTTTATTTTCCTTCTTCACTCACCAATATCTTTTTATTATTTTATCCCATAATAACACCAGTATCATGAATATACTAGGATGTTGTTATGATATGGATTCTACCTACACTTACACACACCTCCATCTAATGGTTAAAGAACATATTGTTTCTGTGGGTGGCGAATTACTGCCTCACGAAATGATTATTGTTCAATATTCTTTTAAAACCATTCATGGTGGCCATTATGATGTCACTATATTTATATATGATATATATTATATTTACGTCCTCTATATACTTCTATATTTTATATTTAAAACATGCTTTTATGCTTTTCATGTTGTGCAAATGCGACAATTTCATCTAAGGAAGTGCGGACTACCGCCCCCTCAAGTGATGTGACTTGTTCATGCCAAACATGGAATTTATAAATAATGTAATTAAGGAACTTATGTTACCTATATAACATATATATTATACTAGAATTATAATATATATATATATATATATATATGTCTCATTTAGTTTTAATTCTTTTAATATGACAAAGAAATGAAAGTAGAGTTCATGCGTATGTACGACCTACCGTCTCCATGAACAGTGCATTTCATTTTTTATTTCCATATGTTATGGAATACAATAAAATGAATATATACGGGATATACATGATATTTATATCATTAATACCATTCTGGATATGATGAACATATAACTACATGGGAAATTCTTTTCAAAAAAGTTCATTTTTGACTCATGTACCGAACATCAACAAAACGTATGATATGAACTCACAAAATTAACTAATTATTATAACATGATAATATGTTATATGTATTGAAAAATAAATAGTATAGGATGTCCTTATGCAATTATAAATTGATCAAAATTTATTATTCAGGATATAATGAAACGAACAAGACAAGTTGGACTTGAGGTAAGGGACTTCGTCTCGATCTCCTTTCATTGAGGCATACTTCAATTTATATTCGACCTTCATTTATTAGTTGAATAATAAACACTTATAAATTTTAATTTCATTCAAAAGGAATCTTTTTACATGAAACATTTTACTAAACGACAAAAGTGAATGTTTTTGTCTTACGTATGCGGCAACAATGACTTCTATGCCGCTATGACCATTATTTGAGTATCGGCTTCCTATACAAGCCATAAATTTTTTTAAATGAAAAATAAAAACCATGTTCTACATTATATTGGTATTTAAAATTGTTTTGATAATGTTTTGTTTATATCAATGTGTTGTATTTCTATCTTGTGATTGAAATGTGGAAATGTTATGTTTCCTTTATGCACGTTTTATGTGATACAATTTTGTTATGGTTCTTGGGAATTATTTATGAAGATTGGTGGTTCCATGATAAACTAAGGGCAGGTGAGCCCTAGATATCTCTCTAATTCATTGAGTAACGCAAAAGAGTTAAATGCTAGGGTTTCTCTGAAGATATTTAGGGAATATACTGTGATGGGTATTCCAAATGTAACCATGAGTGTTACTCTGTACATAAGAATGTTATGAATGCCTCAAGTTAACTTTATGTATTATGACTTCTATGATATATTCATAAATCTTATGATTTCATAAGGTATGTTAAAGTTCTTATGTTTTATGAGTATAGTATGATTTCATTTATTCTTATGTATCCATGGAATAATGTTTCCTTTCTGTATTTTTTATCCCTTACTGATCTTTTTATGCTCATCCCAAGTTTTTGAAATGTTTTTCATAGGTCAAGGGAAAAGTACATGATGTGATTACAGTGTCAAGGAAGTGTCAAGAAAGAATCCATGTTTTATTTTAAATATGTTCCCTTTGATGGAAAAAAATGAATATTGTCTTTGATGCAACCACCTTGTTTAAATGTGGAATGTAATGCATGATTTATGATCTAATTCTCTAAAACTCTAAACCTGAAAAGATCTTAAATGTTTATTCTTGAAATAACTCAAGATTAAGTATTGTTTAAGGCTGGACCATATAGTTGGTATCAGAGGTCGGATTAGATAACAATAAGAGTTATAATTCTATTAAATGATTATCCAAAAATATTTTTTACATTATTATCAAATTGAAATGTAAAGAATTTGAATATTTCCATGTTGCTTCATCTAAGACATGTTTGTTTGGAATGGTTTTTCATAGAGGAAATAGGGAAGTAGTGCCAGGAAGGCATACATAAGGAAATGACCTTCCAAATCAGCATCCTAAGATGGTCAGAATTGGAACTAAATAGTTTGTTGCAGTAATGGTGCAGTTGACTCAAGCGATAAATGGTAGTGGTATCTATGCATGAGATCATCCAGATCAACCGCAAGGGAACATGTAAGTGGTGGAACATTTCATGAGGTAAAATCCCCCATCATTCAGAGGATCATCTGGCCATGTGATATTTGGAGGGTGGATTAAAGCACTGGAGAATATTTTTAATGTCATGGGGTGTTCAGACAATCAAAATGTTGGTCTTTTTATTTACCATTTGGAGAGTGATGCAGATCAGTGGTGGTCGATGGTTGAAAATATCAGGGATTCTGATGAGATTGATGCTCTCGACATGGATGAATTCAAAGGTATGTTTCTTGAGAAATATTTTCCAAAGGTTGTTCGACTTAGGATGGAAAATAAATTCTTCGAATTGAGGCAAGAGGATTACTCAGTTGCTTCTTATGAAGAAAAATCCACTCGATTGGAAAGGTATGCTCCAAATTTGATCTGACACATTGATAGTAAAATAAATTGTTTTTAGTCAGTATTAAAGGAAAAATATAAAATGGAATTATCTTCTTGTGAGTTAAAAAGTTATGAAAGGCTTGTTCGATTAGCTAAGAATGTGGAAATGGAGTTTTTTAATGATCAAGTGTTCTATGACAACCAACAGAAGAAGAGACGGAGTTGGAATGAGAAAGGGAAGAATCATTCAAAAAGGTTTGATGGTAAGAAAACTATGTTTTTATTTTGTGATAAATGTGGTAAAAATCATTTTGCGGGATGTTTTTTGAATTCTAGAAAGTACTTCTTATGTGGTATTATGGGGCATATGTCTCTTGATTGCACTAGAAAAGATCAGGGTAATGGTAAGACCAAATTTGATTTGTAGTTAGTGAAATTTTTCAAGTGCAATGAGATGGGACATTATGAAAACAAGTGTTAGAAAAAGAGCTCAAATGATGGGAAGCATTCATACTACATGATGAAAGATGTGGTGATATCCTTTGAAACTACATCAACAGTAGTTGGTCCATCAAGTGAAGTGGTATCAGGTACATTGTTTGTTTTTTCAGATGATGCCAATTTGTTGTTTGATTCAAGGTCTACACATTCTTTAATCTTTGAATTTTTTTTAAAATTGGGATGTCCATATGAAGAAATGACTCATGAACATGTGGTAAAAACACCTAGGGGAAATGTTGAGGAAAAAAGAATCTATAAGAATTTTCCTTTCCTTATCTGTGGAAAGAACCTTCTTGCAAACCTTATTGTTTTACCTCTAGTAGAGTTTGATGTTGTCTTAGGTAGGGATTGGCTCTCTGTTTACCATGATAAGATTGACTGTAGAGCTAAAGAAGTTTCTTTTCAGAAAGACCTTCTCTTTTTGTACAAGAATGAACCCTTAATATTGATAACATATCAAGAGGCTGAGAAACATGTAAAAGATAGAAATGAATGTTACCTTACACATATTGTTGAAAACAAAGGAACCGTTCATATTAATGATGTGCTAATGGTAAATGAGTATCATGATGTTTTTCCTGATGAGTTTCCTGGAATAATACCAGATTGGGATGTTGAATTTACTGTTGACTTAGTTCCTGATGCTATGACAATTTCAAAACCTCCTTATCGAATGGCTCAAATTGAACTTTTAGAGTTAATGGATAAATTTCACGATTTATTAGAGAAAGGTTTCATTCAACCTAGAACATCACCATGGGGTTATCCTGTATTATTTGTTAAAAAGAAAGATGGTTCAATGAGACATTGCATTGATTATAGAGCCTTGAATAACATCACTGTTAAAAACAAATATCCTTTGCCTCTTATCAATGATTTGTTTGATCCGATCCAGAGAGATCAGTATTTTTAAAAGATTGAATTAAGATATGGGTACCATTAATTGAAGGTAAAGGAAGCAGATATTCCTAAGACCGCGTTTCGTACAAGATACGACCATTATGAATTTGTATTTATGCCTTTTGGGTTATCCAATTCACCTGCTATATTTCATGGACCTTGTGAATAGAATTTTCCATGAGTTCTTTGATAAGATTGTAGTTGTTTTAATTGATGATATTTTAGTGTTTTCTAAAATTAAAGAGGATCATGATTTTCATTTAAGGGTTATTTTTCAAACCTTAAAAGAAAAGAAATTGTATGGGAAATTCATGAAGTGTGAGTTTTGGTTGCAACAAATTTCATTCCGTTGTTAAATTGTTTTTAAAGATGGAATAAATGTTGATACTCCAAAAACAAAGGTTGTTGAAGAATGGACAAGACCCACAAATGTAACCGAGATTCATAGTTTTCATGGTTTGGTAGGATATTAACGAAGGTTTGTTAAAAAATTTGCATGGTTTCCCAGCCCATTGACTATGCTAACTCGGAAGAGTGTTAAGTTTATCTGGACCAAATAATGTGATGATTATTTTCCTGAATTGAAAGGAATATTGGTGAATGCTCCAGTATTGGAACTACCATCCAGGAATGGTGAGTTTGTTATCTATAGTGATGCTTCATTGAAAGGAATTGGCAGCGTCGTAATGCAGAATGATCGGGTAATTGCTTATGCTTCACGTCAGTTGAAAACTCATGAGATAAATTACCCTACACATGATTTGGAATGAGCTTCTATTGTTTTCGCTTTAAATATTTGGAGGAATCATTTTTACGGTGTAAAGTGTGAAATATATACTGATAAAAAAAGTTTAAAGTATATATTCACCCAAAAATAATTGAACATGAGACAGAGGACATGGCTATAATTAATCAAGGATTATGATTTCATGATTCACTACCACCCAGGAAAAGGAAATAAAGTGGAAGATGCTTTGAGTCGAAAAAGTATTGCTTCACTAACCATGTTACGTTAAGAACATGATCCTTTGGTTAAGGATTTGATGAATTTTTGTTTTGAATGTTGTTGGTACGGGAAATTATTTTGTTTTTTTCAGGTATCAATGAAATCTTCACTATCAGACAGAATTAAGAAAGCAAAGAAGCAAGACAGTGAGTGGTAGAAAAAGGTAGAGATGGTTCAGAAGGATATGTTACCTGAATTCAAAATTGATAATGATTGTGTTCTGAGATTTGGGAAGAGATTGTGTGTGCCTTTTGATTCACAGTTGAAGAGAGAGTTGTTATGTGAAGCTCATAGTTCTCCATTTTCAGTTCATCCGGGCAGTACTAAGATATATAGAGATCTTCTGGAGTATTACTGGTGGGATTGAATGAAAAGAGATTTTGCTAATTTTACTGTGAAGTGTTTTACTTTTCAATAGGTTAAAGCAGAGTGGAAGTTACCGAAAGAGATGCTTCAGCCTTTACTAGTGACAGAGTGGAAATGGGATAATATATCCATGGTCTTCATTGTGGGATTACTGAAGACACCATGAGGTAATAATGCAATCTGGGTTATCATTGATCGCTTGACTAAATTGTCTCATTTTCTTTCTATAAGAGATACTTTTCCCCTAGATCAACTTTCTTGATTGTATCTTAAGGAGATAGTCAGGTTACACAGAGTTACCCTCTCCATTATATATGATTGTGATCCCAGGTTCACTTCTAACTTTTGGAAGGGCCTTAAGAAGTCGTTGGGTATTGAATTAAATTTTATCATAGATTTTCATCCTCAATAAGATGGGAAGTAAGAACTAACAATTCAGAATTTGGAGGATATGATACATGTTTTTTCGATGGATTATCAGGTAAATATGGACCAATATCTTTCATTGGTTGAGTTTTCTTATAATAACAGTTTTCATTCCATTATACAGATGGCACCATTTAAGTCATTATATGGGAAGCGGTGTCGAACTCCAGATTTTTGGGATGAAGTAGGTGAAAGGATGTTGATGGGACCATAATTGTTAGAAGCTATGGCTGAAAAAGTTCAGATGATAAAGAAACACTTGAGAACAACTCAGGGCAGGCAGAAAAGTTATGCGGACAACGGGAGGAAGGATCCCTTTTTGAGGTAGGTTATCATGTCTTCCACAGAGTTTCACTATGGAAAAGTGTGATACGATTTGGTAAGAGAGGAAAGCTGAGTCCAAGGTTCATTGGACGATATGAAATTCTAGAGAGAATTAGATCAGTTGGAATACCGAGTGGCTTTACCTCCGAATTTATCTCAGGAACATAATGTTTTTCATGTTTCAATGTTAAGAAAGTACATGCCAGATCCATCTCGTGTTTTGAGTCCAGAGGCAGTTCAGCTGGAAGAGAATCTATACTATGAGGAACAACTGGTCCAGATTCTTGACCACAGGGAGCAAGTGTTGCAGAAAAAAATTATTCATCAATTAGAGGTTTTGTGGAAAAACCACGTAATTGAAGATGCAACTTGGGAATCTGAAAATGCAATTAGGGATAAATACCCACAATTATTCGATAAGTAAATAAATTGTGAGGAAACAATTTTCTAAATGGGTGAAGGATGTAACATCCCATGTAAGCAAAGAATAATATAATTTCATATCTATGTCTATTTATGAATTAGATAGTGTTTTAGAGGCTTAAAATGAGAATAAATCCAATCTTAGGCATAAAATACTCTAATATTTTTTAAAGATTGTTTTACCGCCTTTTGATAGAAAATGATTTTTAAATCTATATTTTGACAATATTATAAGCTTTATTTGTTAAAATAAACTAATTATTTAGAATTCGGACATTAAAATTTACTTTGGATAAATTTTTGGTGTTTTTCTAACAATGATCAATTTTTAATGAATAGTGCAAAATACTGCATTTTACTTCAAAATGGCATTTTAATCTAATTTAATTATATGGATAGATTATCTTTTTAATTTGTTTTAATGGGTAATTATAATTTATTTTTACCATTTAATCCAATGGTGGTCATTAGAATTAATTTCACTTGGAAATTTGACGTAAACAATTGCCAATCTTTTGATAGATATTGTTTCATAAAAAACACGCTATTTATTTTGACAAAGGGAATTATTTTTAAATTAATTACTACAATTTCTATGTTTGTAATTTTGTAAAATGGATTCCATATTTGGAATCATATGGTCCAAATTATTTAATTAATACTTGTATTGTTTTTGGACATTATGAATAGTAACGATGGTAATTATCTTTAATTATCGTGATTAATTAGTAATCGGGTAGTTAAGGGTAATAAAATAATACCATAATAATATAAAATGACCCCAACATGTGTCCAAATCCTCTTGGTTATGTCATGTCTGACCATGGGATGCCTTTTCTCAACTTAGGGACCCCATGGAATCACTTTTGTGTGATAGTGACCTTTTATCATATTATTTTTAATGAAAGGAAAATATAACCAAACTATGTAACACCTATGTAAAACAATTTTAATTTTTCTTAAATAAATGATCTCTTAGACTATAAATATTCCTTGGATAGCTAAAAATATTTCCTATATCATGGAAATTTTTTATCATTTTTAGACATTAAAAGAATAAATTTCTTTATGACACCAAGATGATGCAGTGATTACCTCCTTAATGACCGATTATAATAAAATGAAAACACAAAGTAAAATCTATGACATACACTAGTATAAAACCTTTTTTATAGGTGGATTTAGAACCCTTATCACCTTATCCTTGACATATATCAATGTGGGACCTTTACAATCCAACAACAATTTTATAATAAAGTAACATTTCAAGAATTTCCAAAAGTGACCCTCCTCCCTCTTATAAAAGGCCCCCAACTCTACCCCATTACCCACACATCTCAAGCCCTTGGATCATCCAAAAGTTGCTCATATTATCTCTCCACATACCTCTCTTACTCCTAGAAGCCTCACTTTGGATAGAATTCTTTCCAATGAAGCCTTTGGCTCAAATCAAAAAGAGTTACCCAATTTAGAGGTAATGTGTTCTCTCGAGTTTCATTATTTTATATTCTTTCTTAACTCACCACTATCTTCTTATTATTTTATCCCATAATATAACCATTATCCTAAATATACTAGGATGTTTTTATGATAAGTATTCTACCTACACTTACACACACCTCTATTTAATGGTTAAAGAACATATTGTTTCTGTGGGTGGCGAATTTCTGCCTCACGAAACGATGACTGTTCAATCTTCTTTTAACACCATTCATGGTGGCCATTATGATGTAAATGTATTTATATATGATATATATTATATTTATGTCCTCTTTATTCTTATTTATTTTATATTTTAAACATACCTTTATGCTTTTCATGTTGTGCAAATGCGATTATTTCATCTAAGGAAGTGTGGACTACCGCCCCCACAAGTGATGTGACTCGTTCATGCCAAACATGGAATTTATAAAGATTGTAATTAATGAAATTATGTTACCTATATTAGATATATATTATACTATAATTATAATATATATATATATATGTCTTATTTAGTTCTAATTCATTTAATATGACAAAGAAATGAAAGCAGCATTAATGCGAACGTACGGCCTACCGTCTCCACTAACGATTCATTTAATTTTTTTTATCTCCAAATGTTATGGAATAGTATAAAATGAAAATATACTGGATATATCTGATATTTAAATCATTAATATCATTCTGGAGATAATGTAATTCTAACTACATGGGCAATTTTTTTCAAACAAGTTCATTTTTGACTCTTGTACCGAACATCGACAACACGTATGATATGAACACACATAATTAAAAAATTATTATAACATGATAATATGTGATATGAATTGAATAATAAACTTTAAAAGAATTCCTTAAGAAATTATAAATTGACCAAATTTTATTATTCAATAATATAAAGAAACGAACAAGATAAGTCGTCTTGAGGTAAGGGACTCCGTCTCAATCTCCTTTCATTGAGGCATACTTCAATTTATGTACGACCTTCTTTTATTAGTTTCATAATAAATCCTTTTGACTTTTAATTTCATTCAAAATGAATCTTTTTACATGAAGTGTTTTACTAAATGAATAAAGGGAATGTTTTTGTCTTACGTATGTGGCGACAACGACTTATGCGCCTCCGTGACCATTATTTGAGATTTGTATTCCTCTCTAAGACATAACATTTTTTAAATGAAAAATAAATACCATGTTATACTTTATTTTTGTATTGAAAATTGTTCTGATAATTTTTTTATTATATCAATGTGTTGTATTTCTATCTTATGATTGAAATGTGGAAATTATATGTTTCCATTATGCATGATTTATGTGATCCGATTATATTATGGTTCTTGGGAATTGTTTATGGAGACGGGTGGTTCCATGATAAACTAAGGGAGCGTGAGCCTGAGATAGATCTCTAATGAATTGGCTAATGTGAAGGAGTTAAACGCTAAGGTTTCTCCGAAGTGATTTTTGGAATATACTGTTATGGGTCTTCCAAATGCAACCATGAGGGTTAGTCCCTATCTAATAATGTTATGAATTTCTCAAGTTACCTTTAAGACTTATGATTTTTATGAGTTATTCATAAATATTATGATTTCATGAGGTATATTGAAGTGCTTATGTTTTGTGAGTAAAGTATGATTTCATTTATTCTTATGTATACATGGACCAATCTTTTCTATCTGTATTTTTATATCCCTTACTGAGCTTTTTATGATAATCCAAAGTTTTTGAAATGTTTTTCATATATCAATGGAAATGTACATAATATGATGATAGTGCTGAGGAAGTGTTAAGAAACAATCCTTGTTTTATTTTAAATATGTTCCCATTGATGGAAAAAAATTAATAATGTCTTTGATGTAACCACCTTGTTTAAATATGGAATGTAATGCATGATTTATGATCTAATTCTCTAAAACTCTAAATCCAAAAATATCCTCAATTTGTATTCTTGAAATTACTCAATAATAAGTATTGGTTAAGGCTAGGGCCTTATACCAGCCATCGTCTAAAACACAAAAAGTATAATGTGGGAGGTAAAAATCATTCTAGGAAAACAACATAATAAAGGGGGATTAACTTCAATATCTAACATCTTAGGTTTAATTATAGGATCGTTATTGTAATTCTAGGACTATAAACTATACTTATACTTAACCATAGGGACATCCTTTCACATTCCTTAGAAATATATCTTGGGATCTCACTAATGTTTTCGTATCCTAGTTTCCAAATGTTAACTAAACCTGGTTCTGATACCAACTATAACGACCCAAATATGGCATACATAGAAATTACATTACGTTTGAGAAAAACATAATACATGACAAAAAAAGACTCCCAACGACCGTATTAGTATAGTGTCTTCGGAAACACAAAAAATAATCTTCTAATCATGGTGAAAGATCTTCAACATCTCCCACAATGTTCTTCCCCTTTTTTTCCTACCTAAGACCTTTATTTATATCCTGGGGAAATGAAAACATAAAAAGGGTGAGCTCAAATGATCAGTAAAGGTAAACACTGAGAACATAAAAAAATCCATAAACATTTTATCTTAAAAACATGAGCATAAAATCATAACATCAAAATTTTGAGAAATGACATAAAACATGGCAGTACATTAGTCATAGATCATAAAGTAATATTAATCATGAAAACATATCATGGGAATAAAACATGTAATTGTGGAAAACCATTAATAACATGATATGATTTCCATAGTAGCCAAGGCATTGCTTTCAAGACCATCATAGTGGACAATATCCATTTCTGAAATGAGTTTACTTGCCGTTCCAACCCTGTATTACAGAAACTGATTTACTTCCCATTCTAGCCATGTCGATCTTATGTGATATAAATCTTTAACCAATTCATTGGATTGAGATATAGGTCCCACCCATCTCATGTTGAAATCATTATTATGTGTTCCACAAAACAATCATAAATCATTCATCATAACCCAAAGAATAAAATGAGTTTTATAAATATCATGTCATCAAAACATAATCAATATAAAATAAATAGATGTCATTTCATCATAAGAAAAATCAAAACATTTAAATAATAGAGACATTATACTTGAAACATAATCAAAATAAATAATGTCATATTATATGGAAAATAGTTTTGATAAAACACATGAAATGAATTCTTGTGGAAGATATCCTTTCTTCCTAAAAATCATTTTCTTTTCACAAAATGACACAAAATTTTAAAAGAAAATGATTTTATTGAAAATAATCATGAAATATTTTATAGGAATATTTTTTAATATAAGGCGTTATGAAACTATAAAAATCTGTTCATGTCTTATAAGTTAAAAAAACATTCTCTTCATACTATTTCTGGAAAAGTCAAAAGTACCTCATATGGTAAACAAAAGAATGATTCCTTCCATACCATGTGGTAAAAGTAAAAAAGGGTAAAAATGACATTAAACATACATGGAAGAATATTAATCCTTTTCTGAAAACATTTTTAGAAAACATGGACATGGATGATAACTAGAACCCCAGTAAATACTTACGAATAAACAATATCTGACAAGAATGAGATTGGAATAATTATCATTTACCATAGGTATGATATGCTTTGTACGTATCTGAACTGCTTGTATAATGATTTAAATAATGTCATTTACTTATTCCATAATAATAATCATTGTTATGATGTCATATATGGTCATATTCTTATCTTATTATTAGTAATATTTCATTGCTACTTGTTATTCGGGTGTTCATTGCCTTGTGTTCTACTGTTTGTTTTGTCGAATAAATTCTTATTACTATTTTTAGGTTATAGATAAATTATTTACAGAATGGTATTAGGGTAATATATATCATATTTAATAATTCAATTCATTTATATAATCATTATTCAATTAATATCACGTAGAACGAGTCACATCACATTGTGGAGACGGTAGGTAGTACGTCCGCACGAGCGATGATATCATTCCCATGATTGTGGAATTGTATTGAAGTGTATGGGGTATAATATTTCCAAATCAATATAACTTTACAACAATCATATATAGTTATTTCTTCCATCCTTATACACATCCAAGTATGTTAGTGATGAAATAAAAGATTACCCCACAGCGTGGAGACGGTAAGTCGTACCTACGCACGTGTGGTGATTTCATTTTTTTCATTGGATAGATAGAAGATATAATAAGGTTGTTTAATATTCATAATAACATATCAGTATAAAAGTGATACTAGAGTTATTACTTAATAATTAAAAAACTCATATAGCGGAAGTAGGAGAAGAAATAAGTTGGAAGGAATCGGTAAAGGCTATTACCTCTTCTTTGACGTGCCTCCTCTTAAACTCCTTTTAGGGCCCCTAAAGTTGGTATTTCAAGAAGATCGGGACCTATAATAGGTTTCTAGGGAAGTGTATAAGTGAAATGGGCATGGTCTGGACAAATTTTATAGCTCAAAAATTGTGTGACGTGGAGAGAGAGGAGGTTCGCTTTTACAAGGGAGGAGAGGGGCCCCTTTGGAAACCTAAAAAAATATTAATTTATAATAAATTCAAACCCCACTTAAAACCCTCCAAAAATGACTCAATTTTAAGATGAGATGAGATAAAGTTCTAATATAATCATCCAATAACATATAGAAATTCTTTAAGTTTATTTTAATCCTTGTCAATTTTATTTATCCTTATTTAATCTAGTTAATTTTATTTACGGTACTAATTTTCTAAATTTTAAATTATTATAAATACATACATACATGTGGAAAATTTACAATAATTTGATACTTTATAACCTTTTAGACCATATAATTTCAATTTGTAATATTTAAATATTTTTTTTGATTTTTAAATAATTTATTAATATGTTATTTTTATAAAATACCAATACTGTAAATTTTGACACTATTCATTTATTTGAATTAAAAAAAATTCACAATGAGAATATATTTAAACCAAAATATTTAATAGGTTACTAACATGTCATATTATTGTAGAAAATTCCTGGATAATATTAATTAGTTTATATAATATTTAATTTAATATTTTTAAAACAGTTTATTTGATATTTCTCTTAATAAAATAATTACAACAACATTTTTTTATTATTATTTAATATAAGTATTTTTTGCATGAAAATTAAAATAAAATACTTTGATGAATATAAATCTAATATATTTCATAAGAATACTTTTAGTCGAATTTATATTCTAAAACACCCAACTTTTTAAATGTTATGTTTATTAAATTATGAAGGTGATGACTTTGACATATTTTAAAATAAAATAATATAAGTGTCATTATCGTTTTTATAAGGTTAAAAATAGTCAAAAATTCGACGTTTTTATGATTAGGGATTATATGTACATGAAAAATAATTTTTTGGCAAGTTTTGTTCCTTTTATGGGTATTATAAATTTAATAAAAGCTATATAATTTATTTTTCACTAAATAAATAATTTCTACATCATTAATGTATAAGCTATTAAGGTAATTATATATTTCTTAAAAATTAAAAATAAATTACCTTGATAAATAAAAACATTTTATATTTCAAATGAGTATTTATAAACGAATTTATATTCTGTATAACTTTATATTAAAAATAATTTAATTATTAAAGATCGAGTGAGACATATTTCACTTTCATTTAAATAAAATAAATTAAAGGTCTTAATCACATAAAAGTGGGTTCTAATAGATACCATTTCGACCCAAGTATATTTTAGGATGAAATATAACCATCTAATTATATTAAGACAAGTGATAGGGTAATATTATAATATTATTTTTACCATTAATTTCCTAATTTACCTTTAACTATGGTAAATAAAATTTACCGTAGATACTATTCATAATGCATAGAAATAAAAAGTAGCCTACTAAAAAAATTTGGACCTACTGATTCCAAATATATAATCCATTTTTCCAAATTCAAAACACAAAATTTTCAGTAATTAATTTATAATTAATCCCATTCACGAGAAAATGGGTTTTTGTTTAAAACATTCCAAAAGATTGAATTGATTTTACCTACGAATTCAATGTACAATTAAAGTTAATGAAATAAATTATATTAAATGGTAAAAATATATTCTATTTATACTTTAAAAAAATGTTCTATTAAAATTTAACCATATAAATTATCATGAATAAAACAGTTGTATTTAAGTAAAATTTAGCTTGTTTTTACTATTCATCAAAATAATAGTGTTGTCAAAAAAATATCAAAACTTTATCCATTGTAAATTTTTATATCCTGATTCAATAGAAGAAGTTTATTTTGTAATTTTGAACTTATAAACTTGTCAAAATTATATTTAAAATCTGTGCGCCATCAAAAGGCGGAAAAACTGCATTTTTTGAAAAATACTTGTTTTATCCGAAAAATTGATTTTGCTCTCCTACATAATTCTAGAAAATGTGTAAGATGAATGATAATGTTATAAAATTAAAAATATGGTTAATAATATTCATAATGGCTAGGTTATAATAATATTATAACATTATATCGTTTTTTAGTAAAGCTCGGTATTACGTACAACACACGCTATTGAGGAAGGTCCCTCTTGCTTGTAATGCAAGACAAGTCGGGGTTGCGTGTTGGGAAAGACTCCTTTGGTGTTGCGTATAACATACTCAAAATATTGATCAGTTACACATTGATCAAAATCTAAACTTGGTGTTGGGGAAAATGTATTTTATTCGAAAGAACATGAATTTTGTGCATCACAAGCCAAGAATAGTGATGCGTATACTACAACCTAATACGGTGTTGTGTATAGCGCAAGCTAATCACGGTGAAGAATACAACAAAAGAAATCAATGAAATTAAAAATAATTATTCGTATAAAATCTCTAGGTGTTACACATATCTCATAAACACTCATCCCCATCATTCTAGAACTATTTTATGGATATGTTCTATATTTTGAAGACTTTGGATCCTATGTTGTTTTTTCCGATATAGTAAGATCATGTTTGTGCCATTGGTTTGTTGTGGTTGAAAACTTTTGAGTAGTATTATTTGATGTATAAACTATAATATTCTACCATTATGTATACCATAAAAACATGGTGTCATTATATATTTAGTAAATGTTTCATAGTATTCATTGATCACAAGAGTTTTAATTATATCTTCTCTCAACAGGAATTGATCTTGAGGTAAGACAGATGGATAGATAATCTCAACATTTTTTACAACGAATTTTTTTACATTCCAGGGAACAAAAAAATTATGGAATATTTTTTGAGAAGGAAATCATATAATGAATATATTAATGAGGTTATTCAATAATGGAAATAGATGAAAATTATTATTAACATGAACATAGACTACTATGAACAAAATGAGATTGCAATTTTCATCCCAATTAATCTTGTTCTAAACATGACAGAATTTATTTAGAAGCCACAAATACTAAATAATGTTCATAATAAAATTAGTCCATACATAAATGGTGTGGAGAATTATTATGTCTGGATATAGGTTCCAAACCATTTGATAACATTTTAAAACGGAATTTTGTTCCCTTAATCTTTCCATTAATATCATCTATTTGTGTACTACCATTTTAAATGGGATATTCATTATGGATTTTGGAAATGTATAATCTGATAAAATCATATTTATATTATTTTGGTATGAAATAAAATATTTTATATTATTTATTGAAATATCTATCTTTTTAGTAGGCAAAGTATTAGAATCAGCAACCATCTAGTATGATTCAATCTTGGAATATAGCAGTATGGAAATTGGATATAATTTCCATGGACTTTTTCAGTGGTTTATTAATGATACTCCAGATGAAAGATTATATTTGGGTGATTTTGGATCAACTCACAAATTCAAATCACATCCTCCCAATTAGAGAGTTTGACACGCTATAAGATTTTGAAAAGGAATACAGTCAAGAAGTAGTCTTGTTTCATGGGGTTTCTTGTTTGATTATCATAAGAATAGATCCTCTATTCACTTATTGATTCTATAAATCATTCGAAGTGGCTATCAAAAATCAATTGAACATGAGAATATTATATCAACCTCTAAATAAAGGAAAATCATATTGTAATATTCAGAAATTGGAAGATATTATCAGAGCTTGTGTCATGGGATGTTATGGATCTTGGGAAAATCACATGCCTTTATTTGAATTATCCTATAATATAAGTTATTATAAAATGATACATACATCCATATTCAATTAATAATATGTAAATTTTTATCATTCCCCTATATATTTGGTTTATTTAATATAAACTTCACTAATTAAACCTATCCTTTTCCATAAGACTACATAGAATATCCATATGACATATAATTGGATGGCTATGTCCTAATCCTGATAGAAATATTAGTAATATTATCATTACTACCCATTATATTTTGATGTGACTGATCACATATTCTTGAAAGTGTCGCCATTAACTTTTTATTAATGTTTTGAAAAGTAAGGGAAGTTATCCATATGGTATGTTGGACAAAATGATATTTTCAAAAAGATTAGAAATGTTTCATATCAGTTAGCCTAACTGTTGAGAGTCAGTGTTTTCAAAAATGTATTCTATGTAACTCACCTAAACATTTATCACCTAGATCATAGTCATGTGATTTTTTGGGACCATGTTACTCTTGAAAAGAATGAATCATTTATCCATGAACTGATGAACATGAGGAGACCATGCAATGGAGATCTATTTTTTGGAAATAGTATTATATCAACATGGTAAATATCTAAAATGGACTTGGGAAAAATAGAAATTCATATGGGAATATTTTATGAACATATTCAAAATATTCTAGGATGGAAATCCGTATGGTGGGGAGAATTTTACTCCATATGTTTGAGGTATTTCCCTATTCAACTACTTATTTAATGTTTGGGAATGTTTATGTTAAGACATGGGACATTTCTAGAAGGTTTTGTAATGTTTTGGAAGCCTTTAAGAGGTCCATGGTTTGAGAATGGTTAGTAAAACAATTCTTCAGACTATAATAAACTTATTAAGGGTTTTGTTGTTTACTGGGTAGGCTTATGATTTCAAAAAACCATGTGTCTAACCATATGATTTAGTAAATTTCATTACATATCAAACTTAAATGATTAGCACTTGGTTTGTCAAAAAAATGGAGCTTAAACATGCAATGGGAAATAATTTTCATAAAAATTAGATTTTTATCTTGAAAATTTCCTGAAAATCATAATAGTTTCTGCATTGACCTAGTATATTTAGATTCATCATCCGCTTAAGTTTTTTTGAGATCTTCATCCTCTGAAGAATGATATCATGGATTTTTTATCATACAATCATGGAAAAAAAATTCTCAAACCCCATACTCCTTTCTCATATAGGATTTCCTCGATTTTTCAAGAACAACCCCATATATCAGTGTTTTCATACCTTCATATATTTGATAAGATGTGTTTTTATTTATTTATATTGGTATTCAAAAGGGAAGCAGTAGTAAGGGGTCAGATCTGTGGTATATTCTAAGATCTGTGCTGTGGAATGAATCTAAGGTGTGCAGTTTTTATATTTTTACACTTTTAGTATAATATAAATAATCCTAGTTTAAATTAAATATCATTCCTCTGATTTGAAATATTTTTTCCTTGTTAAAACATAGTTGGATTTTCTCTTACAAGATGTCTCTTTTAATTATGGTTTTGGGTGTCTCCCACAATGTGTTTTAAAATTGATTCAATAGGTTTTTTAAGGAAATATAGTTCTTGACTTGGTTTATAAACATATATTTGTTGTTTTCATTCATGTAAATTTTGGGGTGGATCATAGTCAAAAGTAACACCATTTAAAAGGGAAACATGTGATGCATGATGGTTGGAAGAAACATCATTAAATTGGGTCACCAAAAAAGAATTTTTGAAATGATAACTCACCAGTAATAATTATATGGTCATCCATGTTGTCCATATAAATGTTTATGTTAGTGTGAATACTTTTTTTGGTCATAGAAACTTTGAATCTATGAAATTTTATACCCATTTAAAGTAATATACTCTTTTGGTTATATTAGTAATGGAAAACATGTTCATCTTCTTTATTCAGTATTGAGAAAATAATTTTATCTCTTTTTTTTATTCTTCATATCTGGTGTATTTTACTATGATCTAACATATTCCACATTTTACTGTAATGTGTAAAACTCCTATTGGGGTTTCCTACTAGTTATCATAACTCACCATTTTCATATGCACTTGGGTACATATGAAAATGTTGGTTTCTATGAAATTGGAAAGGGGTAGGATTCTTAAATCTTTAGGGGCACTTCGTGATATCACTATCATAGCTTGTCAATATGGAGTTTTATATTTGTTCATGAATTAGTCTTGAGATATTTCACCATAATTAAATAGTGATTTACTATATTATTTTATTATTATTCTTTATATACTATTCTTTTGGTACAATAGTGATATTCATCAATTCATTTATTATTTTTGGGTTTGATGCATGCATCATTTATAGTGTCTTAATTGGATTTATTTAATTATAGTTTACCATGAGATGTTTTTTATGTCAATTAAATAAGGAAAATCAATCATCTTGTAACATTTTTTTCACTAGTACAAAAACCTTTTTTACATCGGTTTTTTATCTTTTTAACGTCAGTTTTTAGGAGACATTATTGCGAGCAACATTAAAAATATGTTTTTTACATCGGTTATTTAATAAACGATGTTAAAAATGGGGTTTTATGTTTTTTAATGTTGATTTTTAAAGAATTTACCAGAATTAGCTTCTTGAAATGATGTTAAAAATCTATTTTTATGTTGATTTTTAAAATACCCGACGTTAAGTCATTTTTTTACACTGGTTTTAAAATAACTGATTTTAAAAGTCATTTTTAACATTTGTTTTTAAATAAATGATGTAAAAAATGTTTACCATATTGTTGATAATTTCCTATTCTTTGATTTTAAAAGTTTTAGAGCTCAAACAGAGTTAAAAATCCAAAGTTATGACTACCATAAGTTGAATTAATTTTTAGAGGAAAGATCAAATGGGCCAAATGTAGAATTGTCTTGGAAGAAATTTTATAATCCAAAAGAGGATTTATAGTTTTAACATAATATAAAGCATTATCCATAATTATAATAAAATAATAATCAGTAAATGGTATATCAATTAAGAAAACTAATCAAAAAATATAAATCATAGAAAAATAATTACAAATACGTTGATGACATCATGAAAAGAAGAAATAGTGGATTCACATCGAAGATCAACCAATATGAGTTGGTGGAACGATGATGGTAGAATGAAATTATCATTGAATAATATATCAATTAAAAAAATCATAAAAATCATAAATCGTGGATAAATAATTTAAAATACCTTGATGAGATCATGGAAATAAGAAATAATTAACTCAAATTGACGATCAAATGAGTTGAGTTGGTAGAACGATGATGGTTGAAATAAATGATCGTTAAATTAGCATATGTGTATAATGAAAACATATAATTGAAATGATAGTAGAAAATGAAATATTAAAATTTTTAGGCGGAAATTGGGAATTTCAATGTCTTGATGTAAAAAATTGAAATTTCACGTTTCAAGGATATAAAAAATGTCTTTCACGATGGTTTTTTAATAACTATCATGAAAAGATATTAAAATTTTCACTTATTTTTCATCTCAGTTCCTATATAACCGACATGAAAAATCAATCTTCATCACTTTTTAATGTCATTTATTAAATAACTGATGTGATAAATGTATAAAAACATGTAGTTCATTTCCCAATATTCGATTTGATGGGTGATAGAGCTCAAATGGAGTTAGAGATTAAATGTTATGGAGTTTGGAAATTGGCCTTCCCTAAGACGTTGTTCAGAGATGATCAACTTTTGATAACCATATCATTTGATCCTTAACTCTGTTTGAGCTCTATAACCTGTCAAATTGAATATTGTAAAATTAACTACATGTCGGTAAACATTATTCATGTTGGTTATTAAATAAATGATGTAAAAAAGCCATGAAATTTATTTTTCGCATCTGTTATTTAGAATCGATGTGAAGAAGTCATAAAAATCCATGAAAACAATTTTTTCATGTTGGTTCTATAATAACTGACCATAAAAATTAATTTTCAGATATGTTTACATTGGTTCTAAAAAACCAACATGAATAAAGGTGATGTTAATAATAGTTTTTGTACTAGTGGTTTAAAACCTTGTCATTTATTGCCATCCTTTATTTTATAGGCAATATCATCTAAGGTTGGTGGAACCTCTAACATATCCCATTCCAATGGGTTTCATTTGGATGTTATAATTGTACCAGCATCATAATTTTAATCTTCTTGTTTCTATTAAACATTGAGTGATTTTTATGAACATTGTTATGCCAATAACAGTTGTGGGGTTATATATGTTACTCAGATTGAAGGGATTAACTAATTGAGGTCCAAGGGGATTTAACCTTCCTTTTTATTGGTTTCCTCTTTATTGTTTATTAATATAGTGGATACATAGAGGTAAAATATGGTTTGATTTTATACTATGGATGGGGAACAATTTTAAATGAAGTTGATAAGGAATTTTCTTACATGGTTTTGGATTGGTTATCATGTCTCCCTCGCCTTATTCTTTCACAGTGATTATAAAGAACTAATTGAGTTATGGGATTCAAAAAATGGCTTTTATTTTCTATATAAGGTGGAATTAATATATTATTTTTATATTTTAATGTATGGTATGTATTAACCTAATATGTAAAATCAAATCGAATAAGTGGAAATTTGTTGAAAGGAGTTATTCATATGTGGTTATACATTTCCCTTGATATTTATTAAATTTTTATTGGTTGGTATAAAAGTCTTCAAGCATTTTTGTGTTTTTAAGATAATTAGGATATTGTTATGATTTTTTATTTTGATCACATTTCATAAATATTTAATCAAATAAATACAATAATGATCTGGTTCTGTGGTATGGTATGGAAGTGTTGTTTCTTTTATAAGAGGTGTTGAATTAATATCATGGAATATATTAAATTAGTGGTTTGGATTTTTGTTTATTTATATAATTGAGTAATTTTTTCTCTACTAAATTCTCTTTTAATAATGTATTACTTGTGTAGAATTCATTGGAATTTTTTTGACCAGTTTTGGTTTTTGGTTTGGATTGTGCAATGGATATTGCAACTATGTTACCTTGGTATTAAAGGGGAGGTGTGGTTTTTATTAAAATGTGTGGTGGTTTTGTGGGTGGTTTTTATAATCCTCATGGGATGTGTTGTGAAGTGGTTAAGTAGCAGTTTTTTGATAATATTTGGGTTGTTTTATAGATTAGTTGAAGAAATCAAGTTTGATTATTAATATTAAATCTACCAATGAGTTTTAAATGAAAATATATAAATTTATTTTGAGATGAATTATGGATGTATGTAATAAAGGTGTATATTTTTGGATTAAATGTGGGTAATAAATAATAATGGTTTTTCATAAAAATGTGTAATTGAATATAAAAATGAATGTAATATGGAGATTAAATGGTTAATATGAAATTAAAAAATAATTTGACAGAATTGGGAGAATATAGTAATTTTTGGAGTTGGTTTCAGATATATAAAATTACAATTGTGGTACAACATGGGGATGATTGCATAAAAGTTATAATAGTGTGACAATGCTTTTTTGTGAACCCTTTATAAACGGATTATGTGTGTCATTATATATATATATATCATACAATTATGATGTGATTCCAATATTCACCCCACCTGAGTTGGATAACCTTATTGAAATAAAATGAATTGGGTTTGGGAGATTTCAACAAACATCCATGCTGGGTAGGGAATGGATAGTTAATTACTACCTATTCCATACTCTTTTTTTAATATGGTTGTTTTTGGGTGATATAAGTTGAAATTGTGATTTATGTGGTGATGACTTGAATATAATGTCGTATATATAGTGGGGGTCATTCATGGTAGGAGGGAATGAGTAAAATTTTCCTTATAGTCATGATATCTTACTATAATGGAAAGATGATGTGTCATTGAGATATGGAGACATGCTATAGGGATGTAGTTTTGGTTATGTTTTTTTTGTGACATCGAGAATTTTAGACTATGAAAATGTTTGTTATAGTAGATCTGTAGTAAATTCCCTATCATATGTGGCATGATTGGTGTGATGGAATGGATATATAAGGGAAAGGAGCATCATGATGTTTGTTATTAGTGAATGGGAGTGAAATACTAACATTAATGTAGTGTGGGGTACCATTTTTATATATTATTTTTAATCAATTTTTTATTCTTAGATGAGATATTTGGTGAGAGATACTTTGTGAGTTCATGTGATAGTTGACTAGATATGTTAATTTTGGTTCTGTTGTTTATCCACTAAATTATTAGTAGATTTATTCTATGTTTTCACATGTGATATTAAGTAAAATCCTAGTGATTATACTCTTATGATTAACCCTATATATATATATACTATTTTTTAGGATTCCATGGAATGTTTTCAGATCACGATGGTCCTTTCCTGCTCAAAGTTTGGATACATGTTATAGTTTTATTTCAAAATGTATTTGTAGACTTGTATTTGAAAAACATATCATATATTATGGTTTTTTTCGAATAAAGGTTTAACATTATATAATTGAATATAATGGTGGATTATTATTATGTTAATGAGTTTATGGGGGAAATACTTCTAATTTTTATAACTTATACCCTCATTATTAGTCATCAATGTGTTTCATATTAGAGGTAGGCCTCAGGGATCACTCTCAACCTTATTGTCAGCCATGTAGGGGTTCTCGGTAGGGGTGGGTCCTGAAAAATCATACTAGGATTATTGATGAGATCTTGGATGGAGTTTGGAGATAGTCACATGTGAGGATTGAATGAGTTCCTCGATGGCCCCACCTATATTGGTACCCCTCTTATGCTGACAGTGAATTCATGGAGTGACCCCTAATTCCCGCCATAAGAAGGCCTCAGGTTAGAGACATTCACATGGTTTATAAATCTCTCAAATAGGAAAAATAACCTCTATATAGAGAAAATTATCATGTGATAAGATAAAAAACCACAAAAAAATAAAATAAAATCAAAACTTATAGAGAAAAACAATCCATAATGCATGTCATGAAATACAAATGAAAATTAGAAGGCGAGGGAGACATGATAACAATCCTACGGTGTTATCCTTGGAATCTAATAGTATTACATTATGTTTTAATCAACTATTTCTATAAGAGATCGGTGTTCTTCGATGGGTATATAAAATAAAAAAATTTGTTGGTAATTAGGATTATCATATGGGACGTAGGTATTCAAAGTTATTATCTTCCATGTTGGTAACATAATTTTTGGTCTCCATGGAGGTATTAGTGGTGTATTTTCCTAGATTAATCTTGTATTTTCAGTTTTTATTCCCTAAGGATTTTATGGTTCTCCCCCCTGATGAGATATTATGTCAGGGTGAGAGTGATATATATACTCAATAGGATAAAACCTAATCTATCTCATGAAATTGAGAAAAGATCGCACTAATTCCTCAGTGAAAAAACATCATAAAAAACATTACCTAAATATTCTAAATATTCATAATAAAATCAACAAGTCTCTCTCACAAAATAACACATACAAAGTATCAAAATAATATCAATAAATAATAGATAAATGTGTCCCTTGTACACTTCCCCACTATGTTTCCACTTTCACAACCCAATGTTAAAAATTATGTACTATCATCCCTTAGATGTCATTTCATCACCACATATCACGTGGTTTATGATCTAGGTTATTTTCTAACCTTCCAAACCATAGCATCCTACAAGGCCCAACATAATGTTCCTACATTAGACAATATCTACAACACACTTTATTCTTCCACAACATCAACTTCATCATCACACATCCATCTACAACATCATATCTATAAATGAAATGCATCATTAATATGAAGATCATAAATCTCATTCTCAGATCCCACCATGCATAACCTCCACTGGATATGATGGCATCTCCTCATCAGTCATTTCCACCCAATAATATGTATTTGGTCAGTTCTCGACACCAAATTGGCAACACCACAATGTATCACTTCCAAATAAAGATCAAGGAAGAAGGGGTAATCAGTCATCCATTTTCCTAACCATTCTATATGTTTAGGAGAAAACCACCCCCATAAATATTTTTGTTCTATTATTGTTCTAATCATTGTTTGTGGGGTTTGTATTAGGAATATATATATATATATATAAACATATCCAAACACAATCCCGGACTAAAGGTTTCACATCAATACATGATCGTCATTGTCTTACCATCATCAACATACCACGATTACTACATATCATAACCACTAAATGAAACTCACCACAAAAACATCCAAAAACATCCCAAAAATTACATTTTCCTAAAAATTATAGATTTAACCATATTTATTGATTACCACATTACCAATCATTATTCATTTTTATCCATTTAAACCCATATTTAATGACAACCCACTCTTATCCAACTTCCACATGTATTCCTATTTAGGTCCAGCTCGTTCATTAATGATAAACTTTTATATTAGTTATTTAACTTTAATATATAGTATACATTATTCAATCCTCATCCACTCCTTTTCAATTTCATCCTTATCAATTTCTTAGTCCATTTATATCATGTAACTACAACAATTCCACCACATTAAAACCCATTCTCTCCACAACAAAAACCTCCATAACCCAATTTCCATACATAATAGCCACATTATTTATAGTAAAATGACAAACCATAAATACCCCACCTCTCAAATACAAATACAGATGTATTAGAGTAACCACATAAACCACTCATACTTATATTACCCATATAATATTTTCCATTTGATTTTATAAAATTCATTACCATGAAAACCCCATAAATTTGCAACAAATATTAGAATAATAGGAAACATATTATAGTCACATAATATTATAATTCCAGTTTTTGTAATTAATAGAAATCATTTATAAAGGGAATTCATCATATTTCACATGGTTTCTAAAATTTCATACAATATTTTTTTTCCATATATATATATTCACAACCTTCTATAATTCATGAGTTCATATAATGATCTATAGAATGATTTTATCAATTTAAAATCTGGGATTAATTTTTTTAATAGCCACAACATGCATATAATAATGGATTATATGTTTCAAGATAAAAAATCAACAATAATAAGGAAATAGGTAAACACATTTGGATACACCCCTTCCCTTTCAATTTAATTTAATCGATTTCCTTATATTCATTAAATAATCTATAAAACAGACAAATTAGAAGATAAAATATGGTTAATTTTACATATGCATAAAAGGAATTGAAAATAACCATCCCCATCATAAAAATTCTATATGTCATGCTCCACCAAAATTAGAGAGAATATATTTCTGTTTCCATGACTCAATTATGAAAAAGTACGTTCTTGATCAATTACACGACAATCTGAAGAAAAAATATGGAAAGAAGATATAAACTAATACCTCTATCATGACACTACACTAGAAAAATGAGAGAGAAAAATGTTACTAGAAATTCCTAGAAACACGATTATGGGGTCCCATTCATGGATGATGATGTGAAATAATTAAAAACAACATTATGGATTGATTAAACAAGAAGGGAATAAAAAAAACCTCAGATGGAGGAAACCTCCATTTTTGGAATAGAAGATATAGATCCATGAAGATCTATACAAGATGATCTATTTAGAATTACTATTTTAATTATGATTTTATTTGGATTCATTAAATCACAAGAAATTAATAAATTAAAATCTTTATCTTCTTGGAATTAAATTATATATTGAAATCCACATATACGAGATTAAAAACACATTTTTTATTTTATTATATCTGTTTTTACATTGAAAAGGGTGAATTTGGGTTTTTTAAAAATTTAGAAATTTTCAAACTATAGAAGAGATTGTTTTGTTCACACGCCTCTAATGTATAATGGTAAACATGAAAATGAAAGTGGTATCCAATAGAACTCTTTGGATAGAGTATCTAGACATGGATAGCTTCATGAAATGTAGTTATTGATGAATTTTATTCCATAGATATTCCAAGGTACTATTTTCTTATCGTCTACTCTATATTTTTCCTTATTCTGTTATAGAGATTCTTTCCCTTTTTTGACCTAGATTATTAAGTTTTAGGGTTTGAAATGTGGAGAGGCATCTAGTTCCCCTAATGTTGATTATTTCATACAATTTTCAAATGATTTTTCATGAATTTCATGGTTTTAGCTAATGATGAGACAACATCAATCATTTGGGAAAATACCCTTTCAATGGAAAAAATCTGATGATGTTATCCTCGGATTCTATTAGTTTTACTTCATTTCTACTTTCATCAACTATTTCTATAAGTGATTAGTGTTCTTTGATGTGTATAGAAAATAATGAATTTTTAATGGTGAGTAGGATGATTATATGAGATGAAAGTATTTGGAGATATTATCTTCTATTATGGTAACACTGTCCATGGATTCTGTAGAGGTGTTGGAGGTGGATTATCCAAGATTCATCTAAGAGTTTTGAGTTTTATTCCATGAGGATGTTATGGTTCTCCCCCCAACTCAATGAGACATCAGGCATGATATAAAGTTCCAACCTGATTCCTCCACGATTTTGATGGCTCCCAATAAGATTAAACATTTATGGATATTTTATTTGAAGATATATATCAAAATTTTGACCCAAAATAGATTTATCTTTCCCAATTTATCATCAGTGGTTACCCAATATAATTTTCCAAAAAGTCTGATGTTGGTTTGAGGTTTTTTCAAATTTCCAATAGGTGAATCGAGTGAAAATAAAAAATCATTATCACCTTCTTTGGATAGATGATTTTTTCGATCAATTGAACGGTGCCAACTCATTTTTGTGATTATTTATAGTTTGAGTATTTCTAGATGAGGGTAAAGAAAAGAAATATCGTAACGGATAATTCACAAAGAAATTATAAAAACATAATATTTTTATTCATGACTTTTAATTTCATTTATATATCAACTATGTTCATAGGGCTCATGAACCCCTTATTATATTAGTTATTAGAACATTGATGAAATTATTCTATGATTAGTGTGAGAGGTTTTTAATTCCTCGAATCATAGAGATATCTTTCAAGTCCCTTGGTACCATCACCTATATGATAATTTATTCAACTGAATGTTTTGAATTCATGATGCAGCACCCCTGGTTTCAGGTACGTAACCCCAATCCTCATTTTTTTTAAATGGTGTTCCTTTGATTGGGTATCCATAAAATAGAGTGTTTCCATAAAATAGAGAGTTTATATAAATTAGAGAGTTTATATAATATAGAGAGTTTCCATAATTTTGGGTGTTTCTATAATGTGGGTTGTTTCCATAAAGTGGGTTGTTTCCATAAAGTGGTGTGTTTCCATAAAGTGGTGTGTTTCGATAAAGTGGGGTGTTTCTATAAAGTGGGATGTTTCCATAAAAAGTGTTTAAATAAAAATGGTAAAGATGAAGGATGGGAGAGTTTTGGGGGTATATAAGGAGTCTTGATTCCAAAAGTAAGGTCACACAATCCATACATGGTTGGCCCAAACCATGTGGTCAAACCATGCGTAGAGGTCAAATCTAGATCCTATTTTCTAGGAGCTTACTCGTTTTTGCTCTATATGATTTGTTTTGGTTTCAAAATACCCCTATTTCGAGATTACTCTCCTTAGAAGGCTGGAGAACCCTCCGAATATTAGTTGGTGCCAACCTAGAGCCTTCACATGGTGATCTCGAGTCTAATTCTTGAGGTTTGTCACCATTCATTCTGGATTTGTCATCTTTTCATAGACCATCTTAGATCTACTTCTCTAATCTTCCTTCATTCTCAGATCTGAACATATAGTTGGTATATCTATGTTTTTGGATTCCAAATAATTCAATTTTGAGTCATGATATTTCTATGATAAGCGAACTAAGGCCGTTCTTGGAGAATCGACCCACTTTTTATGTGTTCTTCGTCTTTTGTCAAAGTTTCATCAAAACCACTGAGGTAGGTGGCTTAATTATCATCTCATATCGCTAAATCTGATCGAATAAGTTTCAAATTGGTTAATTTATTTTGAAATTCATGGAAAAATATTCATTTGTGACAATTTATGTTTTTTATGAAATTATGTGATCTTGGTGAATAGTTGTGCAAAAAGGGGTTCAATTTAAAATGATTATTTTAAATTATGAATTTTATGGAATTGCTAAATGGATGATGAAAAAAGGGTTCTCAATAGAAATGGTTTTCATTAAAATGGAGTTTTATTGAAATGGTATGGAGTTGAAATGGTGTGGCATTGAAATGGGTTTGACGGAAATGGTTTTCAATAAAAATGTGTTTTTATTGATTGGTTTGCTTTGGTTTGATCGTTTTTTCATATTTGTTTTGTGTTAATATTGAATATATGGGGTTTGGTTGAAATATGGCCTCAATATTAGTGCCAAAGGATTAATGTCACATGGGAAATGCATATACGAGGCTTGGTTGAAATATGACAATATGCTCAGTGTCAAAGGGTTAATGGCACATGAGAACCAATTACCTTGTGATGACATGGTAGATCGATGAGAAACCGCTCCTAAGTATGGAACTACCATAACATAGCATGCATGGTTGGTTTCATGGGTTTGAGGAATGGTTGAGTATGCTGATAAAGGGATATTGTGAAATGGTTGTAATGATTGTTTAGTTATTTTTCATGAAAAATATATTGCGGGGAAAATTGGTTCCAATTTCACTTGTATTCTTTTTGTAATGAATTTTTTTTGGAAACTTTTTTATATTTATTTATAAAATATTTTGGAGGAATTTTTTTTATAAACTATTTTATATAATATTGGCTAACTCATCTATCCTAGTAGCATGAGTAGGGAAGTCATTGGGAAAAACCTACTGAGTTTAATACTCACCCATGCTTTGGCAATTTGGTGCTTTTGCAGATGATATATTCCAGGATAAGGGAAATGGTAATGTTTCGCACGTTCTTAGCACTACATTGTGAGGTTTGGGTTGTTCATAGATTTTGAAGCTTAGAGCTTGTTGATCATGGCTTCTTGAGGTTTTTGGAGAGTCTTTTATAGTCTATCTACTAGGTACTTTGATACATGGTTATCCTTCTTTTGTTGCTTACTTTGATGTGATTTTGAGATACATGAAGTTGTTACGTTTTCTTCAATTTGTTCAGGATTCATATAGTTAATGTTTGGTTATGGTTGGAAGGTTTATTGGTTTATTTCTTAAGGAATAAATCATCCCCCACTTTAATTTTAAACCCTTGGGCATTTATTGCAAGCCTTTGGCATCTTGGGGATGTCTCTTAAGGCCTAGTAATGACTCATTGTACTCTCAATCCAATGATAATTTGAGGGTCATTACAAATGGTATCATCTTGTTCGGTCATTTCTGAAAAATTAGTCATCAGTGTTCTTGGTCATGGAGTTGAAATCCTTTATTATATATTCCTTAGGTAAGAATCTTAGAATAGAGTAGCACTGTAAGTACTTGAAATGTATATCATAAAAGGATGTAGCTAACCCTTTTATTCTAAACTTCATGTTACATGGGAGTTCGGTAAATATGAATTTGGATACACTTATATGATTTCAAAATCTCATTTCCATGGGTTTAGCCAATGAGATGAGCATGAAATGCATTGTGGAGTAATGGATTCCCACTAGGATTGAATACATCATTTCGAGGAATGCTTCTTGTTGTGAACAAGTGTAGATTTTTGAAAAAGAATGTATTTTTTATTTCAAATGAATTATTTTCAAAAAATGGAATTCTTTTGGTATTTTGAAAATGGTTTGATTTTTAAAAATCATGATGAATGTTTTAAAAAAAATTAAACATGGAAAAATGTTGTTTTTGGAAAAAAAATGTTGTGATAGTTGATGTGACAGAATTTGAAATTCTAAGACATCAGTTTCTAGAGAGTAATACTTATAGAGTTTGTTGTTGGATTAGAAAATGACACCAGATAAGCGTCATAATAACTAGTTAAAAGATGCTATTGAGAATTTGGTTGCACCTGAGCCATAGGTGAACCAATAGTTGTTTAAAAGAATCACTTAGACTTTTCAAACCGTTGAGTTGGGACAACATTTGGATACTCTGTACGGTATCTGTCACTACTGAGAATCCAAGTGGAGGAAGTACAGTTGTCTTCACCAGAGGGTCTGGGAACTCTATCACTAAGATAAAGTGGAAGTGGGGCACTGAATTTTTATGTTTAAAACTATAAATGATTCCCTCTATGATAAAAATAAAAACTCCTCTCTGTGAAATAGAATGTTGAGCCTTAGTGTGTAGATATTTTTTAATAATTGTTGAAGGAGCTAAGGTGAAATGGTACATCTCGATTTTGGAAATGGATATCTATGACATAATCCTCGGTATGGATTGGTTGCAAATGTTCAAGGATCGAATCGACTATTATAGGAGAACATTTAGTTTAATGATTGAGGACAACATCGAGCATCTCTTTAGAGGAGAGAGGATTCTAAAGAAGGGTGCAAAGAGTTTTGTTGGAACAAATGGTGGGAACGATCTCTTACCAGTTGGCATCTTTGACTTTGGAATCAATTTAAGAGATCGAGAAAAATAGTTTTCCAGCTATTGTAGATAAACTTCCAGATGTCATTCCCAATAACTTCTCATGGTTACCACATCTAAGTGAAGTGGATTTTACGATTGATCTCCATCCAGGGACTAGCCTGATTTACCATCCATCTTATAGGATGACACCAATAGAGTTACAAGAATTCGATGTGCAATTAGAGGAGCTGGAAAGAAATGGTTTCATTCGACCAAGTATGTATCTGTGGGTAGTACCGGTTTTTTTCTTCATGAAGAAGGTAGATGGAACTCTTCGAATGTGTGTTGATTATCGTAATCTTAATAAAGATGCAATATAGAACAAATATCCACTTCCATGAATTAATGATATGTTTGAAAAATTAAGGGGAGATCAGTGGTTCTTCACGATTGACTTGTGCTAAGGATATCACCAATTGAGAGTTCAGAAAGAGGATATTCTAAAGATAGATTTTAAAAGTTGATACGGACAATATGGATATGTATCCATGCCTTTTGGTCTAATGAATGAACCAGCAATCTTCATGGAATTGATTAATCCGATATTTCAACAATATATGAATTCTTTTGTTATGGTGTTAGTGGATGACATTTTGGTCTATTAAAAGAAAACAGTTGACCCTGAGGTGCAATTGGAAATAGTGTTACGAATCTTGATAGATCATCATTTGTATGGAAAATTATCAATGTGTGATTTTTAGATACAGGATGTACATTTCTTGGCCATGTCATTTCTGAGAAAGGTGTTTTTGTTGATCCTGAAATGATAGAAGCTTGTATCTCTTTGAAACCACCAAAGAATGTTCTGGGATACAATGTTTCCTTGGTATAGATGGTTACTACTGACTCTTTATGCATGATTTCTCACTACTAGATCCACCAATGTGAGCTCTGAAAAATAAGAATGATCCATTCCAATGGATAGAGGAATGTCAGAAGCCTTTCCAAAAACAGAAAGTTCGGCTTACATCAGCGCCTACCTTGATCTTTCCTGAATCAGGACAGGGGTATATAGTGTATTGTGATGCTTTGGGATTAGGGTTTTGTTCTGTTCTAATGCCAAGATATCATGTGGTTTCTTATGGTTCAAGTTAGTTGAGGTTTCATGAGAATAATTACCCAACACATGATTTGGAGTTCATTGTAGTCATCCATGCTTTGAAAACATGGAGACATTATCTCTTTCGTGAGAAATTAATTGTGTTCATTGATCAAAAAATCTTAAAACACATTTCAACATAGCAATATTTGAATCTGAGGAAAAGGAGATTGATGGAGTGTCTCTAAATGTTTGACTTTGACTTGATGTTCACAATAGGGAATAGAAATTCGGGGGCAGATGCATTGAGTAGAAATTTGTAAGCTCAGTTGGTGAAAGAAGCTTCAGATGAATGGTAGTTGATGTCAGTATTAGCTGAAATGTAAGTGGAATATGATGACCAAGATGATTTTGTAGTTTTCATTTCAGCTACGCTTGTTCCTGATTTAGTAAAAATGATTAAAGAGGCAATAGCATCTGATGTAGAATGTCTGGTTGTATGTTCAAAAATCAATGATGGGGAGGTCATTTAGGGTGGAAAACATGATGGGGGTTCAGTTTCGTATTTAAGAGATCAGATGGTTGTACCCATGGTTTGTTAGAATCAAATTCTTCATGCTTAGCACCATTCGAGATGGGTTTTACATCCGGGTACAAAAAATATGTATAAGGCGTTTCAGGTGTATGTTTGGTGGTGTGTCCTGAAAAGAATGGTGGTCGAGTTCATCTAGCGGTGCTTAACTTGTCAGTAGGTTAAAGAAGAGAATCAGAGACCAGATTTCATGTTACTACCTTGGTCAATCCCTGTGTAAAAATAGAATCAGATAGTAATGGATTTTATTAGAGGTCTTCTATGAATGGTCCAAAAACACAATTCCATTTTGGTGATTGTGGATCATCTAAACAAGTCGGCCCATTTAATCCCTATTTGTGAAACTCATATGGTAGAGGATCAATCCAAAATCTATATCCTAGAAGTGGTAAATAGGCATGAGGTACCTGTTTCCATAGTCTCAGACATAGATCTGAGGTTCATGTCTCATTTCTATAAATCCTTAAATCATGTCCTTGGGACTCAGTTGACTATTAGCCTGGCGTATCATTCTCAGAAGGATAGACAATCCGAGTAGATGATAAAAACATTGGAAGTCATTTTGAGGTCCTGTGCAATTGATTTTGGTGGCCCATGGGAGGATCATATAACCTATGTGGAGTTCTCATACAATAACAAATATCAAGACTCGATACACATGGATTCGTTTGAAGCATTGTATGGGTGTCCTTGTCATTCTTTGTTGTGATGGGTGGAAAATGGTGAAACCTCAGTAGTCGGTCCAAGCCTTGTCCAAGAAAAAATAGAGAAGATCATGTTGATTAGAAAAAGGATGGAGATGGCTTAGAGTCGTTAGAAATCTTATGCAGATCACCGTCGAAGACCGTTGTCATTCTCTTTGGTTGATCAGTCTTCTTGAGGATCTCTCTAAGGCTTGGACATCATCGTTTTGGGAATCAGGGAAAGTTATCTCCTAGATAAATTGGCCCTTTTTAGATACTATAATGGGTAGGAGAGGTGGCATATTGATTGGCATTACCACCATGGTTTAGTTCGATGCATAATGTGTTCCATGTATCCCATTTGAAAAAGTATCACACTGATCTAGACCATATGATCAGATAGGATCACGTTGACCTAGAACCAGATGCTTCATTTGTACATATCCTAGTGCAAATCATGGATATATAAGAGAATTTCTTCTGTGGGAAAAGCATCAGACTAGTGTTGGTGTTATGGAAACATGGTAAAATTTAGAAAGATACTTAGGAATGTGAGAATGAAATGAAAGAGTAGTAGACGAAACTCTTTTTGGCCAGTGAGGGTTTTCGACTTTCCAAATATGGAAGGACCAATGGTGGGGAGAATGTAGTACCCCTTATTTCAGGTACATAACCACTTTCATCATTTATTTTAAATGGTGTGCCTTGGATTGGGTTTCCATAAAATAGAATGTTTCCATAAAATAGGGAGTTTTTATAAAATATAGAGTTTCGTTAAAATAGAATGTTTCTATAATATAGAGAGATTCCATGATGTTGGGTGTTTACATAATGTAGGTTGTTTCAATAATGTGGGTACTTTCCATAAAGTGGCATGTTTCCATAATGTGGAGTGATTCCATAAAGGGGGGTGTTTCTATAAAGTGGGATGTTTCCATAAAAAATGTGTTTTTATAAAAAGGTTGACGTTGAAGTATTGAAGAGTTTCTGTGGTTTAATAGCAATCATGGGACCAAAAGTAAGGTTTCACGATCCATACACGGTTGGCCCAAACCATGTGGTAAAGCCTTCCGCAGAGGTCAAATCTAGAACCTATTTTCTTAGATCTTACTCGTTTTTTATTTATATATTTATTTTTGGATTACAAATGCCCCTATTTCAAGTGTAGTCTCCCTTGATGTCTATAGAACCCTCCCCACCCATGTTTGAGCCAACCCATAGCCTTCCCTTGGTGATTTCAAGTCCGATTCTTGAGGTATGTCACCATTCATTCTGGATTTGTCATCTTTTCCTAGATCTTCTTAGATCTACTTCTATGATCTCCATTCTTTCCTATATCGGAACCTATAGTGGGTAGATCTACAATTTTGGATTCCAAATAATTCATTATTGGGTTGTGATCTTTCTAGGATGAGAGAACTAAGTTCATTCTGGGAGAATCGACCTACTTTCTTATGCGTTCTTCATCTGTTGTCAAAGATTCATGATAACCTTCAAGGTAGGTGGCTTAACTCTCATATCCTCTTTCTAGAATTTATTGTCATAGATTCAAATTGATATACTTATTATTAAATTCATGGAAAAATATTCATTTGGGATCATTTATGGATTTTATGAAACTGCGTGATCTTGGTGTATAGCTGTGCAAAAGGGGGTTTAATTTAAAATGATGATTTTAAATTATGGATTTTCAGGAATTGAAACATTGTTGATGAAAAAGGGGGTTTCAATATTAATGGTTTGAAAAAATAATGTAGTTTTATTGAAATGGTTTGGATTTTAAATGCTTCGGCATTGAAATGGTTTTGACAGAAATGGTTTTCAATAAAAAGGTGTTTTTATTGAAAGGTTTTTTTGTATTGAACTTTCGGTATATATGTTGTGTGTTCATATTTTATAAATAGGGTATGGTTGAAATATTACCTTGTGGATGGAGCTATAGGGTTAATGGCTCATGGGAATTTCATATACGGGGTTTGTTTGAAATATGACCTTGTGCTCGGTGCCAAAGGGTTATTGGCACATGAGAAACCATTACCTTGTGATGACATGGTACATAGACTAGAAACCGCTCATGAGTATGGAACTATCATATCATATCATGCATTTTTGGATTCATGGTTTTGTGGAATGGATGGGTATCCTGATAAAGGGATATTGTGAAATGGTTGTAAAGATTTTTTAGTTATTTTTCTAGAAATATATCTTGTGGGGAAATTTGGCTTCAATTTCACATGTATGCTTTTGGTAATGAATGGTTTTTGAAACTTGTTAATGTTCAGTTGTAAACTATTTCTGAGAAATATTTTATATAAACTATTTTACAAAATTGTTTCTAAATCTTTTATCCTAGTGGTGTGAGTAGGTAGGTCATTGGGGAAATCCTACGGTGTTTTATACTCACCCTTGTATTGGCACTTTGGTGCTTTTTTAGATGATATATTTCTGGAAAAGGGAAAAGGTAATATTTCAATTGTTTTTAGCACTACCTCGTGATTTTTAGGTTGTTCGGAGATTTTGGAGCTTGGAAATTGTTCAGCATGGAGTCTTGAGGTCTTTGGAGTGTCTTGTGTAGTCTATCCGCTGAGTACATTGATACTTGTTTCTTTTCTGGTGTTACTTACTTTGATGTGATTTTGAGATACATGAAGTTGTTGAGTTGTCTTCCATTTGTTCATGCATCATATAGTGAATGTTTGGTTATGTTTTTTAGGTTTATTGGTTTATTTATTAAAGGGTAAATCTTCCCCCACTTGTATTTGAAACCCGTCAGCATTTATTGTCCGGCTTTGGCATCTTGGGGATGTCTCTTTAAGGTATCATTTTACTCTTAAGCCAATGAGAATTTGTGGGTCATTATATATGAGGTGAATTTCTTTAGGCATGTGGGGTCCTAGCAGGGAGTAATGGTCCATCCATCATTGATAAAGGTGATGGTATCTTGGGATGTTTACAATAATGTTTTGAAGTTTCACACCTTCCTCTACCTCATGAGATACTATAAAATGCTATTGTCTGACTTCTACCAGACTATATACCCATTAAAAACCATGGATATGGAGGTGAAAGATTTTATATATATGAATCAGTGTTTGGAAGCATTTTAACACATTAAGGGGAATTTTACTATTACTCTCATACTTTAATTTATAGAAGATAGATATATGATTAATATTTTATGTGATATATTTCATCATGGATTGGTTCATATCATAATGTAATAATGGGATGTGTTATCCAATGGTTCTAGGAGGTTAAATCATCAAGGTTATATCTATGCATCCCATTACCATGAGTTTGATGAATTAGTATTTTCACTAAATTTAACTATAGGTTTACTCATTAGATATCTCTTTGTGATCTTCAAAGTTCACAATATATTGACATATATTTTGTATTAGTGAGATTTGAATTTTTTTAGTTGTGGCTGATGGAGTTCTTAAAGGAATGAAACATTGAGATCTCAAATAACCCAGGGAATGGGAATGTTTTAGTTAATGCACAAATTAGAATATCATAGGAATATATTGTCTGGGAGTCTATAGATTCTTTGAGGGTGATGATGGATATTGAAAAATTGTATCTTGATGTAGAGGGTGTTTTTTGGAAGTGGTTTTATGTACCCTATTACAGAATATTCATCCTTTAAGCAGTGAGTGGACCATCCTATGTTGGGAGACTCAGAGGTATAAGTGATGTGGGAGCATGTCTTCCAATTGTGAATCTATATAGGGATAGTAAAAGGATAGTACCCATCATATATTATTTCAAGGTATATTGTTGGTTACATCAGTGATGCACTTGTAGGTTCTTTATAAGTTTCATAGAACATATTTGGTTATAAATATTATTTTTTCTAATATATATCATTCATTGAAGAGTATTATTTGTTTTCCTGATATGAGTATATATTTATCAATGTATATATCATAATTATATACCTATTTGTTGATGAAATTAGATAATCATTCTCCTGGAAGGTTTTTACAACCATTGGATATTCTTGAGTAAAAGTGGGATTACATCTCAATGGGGTTATTAACTATTTTACACCAATACCATTGAGGACTTAAGGATATTTTTTTGAGTTTGGATTTATTAACGAAGTCAGCACATTTCCTTATGATTTTAAAATTATGTGATTTATATTTTCTTGATACATTTATTATAGATGAGATAGTGACGCTTTATAGGTTACCAAATACCATAATATCCCATTGAGATTCTCATTTTTCTTCTTGGTTCTAGGGTTTTGTTACTCATGATTTTGAACCTCATGTATTCCTTATAAATATATTACATCCTAAAATATATTAATAGAAAAAGAGTTCCATTCAGATAAAAATGAATATGTTGTGTGTCAACATCTTTAGTTTTGGTAGATTGTGGGTGAATCACATTACCTTTTTTGAGTTTTCATGAAATAAAAATTATAAACCATCCATTGGTAAAGATACATAAAAGTAATTTTATGGGTGAACCTATAGATACTTATTTTTTGGGACAGAGATGGGAGAGTCAGCAGTCCTTCGACCAGACATGGTGTAAATCATGATAGAGAAAGTTTAGTTGATTTATGAGAGGATGATGGTAGTGTAGGACCATTAGAATTCTAATTTTTATTAAAGGTAGAAACCTATAGATTTTTTGTATAGTGATCTTGTATTATTGGGGGTCCCCTCATCATGGGATTCATAGGTTTACCTAGGAGAGTAATATATTTCCCTAGTTCATTGGCCCTGTTGAGAAGTGGGGTTTGTTAGTGAAGTGTTATATTGTATTGTGCAACACCTCCATGATGCATTTCACTTATCAAAACATTTTTGGTATCTTCATAATGAATTTAATGTTATTAATTAAATTTATTTTGGAATGGAGGATAAATAAATTTTCATGGAGTGGTTGATTAAGGTTAAGGATATTTGTGAGAATCTTTTCTGTGGGTCTGTTATTTTTGGGGTTCTTGTTTTTTGGAATCAAGGTGTACTGAAGGAATGTAAATGGAAATTTTATACCCATATTCATTCTTAGTATCCTGATATATTTTGAGCCTTATTTTGTTTTATGATGATATTTTTGATCTTATATTGAATTATATAAGATATTTTTTTCGTAGTTATTTTTCTAAGGTTAAATCACCTTGTGTTATTTTGTGTTTTGTTGATAGAGTAATTACATTTTTAAGTTATCTCCTAGAGATGTTTCAAGATTTTTAGTTATTATGTTCTTTTTGGTTTTTTTGATTCTCAGTGATGAAAATTATTTGATAGGTATCTAATATAATGGCCCTGATTTTTCCATCTAATGAAATTACCTACATAAAGAGTTGGTAGTGATGGGTTGATGTTTGGGGAAGGAATGTAGAGTTAAAGTTAACTTTTTTTCTTAATAATAGCCTAATGGAATGGTACTAGGTGTTTTTCCATGGGTATTTGTTTTTTAAATGATCCATTCTACATCCTGGAGTATTATTCTGTTTAGGTTTGGTCAAATCATTTTGTGGTAGAGGTCGATATCCCTATTTCATCGATTTTCATAGTCTTTGTGTTCTGATCCACAATACACATGGTAGTTTCAGTCAAGTGTTGATCTAAATGAATGTAATTATAATGATTTATATCATTTTTATCATTATTTTAGTTTGTGACCTACATTTTTTAATTTTTTTGGCTGTTTTCTTCTAGATTTCATTGTTTCATGGCGACACTATTTCATCATTGAGATTTGTGGTCATGATCCATGGAACTATCAAATATAGGGATAGAACATCAGGGTTCTGGTGATGAACAATGGATCGTCAAAAGTTGGTTTCTTTGGACCTAAAGTATGAAGTAATATTTTTCCATTGTGCATGATTTGTATAATAACACATCATTGGTTTTATCTCATCGGGTGGTTGACTCAGGTTTAATGTGGCTGATATGAAATGTGATATTTTGAGCAATGGTGGATTCATACCACCATAGCATGCCAAGGTAGTAATAGTAAAACAAAATGTTATCCAACATGGTTATAAATTAAAAATCCATGCCCACTAAATTTGAAATCTCTTATTTCTCTTAAAGTTTGAGTGATTTTTTCTGTGACATTTGATATATTTGGTGGTTATTTGATCATTTTTTCCATCAGAAAAAAGGGATCAAGTGGATTTAATTCAAGCTGATATTACCTTCCATTTTCCATGTATTTAGTCCCCTTCATTCATCATGTGTCGCTTTCATAGTGGATTACATTGGTATAGGGTTTCAATTTTGACGAGGACTGTATAATTTAAGTTGATTGGGATTTACCATTCATGGTTTTCACTTTGTTATATTCTCTTCCTCAACTTGTTCTTTTACATAGATTTTGAATCATTGATGGTGGTAAGGGATTTTATAACTATCTTTTATTTTGAGTATAATGTGGAATTGAAGAAATTTTTATTACATTGCATAGACTATAATTATTAAATTAATGAAGATAATAAAACTATCTAAGAGGAAACTTTTGGGAAGGGGTGATACCCAGAATGTTATATGTTTTCCATGATATCTCTTACATCTTTTTGGTTGGTTTTTGATGTTTTTGGCATTTGTCTGTTGGTGTAATGAATATAATATTACTATAATTTTTTTCTAATAATTACACGACATAAAAGATCAATCAACCGAATATGGTAATAAACTGGTTATGTGCAATATGTAATTAACACATTGTTTCTTATAGAAGAGGTTTTGAATAATATTATGTAACATATTAAAAGGGAAGAATAGATGTGTTTTATGGATGTAATTAGATGTTTTATTTTATCATATTTTCTTATTATGATGTTAAAAATGTGTGGCCTTATTTGGGATTTTTTTTGTTAGTTTCTGATATTGGTGTCGATTTTTCAATGGGTATTTCTGGTACCTCTCCATGTTTAGAAATATGGGGTTTGGTTGTGGTTGTAGTGTGAGGTAGTTTTTTTTCATGGGTTCTATTGTAGGTATGGTATGTGTCGGGGGTGGTTATGAATTGTCATAGGAACCCAATAATTTCATACATGGATATTAAATCATTTTAGATGAATATTCCTAACATTAAAAAACACACACCTGGGGACCATAATAGTTTAATGATATTATATACTAGATAAATCATCTTCTAATTTCATAAAAGTTATTCTATTTATCCCATAATGATCTTCCTATTACGTCATCCTCCCAAACATACCCTACTTAAAAACATTCTTTTTAACATGGGGAAATGAGAAATAAGGGGGTGAGATTAGATGCTCAGTGAGGGTAAGAAAGGGAGATACCTAATCATAACATGAAAATAAGTTTTTGAGAACATGAGAATAATATTTAAAAACCATACTATATATATCAAATATCATAATATAATCTAATGTCATAAAGATATATAGTTTATAAGAAATGATTGATAAAGAAATTAAAGAACATGATCTATGAGGGAATAACATTGGAATAAGACATTAAATTTTAGAATACAAATATACATTGAAATTCTTTATTATAGTAGTAAAGGATCACTTCAAAGGCTATCATAGTGGAATGGGTTCACTCGCCAAAAAAGCATAGTATTCTAGGTTCACTCAAAAGACCGTCATAGAGGACAAATTACCTTACAGAACTAGTTTCAAACCAAAGTTTATTCTTACCTATCTCACGAAATATTATTCATTAACAAATGAATTATGGGGAGATATTGGTTACATACATCTCACAATGAAACCCATTTATATATTTTCAACCGGATCATAACACATTAAAAATATCCTAACCCATGAAATGAAATGGATTTCTTGAACATAATATCATATCATAAACTATAGAAAAGATAAAAGCTTCTTAATTTTTTCATAATTTTATCATCTCATAACCCATAAAAAGAAGTGGGTTTGATAATAATTTTATAACGATATAACCCGTGGCTAATAAATGGGTTTCATAAAAATCTTGTCTCATAAATAGAATGATTTCATAAAAATAAAAACAATTAGATCCATGGAAAATATATCCATTAAAAAAAAGGTAACCTCAATGTATGGCACCACAGATGGAAAATTATTTTTAAAAGACACTTGAAACATTTCATTTATGAAAATATCTTCTCCTTGGAAATCATTTTTTAACACTAAAATTTAAAAAACACATTTTTTAAATACATTTCTTTCAAAATAAAATTTGAATCTAATGAAGTAAAATTTTAAAAACATTTAAAACATTTCTGGAGGAAAATAAATTTTATTTTAAAATCAATAAAAAAATTTAAAATCATTTTCATTGAAATTAATTAGAAAAATTATAAATAAATCTCTAGAAATAATTTAAAATCATATTTTTAGGAAAATAACATTTTCAATTTGAAAAACACTTTTTAAAACATAAAAAATTTCAAAATAATTTTCTGTGAAAATAATGATAAAAATGTATAATCTAATATTAATGTCAAATAATTTTCATAAGGGTGGGAAATTTATTCCAAGTAATTCATGTCAAAAGAAATATTCCTTTTGTATTTTTGATAAAAGACACATGGGAATTGCTATGAAAATGGAATCATGATTATATCTAAATTATCTAGAAATAGTAAAAATTGGTAAAAATTCCATTAATAAATAATTTTTGAAAGGTTAAAAACTTTTTTTAAAACCATTTTATAAAACATGGTTTTTTAATAAAAAGGGTTTTCAATTGAAGATATAAACTAATCATATTTTTATTAAAAATATTTTTTCAGTTATTTTAAGTAGAAAATACAATAAAAGTGGTAATAATACATGAAAATATCATAAATAACCATATTAGTGAAATATTAATGAGAATTATTGTTATTTATATCATAATGTTTCAACTTTGGAGACTCAATATTAAAAGACCCCTAATAAAAGATAATATTTTAATAGAAGACTGTTACCAATTTTAATACATTTGAAGTGTAATACCAACTAAATAATGAAATTAAATGAAACATATTATAAAATTAAAATAAATATATTGAGGATATAAAATGTTAAAGGTTAATTATATAAACCTCGTAAAATAATATATGTTTATAACATAACATATATCTCTAATAAGGCAATTTCAGACAAAAATCACATACCTATATGATAACATTTGAACTATAAACCCCATGAAATAGAGATCCTAAAAATCATATTTAAATACCAATTATTTTAAGTATAATAATCTCAGTATACATTTATAGGTTGTATATACATCATAATTATTAAATAAGTGGTGAATATGGCATGTGTCTCAGAGAAGTAAAAAGTGAGACGGAAATTACTAATGTGAAGACTTGAATTACTTTGTGCAAGTTTTAAAATATTATATAATAAAAATAAATTAATTATAAACATATTATAGAACTATAATAATATATATAATACCATATATTATTTACATATTACCAATTGTTACCCTTTTATAAAAAAATTGTCCTAAAATATCATTCTGAGTCATAACGATTTGGTTTTTCAAATATGTTTTAATTTGTTATTTTAGGTCACTTACTTTGATAATGTTTCCATTATATCAATAAAAACAATAAAAAATATTTTTAATATTGATATATCAATTATAATTTTATTAAAAATCATGAAATAGGATTTTGAGATATGAAGTACATTACCATCTTGGAGATGATTGGTTGTACATGCTCATGAGTGACATTTCCATTTTCACTGATCATTACGGAAAGGTGGTAAGGGATATATTATCTTACCATAATGATTATAATATATTAAATAACCTATATTTAATTATATATACATATAAACATAATCCATTTTTTATGGTGATGAAAATAGTGAGTCACATGACATTCTGAAGGCGGTAGTCCACGCGTACATGAATGATGTTGTCATATTTCAGTGAGTCAAAAGGTAATAAATAAATTTATATATAATATTTTTATATTTTTATGTTTTTATGTATTTCATTAATATAATAATTATTTCATTTATATCACATATATTCATTAATATTATCCTTATTATCTTCCATTTAAAGTGTTCGTGAGAAATGAATCACAACACTTCACGGGGTGGTAGTCTGTCTTACACAGAAGTGACGTTATCGTATCCCCTATTGAATGAAATGTAAAATTTTATATACGATATACTGACTCAAAAGGTATAATTATGTTATTAATATCATATATATACTTTATATTCATCATCATACTCAACCGTTAAAGGTGGTAATTGGAAAAACTAGTGACATCAATTTGTGAGGCGGTAGTCTGACCAACAAATGAATAATGATATCATAAACCTTTTGATGTAAGGGGGGAAGGTATTAAGTCATTAACATAACATAAAAACATATATTTATATATAATATAATTATTTTATTATATCATAATGTTTTGATAATAATTTCATGAGGATGAGGAAGAAACAAAATTGGCATGCTCATTGATGAACGTTACCTCTTTTTTGGGTAACCTCACTAGGTTTTCAATAAAATAAATCATTGTTGTACTTATGAACATAATAATTTATATATGATTATATGATATAATTTTGGATGTTATTTGGTCAATTATGTACAGATAAAAATGTTTTTATGGTGTGAATGTGAGTGGATAGTGGGAAACCTTTTATAAGTGAGGTTAGTAGAACACCTGTAATTTTTTTAAAATATTAAGGTGTTACCAAGTTTCTCTAATTTAACAAGGATCCCAAATCAATTGTTATAGGGAATTATAAATTATTAGTTCTAAATATTTCCATAAAATATATTTTAGACAAGTTTTAGGTCATTTTAACTCTAATACTTTTATTTTAACCCACTTGTAAACTCATTTTTACCTTAACAATGGTAATTAATTTTTATATATTTCATAAATAATTTTGGTAAACAATTATGTAAAAACAATTATATAATATAATTATTCATAATAAAAATATTAAATCTATTTTTCCATATTCAATTCATTTAATTTGAACATTTTAATTTAAAATTAATCCCACAGTCAGGCTGAGAAAGCGGGTTTTCAAAGAGAAAAAGTTCAAAAGTTTAAAAATTATTGTATATCAATATTCAACATAGAAATGATTAAAATGAACTAAACTGAATTAATATATATATTATTTAACTAATTTTATATTAAAAACAATTAAAAAAGTAATTCAAATTTATAAATATTTTTAATGAAATTGCAGTTTTTATTTAAAATTCAGTATTTTTGAATAACCATCACCAAATTAATCTTTTCAAAAAAATTGTAAAAAATCATGCTAAGATAATTTTAATATTAATATTTAAAAAATAATGTTCATTTTATCAAATTAATAATGCAAAATCATTAAAAATTAATTTTAAAATAACTGTGGAAAAGGCGATGAAATTTCATTTTATAAAAATATATTTTCTATGTGTAAAATTGGATTTCTTCTTATAAATTATATTTAAAATGAATAATATGATAGTTAAATAATTGGTTAAATATATACTATATAATTTTAAGTAAAAAAATTCAATGAAATTGTTTTTGAAATATTTATTTAGGTAAAATGTGTTTTTTTCATAAAAACTAATTTTTTGAAAAGGATTTTTTTATTCTCATGAAGTTTTTATTTTCATTTTTTAATTTGTATCCAAGGAATTAATTTTATATACATGTGTAAAAAATATATTTTGATAATTTAGTTGATCATATTGATAACCACCATTCCAATGACTAGGTTATACCAATCATATAATAATATTTCAATAACATGTCATGTTTCATTGATACTCTGTGTTGTGTGTAACTCAAGCTAATCGAAGTGTAACATGTAACACTATGTTCGATATCTAATGTTTCCAATAATATTTACCTTAAAAAATCCAAATAATTATCATTTGAACATTAATATTATAAAATAGTAATTATATTGGTGGGTGTAAATAAGACTAACCATATTATGAAATAAATTTGATGTTTACATTCAATAAAAATTTAATTATTCATAGGAAAAGAATGAATAATTTTTAATAAAGCCATTTTATTATAAATAAATATGATTTCCTCAAAACAAAATCTACTAATTTTTGTGGGAATATAAATATAATTAATGTTTGAAACTTTTATAAATTTTATTTTAAAAATTAAAGATAATTTTTAACTCCTCATTTCTAAATAATATTAGTAAATTTTTTGGAAAATTTTAATAAAAACTGATTTTCCGATTAAAAAGTGATAATTTTGTTTTTTAATAAATACCATAATTTTTTTAAATTAATTATTATATAATCACAATTTAAAAGTTTTTGAAACTTAGTCCTAATCATATTTTTTTCTAAAATTATATAATAAAAAATTACTTACATTAATAAACACATTCTAAGCAATTTTGAAAACCATAATTGTAACTATAAAATATTCATTTTATGAGTTATATGCATAAAAAATTTAGAATTTATTTATACCACTTTGAAAAATTGAAAAAAAAAATTGATTCCATATTAGTAAGTTGGAGTTCCATATTTAAAAAACATAATTTTCATTTTTGGTCATAAAAATAAATAGTGGGAAAAAAGAATTAATGTAGTATAGGTAAAATATTGTAGTGGGTTAAAGTGAAAAAGGAAAATGTTAAAATAAATAAAAATTAAAATTAAAATTATTGTTTTATGTGTTTCTTAATGATATAAATCAATTAAAACATTAGTTATCTTCCAAATTAATTGTAATTAATGCCACCTAAATGTGATTGGAATTAAATATTTAAAATCATTATTTAACCACCTAAAACCACCAATCCTCATAAAAAAACACTCCTCACCACCCCTTATTATTAAAAAGACTATAATATATTAAAATATCTATGAAAACATTCTCCCCATCACTCTACCCATTTCCAAGTGTTTCTGGTATCATCTAAATACCTATTTCCAGTTCCTTAAGTGTCTTTCATTGAGGTGATATTCAAGAGGTAACATTCTAAAAAACCTCTCTTAATTTATTTTCTTTTGCAACCAAATCATAACCACATTCATATATCAATGAATAATAACTACATTATCTTATATATAATTTAATTTTTGGATTAAAATGGAATATATTATATCCATCCCATTTATTACCTCAACTAATTCTAATAAACAAAATCATTATCCAAATTATGTAAGTTAACCGTCTTCATCTATAATGATTTTTTGTTTTCCCTTACTGCCTTGAATCATGGTTATAAGAGTATTATTATGATTAAATAATATTGTAAATATTATAATATAAAATTTTTGGTTTTCCTAAACTAATATATTTACCTCATATTAAGTAAATGAAACTAGTTCGTGATGGTCGAAAATGACTAAAATAACCTACACATTTATCATTAACATTTTATCATTATTATTTTTTCAAAACATTCATCCTAATGTGAGAAACAAAATTGACATCTATTACCATTAAAAATTACATAAGTTCATGAACATCATTTCATTTAAATTATATATTTTTATTTCTATTTGATAATAAAATACATAATTATTCACAAAAGAACTAATCATGAATCCATGAAATGAACTCACCCACAACAATATGAAAAATAAAATATTATTAAATAATGGGTGGTAAGATTTTATAAAAGTATCACATAATGTATTATAAATATGAATATTATTCTATAATTAATTATTAACATATTTAAATCCTTTATACATGAGTTTAATAAATAAAAAACTAAAGGTAAGCAAGGGGTTAAGTTTCTTAAACTCACATTTACTTGTTTGAGATATTATCCTTATTCTCCAGTTATTTATTTTGAGTGCTGTATATAATTCCCATTGATATATAATCTCAAGAATAGAATTATATTCAATGTATTAAGTGGTTCAATTAATTATTATCAGTTTTATGGGGTATTCTATTTGACTTATTACTAGCGGTAAGGGATTTCTTAACTCTAGTTTCATTCATTGGGTTAAACTTCTTCTTTTTTGATGTGATCATTCTATTATTATGTGTGAAATTAATTTTGATTAACTTATATATTATTTCCACTTTTTATATGAATTTATAGTTTATACATATAATTTATTCATTTTATTAACACACACATCAATTATATGATATTTTTTAAGATACTCTCTTTAGAAAAATTCCAAAACTTATTATTTTTTAGTTTCACTTAAAACTTTTCCCCCTTACTTGTCAATTTCTTATATAATTTTTCCAAAAATGTTTTTAAAATTATCTTGTGAATATTTAAATATATGTTTACACTTCTTTGTTTTTTTTAAAATAGTTTTAAAGGTATACTATTTCATTTTATGAAAAAGGTTATTTGAGAATTTTTGAACAAAAACACCGAAGGATTGTCTTTTAAATTTATAGGACATGAGAAAATTTTTCTACGATCATGAAAAAGTATCATAGTAGTTATTCTTTTAAATGTTTACATGGTTATTTTTAAATAATTTTTTCTTATAATTGCACCGATTAAAAATTAAGTAAATCTCGATGTGAAAATGGTCATTTTCCCTAAGATTTTTTCAAAGATCTTAACAATAATTTTTCATCTATGTCATCATAATTTGTTTAAACTAATTATTCATTGAGTTCAATACATTATGATATCATGAAACATATTTTATTAAATTTTTTATGATTATTTTGACTAGGAATGTAATATCTATTACCATTCACTATATTACTCTTGATGGTTTTTGATTATACTTACAGATTGGGGAATATAATTTACATTTTGTATTAATATTTAAAAAAAATTATATTTGTAGATTATATTTCACCTATTGCATATTAAGAGTTCATTGGACTTATTAAATGATTCGTGGGGAATTCTATATCCCCTATAATCATCTGTAGGTATCATTAGGAAAACTAGTTTGGATGTTGGCTTATGTCAAACATGTTTATATATAGTGTATTTGAAGAAGTCTTGATGGAAGGTTTATGATGTCTCTAATTAAGAATTCTATCAATGTAATATTATTTATTTATTTTCATGTGATTATTATATTAGTATAATATCCATGGGTATGTTTTCTAGCCCATGTAATTGTTATAATGGAAATATTTAATCATATTTAATTCCTGCCATATTGTGATCAGTTTATTGATTCAATGGAATGTGTTTTAGTTTTTTACTCTTCCATAATGTTTATGCATTAGTTATCCATATATTTCATCGTATTCTTACCATTAATAAGAATATATCTCTCCCATTTCTTATGTTTTATTTCCCTTAGGATATGGGGAAGTGTTTTGAGATTGATACGCAAGAATACACTATCGAGAATTATGGAATTCCCAAGGAAAAATAATTGTGTATTTTACGTTTGAAATTTAATTTAATTCTATATAATGTATTTATTTTACCACTAATACTAATAAATTATGTCCTTTGGGACGAGATTCCTTATATCAATTTCTAATGAAATAGAGTAACAAACAACATTATTCTACTGGTGTTGGGGTCTTTACAGTCAATATCAACATGCAAAAGAGAAATATAATAATTTTTCATGAATAAATCCCACTAAAATAATGCATAATATAATTATATACAAAATTTAAGTGAAATAAGATACCTCATATTCCAAGATCCCTCTTCTTAAAATTTCTAGAATATGAAATCTCATTATACAAACTCCTCTTTTTTAAAAAATTACTAAAAGGATCCCTGATCTTATTAATGATATTGATTTAATTATAAAATATTTTAGATCAATTAAAAATAAAGAGTAATATTCTACTAGTACACCTAATCAAAAATAGAAAAAATGTACTCACCGAATATAATAAAAAAAATCTTATTCTTCAATAAAAAATAATAATATTACAAAAGGTATGAAATCTGACCATAAAAAATATATCACCAAGGCTATAATCCAACTTAAGTTCAATTATATTTCAATATGATACTTTCGGAACCCCTATTGTAGAAGGGTTAGTAAATTCAACATTGGAAACATACATAGATAGAAAACATTCTTGGGACCAAGATATTTAATAAATAATAAATAAAATCAAATGCATATTGATAAAAAGAACAAAATTTAAAATAATTACAAGAATAAATAACTTCATTTGTACCTTTAAAAAAGAATTTCATATACATTGTGGGTAATTATGTATTATAACCAAGGCCATATATTTTCATCATCATTTTAGATATCCTTTTTATTTTCATAAACCCATGTAATCATTATCTCCCAATAGTAAAATCATATAAAACAATGTTCATAAATTATAATGTATCCTTAATCTTACCATTCTCTTTCTAAAAAACCTCCAAATCATTAAAAACATTTTCATTTGTACTGGAATAATTTTTCTTCATCATTTCATTTCCTTCCTTAGAATTCTCATTTTCTTTTCAAGGATTCAATATTTTAAAATCAATATAACTTTTACTATTAACCAAACAGTTTTGATTATTGTATGATTTCATTTATGAATCTCTAATAGTGAATACACAATCATATAACTCATCAACCTTATTTTCTAAATATTTTTAACTAGGATTGTTAAATCTAGTATCAAGGATAAAATCATAATATAATCGTATCTGGAATTGATATCCTCATTCATACTATCCACCAAACATATATTTATATCCTTATTTACTTTTTCAACACTATACCATGAAATCAAATCCATATTTTTTTCATTTTCAAATAACACTTTTAAAAGGGAAAGTGTGAACCTTAACAGCATACCAACGAGATAAAAGAATCATCACAGTCCTTCCAGAATCCAAAAAAGAGAGCAATCAACCAAAGTTTCAAATTCAAAATTCAAAAACCATCCAACCAATAGTCAAACCACATGTCATCAGCCATCATCCTCATTAATCGATGTTCCACCACGTGTCACCATCAATTCCCACACACCTTGAGTCGTGCGCCAGTCACACCGGAGAACCAATAACACAGCCGATCAGAGCGCCGGTAAGCCTCCACCGGAGTCCATTACTGCCGATATAGAGTTCAACAATGAAGAAACACAAAACAGCACCGCATCAACAAAGAAAACCATCGACACAAAAGAAGACACGAATGATAGAGAAATGTTGTTGGCCAAGGAACTGCATCCACGAAGCCATCACAGAAAACTCCCGGAGCCAGCGAATATGAGGCACCACAAGCCACCAGATGCCCAAAATTCACATCCCAAAGCGCCTGGGTGACCACCTCGCACAACCGCCTTGGAAATGGAATTTGAGACCTTGAACTAGAGCAGAAAAACGAGTAGGATGGAGGCTAACTCATCTTATCCTAGATACTTCCCACCAGATGACCAACCACCGAGAAAGAACCAACATCCAAAATACCTCACGGGAACATCAAAGCAATCAATCAAGATGGAAAGTCACCAGATTCAGACCTGCAAGAAGAGAACAGGACAACCGGAATCCAGAACCAAGATGTCCCCCTCCCCTCTACATCACTCTGGGACCGACACCAAGCCATACCAGAATGGATCAGAACACCTTCGCTCGCCGACATCAAACCTAGATCTGATGCCGAAAAAATGCCAGTCGAGACACCTTTACCCGCCAAATCCAAAGCCATCGCCCGCCATGTCGATGTTGGCCTCCAAGACACACAAGGATCCTTTCATGTGTAGATGAAGCCGGAAGCACTAAAAAGCTCTTGCGCCGAGACGAAGGGAGCTGATGCCAAGATGAGAGCACTGGAAGCCTCACACACCGCCACGCCGAGACAAGGGGAGCTGACACCAAACCACATGGACACCAGAGGAGCAGAGGAGAGGAGGGGAAAAACTGGTGGTTAAAAACCTAGCTCTGTAAGGAGGGTGATTTACTACCGCTCAGAGGCACCCCCGAGTTTCCATCTCAAAATAATTGTTTCAAAAGTGATTACGGTTAACGCATGTATAGGTGCGGCCTTAAACCACCCGTGCGCCACACTTCCCCAGCGAGGCCCAAGGAGGCCAACCTTGGGCTTGAGCTAGTTCCTATCGGGGTATAGGGTCCCATGAGAGGTTTTCTAGCATATGGTAAACGTTGCCTTGTGAGGACTCGAACCCAAAACCTCAGGTTCAGGACGCCGCCACCTTCAACCAACTCACCCATGCCCCGTGGGCAACAATGTACATTGAAGAAAATTAGTTTTAAGGTTAAAATGTAACCATTACATATATATAAATAAAATAAATATTAACAATTTATTTATCACTTAATAATTTATTACCTGAATATGGATTTTTAAAAATACTCTAGGCATCCAATGCACTCTTATCCTTTTTATGAACATCCTCTCTTTTATTTGATTCTTCAACCTTATACAATTATGTTTGACATGTGATTTCATCCTACAAACATAAAAATTAATATAGGAATTACATAGATTCATATTCAATTTAACATTATGGTTATCCATTCTATTATCCTTTAGTGAATTCTTATACCTCTTATATACTATATCATTCTAATCCCATTGTATACTCTTGTAATACAATTATTTTTTCTCTATTTTCCACTAGTAAAATTACATGAGTCATCATTATTGGAATTTAGGAAGTCATAATAGTTTTTAAATAAATATTATTAATCATTTCATAACCTTTGTATCAATGTTCTTCAAATTAAACTCATATTATATGTGTGAACCAATAATATCATTTAGGGTGTATTTCTTGTTGTTCCTACTCTCATTAGTTGAGAATTTAATAGCATTTAGGTTCTTGGTAAGTCATATAAAATCTCTTTCAACCATTTCAAAATTTTCTAGTGTTTATTTATGTCCACTTAATCCATTAACATTATTTCAGAATCGATGGAAAATTTTATTTATAATCATGTTTTCTCTAATTTTGAGTTTTCCATAATCATATTGTAGTATTCCATGCATATTTTTTATAAAATAATTTTTTCCATGTAATGTAGCATATAAAATTATACAAATATCATGATTAAATTTATAAGAAAAAACAAAACTAAATACATTTAAAAAATAGAGGACTAAATAATATTCATGATCTTCTATTTAAAAAAAATATCTATATGAATAATTACAATTGAGAGAATTAGGGTTTTGTCTCAAACCATTTATAAGGTTTTACCACAAATTTAAAATACATAGTTCCTGATTGATTCAATAAATCTTAAAATATGGCTTACAAATAACCAATATAATTTTTCATTAAAAATATTTTCTTATGAATAATTAAAACATCATTATACCCTTGACATATCATCTAGAATGATATTTCCCAGAGACTATTATGTCTATTATTTGGTTAGTAACAAAAATAATTCTAAAATAACATGAAACTGATAAAAATTGTTAAGTCCTAAAATAGTGATGGAAAGAAATAATTTAGGGAGAATTTTATATCTTAAAGAAAATATATTAATTAAAAAAATTATAATATTGTTGATCGTAGTATTAATAAATTTAAATATAAATAATAAATGAAGTTTATATGTAAAATGTGTGTGAAAATAATAAGGAACGTTATATAGCTTAATTATTTTATTGTAAATTAGATATAAAAAATAACATTTCATTCCTACACACTCTTAAACCAAGAGTATGGACATGCACTATGATGTATATCATTTTTGAAGAAGATTTATAATACTCACAATAATTCTTTTTCACACCTATGGAAAATAAAAAAACATATCATTTTGTGACAACCTACTAAACCAAATATTTTGAGGAGAATTTATAAAATAACCCCTTTAATTTTTAATTGGAGTGAAAACCAATTTTACCTTTAACTCAACTAATTCTCAACAATTGAATGTAATTTTTGATTATGTTATAATAACATAAACACAAAAATTTTAATGAAGTTATAACCCGCATGTGAGTAATTTTAAAACATGATAAAACATTATAATAAATATGATACAATATAGAAACCAACACTATGGATGAGTGGTACTCAGTCACTACCTCTCCATCCGTTTTCCATAGATTAATTCCCTACAACAATCAGTTTATCCACTCATGTGGCTGGATAAAGATTTGGAATTTTTCTCTATAATTCCATGGAGGAATGTTTTGATGTATTTCTTGTCTAGAATGAATATCTGGACCAATAGTGGATGATGTTTGTGGTTCGAAGTGGGTTAAATTGGGGTTCTAGAAGTCTTGATGGATGAGGTTAACCAGACGAGCGATGATGGAGTTAATCATAGGTAGTGGATTTGAGTGGGATGATAATGGGCTCAATGTTTGATTCTCAGGGGATCGGCATGGAGTCCAGGTGACCTAGCATAGGGTAATATGGGTGGTCATGTTTGATGAGTTGTTTGGTAGGTCTCATCATCATATTGTTCCTCTAGTAATCTTTGACCATGTACATAGGCCAACCGATTAAAGGCCTTTGAGCCATGTAATGGACTCTATCTACCCTTAAAAAAGAGATGCTTGCATTTAGTAAATGGGTGTTTTTCTCCTACCTATGAATATATATATATATATATATATATATATATATATTTGTGTGAGTGTATGTGATATAACATACTGAAAAGATAAAATAGTTAAACTAATGAAATATTATAAATGGTGTTACTGGTGTAGAAATAATTAGCTTTATCCATTCATGTAAATTTATAATTATGTAGATTTTCAAAATCTAGAAATACTTATAAAATTCATTCATGGATTAATATATAATTGTAATGGTACAACACATTAATATCATAATGTATAGTATCATGAAAATATTGTATGAATTCTCTATATTACTTTTTTTTCTTCGGCCATTATATATATGATATAGAAATATCTAATTTCCTTTAGTTAAAATTCCATGAAATTTCTTATCCTAATTATTAACAATTGCCTCATATGGTAGTTTCCATAATACATTTAATATCCTATCAAAACATAATTACTAGAATATTTAAAATTTATAAATAATATCAATTCCATAATTTCAACCATGGCCACAAAATTTATTAATCATATATTGCTATATTAATTCTTAACACAATTGTAAAATTTTTAATTAAAATTATTGTTATATTGTTCCATAAAAACTATTCTTTAATACTCAATAAAAATCTAAAAAAATATCAACCTATAATATTTGAATAATTATTTCCAAAATATTCACAAAAATACTAAACAATCCCAAAACAATCATTTATATAATATTATAGATAATCTATTTTAAACGGTGACAAATATTTTTCCCTATGGGTTACTAATAATAGATAAGATTATAGTTATACATAAGGTTTCCTTATAATATAAATTTATAACTCTTCTATCTTATATAAGAAACCCTTAATAAAAAATGTATATTATGTCAACATTACACAAGAATACTCTTCTATATATAAGTAAATTTTAATTTATACTGATTGCATAAATGTATCTTCACATTCCAAATTTCAAAATATAATTTTAAAACATAGAATAAGTAACAGTATTATAACACTTATCACTAAATAAAAAATAGTTCAACACATTAACAAAATTTTATTTCATTATTTATAAGAGTAAAATCTTCAATTTTGAAGAGAAAATTCTATTAACATGGTCTAAAAAATATATTTTCAACATCATACAAAAGGGATATGATTTATTAAAAAATTTATCCATTCAATACATAATTATTTATTCCAAAATATAAATATTTTCTTATTATGAATATGGGTTTTCCTAGAATCATATGATATATAAATATTTTTTACTTAGGGAAATATAAAAACATAATGTTTTATTCTTATTCTCCTAAAAAACAATAAATATTCATCATTCATTATATCATGTACTTAATAAAATTTACTTCATCAAAAAATAAGAATCCAATATAAAAATAACAATGAAAATAATGAATAATGAATGAGAATAAATAATGAGAGAACAATAATAAATGAAAAATTAAACATAATATAATAATAGGGAATATAGAGGGGTAATGTAAAGTCCAATACATGTCATACATAAATATTACATCATAATAGATGAATATTCATTACATAACATAATGATGCATGCTATAATTGTTTAGGTCCAGTACCTTTTAAAACATGGACACATAAAAATTGGGTCCATAAGTTTTCTATGTCATTCCCTACTATGTTCTTCATAATTATACTTCATCTTAGGAATATCAAATATAATACCTTTCATAATATCATGGGGAACAAAAATGTAAGAAATCATGATCTCTGATACTGATTAAGGGTAAAAAATAGAGATATAAATATGTCATGTGCATAAGGGTATAAGATCATGAGATTATTAGTTGAAAACCATACCATGCATATCATATATTATAAATTTAAGTCATGGAATTAACACCTAAAGTTCATAATATATAAATCATATTGGAATCAAATATAAATAACCATAAACACATTAAAGTTTAATAATAATTAGATTTTTTGAATGAATATAAGCATAAGAAATCATTTCCTTATTAGGTCAAGGATAATTTCCAAGACTATCATAGTGGAATTGGTTCACTCCCCAAACCATAGTTGTATTCAATATTAACTCCATATACTGTTATAGGGGAAAATTTCCTTTACTGAACTAGGTTAACTCCTAATTCCAATCCTTTTTATCTCATGAAATATCAATTTTTACACATTTCATTGGAGGAAGATATAGGTCCCACATGTCTCATAATAAATATCATACATATATGTGCCAAAAAATAAAAACAATTCATCATAACAGAACCCATGAAAATAAATGAGATTCATAAACATTTCATCATAACATAACCTATGGAAAAGAAACTAGTTTCAAAATCAATTCATCATTTCATTAAAGAATAACCTGTGGAAAAAGATATGGGTTTCATTTTAATTCTATCATGGTATAACTCATGTAAAAGAAGCGAGATTCATAAAAAAAATTCATTATAAATATTATCAATCCACAGAAAGAATAAGAATTTTATTCTTGGAAAATATCCCTAATAAATAAAAAGTAACATCAATGTATTTCAATATAGATGGAAGATTATTTAGAAATATCACTTGGATCATTTCTTGAAGAAATTAACATTTCATTAGAAATAGTTTTTTAAAACTAAATATTCATAAAATTATTTGAAAAAGTTTTTATTTGAAAATAAAAATTGTAAAAATAAAGTAATATTAAAATAAAATAATGGTCATCGTAGAGGGAATTTCCATTCATTTCATATATATTAAAATAATGACTCTATTCTCATTTAAAAAAATATCCAAACCTTCCTAGTTTAGAAAATCACATTACGTTTCATCTTAAAACATTTTTAAAAATTAAAACATATGAAAAATGATTTTAAAAAATGATAAAGGTAAATTAATACATTTTTTAAATAATTTTATGAAAACATGGACATTTAAGAGAAAGGGTTTTTGATCAATGAGAGAAATAAAGATGATTTTCTTTATAATATTATTTCAAACTATTGAGTATGTAAATAGAGAAAAATAAAGGGAAATAATTTATTTTACTGATATAAACATTATAGAAGAAATTTAATTATTTTATATAGATATTAATAATAATATTTCTAGTTATAAGAATAAACATAAAAAATCCTCAAAAACAGTGAGATTGTATCATGAAACCCTGACCACTTTGGTAACACTGAATCATAATCTCTATGACATAATACCATTAAATTAAACTCAAAATGTAATTATAATAAATAAATTCATGATATTACAAGTAAAAGGGGTTTAATATATACCTCATAAATGAATATATGAGTATAAATTAACTTATGTCGTAAACAAGTCAAATTGAGAGAAAAATATATATTACCTTAAGTATCAGCTAAATGGGTAGATGTTAAAACCATCTGTACAATAAATATAATTTTATTATAAAGATATTAAAAAACCATAATCTTATATAACATACCATATATGATTTATTTATAACATTTTACAACTCATTTATTAACAATTCCATGTTAAATTCATATTTCGGGCAATAATTGCACTATTTTTCATGTATGCTTTTTATTTTTTATTTTTGTTCCTATTAATTTTATCATTGTTACATAATATAAAAAATATAAGAATTATATTAATATCATATATATTCATTATTTATGTATTTAGATTAATTCATAAATATTATTGATAGAAAATTAAATACACTTTCCATTGACATTGTAGGTCGTACGTACACATGAAAGATGTTTTCATTTTTTTCAAAAGATTAACTATAAGAAAGGTAAATAATTTAATAACATAAATTATTCATTTTTTATTTCATATATACCCCGTGTTTTTATTTAAACTATACTTATTACCTTCCATGTAAAGGGTGAATGAATCACATTTCTTCATGGGGTAGTAATCTGTCGTACACATGAGTGACATTATCATATTCTGACAGAATGGAAAGTAATAAGGTTTGTGTGATATTATAATTAATTAAATATAATAATATCATAAATATCATTAATAAAAAATTATTCCAACATTATTTCCAATCATGATAGGAGGCGATGGAGAACTAATAATATCAGTTCGTGAGGCGGTAGTCTGTCATGCACATGATCGACTAATTCATTCCCTATTTGATAAAGATATAAATGGATATTGGTTATTCCATTAAAATGATATCTATATATATTTTTTAAAGATTTTATTTATATTATAATATTTTAACAATATTTTAAGGAGTTTTAAAAATAATTAAAACAAAAACACATTGATAATAATGTTACCTCTTCTTCATGAAACCTATTTATTTTTAACCTAAATCCTTCTTAGATTGGATTTTTGATCTCACTAATATCTCTAGGATGTTTTTTGGATGTGAGGAATATATTTTGGTATTTATTGGATGAAACAAAGTTTCATGCATGTTTATAGAGTATTTTATAAGTGGTGTCCTTTGTAATGTGAGCTGAGTGGCACACTTGTAATTTTTGAAAAGAAAAATGTCAACCCACGTTTTTCTCATGAAAAACAGGCCAAATATTGACCATTATTCTGAATAAGACATTATATGGTATAAATAAATCCATATAATTTTATTCTTTATGATTTTGTTCATTTTAATCCTTTATCTATTTAGTTTAACCCCAAGTAAACCAAATTTTACCTTATCTTTGGTAAATAATTTCTAATATTTTAACTATTCATTGTGGTTACAAAATTAAATTCACCATATAAGGTAATATAAATTATTCTTATTCAAAATATGGAATAAATTTTCTAAAACACAACTCTTATCAGTGGTAGTATTTAATTTAAAATTAAACATGCCGATGGAATGAAAAATCTTGTTTTCAATGTAAAAAATTTCATAAGTAAGAGAATATTAATATAAAAATTCAGTATTAAATTAATTAAAATATCCAAAATTGGATTAATAATTTTATAGTTCAATTAAAATATCTTTTATAACCATCTTAAAGTAATTTAGTTGTTCTTAAATATTGTAAACAAAAATGCAATTCTTAAAAAACCAATATTTTTCACTATTTACTAAAAAACTATCTTTCTTAAAATTCTTAGAAATTTAATCGAAGATAATTTTTACAAGTATAATTAAAAAATGATGTTTTTTACCAAATACATTTTCTAAAATGGGTAACAATTACTTTTATTATTTTTCATAAAATACAATAAAAACATTTTAAAAAATAGTATTTTCGAAACATATAATGGAATTTTATAAAATTAAATTCATTTTTATCAATATTATTTATTTATATTAAACCATTATACTTAATAGATATGAATTATTTATTACTATTTATATCCCCATGTTTAACTTTTATATTATAACTTTTTGACTTAAATAATAATATTCAAACAATATCACACTTTATTAAAACTCAGTGTCGTGTTTAACAAAAGTAAAACTCTATGTTGTGTTTAATGCAATATTTTAATGAAATTTAATTTAATAAAAAATAATAATTAAAAAAAATCAAGGGGATACGTTTTAGCCCCTATAAAAATAATTTTTCCCTCAAAATACATGACTCTGATGAAAAAAATGAGATAACACATTTATCATTATTTCCTTAATATCCCATGTTGATTCTCTAAACTAGTGGTTTTGTAACAAACCTTGACTAGGGGAGAAGTCTTGATTTAAATAACATCCTCTCTATGATCATGTATTTCCACTATCTATTCATCTTAACAAATATCATGCTCTAGTGGTATGACCTCTCACATCAGTACATGTGAATGATCGAGTATGTATGTCCTCTATAGAGATACATGGAACACATTATAAACTGAAGATAGATTTAGTGGAAACTCCAATTAATTAGATATTATCCGGATATGATCCAGAATCTCAAACGGACTGATATATCTAGGGATTAGCATTCCCCTCTTTCCAAGCATCATAATCTTCTTCCCTGGAAAAATTCATATAAACACCTTCTAACTAAAATCAATGTGAATTTCCAAACATCCCATACTTGAATATTACATTTTAAATGAAAATTATGCATTACATAACATAATGATACATGCCATACTTATTTATGTATAGTTCCATTGGAAACATAGACACATAAAAAACTATTCCATAAGTGATCTCTATCTTCTCTGGTGATGTTATTTTTTATTATGACCCTTCTTATAATTATCATAAAAAATACATTTCCTCATAACCCAGAAAAAGGAAACATAATAAAGGGTGATCTCAAATTAAGAGGAAGGTTAAACAAGAGATATATCAACATATCATGATAATATGGGTATGAGAACATCAGAATAACATTTCAAAACCATACCATGTATATTATATATCATTATCTCTAGCCATCGAATAAATCATAGAATTTTATAATCCATAAATCATAATGGGATAAAAGAAAAAAAACTAAAAGAAAATGACACTAGAATAATTCATAGATTTCTCTTGTATAAGTAAGCACTGAAAATAATTTCCTTTACAATTCTATCCTTATTTCCAAGACTATCATTTTGAAATGGATTCACTCCCCAGACCATTATAGTGGATATGATTTACTCCCATAAATATTTTATTGGATAGAGTCACTTAAATAACTAGGTTCACTACCCATTCCATTCTAGTTTATCTCATGATATTTCAATTTTTTCCCAATTCATTGGTGGGAGATATTGGCCACACCCATCTGGGTTATAACGTAACCATTTTCTTTGGTCATAAGGTAACCAACATCCTATTTTATAACATAACAATCATCACATATTGAAAATCATACATATGAGTTCTAAAAGATCATAAAATATTCATCATATCAGAACCCATGAAAAGAAATGTGTTTCGTAAACATTTGATTATAAAATAATATGTAGAAAAATAAACAGGTTATATAATCATTTCATCATTTCATCTAAGTATAACCCATAGAAAAATAAACTGGTTTCATAATCATTTTATCGTTGTATAAACCAAAGAATAAAAATAGGTATCCTAATCATATATTCACCATAAACATAAACCATATAGGGAAATTATAAGAATGGTATCCTTAGATTATGTCCCCAGTAAATCATATGTAACATCAAAGGGTTTCATCTTGAATGGAAAATTATTTTGAAAGATCACATGAAACATTTTTATAGGAAAATAGTCTATCCACTTTTTAAAACACTTTTTAATAAGTAATTAATTTTCAGAATCATTTTCCATAAAAATAACCTTGGAAATTCATAAAAGAATATTTATAATATTTTAAAGAATTTCTTATTAAAAATATCCATTCCAATTTTAAATTCACTTCTTTAAAACTGAAAATTCATTAGACATATTTTAAATCCAATCGTAATAAAATATCATTTAAATCATATAAATTAAGAATTAAATCAAGGAGTTTCTCATGATGGCAAAAAATATGGTTCATGTCGTACATGTTAAAATATTGATTCCCATCCCATTTTATGTAAAATCCAAGTAGGAACAATATTTTTAAATGGTATGAATATTTCTTTCATTATTTTTTAAAATGTCAAACATGTTTAATATTTTCTTTGATAAATAATTTTTATACTTTTAAAAACATTTTTGAAAAAATATTTAAAACAAGGTTTTGAATGAAGAAGGGTTTTTGACCAAAGAGATAAATAAAGATTAATTTTCTCAAAAATATTCATTGAAACTTGTGAGTATATAAAGAGAGGAAAATAAAAGGAAAACTATATTCTTATTAAATCACGAAATTATAATAAATTTCATGAGTTAAATGATTTATATCGTAAGATTTCATCATCAAAAACATAATCATAAACAACCTTGATAAATGATGAGATTGTATCATAAAACCCTCACCACTTTTGTAACTTCGAATCGTATTATCAATGAAGGAATAAAATTAAATGAACCATTAAAAATCATGAGAATAAATATATTCTTTTTATTACATATCAAATCGGTTGTATATAAACCACATAAAATATGATAGGTGTATAACAGAACATATGTCTTCAAGAATGAAAATTGAGAAAAAAAATTCATTACCATATTAGTAACATGGAAACTATAATCCAATGAAAGATATATAGTCAAATATATTTGTAAATAAAAATAATTTTTTTTGATTGGAATAAAAAAATTCATCCTTTTTATTGTATAAACCATATAAAATAAACATGTGGTCAATATAGTATGTGCCATACCGAAAATATAAGTGAGATGCAATTCAATTTTCGCTTTAAAAATATTTTGAATAATAATCCCCAATAAATCATAATATAAAATTAAACATTAAATATAATGAAATTAATGAGATTAATTATACAACATGTAAAAGGGACAATATATACAACATACAAAATAAACAAGTGGTGAATTTTCAAATGTCTCCTGAAAATTAAAGAGTGATTAGAAATCCCTTTCCTTATATCATCAATTATTTTGTACACATTTGAACATCTTGTGTAATAAATATATTATTATTATAAATATTTTATATAACCATAAATATATATATATATATCATAACATATTTTATTTACTTACGAACTTTCAATACCCATTTATTTACAATTCTTTATTAAAATAATGTTTTGTATAATAACTGCTTTGTTTTTCTTGTATGTTTTGATTTTTCATTTTTGGTCTCCTTAATTTGATTAAGGTTAAATAATATCCATAAATTTGTCCCTGATAAAAATATCATCTATATTCAATATAAATTTGTTTAAAGTAATCCATAAATGTTTGATATATAAAATGAAATACACCATTCGTGGAGATGGTAGCCATATGTGTACATAAACACTGATTCAATTTTCTCGATGGACTGAGAGATAAAAATTATATAATATATTATCCTTAAATAATAATTTATATCAAATATATATATATATATATATATGTCTCATATTTCAATTTTATCGTATCCTTATTACCTCAGTGTAATGCATGCATAAAGAATGAATCACATTACTTTGCGAGGTTGTAGTATGACAAATATACAAGCGAAATTATCATATTCCCAAGGAAGCTAATGTAATGAATAATGAGTGATATCATAATTCTAGAAGTAAAAATACATTAGAAATATGAAATATATTTATCTAATCTATCCATATTACAAAAAATTAAAATTGAAATTAAAATACATCACATCAGTTTATGAGGAAGTTGTATGTCGTACATACGGATGACATTATTCTTTCCTAATGGGTTAAGAGGTAAGAATATTGAAGTGGGATTATAATTCAAGTGGTATATTGATATCATAAATATAATATATAAAAATTATGTTTATGATTATACCCCATTGTGAGATGTCGTGATGGAAGAATAATAATATCGGTTCGCGAGGCAGTATTACTCCGCACACATGAATAATTATTTGAGATCCCATTAAATGGTAGAGGAGATGGATTTAGGTTATCATATTCAAATAATAAAATTTAAGTATATTTTATATAATATTTTTATTATCTCATCATATTTGGAAAATATTAAAGGATGTAGAATAAGAAATAATACAAAATCTCATGTTTAAGAATTTTACCTCTCATTCAGAGAGCCACTTTTGGCTTACACCTAAATCCTTCATAGGAGGTATTAATAAAAAACCTAAAAAATATAGGATGAGGGTTGGTAATTAAATAAATGATTTGGTTATGTTTTGTAAAATTAAAATGGTTTTGGACTTGTGAATTGAATAGGTGAGTGGAGGAATTTTATAAGTTAGGTGAGTGGCACACCGGTAATGTTTTAAAAGATAAAGGTATACCCATGTTTTTCTAATTCAAAAAGAGTCCAAAAAGTTTAATTATCTAACCTTATAGGTTATAATATGTAAATATTGAAATATAATTGGGTTTGAAAATGGTTTTAGGTCATTTTACCCTTTATCGTTTTAGTTTAGCCTCCTGGGAAATTTATTTTCATCTTAACCGCAATAATTAATTACTTCTATTTTTACTATTAATTTTGTTTAAAAACTAATTTTTTCTATTTATATAATAAAATTTTTATTAATAAAAATATAGAATCCTTTTTCAAAAATTTCATTCCCAAAATTTTAATATTATAATTTAAAATTAATCTTCATGAAGTGATGAAAATGTGGTTTCCACAAAGAAAAGTATCACAAATTTTAAATGTTTTTATATAAAAATTAAATATGAAATTGATTGAAATGACCTATATTTTATTAATAGATATATAATTGAACTTTTTTAACTTTTAAACCAATATTAAAATAGTTTTTATGTTTCTAAATATATTAAAATAAATTACAATTCTTAATAAAACCCACTATTTTTTCAGTATTCATCAAAATAAATTCTTTTCAGAAGACTCTAACAAATTCAACATGATATAATTTTAATGTGAACTTTTGAAAATATATCTTCATTTTTCAAAATAAATTTTCTAAAATTGGTTTAAATAATTTTAAAATAAGTGTGCAAAATGTGATAAAACTTCTTTAGAGAAAAAGGCACTTTTTAAGCATAATATTTGTTTTGTTATTATATATTATAAAGAAAACATAGTAGATGAATTTTAAATATTTTATTGAATATATAATATAAAAAATTCCTAATAATAATTCAAAAAAATTTATTTATTTATGTAATTAAAATAAAATTCATTTGTGCACAAATAAGTAGTTTTTTAGAAAATGATTTCATTTATTTTTAATGGTTTTAATTTTTATTTCTAATTAAATAGTATCCAATAATTTCAATATTTATACAGGTGTAAACCATATATTTTTGTAATTTTGTTAATAGCATTCATACACTCCATTTCGACATATAGGTGATTACTGTTATATAATATAATAATATTTTAATAGTTTGTCACATTTTTTTTAAACTCATTGTTGTGATAACTCAAGATACACTTACTATTTCATGTAACAAAAGTGAAACTTAGTTTTTTATAAAATGAATTTTTTTAAAAGATTAAATTAATTTGAAAAAATTATATTTCAAAAAATCTAGGGGTGTTACATTGAAATTCCATGTCATGTTTGTGATTGTCTTCCTAACTTTTCAATGGAATCTTTGTGATCCTTATGTGATGCGGAATGGATCTAACATTTTCATTCATTTATTCATATATATTATGTCCCAATAACTTTCCTTATCTAACTTCACCCAAGTACATTTTATTTTTGCACTTATTTCCATAGTGGGATCCATAAGGATCCATCTGAATGCTCGAGTGAAATCTATTGTTGTATAAAACACAACTAGAGGAAGTTATTGATCCTAAATAAATTTAAAATATAGATAACATGATCTATAAATATAATCTTGGGTTTGAATTTTTCTTTTAATCTTACCATATGTTTGAGGATGATTCACAATTCTAAAAATCAACTTCATATCAAGATCATGATGAATAATTTTATAGAACATTGAGGTAAACCTTCGATCCTGATTATACATAGTGGAATGTAATACCCCATTAAACCTTACCACATTCATAATGTTTATTCTGGAAAGATTATAAAAAGAAAAATCATCTCTAATAGAAATGACTTGTGTTTAATTTAAAGGAAATCTACTATAATCCTTGTAGCATTATACCATTAGATGTTTTGGTGAGTATAAAGAAAAATATTGTGATTTTCCCATCTCTATTAAGGTATGTGTAATGGATATAATATCCCTATATACATTTTTCTCTCAACCTTAACATGATGAAATACCAAGTACATAGATATAAACTCTGAAATATATCTGTTCAGGTCATCCCACCAGAAATATTAATTCAAATCTCTATGGGTTTTTATACTTCGTGGATTAATATAGAATGAAGGACTGTGAGAATTGTAAAACAACTCCTTCAAATTTGGTATGGATGAAATAGATACATAGATCCTGAACCTTATTACTCCATCATTATCATGGTTAAACTCAATAACATTTAAATCTTTATTTTGTAGATATAAATCTTTCTTTTACACCTATTTAATCATAACTAAGATAGACGGTTGGACATTCAATTAAGAGACATATGATTTCTACCCTTCCTTCAAGATTTCCAAAATCATCCTTTAAAAATCAGGAAATATTGGATATTTGTTATACTTGTCCTCGATAATCTCGAGTCATCCTTTTGACTCGAATAATTATCCACATTTTATCTTCCCCAATATGGAAATGTTTTGAGTAGTCATCATCATTAATCACCATTAACCATATTCTCATATGCATAATCAACTCGTTATTTATGAATATAAACTTTAATCTTTTTCGATATATATATATATATATATCCAATATTTCTCCATAAAGATAATGCTATTATATCATTAATGAAAAAATTACCAAGGCTAAATTCAAATCATGTGTTGTTTAATTTTTATCATAAACATTCAATTGTGTTTAGGAATAAAATTTAATTCTGTAATTATTTATAGAAACACATCCTAATACATTATTGAATACATCACTATAGATTATAAACTCTTCTCTACTATAGGGTAATGTATGCCTAGGTACACTGACAAATATTATCTTTAGTTCCTTGAAATTTCCCTCACATTCAATTGTCTAGATTATCTGTGATTCCTGGTGAGTTAACATGCTGATCAGATTATATAGTCATGAGAAATTCTCCAAAAACTATCAATAATATCCATCTAAACTATGAAAACTCTGGATCCCATCCATCACGGTTGGTCTAGAAAAATTTTATATACCATTCATCATTGATGGATCTACCGATATACCCTCTCTTGAGATTATATAACCCAAAAATAAAATCTTTTGCATCCAAAAATCACACTTTATAATTTTTTCATATAGTTTCCCCATCTTTATGGTCATTATTATATTTCTCAAGTGATATTCATGCTCTTCATCACTTTTGAATAGATAAGAATATAGTATATAAACAGTACTACAAACTGATCAAGTTACCCTCAAAAAAATATATTAATTCAATCTAAAAAGATTGTGGGAGAACTAGTATGATTGAATGGAATCACACTATATATACAGTGTCCATACCTTGTATAGAATGTTTTTTTGGGTATATACTCTTATTGATCATAAATTGATGATATCTAGAATGATTATTGATCTTAGAAAAGTATTAATCTCAAAGTAGTTGATCAAATAGGTCCTTGACATGAGGTAGAGGATAATTTTTATTGATCATGATCATGTTTCACTTTAAATAATTAATGTATATTCACATTGATCCATATTTATTTTTTATAAAAATTAATATGTTCTCTCCAAGGTGTCACACATGGCCAAATAAATCCCTTTTCAAGTTTCTCTAAGTGTTTCTTATTAAATTCCTAGAACTAAATTATGTTCATTCTACATAGATTCTTTGAAATAGATGTGACACCACATATGAGTTATATTTGGAACTCAACATCACATTTTTTGGGGAATGAAAGGAGACACCTCTAGAAATATACCAAAAAACTCTAACACGATTGGTATATAATTGATGTTGATTTTAGCTCCATAAAAATAAGATAAACACCCCTCTTGTATAGGAAAAAAACAATAAACTTTTATTTACTACATAATTTTTAATTTATCCTCATACTGATAGATAATCATTCATTGGTTTGGAATAAAAACATGACTTCAATTCCTTATAAAATTTATATGGCCATTATATAGATAAATATTATCCATTCCAAAGAAAACATAAAATTCCACTTTATGAAGAATGATAAAGTTTTCATAAAGAACATTATCACAAACTTCTACATGAGAGGAATCATATTCTTGAGATGAAATCACTATACAATTAGTGGTATTCACTTTTAATTCTATATCTAAACATTTGGGTGGAATCTAGAAACCTTTAAAAATAAATTAGATATTACATAAGGGATATATCGATGTCAAACAATACAATATAAGATCTATTTTAATATCTAGCCCCACCTCAATGGTATGAGTTGAGGTGGAAATGAAACATGGGCTTAAGAGGAATCCCCAAGATTCCAAAGGCTGGAATTAAATGAAAAGGTTTTTATTAACAAATATAGGATGATTTTACCTTTGAAAATAAAACAACCAACCCAAATTTCCTTAACCTAATAAACTAATACATGATTCATGATATAAATGAATGACAACTCAAGGAAATAACATTTATTTCAAAACCAAAATTCCACAAGAGTAACACAGAAAAACACTACAAAACATTAAGGTAAACAACAAAGGACCTTACCAAAAAAAACCCAAATACTCTAAATAAAACTCACATGTGTCGACAGATCATTCCTTCAACTCCTTAAAACAGCCCACATATCACTAATCACTTCTAGAGAAATTTGACGCACTTCTTTTTCTTATGTCTCGGTAAGTGATATTTGAAAAATCACCAAAGTTCAAAAGCAGTGGTGAGTAATGAAACTTTATATTTTTTCCCCAAATGACTTCCCTACTCATTCCACTTAGATAGAACATTTTATCACATTTATATAAATCAATTTATATACAAAAGATAAAAATAATTTTCTAAATCCAAACCAATTCAAAGTCAAAGAGTTTTCATCCATAAAATAGTTTTACAAACACAATCCATATCCATGGAAAGAAACCAAAAAATTCATTAACCATTACTCAAATTACCATTTTTACATAATCCATTCCATTACACATAAACACACCCAATAATTTATCCACACAACTACATGATCTTGGTGATACCGCTGACTATAGAAATTTCACATCTAAGATCACGATGGTGGATCATTCATGTCCAAACCAATGCATTTTATGGTGGAACTTTCATGTCCATATCCATCCAATTCCATATATTCATAATAAATTAAACCAAACATATGCAATTAAATATTTCCAAACCAAAACATTCTCTTCAATACACCCTCATTTTTCATCAAACCAAACCAAGTCACCATTTTAATTAGATAAACCCTTTATTGAAAACCAAACCAATAACCCACTTCAGTAAAATGATACCTTTATTGAAAATACTTTTCCATGTATCATAATCAGTCAACCATTTTAAAATCATGCTACAAAATTCACCTTTGTCTTAAACACCCAATTTTTTACAATACGATAAACGGTCACCAAAGAAGGCTTTCAAATATCAATACACAACTATTTTGAAATAAATTAAACAAAAAAATAAATTTGAAATCAATCCATTATGTTATAAATAGTGGAGTTGAGAGATAATACTTCTACCTCTGAAATTTTATGAAACTGATAAACGACATGAAAAACCCTAACGAAAGAATGTTGAATCCTAAATACTCTCCTTAGTTCTCTTCCCCATAAAATAAAAAGAGCAAAATGTAGTCTAATTTATCAAAAAATACCTTATATATATCCACATATGACATATATCTATGAAACCAGGAGTGAGTTAAAAGTAAATATATGTATAAATACAAAAAAAACTAGCATAACCAACAAAACGTAGCGACCATGAAAAAAGCCCTAAATCCAACATTTCATGGTTTTTACTATGTGGTGAACTGTTTTTCCAAACCATATTGCTTAAATTTTCACCTACCAATATCCCTCTATCTCATTTTTCAATGTTTCTGAGGAAATTTTCATGGTTTCCACTAACCATGTGCCAACTATGCACATTTATAAAATCCCTAAAACCATCCAAAAAGGTCTCTAAGACCTCCAATACTTCACCCAAACACTTTATATAAAAAACATAATGAAATGATTAGTTACATAAAACTAGGGGTGCTACATTCTCCAAAGTATTATCATTTTTGTCCCCTAAGATAAAGAAAATGGTCATTGTCCTGAAAGTGTTCGGATCCTTGCATGATCATTTCCTTATCACATTCCCAAGACTCTTCCTAAATCTGAACATATTTCCACAATAACCACACCATACTACTATTTTTTTCTTGCAATACTTTATCTTACCTATCATCAATACACTTGGTCAAGTGCACCAATGAAGCAACAAGATCATGGTCCAATTGATCTCATCAGATCATACATTTAGGATCAGGATGATACTTTTTCGACATAGATACATGAAACGCATTATGCACCTCACTAATCCATGGTGGGAATTATAAATGATATGCCACCTCACCAACCTATTCATGTATTATAGAAAATATTATTTATCATAGAGATAACTTTCCCTACTTCAGAAAATGTGATGTCCAATCCTTGGAGAGATCCTAAGAAACACAAAATCAATCACATAGAATGACAATGACCATAGATTAGGATCCTCATATGATATTTGGAATCTATGAGTCATCTCCATCTATTTTCTAAACAAGTAAATATTCTTCATTCTTTCTTGGACAAGGTTAGGGCCAACAAGTAGAGTCTCCCCTATTTTCACCCAACAAAGAGAAGAAAAACAAGTATGGCCATAAACTTCTTTGAAAGCATCCATGTGTATCGAGGAATGATAACTATCATTATATAAGAACTCCACTAATAGTACATGAACTTACCTTGAGACCTAAAAATACACTACACAGGCTCGTAACATGTGTTCCGAAAAATTTATGATCAATTTAGACTGTAAGTCCATTTGAGGAAGATACATTATACTCATATCCAGTTGAGTCCCAAGGGATTTATGTAAGGATTTCTAGAAATGATATGTAATCCTTGTATCTCTATATGAACCTATCGATACTAGAATTCCATACCTCATTACCATTTCACATATATATATTTTTGAAAAAACCCACACCATATGAGATTCAAAAATTGGGATTTTATGAGCCAACTTTGTGATCTAATCTACTATCACCCATATGGAATCTTGTTTCTGAACCACTCATGGGAGACATGTAACAAAATCAAAAGTTGTACCTTCCCATTTAAAAATTTGAATTAGTAAATACTACAACATAACTATTAGTCTATGATGCTCTACCTTAACATGCTGACAAGTTATGCATTTTGAAAAAAACTCAACCACCATCCTTTTAATACAAATACACAAAAACTATCTATTCAAAACCTTATACATCTTTTGTATTATAGGATGAACAGCCCATATCAAATGGTCTTAAGCATGAATAATGTTTTCCTAAAAATCCATTAGTATGACAACCTTATTTATGAACCACAACACTAAACATTCATCTAGATTCCATCCCTCAAAGGTCTCCCCAACATTGAGTTTTGACCACATAGACACACATTCTTCATCAACTTTTTTTATATCTTTAACTATATTTACTAAATTAGAAATTAATGAAACAATAATGAAAGTGAAAACTTCACCTTTTTCTTCACATTCCAAGTTCTTGTTGGCTAGGACTGACATCAACTATCACTTATCTGAAGATTATTTTTAAAAATGATCATATTACTTTCTTCTTAATGAATCAACCTCCAAATTTCCATTACCCTATGTATAGATCAAGTAAAAGTAAAAAAATATGGAGATATTCCATCCATCTACACTAACTTAGGTTCAAATCCCATTATGGGAAAATATGTTTCACGATATTCTTATACATGAACATAGTATAATTATCACCCAAGAGATAATGACATAATTTCTTGAAATAATTGAATATTGGAGCTAACTTCAAATCATGTGTTGGGTAATTATTCTCATTCAACTACAACTGCCTTGATCTATAAGAAATCACATTGTCTCCCTACAATAGAATACATCCCAAACCTGATCTCGAATCATTTCAATACACCATGTACCCTTCTTTTAAATCTTGAAAAATTAATATTAGTATCGATGTATGGAGAAATTTATGCTCTTGAAAAGACTTATGACATTCATCATTCCATTGGAATGGAACATTATCCTTTATCAATGATTTCATTTGTGAAGCTAGTTGTTATAAGTAACTAAGAATTAGTAATAACTCGATAGACCAAGGAAATTTCTTATCTCATTAACATTGTTTGGCAGTTTCCATGATATAACAACCTCTATATTTTATTGATCCACTAAAACACCTCTTTCATAAATTTTATGGCCATGAATGTGTACCCATTATATCTAAAAACCACAATCTGATAATGTGGCAAACAGATGGTGATCACCCGTGATTTCCAAAAATTTCACTAGGTGTTTCTCATGCTCATCCCTTTTCCTTGAATACACCAATATGTCATCTACAAACACCCCCACAACAGAATCTAGATATTGTTGAAATATCAAATTCATCAATTCCAAAAAGAGTAATGGTGTTTTCGTAATACAGAAAATCATTACGAAAAATTCATAATGTTTATATCTACCCATGAAATCGGTCTTTAGAATATACTCTATCTGAACATATAATTTGTGATATCCCAATCGCATGTTAATTTTAGAGAAAAAATGATATACCCTCAATTGATTGAATTGATCATCAATATGTGGAATTTTAATCTGAATATTTATCATAACTAGGTAAAGCTTATGAAAATCCACACATAACCAAAGTGTTCCATCCAAATTTTAGAACAACAAGACTAGTGCTACCCATAGAGACATTCTAGGTTGAATGAACCATTTCATTTCTATCTCTTCTAACTACACATTAAATTCCATTATTTTTTTGGTTCCATCTTATAAAACATATAGAAAATAAAACTATTCCCCTAATGGAGATCAATCACAAACTCCACTTCCCTTATAGGTGGTAACACTGAGAAATTTTGGGGAGAGTCATCTGGAAACTGATCAACCACTACTAAAAAAATTCTATTCTTGGTCACTTCCATTTATTCCAATGTCAACAATACCAATTGGTATGGTATCATTTCAATATCTGGTTCCAATGATCCCATTAAACGTGCCATTATATTCTTATCTCCTCGAAAGAGATGTTTGATTCCATCATTAGTTGTGAAATAGACCATTCTGGTATAACAGTTGATGTGATCCGTGAACATTGTAAACCAATCCATACCTAGGATTGTATAATAGAAATCCACATAAAAAAAGAGAAGTCCAATATTATCTTATCTCCATTAATAATTATATAATATAATCTACATGCATATGCTTTAAATTCACTTTGACCAAGAGAAGTTTTATGTTTTTACACAGAAGGAATCATTTAGAAACATAAGAACGTAAAATAAATAGCATGATAATTAAAAATGAGTTGGATTAACCATTATCAAACAAATATTTCATAATGTTTGCATTTAACATAATCATAGCTCTCATTATTGATGGTCTAGAATGATCATCTATAATAACCTCGTCAACTCCATATAATTTATTTCCTAATGCACTTTGTTCTTTATTGACCGGTTGAGATTATACATATAGGGGAATCATTTATCTTCAAGAATAACCCTAGTTATCTCTATTATTATGATGATTATTGTTATGTTTCATATATCCCATCGAAGTATATGATTCTTGCAACACCTGAGATGTGTCTGAACACTTGACCCTTAGAGAATTATAAGAATAATAATAAATATGACCAATATGATTGAAATTGTGGAATGATCTAGGTTGTTACATACACTCTCTATTAATGTGTGTATAATAACCACACTATATTTCTTTTTGGACTCGGAGTAAGATTTTTCAATATGGCCGTCTGATTCTGATTCATACTCTGGCCTTCAAAAAATATGTCCCTCTTCAGCTTGATCCCAAAATTTGAGTTCCCAAAATGTCCCATAGGTATCAATATACATCCTCCCATAGTATCTCTTAAGATGTTTTGAGAACATGTAGGATGGGGAAGGATGTAAGTAGAGTTTTTTGTTATAGAGTGTTGTCTTTTGTTGTCAATAAAGATAAATCAATACACATTGTAAAGGACTTGAAAACCATACGATGATTTTCTGATTTGTATTTCAAAAATATCAAAGGCTTGGAGAACATGTGATGCACACATTATGGAGAAAGGGAGAAGTAAAGGTGCTGCCATTAATATTCATTTTTTATTGGAAGGAAAGATTCTAGTGGAAGACAAGGAAGGTTTAGTGCTTTTTGTTGAAAATATAATGATTCTAAAGGTGTTTGATCAAAGACTATATATCACAAAAGATATGGTTCATGATGAAAGTATTTGTTTATTGAATATTATAGATGATAATAAAGAAGAATTGGTGTTCTTTCCAAACCATATTTTATGGTGGCATCATTTCCCAATGTCTGCCGAATTTTTGGGGCTGAAAATTGGGAGATGGAGAAATGTGATTTTAGTAAATAATGATGCGTGCGAGTTTTCTGATGGCATTGAATATTGCACACAAGTGTATTTACAATACCTAAACCTAAAAATATATAAAATTAAATACTCATGTGAATGATTGGTTTTTGCGTGCATGATTGAAGAGAGTTTGGAATGATGCACGCAGGGCATGATTAAAGGCCAGGACATTGAAAAATGGAAAATGCATGAAGTGAAAAGAACTATAAAAAGTACGAGAAATATTATGTTGGAGAAAAAGAGACTTAGAAACCCAATGAAACGTCAAATGGGGTTTAGCGCGACATGTTAGGGTTTTTCGTGACACGTCGGGCTTTTTACGCATGGGGTTTGATGAGGCATATAAATAAGATGTGACCCCCTATCATTTAACAAACTCTAAAAATAGATAAATCTGGATCTCTGAGGTGAAATTGAATTTTTAGCAAAGGGGTTTGCATTAAAGAAATAGAGTTTCATGTAATAAGTTTAAGTTGTGGGCAAGAAGAGAGATGCGCTCAATATTGTTGTTGCGGGAAAGAGGAGTTTTGCGACAAAAGAAAAATGTTGCATGTGTAGCATAAAAGTTGCGCGTAATACACCTAAAAGGGTGCACCAAATATTTGGGTTATTCGCACATATTCATTAGTGTGTAATGTAGTACTTATCATCTTCTGGGTAGGAAAGTGAAGATTTGTACTTTAGAGAATACATATGTTCAATTATAATGAAAAACAGAAATACTATAATTCCCTATTTGTACTAAGATGGAGTGCACAAACTTGTGGATTTTTTTCCAAATTCTACATGTGTGTAAGGGAATATCCTTCTAATTTTATTCCACATCAGAGGATTTTTTTTCTAGTGGATTGTGGGTTATTAGATTGTTTTCGTACCATACCATGGACGTAACAACTGTTATTGAGTGGTGATCCTTGTAAATCCAATTCTCATGTGGTTGTGTCTGTACAATTGAGAAATAACTCTTTAGTAAGATGTGAAGGTTGTTTCAAAAAGAAGGAAACCTAAAAGAAAAAGATATCACTGATTTACCACCTCCCCCTCTCAGTTATACATTGATCTGGATAGGAAAACATCTAGATGTCCTTTTTTCCACCATCTCTCTTTTATCCATCTCTACATAATTTATTATACAGAGCACAATAATCTTTGAGTCAATATCCGGACTCAACCGTGATTACATAATTCATGCCGTCATGGATGCCCTAGCGGTAACATAGAGGGAAAAGTGCATTAAACTAATAATTTTATCTACATCCATGATAGAAATATTTTCCAACGTCAAGAAGAAAATTTCAATCATTCTATAAATTATGAATATGTGACGAGATAAATTTTTGTTGAAAATTTATTTTAAATACTCTAATGCATTTCCTTGGTCCAATTTAGCCTGAACATATAAATCCCACCATTAATGTGCAATGTCCTCCAGTATATATGTTGCTAAACTGACTTTAAACTCTACTAATGTGCAATTTAAATAGAAAGATTAATTTCATCTAGTTCAGCCACACCTAGGCCTTTTCTGGTTCCAAATCACCTCGAAACATGGATGGATTCTTCTTCAAGAATGGAACAGAATGGTCTACTTTCCTAGATTCATCCCTTAAGTTCCTTATGTATACAACATAAAACACATGGAAAATAATTTGAACCATTTTTTGGTTCACCTATGGCTCAGGTGAAACATCATTCTTAGTAGCTTCTTATATCAAGTTTCTACAATTCCTACCTGTTGTCATATCTATATAACAGTAAAGGCTATTAGTCTCACATCCTATCAATTGAAGGATTAACAATTTTAAATTCAACCACATCATAACTATCACAACATTTCTTTGAAAAATCGCATCTTTTTTTAAATTCACCATTTTTTTAAAATTTAACTATGATTTTGAAAATCATTAATTTTTATAAATAACCAATTCATTCCTTTTCAAATTCTCACATTTGAAAACTACTTTAATAATTTTTAAAATTCAACATGTTTTCATGAAATCATAAAACATTACTCAAAATTTAATATTCAGTCATAGTGGGAAGTCATTTCTATAATGTATGTCATGATCCTCTCATTGGATAAAACCTTTACAATGATATTTCAAATCCTCTATGTTTCTACAAAAAACATATGTACTCAGTAACATTAAGTTTAGTATAAAATGGATTGTTGGGTATTTTTACACCATACATTTCATGTCCAGACAATCATACTCCTTTATACCAACATAACTCAATGAAGAAACCAAAATGAATTTTCAATGCCAAGACTTAAAAAACTGATGAACACTTATTCGGCAATGATTTTGAAGGACCAAAACCGAAACCACATATATCATTCTTCCCCTCCTCATTGAATTATGTTGAGGAGTAAATGCTACTTGGACATACGCATCATCCCCATGATGTTAAAGGATGGAAATAAATTCAAAGGGATTCGCTAACATTTGGGGAATGATTTTCCATTTTAAAATGAAACAACCAAATGAATATTCCATAAACAATAAACCACTTCATCATGTAAGATATAAATTAAATTAAACTCAAAGAAATACCATTAATATCAAAACTAAACTCCCCAAGAGTACCATAGTAGAAGACTACAAAACAACAAGGTAAATAATGGATGAAATAACCGAGAAACCCAATGAATCCAAATAGATCTCCCATGCATCAAAATATCCATTCTCCCACTCCATAAAATATCCCAAGTACTACTAAGAACTGCTATAGAAATGTTAAACATTACCTTCAACTATGTCCTAGTAAATGATATCTGAAAAAGCACAAAAGGGACAGGGTATGGGGTGGGTAATGAAACTCAGTAGGATTTCTGAAAATGATATCCCTACTCATGCCACTGAGAGAAAATATTTTATCACATTAAAATAAAACAATGTATACAAATCAATTCAAAATAATCTATCAAATCCAAGATAAATGAAAGTAAAAGTGTTTTCATCCCAAAATTCTTTTTCCAAACTAAATCCATATCCATGGAAATAAACCTATAAATTCATTAACTATTACACAAATTCCATTGTTTTCATAACCCATTCCATTTCACACAACCACACACCCCCATTTAACAAAAAAACCACATGCTCTTGGTGTTACCTTTGAGGGTGCAACTTCCATGTTCAAACCCATATAGGTGAAACATTCAGGTCCCAACTCGTGACTTTGATGGTGAAACTTTCACATTCATATAAATCCCTCTATATACATTATTAACTAATTAATCTAAACACATTCAATTAAGTCCCTACAAAACAAATCAACCTTTTCAATAAAAACCACTTTTTTATTGAAAACCAAACCAACTAACCATTTCATTAAAATCAACCCTTTATTGAAAAAAAAATATAAACCTCTTAAACCAAACTATCATTTTTAATGAAATATTTTTTCATACATATTAATAAAAAACTATTTTAAAATCACCATTTTAACACCATACTAATAAATCCACCTTTTTATAGCTCGCAATTTTTCACAAATCTATAAAATTTCACCAAATGAGTTTTCCAACAGCAATTGCACAAAAAATTCATAATAAATTTCACACAAAAAAATCAATTTTGAAATCAATCCTTCATGTTTTAAATAGGGGAGTCAAGAGTGAATCCATATGGCACTGAAATTGGTAAAAACCATAAAAACATGAAAAATTCCAAAGAAAATGGTTTTAATATCCAAAAACCCACTATATATTTCTTCCCCAAACAAAAACATAAAAATATAATCATATTTAGTATCTACTACCTTAGATATATCCACAATGTAAATAGATCTATGAAATAGAGAGATAGAGAATGAAGGATAAGTATATCTAAGGGAAACCACCAAAACTAGCATAAGCAATGACTTACTGAGATATTCAAACTTCAATGCCCAAATAAAAGCATCTAAATCACTTCCAAAATGATCGGAGAGATTTTATACACTTTGAGATGGAGAAGTATATAGTTTAGGTCAAATAGGTAAAGAAAGTGGTGTTAAAACACAAAATTGACCTAGATCAACTTTCGGTGGATCTTAGTTTTAAATATTGCATGGTTAGTCACATGTTTTGGAAAACCATGTGAAAAATATTTTCCATCTTCTATCCAATGTTGGAATATCACACTCTTGGCTCACACGATTTCAAAAAAAGTGACAACTATTCCAAATCCCATTGTCTAGCTTTGAACAATTTTTAAAGTGTGGCTATATGGTATTTCCAAACAGTGATTTTTAACCGTCAGCCTACCTATAGCCCTCAATCTCATGGTGCAAGGTATCTTAGGGAGGTTTCCTGGTTTCCACTAAACGGTCACCAATCTAGAACCTTTCATAAATCCAAAAAAACATTCCTTATGGTCTAAAAACCCTCCTAAACATCACAAAAAAACTCTATATACTTAAATAGGATAAAAAAGGGTTACTTACATGAAACTGGTGGTTCTATATCTAGAGGGGATAATAATGTTACCTTAAAACACATTATTATTGAACCCCTAGTTATAAATAGTGATCGAATGGGATTTTCCTTTTCCTCATTGATTAAGAGGTTAGGGAAATCAACCATTGTCATTATCCTTTAAATTTACACACTGGATATCCTAGTTTATATAAGCCTTGAATTTTGAACATTTGATTCTGAGTGGTTAATTGTGTGGAGCATTCCCTCTATTTTTATAAAAATCCATCTTCTTCCCATCTCATTGGTGTTAAATTTCATGGTGACCTTCATTCCACACATAAATCATTTACCAGTCCCCTTATGACATTTTCCTCTATGTTTCTTTACATATATTTAGTATGAAGGAAAGATTATATTCTTTTCTCTACGTATTTTTGAGTTTCCTTTGAACTCAATCTTTCTTTTCATGTAAAAACTAAGAGATTGGTGGGTACCTCTAGTATTTATGTCCTCCTTGAGAGAACATCAAATGATTTATTCGTAGTTGTTGATTTCACTTACACGTAAATCCCTTTAGGTACATGGTTTTAATCCAATAAATAATTGATTAACCTCTACATTTAGGGTGTATGATAGTTCCAAAAGAGTACGTCACAATTCTTGTAATTTTTTCTTCATTGGTACCAACAGACTCATCATCCTTTAGATTTTTCCCAAGGAATTTATTCTTCATTAAAAAAAGAATATCAGAGAAGTAATTATTCAGATATAATTATTTATTTCCATCCTATTCCATGGAGTCAATTTAATCATCTTCCATTGTATTCCTGATGAGTTTCCACCATTGATCCACTTTGCCTTCCAAACGATAGACATACAAAAGGACTTTTTCATATTTAGAACTCTAAAAATTGTAAATTTATATTTTAGTGGTACTGATACAATTCAATTCCCCAAGAGGATCAGAAGATCCACTAAAAAATGTTAGATGTTTCTTTATGAAGGTTTAAACATAATGGTGTTTCCTCATTCTTTGGTTTGGTTGTTCAACATGATTCATGTATTGATAATATTGTGTGAAAAAATAAATATCATTTTTAATTCCTACTCCCATAATGTTTGGTTTCTCATGAGGATAACCATTGAATTTTTCATCACACTCAATACTTATATTGTCCTTTAGGTTCCAAAAAATGACAAAAACCAAAAACAACAGTGCAATAAACAATAATCATACAGGGGTACTACATAATCCTAAAAAATTACATATAAGATTTCTAAATCATGACACCTAATTTTTAATCTATGACACATTATTCTTTTTTAGGACATTCATGGTCATTATTAAAATCCTTCATGATGATTCCCAAAGTGTTTGTGAATTTTTAAAGAATATTCCTTAGGGGTGACAAACGTAGTGTGAAGAAAATCACATTTTCTTACACGAGGTGACAATCGAGTAGAGCTCAATGCACCCATTAAATATTTATTTCCCCTATGTACATATTCCCCTAATCCACAACCAATTTTAGTATCCAGAAAGGAATATAATTTCTTAGAATCCACTCTCTAAATCCATTATTATAATTATATAACATTTTCTTATACTTTATCCCATCCATAGACTTACATATAGACCTTTTCTTTATGGATATAACTAAATTTTTCTCATCCTAGTTTTCATAGGATAACATCTCCTTTCTTAGATACCAACTGAAAATACACAAATTTCTCATAAAATTTTTTTTCATCTTACAATATGAATATTCCTTACTCTATATAATGAGCAACATTAGAATAGTTTAGGTCTAGTTCATTCAGTTATTTAGACATACAAACAATAGGTCCATAAGTGATCTACTTCATCTCCAAATATGTTGTTCATAACTAGGACCCTTCTGAGGAATATCATACATAATAACATTTTTCATAACCTAGGGAATGGAAAAATAATAAAGAGTGTTCTTAGATGCTCAGTATGGGTAAACAACGCGTATATTAACAAATTATGAGTATAAGGGTATGAGAACAAGAGAATAAGATTTGAAAACAATACCTTAGATATCAATGATCATAAACATGAGAAATATAATTAATCCTTGATGTTCATAAGACTTTAATAATAATAGAATAAAAGAACATGAACCATGATAATATAACAATTGAATAAGGCATAATTTTTTTAATACACATTATCATAGAAAATAATTTCCTTAGTATTTCAATGATCAGTGACATGACTATCATGGTGGAATGGGTTCACTCCCCAAACCATCATAATAGTCAAGGATAACATTAAATAAAATCATTGTGGATCGAGTTACTTACCAAACTAGGTTCACTCCCCATTCTAGTACTATTTATCTCATGACATATCAATCATTATGCATCGCATTTGAGGAAGATATATTACCCATATTTCACATTATGAAAATCATATATATATGAGCCAGGATATCATATTAAATTAATATTATCAGAAACCAGGAAAATTATTAGTTTTTATAAAAAAATCATTATAACATAAACTATGGAAATGAAAAATGTTTTATAATCGTTACATCATTTCATGAAACCATAATCCATGGAAAAATAAATGGGTTACATAATCATTTTATACCATATAACTAATGGATAAAAAAGTGGGTTTCATAAACATATTTTCAACCTAAATATAAAACATCCATATTAATAACATGGATGTTATCCTTGGATCATATCCCAAATAAAGCATTATTAAGATAAAAGGATGTCAACTTAGAAGGAAAGTGATTTTTTATGATCACATGGAACATTTCTTGAGGAAGATAACCCTTCATTGATTTTTTTTTTAAACTAAATATTCATAAAATATTTTGGAAATCATTTTATATGAAAATAAAATTAAAAAATTAAAAAATATTTTTTAAATAAAATAATTTTCAAGGCGTTGGAAAATTCCATTCATGAAATACTTGTTAAATCAAAGATTACATTCATATTTTTAATTAAATAAAAACATTATTTGTTTGGAAAATGACATAAATAATTCCTTTAAAAAAAATTTACATTGTAAAAAAAGGGTTAAAATTACAATAAAAATCATAGTGATACCATAAAAAAAAATTAAAAAAAATGAACATGGATGAGAAAGGGTTTTAGACCGAAGATAGAAATAAAAATTATTTTTATTAAAAGATTATTTTAAAATATTGAGTATATAAATAGAAACAAATGAACGTAAAACATAAATTCTCAGGAAATTAACATAGGATAATAAAATTCATGAGTTTATTTATATATGGATCAAAATATTTCATCATTGCAAGCATAAACATAAACAATCCCAATAAGATATAAGATTGTATCATAAAACCCTTATGACCTCGGTAACACTTAATAATAGGTCTCATGAAAAAATATAATTAAATGAAACATAAAATATCATTAGAATATTTACATTAATTATTTTATTTTTAAAAGTGTTTTTATATGAACCTCAAAAAAGAATACAGGTTCATAACATAATATATGTCCCAAATAAGGGAAGTTTCAAAATAAACCCCTTACCATAATTATGGAATTCATTTGTACACATTAAAACCTCATGTATAATGAATATAATTTTATTATTAATTTATTAAATAATCATAATTATATATATCATATTATATATTATTTACTTATGATCTTTTATTACCCGTGTATTAATAATTCAATGTTAAAATCACATTTTTTCAGTAAATGCATGGTGTTTCTGATATGTTTGGATTTTTTATTTTTGGTATTATTATTTTTATGATGGTTCTAAAACATTGAGAATAATAATTAGGATATAAATATAAAATACATTTAGTATATATTTATTTATATTAATTCCGTAAAAGTTAGGTATAGAAAATGAAATACACAATTTAAGGAGACTGTATGTTATGCATACACATTAATGCAATTCCATTTTCTCAATGGATCGAAATGAAGTGAGGTAAAAAATATATTACCATTAGATAATAATTTATATGTCATATATATCATTTATGATCATTAAACATATCAGTATCACCTTCCATGTAATGAGTGAACGAACCACGTCGCTACGCGATGCAGTCGTCCTCCATACACAAGAGTGACAATATTGTATACCCACAGAATGGAAATTAAAAAAGGTATAAGAGTTATCATATTTAAATAGATATAATAATATCATAAATATCATATATAAAATTTTAATCCATCATTATATCATGTCTTGAGAGGTGGTTATGGAAAACAAATAACATCAATTCAAAAGGAGGGAGTCTTTCATACAAATGATAGATAGTTTTGTTTCCCATTTTATATTGTTGGTGATGGATATAGGTTATTAAATTAAGATAATAATATATATATATATATTTTATATATATTTTCTATTATATCATAATTATTTATTAATATTTTATATAGTTATAAGAAGAAGTAAAACAAAACATGCATCGATAAAAACGTCACCTCTTCTTCATACAACCTCTTTATGTTTAACCTAATGCCTTCATAGATTAGATTTATTATCTCACCAAGGACTCATATCATTTTAAGTGGATATTAGGAAGATATTTGGGCAGGTATTTTCCAATCAAAAGGTATGTGTATGTTTTAATAAGAGAGTAGAGTGGGTGGTATTATATAAGTGTGATGAGTGGAAAAGAAGTAATTTTTTAAATGGAAAATTTATACCCACGTTTTTCACCTGACAAAAGGATAATAAATGAAACATTATATATAATATGAAATTATGAGGACTAAATATGTCTCAAAAATGGGTTTTGATCAGTTTTTTTTTCATTTTAAACCCTTACCATTTTTTGTTTAAACTCAGGTAAATCCATTTTAACATTCACGGTAGTAAATATTTTTTAAGTTTTTTTCAATTAATTATGCTAAAAAAATTATATTACCATATTAGATAATATAAATTATTCTTATTCAAAATATTTATTGTTTTTTTAAAATACAACTAACATATATTTCATAATTAAATTTATAATGAAACCATCAAATGCGACGAGAAAGTGGGTTTTCAAAGGGAAACATTTTCATAAGTTCAGAAAGGTGTGAGATGAAAATTCAATATAAAATTGATTAAAATGGAATAAATTGTATTAATATATATTTAATTGAAATATTTTTATTTTTAATACCATATTTCAAAAATTTGGAATTTTTTAAATTTTGTAAACGAAAAAATGATTCTTTAAAAAACTAGAATTTTTCACTATACATTGAAAATTTTATCTTTCCAAATAATTCACCAAAATTACCTCCAAGATAATTTTGACATGTGTATTTTAAAACAATAGTTTATTTATTCAAATAAATTTTAAGAAATTTAAAAAATTTACTTCTAAGAGTTTAAAAAATGAAATGAAACATTTTTTTGCGAAAATTGTATTTTTGAAAAATATAATTGCTTTTCAAAAAATTAACTATCCATTTATCAATATGTTCTCTTTATATAAAAAATATATTGGTTATATAAAATTATTTACTACAATTCATTACATTATGTTTAATGCATACGTTATAACGGTCGTGCATAAATCATAATATTAATAATTTGTCATGGTTAATTAAAACTAAATGTCACTTGTAATGAATGTTAAAGTCAGTTTTTCAAATAATTAAAGCTATAAAATAAAATTAATTTACTCAATAAATAATAATTCATAAAAAATTGGGGGTGTTACTAGTAATGTAATTATCAAAAACATAAATATCAAAGGAAGGGATCCTCATAAAAAAGATGGGGCATGTGAGATGAAATTTATTAGGGATAAATGTCAGCATGCATGGATTTCATTAGGCAATTGTGCTAAAAATTTGTAAATAGTTTATATGACCAGGAGACTTGTGATATAGTTTGTGGATATTTTATTGGGGCATCAGGGATTACTCACTATGTATATATTGTTATGGCTTAGAGTATGATACTGTGTGACATGAAATCTGTTAGAAGAACAGATGAATATTTCAAATGAAATACTATGGATAAATATTTACACTCCACTAATAGGAAAGGTCGTTAAAGGCTCACTCGAGGATGGTTTAGAATGAGTTGAGCAACTCGGTTGATGTTATCAAGTTTCTTTTTGTCCCTGTTTACTTAAAATGGTATATTTATGGATATTATCTAGGAAATGAAATAGTGGTATCCTACTATGTAAATTCTGAAACACTGTATAGAACATATAGTATATATGAAGACCTTATTTTTAATTTAATAAGTAAGTTTAAGGGCTCATCAACAAGATTATAGAGGGGAAGGAGGTGAAGGTGTTGCATAAGTTGGATGTTATAGTTTTTCTAATGAGAGAAGTGGTTCATTGGTGCATAAATGATATTTAATTTAATTATATTTAAACATGTTAATATTTTATTAGGCTATGGGTGATTAATTTTATTTTTAATTTTGGAGAGAATTATATTTTATATGTCACCTTCCTTATTGTATGTATTCACCAGCTTGTAATGGCATGTTATTCTGTGTTACTTCCTTTTTTATTGTGATATTGTCATTAATTATCTTAAAGGGTATAATCTCCCTAATATCATCCCTTATAACCTTTCTTCTTATCAAATATCTTTTTAATGTGGAGAGTAACTCCTCAGGTCATGTGATTCTCTGATCATGTTTCTATACAATGTATTAGGTCAGTATATCAAACTTTACTACTAATATTAATGAATGTTCTTTAAAATATTTCATAAAAAATATAGATTTATTCCTAAAGTATTTAATAATATTATTACAATTAATTATGTTTTATATTATTCCATTATAATCATTTATTAAACATATATTAGATAGTTAATATTTATTTCCAACATTAAATATTAGCAATTTTGATTGTTTTGTACATGTTTCAAATTGTTATGCCGGTCCTCATTTTTTTATAAAAATTGCATCATTTCCAAATTATTAAAGGTTTTGGAATAGTTTTTTTAATTAATTATTTGTTATATTGTTAATTTGTAAAATATTTTGTTTTTGGTTCATCATATGAAATTAATGATGAGAATATTTAACATAATTTACTATTAACAACATGTCAGTTTATAAGGACCATTAATATTTATGTCACCCTTCCAAAACCAAAATTCATAAAATTAATTACACATAAATAACATAAATTACCTGTATTAATTTCCAAATAATCATTCATGTTGAAAATAGTGATGATAATATAACACTTTTTTGTTGGTCATTGAATTGATGCAAACATGATCATGTTAATCTAATGAATGAGTGAGAGTATAGGGATATATTATAGTAATATAATTTTTTCAAAAATAATTAAGATATTAATATAACATATTTATATTTTTGAATTATATTTATAAATATTTAATATGAGAAGGTAACTTGAAATTATGGTAAGGAACATGTTACATACTTTGATTAATTAACTCCTCAAAACATGTTCCATTAGAATAGTGGATTTGGTATTTTTACATCAATCTATAGGATACTACAAATGGAATAAAATATTTTTATAGGGATTTTGGTGTAGTATTTAGTAGACTAATGAAATAAATATTTTGTTTGAACTAGGTAGAGGAAAGATCATTTTATAGGTTGGTTTGAATGGGATTTCTGCAAATATCAAATCCTTATTGATTAAAAATCACATTTTTACATGGAAGGTGTCTCAAAAGATGACATATAATATAGATGGTTAATTAATTAACTCATCAACACAATTTAGAGATATTTTTAGATATATTTTATGCATCTTACTTTTAATTTAACCAATTTTACCCCATTTTACACATACCATGGTAACTTGATTTTTACCATGGTAAGATATGTTTTTTAAATGAAATTAATCCTCCTACATAATTTGAATTACCTGATTCAAAAAATTAATCCATTTTATTACAATCAATTTATAAAAGTGATTAAAATTAATTTTAAAAGAGAAACAAGAAATATACAATAAATTTGAAACCAATATTTTTTTAAAAAAGTGACGTTAATCTTATTCAATAACAAGTAATAATAATTAAGTGAATTTTTTATTTATATAAGAACAAATAAAATAAAATTTTATATTCCAAATATGTGAAATTTATTTTATACATAAAATCATATAAAATTTAAAAAGATAAATTAAAAAAACCTTTTAATAGACCATGAATCATTAAATTTTTATTATTTATATATTTTTTGTTATGTATTGGATTCTATTTACATATATACTGTTAATAACTTGAATTATTGGAAATATTTTATTCAAAATATTATTTATAACCATCAAATTTATTTTAAAATACATTATTTACTAGAAAACAATTTCATTAAAATAATATATTGTCTCATAAATGAGTTGGTGTTTTTTTATTTTAATCCAAAATAATTTATATCAGTTAAAGGTCAAATATTTTATATGAGACACGTTATTTTCAACTAGCTATAAATTTATCATTTTACCAGTTGGATACATGCATACATAATGACTACATATCCAATGAACATGTATTCAACAACCATATGCCCTAGATTCATATAACAAACAATCATATATATAATGATCATATTATATTTCTATGTATACATATATAAACTTCTATAAATCATTCATCTTTTTCATTGATTTTATTTTCAAGATGTTTATCATTTTTATAATAAGGAATAATATTCTTCGAAGATCATAATGAGGATAATTTAATCATTTCATCATTTTTACTTACATGTGGTTTCATTCCTTTTGAAATTTTACAGTTTATCCATTAATTAGTTATCCTATACATTATTTCCCTATCTTTCATAATATTCTACAATAATTAAAAATAGAATTTTTCATTTTACTCTTATGTTTTCTGTATCAAAATTTATCAAACACGCATTTTTTATTTCAAGAGAAATTCATAATAAAATCATATAGTTTTACATTATACCCTTATTAAATAATTTCTCCCCTAAATTTTAATTATTTTAATTAAATAAAATAAGGGTACTCTTATATCCTAACATCTCCAGTTTCCCACATCACTTCCCCAAACATAATATTCCTCTATATAACATTATATAGTTTAGTGATTTTTTGTAATAATTTATCTATATTAAAAAAGATATCTACTAATTACTCCTTTCAAAAGATATCATGTTCTCAGTTTATAGTATATCAGTTCAGTAAATGTGATGGATTAGATATGTACTTTCCTAAAACCAGTATTTTGAAACCATTTTTCACTTGTGTGAGGGTTGGAGGAAGTTCAAGGTAATATGCTACCATCCCAACATGAAAACAGAATTTATAAGGGTGAAATATATCTAGGTATCATGAATTTCTTATTCCTAAATCATATAACCCTATTCAATGGTGATATTCAAAGGAATAAAATATATAAAACTTCAATCTCAAAATCTAACTGATGATTATTCTTTGTAGCTCTTCTATCAACTTTGTGATTCTTTTATCTGTTTCTTTATGAAGTCCTCACTCAAACCCCTTAAATGAAAAGGCAACAGGAAAGACTATTCCATTTTACCATGGCATATGTACACCAGATATTATTCAAAGAGGGTTAATAAAGAAATACTCAAGATCTTTAATGAAGGTAAATATCAATCTGAGTGGGAAACCACTAAGGATTAGGATTATATAAATGACATGTCATATTATGTTCTTTAACTTTACTGCTTAATGGATGAAGCCAACTTCCTTTACATAACTCCACCTTTCTCTTTCATGTAATTTTTATTTTATTTTTAATAAATGGTCAGATGCTTTCTGTCTAGATAAATTTGTTTATTGAGAATTATTTTTTTGAGTATATTCTTCTCCATAATATTATACCAATATTTTTTATTTCTACACATTTTCCTATATATATCCTCATATGGTTCCATTTGAAATATTTAATGGAAACTATTGTTATATGAGATCCCTACTAGAGGAAGGTCCTAATACCAATAACATTTTTAATACATTGAGAAGTAACATATTATATCCTTCCATGTTTTATTAGTCCTCTCATATTGAAAATTAGTTTGAGGATGATAAGAAATGCTAAACATCATCTCTATATTCAATGGATTTTGAATAATTCTCTAAAACATTGATGTAAAAAAATGAATCTCAATCCAATATAATAGAATATGGTACTCTAAATATCCTTACCACATTATTTATATATCTCTTTGAAAGTTAATCTATAATAAATATTCATATGTGATAGTGAAATAAATTAACTTCAAAAGGAAATCAACCACAACCAAAATGATATTATATAATATAGATGTATTTTTAAGCACGAAAATAAAATCCATAGTTATTTTCTCCTATATTTATAAAGGTATTTTAATGGTGGAATCAACTCATTAGAATTATATCATTCATCCTGAACATCCTAGAAAATGATGCATTGAGCTATATACTAAATAATTTATGTTTTTATGTTATCCAACTATAAGTATTCCAAGAGATCTCTATAAATGTTTTGGGGTATAATAGATTTGGTGGTTGGTTTCCCAATATTTATTTTTCATTAGTTTCAATTGATAATTCTGAAATACATGGTGATTGAAAATAAAAAAATACCAAAGATGATATATCATATGTTACTTATAATTAATTTAAATGTTGAATTACCTCATAGTTGGAATTTATTTTGATCATTTTCTATTTCTACTGTTGTTTCATTATCATTTTCATTGAGATTCTTTATAAGGATTCCTTTAATTTTGTTCCAATCATTCTACTTATAACATTAAAAAAACATTATTCATATTATGAGTTCTAGTATGTAGGAACTTATAGTTTCATTTCAGTTATCATTGATCATAATAAAAATTTTCCTTGTTCTATATATGTTCATTAGAGGGAGGTTGGGATGTTTATTATCACTAGGATCATAGAAAATTCTAAATAAATTTTCAATATGAAGAAAAATTCTCTTCCCCTAAAATGATATAAATAGGATTTTATAATTATCGTTAAACAATTAATAATAGAAAAAAAATCCATTTAACAAAATATCTTTTCAATGTAATCCAAATATCAAGTAATAAAAATAAAAATAATAACATTATTACTATTATTATGTCTAATGACATGCATTTATTTAAAAACAATATTTAAATATTTAAATCTGTTTTTATTTGAATAATATTACATTAAATATATCATTTCTATTGATCTATTTACCTTTCCAATTTTTCCACTAACAACATATATTAATTCTCTGGATACTCGTGATTCTGCGGTGGTTGATGGTTTATGTTGATGGGGTGGCCTTAGGTGCACCTGGTCATTCAGGCTATGGAGGTATCTTCTAAAACCATCGAGGCAATGTTAATGGTTGTTTCTATCACTTTATTGGAACTGGTTGTTCTATAGAAGCTCAATTGTGGGCAATGATCAAGGCGATCAAATTTGTTGTCTATATTGGATAACATTCATTATGGTTGAAATTTGACTCAAGGGTTGCGATAAAAATTCTCAAAGGTTGTTCTTAGAATGTACTATAGAGAATTCTACCATCATGCATTGACTGTATTAATCTTGATGAGTCTTTATTTCTTGATTTTATTTGTGTCTACAGGGAGGAAAATTATGTTGTACATGCTCTTTATAAATGTTCAATTATAGAGGTCAGTTCAAGCTGGTCTGATCTCTTAATGGATTTTTCTTTATATTTTTTTTAATCTAACTTGCATGGTGATTATCATGCCATCTATTTTAAAGCCACTCTGTATTTTCTCTTTATGCTTTATATTTTTTATAAAATTTCCTATGAGCAGGTTCGCCTAACTCCTAAATCATTTGGAATAACAAACCTTGAATAATGAAATATTTATTTAAATAAATAATATTTATTTGATGAATAAATATATATTATATTTACCATACTTGTGAATAAATATTTATTATAGTATTTAAGTAACTAAATAATAATTTATATGAATATATTCTTAAAATGGGATAATTAATAAACATTTATTTGTAAAATTTTAATAAAAAATTAGAGATAAAATTCAACTCATATATTTTAAACATGAATATATAATGATTAAATTTTTATGATAAAAAATATTTAAATATGTATTCTTCCTCAAGGCAATAAAAATGTTCATTCTTAATATTAAATTAACTACAACTTGATGATATTTGTGATACACATAGTGTTTGAAACTCTTATCATCTTTCTATGGGTGAGTGGGCGAACTTTCCTAAAGTATATTATTAGTATCTAGAAACATGTCCAGTCACCCATAGAGATATAATTTTCTATCATAATAACAATTACCATTCAAAAATTTATATCATGTAATAAAATCGCTTTGTCTAGAAATCTCATCAAGAAGGATTAATGGTTGTTCTATCACCATATATGCTTGATTTATCTGAATTAGAATTTCATAAATGAACCCCCGTATCCCTAGATTTAATAAATCAATATAATTTCTCTAAAAGTTTTTTATATATCTTCTATTATTAATATGGAAGTGAAAAATACTTTATTTACTTAGTTAATTAATTCTATATAACTTACGACACACCAAAAGAATGTTATCTATCTGTGAGAATACATATTTATTATTTTTATAGATATATAAAACTATTTGATCCATGATATACATTGATAATAATATCAAGTATAAGTACCAAAAAACATCTTTTCATATATGAATATATAATGACATGAAAAAATATGAATTTTTTTTAGGAAAGTATGTCTCTATAAACTTATTCTTAAGATTCCAAAGTGTGAAATTCATTATAAGAATTCAGAATGTCTTATAATCTTCCCAACACCAAATAATCAAACAATAGTTTTGTTTAGTAAGATACAAGTCATCTTGATAATAGGAAATGTGTTTTAGAATATTTTCATACCATATCTTTTCTCACTTTTCTGTAGGTAAATGCCATAAAATTTTGACATTAAAAAATTCTATAAATGTTATCACATTTAAGTTAATGAAAATATAAAACATCATGTGATATTATAATTATTATTACTTTGGTAATCTAATGTAAAATTATTATTAGTTATACATAGATGACTCCAATAAACTCTCTCTTTAACTAGATTCTACAACTTACAAACAAATATAGATCTCACATCAAATACATGATTTTGTTTAGGTGTTGATAGAGTATTAGGTCCTAACACGTTCTTCTATGGAAACACTTCATTCTTCAATTTCTGTTCTCATAGGATAAATCATAAGATGTTATTTCCTTTAATATTTACCATTTTCCCTCCATTATAATCCTCATATCTTGGTCAATACCATATTAAAATGTTTATTATAATATATATTATGATAATACTTTACTATTTTGGTACAATTCCAAAAATAAAAAAACATTTCTTAAACTTATTTTTATGCCAAAACATACTCAATATATATATATACAACTATGTTTAATAAGTTTAACTTTCTTATTTCTATATCCATACTATAATACAATTGTTTGAACTGGTCTGAAGGATGAATAGTTTTATATCCCATTCATAACTAGTATTCACACTTTTATAACTCTTTGTAACTTAACTTTTACAATATATTATATACTAATGGATAGTTCTTATATCCATATTATATTGTTCTCTTGGTTATATTTGATATTTTTCCATTACACTTTATTCATAAAAAATATCTAATATCAATAAAAATATTTTAATACATGATAGATTCAAGAACCTATGAATATATAATTCTATTAACTATAATAATAGCATTTTTTCCTTAACACATAATCATAGAGAAATTTTATTCCATGCGACATAAGAAACAATTTACTCTTGAATTTTTTCATATTTAAATTTTCAATACCTTTTCAATGTATGAATAATGGCTTGACCTAAAAAACCCCATAAATATATCTTATTAGATATTATTCCACAAAACATGGTTATCTAGTTTATGTCATTATTAAAGAAATAGTGTTATCTTAGTCTAAACTAAGGATAAGACTAAACATCCTTTTTCATATGTGATTAAAATATTTTTCATGGAAAACAATAGGACCCCTAAAAAGCACATTTAGAAAAAAGGATCTAATTTTTTCTTCATAAAACCAAACTATATTATAGATTTATCAAATTAAATATTCCATAACCACAGGGTTTACATTAGTTAATTGTTTATTATCTACAACATTCTCATATTTTTGGAATTATTTGTTGCCACAAACCCTTCTAGTATCTCCATATAAAATATTCTAAAATATTTAAATTAAATAATGTGGTATTATTATTTAATTTAAAAATTAAATAATTATATAAGGTTCCTATGATAATAATAATTTTAATGTATTTTATCATAATGATTGATGGGAAAAGGATTCTTAAAATACCATGCCTTGATGTTACTTAAAATATTTATTAACCAATAAATCCTTATAGGTACAAAAATTATCATCCATGCCTATATTATTATTTAATACCCATGAATGGATTTACATCAACAGGAATAACCTCCAAAATATAGATCTAGATTTTTGTATAAGAAAATTATTTCTAAATTCATATAATCTTTACAATCATAGCATGTTTCATGTTACTCCATCTTTATATGATTCATTATTCTCATCAAATAGTATATCACATAACATGGTGAATATAAAACTACATATTGGTTTTCTATTTTTTATATAGTATGTGTCTTTGGAATAACTCATCTGACTAATGTCTTTTGGGGTTTTGGGTTCCTATACCATCTCATATGAATATGGAGCATTGACTTAACTTATTTCTATATTTACTCTACTATCTCAAAAGAGATATTATTCCCTCTTAAATAAATATAGTTACTCATTAATTACTCTAAAGGATTTTTATGTTGATATTTTTTCCAATGTGAATGATAATTTATAATTAATGTGTTGGGTCAGGGAGTGAGAATGCACCCACCAAATGAGAATAATTTGAAGGCCATACATTTCGGTAAATATGAAAAAAGGGACATTGGTGTCTTTAATACAAAGATAATCTATTTTAAGATTGTAGTTAATACATCTGATGATTGTTGAGTTAATCCTATACTTATAAACAAGTGTTGATGTTTTAAAAATGTCTACATTAGTTTGGTAGGTGTTTGGAAAAACTAGTTAATGGATATATCGATTTAGTTATATAGAAACCACCCAAGGATTACATTGAAAATTTTATACTAAAATAAAATAAATAACTTGCTTAGATGAAGGATAATTTGATGGTGGGATTAAAGAGGCAATGGGGTTTATGGAAATTATTAATCCAATGAGTTTTGCATTACTTTAGACCTTGGAAATTAGCTGAAAGAGTTTGTAATTATTTCTATAATTCATAGATTTATTTCAATAAATGGAAAGGTGAATTAATGTGATTGATAATTCCCAATAAAAATTGACGTGACTATAGTTTTTATTTGTATATATTCTAGAATGTTTTATTATTGGACAGAAATAATGACTATCTAGATAATTTTATATCATTCATTTCAGAAACAAATGAGTCACGAACCGAATCTGGTCCCCATCAAAATTGGCACCAATCCATGCCCAGGATAAGGCCTTAAGGGTGTTCTGAATCCCCAAGGGCTGGCACAAGTGCCCAGGTATCATAAAATGAAATTTGGGAATGATTTACCTGACTTCATAAACATAAAGAAATAATAAAATCCAATATAACAAACTTCGGTTTTTCAAAAATAAACAATCTTTTACAAAAATTCAGAATTGAATTACCAAAATTTAAAAAAAATACTTAAATACTGTCAAAAGGCAACAAACCCCAAAGAAAATCCCATGAACCTTCTTATGGAAAGGGGCACCACCCTCAAGCCATCTCCTCCAGATTGCATCATGAAGGACCGCTAAAAACCCGAACCATTGGCACAGAAATATATCCATAAACCTGCAATAGAATAACCAAGTCTTCTCACTCATATGTGTGTGAATAGGGTGTGAGACAAAGCCCAATTGGATTCCACCACTAAAAAAATCCATGTGAAAAACATTCAAAGATGAAAATCTTGGATTTTTTTATAAACAAGAGGTGCTATTAAGATTTTTAAAGTGGTTAAACTTTAAATATAAATTGTTTTCAAGTGGGATACATTAAATAAACAACACTTCTTAAAATAATTCCAAATCAACTGAATTTTCCTTCCAAACATAATATATGCCGACGGTAAGCCTAAATTATCTAATGAGAACAAGAAATGAGAAATAACCAATAGAAACTCACGTGATGTGGGTCCCAGGTACTCATATCTCATTGAATGTTACCATAAAAATATTTGTTCTCATGAATAGAAGCTACAAGTAGGGAGGATACCCATAACCTAGTGGTTCACTAACAACATCATCATCATCATAGTTTAGTTAGTGTTGTCATCATCAAACTTTATACATTAAACTAAGGCAAAACCCCATGGGATCACTGTCGTACTAGTACACGCCCACCCTCTTAGGTACCCAAGTTTTCTGTGTCATGATTAAACAAGTTCCACAGGCCCTGAAATACAATTTCCACTTGAAAATACCACTTCTATGTCACAGGTACACAAAATAGTCCACAAACTTTTCACATAAAACTCCTTTAATAAATATTTTTTTTTCACATGGTACTCACACAAAATATCCCACAAATAAGATTCACTCCATTCATAAAATTTAATAAATCTTTTATGTAATTTATAAAACATTATAGAAATGTTTGAAATCTTAAATTACACCTTAGCTTTCAAAAACCCATATTAAGTGAACACACTCACCAAAATAGCCTGTAACATGATTCATATATCATTCACAATTCGATAAATTCCTTAAGAAATTTTATAAAACATTTCTAAGATGGTAAGAATCACATGAAAACCCATTCACAAATAATTAGACCATTTTAAAAACATATACCCTACCAAACATTACATAAACTCCCTTTTCACACTTTCTGTAACTCAATAAATCATTTTGAATTTTCATTAATCAATCTGAAGAGATATAACCATGTTTTGGACATAAAACCCATTTCAAAACCCTATTTCAAGACCAAAATCACACCTACATCAATCGAAAATAGAATTTTAATCACTAGAAAATTTTATGAAACCACTTTAAATTTTTTTCAAATTGCCTCAAATAATACAACAAAAGATACATATGGAAAACACACATTTTCAAAAAAATATGAAACATTGAATCTAAACACTTAATCAACACTAACAAAAATGGTTTCCGCACTAAAAATAATATAATAAGAACATGATAACAATATAAATGAAGAAAAGATAACTCATCTTAGGATTCTTACACATGGAACCACCTACCTTTTGTGTCAAAATCCCCCAAATCATAGTGTGAAACTTCAACCGCACCACCATCACACAAAAATGGATTGAATTCCACTGTAAAAACCCAATATTTAAAAAAAACAAATAAAACCCAAGGTATGAATTCTAAATTTTGAATATTTTATAAATTCATGAAAAAATGAGGAAACCCTAAGGTAAGGGAAGAAATCAATGAGAGAAAGACTTACTTGAATGATTTTGATATTTCCCCCATCAAATATACCTTAAAAATAGAGTTCCAAGGGAGGGTGAGAGAGATTACATTCTTTCCATGGAGGTAGGCCACAAAATAAGAATAAAATTTACAGAATTGGTATATTTTTGGAAGGGAAAAAGGGTCAAACAGCCGAACTTTTAATGTGTTGGACACCATTCAGAGTTTGGTAAACCGTAGGACCAAACTGTGTGGCCTGTTATATCCCCCCAAAACCATTACTTTCTCCTCAAATTTCATGGGGATACAAGGGGGAAACCTAGGGGAAATAGAGGAAAAGTATATGGGAGAAGAATTCACAAAACAAAGAACTCTTTTTACCCCAATACTTATTCAAATCAAGGTAACAACCCACCTCAACAACATACCCCACAAGTGGTGCCACTAGAAGAGAGACTAATCCAACTCCAAAACACCACAACATCACACATCCCTATGAAAAAAGTGGAATCCAATTACAATACAATACCCCCAAGACCAATGTTATAGATCTAGAATATAAGAGACACCAAAATTTCAAACTCAGAACACCCATAAATGAAGTGAACTCTAAGAACCAAAATAAAATTTGAATCACAGAATGGAATTGAAAAATACGTGTGTGAAAATTCTCCCCACAATAATTCTTTCCACCCCATGAAAGCCAAAAAACACCAACGGAAAAAAACCAAACCCAACTAATAGACCAAAATGGACTCCCTTTCCATGTTTCATCTACCTCTGAAAGGCCAAAACACCTCTAGTGACCAATTAAGGAAGGAATACTCTCACAAACCAAAACATACACCACTTTCCTAAAACAATCAAACAAATTTAGAATTTATCCCTAAATAAAACTCATCAAACACTATCTGAACAATACACTAGCAATTTACCCAACTGAACAACAACAATGGACAAGTTTACACTTACCTTGCTTTAAATAAACAGTTGTGTGCTCTCCAATCCCAATGCTTACCCAAGGAAGATGTTGGTATTTAGACAGCTCTAAATGAGACTACCTACTACCAAGCCATGACCAAGATAAAATATAAGTTACTAGTATGAGGAGACAAAAATGGTCTCCCCACCATTAGAGACAACTTAAATTTTTTTCATGAGACAAAATCAGGGCACTAATAGGGGGAGGCCTGAATGGACTCCCCAGAACAAGGGGTAGACTTCCATTCAAAATATACAGAAGATATTACATGAGACTCATAGTGGGTCTTCCCACCATAAGAACCAACCCTCTTAACTGACCATCATGGGCTGACACAAAAATACCACAAAATTCAAATAGTTGGGATGACCATACGGTTTGTCTGCACGGTTTGAGAAACCATTCGCTAACTATGGGGATCCTTTAATCTACATTTCGTTATGGGGCATGGTTACTAATAACAGTGTGCTCAACCTTTCTATCCAAATTTCAATCCATTCTCCAAAAACCCAATGGAAACCAAAGGCGGATGAAATGACATTGGGTGATAACATGGGCACAAGGCCCTCCACCGCTTTCCATCGAATGTGAACAATATAAGAAAGATGATGACACTAGAGGTTTAAATTATTCCCATATTTCATACTATGTAAATGAATTTTGTATAGGGGTTTGAACAATTATGGGATTTCCCCCATCTATGTAACAGCTTCATTCTGATACCTATGGCTAGAGCTCAAATTATTAAAGCATCTTTGGCCTCACAGTTAGGATTTGGAAACCCCCAGAATAGAACTTCTATTTTCAGTTCCATGAAAACAATACCATGATCCCATATGGGTTCACCAATATATAACACATTCAAAACTCACATGACCCTAATCTGACATTTCACTGAAACATGGGCTTAGATGATGAACATACATCACATCTTATTTCTTCAGATGATAAAAAACAAAAGGAAAGGACCCATATACACAACATCCTCTAAAATAGATGATTTTAATGTTTTCCCAATGGATACATACTCCCAACATAATATAGAATCTTAGAGGATTGCATGACCTTCACCTTTATAGTCAAACGAGCACATGAAATCACAAGGTGTCACTGAACATGACCATTGCAGCTGATAGAAGTTATACAATGAGAGGGACCTTATGCAACATCTCCAAACCTCACACAATTCCAAAGAGTGACTATAACATCCTCTCGTGAACAAATTTCCCACACTAGTGGTTTAACATGAACTCCTACTTCGAAGAGACTACGAATGACCTATAAGCCCTCTTAGACACCATCCAGAAACTCATCCACACTAACAACCCCATACCACTTCCACCTATAACAAATCGTATAAAATAAGAATCTAAGGTTTCTTTCAACCTTCCATGAGAAATCTCCCACTACAAGAGGATCCAAAAAACTACGACAGGAAAAGGTGTAAAATCAATCTCCAAATATCGAGAAAATGATTCTTTATATTGATCAACTAAATGATCTTTTAACATCGAAACAATTTGGTCTACAATTCAGTTTTTCATTAACCCTTTATGGGGGCATACCTCACCTAATGGGAGAACCCAAAGACCCATACAAGTTGTTACACTAGTAAAAATGTGCCACAAACCATATCCTAACACAATAGGGGAACCACCTTAAAGGAATCCCAAAACATTTCTCAGAAAAGAACACTGACTAGCCCTTCAACCCAATATACCAAAGAAACACAAACCCAAAACACCTTTCAAATAAGGGGGGTTTTTTGACTCAAAACATCAGACAAAAAAATTTCCAAAAAACAAAAAAGAAACACCATCCCAAACCAGTCATCAAGACTTCATGTTTCCCTTTTAAAGCATCTCTTTGAAAATAAACATTTCAGCGGTTAGCATATCCCCCAATGGTACCCCATGTGCCTCACACAAGCATGTTTCCATGCACACTGGGCACAACACCCTCCTTATATCCATACCAGAACACATCTATTAATGCCATTAACCATCCATCGCCCCATATAACCCCATTCATGTAGTTTCTCAAGGAAATGCCAAAGGTAAAAAAAATCATTCTACTTTGCAAAACCAAAATAGTCATCCAACACTTTTTTTTCTCAAGACCGCTAACGACGAAATCAAAATCCCAATTCATAGCTTACAAAATTTTTCACAAAGGCACAATAAATTAATAGAAAAATCCATTTCATGCTATTCAAATTAATTTCAAAACATCTCATACAATTTCAAAACACACCTAGTTTTAGGGAAACTCCCTTTCATTAACCTCAAATCCTTTTAAAACCCATCTCTTCTTATTTAACACAATGTTTTAATTATTCATAAAATTTTTAAAATGATCACCAATATTTCCGTAAAAACTCACATTCAATTCATGATCATTAATTTCAAAACATTTAAGCCCATTTCAAAATACTTACAATTTCATGAAAAACTCAATTTCATAAATCCCTATTAAATTGGGAACTTATCTCTTCTTATTTTAAAACTAGATTCTAAAATTTCACAAAACTTTTAAAATGATATCTATTTACCAAATAACTTCAAAATCCATTTCCAAACTCCACACATGATCTCCAAAACATCCCATCACATTAAAATATCTTTCAGTAGTATAGATAACTCTATTGGAAACACTTTTTCAAACCCAACTTTAAAATAGTTCATCCTTTCAAAAGAGGTGTAAAGACACCATTTTCCATTTTAATACATTTTTTAAAATTCAGTTCCACAATTTCACAAATCAAAACATTCCCTCTTTATTAGAAAATCATTTCATAAATACATTACGCTTCTAAAATTCATGTCATTTTTTACTTTAAAATCAAACTTCCAAGATTTAAAAACTAAAGGACACCAGACAATGCAATGGGAATCGAGTGTCGGTGGGTGAATTGGGTATATGGTTGGTGGCCATACACCAATTATTTCACCATCATAGAGGGTGTTATAGGGAAATATACTTAGCTCTACATGGCTTGATAGACCCTGAAATCTCACTAGAGCATTAAATCAACTCTCTTTTCATTCCCCTAATCATTATCAAACTTCGAAAACCAAAGGACTCAGATAAATACCAAATTCCCCGGGTGACTTGAATCCTTTCATGTGGTGTGATGGCTAGGAGCACTACCCATAACTGGAATTCCATGTCCTGACAATCCTAGATCCATACTCTCCCGAATCTTCCTCAAATAACATAACCCAAAGAGAGAGAACCTCCTTTGATACCATTTTTTCACGAACAGAATGTAGTCTCCTTCAAAACTGGCACCAAACGGGACCCGCGACAAGGCCAAAAGGGCATTCTCGATCCCCATGAGCTGGAACAAGTGATTCGGTAACATAAAATGAAATTTTGGAATGATTTACCTGAGTTTATAAACATAATGAAATAATCAAATCAAATATAAAAAATTAGGATTTTTCAAAATAAACAATATTTTAGAAAAATTAAGAATTTAATTAAATTTTTTAAAATAATACAAAAAAACTAACAAATGGGAAAAAAACCCAAAGGAAATCCTAAGAATACCCTCATGGAAAGAAGCACTTCCATCAAGCCATCTCCACAATAATGCATCACGAATGACCCCTAAAAACATATAACATTATAACAAAAACTTGTTCCCAAAAATTTTATAGAATAACCATGATTACTTACACTCAAGGTAGTATGTAAGGTTTGATCCAAATCCCAGTAGGATTCCACCACTAAAGGATTTCATGTTATAAACATTCAATGATTAAAAGCTTGCAAGTTTTCATAAACATGAGGTCCAATTTAGAATTTTAAAGAAAAGAGTCTTTAAATAAAAACAGTTTTCTTGTGGGATACTTTAAAGAATAAACACTTTTGAAAAGAATTCAAATGCTACTTAATTTTCCCGCTGAACATACCATATGTAGACGGTAAGCATAAAGTATCTAATGAGAAGAAGAAATAGTAAATAACCCCTAGGCACAAGCTTGATGTGGGTCCCTAGTACCTCGTATTTCAATGAAAGTAACCATGAAAATTTATATTCTCATGAACAAGAGCCTTCAGTAGGGAGTATACCCATAACCAATTGGTTCCCCAATATCATCACCATCATCTTCATAGTTTAGTTATTGTTTTCATCATGAAACATTCTACGTGAAACCGATGTCAAACTGCACGAGATCACTAGCTTACTATAACACGTCCACCCACCTAGATACCGTGGTTTTCCCGCTTATACTCAAAGAAGTTTCAAAAGCCATGAAATAAAAATTTTACATGAAAATTACACTTCCATGTCACATTTACACCAAACATCCCAAATACTTGTCACAAAAAACCCCTTTTATGAATAACTTTTTTCACATCACACTCACACAAAATGTCCCACAAATGTGCTTCACACAATTATTTCAATTTGATAAATCATTTAATAAATGTATAAATCATTATAAAAATGTATGACATCTTAAATGATACCTTACCTTTCAAAAACCCATCTTTAGTGAACACACTCACCAAAACAACCCGTAACATGTTTCATATATCATTCAAAATTTGATAAATTCATTAAGAAATTTTAGAAAACATTTACAAGATTGTTAAAATCACATTACCACCCTTTCACAAAAAAAGTAGACATTTTTAGGGACATATACCCTATTAATCATTACATAAACTTCTTTTCCACACTTTTTGTAACTCAACTAATCATTTTCAATTTCATAAAACAATCTGAAGGGTTATAAACATGTTTTGGACGTAAAACCCATATAAAAACCCTATTTCAAGACCAAAATCAGACATATACCGATACAAAATAGAAATGGAATCCCTAGAAAAAATTATTAAACCACTTTCAAATGTTATCAAATTGACTCAAATGATAAAACAAATGATGCAGACAGAAAACATACATTTTCAAAAAAATTGAAACATTGAAACTAAACATGTAATCAAAACTACCAAAAATAGTTTCCTAACCATACATAATTTAATATGAACATGATAAAAATATAAATGAATAAAATCTATTTCATCTTAGGATGCTTACTCAAGGAAACACCAACCTTTATGTTAAAACCCCCAAAACATGGTGTGAAACTTCAACTGCCCCACCACTTCACCATGATGGAGTGAAATCCAACCTAAAACCCCAATATTAGACTAAAAAGACACCAAATCAAACCCTAGATACGAAAAATAACTTCCAAACATTTTATAACTTCATGAAAAATGGAGGAATCCCTAAGGAAAGAGAATAATTAAAATAGAGAAATAATTACTTGCATGATTTCGATGTTCCCCCGTCAAATCTCCCATAAAAATGACTTCCAAGGGTGGGTAAAAGATCTTAAAGGCTGTCTATGGAGGTAGGGAACGAAATGAGGAACAAATTGAAGGATGTGGTTTATTTCTAGATGGAAAAAGGGTCAAAAACCCAAAATTTTAATGTGTCGGACACCTTTCACAGTTTGGCTACACGATTTAGTAAATCGTGATGCCAAACCATACGGCCTATTCAGGCCACCCAAAACCATGCCATTCTCCTCCAATTTCATTTTCCTACAATGGGGAAACCTAATGGGAAAGATAGTCTAAGGACAGGGGAGAATAATTCACAAAACAATGCACTATTTTGACCCCACATCTTACCCCACAAGTGGTGCCACAAGGAGTGTCAGTAATCCAACTCTAAACACCACAAACTCACACCATACCTTTGAGAAAAAAGTAGACCAATTACCATAAAATACACCCCAAGACTATGGTTATATATAAAGAACACAAGAGACCAAAATTTCAAACCCGGAACACCCGAGAACTTATAGAAAGCTAAGTACCAAAAGAAGATTTGAAACAAAGCATGGAATTGAAAAATCTAGGTGTTAAAAATGTGTCAACATAATAGTTATTTTTAACACTTTTTATGAGTCATTTTAGGAAATGTATAAATTCATAATAATTTTTTTGAGTAATTCACTCTTATCGTGATAATGATAACTTAAATGAGGACTAGTATGGAGTTGTTTTTGAGTGATTTGGATTCTTCATATAAGTCAATAACTCATATGATAGACTATTAATGTGTCACTAAGAGTGGTGTAAAAGTCATATTTCACTTACTAAAAGTAAAATAAGATTTTATATATGTCTTTCAGACTTGTTTTTTAGTCATCTTTGAGTTAAATTATCTATATATTAGTGATTCTAGACTTACGTAGATGCAATTTCCATATGCATATGAGTTGTTTTCCATTATGTATAAGTAATCATGCCATATATATGTGTCATGAATTAGTTAAAATTTTATGAATTGTGAAGAATGAAATTTGAGATTCCATAATTTATTTTTAAAATAATGGAGTATTATTTAGTGATGCTAGAGTTCCTCAATCATTTTTTGAACATCATGAAACTATTTTGATCCATGTTTTTTGAACAAAATATGTAAGGCTCAATGAGATCATATGAGAGGTGATCAATATAGCATTATATCATGATTTTCAAATGGGAATATTTTAAATTCAATATAATTGATAAAATTAAGGAAATAATTAATAATATTATTTAAATTAACTTCTTTGAAAAAAACATAACAAAATTAATTGTGATCTATGCCGATTTTATTTAGATTAAGATCTATGATCTATTGGTAAAAGATTAACGATGGAGGAACTTAAGAAAATATTAATGAACATAAAGACAAATTCTAGATTAACTAAACATGTAAATTAAATGAGGAGTTAATTTTGGTGTATTTTTATGTATACCTACCATAGTAAAATGTTATTCAATGTAAATTGGATAAGAAATTTTTGGATATGATATTTCTCATTTTTACAATCATTTTAATGTTGTATTATTTTTGTGGAAGCTCTCAAGTAGTGAATAAGTGATCCAAGAAAAAAAATATAATTTGATTTATTTTTATATATATATTGAATAATGACTTATTCGCAAGTGTTTATTATATTTTCTAACAAAAATATTCTTTAGGATATAATAATTTTTGGAAGAACCATTTTGATGTGTCATAAAGAAGATAAAAAAATAAAGAAGGATGATGTAACAGTCATTTTCTAGGATACTTTGGTTGATGAATACCATAATGATTATAATGGAAGACAACCATTTATAAAGAATTAATAAAAAATAATTGGATAATCACCGTACAAGATCATGGTATATTTTATAGGTCATAATGTATTGAAAATATATTCAATGGTTTTATGAATAAAATAAGTTGAAAAGAAAAAAAATAGATTGATAATAATGAACCAAGATAAAAAAGAAATACCAAAGAATTAGAAGTGGGAAATGTAAACCCAATACTAAATATAGTTTAATTTTTAGGTATCAAATAATAATGTAGTGGGAGTCCTTGTTCAATCCACTATTTTTGAAGAATTTGAAAAATAAAATAAGGAGAAGATGTGGAAAGATCAAAACTATTGTTCCTATTTACGATCTCTATGATGATCCTTTCAGATATAGAGGAGATACTAGATTTGGTAAGATAATAGGATCTCAAGATTTATTTAATAAAAAATGAGAGAATATTATGTTTCAGATCTATAAAGCCATGTTTTATACATATACTAAGGTTCAATTATTATTTTATAATGAGTTTATGTCTTTTGAAGGCTCTACTATTAATGACTCATATCTGATTATTGGATGTAGTGACATACCTAGACTTATTGGTGGTCTACTTAAAGGGTTATAAGAATTATTTAAACAATAGTTTAGAAGACTAAGGTTTAGTGAGAAGCTATGAGTCATGTTAGATATCGGAAATAGATGCATAGTGTGACTCTATATATTTCCTTTCAAGGAATCACGGGTCATGATGATAACTACTCATAACCATTGTAATATGATATTGATTATAGTGTATAATATCTAATAATAGTATATATTAGTTTTCCCATATGGAGTTAAAACCTTGAAAAAATAATATTTTCTATCCCTTACATTCCTACATTAATTGTTGTGTGTGTGATTGAAAAAATATGAAATAGATCCACTATTATATTAACAAAAAAAATAGGAAAAAATACCAAGGGCATAAAATAAAAAACATGAAATTATAATTTGATAAAAAATAGGAAATACCACATTCACCCACATGTGTCTACGCTAATACTAAGTGGAATTTCACATACTAACAAAGATTAGCTTCCCTACGATCAAAAATAGATTTACTTGACCTAATATTTATATCTAAATTTAAAGAATTATAGATTTGGCATGGAAAATCCTTATCTATATTAAGCATTATTTATTCTTGTATCTATTGAAATATATGTATTTTCCAAGACATATAAAAGTATTAAAATTCAAGAATCTTAAAACTTGAGGAAGAATATGAAACTAAAAGTGGAAAACCATTTGATAAATATAGTCAAAATAGTAAATATTTATCAATTCAATTTTATTATTATAATTTCTATAAGGAAGAGTGCTTATGTTATGAAAAATATGAAAAATAATTACATGATATGACATTATTTTTTAAAAAATTAATTGAAGGATTTCTTGAAATGGTCCCAATTAAATTACTTCCATATATAATTGTACATATTTAGGGACTATAGAATAAATGTATTATGAATAAAAATATAATTCTAGGGAAGATACACTAGCTCAAAATATTAGTATATGTAACACCTTTATAAATATTTTAAATGTTATGGAACAATACACAACACATTCTAATGAATTATTTTCTATTGATGATGAAGAGATTAAAATTGATGTATGTGATACTGAAGTATTTGAAAAAAATTGTTAGGTTGATCTAACAATTATTGAATCTACTTAAATTTTATATGTGTTACAAGTATATTGAACTGGATTTCATTGATAGAGAGATAAAATACATTGATAATTCGTTAAAATAAAATAGAACAGTTTATAACAAAAAAATTAGATGCCAAAATGTGAATGAGAATGAATGTTGAGATTAGAAAAAGGCAAAGAGAATATTGCAAACCTAAAATTTCATAAGTTATAAATTAAACTGAAATAACTAGAGTCAACAATGTTGGATCTTCCTAAGATACTAAAAATAATTATATTACAAATCACATTTATAATATTTTTATTTCTTAAAATTAGACTCAAATTTCTGGAAAACATTATTCATAAGTGGTTTCTTTGGGCTCATAGGTGGTTTCTTTGGTTTGTCCCTCCTGGTGGAGACCGTCGAGGTATTTCTTTCCAGCTTGTTCTAGGGAGTGTACGCGACTGGGAAAGAGAAGGGGGTGTGGACCATCACCCTGAGTGCAGGATGCTGGGCGTTGTGGCAGGCCAGGAACCGGGTGAGGTTCGAGAAGGCGGCATCATCGGGCAGGGCGATCGTCGCCAGGGTTTTATTTATATTGGCGAATTGGTTTCACCTTGCCGGTGACTGGAAGGATGCGCTAGCATTGCGGGCGATGTATGTGGCTCGAGGGCTGGTCCATGTGTCGCAGGTCGGGAGGCAGGGGAACTGGGTGCAGTGGCATCTACCAGAGGAGGGTTTGAAGCTAAATGTTTATGGGTCATGCCGGCAGGGGATGATGGGAGGGGGAGGGGATGTCTGGGATGAGGCGGGGAGTGTGGTGATGGCCTTTTGTGAGAATTTTTTCTATGGTTTATCCCTACAGGCATAGGCGAGAGCAGTGCTTGCAGGCCTCTCCCTATGCAGCCAGAGAGGAATTAGTCTATCGTAGGTGGAGACGGACTCCCGTGTCATCCATGATGCACTTCGATGAAAAGGTCTCTACCCCTACCCTATCATTTACACAATTAGGGAATGCAAAGCCTTAATGTAAAGGAGTAGAAAAGTTACTCATACATGGATAGAGGGCAACAAAGTGGCAGATCATTTGGCATCTCTGGCGAGTGACATCATCTCGGTCACCTGGTTTTCTAGTGGTTCTCAATTGAGACATGAGGGGGTGAACCCGAATTGGGGTGATCCCCTTGGTTTGCATTATTTTCGGCCTCCTTAGAGTTTCATTTTCTATAAACGCTTTTTTGAATAAAAATTTAAACTATGATGAAAAAAAAGAGAGGAGAAGAGAATCAACCCTAATATAGACTAAATTAATGGTGAACCTAGTAAAAAATAGTAAGGGAAAAAATCATAATAGACTAAGATGTCAATAAAAATGAATAATTTTTTAAGATATTGTTGGTGTGGTTATAGGTTTGGGAATATGGATATTTATTAGTAAAATAATATGTTAGTGAATATAAGATATTGAAATCCTAAACCTAGGGGTACTAGAGCTAAGGAAAGCCTATTATACAAAAGAAAAATCTAAGGAAGAGTAAAAAATTTCTCTCAAAAATAGAGTTTATTTTTATACGATTTATATAAAACATATGGTTACTATCATGAGGTGTGATGGAATACAATAACCCAAAAAAACTATTATATTGATGAAAGGATAAGACCACAACATTTCAATAAACAAAAGAATTTTTTTAAAAAGTATAACTTGGTTGCTTAATTAATAAATAAGATAGTTGAATATATCTCTCCCACAAAGTTAGTAAATAATTTTGAAAATTATTTCATACCATATTTAATAAAATATATCAATGGTGTGGGGAAAGGCCATATCGTGGACCACTGAAATATATATATGAATTTTAATAAATAGGTGAGAAATATAAAAACAAAAAAAAAATTAACGATCCAAGAAAGAGATAAAAGGATATGAATGGTGGATGGAATTCTTATTGTTGAAAATAATAGGTTTCATAAAAAGGGTGAATCTAATGCTGCTAAAGGTGTTTCTGGAAGGAGCATAGATGCAGGAAACATACATATTAAGTGTATGTCTTGTCTTCCATGTAAAAAAGAGTAGATAAGACATCAGGGAAACAAAAAAATGATTCTAATTACAAAGAAATATGTTGTAAATAAAGAGTATACACACAAAAATGAGGATTCGAAGCTGAAAAATGAGTCCTTTACAGTATGGAATACCAAGTTAAATGATTCTGTAAAAAATATAACATAAAAATAATGTAAGATCCATGATTTTTAATGTTAATAATCCCAATCAAGATATGAATTATGATAAAAAATAATATTTTCATTTTTCCTTAAGATATTTAAATTTATAACCATAATTATAAATAAATAATGATGAGTTATAACCACTTTAGAGAAACAAATAAAATAGTTACTAGGTTTAGGAGGAAGTCTCATCCCTACTTCTAAAACTGAATATCTTATAGTAGTCTACATTATTCCCATATTTTTGTGGCTTTCATCATATAAAAATGGATCTTAATTAATGAATTGAAAGTTGAGAAATTGAATAGGTTTTTTTAATAAAACCTATGATATAAATAAAACGTGGTCAATTAAAACTAGTATAAAATTTCCTTGTTATAACAAATTTCTTGATATATTTCAATAGGTATGTAACATTAACTATTATCAATAATTCATGAATCTTATTTTTGGAACAAAACTTCCATGGAGGAGAATAAGGAAGAGTATCCTATAAGGGAGAGATATCAAATAAGAAAATGTGAAGAGATATATTTTTCAATCTATAATTTAATATAGCATTTAAAAAAGATAAAACATGATGTTTGATGATCACATTACACTGTATATACATGTTTATAAAAAAATTTCCTACAAAGGGAAATTATTGGTAAACTGAAATGGGTGATGTAACATACTTTTACTTGAATTTTTTTGATGTGTTTGTTATGATGACATCATGCCCACAAAATTTTGAGAAAATCAAGTCATTCAACCCCTATAATATGATGAAAAATTTGGTATCACGTTTTTAATTTTTTATAGGTGCAATTGTTGTCTAAGTTAATCAATAATGTTTTATATACCAAATTTTCCCATGTAGACTTAGAGTTAGTAAATTGATGGTAAATTTATAAGAAAACATGTGATCCAAACACTTTTATGGAATTAAAAGGGAAAGGTTAAAGCGGAAGAAAAAAATAAGAGAAGATGAGTTTTAAATTAAGAATAGTGAGGGGATGAATTTTCCAATTGAGGAAAAACCATAATAATCATGAAATCTTAATAACAGTGAGAAAACCATATACTGACCTTTGGATTTTTTATAAATAAGTGGTATTAGATAAACACTAACTTTAGTGTAAAATTATTATTTATAACATATCCAATGTGGGATACTAGAGGGTTCATATGTATTTGAGAAGGTGATGTTTTATTTTTTTTCAATGTTAAAGTCAAGGTATGTCTGGTATGTGGGGTGATTTAGTGAGAATCCGCCTTCCAATTATATAAATGTACAAGCCATATATTTGGGTAAATATTAATGAAGGGTTTTCTCTATCCTGAATACCAAGATGGATAGATTCAAGAACGTATCCATTTCATCATAATACTATTGATTTGATCCATAAATTAATGATAAGTGACTTTAATATGCAGAAACATTAGATTAAAATAATAATTATCATGCTATCATTCTTAACATGAAACACTGAGCTTTATGTGAATTGAGATATATTTTAAAAATATTATTATATAAATTGACCATTATAAATAATACATTTAATTGGAGGGTATTAATATGAGTAATCACATTATGAAATATATGTATAATGGCACAATCAATATAAATGATTTTTTTCTCCGGAAATATGTCGTCATTTTTTTACTAAAGTCATTTGATTCTTCCAATATGCATTTTGTTAAAAAGTAATTTATATATTTATTTTTGGGAATATAAATTATAATTAATTTCTTAATCATTAACAATGTTTATTTTAAAAAATTAAAATCATTTTAAAAAATTATAAAATCAAAATGAACCTATGGTGAAATTTTGGTATTTTTCTCAAATAATTGATTTTTTAGTGAATAGTCAAAAATACAATTGCTTCCAAATATTATGAATTATTTTTTAATAAATAGTGATATTTAATGGTCTCATTGTAAATTTATTTGGTAATATAGGTGATATATGATCGTTTATTTTTTAATATATAATTAATTCCATTTTAATTAGAAATATTCTTTCTTTGGATATCAAATAAGTTTTTCTTAAATATGCATTTCAAGATTTTTTTTATTGTGTTTTATGTATTAATTTCAAAAGTATTTTCTGCCAATTTAAGAAACTTTATTTGGAAAATTAACTTCATATTCTAAATAATCTATTAAAAATTATCTTAGGATAAATTTTTAAAAGTTTATGGAATGGTTGAGTTGTTGATGAATATAGAAAAATACTGAATTTTAAAGAAGATTTCCTTTTTGATTAAATAATTTACTAAGTTTGATTTTTTTAAACGGATTTAAAATTATTATTAGTTAATAAATAATATTAATAATCCAATTTATGTAATTCTAATCTATTTTATGTTGACTTATTATATAAAATAATTTTTACTTAAGATTTTTTTTCTAGAAAACCTCTTTTTCTCATATTTTGAGGGATTATTTTTATATTATATTCTACCAATTCCATGAATTGAAATTGATAAATTGGTTTCAATATTAATTATCATTTTAATTAATATTTTTTATTAATTTCAATATAAATTTTGGTCAAAATGAATAGTAAAAGTATAAAAAATTGGTTACTATGGGTAAAATTTAAACATGTTTACCATGGGTTAAACCAAGAGATAAATAATTTTTTTCTAATTAAACTTTTAAAAATATAATATTATGGAAATATATCTACCTTATCCTATTTAAACATCAAATATCTTTCCATTTTAAATCATTTTTCTTTTGAAAAACCTTATTATATTTTTTTCTTTCAATAAATTTATACTATGTCACCTCCCCTTTTTATAAAAGAGAACACCTCATTTAACTTCATTTCACCACATTGAGACATGTATCTAAAAAAACCTAGATACTTATATTATAAACTTCATTATACAAATAATTATAGGTTCTAGTAATCTTAAAATACTATTCTAATGGTCCTTAATATATGATTTAATTGAGGGTTATCGAATAAGAGGTAATCATCTTACACAACCTCATTCAATTCATTATTCTTCTACCACCAGTATATCTTTTTTATTAATAAAAAAATTTCATTATCCCTAATATAATTTAATTTTATTATTTTAATTTGACAAAAAAATATCCACTCTCTTTTCCATTAAATTTTATGCGAAAGTATCACTCATAAGAATGTGTCGACTACTACCTCCACATAGAGATATCATTCATTTTCCATAACCAAATTTCATAGATGGTTTTTATTATGGTTTTAAATATTATATAATATATTTATGAAATAATTATTCTTATTTAATTTAAATATCTTACCTACATTCTTAACTTCCTATCCATTGTGAAATGATAACGTTGCAAGTTCGTACATCTGGACTACCACCTCTAAAAAGAAATGTGATTTTTATTCATTTCTAGATTACATGGATGGTAATAAAAGTATATTTAATGATTATGTATGATATATATGTTATAAAAACGATTATTTAATGGTGAATTATTATTTTCCTTTCTTTTGTTCCATTTGTTGAAAAGTGAAACCAATATTCATTCATACGTATGGCCTACCATCTTCATTAATGATGTAATTCATTTTTTTTTGTCATTACATTTTATGGATGATAATAAATAACAATATATATATAATGAATATTTAAAATATTTATATCATTATTAGAATTCTTATGATTATTTATCCCTGATTCAAGTACAAGTATTGGAAATACCAAATCGAAATTCTAAATAAAAATGAAACTGATAACACATAGAAATGACAATTTTAATAATGTAACATTATTAAAAATGTTTTCAAATGTCATAGGTGGATCATATAAAATATTATAATTAAATAAATTAGTGTTTTTATATAATTATATTAATTTTAATATTATTATTATATAGGTTAGATGTGTTTTAAATTATGTCAAACTAGAGGTATGGGATTTCTGTCTCAATTTTATTTCTATGAGACTCATATCATATTCACCAATTGTATACTTTATTTGGTTTATATACATCCCATTAATGTATTTTATGAATTTCATAATAATAATTATTGGATATAAAAATCTATATTAGTTTTTTTCATTAATTGGGATAATTATTAAAAATATACCAAATTAGTATGGGATTAATGTACCAGTATAAATATTTATTTGGATTGTTTTTTATTAAGTTTTCTATGATATAATTTTATAACCTATTTCTTGAGATCCCATGATTTTTCTTCTACAGTGGTTATATTTTGATATTAAAAATTATCCTTTTATTTTTCTCTATTTATGACATCATCCTAATAAAATAATTTTTTGAAGAAAAACCAACATTATTTCTCTCTTCGGTGGAAAATCATTTTTATTCATTGTACAAGTTTTATAATGTTTTTTCAAGATTTATTTTACTAATATCAAATGATTATTTTAATTATTTTAATTATTTTGTACTAAATTTTAATTTTTTTTAAAAATGGTTTAAATGGAATCATATTTTTTCGCAAAATGAGGTAATTATAACTTTTTACTATTAAAGTGAAAGGAATGTTTTTTACATATATAGAATAAATAAAACATTACACCTTAATGATTGATCCTAAAATTGAAACATACTTTACATTTTTCCATTGTAATTTTTAAAGAAAATATTTTCTATAGTATTTTGAAAATTTTTATATTTTAATGATGTGATTCGAAATTGAAAAGGGTATTTTTTCCATGAAAAATTCCTATTGATTTTTTAAAGTAATTTTCATTAATGATAACATTCATTGATGTTACTAGGGAGTTTTTAGGGAAATGATCCAAGGATACCATTTATCTATATATTTTATGATTATGATGATGATATGATAATGGAACCAATTTACATTCTATAGGTTATCCAATTATGAATTCTTTAAATGTTTATGATTCCCATTTATTTTCCATCATTTATGATATATCATGAATGTGTTATGATATTGTGGAAAAAATATTTAAGGATTGTTATTATGTGATTGGTGTTCCTATAATTATATATCCCTCCAATTAATTGGGTAATGATGGATATCTCATGAAATAATAATTAATGGAATGGGGAGTTAACACATCTCATTAATGGACTCGATCCACTGTGATATTTATATGAGTGAACATTTAAAAATGATATGATGGAATGGAGAGTGATCCTAATCCACTATACTATTATTTCAAGTGATACTTGACTTTAAATATAATTTTCTATGATTATTTGTATGCCACAAACTTTTATCTCATTCCATTTATATACACTACTGGATCATATTCTTTGATTCCTTTATGATTTATGTCTAATGAACTATCTCACTTGACGACATGATTCAAAATTATGATCGATGAATTTTTGTGTATTGTTTTCAAATGTTAATATCATGTTCTCACACACTTTTTTATGTTATTATTTAGTGGTCATTGATATCTCCCTTAATTACTCTTACTAAGCATCTGAGCTTACCCATTCTTATGTTTAATTTCCACACGTTATACAGAAAGGTATTATGAATGATATGTCTAAGAGGGAGATTGTTATGAAAAACGTACTGGGAGATGGTATACATCTCCAAGGAATTTTTTCTTTTGTATGCATGTTTCCAAATACACTAAACCTATATGATTCTCATGTGGACCACAATTTCATATATTGAATATCCATCTAATAAGATGTAATATTTTCATATGAAAATTATGTATTCTTATATTTTGTATCAAAGAATGTTTTAGTTACATTTGGAAAATGGGATGATAAAACATTAGTATGAAAACATAGGATAATCCTATGTATTGTATAACTTCTTATGTTATTGTAAAGAAAATAGTGGTTATCGATGAAAAGCATAATTTTTTGTATAATACAGGTGGAAGTTTTTTTGACATAGATTCATATATGGGTAATAAACCATAAAATAGTTATTAGAGTATGTTTCAACCATTATTCTATTGAATGGTGAGTATTCCCATACTATGTAATTGGTTTGAAAATCCTTTGTGATATTCTTTGGTTAACACACATTTTCATTATGAAGAATTATGTATTATTTGAATGGATGGTGATCATGGATAACCTAGTTTAAACCTATTTATTCTTGATGTATATATCATATGAATGATTTTTTAGGATTATCTGGTTTGCCACTATGATTTTAATTTCTCACACTGTGCTTTTTTGGTTTTAGTCAACAGATAAAACCATGAGGAATTATGTTAACACTGAATGTGAAAGACAATGGAATTATTTTTTCCATGAGAAACCAAATGAGTCAAGAGCTGGAATGTGAACCATTTTATTAAACCTAATGCTTTATCTTATTAATGGTACAAAATTTCAATGTCCGTGAGTTTATTGAAATAATTAAGTAGAGAAAATGGTGTTTCATAAAGACCATGTAGGTAAGAAGATCCAACTTCCTACATGTTGAGTATATAGGAAGGATCACTAAGGAAAATGTATTAGTGGAATAAAAAGATGTTATATATATATATATATATATAAAGTAAGGGTATAAAGAAAGTAATTTCTGAGGAAAAGTATAGATATTTATAGAGATATTTAATTTCCATGCTAAGGTATCATTTATTGTATAATATCTATTGCATGTAGAATATGAGAATTATCCGAGTCAATTAATTAATACAAGCGCTAACTCCTACACCAAGAAAACAACTATGTTTTCCAACCATTGATGTTTTTCTATTCTAGTGTATATATATTTTTATTCAATATTTATGTAATATAAGTGTTTAAGTAGTGGTATTAAAGTTATAATAATCATGAAACATATTAGGATTTTTCAATAAATGTTTTTCATTATGGATGCACAGGAATATATCCAGTATTACTGATAAAATAGAAAATTGATTTAATATTAAGGTGATATTTTAGTGAAAACAAGATTTATGGAAATATAAATCTTAATGTGAGATTGATATTGAGATAATAATTTTTATTTCAAATAAAGTGACTATTTATATTGATAAGGTAAATGGGAAAATATTTTTACCCCTGGAACAAATTAGTGATTTTATAAAAACGTTTATTATGCTACCTTTAATGAAGATTATCACATTTTTGGATTTATAGAATATATTTGATAATCGATTACTTCCTTTAAGGGATAAGAAGTTTTTTAATTTTTTGAAGCATGTTTTGTTTAATTGTTCTTTATGGTGATTCGTCTTATTAACATTTTTTATTAACATATATGATCAAGTTATTCCCATATTTGTTATATAAAATTATGATCTAATTATATTAAGTTCATTTTTGAAATTCAGTGACATTATTTATATTTTCTTTGAAGTTGAATTTACTCGGACTTATTTTGGAAGAGTATTGTGTTTAACTACTTTTAAAACTGTATAAGTTCATCATTGGGTGTTATTATTAAGTATTGGAATATTAAAATGCAATTTATCCATATTTTATAACATATTCTAATTACTATTTTTTGTAAATATCTAGATATTTGAGTAATGACTTGTCATTTTTTATGGATATTACGATCGGTTAAATGTTAATTCTAGTACTTGAATCAAGAAAAATTCATTATGAATATTGATTTCATAGCCTAAGAGATGAAGTTGAAATAGATTTAAATTAATCTAAAGGATTAAATTATGATTATGAAATAGAAACACATAAAGTAGGTTTATTTTCACAAGTTCTATATATTTATATTAAAATAATCCCTCAACATTAGGAAGATGATCTTAAAATAAAAAATTTATTCTTTCTCCTTCATTCCTGATGAATAGATTTTTTTATCCCCTTACTGATTTGTGGTTTTAAATTCATTAACATTATCAGGAACATGTTATCTATTATCTTATTTTAGTCATTTTGGGTAAGTATTATCCTGCATGTATATATTTTAAATTACCACTAATGTTCTACTTACATTAGAACCTGATTATGTGTAAATTTAAGTAACCATTTCATTTAATACTTTCCCATTTTAAAGGATGTTTAATTATACCTCTGTAAAATGTTAGTATTCATCAAACATATGATTAAATATTAAACTTTTGAAGACTGATATAAAATTGTGTGGGATTAATTTATTTCGAGTGATGTGAATGTAACAACCTAAACATTTTTTTTAAAATAATAATATCCTCTATAGAATTCTTATCTTTCAATATCAAGCTTCATGTTAATTGACATATATTATAAAAAAATATTATTTAAATGTGACATTATAACATATTCATTGAAATGGATTGATGCGTATGTGTAATTAAAAAATTAAATATATTTATAATTGTCCTACTCAATGAAAATGTATTTATTAATTCCTAGGAAGGAATAACTGAGTTTTTACAAAATCCATTTTTTTCATCTAAAATGCATTTCATTCATAAATAGTAATAATTTTTTCATGATATTATAATTAATTTATTGAAATTTTAGAAATTTAATTTTATATAATAAACAAACTTTTTTGAACAATAATATCAAAATTAAAAAAGGGTAAATTTTAGGGAGTTTTCCGAAATCAATGTTTTTCAATGAATAGTGAAAAATATAATTTTTCAGAGATTCTAATTTATTTTCATCAAATAATGTAATTTAAATGTCCCATAAATTTTTATATTTTCGATTTATGTTAAATATGATAATTTTTTTAATAATATAATTAATTAAATTTTAATTATCTATAATCATGATTTGCAGCTAGGTTAATTTTTATGCATCATAAGGCATTTTTTTAAAATAACTTTTGTTATATTTGAGGAATTAATATAAAAAATAATTTATGAAGATTTTTTATAATTTATTTCAAAACCATGACTACTTTTTTACATAATCATTTAAAAATGATCGTTAAGTCATTTTTTAGGACGTTCTGAAAAGATTTATTTTTCAATGAATCAGAAAAAATAAATATTTTTATAGAAAAATACCTTTTTATTTAAATATTTTTAAAACATTAGTAATTTTTTAAAAATTGTTTTAAAAATTTAAATACTTAAATAATATTCTTATATTCTAATTTATGTTGTTAAATTTAATTTTATGTTTAAGTTTTACATAAAAATGGTGTATTCTTAATTGTTTTTTTTTTGAAAAGTGATTTTTGACTTCGTTCTATAGGTTTAATTTGAAATTAAATTCCAACACATCTTTAAATTGAATTTTGTAAAATAAATTACATATTCTTAATAAAAAAATTAATATTATGTAACTATTTCAACGTAATTTTGGTTCATAATGAGTTGTAAAAATACTAAAAAATTTGGGTTGTGGTTATGAAATAAAAAAAAATTGGTGTTTAAAAATGATGTAAGGGTATGTTTTTTAATTAAACCAATATGAATCCAGTTTTTTGGAAATATTTTAACCCTATACTATCACAATTTAAAATATCTATAAATTTTAATACATTTTCCGTGAGAATAATTTTATTATATTTTAATCTTTTATGAAATTTCATGTATGTCCTCCCCCTCTTATAAAAGGACACCCCTTCTTTCTCCTCTTTACAACACATTGAGTGATATATCATGGAAAAAACCTACCAAATTGTCATCTAAAGATACTTATTCATGAATTATAGGTTCTCTTATTCTTATAATACCATTCTTGGCGTCCTTAAGAAATGATCTAGTAGAGGCCTACGGAACAAGAGGTAATAGTCCCAGCCAACATATTTCAATTTATTTCTTATCAAAACTCCTTAAAATATGTAATATTCCTCAAAACAAATTCAGTGTTATAAATATCCATAAATATTATTATGACTATAGATCCACCTTCAACCACTCTATTGTCAATCAAATGGAAAATTACAATAATGCTCGTGCATACATGTGGACTACTACCTCTACGTAGGAATATTATTCATTTTCCATCGCTATATTTCATGGATAGATAATATGATGAGTATCAATGTTTATAAATTATATTTATAAAAAATTTATTGTTTATTTAATTATAATATTATATCTACTTTCTTAACTATAAATTCGTTGGAAAACAATAACGTCGTTAATGCGTACTTGTGGAATACCACCTCCACAAATCAATGTAATTCATTATTCATTAGCTATTCAAATAGATGGTAATAAGGATATATTTAGTAAAAATAAATGATATGTATGATACAATAATTATTTTTTAAGGTTAATTATTATTTACTTTATTTATTTAATTAATTTAGTAGTGAAAAGTTTGTTCATATGTACATATGTACCGTCGTCTCTAGGAATGGGGTAATTAATTTTACTATCTCAAACTTTTATGGATATATATATAATATAATATATTTATATCATTATAAAAAATGGTATACTATTTAACCATTATCCAAGTATATTTATTGGAACTACAAAATTGAAATTCTTGGGAAAAATGGAATAATTAACATAAGAAAAACATTTTTTTAATAATTAATCATTAATAAATTGGTGTTGAAATGTTATAAATAGATCATATATGATATTATAATTATTTAAATCACTATATTATATAATTATAATAAATTTAAATTTATTTTAAAGGATGTTACTATGCTTTCAAATAATATCAAACTTGAGGTAAGGGATCTTCGTCCCACTTTTCTTTATAGGAGACACATGTCATATTCACCACTTGTTTATTTTTTATGGTGTATATACTTCCCATGAATTATTTTTATGATTAATTCCATAAAAATTAGTGGATATAAATATCCATATAATTTACTTAATTTCTTGGGTCTTATGATTAAATGTTTTCCCATGTGGTAAGGGATTTATGTTAAAATCTCAATATTTTCAGAATTGTTTATTATTTAGTTTCTAATGATGAAATTTTATAACCTATCTGTCAAAGATCCCATAAATTTTCTTATAATATGGTTATTTATAAAAATTAAATGTTTTATTTTAATCATTCTATATTTAATAACTCCAGAAATTTAAATACTATTTTTAAATAGCACTATTTTTCTCTCTTTGTTCAAAAATCCTTTTTCATCTATATCAATTTTTTATAACATGTTTTCAATAATTTTTTTCCAAATATATAATTATTTTTAAATTATTTTTACCCATGTTTTAATTTTTTATAATAATTAAATGGAATATTCATAATATTTTAAAACAAGGTGCTTTTGACTTTTTACTGAAGATGTGAAAGGATTTGTTTTATATAAAATTCACTAATAGAATTTTCCCCAATCATGACCACTCAAACTTTTAATCTTACATTAATATTTCCCATGTATATTTTAATATAAAATGATTTGTATAATATTTTTAAAATTTATATATTTTAATGAATTGATTCCAAAATTAAAAGAGTATTTTCCTCAAGAAATATTTAGAGTGATATTTTAATGGGATTTTCAATTATGATAACCAAATTTGATGTTGATTATGCATTTTTTGGGATATGATCCAAGGATACCATCTTTAATATTTCTCTACATGGTTTATAATAAATATGATGAGATATTTATGAAACATTTTTATTTTCCTTGGGTTATTCTATGATAAATTGTTGAAATGATTATGAAACTCATTTCTCTTCCATGGCTTATTATATATTATGAATGTTTTATGATTTTAAGGCACACATATGAATTGATTATGATTATATGAGGGATGGATGAAAAATTATATATATATATATATATATATATATATCCCTCTAATGTATTTGGTAAAGACAGATATCTCCAAAAATATTATTGACTATAATGAAGAGTAAAACCAATTTAGTAAGGGAATATGTCAATTATTATAGTTTAGGGATTGAACCTTGAATAAGGATATGATGGAACATATAGTGAGCCAAATCTAATAGGATTATATTGGATGTTATCGTTCAATAAGGAAATTATTTTTTATGCAAATGTGTGTACCCAAAACATATGTCTAATGATAATTCTATTTTTTTTGGCTTATGTTCTTTGATTTCTTTATGATTCATTTCTTATATACTGTAATTATTTATATCATTATTTAATAATATGATCTATGATATACTATTTAAGGTTTAAAAATTTCAATATCAGGTTCTCATACACTTATACTCATGTAATACTTTATTAATAATTTTTATCTACCTTTTCAAACCTTACTGGGAAGCTAAACTCACCCTTTCTTATGTTACCTTTTCCCAAGTAATGAATAAATGATTTAAATATGATATGTCTAATAAGGGTTCTAGTTATGAAGGAAGTAGTGGTAAATGACATAGATATCTTAGATAAAATTACTTTATGTTTCCATGATTCCAAAAAAACTAAACCTATATGAATATAGCATGGATCGTAATGTTATTTATTACAGATTTATCTAATAAAATTTAATATTTTGGCATGAAATGTATGGGTTGTTATAGTACTAAAGTTTTAACTTTCTTTATAATGCTTTTCTAATTGTTTTGGGAAACCCATATAGTATATATCTAGATGATGATGAGTATATACCATCCTTGGGGTACATAGAGTATGGGATAATACAATGATTTATATAAATCTATTGGATAACAGTTGTTTTTAAGGAAGTACTAAAAAGGCAGTGATGTGTTTGGAAATTTTCTATCTATAGAATTAAGTGATTAAATAGACCATGTAAATTACTTTCTAGAGTATTGAATCATTTCTATAATTACTATAAGTATTTCAAGCTTTTTTGAGTTGATTTAAAGTTATTGATGAGTCTTAATACATTTTTATGTTTGCCTTTATGTGAAGAAAATATGGAATTTTTATGTTTAAGAAAAGAAAAATGAATAATGTTTGATATTTTTTATGTGTCGTTTTTTAGAAAAAAAATATGTCAATGTATGAGTTTTTTTAGTTTATGATTTCATTTTTACAGGAAACATATTCGTGATTTGGAGATGTTGATGATTCATTAACTCATATGATGATGGTGGTAAATAAAATATGGAGAAGTATGGAGCTGTGTATTGGTAATTGGGAGTCTCTATATGAGTCATTCACTCTTATGATGGATTGTGTATGAGTCATAGTGAGTAGCTTATGATTCCTCATATACCTCATAAGAGTAAAATTAACTGGTAAACAAGTCATATAGACTTATATATCAGTCATTTTTTAGTAAATTCAAATGTGTATGAGTGATTCAAGACTTGTGTATGAGAAATTTCTAGATGTGTAAAAGTCATTTTCACCTATCTATGAGAAATCATGATTTTTGTGTAAGTTGTTTATTATTTAAAATTAGATGAATTTAGCATAATAAACTATGCATCTTCAATATTTATGTTCTGAAAAATTGAATTATATTTGACTATTGTATATTTTTTCTATAATTTTCAAAAAATCATGAAGATATTTTGATCCATGATTCATGATTAAGATAATAATAATTTAATGATTTAAAATTAATGGTGATCATTATTCTATTATATTATGAATTTCCAATCTGGATATTTCAAATTAAATATTAGTAATCAAAAGATTGAATTAATTCAAAATATTCTTAATATGAACTTATTTGAAAAAAACAAAAAAAAATGAATTTTGATCCAATACGGATCGAGTTATGATAATAACCGTAAGACGTTGAGAAAATATTTATGTAAGAGGAATTTATGAGATTACTACTAAGCCTAAACTAAAATTCCAAATTAATTAAATTTCGAATTTAAATGTCAAGATTCATGTTTTTTATTTTTATTCTACCTCTAATAGTGAAATGTGATTGAAGATGAATCATATGATAACTGTGTCGTGAATTTTTATGGATTTTATTGACTAAAACAATCTGTATTATTTTTATGGAAGCTATCAAGTATTAACAAAGTTGTCTGAAATGAAAATTTGGTTTTATAGATTTTTATATAGTGATGGAAGAATTTTTCATTTTCAAGTGATTATGGGATGTGTTGATATAGATTATTGAGTATACTATAATTTTGGGAAAGCCTATTTAGACATGATATTAGGAAGATAGTAAAATTATAGATAAAGGATAATGTTTTCATTTTATCATAGGTGGTGGTTGAGGAAAAAATAGGGGGATCATGTCAAACACCCAGATATAACCCATTAAGAAAACCTCATATTGGAATCACTATATATGTTCATGTGATAATTTCAATGTAAAGATATATTGAAAATAAATTCAATTTTTTTGAGAAATAAATAATATAGAATGAATAGAGAGAACTATTAGGATAATAATTGTGAATTGAGAGAAAAACAATTCTCTAAAAATAGAAAAAAAAGAATGTGATATTGATCATGTGATGATTAAGATTTAGCATATGGGTATTGATAAAAATTTATAAGGAGACCCTTGGAAAAAAATTATTATAGAAGTTTGTGATGAAGAAGAGATAAAAAAAGACAAAGGTGAGATCAAAAATATTATTTTTGTTTATATTATGAGTGAAGATCCTTTAAGATATTCAGGAGATGCTATATTTTTTATTATTGTAATATTTGTTTAGAAATATGGGTGAGAAGATCCCATAAAAGATCTTTGAAGATGTGTTGCAAGAATATAATGAGTTGCACGCATTGTTCATGAAGAGTTAAAGAAATTAAAAGACTCTATTATTGAACATGAAGATCATACTATTTGATGCAGAAAAATCCCAATACTTATTGGTAGACTACATCAACAGTTAAAAAGATGATTTCAATACTAGTCGATAATATTTATGTGTAATGAGAAGCATAAAGTCTAGTGAGATACTAGAAATGGATGCATAGTGTCACTATGTGTGTTGGTGTGCAAAGCACCATCATTCCTGATGATATATTCCCACAACCATTATAATAATAGACTGATTATCATATATAATTTACGATTGGGTAGAATAATGAATCAGATAAAGGATTATTTTTCCAACATTAATGTCAAACCACATTACAATTATATTTTGTATACTTTATATAAATTACTTCTTTGTATGTGGTGTCTGTGGTTGGTAAAATACCTAATAGATCGACTATTATATTAACTTCAATAAATGTTTCAAATACCATGGTTTACAAGATTAAAAGTGATATTGGAATTTTATAAAAATTATGCACCAATTGATTCACCCCCACGTTTATACACTAATCTTATGTGGTACCTCAAATCACATGACTATTACTTTCTATATTAGTGATTCATATATTCAAAGTAAATTTTAGAATAATTAACTAAGATCCACTTACTGTTTTCCTGATATAATTTTTTTATTAGAAATGAATTTAATAATTTTTTTCATCAAAACAGATGAATATTCACCTAATGTATTACTATAATATAATAACCTACATATGTCCATTATTAAATATAGTCAGCATATGGTAAAGTGTTAACACAACTATTTATGAATCAGTTCTAAAAAAAAGTTATGGAAGAATTTTAATAATTATAAGACCCATTATAGATCCACATTTTACTAACATCATCACTCTTATTTGAATATTTTAATGTGATATTAGAAATAAATCCACTCTGTATTTAAATCATCAAAAAAAAAAAATTTAAGATATTTTCCTACTAACCTACATGGAAAAACTTATATATTATTGCATGTATATTCAATAATCCGCTTTATAATCATAATATCTATTAAAGTAATCTTATTAATCATATGAAGTTATATATAACTTATATTTAGTATAGTTCACACATATCCTGGTAAAATTATTCAATAACTATAACACCCCAATATTTTGTGAAATATTGTTTCAATTTAATTTATCTTTTTGATATTTTTCACTTCAAATGACATTGGAAATAATTATATAAATATATATATAAATATCAAGTGAAAAATTATTTTCATACTAAACCAACATGGATTGTTCTATATGCAACATTGTCTTTTCATTCATAACATGCAACATTGAATTTTCTAGCACTACACACAACACCCACTTCACGTACGTTACATGAAATATCGAGTTTCTGTTATACATAAATTTATTGTGATAATTATTTAAACAATTTATTTATAATCTTGAAATTTAATGCTATTAATATTAAACGTGATAACTTCTATTAAAATATTGTTATTATGTTTTTATATGAATAAAACATATTTATAATGAAAAATATAATTTTTTGTAATGTATTTATATGTTTAAAAATAATATTTTCTTGAATGAACTATTTTTAATGTCATTATGTGTTAATTTTAGACACATATATATATGTTTAATTTTATAAAATAAATTCCATTTTTAAATTTATAGTGCTGAAATTATATTAGAGTAAATTTTTGGTAGTTTTTTTGGATAAACATCTTTTTTGATGAATAATGAAAAATACTACATTTAAGTTAATAGCTTCCTATTTGAATAAATAATTATTATTGTTAAATTGTAATTTAAAATTTTTAGGGTCACATTAGATCAATTATACATTAATTAATACAACTTAGGTCATTATAATTAATTTCACTTGAAAATTTATAAAAAAACATAACAAACTTTTTAACATTTTTCTACATTAAAAACTCATTATTTCATCCCATCCACGAGATCAACATTATTATTAATTTTTTCTCTCATATGAATTGAATTTATAAAAATTTAAATGAACCAACGTAATAAGTATAATATTTATAGGATAATTTTTTCATTTCAATTTTTGACCAAATATATTAGTAAAAGTGATTACAATAAATATCAGCAATTATGGTCAAATTAAGCTTAATTTGTGAATAACAATAATATTAGGGGCCCAAATGACCTGTTTTCTTGTCCAACACCCATTAGATGCAAATATTTCGGCCATAAACCTTCCAATATTTTTTTTGGTATTATTATTTTGAGGTAAGAACATGTGTACACCAATCTTGTTTTAAAAAAATCCAAATGCGTCTTTTTCGTTCCCTATAAAATGCCAACACCTATCCCACTTTCTTACACCTATCAAACCACTTAGTTTAGGAATCTATTTACCAAATAAACTTCCCAAAATACCTATATTACTCTTTTATTCCTCCCTTTATGTAGAAATCAATCCAACGAAGCATTTTGGTACAAACCAAAAGGAGTTACTCGATTAAGAGGTATCATCTTCTTTCTAGATCTTTAATTTATTTCCTTTATCCACCATCTCTACTATATTTATTCCACGATTTTATAAAAAAATGTAATAGATATACTAGATTTTTTTTATGAAAATATTTTTACCTACACTTATGCACAACATCATCTAAGTGGTAACAAATATGTTGTTTACATGTACGGTGATCTAACGCCTCAAGAAATGATTATTGTTAATTTTCCCTTCACCACATCTCATGGTAGACATTATAATGAACCCTATTTTTATATATGTTAAATAATATATTTATTCTTTATTTTATTTTATTTAATTATTTTACAACACATGTATTTATTCCTTCCATTATTTGTTAACACAATAATTTCGTTTGACGATGTCTGGACTACCACCCCCTCAAAGCGATTTGATTCGTTTATACACAACATGGAATTTATTAAGGATGGGTTTAGTGAATATATATTATATATCTATTATATAATAAATCTAATATAATAATGATATATATATGCCTATTTTTCTTTTACATTCTTTCTTCCAACATGACAATTAAATGGAAATAGTGTTCATGTGTGTGTTTGGCTTATCGTCCCCATGAATGGTGTATTATATTTCATACTTATCTATTATATGGATTGATATAATACAAATATAATGTATATAAATGGTATTTATATCAGGGTTTAAATTTTTTAAATCGTTATATATGTATATGGACCAAATATATTACAAATTAAGACACATGCAAGAAATAAAGAGAATATTACCTAAAGTGGAACATTTACATAGGATTGTTAACAAGTGGGTAATATAAGGTCAAAATACAAATGTATGTCATATTGGATATAATAATAGGGTTTTGTAAAATTTTTATAATAAATTTATATTTATTATAAAGGTGGTGTTTACAAGTACGAAGAGAGTCATGACATAAGGTAAAGAGATTTTTTCTCACTTTTTATTTCCCTGATATACATGATTTATTCACCACCCATTCCTTTTGTGTGTTGTGTATACTACCCATAGATATATTCACTATTTAGTATATTTAAATTTATGGGAATGCACATATCAATTATATGACCTTAATCTCATGGGGTTTCCTTCATTGAGAATCATATTTTTTTAAGTGCCTACATTCACATTGAGGTGTATATACTTCCATTTTACATTATATATCATGTATCTCATTATTTTCATGATATTATACCCATAATTTAATTTCCATTTCCTACATGGGGAGTATGATCCCATGTTACCAATTTACAATATTTTATAGAAACAATATCATTTCTTTTCAATATTATTTATGTTTATGATTCCTTTTATGAAATATTATAACACACCTCTCAAGAAAATTCTTTTATTTTTCTCTACATTCGTTATTAAGGATATATTCATGTATGGGTACCATTTTTTCTACTCATTGGTAAATGAGATATTTAATAAAGGGTTTTTAATAAATCCCATGTTTACCCCCTCTTCAGTCGGAAATTTGTGTTCATTCAAAACCATGTTTTATGAAAATGGATTCCCAGAATATTTTATTCATCTACTATAATAATTAAAATGATTTTTACCATTTTTTGTTTTATCAATGTTGTCAAACTAATCAACCTAACACTTTCCAAACAAGGTATATTTAAAATATTTATACCATTAAAATGGATTATTATTTTTACCTCTTACGACATGTATAAATTTATCTACCATCATTTCTATGAGGATTCATTTCCTAGTTTGAAAGATTCTTTTTATGGAAATTTTATTAAAAGTAAATTTCTAAGAAAATTGTTTTAAAAATGTTTTCAAGATTATTTTATATGTTTCCAAGTAAAAAGTTATTCAAAACAGTTGTGTGCCTTCCTTATAAGTTTTCAAATTATTCTCAATGAAAAAAAATTTCAAAATGTTCTGAATCTTATTCTAGAATTTTTGAAAGAAAAATAAATTAAAAAATTTTCATGAATTCTTTTTTTTTTTCTAAGAAAATGATTTTCAAATGGTTTTATGTGTTAAAAATAATTTTTCAAAGAATAAATTATATTTTCCTCAAGAAAGTTTTTTGAAAGATATTTAAAAATTATTTTCTATCTATGATGACATCTGTTGATGTAACTAAATCCTTTCTAGTAAATGATCTAATGGTTTCATTACTATTATTAATCTAAATTTATTATGATTGATGTCATGTTCTTTATGAAACTCATTTCTATTTCATGGGAAATAGGTTTATTAAACCTATTTCTATTTCATGGTTTATATTTTTATGAAATCTGTTTTTATTCCACGAGTTATACGATTTTGAATCCTCCATCTTTTCATAGATTATGATTTAATTAAATTATTAGTAAATCTTCCTATTTTCCATATTTTATGATGTGATTAAATTTTAATGATACCCATTTCATTTCATGGGATATGACTATTCTTTTGAATCCCATATCTTTTTATGGGTCATTTTAGGAAGTAAGTTTTATTTTATGAGGGAACATGTATGTATGATTTTGTTTTGTGAAAGGTGGGACCTATATCATCCACTAATGAGTTGGGTAATGATAAATTTGTTAGGTGATCAAAGGTTACATGAGAGGGAATCACAAGCCTGAAGAATTAAGGTATCTAGGATTGCATCCACTGTCTAAAACAAGAGGGTATATGGGAGGACATCCTAAGCCCGAAACTAGATGGTTTATAGAAGGACATCACATGCCTAATATAAGAGGGTACCTCGGATGGCATCCCAAGACCCAAGTAAGTACACAGGTGATTAAGCAAAGCCTAACATGTAACAAAGTCCTTGGTAGGCCTCCTTGAAATAGGGTTATTAAATTATTATATTTTTTCCATAAATCCATGTTTAATTATTATGCTATTCTTTCATGTATTATGTTATCTATTTCCATATGATTCATGTCTTTTGAACTTCCAATCATTACAATATTCTATAATATGTAAGGTATGATCCTTAAATTTTATTCTTATGTTTTATACCCTTTTGTTCATGTTATTCTTACGCATTACCATTATTTACCCTTACTAAGCATTTGACCTCATCCCATTCTTATGTTACCTTTATCAAGTTATAGAAAAATGTTTTTTGTATAATTACTAAATTTTGAGATCTTTATGGGAGATGTTGATGAAATTTCATAAGGATAGAATATTTTTCTTCCATATTTCCAAAAACACTAAATTATTATGGTCCTCAAGCATGTATTTTTGTAATGTATGGAATACTCATCTAAAATGATGTAATATACATGTATTTTAATCCTGGGTCACTATATTTTGTATCAAAGGAATGATTTTGTTAAATTTTGGAAGCAAGGATGATAAAAAATTAGTGATATCCCAATTTATATTTCTAGGGATATATGTAGGTATGTCTCTAAGGATATGTATAAGGATGAGTTAATGTTAATGAAAATGTCCTAGAATTTGGGTAAAAGCATAGAGTAAGTGGTTTTGTATAAATATATCCATATTTGGAGTCTACAAATGGATGTGGCTCTAGAAAATATGTACCAAGGGTTAACAACTCTAAAAATATGTATTGGGCATCACTCAGGGTAATCTAATTCATGAAAATAGGACTTTTTGCGCACCTAGTTTGACACTACTGGGGGATATCATTTGGGAATTCAAAAACTCTTCATGAACCATCATGAAGGATTTAAATATAATTTGGATATGAATATCTAATGATAAACCAAGGGGTTCATAGATTAAGAAAGGTGACAAAATTTTGACATCATAGAGTTTATTTTAATGATTATGGGGTTCCTCATTCTGATAACTATTTCCAATTCTATGATTTTAGTTTTTGTCAACAGATGGAAGATGAAGGAACCACATTAATGGTGATTCCATTGTAAAATGTAGTGATTGTCCTACTGAGCAAACAAATGCAATGGGATTAGAAATGAAAAGACTAATTGAAATACTCACTCAAATTTCTCAATCAATGAACTATGATGGATTCCCAAATGAGAATATTAGGGAACAACATTATATTGAGTTCTTTATGTGGAAACGTCTACCTTCTTTTAATAGGTCTCCTTATACACTTAATTCTAAACAATGGTTCAGTACCATTCCAAATATATTTTCCTTTATCCAATTTTCAGAACATGATAAATTCATTCTTTTTATATATTGGTTAAAAGGTGAAGGGGATTAGTGGTGGAATCTAATCAATAATATGAGGCAGCATGGTATAATTGACTCATTGGATTCAGATGAGTTCAAAAACAAATTTTTTAATAAGAAAATTTCTTATATTATTAATATGAATATGAAAAATGGATTCATATATATTAAGCAGAAGGATAATGATTCTGTTTGAGCATGTGATAAAAAATTTATAAGGATTGATAGGTACTCTTCGGGTATTATCATTCAACATGAAATCAAAATTGATCGATTAATTGGTGGTCTAAATCATTGTATTTGAACGGCCTTTGACATAAGATACTTTAGCAGATATGAAGAAGTGGTTAGAGGTGTTATAAAGGTATAAATGTATGTTGGATTTTTGTATTAATCTATAGTTTTTAGAAGAAAAGGATGATGGATTTAAATTGAAAATCCAACAACCATGGAGAAATGAAAAAAAATTCATAAGTTTTTCACAAATTTTAGGAAGAAAAACGGATAGAATTGTATGAAGGGTACTAATAAATGTTTTTAGTTTGTAAGGGAAGGTCATCGAGAGGATCCATGTTGAATTGATGGGAGTAATTTAGTAAATGATGCAAAAAATGAGAAATCACCAAGAATACACCTCCCACATTTCAGTGTTTCAATTGTATCTTGTTTTTCTATCATGATAATAAGTGAAAAAAACCAAGGACTATTTTGAATGATATTCCAAAAAACCCTTTGAATAAAATGGAAAAAGGGAAATATTATGAGATCATAATGGATGATGTGAACAAATATAATTAATAAGTACTTATCCCTAACTCCTTAGTTTTGGAATTTTATGTTTGATTTTGTATGACTACCCCCAATGAAATTATTATTGTTCCTCCTTTGGTGATATTTCATGTGATTATATTTCCCTACATGGATTATAGAATAATAAAATCAAATTTGATATAATATTAATAAAAAAAATATGGACCTAGGTTTATAATATTGTTTTGGTTTTAAGATAGGTTCTTATTTATGGAATAAATGCTGGATTATATTCTGGAAGGGTTCTTAGGTTAACCATTTGTGAAATTTTAGAGCTAAAATTTACATAAAGTCGGTAATATGAATATGTTATATTTCTATATATGGATTTATTAATATTTTATATCCTATTTAAACTACTTTGTGTTGGTGATAACTGATGGAATGATATATCATGGGTCTCATAATCTTTTAGTACATCAGGAATGAAAAAATCACCATCCTTTTTAGAGAAATAGGTGAAGTGGATCAAATAAATTCCAAGGGGTGATGTTGTCCTAAAATCATAAAAGAATATATTTTCATGAAAATTATTTTTAGTTAGGAAAAAATAACTTCAATTTAAAGATGTTGTCTATGTACTTTAATTTTTTATGAATCAGAGGGTCCCTTTTGTCATCATATATTAATTGATTTATGATTGGTAACTTTCTATTGACTATGTTCTCTATCACTCTCCATCAGATCATTATGGTAAGTGTTGGTCGGAGTGGAAATTCAAGAGGGGGTGAATTGAGTTCCAATAAAAATTTCTGTTAAAAATATTTCTATTAAAATCCCCAATTTATAAAACAAGTTAAACAATAGTGAATTTGTAAAACTGTTAAAGTTTAATTAGGGTCTCAAAGATTGATTAGGTCTCAGTTAATTTAATCAAAAGATTAAATTTGCTTCTGAAACTAGTCTACTGATTTACAATAGATACAAACACTTCCTAGATTAACTATCAAAGTAACTTGAAAATAGTTTTGTATTTCAAAGTAATTAGCAGCGGAATATATAGTTTACTTTAAACTTAATCTAAGAATGCATAGCAGTTATAACCAAGAGGTTCAGTCTCAAGCCAAGACTTAGTCCTCCCAAATTTACATGTGAATTTGATCCATACATTGGATCGGGGTTAACATCAGTTTACAAACTTTCCAGGTACTCATACCTCTACCATAGTTTTTCGTGGGAAAACAACTCAACATCACACAGGTTTTCTGGGTCTCATTTGACCTCTACCACTATCCACAACGGGAAACACAAGAGATAAAACAGATGTGAGTGAGGATTTAGAAATCCTCCAGTTCAGCACAGGAAAAAGTGTGTGTGTAAAATATAAAGAGTACACACACTGCTCTAAAAGTAAATAATGAATCACATAGAGAGAGTATATAAGAGTTTAGAATGTACTAGTGATTAGCAGTTCAGCTTTGGACTCCTTGGATTCAGCAGAAATGCGTCTCAGTCCTTCTCTAGTTTTTCTGTTAAAAAACAGAGTGTCGTGGTTCCGCTTGGTGTTCTTCACAAGAGAAGATGTTCTATATTTCATTTGTTTTTCAGTAGTGTTAGATCGCATGTATGAGACAATGCTCTCTTTGAAGATCTTGCAATCTCTTCTTCGTGGTCGTGCTTAGGATTGGTGTTCTATTCAGTACATTGCACTCGTGTTTCTGGCTCACGTACGTATGTTATTCCTCTTCTCTACTGCTGCTTAATATTTCTTTTATTCCACAAGATCTGGAAATAGAATGATTTCATTTTCATAGGTATGAGTTACGGTTTCCTGACAGACCAACAACTATCATTAAATATCATTAATTTCATTGAAAACATCAAATATGACCATTGGCAATATTTAAATAATATTGAATAAAATGTTAAGAAATGGTGTCTCATTCATGGTATATCTTTCACAGTATATCTGTCACGGTATGTCATTCACAGTGTGTCGCTCACGGTGTCTTGCTCATGGTGTGTCCTTCATGGTGTCTGTGTCACGGTGTCTGACTCACTGTGCCCGGCTTACTGCGTCATGGTGTCTCTTGGTCACGGTGTCTCCTTGGTCATGGTGTCTCATTGGTCATGGTGTCTGAGACTTAGGCTTCATGGTGTATGCTTTAGGGTTTCTGTTCATGGTGTCTGTTTCTTGCTCATAGTGTCTGACTTACTATGTCAAGCTTTATGGTGTCTTGTACTTAGACAAATAACTATATTTAGACATAAATAGTAATATGCATAAAATGTATTGAGCTTAACCATTAAAAAGTACAATATAACTTTAAACATAAATACACCTGAGTAATGATATATGTGAGATTTGTGATCAGTAATAAGATATGTGAACATTAATGATATTTGTAAATATCAAGGAGATTTATAAACATTAAGGAGATTTGTGATCCTTAAAACATGATTAATACTTGAGGAGTCCAACAATATCCCCCTTTTTGATGATCACAAATCATGTACAAGTAAATTATAAGTGGGATGCAACTATAAAGAATATAACATATAGAAAAACATATAGTAGAATAACACATAACTTTTTCTCTCCCCCTTTTGGGATTATCAAAAAGTAAAAAAACAATAGAGGGAAAACAGAGCATATGTCATTAAAATTGTTTAGAATACAACATACAGGAGAAATAGAAAAATCAAAGACATCCCCATCAAAAAAATAGGCATTGGTCTTGTTCAGGGATTGGTTGTCTCTTTCCCTTTAGTAGTAACAGAGGATGAAGGCATAGAAGTGGTAGACAAGGAGGGTAAAGGGAGACCTTCAAATATAGAGGGATCCAAGGAGGGAGTAGTAGTAGATCAAGTCCGTGGATGATCAAGAATGACTGGCCTGATCTGAGAAAGATCATGGCTAACTAACATGGAAGTGGAGGCTAATGCATGCAGTCCAGGTCAGAGTGGAGCAACTGCTGGAGCAACAACAGTCGTGCTCTGGACATGATGGTAGGGCTTCAGAATATTGATGAAATATATAATTATTTCTCCTCTATACTGCATTGCCTTTTCAAAATAATCTTTATTCTCCGTGAATTTTTCCATCAGTCTGGTGAACTCAGTAAGCTTCTGAACTTGAGTTTTGAAAGCCCAAGTCACTAGAGGTATCCTCAAATTTTCAACAAGATACAAAAATTGATCTGTCATATCATATTTGGAGAAAATATGGTTGAGATAGAAGTCTATCTTCTTGGTGATCTCTTATTGAGCATCATTGGAAATCTTGGAATGAACTCGAACCAGGTCAAGCACATTAACACTTTTCTTTTCAACATTAGATAAAGGAGTCAAATCAAAACCACTGTAGGAATTCTGAATTTCTTCCTTGATTAAATATCTTAGCAGAGAATGATCCAAAGAAGTAATAAAGGATTGTCCAGATGGAGGAGAATCCTGGACAACTACGGTTAGAGCTTTGAGCTGTTTCAGGACCTTTTGAAGACAGCAAGTGTATTCATCTGTCAGCTTATTCAGGTTCTCCACAACTTCTCTCATGCGTTGAAACATCTTTTTGTGCCTTTCGCCAATATTTTCATCAAAATATAATAGATAGGGATGCATTTGGGACACAATGTATCGAGAAAGGTAGGAAATAGTAGGTTCAGAAGAAGCAGCAACAAGTGCAGGAGCAGGAGCAGGCTCTGATCTGGAATGCAGTTATTACTGGATATTTTCAACCATACCATTTAGAGTTGCAACATCATCACTAAGAAACTTATTTTCAACTCTTACTTCTTGAATTTCAGGGATCAACATGGGTTGAATATGATGAATAATATTTTCCAAAAGAATTGAGGCATCTTTCTGACTTAGTTGACTCACAAAATGAGGTTGAGAGGACACAATTTTCTCAACTCCAGCTAAGATAGTCTCTCCAAAAACATTCAAATCTTCGTTACTGGAAAAAGATTGCTCATCATTTAAGGGTTCAGGTGAAGGAGGAGGTACATGTGAGGGTTCTGGTTGAGGTTCAGATTCAGTTTCAGGTTTAGTTTCAGATTTAGTTTCTGATTGAGGTTCAGGGTGTGAGACTGACTTCAATAAAAACAATGAAGAAAGGTCAATCCTAGATGCAGTCACTTGTTGTGATTCTATCACATCATAGAAGCATGGGAATTCATATCGAGTATACATAGAGTATGACTCAGTTTGTGGAGATGCATCACCAGGCACAGCTTCATCAATCTCAATATTTTGAGGTTCCTCCCCCTCAAATGTGCTTCTATTTCAGATTCTTGTGGATCAGGAACTGGGTTAAGATTCATAGAATCATCTCTAATATCCTCATCCATTTCCTGCTATGACAACTGAAATGAAATTTCCATCCTCTCTTCAGAAGAGGGTATGTACTCAGGAATAGACTGCTCCACAGGAAGACCCTTCAAAGTAGCTTCTTGGATAACATGAAGTTTTTCTACTACATGCTCTTTCATGGCTTGCTACTCTAATTTTGTTACTACAGATTCTCCTACAGCCTTAGGTTGGGATTCTTGGTTAACATTATCTCTTGGGGCAGGTGGTGATTCTTCTTCAATCACAACAGAATGAACAACAGTCGTTTCCTTTTCAATAGGAGACGCTTCCTTATGAGGTACTTCAGAAACCTCTTCCTCTTATTCATCCTCTTCTGAGTACTCATCCACTTCATCTGGTTCCAAACCAGGATAAGCAATACCTTTTGGCCTTGTTGGATAATCGACGGGATTATACTTCTCATATAGCTTATCATTATCTTCAACCCACTGCTTCTTCCCAGGGTTCCAATTTATCATCATCCTTATGATGGTAGGTTTGGATTAACAGAACTCAAAATCCATAATAACTTATTCATTTGGTCCAACTAATCCTTTCGCAGCTAGCATAGTAGAAATCATCCATGAGTACAATAGGAAAGTAGATTTGGATGTGACCTTAATCAATTCACACATATGGTGAATGATATATTTGCTCAGATTTATCTTATGTCCATTCTTCATCAAATGAATCATAAAGACATTCTGATACATTAATATAGCAAAGTCTCCTTTCCTCGGACTTATTAAATTTTGAACAAACTGGAACAGCAGCCTAGTCTCACTGTCTAGTTCTGCTGCTATGGCCCTTCTCTTTGTTCCATTTCCAGTTAAGATTTCCAGAGAATTCTCTAGATCAAAGAAGTCAGATGTAAAAGGAGGGTCTCTCTGGTAATCATCACAAATCCCTTCAAGAGAAATCCTTAGTCATGCATCCCATAACCTTGAAGAGAATGAGCATTTTTGTCCATTGATCTAGATTATTACCATATAGCTTTCTGTGGTCTCAAAAGAAAATTTTACATAATGATAGAACTGAGAACCCAACCTTGGGTAAGTAGGTCTATCTTATCTAGAGAACCATTCGATCCATTGTTGTTCTCTTAATACTTTCAGGACTAAAGACTTGTTGGATAAAAGCCACTCGGGGTAGACTTCCTTCTCAGGTAAAACAGTACGGATTACTAGGTTTGGATTTAGGGGCCCTTCAGGTGCAAGCTTCAGTGCTATCTTCTTCTTCTTTTAGCTTTGATTCTCAGGGGTAGATGAAGACGAACGCTTCCTCCTTGGCATCCACTTAAGGTTCGGGCGAGAGAGAAGGAGAGAATGTTTTCAAGGTAGATATGGTTTGAAAGAAGGTACGAGTGAAGAATCGAGTGAAACCCTTATTTTTTATCATTTGGGAATGTCAAACGTCATAAAAATAAAAATGCGGGGAAGGAAATAGTGGTGAAATAAAAATTACCGTGATACAGGTTAAGATAAATGCATAAATAATTTTCATGGTGAGACCGTGAGTACTTGTTATGGTGCGATGGAAAAATCTCATCATGGTGAGATAGTCAATGTCGTCATGGTGAGACAGTGAATGGTCTCCTCAGTCACAGTGAGACAGTGACAGACTGTGAGCACTAAGTGTTAACTGTTAGACCGTAAGCATGTGACAGTAACTGAGAAACAGTGAGCATGAAACATTAATGTAATTTCGAAAAATATTAAACAGTAAGGCCATTAAGATAACTATTTATGATTGATCATGCCAAGATCATGTATGATGTAATCTAATCTCTCAGAATTTAAGGGGATTAGTGAATATATCAGCAAGTTGATATTCAGTACTAAGGAATTATAAATTGATATCTCCTTTTTGATAATGATCCCTCAAAAAGTGATGTCTTACATCAATATGTTTTGTCATAGAATGTGAAATATGATTTTTTTGAAATATTATTAGCACTTGTGTTGTCACAATTTATTGGTACAAATCTGAATTGATATCCATAGTCTAGTAAAGTGTGTTTCATCCACAAAATTTGTGCACAATAACTTCCAGCAGCTATGTATTCAACATCTATAGTAGGTAATGCAACAGAGTTTTGTTTCTTACTACACCATCATACTAGTGGCTTGCCTAAAATGTGAAATGTTCTAGTATATCATTTTCTATCTAACTTATAGCCAGAAAAATCAGCATCAGAATAATTAATTAGTTTAAATTATATTTCGTTTGGATAGAACAGTCCTAGATTGGGTGTATGCTTGAGGTATTTGAAAATTCTTTTTATAGAATTAAAATGTGATTCATTCAGGTTTTCTTGAAATTGAGCACACATACACACACTAAAAATAATGTCAGGATGGCTAGAAGTTAATTATAGTAGACTTCCAATCATTCCTCTATAAGTGGTTTGATCAACATATTTACCGTCTTCATCAAGATCCAACTTACAGGTGGTACTCATGGGAGTGTCACTACTTTTAGTGCTATCCAATCCAAAACGTTTTAAAATATCTCTAGTGTACTTACTTTGATTCAATTAAATTCCATCATCATTTTTAAAGATTTGAAATCCAAGAAAGAATTTTAGTTCACCCATTAAACTCATTTCAAATTCTTTTTTCATTATTTTAGAAAAATATGTACATAATGAAGTTTTTTAAGATCCAAAAATAATATAATCTACATATATTTGAACAACTAAAACATTATTAGAAATTATTTTTATAAAAAGAGTAGGATCGACTATTCCTTTTCTAAAACCTTTAGAAATAAGAAAAATACTAAATCTATCATACCATGCTCTTGGAGCTTTTTTTAAACCATATAAAGCTTTTGATAATTTGGAAATATGATTTGGAAATTGAGTGTTTGTAAATCCAGGGGGTTGTTCAACAAAAACATCCTCACCTATATACCAATTTAAGTATTCACTCTTGACATCCATTCGATATAGTTTGAAATTTCGATGTGTAGCATAAGAAAGTATAATTCTAATGGCTTCAAGTCTTGCTACTAGAGCAAAAGTCTCTTCATATTCAATTCCTTCTTCTTGACTATAGCCTTGTGCAACTAATCTAGCCGTGTTTCTAACTATATTTCCAGTTTCATCTACTTTATTTCTAAACACCCATTTAGTACCTATGGTGAAAGTGTCTTTAGGTATTTCCACTAATTCCCATACTTTTTTTCTTTCAAATTGATTAAGTTCTTCTGGAATACCCATTACCCAAAATTCATCATTGATAGCATCATCAATGTTTTTAGGTTCAAGCTATGAAAATAAGGCTTCATGTTCAACCTGGTTTCTAAGAGAAGCTCTAGTACGTGTCCCTCTATCAAGATTGCCAACAATAGCATCAAAATGATGATTCTTTATAATTCTAGTATATCTAGTAAAGGTAGGACTAGAAATTTCAAGTTCTTCTATAGGTTCGGGTTCATTAAGAGAAGATTCTGAAATATTTCCAGAAATGGTTGTCATTACAACGGGTTCATTGATCATATCATTATGGTTCAGAATAGAAAAAAAATTTCAATATTTTCAAGAGAAGTCTTAGGTTCATGTGGATCAGTTTCATCAAATTTTATGTGAACAGATTCTTCCACACACTTGGTTATTTAATTAAAAACTCTATAGGATTTTCTAGTTATAGAATATCCTAAAAATATTCTTTCATCACTTTTGGATGCAAATTTGTCAAGATTATCCTTGGTATTTAGAATAAATACTTTACAACCAAAGACTCTAATGTAACTAACTTTAGGTTTCCTATTGTTCCATAACTCATAAGGGGTATTCTTGAGAACTGGTCTTATCAAAAATCTATTGATGATATAACAGGCTGTATTTAGAGCTTCAGCACAAATGTATAGAGGCTGGTCATATTCATTGAGCATAGTCCTTGCAATTTCTTGCAGGGTTCTCTTTCTTCTTTCTACTACACCATTTTGCTGAGATGTCCTAGGGGAAGAAAAGTTTTGACTATAGCCATTGTGTGAGAAATAAGTTTCAAACTCTTGATTTTCAAACTCACGGACATGATCGATTCTCAAGGTATTAAACTTAAGTCCACTAAGGTTCTCTACAGACTTATGGTATTTAATAAATTATGAACAAGCTTCACTTTTGTGAGCTAAGAAGTATACCCAAGTATATCTAGAAAATTCATCTACTAAGACATATGCATAGTGATTCCCATTTAAACTAGAAACTCTAGAAGGTTCAAACAAGTCTATGTGAACAAACTCTAGAGGGTGAGAAGTTGAAACTTCTTTCTTTGATTTAAAAGAACCTTTATGTTTCTTTCCCTTTTGACAGGGATTACAAACTTTGTCATTTCGAAACTCCAGTTTGGGTAAGTATCTAACTATGTTTTTCCTAGTCAGTTTTCTAAGTGAATATATATTGCAGTTTCCTAATATTCTATGATAAAAGACAAGATTCTTTATGAAAAGCATTAAAAAAGGTAATATTTTGTTTAGCTAAAGAATTTAAATCAACTGCATATAAATTTTCATTTCTCAAAGTAGAAAATACTAAAACATTTTTAGAATTAAAAACATTACAAGAATCATTTTAAAACATAAAATTGAAGCCATCATCACTTAACTAAGAAATACATAACATTTTTTATTTCAATCCATCAAGAAATAAAACTTTGGAAATTAAAACTGAGTTAGTGTTACCAATTTGGCCTAGGCAGATGATCTTTCCTTTAGAATTATCACCAAAGGTGACATAATCTCCATCAACCTTTATTATGCTTTTAATGTATGAGTAATCTCCAGACATGTGCCTTGAACACCCACTATCCAAATACCATGTTTTCTTACAAGAACTATTTAAGAAGGTCTCATAGAAAACAGGTTTAGATAGAGAATGAGTTTGGTACTCGGATTTTCTTGGGTCCAGACAGATTTTCAATCAAATCTTTAGGTATCCAAATTGGTCTTATGGGTCTCATATAATTAATGGATTCAACATATTTATCCAAATAAACTCTATTTGACCTATAACTTTGTGAGTAACTAGTTGAGGCATATGAATTTCAAGAACTTGTACTTGAAGAATTTTGTCCAGATTTAGGAATAAATATAATTTTGGCCAACTGTCTTTTTCTATGTTGGTATCCCAAACCAGTAGTATACTTTGGTGCCACTTGTTTACCTAGAATTTGAGTTAGAGTGTTCTTTCCATTTGTGAACTTTTCTAAGTCCTTTCTCAGTTTCTCACTAGAGATTTTCAGTTTAGTATTTTCTTTTAATAGTTCAGCATTCTTTTCCTTTTCAATCTCATTGGAAGAAATAATAGTGCTAGATAAAGCATGTTGTTTCTTTAATGTTTTGTACTTGTCCTTAAGTTCATTACATGTTTCTTCTAGCATATTACAATATTCCAACAGTTCCTCACTAGTCATGTTTTCAGATTCAGAATCCGATTTAGTTCTAGAATAATAATCATGAAGCATAGGGGAAACATGTACCTCAGAAGTATTGGTCAGGAAACACATGTTGGCACGATTCTTTTCAGAATCAGAAACTTTAGATTCACTTGTGCGGTCTTTTAAAGCACTCCAAGTTTCTGTCATTGCTTTCTTTTATTTATTGTACTTGTAGTCATGTTTCTTATTGAACTTTAGTTTTGGACTGTTGACTTTTATGTGACCATTTCTTTTACTTTCATAGAAAAAAAAATATCATCACTCTTATCATCTTTCTTCCAATCCTTCTTCTAATGAGCTTTGTTGTCATATTTACCTTTGTAGTTTGATTTTCTGAAGAATTTATTCTTCCTATTGAATTTCTTAAATCTTCTGGCTATTTGAGCCATCTCAGCATCACTATAAGATTCTGAACTTTCACTTGTTGAGCTTTCATTATGTATGTGAACTTTCTCCTTGTCATTGCTCTTTGAGGAAGTAGACTTAAATGACACTGACTTCCTTTTAGGTTCATCATCTTCATCCTTATTCAGCTGGAGTTCTAACTCATACATTATAAGCTTACCAATTAGCTATTTGACAGGCAGAGCAACGATGTCACATGACTCTCTTTTTGAAACAGATGTGCCTCTCCATCGGTCTGGAAAACATCTCAATATTCTCATAATTTGTTCCTTTGCTAGAAAAGCCTTTCCAAGGGAGCTCATAGTTTTGACAATTTCATTGAACCTGAGATACATGTTAGAGATAGGTACATCAGTCTTCATTTTAAAATTATCATATTTAATAGTATAAGTGTTCAATATCATTTCTTCAGCATCATTTGTTCCTTCATTAGAAACACCCAAAGTATCCCATATTTCAAAAGCAGTTTTTCAAGAAGATATTCTATTAAACTCTTCATCTCCTAAAGCGCAATAAAGGGCATTCATTGCTTTACAGTTATTATTGTAAGCTACTTTAGTAGGTTCATCCCAATATGTTCGTTCAGTTTCTGGAATCTTATATTGAGTTTCTATAGCACTCCAGATATCAAATCCCATAATTTCTAAATGAATTTTCATTTTAAGCTTCCATTGGGCATAGTTTGTACCATTAAAGAAAGGTGGCCTATTGGTATTAGAACCTTCTAGTCTATTGTCCATAGCTAGATTTTAGAAAATATATTTAATGAGATAAAATATAGAAATAACAGAAATTTAAGATCTTTAAGGATGAAACTAAAATCACAGTTAAAAAAATAAAGTTTTTGAGATCGTTTAACAAGCAAAACCTCTGATACCAAATGTTGGTCGGAGTGGACACTCAAGAGGGGGTGAATTGTGTTCCAACAAAAATTTCTGTTAAAAATATAACTATTAAAATCCCTAATTTATAAAACAAGTTAAACTGTAGTGAATTTGTTAAACTATTAAAGTTAAATTAGGTTCTCAAAGATTGATTAGGTCTCAGTTAATTTAATCGGAAGATTAAATTAGCTTTTGAAACTAATCTACTGATTTACAATAGTTACAAACACTTTCTAGATTAACGATCAAAGTAACTTGAAAATAGTTTTGTATTTCAATGTAATTATCACCGGAATATATAGTATACATTAAACTTTATCTAAGAATGAACAGGTGATATAACCAAGAGGTTCAGTCTCAAACTGAGACTTAGTCCTGTCAAATTTATATATAAATTTGATCCACGCCCTGGATCGGGGTTAATAATAGTTTAGAAAATATCTAGGTACTCAGACCTCTACCACATTTATTTTTGGGAAAACAACTCAACATCATATAGGTTTTCCAGGACCCACTTGACCTCTACCACTATCCATAGTGGGAAACACAGGAGATAAAATAGATTTGAGTGAGGGTTTATAAATCCTCCAGTTCAGCACAAGAGAAAATGGGTGTGTAAAATATATAGAGTACAGACACTGCTCGAATATTAAATAATGAATCACTTAGAGAGAGTAGATAAGAGTTTAGAATTCTCTAGTGATTAGCAGTGTAGCTCTGGACTCCTGGGATTGAGCATAAATTCATCTGAGTCCTTCTCTAGTTTTTCTGTTAAAAATACAGAGTGTCATGGTTCTTCTAGGTGTTCTTCACAGGTTAAGATGTTCTGTATTTCGTGTGTTCTTCAATAGTGTCGAAATGCATGTATGAGACAATGCTCTCTTTGAAGATCCTGCAATCCCTTCTTTATGGTCGTGCTGAGGATTGGTGTTCTTCATAGTACAGTGCACCCGTGTTTCTTACTCGCGTACGTATGTTCTTCTTCTTCTCTACTACAGCACAATCTTCCTTATATTCCACGAACTCCAGCAATAGAATGATTTCCTTTTCCTAGGTATGAGGTACGGTTTTCGGAAATACCAACAACTATCATTAAATATCATTAATTGCATTAAAAACATCAAATATGACTGTAGGATATATTTAAGTATTATTGAAAAATAGGTTAAGAAACGGTGTCACAATAGTTATGCAAATAGTGTCTCCTTCACGGTATGTCTTTCACAGTATGTCCTTCACGGTATGTCTTTCGGGGTGTGTCTCTCATGGTGACTTACTCACGGTGTTTCCTTCACGGTGTCTGCATCACGGTGTCTGACTCACTATGTCCGGCTTCCATGTCCATGTTTTAAATTCTAACATTTGTTCTCCTATGTGGAAACCTAATTATATGTTACTTTGGGTAATCATTTTTTTCCAACATTCCTTTTTTAGAGAAAGTTATTGTATTCATTTTTACGATATGATTATCTAGGAAATAAACATTCAAGTATTAAGACTTTGAAAACCCATAAAAATTTTGAGGCAGAAATTAATTTTAATGGGGGAGAATGTAACACACTAAGATTTTGTTAAATGTTGTTCTAATTAATTTATCCTTTTGATATTTTTCATTAAATGTGACACTAGAAATTATTATATATATATATATATATATATATATTAAAACACTAAGTTAAAAATTTATTTCACTTGGATCCAAATTGGATTGTGCTAAATGAAATGATGACTTGTATTTCACTACAAACAACACTGACTTGGCTTTATCTACACACAACACAAACTAAGCGTACATTACCCTCAATACCAAGTTTCTACGAATCATCATTTTATTGACATAATTATTTAAATGAGTTAGTTATAACCTAGCCATTAAAACAAATAAATATTAATACTGATTACTATAGTTATAATATTTTTATAATTATTTTATATAAATAAGGCATATTGACAATGAAAAATATATGTATTTGTAAAGTCTTTATATGTTTAAAAATAATATTATCTTCAATGTACAGTTTTTGGTGTCATTATATAAAGATCCAAGAAAATAAATTTAGACACATATAAAAGTTGAATTTCCTAAAATAAACTTAATTTTTTTCATTTATAATTATGACATTAACTTAGAGTGATTTTTTTTTGGATTTTTCTGAGAAAATTCATTTTTTGATGAACAATGAAAAATACAGCATTTTTTTAATAAATTATTATTTTTTAATAATTATTGATGTTAAATTATACATTATATTTTAATGAGGAAAAATTATATCAATTATATATATTTTAATATAATTTAGGTCATTTTAATCAATTTCACTCTGAAATTTAATTTAAAAACATAACAAAAATATGAACATTTTTTCTAATTTAAAAACCCATTATTTTGTCTCATCTACATGATTGTCATGAATATTAATTTGACAACTCCTATGAAGAAAATTTTGAAAAAAATCATACAATAGTTTAATTAGAATAATATTTAGATTCTAATTGGATAATTTTAACATTTTACCAAAAATACTAGTAAAAGTGATTAGAGTTAATCATAACAATTAAGGTCAAATTAAACTTAATTAGGGAATAAACCTTAACCTTAGGGGCCCAGATGACCTATATACTTGACCAAATCCCATTTTATGCCCATATCTCATCCATAAAACAATAATTATGGAGTTTTTTCAGTTTTTTATGATGTTTGTTATATATGAACTGGTGTACACCAAACATATATTTAAAAGTTCCAAGTGAGTAATTTTCTTTCCCTATGAAAGGCCCCCAAATCTCATACTTACTCACACATCTCGAACCACATATTTTAATCAAATATATTCCTAATAAAATTCCGAAAATCCCTCCCTTCCTCATTTAATCCTCCCTTTATGAATAAATCTTCCCATGTGTGTCTTTTATGAAGAAACAAAAATAATTACCTGATTAAGGGGTAATGTCTTCTTTCTCGCTCCTTTAATTTATTTATTTTTCTCCACCACTCCACTCTAATTATTCCATGATTTTATAACAAAAATAGTATCATAAATAAAAATGGTCTTTCTAATATTTGATTTTTTTTCCTACACTAACACACAACTCTATCTAATGGGTAATGAACATACTCTTTACATGTACAGTGAATTACCGCCTCACGAAATGATGATTGTTCATTTTCTATTTACCACCTCTCATGGAGAACCTTATGATAAAAAATATATTTATATATGTCATATATTTTATTTATTATTTCTTAATATTATTTTATTATTTTATGACACATGTATTTATACTTTTTGTTTTGTGTTATTAAGATAATATAATTTGATGATGTGTGGACTACTGCCCCCTAAAAGCAATTTGATTCGTTCATACAAAACATGGATTATTTTAAGGATAGGTTTAGTGAATATTAACTATATATATATGATATAATCATTCTAATTTTATAATTATATATATACATATATATGAACATATTTCCTTTACTTTATTTTTTCAACACGAAAACTAAATGAAAATAACGTTCATGCGTACGTACAACTTACCATCTCCATGAATTGTGTATTCTGTTTCATACTTATATAATCAATGGATTCTCAAAATAAAAATATACGGTATATACATGATATTTAAATCATTGTTTACATTATTGAATTCGTTATATTACTATAATAACCAAAGATATAACAAATTAAGACACATGTGAATAATAAATCAAATATTACCCAAAGTGAAACATTAACATAGTATTAATAACAAGAGGTAAATATATTGTCATAACCAAAATATATGGAGTATTATATGTAATAATATAGTTCTTTAAAATATTTATAATAAATTTATATTAATTATATAAGTGTTTTGTACAAGTACTAATAGATTCCAGACACCAGGTAAAGGGATTTCGTCTCACTTTTAATTTCTGTGAGAAACATGCTATATCCAGCACCCATTCCTTTTGGGTGGTGTGTATACTACCCCAAGATGTATTAAACGTTTCGTATGGTTAAATTTTTTTATATTTACATATAAATTATTTTACCTTTATTTCATGGGGATTAAGTTTCAAAAGTTACCAAATTGGTAAAATAGTTTTGTCTCAATTTTCCTTCTTTGAGACACATGTTTTATTATGCGTCAAAATTCATTTTGAGGTGTATATACTTCCATTTAATGTGATATATCATGAATCTCATTATTATCATGATATTCTATTCTTAATTTAATTTTATTTTCTTACATGGAGAGTATGATCTCAAGTTACCATGTGATAATATTATTAAAACAATCTCATCGCTTTTCATGATTGTTTATGTTTATGCATCCTTTGATGAAATCTTATGACCCATATCTCAAGAACTATCATGAAATTTCTTATAAAATGGTTTTTAATGATATATTCATGTATTGTTACCATTTTTATTCTACTCTTTGGTACATAATATATTTAAGAAAGTGTATTTATGAAATCCTGAATTTACCTTCTCTTCATTGAGATATTTATGTTCCATAAAACCCCATGTTTTTTAAAATGGTTTCCAAGAATATTATATTGTTCTTATTTAATCATTCAGTGGAATTTTTATACTTATTATCTATTACCAATGTTTTCAAAGGAATATTCTTGTCATTTTTTAAATAAGTCATTTTTCTTACCTTTATACCGTGTAAAAGTAATATTCATTTTACCACATACGACATGTATAGATTTTCTCATCACAATTTTTGCGAAGTTTACTTCCCAAAATTAAATGAATAATTTCTAATGAATACTTTTTTCAATGTAATTTTAAATGAAATTTTTTTTCAATTTTTTTTCAAGATTCATTCATATGTCATCAAGTAAAAATATTTTCCAAACATTTTCAATCACTATTTTTAATTTTTAAAATAATTTTCAATATTTATTTTAAAATTTTCAAATTGTTTTCATATAAAAATATATTTTAATTCTTTTGAATATTATTCTATATGTTTTTAGAGAAAAAGTTTTTCAAAATTATTTCAAGTATTATTTATAATGATTCATGTTATTTTATAAGAATTTTTTTTTAAATTTTTTTCTACTATAAAATTTATCTTTGAAAGCAGAAAGGATATTATCCTCATGAAAAGGTTTTGAAAGATATTTGAAAAAACAAATTCTATCCTACTTGATGTCTGTTGATGTTACTCTTTCCATTCACAGAAATTATCTAAAGGTTTTATTCAAATTACTTCCTTGAATGGGTTATGTTTTATGTCACAGTCTTTATGAAAATAAATTATATTTCATGGTTTATGTTTTTATGAAACCCATTTATATTTTTAGGATATATGATTATAAAATCTATTTCTATTCCACCAGTTATATTATTTTGAACCCCACTACTTTTCATGGGTTATGATTTAATAAAATTATTAAGAAACGTATATATTTTATATACGTTATGATGTGATGAAATTTTAATGATACTCATTTTATTTCATGTGAGAGTAATGTTATTTATACATACAACCTATTTTATTGGTCATGATATGATGTAAGTTTTATTTTCCTTTGGCACATGTTTATATTATTTTGTTATGTGACGATTGGGACATATATCTCCCTCAAATACACTGGCTAATGATAAATGATTTATGAGATCAAAGGGTACATGGGAGTTCATACCAATCCAGAAACAAGAGGGTATATAGGAGTAAATACCAAGACAAAAACAAAAGGGAATACAAGATTAAATCCCAATCTTGGAATAAGAGGGTACACTGGAGGACATACCATGCGTAAAATTAGAGGGTACAATAGAGGTCATCCCAAGCTTGGAGTGGCATAATGGGTGATTAACCCAAGCCAAACAAGTCACAAAGACCATGGTATGCCACCTTCCCATAGGGTTATTATATTCATATTTGTTTGTCACAATTCCTTGTTTTATTCCTATATTATGCATTCTTGGATTATGTTCTCTATTTCCATATGATTCATGTCTTATGAAATACAAATAATTATTATGATCTCTAATATGCAGGGTAAGATCTTCAAATTTTATGCATGGGTTCTATACGCTTTTTTCATGTTATTATTACGTATTTACTTTATTTACCCTTAATGATAATCTAATATCACCACTTTATTATGTTTCATTTTCCCATATTATGAATAAATGTTTAATATAGAAGTACTAATGGTTGAGATCTTTATGGGAGATGTTGAAGATCCTTCACCAGGATAGAAGATTGTTTCCCATGTTTCAAAGACACTAAACTCTTAAAGTCCTTGGGCATGATTCTTGGTAATGTAATGAATATTCATATAAAATTATTTAATATCCATTTATGTTAATATTGGATCACAATAGTAATATCTGTATCTCCAGGATCATTAATCTCTAAAGGTTTGTTTTTCTTAAAAGATAATAATTAAGTACATCAAATACCTGTTAATTTTGTATCCTAACAGTGAAAACTCACTTTTGTTTATATTCTCGATAATTAATATTAATTTACAAGACTAGTAATTTTCCTTCCACAACTATGTATTATTTGAGTCTTATAATTAAATTCATCATTAATTGGTGATACTAGTCATATGTTGTTATAATTTTAATAAAATTCTATTAATTATGATATTCCATAACAATATCCATTTCAAATATGAAATAATTCTTTATCATGTCTATAACTAGATACAACAAAAAAATTAATATTCCATATAGAAAAATAGAATGAGGATAATTAATCCACTTGGTAATGTCAAATTTTGACCTGTTCTTTACTGACATGGGAATCACCCTCATTCAATTAGTTAGAAAGTTAACCATACATAATGTATTATTTCTAACATTTCCTGGTTACATTATTTGGATATTAATATGTTAGTTATATATTTTATTTAATTCTCAAGATTTAAAAAAAACTTATATACAATTATGAATATACGTAAAGTAGGAACTTTTATTTGATTCTTTTCTAATTCATTTTATTTCTTATTCTAGTGACAATTCTTTCCACATGGGAAGAATATTTGATCATTTTCATTCCACCCATGGAAATTTTTTAGGTTGAAGGATGTTTTAAAATATTTGTTGACTTGTAATTTATCATATTCTTTTCAGCATTGTCGCTCATTTTTTCACTATTATGGGTGGGGAACCATATTCCAACCAATTCGTATCATCTTAGATAATATATTCAAAATATTATTATGTTAATTCTCCATACTATTAATTTTTTTATTCTTAATGAATATACAAAAATACTGTTGGTAAGGATTATTTCAAACCCGATTCTTCTAACCCAAATTTAGTGCTTACATATTGCAATGGTACAAGGGACAAGGGATTTCACCATGAAGGATCGATTTTTTAGTGGTATTGGAAGACTATATGTGTATATGATTTCAATTTTACATTCTCAAAATAAAACATATCCTGAATAACATTATTACATCATTTATGATCATTCAACGATTCCCTCTTTGTATCTAGAAGAAAGTAAAACACAATAATGGGTTAGCTCATATGCTTAGTAAGGTAACGTGTAAAAAAAAGATTTCATAAATAAGTAATGAATAAACAATATGGATGAGTGAATAATTAATAAATATTCGATTTAATCAATGATTTGAGTATGAAATACATACTTGTTTAAAAGTAAACACAAGGATAATAATATCTAAATTCACACTAAATGAAATTCATAATTTTGTAAATTCATGATCTTACAATCATATAATCTCTTCTAAGACATATTATATATTATAATCTCCTGTCATCCAAGATATATTATATAAATAGTTATGGAATACATAAAGTACCTTACACTTATGAAATGATCTTATAGCCTCAGCCTATACATCATGCCAACTTATATTATCTCTTGAGTATTTTTGATGTATTGAGGTGTTATCTATAACTAGACCTCTACTATCACTTAAATATGTCTAATAAATTTCCCATATATTTGATCAATTTTTTGAGGAATATTAAAAATTTCTTATTAATTAATAAATATTTTTATTGATTCAAAATAAATAACCTCATTATTTCACCAATAAATGAAATAACATTATTAACAAGCTTCCTTCAACTCATATCATATAAATCCATGATAATTAAAATATAGAAATTGAGGAAAAAATATTGTTTAATAAAATTATGGAGATTGATATTTAATGTTATAATTAGAATGTTAATGACCATAAATTCAGGAATTAGTAAAGTATGAATGAATACTATCATTTCATCGTTGCATAACCCATTGAAATGAAATGAGTTTCATAATGATTTTAACACCACATGATCATAATGAATATAGATGGATAACATATATGATATAATTTGATCTTATAACTTGTGAACCATAAGAAACATCAATGGATGTTAGAATAAATGAATAATACATTTAAAAGAACATTCTACCATTTCTTTGAAAATTGGGAAAGTAGCATTTTCTTTCGATATTTAAAAGAACTAAATATTTCTGGAATATTGAAAAATTAAATATTTGAAAATAAACATATAATCTTAAACTAATAAAAAAACTAATGTTCATGGAAAATGGAAAATATGATCATTCAATAAATGTTAAAAACTAATATTCCTTTCACACTTTATGTAAAAGGTCCAAAAGTACTTCTCTTGGGAAGTAGAAAGTAGATTCATTTTTAAAACATTGAAAATAAAGTAAAATGCAGGTAAAATTAATTAAAAACAATATTTTGACCCTATAAAATAAAATTCATGAAAAAAATTTATAGGACATGTACATGGATGTAAAATATCATCATAAAAATATGAAATCATACCAACTTCAAATAAATACATTTTTTGATAATTTTAAAAACCAAAGAGATTAAAGATTGATGAAAACATTTAAATACCATAAATAACTATAATAGAATAAAATATCATGGTTTTAAGTAGAATATATCGGAAAATTAATTTATTAAAAATTTAAACATAAAAATCTCTTTTAAAATAAGGATGTGAAATAAATCTGTACATTTTGGTAACTTTTGACTCAAACCCACTTAAAAGGGAATACTTGAATCAAAACAAAAAATAATATTTATAATGATTAAATCATGATATTATATGTCAAATAGGTATTATATATTCATTATAAAATAAATTAGGTGCATAATATAACATAATTTTTAATGGAGTGTAATTGTGAGGAAAACCCCCTTACCGTGAGTCTAACTTTCATTGTATTCTCTATTAAAACAATTTATAACAGATTTATATGTATAATAAATCTATAATTGAACCTTATTAATAATTATAATACTATATATTATTCACTTATTTACTTATATCACACATTTATTAATAATTATGAATCAACATCATTATCTCTAGTGATACCTTTTCTATTTTTCATATATGGTTCTGCTCAGTAATTTTGGTCTATGAAACATGGAAATGTTTTCATCAAACCTAAAATTTTAATTGTTTAATTAGTATAATTTTTATTCATTATATAAAAATATATAATTATCAATATGTGGTGGTAATTGAGAATTGATTCACATTTCTTTAGGGATGTGGTAGTCAATGCATATGCACAAGAAAAATTATCATTCTCTATTAGATAGAAGGGTAATAAGGTTGATTAAATTTTAAATTTGTAGAATAAAATTTGATCATAAATATAATATATATTCAATAGTTTCATCTTGATAACAATCCATGAAAATGTTAATGAAAAACTAATTACACTACTACATGGAGATGGTAGGTCGTCCATATGCATAGGTAATGTTTTCAATTTACATAGGATTAAAAGAAGACTGTATATGGATATTCCATTAAAAAAAATAAAAATATTGATACTATATTTGCATAATTTTTTTAATATGGTTATAGAATTTTTTAGGAGGTTTAATAACAATGGAAAATGAAAAGGCTCAGTATTAAATTATAACTCTTCTTTTGGTAACCTACTTTGGCTTACACCATAAGACTTAATAGGATGGTCCTAGGGTAATAAAAAATATCTATTTCATGGATAAATGATCTATGATGATATATTGGTATATATCTTCTAAAATAAATAGCTCATGTAGTTTGAGGAAGATATGAGATGTGAGTCTCTTTTATAAGTAAGGAGGGTGGAGAACATGGAAAAACTTGAAATATTAATATATATATATAATGTATCCAAATAATGTAAAATTGATCCAAAATACCTTATATTTTAAGATAAGGATTATACAAAGGAAATATTATAAAACAAATTATACAAGTTTAGGTTTCATTTTAAAAATTATATTTTGGTTTAACCCCCTCATTATCCTTGATTATCCTTAAATGTTTTAACAAAATTTTCCCACATTAGGAATCAAGAAAAAAAAATAAAAAAAATTGAAATAAAAATTAACCATAAATTATACAAAATTAATTTTCCCCTACACTTTATTCAATATATTATTTTTAAAATTTTAAAATTATTTAAAAATATTTTTAAAAATTCAGTACAATTTAAGGTTATTTTTTGGGCTATTCACATATCAAGAATTTAAAAGGATCAGGATTAGAATTGAATTAAAATATAAGAAATTTATCCAAAAATAATTCAATATAATTATCAAATACAATTTTTGGAAATCGTAATTAATCCAAAATATATTACCTTGAATTTTTTTAAAATCATTTATTTTCTTTCCTACTTATTTCTCATCTATTATGTCACTATTGTGTATGCATTCAAGGAAATCACTATATCTCTGAAAATTTTAAAAAAATAATATAATTTTAAATTTATATATTTTAATAATATACATTTTTAATAATTAATATATTCTTTTTTCCCCATTGTAAAATATTGTTGATATTAAAATAAAGAGGTGGATATTTTGTTATTTTTCATAACATAAAATAATATAAATGTTATAATAAAAAACTGGAATTAAATTTCCATATTTTAGAAGTTAGGGTATTTATGGTAAAGTAAATATCATCCAATTAAATAAATTTTTATTTTTGGTTGATTTGGAGAACATATCCTATAATATTAACCTTAATTAACATGTTTTACTTATTATTGTTGTTATAAAATTTAACAATGGTTACTACTAGTTTTAAATAGAAATAAAATTAAAATATTTAGAAAATATGAAATTAAAAATTATAATTATGGAAACCATTTTTCACGATTCAATAACTATAATTTTCATATATTTATTTTCATATAAGTACACAAAACAGATTGGAATCATTTTCTAGACAAATGTGTTTTTAAGCATAAAAATAAACATATAAAAAATATAATATAATATCTATTTGTTTAGAAATAATTATATTATATTTAATAGATTTCATATTATGATATTTTAAAACCTAATACATAATATTATTGGACTTTTAAATTACTTTATTTATTGAAAATAAATGATAATTTTGCCAAAAAAATGACATTTTTTACTATTCACTCAATAATAAATCATTTTAGAGAAATATAAAAAATTCATCTGAATCCAATTATGAAATTATTATTTCAAACTTTATATCATTTATATCAAATATAATTTATAAAATTGGTACATATTAATTTTAATATCCACTCACAATATAAAACAAACCACAATTTTGAAGCATAAAATGACTAATTCTCAAAACATGCCAAATTACCATAATTAAATGAATGTTAGTTAATTAAACTATATATAGCAATATATTTATTTCATTAGAAAAAAAATATTAATAGTAATTTAATTTAATATGTTAAAATCAAAACTCATCCCACACATAAAGACAATTTTATTAAAAATATGTCTTCATCTTCAAAAGCTTTTATCATCATTTACAACAAATTGATAATCAATGTATGATTGATTATTAATTTTATTAATTGAAACATTTATAAATATATTTCATAGTATTTTTATTTTTATTCATACCCATAAAACCAAAATTTGGGTCAAAATAGTAATATTCAAATAGTATTTTATCAAGGTTCATTTAAGCTTGAGGATATGTGTGTTGCGCACTATCAAACATAATGTTTAATTAAAAGAATATATAAAAAAAATATCAGGGTATTAAGTGGATGATAATATGAGATTAATTGATAATTTATTATCTATATGGGAGACCAATTTTTTTAACTAATTGATATACTCCCACATTTTTAATTCAACATCACCAGTTGTGTATCCATCTTCCAGTTTACACATGTATAATGTTGTGACAATTTCATTTATCTTTATCATTTTTTATCCTTTTTAGGTTATTAGAAATGATATATCATGGGTTTTGAATCCATTACATTATGTTTCATCCTCTTATCTCTTGATATATCTGACAATATGATTCAAGAAATGTTTTAATCATCTTCCATGTATTTTCCAAAGGCATCCTTATCACCCATACTCACCTCATGAGGTAAAAAATTAAGATTTATAAATTACATGACATAAAAAATCTTCTATTATAATTGAAATAAACAATAACTAGTACCAATCATTAATTTTTTCTTAGTGAGTAAATTTTCTTTATCTAATTGTAATTATTTTATTTCCAATGTTTAGATATTCCATTTTAATAATAAATAAAACCATATTAATAGTATTTTATCTTGATTATATATGATGAATTAATTAATGAAGGATTTAATAACCACATAATTATAGAATCAAATCCCAATAACCCTTACTATTTTATTTTCAATATATAGTCACTCCTAAATTCAAGTGTATAGAATCTATATTCCCCTTCAAATTAAATAGTTGGAGACCTTAATAAACTATTCGATGATATTTTTGTAGGATTTTCTTTCTAACTGCATTAGCTATAAGGTCCATTATTTTTTCAGTGGATGATAGATTAGGTATTTTCATTTATTTGACTTTGATTTTAATTATTTAATCTGACCATTTTTATCATTTGATGTGGAATTTCATGTTTCTAACTTTGAGAAGTAATTCGTATTTAATTATGGAAAAGTCTTAATTCTAGTGTTTTAATTTTTTTATCTATTTTTTAAATAATTAGAATAATTTATACATTTAATATTTTTTGGAATATATGTTGTTTTAGTAACATTGAAGAAGTTAATTTTTATTGTAGAAGTTTGGTCTTCATAAACATCAGAAAACATCTGTACATATTTGTGTAACCATCATCTTGAACTCTATGTAACTATTATATATCCACCATAATTGTTATTTGAATCTTTTCGTAACCATCATCTAACCACTATAACCAACATACTTTGATTAATAAGTATGAATCTATCTATAAGAAGCATCATAAATTTTATATAAACATGGTTTCCAATGAGGTTAAGCATCATTAAGCATGTATAAACATAATTTTTAGCACTGTGTAAACTTGAATATAGCCTCATAAAGAATTATTTACACGAACTATATGAATGATTCATACTACATAAGAATCCTTATTTAAAAAAAATTAGTTGATTAATGATGTGCTTAGGGATCTTTATAAAGTTCTTCTTTTCAGGCCTATACATTAGGCTATCGGGTCTACATTCATGCAACTAATAAGGAAACCACATTTATTATAATATGCATGATATTTGAATAAAATTTTAAGATGGTAATATATAGATTTTAAGTGAAGATGTGATTTTGGATATGAAATAAATATGTGTTAGATGTAAAATTAATAAATATTCAAAATATATGATCCTATAAGAATTTAACCATCCTAAATAGAAATAAATCTCATATCTTAAGAAGAGGTCAGGTTCAAGGCTTCATGGGGAGTTCATGATAGAGATTTCGTTACTACAATTATTTACCCATCCATGAAAATTTACATGTGGTGATGGATTTTTTAATTTTGATGTGGTATAAACAGCCTCTATATTTCACTACAACGGTTTCTAAAAACCGCTACTAAAGTTTCCTTCAGCATCAAACACTTTTAGGTTGTGTCTTCATAAAGGTGGTTTCTAGGAACCATCATAGAACGATTTTAATGGTGGTTTTTTGTGTTTAAGTTTTAGTTTTCCCTCTAAAATGTCAAAAGGATAGTAGCATTTTGATCTGCCACTATCTCGAAGGCATTGTTTGGGAGGGGAAACTATCGCTAAAACATAAAAACCTATGGTAAAAAAATTCCAACACTAAATAATGGTAGTTTAAACCACTGCTAAATAAAAATTTATCATATATGCATGTTTAATAAACCAAAACTATATATCAATTTTAAAAAATTAAACAATAGAATCTACATCCCCCAAAACATCTAAAAAACAGATATCCATCAATAACACATCCAAATATAAATAATAACTATATTTTCTATATACATCATCAACCCTCTCAAATTTTAATTAAATACACCAACATGAAGAATTTTTCATTTACTACATTGATAACATTTAGTATTCCGAGTATTTTGTACAATCTAGAGCAAAAGGATCTAAGAAATAAAACCCACTGTAGAAAATGTAAATGAAATGGTCAAAATTCATATTGATTGGTGATATAAATTCATTACTCCATGTATCATCCCAATAAAGTCTACATAAAACCCTCTCTGTATCTTTTACCACTTCCTACTAATAGAAACCTTCTTGAAAATGATGTTGATAATTAAATATTACTGTATATTTAAATATTAACATAAAACTAATAAATGTTTGTACACAAAATGATTTTTTAGTTGTGTGATTCACCAGCTCTTAACCATCCATTGAGTAAATATCAATGGGGAAAGATCTAGAAATATTTTGTCAAAATTAAATTAATCTATTATACAGATTGATGACATTTTCATCTGGAATATTTATATAAGATTCCTATTCTTGAATTGTGCTTTTCATTATAATAAACTCCATATATACAATGGTAAAGTGGAGTAAATTCTGTATAATGACATTCATTTTTAAAATTTTATAATTTAATAACATAGTAATAGTTAGGTACACCAAAATTTATTATAAATACCTTTATCTGTGAATTTAAGATTTCATTTTTCCATTATTGAGGCACATGCCTTTATTCAACCTAGGTAATCCGAAGGGTAACCAGATCTGTAACAACCCAGGTAAATAAAGAATATGTCATTTTCATATTTATCCATATTTGTGAATAAAATATTAATATGACTTTAAAGGGGACGCTATGCTCGATGCCGTACCCAACACGCAACAACGAGTTTCTTGGGAATCTTACGTTGCACTCTAATAATAAAATAATATTATTTTAAATGGTAGTTAACATGTAGCCGTTGCATTGGAGGGAATGGATAGAAATAACTAAAATATGATTATATATGTTTTTAAATGTTTTTACATTTATCCAATAAAAGATAAAGGCTTAAAATACAGAAAGAATTCAATTTTAGGCGTATATGCCCTAGTTTTCACTAAAGGTTCACTTATCGCCTTTTTATGGAGAACCGTAATTAAATATAGTTTTGTTCACTCTTATACATTCTATTGGACCAAATAAAAACTCTTCTTAAGAATTGGGACATCAAAATTTACTTTGTGTAATTTTTTGGTATCTTTCCGATAAAGTTCATTTTTTAATGAATAGTGTAAAATGTTGTATTTTAATTCAAAACCTCTTTTTACTCTAATTTATTTATATGATTAGATTATCTTTTGAATTAGTTTTAAATTGAAATTTGAATATATTTTTACCATTAAATCCAATAGTGGTCATTGGAATTAATTTCACTTTGAAATCAGACTTAAACTAGTGTCAATCTTTTGATACTTATTGTTTCATAAAAACACGCTATTTGCTCTGACAGCAGGAATTAATTATTATATTAATTAATGTGACATATATGTTTTGAATTTTGTAAAATAGACTTCATTTTTGAATTCAGAATATCAAATATAGCTTAGGGTGAATTTTTGGGATTTTTCTGAAAAACTTCAATTTTTGATGAATAGTGAAACCACTAAGTGGTACTTATAAACACTGATTTTTTCCATTTAAATGAAATTTTGCCATCTTTGTGTTTTGAATTTCAAAAATCCGACATACATGGTTGTCATTAAGATGTAAAATGTGGTTCAATGTGATAAAAATAATTTTTTGGTGATTAGTAACTTATTAAGTTTTTAATCGCGATTAGAGGTAATTAGTGTAGTTTATGGTAAGAATAATGTTTTAATAAAATAAACTGACCAAGAAACGTGTCCTTCCCTCATTGGATGTGTCATGGCCGACCAATACAATCCATGGGTCAACTTGGGGACCCCATGGAGCCACTTTGGTTGGGAAATGACATAAATATCTTTTTATTTAATGTTATAGTAAAAATGACACAAACATGAGATGTTTTACTAAAACAATTTTTACATGGGGTTATACAAGTCATATTTTTAACTATAAATAGTCATTGGAAATATAAAACGATTTCCTACATCATAGGATTTTTTTTTTATAATTTTTAGACATTAAATAAATTAAATTATTTATGACATCATGATGATACAGCGATGACCTCATTATTTAATGATTTAAATAAAATGGAAGGATAATGTAATATCTAAGACCTACACATGTCCAAAACCTATTGGATGAGTGGATATCGAACCCTTATCACCTTATCCTTGAACTAAATGAATGTGGGACCTTTAAAATCCGAAAATCTTTTGAAAATAATGTAACATTTTGTAACATTACAAGAGTGCCCCTCCTCTCCTCTTATAAAAGGCCCCCACCTCTACCTCCTTACCCACACTTCAAAAGCATTTTGCTTGACCAACCCCTGCCTATTTTGTCTCCCAAAATACCTCTCTAACTCCTTGAAGCCTCACTTTGTGCAGAATCCTTCCCAAGGGAGCCTTTGAGCTCAAATCAAAAGAAGTTACCCGATTTTAAGGTAATGTCTTCACTTGAGTCCTTTGGTTTTATTTTACTTCTCCAACACCCTAAACTCTTTTTATTATTTTCTTTTGTAAGAACTCCAGTATCTTATATATACTAGGATGTTTTTATAAGATGTATTCGAGTTACACTTACACACACCTACATCTAACGGTTAAAGAACATACTGTTTCTGTGGATGGATAATTTCTGCCTCCCGAAACGATGATTGTTCAACATTCTTTTAACACCTTCAAAGGTGTCCATTAAGATGAAAATATACTTATATATGATATATAATATTTTAATGTTTTACTTAAGCTTCTTTATTTTTCATTTATGGCATACCTTTATGGTTTCCATTATGGGTAAACGCGATATCTTCATTTAAGGAAGTGTGGACTACCGCCCCATCAAAGTGATGTGATTCGTTAATTCCATATGTGGTATGTATAAAGGATGGATTTAAAGTTATTATATATGATGTTATACTGGAATTATAATATAACTTTATATAATTATTATTTTCTTTCCATTAAATTATGAGATAGAAATGAAAGTAGCGTTCATGCGTACGTATGGCTTACCGTCTCCATGAACGGTGCATTTCATTTCTTATCCCCAAATGTAATGTATTATTATGAGTACATATATATAATGGAAATATATGATTTATGTTACATCTAAATGATTAATATAATTCAGGAGTTAAAATATACATACCTCTCATATAGTTTTAATTACATTAATACGACATAGAAATGAAAGTAGCGTTCATGCGTACGTACGACTTACCGTCTCCTTGAACGGTGCATTTCATTTATTTCCTCTAAATGATTATGTGATATTATAAATACATGTATATGATGGATATATATGATATATATGATATCCAAATCAGTAATTTAATTCTGGATATAAAGAACCTTTGACCACACGAACAACATGTAATTGTAAGAAGTCCACTTTCGACTTAAAAACCAAATATCGACAAAACAAACATTATTAACTTAATGAATACATAGTGTTTAAAACATGGAAATAAGTGATATAAAAGGAATAATAATCTTGAAAAAGGTTCTTAATCAAGTATAAATTAACTCAAGTTTATTATTCAGGAGATTAAAGAACAATCGAGTCAAGTCGGACCCGAGGTAAGGGATCTTACTCCTCTCTTTCTTTTTAAGTACACTCTTTTATGTCATTCCTTTTAAAGCTCATATTTCTTGTTATTGGGATGTTCTTTTATATTAATATTACTGCAATTTTTTATGTTCATGTTATGAGAGTCCCTATTCTCTCTCATCAATCCATTTTGGAAGTTTTGAGTGGCGTCGTTAGGCTGCTGAATTTTCGTAAGAGATCTAACCTATCTATTTCTTTTTAAGTACTCTCCTTTATGTCACTTATTTTAAGCTCCTATTTGTTATGTTGGGGGATGTTATTTTATATTCCTCTTTATATAAACTTTATCTTAATATGATTAAAACCCCTATTTGATCTCATCAATCCATTTTTGTATGTTTTATGTGGCGCCTTTATGGTGCCGAGTTTTCGTAAGGGATTTTTGATCTCACTTTTATTATCGGGAGATTTATGCTACATTTGCCACAATTTCCTTTGAGTGGTGTATGTAATTCCCATTATTTTACTCATTGTGTAATATACTTTCTTTTATGAGTATTTAAATCAATGTTGTATTGTCCTTCTTTAACGAGGTGTATGTTTCGAAAGATACCCATGTCGGTAAGGGAACCTTTCACCCTCCTCTTTTTAAAAGACTTATTTTGTTGGGTCTTTTAATTTACATATTGTTATGTTGGGATATGTTCTCATATATCCTTATTGATGTAAATTTTATGTCCAAGTGATGATATACCCTTTTTTATCTCTCATCAACTCATTTTGATGTGACGCCGTTAAGCTGTCAAGGGAACTTCTTAACCCAATTTCGATTTCTTTGGGTTCAACATGTAGTTATTGAATATGTCATCATTTGAATATGTGTGAATGTCATTTGATTATTTTACACTTAATATCCACTTATATTTGGTGTATTCGTTTTTCACACATAATTATGTAATTGATTTATCTTTAAACCATGGATACCATCTTTGTATGGGACTTCGTCTCAATCTCCTTTCATTGAGGCATATTTTGTTTTATACACAAACTTCTTTTATATGGTGTATAAACCCCTTTTACTTTTACGTTTATTCAAAAGGAATCTTTTTTATACGAAGCGTTTACTAAACGACAAAATGGAATGTTTTTGTCGTACATATGCGGCGACAACGACTTCTCCGCCGCCGTGACCATTATTTGAGTTTCGGCTTCCTATACAAGCCATACCGTTTTTTAAAAGAAAAATAAATACCATGTTTTACTTTCCTTTTATTTTGGTATTGAAAATGGTTTTCATAATGTTTTTATATCAATGTTTTGTATTGATATCCTTTGATTGAAAGGTGGAAATGTTATGTTTCCTTTATGCTTGTTTTATGTGATACGTTTATGTTATGGTTCTTGGGCATTGTTATGAAAATGGGTGGTTCCGTGATAAACTAAGGGCGGGTGAGCCCGATATAGCTCTCCAAAGCATTGGGTAACGCGAAGGAGTGAAACGTTAAGGTTTCTCCAAAGAGATTTAGGGAATATACTGTGGTGGGTATTCCAAACGTAACCAAGAGGGTTACTCCCTACGTAAGAATGTTATGAATGCCTCAGGTTACCTTTTATGTCTTATGATTTCTATGAATTATTCATGATTTGATGAGGTATGTTAAAGTGCCTATGTTTTATGGGTAAAGTATGATTTCATTCTTATGTATATATCAACTCGTGTTTCCTTTCCATATTTTTTTAACCCTTACTGTGCTTTTTATGCTCATCCCATGTTTTTGAAATGTTTTTCACAGGTCAAGGGAAAGGTACATGATGTGATGATAGTGTCAAGGATGTGTCAAGAAAGAATCCGTGTTTAATTTTAAATATGTTTCCATTGATGGAAAGAATGAATACTATCTTTTATGTAACCACTTTGTTTAAATGTGCAATGTAATGCAAGTTTCATGATCTTATTCTCTAAAAATCTAAACCTGAAGAGATCCTCAATGTGTAATCCTGTAATAACTCAAGATTAAGTAAGGTTTAAGGCTGGGGCCTTATAGTTGGTAACAATGGTCGGTTTAGATAACTTTATAGGTTAGGGTATTCTCTAAGCATAAGTGACAGTACCATAATGGATAGGATTTCAGAAAGAGTCCTAGTTTTAGATAAAGTGAATGAGTAAGTATAACTTAGTGTTTATCTTCCTCATTAGTTTATGATGGTTTTGTTGATATACTCACACTGACCATTTTGGTTTTAGTAAATGGATGGATCTAGCAGGCACCAAAGTGACAATAGGTTTGAAGGAAACTGTGGTGGTTCTCTGATTAAGAGACTGGATGAAATGGGGGATTAAATGAGGAAACTCGTGGTTGTTCTAAACCAACTAGCAAGGAGTCATGATCAACCACTTGAACCTTGGTATGATATGTAATGCATCATGTACGAGATAACAAATCGATGTGGATGTTCATGTAATAATTATAAAGGTAACCATTAGAGTTTATATGATCCTTACTTTTTAGGTAATTATGGGTTACTATATGTTATGATTGAAGTGAAAGGCATGAGATAAAAATGAGGTTAAATTATGTTATGGTTATTTTTGATGATTTTATCCCTTTTTGGGGAATGATTTGAGAATTATATAGTTTTGGAAAAATGACAACACACAGACCGTGTGACTACCCATCGCGTCGGACAAAGCTGGGGGAATCGAACCCACAACCAAAGTGCGACTGGTATTTATTGCCTACCACTGGACTACGTGAAGTACCTGGTTAGTTTGACTGATTCTTTTTAGTTATATGATTTTATGAATTAAGAGTAAGTTGATTTTGGGTTATATATGAAAATTATTAAACTATCATAGAGGATATGTGATTAGGTTAATTACTTTTCAATACGAGACATTAGGAGCAACTGATGTTGTTTGGAGATAAATGTTACGATTTAACTTGAAAGACTATGTGTCTAAATCCTTCAAATATTTGGGTTTCAATATTAGTTTGGTTTACCTTGAATAATTTTATGGACAAATTTATTATAGAATGGTCCTCGTTGAACATTGGGTTTTGTTGGACAAATTTTGGAGATTAAGAAAGATTTTATTTTTATAAAGGGTTATCCTTTTCTCGATTATCTGATCTTGTACTAACCTTTTTGGTTTTGGTTTTGGTTAAATTCTAAAGACATGGGAAGTATATAGTTCTCTTTTGTGGATTAGGTGACTCTCTAGAACTTGATTATAGTACTCTTAATGTGAACAAGTCTCCCTAAATACATGTCTTTTGGAAAAAAAATATGAGTTTCATTAAGGAATCTAGTAAAAGTTGAAGTTCAACATGATAAGTGATTATGTTTCCTTATGAATAAATTCCTCAATATAAAGTAACTTAAAAAAAAGTTGTCTATTTACTTTCCCTACTGGGGAATCGAATACCGTTTAACCCATCACAAGTTTGTGATTTTCTTATGGTTAACTTTCTCCTAGACATGTTTACTATCACTCTCCCTCAAGAACATGACCCTTTGTTTTTTCTTCCATGTCCATGTTTTTTTACATGGAATCCTAGTATGGGTTAACTCAGGTGACCTCTGTACTTATCTTCCTTTATTTTAAAGTGATTGTTTTACCGACTCTTGTTCCGATGTGGGACTTTGAATGATGTTTCCAAGCTCAATTTTAAAAATTGCGAGAACGCAATTCCCAAAATGGGCGAAAGATGTAACACCCCAGGTAAATAATGAATATTACATTATCATATTTATCCATATTTTTGAATAAAATATTAATATGACATTAAAGGGGACACTATGCTCGATGGCGTACCCAACACGCAACAACGAGTTTCTTGGGAATCTTACGTTGCACTCTAATAATAAAATAATATTATTTTAAATGGTTGTTAACATGTAGCCATTGTATTGGCGGGAATGGATAGAAATATCTAAAATATGATTATATATGTTTTTAAATGTTTTTACATTTATCCAATAAAATATAATGGCTTAAAATACGGAAAGAATTCAATTTTAGGCGTATATGCCCTAGTTTTCACTAAAGGTTCACTTATCGCCTTTTGATGGAGAACCATCGTTAAATATAGTTTTTTTCACTATTATACATTCTATTGGACCAAATAAAACTCTTCTTAAGAATTTGGACATCAAAAATTACTTTGTGTAAATTTTTGGTATCTTTCTGATAAAGTTCATTTTTTTAATGAATAGTGTAAAATGTTGTATTTTAATTCAAAACCTCTTTTTAATCTAATTTATTTATATGATTATATTATCTTTTGAATTGGTTTTAAAGTGAAATTAGAATATATTTTTACCATTAAATACAATATTGGTCATTGGAATTAATTTCACTTTGAAATCAGACTTAAACTAGTGTCAATCTTTTGATACTTATTGTTTCATAAAAACACGCTATTTGCTCTGACAGCGGGAATTAATTATTAAATTAATTAATGTGACTTATATGTTTTCAATTTTTTAAAGTAGACTTCATTTTTTAATTCAGAATATCAAATATATCTTAGGGTGAATTTTTAGGATTTTTCTGAAAAACATCAATTTTTAATGAATAGTGAAACCACTAAGTTGTACTTATAAAAACTGATTTTTCCGTTTAAAAGAAATTTTGCCATTTTGTGTTTTGAATTTCAAAAATATGACATACATGGTTGTCATTACGAAGTAAAATGTGGTTCAATGGGATAAAAATAATTTTTTGGTGAATAGTAACTTATTAAGTTTTTAATCGCGATTAGAGGTAATTAGTGTAGTTTACGGTAAGAATAGTGTTTTAATAAAATTAAATGACCTAGAAACATGTCCTACCCTCATTGGATATTTCATGGACTACCAATAAAATCCATGGGTCAACTTGGGGACCCCATGGAGCCACTTTGGATTGGAAATGACATAAATATCTTTTTATTTAATGTTAAAGTAAAAATGACCCAAACATGAGATGTTTTACTAAAACAATTTTTACATGGGGTTATACAAGTCATATATTTGACTATAAATTGTCATTGGAAATATAAAAATATTTCCTACATCATAGTAATTTTTTTATAATTTTTAGACATTAAATAAATTAAATTATTTATGACATCATGATGATGCAGCGATGACCTCATTATTTAACGATTTAAATAAAATGGAAGGATAATGTAATATCTTAGACCTAAACATGTCCAAACCTATTGGATGATTGGATTTAGAACCCTTATCACCTTATCCTTGAAATACATTAATGTGGGACCTTTAAAATTCCAAACTCTTTTGAAAATAAAGTAACATTTTGTAACTTTACAAGATTTCCCCTCCTCTCCACTTAAAAAAGGCTCCCACCTCTACCTCTTTACTGACACATCAAAAGCTTTTGGCTCGGCCAAAACCTGCCCATTTTGTCTCCCCACATCCATCTCTAACTCCTTGAAGCCTCACTTTGGGCAGAATCCTTTCCAAGGAAGCCTTTGAGCTCAAATCAAAGGAAGTTACCCGATTTTATTGTAATGTCTTCACTTGAGTCCTTTTGTTTTATTTTACTTCTCCAACCCCCTAAACTCTTTTTATTCTTTTATTTTGTAACAAATACAGTATATTAAATATACTAGTATGTTTTTATTATAAGTATTCGAGATACACTTACACACACCTACATCTAATGGTTAAAAAACATAATGTTTCTGTGGATGGAGAATTTCTGCCTCCCGAAATGATGATTGTTCAACATTCATTTAACAGCTTCAAAGGTGGCCATTAATATGAAACTATAATTATATATGATATATAATATGTTTATGTTTTACTTAAGATTATTTATTTTTCATTTATGGCATACCTTTAAGGTTTCCATTATGGATAAACGCGATATCTTCATTTAAGGAAGTGCGGACTACCGCCCCCTCAAAGTAATGTGATTCGTTAATGCCATATGTGGGACGTATAAAGGATGGATTTTAAGTTATTATATATGATTTTATACTGGAATTATAATATACCTTTATATAATAATTATTTTCATTCCATCAAAGTATGAGATATAAATGAACGTAGCGTTCATGCGTACGTACGGCTTACCGTCTCCATGAACGGTGCATTTCATTTCTTATCCCCAAATGTAATGTATTATTATGAGTACATATATATAATGGAAATATATGATGTATTTTACATATAAATGATTAATATAATTCAGGAATTAAAATATACATACCTCTCATATAGTTTTAATTCCATTAATACGACATAGAAATGAAAGTAGCGTTCATGCGTACGTACGGCTTACCGTGTCCATGAACAGTACATTTCATTTCTTTCCTCTAAATGATTATGTGATATTATAAATACATTTATATGATGGATATATATGATATATATGATATACAAATCAGTAATGTCATTCTGGATATAATGAACCTTTGACCACACGAACAACATGTAATTGTAAGAAGTCCACTTTCGACTTAAGAACCAAATATCGAAAAAACAAACATTATTAACTTAATGATTACATAATGTTTACAACATGGAAATAAGTGATATAAATGAAATAATAAGCTTGAAAAAGGTTCTTAATCAAGTAGAAATTAACTCAAGTTTATTATTTAGGAGATTAAAGAATGATCGAGTCAAGTCGGACCCGAGGTAAGGGATCCTACTCCTCTCTTTCTTTTTAAGTACACTCTTTTATGTCATTCCTTTTAAATCTCATATTTATTGTTATTGGGATGTTCTTTTATATTAATCTTAATTTAGTTTTTATGTTCATGTGATGTGAGACCATATTCTCTCTCATCAATCCATTTTGGATGTTTTGAGTGGCGCCGTTAGGCTGCCTAATTTTCGTAAGAGATCTAACCCATCTCTTTCTTTTTAAGTACTCTCTTTTATGTCACTTCCTTTAAGCCCCTATTTGTTATGTTGGGGGATTTTATTTTATATTCCTCTTTCTATAAACATTATTTTAATATGATTAGAAACCCTATTTGATCTCATCAATCCATTTTTGTAAGTTTTATGTGGCGCTGTTAGGCTGCTGAGTTTTCGTAAGGGATTTTTCATCTCACTTTTATTCCTGTGAGATTTATGCTACATTTGCCACAATTTCCTTTGAGTGTTGTATGTAATGCCCATTTTTTTTCTCATTGTATAATATAATTTCTTTTCTGGGTATTTACATCAATGTTGTATTGTCCTTCTTTCACGAGGCGTATGTTTCGAAAGATACCCATGTCGGTAAGGGAACCTTTCACCCTCCTATTTTTTAAAAGACTTCTTTTGTTGGGTCTTTTAATTTACATATTTTTATATTGGGATATGTCCTAATATATCCTTATTGATGTAAATTTTATGTCCAAGTGATGAGATTCCCTTTTTTATCTCTTATCAACTCATTTTGATGTGACGCCGTTAGGCTGTCAAGGGAACTTCTTAACCCAATTTCGATTTCTTTGGGTTCAACATGTAGTTATTGAATATGTCATACTTTGAATATGTGTGAATGACCTTTGATTATTTTACACTTAATATCCAATTATATTTGGTGTATTCGTTTGTCACACATAATTATTTAATTGATTTATCCTTAAACCAAGGATACCGTCTTTGTATGGGACTTCGTCTCAATCTCCTTTCATTGAGGCATATTTGGTTTTATACACAACCTTATTTTATATGGTGTATAAACCCCTTCTACTTTTATGTTTATTCAAAAGGAATATTTTTTATACGAAGTGTTTACAAAACGACAAAAGGGAATGTTTTTGTCGTACGTATGTGGCGACAACGACTTCTCTGCCGCCGTGACCATTATTTGAGTTTCGGCTTCCTCTACAAGCCATACCTTTTTTTAAAAGAAAAATAAATACCATGTTTTACATTTCTTATATTTTGGTATTGAAAATGGTTTTCATAATGTTTTTATATCAATGTGTTGTATTGATATCTTGTGATTAAAAGGTGGAAATGTTATGTTTCCTTTATACATGTTTTACTTGATACGTTTATGTTATTGTTCATGGGAATTGTTATGAAAATGGGTGTTTCCATGATAAACTAAGGGAGGGTGAGCCCGATATAGCTCTCCAATGCATTGGGTAAAGCAAAGGAGTGAAACGTTAAGGTTTCTCCAAAGAGATTTAGGAAATATACTGTGGTGGGTATTCCAAACGTAACCAAGAGGGTTACTCCCTACGTAAGAATGTTATGAATAACTAAAGTTACCTTTTATGTCTTATGATTTCTATGATTTATTCATGATTTGATTATGTATGTTAAAGTGCCTATGTTTTATGGGTAAAGTATGATTTCATTCTTATGTACATATGAACTCATGTTTCCTTTCCATATTTTTATAACCCTTACGGAGCTTTTTATGCTCATCCGATGTTTTTGAAATGTTTTTCACAGGTCAAGGGAAAGGTACATGATTTGATGATAGTGTCAAGGATGTGTCAAGAAAGAATCCGTTTTTAATTTTAAATATGTTTCCATTTATGGGAAGAATGAATACTGTCTTTTATGTAACCACTTTGTTTAAATGTGGAATGTAATGCAAGTTTCATGATCTAATTCTCTAAAACTCTAATCCTGAAAAGATCCTCAATGTGTAATCTTGTAATAACTCAAGATTAAGTAAGTTTTAAGGCTGGGGCCTTATAGTTGGTATCAAAGGTCGGTTTAGATAACTTTAGAGGTTAGGGTATTCTCTAAGCATAAGTGACAGTACCATAATGGATAGGATTTCAAAAAGAGTCCTACTATTAGATAATGTGAATGAGTACGTATATCTTAGTGTTTATCTTCCTCATTAGTTTATGATGGTTTTGTTGATATACTCACGCTAACCTTTTTGGTTTTAGTAAATGGTTGGATCTAGCAGGAACCAAAGTGACAATAGGTTTGAAAGAAACTGTGGTGGTTCTCTGATTAAGAGACTGGATGAAATGGGGGATTCAATGAGGAAACTCGTGGTTGTTCTAAACCAACTAGCAAGGAGTCATGATCAACCACTTGAACCTTGGTATGATCTGTAATGCATCATGTACGAGATAACCAATCGACGTGGATGTTTAGGTAATAATTATAAAGGTAACCATTAGAGTTTATATGATCCTTACTTTTGAGGTAATTATGGGTTACTATATGTTATGATTAAAGTGAAAGGCATGAGATAAAAATGAGGTTAAATTATGTTATGGTTATTTTTGATGATTTTATCCCTTTTTGTGGAATGATTTGAGAATTATATAGTTTTGGAAAAAGGAAAACACGCAGACCGTGTGAATACCCATCGCGTCGGACAAAGCTGCGGGAATCGAACCCACAACCAAAGTGTGACTGGTATTTATCGCCTACCACTGGACTACGTGAAGTCCCTAGTAAGATTGACTGATTCTTTTTAGTTATATGATTTTATTAATTAAGAGTAAGTTGATTTTGGGTTATTTATGAAAATTATTAACCTATCATGGAGGATATTTCATTAGGTTAATTACTTTTCAATACGAGACAGTAGGAGCAACTGATGTTGTTTGGAGATAAATGTTACAATTTAACTTGGAAGACTATGTGACTAAATCCTTCAAATATTTGGGTTTCAATATTAGTTTGGTTTACTTTGAATAATTTTATGGACAAATTGATTATATAATGTTCCTCGTTGAACATTGGGTTTTTTTGGACAAATTTTGGAGATTAATAATAGATTTTCTTTTTATATAGGGTTATCCTTTTCTGGATTATCTAATCTTGAACTAACCTTTTTGGTTTTAGTTTTGGTTAAAATCTAAAGACATTGGAAGTATATATTTCTCTTTTGTGGATTATGTGACTCTCTAGAAGTTGATTATAGTACTCTTAATACGAACAAGTCTCCCTAAATACTTGTCTTTTGGAAAAAAAATATGAGTTTGATTAAGGAATCTAGTAAAAGTTGAAATTCAACATGATAAGTGATTATGTTTCCTTATGAATAAATTCCTCAATAAAAAGTAACTTAAAACAAAAATGTTGTCTATTAACTTTTCCTAGTGGGGAATCGAATACCATTTAACCCATCACAAGTTTGTGATTTTCTTATGGTTAACTTTCTCCTAGACATGTTTACTATCACTCTCCGTCAAGAACATGACCCTTTGTTTTTTCTTCCAATTCCATGTTTTTCTACATGGAATCCTAGTATGGGTTAACTCGGGTGACCTCTGTACTTATCTTCCTTTATTTTAAAGTGATTGTTTTACCGACTCTTGTTCCGATGTGGGAGTTTCAAAGATGTTTCCAAGCTCAATTTTAAAAATTATGAGGACGCAATTCCCAAAAGGGGGGAAGGATGTAACACCCCAGGTAAATAAAGAATATTACATTTTCATATTTATCCATATTTGTGAATAAAATATTAATATGACTTTAAAGGGGACACTATGCTCGATGGCGTACCCAACACGCAACAACGAGTTTCTTGGGAGTCTTACATTGCACACAAATAATAAAATAATATTATTTTAAATGGTAGTTAACATGTAGCCGTTGTATTGGCGGTAATGGATATAAATAACTAAAATATGATTATATATGTTTTTTAATGTTTTTACATTTATCCAATAAAAGATAAAGGCTTAAAATACGGAAAGAATTCAATTTTCGGCGTATATGCCCTAGTTTTCACTAAAGGTTCACTTATCACCTTTTGATGGCGAACCGTCATTAAATATAGTTTTGTTCACTCTTATACATTCTATTGGAACAAATAAAACTCTTCTTAAGAATTGGGACATCAAAATTTACTTTGTGTAAATTTTTGGTATCTTTCCGATAAAGTTCATTTTTAATGAATCGTGTAAAATGTTGTATTTTAATTCAAAACCTCTTTTTAATATAATTTATTTATATTATTAGATTATATTTTGAATTGGTTTTAAAGTGATATTGGAATATATTTTTACCATTAAATCCAATAGTGGTCGTTGGAATTAATTTCACTTTGAAATCAGACTTAAACTAGTGTCAATCTTTTGATACTTATTGTTTCATAAAAACACGCTATTTGCTCTGACAGCGGGAATTAATTATTAAATTAATTAATGTGACTTATATGTTTTGAATTTTGTAAAATAGACTTCATTTTTGAATTCGGAATATCAAATATAGCTTAGGGTGAATTTTTGGGATTTTTCTGAAAAACTTCAATTTTTGATGAATAGTGAAACCACTAAGTGGTACTTATAAAAACTGATTTTTCCGTTTAAATGAAATTTTGCCATTTTGTGTTTTGAATTTCAAAAATCCGATATACATGGTTGTCATTAAGAAGTAAAATGTGGTTCAATGGGATAAAAATAATTTTTTGGTGAATAGTAACTTCTTAAGTTTTTAATCGCGATTAGAGGTAATTTGTATAGTTTACGGTAATAATAATGTTTTAATAAAATGAAATGACCTAGACACATGTACTACCCTCATTTTATGTTTCATGGCCGACTAATACAATCCAGGGGTCAACTTGGGGACCCCATGGAGCCACTTTGGTTGGGAAATGACATAAATATCTTTTTATTTAATGTTAAAGTAAAAATGACCCAAACATGAGATGTTTTACTAAAACAATTTTTACATGGGGTTATACAAGTCATATATTTGAATATAAATATTAATTGGAAATCTAAAAAGATATAATACATCATAGTATTTGTTTTATAATTTTTAGACATTAAATAAATTAAATTATTTATGACATCATGATGATGCAGCGATGACCTCATTATTTAACGATTTAAATAAAATGGAAGGATAATGTAATATCTAAGACCTAAACATGTCCAAAACCTATTGGATGAGTGTATTTATAACTCTTATCACCTTATCCTCAAAATACATCAATGTGGGACCATTAAAATCTGAAACGCTTTTGAAAATAAAGTAACATTTTGTAACTTTACAAGAGTGCCCCTCCTCTCCTCTTATAAAAGGCCCCCACCTCTATCTCATTACCGAAATTTCAAAAGCCTTTGGCCTGGCCAACCCCTGCCCATTTTGTCTCCCCACATCCCTCTCTAACTCCATGAATCCTCACTTTGGGCAGATTACTTTCCAAGGAAGCCTTTGAGCTCAAATCAAAAGAAGTTACCCGATTTTAAGGTAATGTCTTCACTTGAGTCCTTTGGTTTTATTTTACTTCTCCAACCCCCTAAACTCTTTTTATTCTTTTCTTTTGTAACAACTCAAGTATCCTAAATATACAAGTATTTTTTTTATAATAAGTATTCTAGCTACACTTACAAACACCTACATCTAATGGTTAAAGAACATAATGTTTCTGGGGATGGAGAATTTCTACCTCCCGAAACGATGATTGTTCAACATTCTTTTAACACCTTCAAAGGTGGCCATTAAGATGACACTATAATTATATATTATATATAATATTTTTATGTTTTACTTAAGCTTCTGTATTTTTCATTTATGGCATACCTTTATGGTTTCCATTATGGGTAAACGCGATATCTTCATTTAAGGAAGTGCGGACTACCGCCCCCTCAAAGTGATGTGATTCGTTAATGCCATATGTTGGACATATAAAGATGAATTTAAGGTTATTATATATGATTATATACAGGAATTATAATATACCTTTATATAATTATTATTTTCTTTCCATTAAAGTATGAGATAGAAATGAAAGTAGCGTTCATGCGTACAAACGGCTTACCGTCTCCATGAACGGTGCATTTCATTTCTTATCCCCAAATGTAATGTATTATTATGAGTACATATATATAATGGAAATATATGATGTATGTTACATCTAAATGATTAATATAATTCAGGAATTAAAATATACATGCCTCTCATATAGTTTTAATTCCATTAATACGACTTAGAAATGAAAGTCGTGTTCATGCGTACGTACGGCTTACCGTCTCCATGAACGGTACATTTCATTTCTTACCTCTAAATGATTATGTGATATTATAAATACATGTATATTCTGGATATATATGATATATATGATATCCAAATCATGAATGTCATTATGGATATAAAGAACCTTTGACCACACGAACAACATGTAATTGTAAGAAGTCCACTTTCGACTTAAGAACCAAATATCGACAAAACAAACATTATTAACTTAATGATTACATAATGTTTACAACATGGAAATAAGTGATATAAAAGGAATAATAAGATTGAAAAAGTTTCTTAATCAAGTATAAAATAACTCAAGTTTATTATTCAGGATATTAAAGAACGATCGAGTCAAGTCGGACCCGAGGTAAGGGATCCTACTCCTCTCTTTCTTTTTAAGTACACTCTTTTATGTCATTCCTTTTAAAGCTCATATTTCTTGTTATTGGGATGTAATTTTATTTTAATATTACTTTTATTTTTATGTTTATGTGATGATAGACCCTATTCTTTCTCATCAATACATTTTGGATGTTTTGAGTGGCCCGTTAGGCTGCCGAATTTTCGTAAGAGATCTAACCTATCACTTTCTTTTTAAGTACTCTCATTTATGTCACTTCTTTTAAGATCTTCTTTGTTATGTTGGGGGATGGTATTTTATATTCCTCTTTATATAAACTTTATTTTAATATGAAGAGAAACCCTATTTGATCTCATCAATCCATTTTTGAAAGTTTTATGTGGCGTCGGTAGGCTGCTGAGTTTTCGTAAGGGATTTTTCATCTCACTTTTATTCCTGTGAGATTTATGCTACATTTGCCACAATTTCCTTTGAGTGGTGTATGTACTGCCCATTATTTTACTCATTGTGTAATATACTTTCTTTTATGAGTATTTACATCAATGTTGTATTGTCCTTCTTTCACGAGGTGTATGTTTTGAATGATACCCATGTCGGTAAGGGAACCTTTCACCCTCCTCTTTTTAAAAGACTTCTTTTGTTGGGTCTTTTAATTTACATATTGTTATGTTGGGATATGTCCTCATATATCCTTATTGATGTAAATTTTATGTCCAGGTGATGAGATACCCTTTTTTATCTCTCATCAACTCATTTTGATGTGACGCCGTTAGGCTGTCAAGGGAACTTCTTAACCCAATTTCGATTTCTTTGGGTTCAACATGTAGTTATTGAATATTTCATCCTTTGAATATGTGTGAATGACCTTTGATTATTTTACACTTAATATCCACTTATATTTTGTGTATTCATTTGTCACACATTATTATGTAATTGATTTATCCTTAAACCAAGGACACCGTCTTTGTATGGGACTTCGTCTCAATCTCCTTTCATTGAGGCATATTTTGTTTTATACAAAACCTTCTTTTATAAGGTGTATAAACCCCTTTTACTTTTACGTTTATTCAAAAGGAATATTTTTTATACGAAGCATTTACTAAACGACAAAAGGGAATGTTTTTGTCGTACTTATGCGGCGACAACGACTTCTCCGCCGCCGTGACCATTATTTGAGTTTCGGCTTCCTCTACAAGCCATACCTTTTTTTAAAAGGAAAATAAATACCGTGTTTAACTTTTCTTTTATTTTGGTATTGAAAATGGTTTTCATAATGTTTTTATATCAATGTGTTGTATTGATATCTTTCGATTCAAAGGTGGAAATGTTATGTTTCCTTTATGCATGTTTTATGTGATACGTTTATGTTATGGTTCTTGGGCATTGTTATGAAAACGGGTGGTTCCGTGATAAACTAAGGGCTGGTGAGCCCGATATAGCTCTCCAATGCATTGGGTAACGCGAAGGAGTGAAACGTTAAGGTTTCTCCAAATGGATTTAGGGAATATACTTTGCTGGGTATTCCAAACATAACCAAGAGGGTTACTCCCTACGTAAGAATGTTATGAATGCCTCAAGTTAACTTTTATGTCTTATGATTTCTATGATTTAATCATGATTTGATGAGGTTTGTTAAAGTGTCTATGTTGTATGGGTAAAGTATGATTTCATTCTTATGTATATATGAACTCATGTTTCCTTTCCATATTTTTATAACCCTTACTGAGCTTTTTATGCTCATCCCAAGTTTTTGAAATGTTTTTCACAGGTCAAGGGAAAGGTACATGATGTGATGATAGTGTCAAGGATGTGTCAAGAAAGAATCCGTGTTTAATTTTAAATATGTTTCCATTGATGGGAAGAATGAATACTGTCTTTTATGTAACCACTTTGTTTAAATGTGGAATGTAATGCAAGTTTCATGATCTAATTCTCTAAAACTCTAAACCTGAAAAGATCCTCAATGTGTAATCTTGTAATAACTCAAGATTAAGTAAGGGTTAAGGCTGGGGCCTTATAAGATCTGCCGCCAAATAGCTTATAATGTGGAAAAATAATCATATGGCATCATCTATACGGATCCCATAATATTAAAATGGGGCAAATTTCTTCAATCCATTCAAATTCATTGACATCTTAACTATTCATATTTCTCTCCGTATTAACATTGTTTGCATCATTTATTAAAAAATAGTTAGTGTTATAAAAAAATTGAAAAAAAATTCACATTAAAATTTCTACCTTTAATTGTGTCCCACCAATATCCTCGTGACGAAATAGGAGTGATGACTAGATCCCATTTGGCTAAACCTACTGAATGGGTTGGTGATATCTCATATACTAAGAGTCAACTATGATTAGTGAAACACTACGTCTTTGGTATTCCTATCATTTAATCAAATAAAATTAACTTTTGAACATATATTTCAAAACATAATTCAGAAACAAATTTAAATGATAAATAAATCACAGTACTGAAAAATAAATTATAAAAAACAATGATAATTAATTACGACACATATAACTTAATTTTTTGATAAATTAATGGATTATTGCACATACAGTCATTTTTTTCATCAATCATGTCATTGTACTACACAATCATTACATTGTTTACTTCATCCTCTAATAAAAGACTAATATTTTCAATATCATGATAGAAAAATAAGTTTGTTTCTTACTGTTGATAAGATTTGTTGTTTGAGGTAAAATACTCTACTTCATCACCCATATCAAACAAGTTACTTTATTTTACCTGAACAACTACACCCCACCGTACATCCATGACATCATCCACATAATGTACAATTTTTTCTTATGGGGATATGTTATACAGGTCATTTAATTCATGGCCATGGGAGAAAAGTTCACAAAAAAAATTCTAGGAATCTCTTTCAATACCACTGGTAATATCAAACCACTTGAATTGAAATAACAAACTAAAATACGCTCATTGTTGTTTAATTTTATTACACCTTTAAAAATTTTATAGTAACCTAATTTAGAAATAATCAATATAACACTATTTTATGTTTTCAAACCCCCTTTTTAATTAATATTACAGAATTTAAGGCTATACACATTGTAAGCATAGACCTTGCTAGCTAGTTTTAGAGGACATCGATAGAGAAACTTTAAATCTTATGGCAAATCATCCTATATATCTACATTCATTATCCAAAAAAATTAATAAACATTATTAGATTTAAATAATATATGTTTTAAGTTAATATCTATATTGATTACAATATTTATGAACATACATGACATGTAAACCATTCTACAAGATCCTTATTAAAAAATTTTGTTATATCATTCTCATTTCGTTTTCAGCCTCTCATTATTCTATTTGTTTGTCTGTTGATCACTTTAATAAATGGATTTGTAATTCCACTATTTACAGCACATATTTATGTGCCAATAATAATTCCATTTCATTAAATATAACATTTGATCCCTACCCAACTAGTCACCCATATCAGGAATGGTTTTTGATATCTTGTTTTGTTATGATTAAATGGATGTGTCATCAACATATCCAAATCAATTGACTATTTTCTCAATATCATCCATGTATCTAGAAAAAAATGGTTTGACACTCCTCTTGTAAATAGCCTTTAGAAATAGAGACTTCAGTTTTGGATATATTTTTCAGTTATGATTTCAAATGAATAAGATATTTGTGTAATAAAATAAATAAAACATAATTATTAATTTAATTATGATTCGTGAATTTTTTACTCAAGAAGAGAATCATATAACCAAATTTTCTCTCAATTTGATATAAGATTCACTAATTTAAATACCCTTCCAATTTATTTTCCCCGACCAAATGCATAATTAACTACATCATGACAGTAAAAACGATGGAGAAAATATCATGTCCATTGTACGAAGTGTCAATAAAAATAACTCCTATATATTTTCAGGCTCGGATGGTTGAAGAGCTTTCTCCCATAGTTGTTGTAATAATATTAAAATTTGGATTACAACAGCAATAAACTTTTTTGATAATAATGTACGCAATTCCAATGGTAGTAAATAATGTAATAAAATATGGGAATCATGACATTTGAATCCATGTTACCTATGATACTTAAATCCAAGAATTATTTGGGTGTTACTTGAATACCCATCTGATTCCTTCACAAGTTTTAAAATTTGAAATAATGTATATTTATCCCTATTTTTCATTAAAATGATATCAATAGAAACCATTCCATTCTAATTTGTCCCTAGATCACACTTTATGTCCATTTTTTATAATTCCATACAAGTATTGAGTTGTTCCTTCAATTTTCCATTCTCATTAAGAAATATGAAGATGAAATTGACACCAATATTCTTCTCAACATTCATTAAATCATGATTGTGCTTCAAAAAATTAAATTCCCATGAAAGAAGTTTTAATAATATTTTTTTATTCGATATTTGTATTCTGATTTCATTTAATGATGCACATAGAAATGTTTTTCCACTATCATTCAAATGATGCACCTTCCTGAATTATGATTCAACATTTTCATGTTGTTCCAATATTAACGAACCTATAAACAATATTTGAGGAGGTCTAAGATCAACCGGACCATTGAATTTTGACTTATTAGAATGAAATATATGAGACACATAGAGAAAATTTTGATGACCTAAGAAATTCCATTTTTACTATAAGTTAGTTGTTTATGTTTAAAATCAATTCTAAATGTAGGACAATCCAAACCCATGTATACCTTCCAACCCTATAATTTCTCAATTATAGGGAAGTCACTAATGGTCCATATTAGAGAATCATGAATTTTAAGCATTGTACTAGAAGATGCATCATATGTCTCAACATCATTTCTGCATAACTACTTTAATTCTTCAATTATAGGATACAAGTACACATCAATATCATTTCCATATTTTTTCGAGGATTAATCATCAAAATATTTAGATATGTTTTTTGTAAACACATCCACATAGGTATATTATAAGGGATCGAAACAACTATCCAAATATTATAACTTATTTTCAAAGTACCCAATGGGTTGAATCCATTGGTATCCAATCCCAATCAAATATTCCTAGGATAAGATGATAAATCTATATATAATGGCTTAATTTTTTCCACAATTATGAATCTCTTGGATGTTTCATTAACCCATCATTGTTATTATCTATATAATTCCACTTCATGTGTTTAGTTCTTTTCCATGGTAGGAATAATATTTGTAACCATGAATTTAAAAGGAATTAATGTAAAACCATAATAGGCGTGTTCTTTTTATTTTTTATTATAGTAGTTGGTTTATTTGGACTCCCAACAACATCCATTTAATTCCATCTATAAGACGAATTTTTTTTGTAATCTTGTATACTTGAATCCTCTCCCCAATAAAGAATGAAATAATTGGGACAAGCATGTATTTTTGTATCATACATACCTAGATTGTTAAAAACTTTTTTTATATCATAAAAAGACTCATGAATCTTAGATTTAAGAAATGCATCATGATACAATTCTAATATCATGGATATATCCTTATTTTTAATTCTGTATAGGCATTTGATATGATACAACTTCATTAGAAAATAATGTTTTTAAAATTACAGAACATACCCCATATATATTATGATTTCCATCATTAACTAAATTATGAAACTGATTTTTACATTAAATGATTTCCACTCTAACATTATTCTACCAAAAATATAAAGGAGGATCTAATGATATGTTACTATCTTTATTTGGTTGTCCTATAGTCTCAAAAACATCACTTGTCAACTTTCTATTTGTAGAAACCTCATTTGGTTATTCTGATATGTTTTTATGTTGATTTTGTTGTATTTAAATATATAAATAATCATTTATATACTTTTTAATTTCATTTTTCATTTTTGATGATGTTGGGAGCTCATTCTGGTGATTGACATTAGTGCTCAAACATTATGTAATGTTTCATTCTCCATTCCAAATAAAACACAAATATTCAGTAGGGAATTGCTTTAATATAAATTTTTTCTCAACTTCAACTCTCTTAAACCATGTTCTAAATTTATATTTAGGACATTGAAATCTTTTTTTCGGATCAACAGATCGATTGGAAATTGAAAAATCTAAAAACTCCTCCAAACACTTATCATACATAGGTGTGTTACTTAGTAATGTGATCCAATTTTTATCCACATATATCACAATATGCCTACGCATTACAATGTGAAAAAAAATCAATCAAAGAATAAAAAATAATCATTAAACATCACTGGGTAATATGTATGAGAAAATAAAGTATAAAAGATCAATACTAGATATATCAAAATAAATTTATCAATTATCCATCAAGAAACAACAATATAACATCACTCACATACCCTTACATTAAAAAAAATTTATTACAAAAAATAAATTCACATATACTATAAATATATTACTCAGCTAAAATCTAGTCAATATTATCAATATGAACAACACAAGAAAAATAAAATGTCTATAAAAATATTAATACATCAATAAATATTAAACAACATTATGAAACCTCACATGCACAAAATCTAACAATTTCACTTACTTGTTATCTAGATACATATCATATGAACTCGGTAGATAATATATTTAAGTAAACACATCATATCTTTTATAGAGTTATGGTAAATTAATATTAAATTAAATTTAATATTAAAACATAATTATTGGTTAACTACTTTGAATCGTTATTGGCATTAAAGTAGAAGAACTACAGATAATTCACCTAAAGGACCGTTATCAATTACCAAAAATTATACTTAGACTATACTATATTAGATTTAAATGGTCTCATTTTAGAATAACCATGGATATTCACTTCCACCTAAAATCCTTCAAAATCATCCCATTATCATCGTTACATCATCTCTATCATCGTACCATTCATGTCCCAACATTTCTTTCATAATACTATTGTTTATTTTAACATCCCATAATATTCAAACATTATTCCCAGCATTATTATCACATATCCTCATAAAAAATCCCCATTAATATTGTATTATGTACCATCTAATATAGATTTCCTCTATTAAAAATTGATAACTGACAATACCTTTTCTAATTGGGTACTACACCATATGAAATGTGATAAAGGTAAAGTGAGTTAGAATTTTGGAACATCATCATGTTGATTTTGTATGAACCTAAATAAATTAAGCACTACACTATGTAAGATCCATTGTATGTCTTGAGAATTTTATATTCATGTTTTATAGAATGGGGCATGTCACGAGTATTGTTTTATCACATCATCATGTTGTTTTAGTACACAACCATGATCCCAAAGAAATTTATCTATGTCAAATTACATGAAAATATTATATATGTAAGTAGAAAAAATAAAATGTTTACAAGATACCTAATATATTCTATAATAATACTATTCAACATGAATATCCATATTTACTTAAAATCATCAACCATGTTATTTAGTAAAATTATACTATATTAATTATAGTCAATCCAATATAATCAATCTAAAAAATTAATAAATTAAGAACCATTCTCCTCCTCCAATGGCCCAAAGGCCTTCAATTTTTATTGATTTTTGATAATCCACATTTTAAGGGGTAAGATGGAAACCTTACAAGGACCGTAGGCGTATGTATTATATGGCCTGTAGGCCTTAAAGGAATTCATTGCCCGTAGGCTTTCAAACATTACATACAACCCAGACTAACTACTTGGAACTGCTCCTCCCCAGCATCTTCATCGTGAAATCAAATCTCCACCTTTGCATGGATGTTCAGCTGGGCTTTCCCATGCATGCATAGGCTTGTCCCGATGGCAGGTGCCATACCCTCTCATTCTTGCAATCCATTTAGCTTCTACGGTGGTGAAAGCTCCTTGCTCATCCTCCTTGTAGAGCTTGTTCCTTGTAGGTTGTTTGGTTTTCATCTGCACTTAAGGTGGCCCGAAGGACTTCAGGTGGCATAAAGGCCTTACTGACCCAAAGGCCTGGGTGGACCGAAGGCCTTACTGGACTCAGGGAACAAATCGATGGACCGAAGGCCCAAACGGGGGCATATTCCCAGCTACTACAGTGTCAAACAGTGCCTGCTACAGTCCCGCTACAGTACCTGCTACAGTCCTGCACAGTTCCTGCTATAGTACTGCTACAGTACTGCTACAGTACTGCTACAGTACCCCGGAAATTCTGTCTCCACCTGGATTTGATCCCTGGTCACTTGGATGCACTTACGGAGTCCTTACTAACCGGGCTAAGGCTCATGTGCCATTCTCTTTTATTAATAACCAGATCCTAATAAAGAACTTATTTTAAGTTTTATATCATATATTGTTATCTACTTAACACATTTTGAAAATTAAACATATCATTAATAGACTCAACATTTTGTAGTGAGTCGATTATAGACAATAGTAATCTGCATACTGAATTGTATTCATCACAATATAAAATTACTCCCATAATTATATATAATTTATATTTTTATATAATAAAATAAAAACCATAAATATCCCTTGTTTTATATATGAAAACATTAAAGAAAAAAATTAGTTTCATTATATTTCATATTACCCATTTTAATAAAATAATAATTATTTATGTATAAAAATTTATTTAAAACTATTTATTACAAATAAAAACCAAATTATCATTCAACCCAAAAAAATTTAACAAATTGTGAAAGATGAATTTCTATGTGTCTCTATTTCAAAACCATAGAAATCATTGAGTCCAAAAAAACCATACACCATATGTTAAAGAACATGAATATCTATGAGTGAAATGCTTATCGATAAAGAAGATATATATTTATAAAACCATCAAGATTTTCCATTCTAGAGGAGACAAAATTAAAATGAAGTAAAGACATGATGATAATAATGGAAATAGAAAATTAATAAACTTTTTTGAGAAATCACCAAGACCTCATGGTTTATAGAATCATAATCCTAGCATCACATCATCTTACAGTAATAGTCAAAATGTATAGTGGGAAAAATATTAAAAATTAAACTATACAGGAGAAGACTTGTAGGTGCTGAGACTGAGGCCAAGGGAGAGGGTAGATTAGGGGATATTGTATATCTAGGAGATGGAAAGGGATACTAGGTCTCGACTACTGGGAAGAGTGAGGGTTAGTAGGGCTCATGGGAAACATGAGTTCCAACGATGGAGGAAACCACCAGAGCACTGGCGATGGGGGATATTTTACAGTGGATATGGCTCAAGGTATGGATTCTCACAGGGAGATTAGGGGTGATCAGGGGATATGTGTGGGAATTTAGGGATAAATAATCATTTTTTAAATAAATTCATAATATTTAGATATGTCTTTTTAAAAATTACCATTGAACTATAAATTTTGAATAGTGTGCTACTTTATTTTCGATTTTCAACTCATTTTAATAATGTAATTACTTTTTATTTGCCCTTTATCTCAGATAAAATTTGAATAAATGTGTAAACCTTTATTGATCATTGATGGGTAGTATATCCGTTATAATTTTTTATTCATAGATTAATGAATAAAAATATCTTTATTTGATTGATTTTAGTTTCTAGCTATAATGGGTCACAGTAGATGAAGATGGTGGATGCTAAATAAAATGGATTCAAGGAAACAAGATGGAATAATGAAGAGTCTTTAGGGATCTAAATAAATGATTGAAATGTTAGGGTTCACTTTATGAGAGAATAATAAAGGTTTTAGTGTAAAATAATGAAAACAAATTGACTCCCCTGACACAAAGCATAAAATTGAAATTGTTTTCACATCTCTTATGAAATAATCGATGTGTAAATCCACTTTCCACATTGTTTAATATAATAAATGATGTTAAAAAGATAAAAGTTTTTTTTTCATGTTATTTGTTTACTAATATATTTTAACAATGTTTTATAACATCGGTTATAAAAAACTAATGTTAAAGACATTTCAGATAAATTGAATTTAGTACTATTGTTCCCAGTAAATGGAAACCCATATTTTGTGATAGAGGAAGAGGTGAGAGATTCTCTAGAAACAGACTCTTGGTTTCAGTACTAAAAAATATTCATTTCATATACTATTTGATACCAAGTGATATGTCCCAATATAAACATGAATATATCTTATAAAAATTCCATTATTTCAACATTACATCTCATAAATACTCACACAACCCAAGAAGTCATAGGTTTATAATCTTTAGTAATAATATATATAAGGATTTTATATTGAATAATTTCTTCAGAATATCTAACAACATTTATATATAGGAATTGTTTCTACACATAAGCTGAAATATATTTTCTAGGGGAAATGAAACATAAGAACGATTGAGCTCAAACACTTTGTAAGGGACACTATTCATGGAGTAATAAAAGCGTTAGGTCTTATGAATATGAGAATAAATGAAAAAGGAAACAAAATATAATAAAAAATCATTAAAAATTTATATTTTTCTATATTTCAAGATATAAGGACAATCAATCGCTAATGATAAAATATTTACCATAAAAATAGAGCAAAAATATATTAAGATAATGATAATAATGTAGGCATAAAATATACCATAGAGATGTGTAATTCACTATAGTTTTTGAAATTAAACAATTTTGGAAAAATCCATTCACAATTATATCTATGTACAAATTTTGTGATCGTAGGTAACAACACTTATACATGGATATAGTCTTTTGAGAATATTTAATTGAAAATACACTCTTGAAATGTCTTTGTGAGCATAGATAGTAGAAAAATACACACATGAACATTCTTTTTGATTATAAATAACAATAAAATCACTCATTTACAGTCATTGCGAGTATATAAAACCAAAAATACACTCACCCATAGTCATTTTTAACACAGTTAACCTCAATTATATCTATGCACAAATTCATTAACACATAAGATGAAAATCCTTAACCAGTTCATTGTCAGGAAATTTAGGATAAAATTTTTCATATAATGATAATAATTATGCATTTTTTCCATAAAAAAAACTTATATCAAATTATAAATAACCCAAGGCGAGAAAATTTATATCATAACATTTCCAATTTGTATCACATAAAGTTACTTAAATATTTTGATCATATGATACCAAAATTAAATCACCTAAAATTAATATTTAACAAGGTCATTTAGAAGCTAATTCATGAAATATTACTCAAAATAAAATTTGATATTTTAGAGATAAATAGTAACAATGATGTGATATCATAATATGTTTTTTAATGCATCATTTTAACATTAACATAAAAAATATTTATAGGTCACTTTCAAACATTTCTTTTGAGAGGCTGACATGAAAAAAACAACATTATTTTGAAATAAATATCAAAAATGGATTATTTAATAAATTTAAAATGTATTATAGATTAAAATTGAAATTGAAGTTAAAAAATGATCATTGAAGAAAAATACATTAATATTTTAAAATAACATTATTGAAACTTACATATTATTATGACTTATAATTAATTTTTATGAAAAGTGGTAAAGAAAAATATGATGATAATAACAGATAATACATATTTGGATTTCAAAATAATAATGTAATTCATTTTTATAATAAAAATTTTGGATATGGAATAAAATTATTCATTAAATAGGATGATAAATATTATTAATAACTTTATACATTAACGTTAAATAAATTCATTATAGAAGAATATTTAAATTAAAATTTTCATTTTTCAGAGAGAGAAAGATAAATTCTATATAATAAAACCTTAGAGTTTAATAAATTAAACATAGAAGAAATAAGTTCAATAATATAACTTATAACTCAATGAAAGGGAGTTAAGTTAACATGAAATTGTTATGTTACTCTCAACTTCCATTAAGCAGATTTAATAACCTATTTAATAAACATAATAAACTTATTTAATAAACATATTAATATCTATTAACTTTTATACACATTAATTATAATAATTGTTTATACATTTATTAGTTATTTTTTTCATCGGATGGTTGTGACGTCGATTGATTTTATAAGTTTCAAAATGGCGATAATGATCTTTATTATTTTTTAAAAATTTCATTATTCCAAAATTATTTAAGGTACTACAATTTGAATTCCATTATTATTTAAAAATTTCTAATAACTGTCCAACAGAGTATGAGTTGAGATTTCTCAAAATGGAATCTATAACAAGATTCATTTTTAAATTTTAAATGAAAAAATAAGGAATATTAATAATGAGTTAAATATTTATGTTACCATTACAGAACCAAAAAACACTATTTTAATATTATTATAATGTTATACAATTAAGAAGGTTTATATAACCATCCATGATAAAAAATTATCATTTTTCTGATAAGTGGTTAAATTAACCCAAACAATAACTTGTCATAGTCAATGGACATATATGATTATGATGATATTTAGTTATAGTATAATTATTTTATAATTATTTACATACTTTTAATAAATATATAAATTTTATTTTTATTCATTAAATACATTCCTAAAACCATTGACATATGTAGGTGATGAAAATAAAAAATATCATTCATGGGGGTAGTAGTCTATAAGAAACATGGGAAACATTTTCATTTTGTGAATGGATAGGGGGATAAATAATTAATTTCAGAGTAATATAATATAATTTTAGTATGAAAATTATTCTAACGGATTTATATTTTTATAGTGATAATATGTTTTTAGTATGTTTTATTATAAAAATAAGAAAGAGAAATTTATGGAGTGGATAATACCCATGTTGAGAGTTTCAGACTTCTCTAGAAAGAGATCTTGGAAATTGAGAACTTGGAACACATTATTGTAACCAAATGATACAAAAATGTAATAATATTATAGGAAAGGTCAAATTTACAAATAATAAAGAGAAATTATATGGATAATTTTGTCATGAAGGGGGTATGTGAGGACCTTTTATAGATGGAAAAGAAGGACACTAACTTAAAATAAAATTTAATTGTGTGTTGAAGATGGAAACTCGTAGAAGTTAAGTGATTCAGCAGAGTAATGGTCATTGATACACATGGGTATTAAATTAAATACTAAAAAAGTTATTTTATATGTTCTATGTGTCCTATAAAATAAAAAATACTTGATCCACATTAATCTATGAATTTTTACCTTTATTAACCGTCATAAAATATTTAAAATAGTCATCATTTTTTTATAAAAATATTTGATAATACATCCTACATGTTTTTTAGCTAATTATTCTTAATTTTGAATCTTTTTATTCTATTTCAATTTCCAAATATTATAAAATTGACTTCTATGTTATAACATATAGTACATAGAAAAACTATCTTTATTGAAAAATGTATTTTAATACATTAAGTGTCTCTATTATTATTTATTTTGAATTAAAAATTAAATGATGGTAGATATTCTATTTTTATATATTTTTTCACATTATTATAGGTTAATAAAAATAGATCAATTAAATTTATTTATATAATAGTTACAAAACATTTAGAAACAAATGATTGAAAAAAATTTCTTTACCAAATTAACTAACATTTTATTTGGTAGCACATTTTTATGTTAGAAATGATAATTAATTAATTAAAAAATTCTTATATTATGATTATAAATATGAAAATAATTTTTATAAACTCAATTTTTATAGTTTATAAAAATAAATTTTAATGTTAGAGTTCATAACACATAAAGATAGGTTTTTTAAAAATATGTTTTTATTGTTAAAAGAACGTATTCTTATTATATTCCAAGTGAAGATAATTAGATGAATGTAAATTTATTTAGTTATATATCTTATTAATATTTTTCACATTATTTAATAAATTTATTTTATTAAGATAAAAATATAAAATATATAGAAATTGTATAGTTCTTTAAAAAAATATTTTTATCACTAAATTATTTCATTCCTAATTTTTTAAGACTAATTACTTGTTCAATACGTATTAAATTTTATCAAAACATTTATACTAAATATCACATTTATACTAAATATCACATTTATTATACATTAAATTTAAATTTTATATAAATTAAAAATTTATACAATACACGTAACAATGTTAAAAAAAATTTAATAACTACATAATGATATCATTATAACTTATTCTTATAAATACACTCAAACATTTAACCTAAAATATAAAGGTAAGATAATAATAAGTGGTTTTGTGGGTTTTTATTAAACTGGATAGGATCTCATAGATATTTCCTTGTGCTTCGAATTTACTCATAAAATATTTTTCTCAATCTATACATGATGGAGTTTGTCTTGGGCTTGGAATAGAGAAAACCCTAGTGATGCTACCTCTCTTACTAGATCTGAAAAATTAACTTTATACGGAGGAATTAATATAGTGACCCTCAATTTTCATACATTAACATTACCTAACATATTCGGAATACTTAAAATAGTATACAAATAAATTCCCAAAGATCGTACTAGTCTAGTGACTTTGAAAACATGTAAACATAAACACTAGTGCATAAATGAGCTACATAATCTCCCACTGGGTTCTACTTGACTATCAACCATCTTAGACACACAAAACATAATACATATCTTCCTAAACTGGGAGAAGTAAACATAAAAAATGGTGAGATCATATTCTCATTAATGGTAAATAAGGGAGATACGTAAGCATAATCATGTTCATAAGAGTATGAGAACATGATCATGAAAATAGAAGGTTATACCCAACATATCAAAGAACACAAATATGAATCATGGCATAAATCATTTTAGTTCATAAGAAATGAATCATAATGAAATAAATAAAATTATCCATGAAATCATACCATAAGAATAAAACATAGACTTTTTTAGACACATAAGAATATATAATGATTTCCATAGTAGTCAAATCATTGCATACAAGACCTTTTTGGTTGAAAAGTACTTTAGGGAATTGGGTTCACACCCTATTCCAGCACTATATTACTGAATTTCCTTCACTCTTCATTTTAACACTGTAATATTATACCAAGTTAAATTATCATTCCATACATTTCTATCCCATGATATATAAAGCTTTACCCAAAGCATTTTAGGGAGATATAGGTCCCACCCATATCATAATGGAATCATAAATATATATTCCATAATATCATAAGCAGTCCCATCATAACCTGTGAAATGAAAAGGGTATTATACACAAGTAATAATATAATAATCTATGAAAAAAAGTATGTTTTTAAATCCTCTCATCATAAAAATAACTCATGAGAAAATCAGGATTGAAAATCATATAACTTGTGAAAGTGAAACGAGTTTCATAAACATCAGGGCATCGAGATATAAACCAGTAAGAGAAAAAATATTAATGGAAATATGGAATAATTTCCCCATAAAGATATTAGTATCACCGAATAATTTTATCTTAGATGGTAAATAATTTTTATAGATCATTTAAAAACATTTCTCTTCTAAAATAACCTTTGTGAATTGAAAACATGTTTTAAAACATAACATGTTTTTGAAATTTTTTTACTATGAACATATATTTGAAAACATTAAATGAATTATGTGAAAAAAATAAATTTTTTAAAATAATTTCCTACATAAAAATTATATTCATGGATAATTTTAAAACATTTTTAAAAAATGGTTTTTGAATAAAACAGATTTTCGACCAAAAAGAGAAATATGTTCAGTTTTTTCATAAAAATATTTTATTAATTATCATAAGTACCAAAGAGTGGGACATTTGACTAATAAATGTATATATATTTTTTAAATAGAGTATAATTAAAATCATTATTTTTTGTGAGATTTGGATCATAATATTTCATCAAAGAAGTATAATTAGTAATAATCTTGAAAAGCATTGAGATTGGTTCAATAAACTTCTATCATTTGGCTACGTGGGATCATACTCTCCATATATGAAAATTAAAGTAAATTATGCATAAAATATCATGGAAATAATTATATTAATTAAATAACATGTAAAATTGAATTATATATACCTCAAAATAGAATTTGGGTGCATAACCAAACATGAGTCTCAATGAAGGAAAGTTAAGACAACACTATTTTACCGATTTAGTTACTTTAAATCTTAAACCCCGTGAAATAATGTGAATAGAATTGATAGGTAAATACCCATTAATTTAATTATAAGAATCAAATAATACATCCATGTAATGTATACACACCACACAAAAGTAATGGGTGGTGAATTAATCATTTATCTCAAGAAAATAAAAAGAGAGATGAAATCCTCTTACCTTGTGTCTTGACTCCCTTTGTACTCGTACAAGATTCCTTTATAAAAAATTTATATTTATTATAACTATTTTATATAATACTATTATTATATAAAATACCATATGGGGTTCCACTATGACTTTATGTTACCCTCTTGATAACAATTATTTGTTAAGGTTTCACTTTGGGTAATATCTGGTTGGTTCTTCGCTTGTGTCTTAATTTGTCATATATTTTGTCCTTATAATTATATCATTATTTCCATACTGTAACACATTATTTAAATATAATTTATATTCATTATATTTTTGTTATAATAATCTATATAATATGGATGTATGAAATGAAATACACTGTTTATAGAGATGGTAGGTCATACGCACGCATGGACGTTATTTTTTTAATTGCTGTCTTGAAAAGAAGAATGTAAAATAAATATTTGTCTATATATGTATATATATATTTAATTATTATAGTGTAATTATTATATCATATATATCATATATATTTACTAAACTCATCCATAATAAATTCTATGTAGTGTATGAATAAATCGCATCCTATTGAGGGGGTGGTAATCCACACTTCCTCAAATGAAATTATCGTATTTATTGAAAATGGAATGTAAAAAAGATATGTGTTGTAAAAATAAATATAGAAATTTAAATAATAAATAAATATAATATATGAAAAATATAAATATATTTTCCATCATAATTTTCATCATGTGATATAGTAAAGGAAAAAAATTAACAATAAATTTAGTGAGGCGGTAGTTCTCCATACACATAAACAATAGGTTTATTACCCATTAGACGGAGATCTGGGTAACCTTAGGTTAAAAAATTAGTTTAAAATACAATTATATTGATTATAATGGTGTTCTTATACAATAATTTAATAAATGTTTTGGAGGGGGAGAGAGATAATTAATGAAAGGATCTTTATAGAAGGCGTTACCTCTTAATCGGGTAGCTCCTTTTGGTTTATTCCAAATGGAATCCTTGGATTTCCTTCTACCCAAGGGGAGGATTCAAGGATTAAGGGATATTTTTTTGGAATTTTATTAGATATATATTGTATGAACATAAGATGTTTAATATTTTCCCAGAAGAGGGAGAGGTGGTGGCCTTTTATAGGGAAGGGAAAAGACACATTTGTGATTTTTGAAAACCAATTAGGTTTAAAATCATTTTTACCAAAAAAAAGTCATACAACCCCCCAAAAACACAATAATGAAATGTTAATGGATTAATTAGGGCCATAAAAATGGTTTGGGAAATGTTTTTATGTTTTTTTGGGTCTTAAATGTTAGGTTTAGTACTTTATTAACCTAATTTTTCTCTTATCCATTCTAATTAATTTTAATCACTTTCACTAATATATTGGGTAATTTTTTTTAACATTTTTATAAATTATAAATTATTTTGAATCCAAATATGGATTATATTTTTATAAATTATAATCATAGAATTGGAAGAAATTAATTTACAATTAATCTCACTGACGAGATGACACTTTGGGTTTTTAAAGTAAAAATGTCCAAACATTTATAATGTTTGTATACCCAATTTCAAAGTGAATTATTTTAAAATTACTTTAACTGGATTAAGTTTTAAAAACGTTATCTAAATAAACTTTGAAAAAAATTTAAACTATAATTTATCATTAGTAATAAATTATATGAAAATGTAGTTTTGAATTAAAATCCAGTATTTTTCATTATTCCTCAGAAAAATGAAGTTTCTCAGAAAAATACCAAAATTTCACCCAAAAAAATATTTAAAATCTAAATTAAAAATGATGTTTAATATATAAAATTAATGTTCTAAATGATTCGTATGTTAATTTTATTTTTTTCATAGAAGGACATGAAAAGTAGTATTCTGAGAAAATAGTATTTTTTTTAACATATATGGACATTAACCAAAATTATACCTTTCATTATAAATATGTATAATTTATATAAAATCACTATGAAAAATATTCTAAAATTAGTTTTTATAATTTATTTTACTAATTTGTACATCTTGGTTATAAATATTTCATTTAAATAATTATAACAATAAAATGATGTTTTGTAGAAACATCATTATTGCATGTAATAGACGCCAATTTTAATGCCCAGTTGATGATCCATATAATGTACACCAAGCATATAACTTGTGAAATGAATGTTTTAATTAGTTCATTATAAGAAATAAATGAACATTTAATTTATTCAAAAAAAGTTCCATAAAAAGTCAAGTTGTTATATTCTACACCCTTAAAATGAATTTCACAGTAAAAATTGACCACTTAGGTACGCAAATGAGGATACTTCTGTTTCATAATATCCTCAAGTTCCCAAATAGATTCTTATAATTGGTGATTTCTCCACAACAATTTATCCAGTTGAGTGGTCTTGTTTAATATAACTTTCTCTGACCACTCTAGAGTTTCAACAGGTTTATCTTCGTAAGAGAGATCATAATCCATTAGTATGACATTTGTGTTTAGTACATGTGAAGGGATAGGTATGTACTTTTTCAAGAGAGATATATGCAACAAATCATAGATTTGAGAGAGAGTTGGTAGAACTACCAAGCGATAGGTTATTGTCTTTATACGATCAATAATCTAAAATGGACTATTATACATAGGGCTTAGTTTCCCTTTTTTATAAAATCTCATAACCTTCATCTAGGGTGATATTCATAGAAACATCCTTTCAAGAACATAAATTTCCATATCACACTGATGGTTATTAGTGTAACTTTTCAGGTTGATTTGAGCTTCCTTGATATATGGTTGAATGGTTCTATCCTTCTCAACTGTTTCATCAATGATCTTATGTCCTAATAGTTTTATTCCTTCGACCACTTCCCAACATGTTGTAGATATAAATTTCTTCACATGGAAGGCTTCATAAGGTTCCATCTTAATTTTATAGTGAAATCTATTTTTGTAAGAAAAATCAACTAGAGGAAGGTATTGATCCCAACCACCTTTGATATCGAGAAAAAAATTCTCAATGTATCCTCTAGGGTTTTAATTGTACTTTAAGATTAATCATTTATCTCAGGATGATAAGAAGTTCTAAAACTCAATTCTCTATTAGGTTATTGTTGATGACTTCTCAAAAACTGTAAGGTGAACCAACGATCTCGATATGATATAATAGAATGTGGTAATTCATGTAACTGTACCACTTCTTTAAAGTATATCCAGGAAATATGATCTAAAGAGAAGTCATTTCTGATAGAGATGAAGTGTGCTAACATGGTAAGGATATTGACTACAACCCATTTATCATTAAACCCTTTAGATGTTTTCAGTAGTGAAATGACAAAATCCATATTGATATTCCCCCATTTCAATTTTGGTATGGGTAATGGATGCAACATCACTTTAGACATTGGTCTTCTGGCTTTAACTTACTGGCTACCAAGAACCAATATACAAACATTGAAATACCTCTCTGCATCCCTCCATAAGTATCCTTTTAATGTTCTTATACATATTTTCACTTCCCGGATGAATATATAATAAGGAACTATGAGCTTCCTCTAACAGCTCCTTCTTCAAATATAGTATGGAAGGAACACTTACATGGTTCCTAGACCTTATCATTCCATCCTACTCAAGGATAAACAAAAGATCATTTCTAACTTTCTTTTGTATATCTTCATCCTCCTTATACTCTTATTAAATCTTCACATGGATATTGGGTTGAACATTTATATCAAAAATATAATATTTTTCCCCATCAATGAGGATTTCTAGGTCTATAATTTTCAAATCCATAAATATTTGATATTTTTTTATCCTGATCATAGATAATCTAGCATGATACTTCTAACACAAAGGATCATCCACCGTGTTCAATTTCCCAAGGTCGTGATATATTGAGTGGTCAAAATCCATTTTAAACTCCAATAATCTTCTATGGTTCATGTTCAAATCCTTCTATATGAATATATATTTCAAACTTTTATGATCAATATAAATATCACACTTTTCTCCATAAAGATAATGCATCAATATCATTAATGAAAAAAATACCACTACTATCTCCAAATCATGAGTTAAGTAATTTCGATTATTAATCATCAACTCTAATAAGAAATATTTTATAACTATGTTATTCTTCATAAGAACACATCCCAATCCCTTGTTGGATACATCAATAAAGATTACAAACCCTTATCCACTATAGGGTAATGTAAGAATGGGTGCACTAACTAACATTCACTATTATTCCTCGAAATTTTCCTCACATTCATTTTTCCAGAGAAACATGACACCCTTTCTTGTTTAAATTATTAGAGGATTAGATATTCTTGATAAATTATCCAAAAACGGTCTATAATATCCATATAAGACATTAATGAAATGGATATCAGTCATTGTGGTTGGTTTAGTCCAGCATTCAATAGCCTCCATCTTTGATGGATCTACTTCTATAAAATCTCTGGAGATTATGTGACCCAAAAATGAAACCTTCTATAGAACAAATTCACACTTTGTAAATTTTACAAAAAAAAACATATCCTTATTTAGGGAATTTAGTATAATTATCAAGTTATATTCATGATCTTCCTTGCTAGTTGAATGGATAAGAATTTCATATATAAAGACTACCAAAAACTGATTGAGGAAATCTATAAAGAATCTATTCATCAAATCCATGAAGAGATAAGGGGAATTTTTTATTCCAAAAGTCATCACTATATATTCATAGTGTACATACCATGTGTCGATTCTGTATTGAGTTTATCCACCTTTTTAACTATAAATTGATGATATGGATAATGAAGGTCAATCATGGAAAAGTATTCAGCTATGTGTTGTTGATCAGACAAGTCCTTAATATATGGGAGAGGATACTTGTTCTTGATTGTGATCTGGTTAAACTACCGATAATCTATGAAGAGTCTTGTTGATTGATATTTGTTTCTCACAAAAAGAACCATTACACCCCAAAGTGGATCACTTGGTCAAATAAATCCCTTATTAAGGTTTTTGTCAAGTTTCTTCATCAATTCATGAAACACAATCACAGTCATTCTATTAGGAGACCTTGATATTGGTGTGAAACCATTTATATGTTCTATTGATAACTCAACTTCACTTTTTTAAGAATATTAGGAAACTATTTATAAAGAACATCCACAATTTCTCTAAAAATATGAATATCATGGATATTGATTTTCTCCCTTTCCATTTGAGATAAACAACCCCTTTAAATGATAATTAGGATCCATACAATAGATTTTATCTCCATAGGATATTCATACTTATTGTTAAATTTATGGATGATCATATGAGGGTCTAAAATATCAAATATAACATACCTCCCTTGACAATTAATGTGAACATTATGAAGATAAATCCAATCTATGTCTAAGATGACAACAAATTCAGACAAAGAACAAATGACAAGGTTTATGGAAGAAGATTACCATAAACATCAACCAGAGAGGAATAATAGGCTTCATATGAAATCAGCATACCACTAGGGTTTGGCACTACTAATTCTACATATAATTGTTTTTTGGAATCAACACCATTACCAAATTCTTCGGATATAAAAGAGTGGGTAGATCTAGAGTCAAAGATGAAATTTTCAGTTTTAGAGTGGATGATAATTGTACAATTCATCATGTCGTTGTCACATCCCTCATTTGAAATAGTTATTGCATGAGATTTCTCCTTCTACCATGGACTAAGAGGTTGTTGGAATTGATCATCATCACCATACTTGGCTTTGGGAAGTGATTAGCATAATTCACATTCTCCAAACACTTGTAGAACTGAATCATGGGAGGTTCATTGTGTGCAGCTTTCTCTCTATTTTCATTTAGATAAATTTTTCCAATCATTTCAACAATAAATTTCTCAATGACCTTCCTTTCTGAACATAAAAAATTTATTATACTACTTAATAAAAATTACCCCATGCTTCTTCCCATATTTAGATCAGGAAGGAAAACTCATCACCTTTTCTCTATGGTTTTTAGAGTTTCCTTTAAACTCAAACTTCCTCTTCTTGTCAAAACTGTAAGGTTTATACGTGACTGCTACCTCTATTTCAATTTTGATTGCAAAACACATAACCTCTTCAAATCTATTGAAATCTATTATGGATAGTTTACTTTTCAAACTTGGATTTAAGCCACTATAAAACCTAATAACGTTACCTTAATGTTGGATGATAATTCCTAAATAATACCTTGCATGTCTCGTGAAACTGTACTCGTAGGTACCAATAGAATCATTATCCCTTCGCTTCGACTCAAGGAACACATTCTACATCATGGTACAATGAATTCAAGGAAGTAAATTTTTGAAAAATATTTTCTTGAACTCATCTAAATCCATGGATTCAATCTCATATTTCTTCCTCATATTCCTGATTAGAGTCCACCACTATTCTGCATTTCCTTCTAACTCATAGACAACTAGAATTATTTTCTAATCCTCCTTACACTGGAGAACGTTGACTTTATTTTCAGTAGTATTGATCTGTTTTTTTAACATCTGTATTAGATTACCCTATAAAATAAGGTGGATGTTGGATCATGAAGGACTCAACAGAATTTTTTTTCCTCTATTTCTCATTTGGAAGTCCACCATGATTCATATCATGAGAAAGTTGGGTGATCATAGAAATAAGGTTTTTCATTCTAGCTCTAGTATCATTTGGTTTCCCTGGATCATAATCAATGCATTTTTTATCGCAATCACCATCAACATATTTCCTTCAAATTCTAACCACTGACTAAAACCAAAAGCGTAGAGTAAGAAATAATTATCACAATAAAGAACCACATAATCATGAAAAGTCACTCATAGAATATCTAAATTGTGACAAATTTCATAATCTATTACAACTTCATTTTATCCTGGGTTAGTCATAGTAATATTCTATTCAAATCCTTTTTAATGGACTATGAAGAGTTTTTTAATTTCCAAGACATATCCCTGAAAATTGTTAAACCATTCAAGCAACAAGGCCAATTTTCGTGTACCAAATTACCCTAATTCATGCCCAAGACATCTTGTCGAAGTTGATACCCCAAGGTATATCAGTACTATAGCCACATCCACTTGTCGTATCCATAAATGGATGTATTTTTATGAAATCACAAACTCTATCCTTTTCTAAAATTCTAGGACATTTTCCTATGTGTTTCATTATACTTAGACTTATCTTAAGACATATCCTTAGGGTTTTAACTATGTTTTTTTCTTCCTATATTCCAAAGGTTATCTAAAACTTTTCTATAATACCAATTATAGTGACCCTCAATCTTTAAAAATTAACATTACATAACATTTGTGTAATACTAAAAACATTATACAAATATACACTCAAAGACTGTACAATTCTAGAGCCTTTGTAAACATGGAAACATAAGAACTGGTAAATAAATGAGATACATAATTTTCCACTAGGTTCTTCTTGACTAGAACCCTTCATAGACACATCAAACAAAATACATATCTTCATAACCTAGTGGAAGGAAACGTAAAAGACGTGAGATTAAATTTTCAGTAAGGGTTAAAAAGGGAGAAACATAATCATAATCATTAGCTTAATGGTATCAAAACATTATCATGAAAATAGATGTTCATACCCTATATATCAAATAACAAAAACATGAATCATGGCATAAATATTGGTAGTTTAAAATTCCTGAATCATGAGGAAATAAATAACATAAGTAATGAAATCATATCAAAGGAATAAAAAATGTAATAGTTAAAAACACATAAGTATATATAATGATTTCTATAGTATTAAACTCATTTCAACATAGACCATTTTAGGGGACAAAGTCCTATAATGAACTGTGTTCACACCTCGTTTCAACCATATATTGCAAAACTGAGTTCACTCTTTATTCCAGACCAGTAATACAGCACCAATATAATCTATCGTTCCATTCATTACTATCTCATGAGATATAAATCTTTACCCAATGCATTATAGAGAGATATAGGTCCCACCCATCTCATTATGGAATCATACGTAAATGTTCCACAGGGTTATAAACCATCCTATCAAAACCCATGAAACGAAAAGGGTATTGAAAACAGGTTATCATATCATAACCTAGGGAAAAAACTGTTTTCATAATCATTTCATAATAGATATATTCAATGAAAATAATCATGATTCAAAATCATATAACTTTTGAAAAAGAAATGGGTTTCATAATCATCATGGCATCAAGGAATTAACTATTCAATAATGAATAAGAATGTAAACATTGAATAATTTTCCTAGAAAAACGTGAGTAACACCAAAAAAATTTATCTTATATGGGAAATAATTTTTAAAAAACATTTAAAAAAATTTCATTGGGAGAATATAATTTTTCTATTAAAAATTATTGTTAAGACATAAAACATTTTTGAAAACCATTTTCATTGAAAATAACATTGAAAAAATAAATATAAAGCACTGAAAACCAAAAAAAACATTTTTCAAATCATTTCATCCCAAAAAATGATCTTCAAGGATCATTTTAAAATATTTTTTAAAACATTTCTAAAAACATTGTTTTTAAATAAAACATATTTTTGATCAAAAAGAGATATACAATAAGTTTTTTCTTAAAAACATTATATTAATTATGTTATGTACCAAAGTGTTGGAAAGTTGTTATAATACATGTATATATCATGAATAAATATAGTATAAGGAAACTCATAACTGTTCTTGAGAGACGGATCATAATATTTCAAACAAGATGTATAATTAGTAACAATCTCGAAAAGTGATTTGAGTGTTTCAGAAAATTATTACCACTTGGTTACAGGACATCATACACACCATATAAGTAAAGGAAATTATATAAATCATAAAATATCATGAAAGTAAATTCATTCATTAGATAACATGTAAAATGGAAGTGTATACCCCTAAAAAAATTGAAGTGCATAACCAAACATGAGTCTCAAAGAAGAAAAATTTAGACAAATCTATTTCACTAATTGGTATATTTTGAAACGTAAATTCCATGACATAATTAGAATGAAATGAATATGTAAATACCCATAAATTTAATTATGATAATAAAATAATTCATTCAATGGTAGTATACACCCCACACAAAAGGAAGGTATGCGGAATAAATCCCATAGTTTTTTTCCAGAACTCAAAGGAGAGATCGGGAGGGTTTTAGTGATAACGGTTCTCATCCTATGACGGCGATGGAATTCACATCAGTCCCTCACCCATATGTGGGGGAGGGACCTCCAACGTCCTACAATGGAACTACATCCCAAGTATTTTCCCCTCTCTCCCACTTGGATTCTCTTCCCTTTTTTCCGCAAATATCTGTGTGCCCTAAGGTCCCAAATTTATATCGAAGTTCCTTCTAGTTTTTGATTTCTTCTTTGGAGTTTACCAAGGACTAGGCTCTTCATAGTATCTCTTATGATTCTCATTTTAAGCAGTTTTGGCCTTCTGTGGATGCATTTGACAGATGTATTTTTGGGTCTTGTGGTTTGATAGATCGTTCCAGGGTTGGCCTACTCGACAGTGGAAATATGATGATTTGATTTTCCTCAGAGGAAGGATTAATTAGGGCTTTGTCTAGTTCTCCCATAACTACAATGTCATTTGTGTTTCTATCTTCCAGTGGACCTATTATATTCATATGAATCGTGATATACCAATAGCAGTAGTCTGGGAAACCTTCTCAGAACATCCTTTACCTTTTCAAAACCCTACAATCTTGCACATGTTTGGGAATATGATAGGTAGATATCAATGCTCATCAGCAGGACCCATGCTATTTTCCACCATTTTTCTCCATGTATTTTTGTAGAAGTTGATGTTTCCATGATGCCAATAGACTATGTGTGGATTTTTGTGGGAGAGGAGTTCTGATGGAAACAGTTCGTGGATTTTGAGGATTGGTTTGATTTTTGTTCTACCTGCAAGAGAATTGGCCATGTTACGGTTCAATGTAATAAGGAATTCATGGCGTGTGATCCTCAAAGGACGGAGGACTCAAATTTTTGTGGAAATGGTTAAAGACTGGTCGGAGGTTTGGTTGGAAAGTGCCTTCTATATTCATGTTTTATTCCCAACCCATCCCTTGGTGTTCATCGTACTTCATAGGAGGGTAACATTTTGGTTTCTAATATTTTCAATCTGCTGAACAATGATCTGGGTATTCATATTAGTGTTGTGCTAGTCCCTTTGGGTCAAGAAGGAATAGGGGTGAGTTATTCTATTAATGATGGTAGTCTGGTCCCTTTGGAGACCTCCAAAACTGGGAATAGAAGGGTTTTCTTGGGGAAGTGGAGAGAAGAAAGGGGGTGATGGAAGTTAATATAAGACATCTTATGTGGAGGTAATTCTCTCTAGTCATGGTAATATTGGACGAGAAGTTACTCTATATCATTATTTTATTAGATTTAACAGGTCTTGCCCGAGATGTGAGTTACCAGTCATGTTGGGTAACCGCTTTGAGGGACTAGGGAATGAAGATCGTGACCAGGAGTTAGACCAAGCTGAGAATCCCAATGAGGAGTAGGGTTTTCATTGGGAGATTTCTGGTTATGAGTCACCTGGTATGTTCATAGATGACAATGCACAATATTTCCAGGATATTGACATCTACGGTTTTACGAGAGGATGGGTCAGTAAGGAAACAATAAAGGTCAAAAGGATTACTCTTATTTACCATTACCTTTGGAGACACGTTCAGACAAAAAAAGATAAATCCAAGAATATAGAATGTCTTATTAATTCTGATGGGAAGTCTGCCCGAGTGGAGGGTGTGGTATACAGGGAAGCTTCCCCTATGGGTGACCTGCAGGCTGGAATTGATGCTCCTATGGAGCTGGTCCTTCATTCTGGAGAAGCTATGGAAGAGGAATTACTCTCGATAAATGCTTCCACATAATATTCTATTAAGATGATGGGAAGAACCATTATTTTGGATACTACATGGGAGAAAAGTGATTGGATTAATAAGAAGTACCTGATTTTAGTTAGAGGCTTCATTGAAGTGAAAATCATTCATGAAGAGTTATTATAAATGTGGGAAAAACAAGTGATACGCAATGATGACCTTATTAAGGATGATCCAGAATCATTGGTAACTTCTATTTCCTCAATGACATTTAGGGATAATAATTCCAAGAAGCTCATGGTAAATTTTAAGAACTATGTTTTTTCCTTTAGTGCTCATTCTGGGTGATTCTGTGGTTTCTCAATTTTTACACAAAAGTTTTTGATAATAAAAAATTATGTTTCATTCAGTATGGAGAATAGATAATTTATCTCATGAAAAGAAAAGGTGATTTGAAATCCCATAACCATGTATCTTGAATCTATTTGTACTCATACAAGATTCTTGTATAATTAATAAAATTATATTATTAAAATATTATAGAATAATATTATTATTTTAACACCATATAAAATTTTATTATGACCATATATTATCTTCTTATTAAAAATTATATGTAAAGGTTTGACATTGGGTAATATCCACTTTGTTCTTTTCATTTTTTATTTTGTTATATCTTTATTCCTTAAAATAATATCAATATTTCCATAATGTAAACCATGATTTAAATATAATTTATATTCACTATATTTGTTTTATAATAATCTATATTATATATATGTATGAAACTAAATACACCATTCATGGGAACCATAGTCCATACATACACATGAACGTTATTTCGGTTTAATTATTGTCTTGAAAGAAAGAAAGTAAAATACGTATATATAAATATGTATATATATATATATATATAATTATTAAATTAGATTTATGATGTCATATACATCAAATATATTCACTAAACTCATCATTAATACATTCCATATAGTGTATGAACGAATCGCTTCGTTTTGAGGGGTAGTAGTCCACACTTCCTTAAATGAAATTATCGTTTTAACAAAAAACGGGATATAACAACATATGTTTTTTAAAATTGAATTAATATGATTAAAAAAATATATAATATATGAAGTATATAAATAGATTTCTCGTTATAATTTCCACTATAAGCAGGAATAATGGAAAAATGAACAATTATCATTTAGTGAGCTGGTAGTTCATCGTACACATAAACAATATTTTGTTACCCAATAGATGGAGGTGTGTGTATGTTCAGGTAAATACATTAGAATAAAAACATTCCCGTATAATTCAGATACTAGTTTTTTAATAAAATAATGGAATAAATAGATTTTACGGTGTGGATAACAAAAATAAAGGAATGGATCTTGAGAAAAGACATTACCTATTAATCAGATAACTCCATTTGGTTTATGTCAAAAGGATTCCTTGGATTAAATTATTCCAAATGGTATGATTCTAGGATGAAGGGAGGGATTTTGGTAAGTTTATTGGTCAGATATTCTTTGAACCAAAGATATTTGAGATGTGTGATGAAGAGGGAGAGTTGGTGGCCTTTTATAGGGAAGGGGAAGGACACACTTGGCATTTTTTAAAACAAGTTAGGTGTACACACGTTTTTACCAAACCAAAACCATAAAAAACCCTCCTAACTAATGAATGGAAGGTTAATAGATGAAATATAGACATAAAATGGGGTTTGTAACGTTTTATAGGACGTTTTATATCTTAAATTAAAGGTTTAATACTTTATTAACCAAATTGTTCTATTAACCGTTGTAATTATTTTTTATCACTTTTACATATATTTTTGCTCAAAAACAAATTTTAAATTATTATATATTATAAATTATGATTATTCCAAATATAGGGTACATTTTTCAAAATTCTAATTATAAAATTTGTATAAATAAGTTTAAAATTAATCTCGCTGATGGGATGACACTGCGAGTTTAAAATGTAAAAAGGTCTAAACTATTGCCAAGTTTTTATACCTAATTTATAAGTTATATTGATTTCAATGACTTAAATTGGATTAATTGTTATATTTTTTGTCTATATAAACTTTTAAACCAATTTATAATATAATTTAACCTTATAAATAAATTAGATGAAAAAGCAGTTTTGAATTAAAATATGGTATTTTTCACTATTCACCAAAAAGTGAAGTTTCTCAGAAAAAAAATCACCCTAAGATAATTTAGATATTATAAATTCAAAAATGAATTTTATTTTATCAAATTAAATTTATAAATATTCTTAAAATTAATTTTATGGTTTTTCATAGAAGGACATGAAAAGTAGTGTGATTGATAAAATATTATTTTTAAACATATAAGGATTTAACCAAAAATTGTATCTTTCATTATCAATATGTTTTATTTATATAAAACCATTATAAAAAATAATTAAAAATTATTTAATGCTATTCATTCTACTAAGATTACTGTCTAGGTTATTATTATCTCATTTAAAGAATTATAATGATAAAAGGATGTTTTGTAGAAACATCGCAGTGGCGTGTAATGCACTTCAAGTCATATGCCAATTTGATGTCCCATGTAACATACGCCATGAACATGTCATATGAAATAAAATTTTGACTTATATCATTTAAAAAAAATGAAAATTTAATTTATTCAAATAAAAGGTCAATAAATACTGGGGGTGTTATAATTATAGAAACCCAAAATTTTAATACATAGATATCACATCCCAATTGATCAATATTCATTACATAATATAGAAATAATTTCCAAAATCATATAGGTATAATGCCTTTGTAAACATCAAAACATAAAAAATGGTTCATAAAATATTTAAATCATCACCAACTATGTTCTCTATAACTATCACCCTTCATGGACATATCATTCTTAGTATCCTTATTCATAAACTATGGAAAGGAAACAAAATAAATAGTGATATCATATTCCAATTAAGCATAAGAAATGGACATGTAAATGATCACTTGAGAATAAAATTAATATAAGGGTATTATGGAATTATCATAACATTTGAAAATCGTAACTTTCAAATCATAGATCATATTCTTAAGTCATATACTAAATCTTACAATTTTATAAGACATAAATCATAAAGGAATAAAATAACATGACTTGTGACAGCATAACATTGGAATAATACATAAATATGTGGCATAAATTAATGAATATAAAATCATTTCCTTAGTATTCAATGATAATTTAAAAGAATATAATAGTGGAATGGATTTACTTCACAAACTGTCATAGTAGTCTGGGTTCACTCCCAAGATAATCGTAGTGAAAAAATTCACTTACTAAAATATTTTCACTCCCCATTACTATATTTTTAATCTCATGATATATCAATCATAACCTAATTCATTAGAAAGATATATAGGTCCCACCCATCCATGGTTATAATGTGATCATTGTACTTGTTTATAATGTAACCACCATACTTTTTTATAATGTGACACCATCCTTGGTTATAACATAACTGTTACCCTTTGTTATAATGAAACCACCGTCCTTGGATATAAAATAACCATAAAAACGTAATTAAGATCATAAATATGTGTTCCACGACATCATAAAATATACATTACATCATCACTTCATAACCCATGAAATAAAATTGTTTCATAAACATTTCACCAAGTAAATATAATGTAACCCATGGAAAAAAAATTCATAAGCATGTCATCAACATAAATATTAACCATCTTAAGGAGGATTTAAAATGGAATCTTTGGATTATATCCCTAATAAATAATAATTAACATCAAAGATTTCATTTTAGATAGAAATTTACTTATAAAGATCACTTGGAAAATTTCATGAGAAATATATACTTTTCACTTTAAAATCACATCCTTAAAATCTAAAAAATCCCAAAATATTATAGAAACATTTTCATTGAAAATAAACATTTATAATTTTAATGTATCATTCAAACAATTGAGTGGTCTTTTTTTATGGTAAATTTCATTAATAATTTATAATTTAAAATAAAAAAATTTCTTCTACACTTTTTCAAAAACAAAACAATCATAAAATAACAAGAATATTTCTTTTTGAAACATTTTTAAATTTAAAAATTGGATAAAAATGACATTAAAAATATAGTATAATAGTAAATAAATTCATTAAATCATTTTTTGAAAACATGTATATGGAAGAAAAAAGCTTCTCAACTGAAGGGACAAATAAAAATTATTTTAGTTAAAAATAGATTTTCAATTTCATGAGTACTATAGGTTAATAAAATGTAATTAGAACATATATTTTCAAAAAATTACCAAAATATAAGTAAATTAATGTGTTTATTGATAGTTATATCATAATATTTTATAATAAAAAACATAATCATAAACAATCCTAAAACATAATAAGATCATAACATAAAACCCATACCAATTTAGTTAACTTTGAATCATAATCATCATAAAAGAAATAAAAATATTTGGATTTGTATATAGAAAAAAATTAATTATAATAATCCTAAAAAAATTAGGTATATAATATACACTACAAAAAAGAAACAAGTGGTGGCATGTGTCCCACAGAAATTAAAGTGAGATGAAAATACCTTACATTCAGTACAACTTTATTTGTACGCATTGGAAAACCCTGTATAATTAATATAAATTTAATATAAATATATTAAAAAACCAATACTCATATATATAATATCATATATTATTTTCTTTTAATATTTTATCATCCATTTGATAATAATTCATTACTAAAATCGTTGTTCTGGGTGATATATGCTTCATTTTTCATGTATGTTGTGGTTCAGTAGTTTTGGTCCGTGTATTTTCACAATTATTCCATCATTTTAATAATTTTTATATTGATATAAATATAATAAATATTCACTATATACATTTTTATATTCATTCATAAATTAAAGAGATGGAAAATTGTATTACACTATTCATGGAGATGGTAGGTCGTACATACACATGAACGTTGTATCCATTTTTAGAAGAATGGATTGAAATAAATGTAAATAATAACTAAACTATAAAGAATAATTATTATATCATGTATATTCATTAAATCCATACTTATTACTATCCATGTAAAACATAAATAAAAAATGAATCATATCATTTTGTGGAGATGGTAGTCCACACGTACGCACGATCAACATTACTGGTGTCCAATGTTTTGGAAGGTAATAAGTTAGGATTGTTATTATCATTAAAGAGATATAATTATGTCATATATATAATATATAATCATTTAAGCCATCATATTACCCTTCTATAAAATATGGCGATGAGAAATGAATTGTATAATTGTGTTGAGATAGTAAGTCATACGAGTGATATTTTCACATATCATTTATTGGAAGGATGGTGAAAAAATTAAGTTTCATAATCAGAGTAACATTTAAATATATTTTAGATATTTAATTGATTATTTTTTAAAAAATATAACTGATTTATTTAAGGTAAAAGAATAATTAAAAATAAAGTTATTGGTTAAGTCAATCACATCTTGATTAAAATAACACAGTTAGATCTACTCTTAAAGGATTTAGGGTTGGTATTTTGGAAAACCATAACCTCTATAATGTGAATATAGAAATAGATAATTTATTTTTTAGGTCCTAGTGGATATAGAACACTCAAGTTGGTGTGAAGAAGATAATGGATTGGTCTCAATTTATAGTAGTGTGGAATGGTTCTTTTGGAATTTTATAAAATATTAAAATAATATAAATTAATTTTGATGCTCAAATGGTACAAATTTGATAATATTTTAAGATAATATTAGTATGAGTTTAAATAATATCATCCAATTAAATTTTAAAAAGATTGGGTCACATTTTAACCATTATAAGTTTGTTTAAACCCTTTGCTAACCCTTTGGACCACTATCGTAGTATTAAAGTTTCTTACCATTTAAGTGTTAATAATTTTACTATAAATTGTAAAAAGATGATAAATGGGTCATTTATTATTTTTATAAAAATATCCCATTCATTTATCTAAATATAATATATTTATGAATTCTATATCATTTAATGAAATATTATTTGTTATAAAATATCACTAAAGTCATTTATAACACGATTCATTTAATTTGACATTAAATACATCCAGAAAAGGGGGGATTATAATATAATGATTCCAAACATCCAATTTGTGTTATATATATCTATAAAATTCTTGGGACACATTAAACCATTCAAATTATATCGCCTTTTTTATTTTTAAAATCATTTATTTTAATTTTCTATTAATTGAATAAATTTTGTATTTGTATTGCACAAGAATTTAATGTAATTATATGATTTTTAAAAATTAGGAATAAATTTTTGCCATTAAAATAATAATATTAATATCAATATATAAATTTATATTCACTCATAAAACTATTTGGACCCTATATGAACATATAATATATATTAAAAACTTGGAGAGAGACAATTTTTAACATTCTTTGCATTAAATATTATCTAAGAAATATTCCAAGAAAAGTGTAAATTAAAAAACTAAATGTCTAACCTAAGTTTATAATGGTATAATTTCATTTAACTAATAGTAATTAGTATGAACAATTATGGCATTATCACATATTTTTAACCTAGATTAATCGTATTTACTCTTTACATAGATGATAAATTTTACCACGGTTACTATTAATATGAACCAAAAATAAAAAGGGCCTAATAAAAAAAATTAACCCTTTGATTAAAGATTTGGAATAAATTTTATAAAATTCAACATCTATAAGTTATAGAAATAAATTTTAAAATAATTTCTCAATAAATGGTGAAACCTACTTTTAGAAAAATATGATTTTAAGAATAAATATAGATTTATTCTTATCAAATGCCTAAAAATTATGAATTTTAACACATGTAATTGAGTATATAATATATAAATTTAATTAAAAAATAAATATATTTCATTAAAATAATTCACCACTAGTGTTCCATTAAATTTATAAAGATAAAAAAACATTTAACACGTAAAACCCATTTTTTAGAAAAATGTATTTTTACCAATAAAAATGTATTTATACTAAATTTAGAGAAAAAATAGATTTAAAAATATAGAATTGGAGTGATTATAATATAAATAACACTTTTAACCCATTTTAAAACAAAATGAAATATAGAACATTCTTTTTTCAAGAAAACAAAAAAATTACTATTCACTAGAAAAACAATATTTTCATAAAATTATCAAAAAAATCATATTAATATAATATCAATATAATTATTTAAAAAAATTTATTAATTTTATAAAATAAAATTTCAAAAAATTATAAAATTTATTCTTAATATTTTCACTCAAAAATGCAATAAAAATCATTTTTTAAGGAAATATATTTTTAAAGAATAGAATGACATTATGAAAATTTTAGTGATTATTTAGTAAGAATTAATAAATAAATTTATATTAAGTCTCACTTTTATAGATTTTTTATAAATTTTCTAATCCATTCCATTCCTACTAATTAACGTCTTGGAAATAACTATCACAAATATTAATATTTTAATAGTATAACCTGATTTTTTTAGACACGGTGTTTCGTGTAACACAAAATATCAAATAAATTTAATTATTTAAATAGAAATATTTTCTGTAATAATAGGGTGTTACATTCACCCCCCAAATAAAATTTTCCTTTCAATTTTGAACATTTTCTCAGTAATCAAATATTTGATATTTGAAAACCCCATAATTAAAAATCAAAACAAAAAAAGGGTTAGAAAAATTTCATCTTGATATGAGAGGATTGAAACTACCAAGGTCATATATAATAATTCAAAACTCAATCTTGGAATAGGAAAACAATAGTGGAATACGAAAACATGGATATGAATGATAAAACTAACATCAAGGGACTAATATTGAGTGATAGTGGACATGTTTAGGATAATGTAAACAAACACAAAACCATAAATATTTTTGATGAAAAGACCATTGATTCATGGGAAATGAAATTTATAGTGACCCTATTCATGATCCACTTAGCTTATGCTCTATGTTGGTGTTTCATTGGGCCTTAGGCACACATCCTTGGATTCCAAAGGATTCCAATAAGCAGTGATGGTCTAATTAGGCGATATTGAGGAGACTATACCTTCTAGAGATGATAATAATAATGATCCATATATATTACATAGGAAAAGAAGGACTATAACCCTATAAGCAACATAAAAAACACAACATTAACAATAATTCCAAAGGCATCATACCATCTGTAGATAAATACTCATGTCATGAAAAAATATACATTATAATAAATTCATATAAATAAATGAGAATAGTTTCCCATGGCCTACCTTAAAAAAAATATATATAATCCCAAAATAAGGGCCAACATGATGTAAAGAAACATCAGGGCCCATAATAAATCAATCCCATGCACTTGTATCTCCCTAATCACTATGGGCGAGAGTACAGACATAATCCCAAAACTAATCCCAAATACATAAAGGTTTAACTAGTCCTCATGGGATAAAGTAGGTTGTTAGTGTGAAATAAGTAGGCATCCACCATGGTTTACATGACTTACATTCATGTTTATGCAAGTGTATGAATAATATAATTATAAAGTAGAAGCACATGCATTTAAAAATTAAACCACTTCCCTTGTCCTCAATAGCCAAAAGGAAGTGTTTACCAGCTTCGGCCAACGTCGTTATATTTCTAAGAACATTCCATCATATATATATATATATGCTTATATTCATACATCATATATCTATAAATATGTATCTAAATTGACGTGGACATATGGCTTAGTTCCTATGAATCCCCTTGAGAATATTGATGTGGTTCATTTTTAATGAAATTTTCCACATGTTTTTTTTCTTTTTTATTGTACTTTAATTGTAAAAAAATTATTTTAATTAATAATTAATAACTTCTGTAAATTGTGTACATTTATTCTTAAAATAATAGTTATATGTGAAAATAACATATTTTAGTTATAATTTTTGTCTTTTAAAATAATTTTAAAATTAAAATTCCATTATGATTTAACATACATTTTATTTATTCTTATGTTTTAATTTAAATTTAAAATTTTCTTTGATTTTGTTATTTAATTATGTCATTTCTTGTGTTTTTAAAAATAATAATTTTATAAATTCTTTGAATTAATTAATTATTCTGTAAATAAATAAATTTGGCACTTTAGTTTTTAATTATTTAAATAATAAAATTAATTTCAATAGTTATATTTTTTCATTAAATCTTTAAATTATTAGTTTTCTTTAGTTTTTAAAATAATTCATTGATTTTATTAATTAATTTAATTAATTTTAGAAAAGAGGATTTTTTTTGTTTTTTAAAATTGTTTTAGAAAATTACGTTTTATGTTGTTTTAAATTAATATCTAAGAATTAGAATACTTAATAATTTAAAAATAATGTTATTTTTTTTTATTAAAATTGGATTTTTTTTTAATTTTATGTGCTAATATAATTGATTGATAAATTTATTCAAATTTTTAACGAGTTTGTAGGAAACATCTGGTAGAACCTCCCAGCGGTGACTCATTGAGTCACCACCACCGCGAGCCATCCCCATGTCACTGTTTCTTTCTCCTAGTGGTGATTCCTGTACTAACGGCCATCCCCTCTACTCCAGCCTTCATACCACCGGATCCTTCACTGAGCGGTGCCTACCTACCAATTTTACTCCACCAACAGTGACTCCCAGTCACTGTTATGCCACAAAAGTGACTCCACAGTCATTGTTTCCATTCCACCACCAGTAACCATTCTATTCCCTCCCATTCCCACCACCATTGTTCTAAATTTCTCAACAGTCACTCCACAGTCACCATCATCAATTCCACTGACCACTAAAACTCCTTCTTCTCCACTTTGACTATTTCACCTGCCACAGTCTTCCCTAACAGTAGCACATAGACAACCGAAACTAAAATTTGAGGAAACAAATTCTAGTAGAAATCAAAACAAAATCAACAATGTTCTCCAGATCCATTCAAATTGGAAAAAATCCCAAATCTATTTCAATAACATATCTGGAACCAAATCATCATCACTGATGGAGACACTTCCTTACCGACCCACCACGACCTCTTCACCATGAGTACCGGCCTCCTTATCTTTATATCTTCAATAATGTGATGCTAGTCTCACCACTATCAGCTGAGCCTGAGCCTCCCGTAGCTCATTTTCTGTCACCACTAAATCCTGTCGGCAACCACCACGTGATCCTTTCTTCCCATATCTGAAAGAAGCATGATGAGATCATCACCGATCACAGTCAAGCACTCCACCTCCAACCTTCCTCCAAATATCCAAAGAGTGGTCAAATCCTCCTCCTCTCCCTTTTCCTCCACTGTGCGGTAAACCCCCCCCCCCCACCACCACCACCAAATCCATTCTTCTTTTTTTTTATTTTCAACTTTATTTTACATATAATATATCAAATTTAATAATAAAAAATTAAATTAAATTATATATATTTTATAATAATAAATATAATAATAATGTTATTTATAAAAATAGTAAAGTAAACTTTAATTGAGAATTATATTTCATAATTTATATGATTTTATAATTGAATAATTAAATGAATTACTCTTGTAAATTTAATTATAATAATATAAATATATAAATATGTTTTAATAGTATATTAATAGGTATTTATAATTATTTTATTTTGTATGTAATTAGTTTTTTATGATTAAAAATAAATATAATATATATTTTTATGTATTATTTAGTTTTATTTTGTAATTATTGGTTGTGTTTTTCTGTTTCTAGGAGAGATCATGCCTGATGGTGGTGTTTTCACTTTCATTCAGTTAGATAATTCATGCTCGAGGGATTTTCGGGGTTGATGTAGCCCAATGAAGGTGCAACATAGAGGCCCATGAAAAGATGCAAGAATGGAGTAAATGATTCTTAGGAGTTCCCTAGGCGGGACACATAACATTTATTTGAGAACCATTAGAGACAAGGATATAATTATACAAGTCACCCTGATCACTTTCACTTCTACGAAAATATTTCATGACCACTTCCACATCTTTGAGAAACAAATTAGGGAGAAAATCATACCATTCTATCCTCATGATTCATTCTATGGGAGATCGAGAACGCATCATCATCACCATTGAGTAGTAGTCGGAGCATAGAAATTGGATATTTTATAGAGATCAAGCAGGTAGATGGAACACTTTCATATTTTCCTCAATTTTATCATTTTTTTATAGCATGAACTTTTTTTATAATAAATCATTTTTTATATTGAACTCGACTATTCATGGCTAATTTCCTTCAGGGGAATTAGTAGATCTGATTCCTAATCATATATTTTCCTTCATTCATGTAATTTTTTTTAATAGAATGTCTCTCTCCCTCTCTCATTCTCTGGGAAATTTTATTTTTCAATATATTAAGAATTAGTGAAAACTGATCTTTATCGAATCAAGAATCGAATTGTATTTAATCATTAAATTTAACTAAAAATTGATTGAGTCTCAATAAAGAGAAACTCATTGAGTTCAAATGAAACATTAAACTCAATAACTTCTGATTTGTCTTTAATTAGTTATTGTAAGATTACTACAGTTGATAAACTATTGAAGTCAAATAGTCATAGGATGACCAAATTAAATATATGATTAACCACTTTTAATCAATTCTAGATTACACAATTTAATGCATGAACAAAGGAATGTCTGTTTAAGTATTGGCCAGTTGATTTCTTCCTCTTCGTCATATTGATTGTTCTCACTGCTTTCTCACTGCCTGTATGTATTTTCTACTTTTCTTCCTTCACTCACATTCACTCTCATTCTCACACCAAAATCATTATTTATTTCACAATCACAGCATCCCCACCATTGTTTTTTATTTTGTTTTCTTTAATTTTTGTGTGGTTTTGTTTTATTTTTTGTCTTAAGAACAAAAAATAGTCCCTCCCTATGGTTCAACCATGTCTTACCATTGTACTTGGTATCAATTAGGTTTAAAAATTCAAATTTTGTGTGCTTAATTACGCACGATGTCATATTTTGGGTGCATTTACTGGGGAGAGTGCGTGCGATGGAAAAATCACATATAAAAAGTGAAGAAAAAATTTAAAAAAACATGAAGCACAAAAAAATTAATAATAAAAAACCAGTTAAAAATATATAAATACAAAAAAACTATTTAAGAAATTTGAAATAAAAAAATATAAATAAATATTCATTAAAATAGTAAAATATTTTGAAACTACTACTGCATAAAACTATGTAAATGTTTAACACCTTAGATCATATTTTCACTGAAATTGAAAAGCACCTAAAAGACTTAAAAATGAATAAGAAAATATAAAATGGAACTGAACATATAGGTTGAGAATGAGAACCAAAACCAAAACAACACATTGCCTAAAAATATCAATCATACTGGTTATAAAATAGCAGATAGGCATAGCTTGAGAGAGTTTTTATTGCCCACTATGTCTAGAAACCCTTCTCGCATAAGTCCCTCACCAAGATCTAGAAATTATGAAATCAAACCGTCTATGCTGAGTCAGATTCCAACCTTCAAAGGAATACCTAGTGAAAACTCTCTTGAAATAATTTGAGATTTCTATTATAGTGTCCATAAGCTTCCAATGAGAAGTCTAAGTGAGGAAGAACTTAAGTTGAGAGTGTTTCTCTTCCGCCTCAAGGGAAATGGAAGATCATAGTTCCAACATTTAGAGGAAGATATATTTGTCACCTAAGATCAATTATATAATGCCTTTACCATAAAATTATATCCCAATAGGTTGTCCTCGGATATTAGGCATAATATCACTAGATTCTTTGAAGATGAAATGGAGTTGTTTCATGAATCATGGAAAAGATTTGGAGGATTACATAGGAAGTGTCCAAAACACCAGTGCACCCCCCCCCCCAATTTCTCAAGGACACATTCTAAAACTACCTTATCCATTACTAACAAAACTTGGTGGATTAATATGTTGGAGGGGACTTCCATGATAGGAAAATTGAGGATCTCAAATATATCTTCCATACTTTAGCACAAAAATCCATGAAGAAGTGCTCTATAAGAAGAACCATTGTTAAGAAGGAAACCGCTCCTTCCCATAAAGTTAAATCTAAGGATATTGGGTTCTTTAATGACAACACTCATAACACACATATGGATAAATTATACCACTATGGAATGTATGGGCACACATAGACTTATTGCCCCAACTTTTACATGACCAACCATTCTCTTGAGAGTGCATTTTGGACGGCTATAGTACAAAGATATAGGCTAGGGAAGATCCTTTCTCTGACACCTATAATCAGGGTTATAGGAACCACCAAAACATTTCTTGGATAGTGCAGGGAGTCCTTTGACTTACTGCCCCTCTGGGATTCCAGCGGCCTCTAAGGAAACGGTTCCAAACCCCAACCCCTACCACAACCCCAACCCAAGGATGATTAATCCAATTCAAAATATGAGTTGAGGGATATAGTTCATTGTTTTATAGGGATATTTTATGAATAAAATAAAAGAAATTAATTATATAAAATTCAAATGGACTTAGGAATGAAAAATAAGGAAATTAAAATGCTGGAGTTGGCTAGGTATATGGGAAGTAGAGATAAAGATGGATTGTACAGTACCACTAAATCCAAGCCCAGGGAAAATGATATGGATGTGACCACTATAAGTGGTATCCAAACCCACCAAGAGACTAGTAAATAACCAATAACTGCTCAAAATTAAAATATGGATGAATCTAAACATTCAAATATGAAAAAAAAACTGAATCTAGAAAACTGGACAGCAACATTGGGAACCCCTGGTTTCTATTGTTCCAGCTGAAAACCCAAAAGAAAATGTCTTGAAAAACAATGATAATAATGTTTAAAAAATTCATGAAAAATAATTTGTAGGTATTCCCCCATTTAAGATAAATTTTCCTTGTAATCTCATTTCAACAAATAATTAAAAAACCAACCCATGATTCTGAACTGCTAAATTTTTTAAGTGGATAAAAAGATGATCATTGAAATTCAATTCCTAGAAAATATCATTCAAATCCCTTCATACATAAAATCACAGAAGAAAATATTCCCAAACAAAAATACCCTCAAAGATTCTTCCACCCATAGTCTAACATAGGTGTGTAGTGCTATTTTGAAAAATAGGATACCTCCTAAGATTCAGGACCCAAGAATCTTTCCCACCCATGTACCTTTTTATATATAAGTTTTAAGTTCAACTGTTAGTGTGATATTGGGGAAATTGTCAATTTTATACCTCTATAACTTTTGAAACACATGATATTAGGGGTTCCCTAGTCCACCACTGTTGTGTTTCATCTTAATGATAGATCCATTACTCACCCAATGGGTAGGGTTGATGATTTTCTAGTAGGAGTTGGAAAACTCTTTCTACCTACTGACTTTCTGATTCATGATATGAGGTATATCCAAGAGGTTCCTATTAACCTAGGTAGTCCCTTCCTGGCTGCATGCAAAACTGTGATAGATATATCTAAGGGTAAAAAAAATTTTCTCCTAGGTGAAAACATAGGAATTCAATGTGTTTAATAAAATAAAAGAAAAAACCTCCTAGTCTTTCCCAAATATGAGATACTAGTTGTTTAATGTTCTCTATATGATGAGGAAGATAAGTTCTTGAGAATGATATAGGAGATAAATAATGAACCAGGTATCCCTATAGCCACTTTCAAGGGGATAAATTCATTTAAAGAGATAGGTAATGTTTATGAGTATGAGGGAGAGTTTTTGGAACACATAGATGAGTTTTTTGTGCAATAAATTCTATCCCCATGATAAGAGGGTTTGTGTGAGGAAAATTTTCGAGAAAAAATTGTATGAGTTGAAATCCTTTTATACTACATTACTTAAGAGGAATCTTGATGACCTTGGTCCACCCATATCCTAGTGTATTCCCTCAAGATAATCACCACCAATTCTTTAACTAAAACCCCTCCCATCCAACATGAAATATTCCTTTCTAAGAGAGAGTTCAACCCTATATGTGATCATTTCATCTATGTTGGAGTAAGGTCAATAGGAAAACCTACTAATTTCTTTGAGGAAATTCAAGTCTATAATTGGCTAGATAATGGTTGAAATAAAGATTATAAGTCTAATAATATGTATGCACAAAATTCCCATGGAACATGAGAGTAATCCAAGAGTATAATCCCAAAGGGGACTAAACCCAAACATGAATGGTATGGTGAGAGTAGCAGTGGTCAGGATGCTTGATGTTGGGATATTTTTTTCCATTTTTTGAATGACCCTAGGTATGTCATGTCCAAGTTCTCCCAAAAAAGGGTGGTGCAGTAGAGGTCACCAATGAAAAAAATGAGAAAATGTTAACAAGGGTTGTACAAAAATGGAGAGTTTGTATAGATTATCAGAAGTTTAATACTTCCAAGAATGGAAAACATTACCTATCCATTTGTGGACCAAATGTTGCAGAAGTTGGTAGGTAATGAATATTTATTTTTTCTTGATTGTTAATCTGTTTAGAACCAGATTTCCATTTCTTCTGAGGATCAAGAGAAAACCGCCTCCTCTTGTCCCTTTAGGACATTCACCTATTAGTGAATTCCCCATGGATTGTGTGGTGATACATCAACATTTTAGAGGTGTATGGTGGCCATAATCTCTGATATTATTGAAAGGATAATTGATGTTTTCATGGATGATTTTCAATTATGGGAAGAAGTTTTGAGAATTTTCTAGAAAATCTAGAAGTTTTTTTAAAAGGTGCAAGGAGACCAATCTTGTCTTAAAATAAGAAAAGTGCCAATTCATGGCTATATAAGGTGTTGAAAAAGTTCATAAAGTATCTAAGAGGGGGTTATAGGGCGATGATGCAATGGTTGAGGTCATCTAAAAGATTACCCCACCTAAAAATATTAATGGAATCAGATGTTTTTTGGGACATGGTGGGTTTTTTTGGAGGATCATCAAGGATTTTTATAAAATCACAAGACCCATGTGATCACTTCCATTGACTAGAATCACTATTTTAAGTAAATGTGTGATGTTTGTGGTTTATTAGTATGAGATATTTTAGGGAATAGGAAGGATATAATGTTTTATTTCATTTACTATGCCAGCAAACTGTTGGATGGTTCCCAAAAGAATTGTTAAACCACTGAGAAGTTATTGGTTGTAGGGATGTTTGACTTAGAAAAATTTAGGCAGTACATGATAGGGAATAAAGTTATCATTTTCACAGACCACTCTTCCCCTAAGTACTTGCTGGCTAAGATGGTTCTAAAACCCAAACACATGATATTGAACTTTCAATTAAAAGATGTTGATTTGTTATTTAAGGATAAGAAAGATTGTGAGAATATTGTGGAATATCATTTTTCTAGGCTTCCTAGCACATAAAGTGAGGAACCAAGAGGGATTAACACTTTATTTTATGATGAATTGTTTTTCGCTACTTCTGTGTAGTTGTCTTCTTAGTTTTTATACTTTTTCAATTTTATGGAAGATGTTTTCATGACCATGGACCTCTAACATATCAAAAGAAATAAGTTCATTTATGAATTCAAATATTATTTTTGGTATTAAAAAATTCTATTTAGGATGTTTTCTAATGGTATTTTGAGAAGATTTATGTCAAATAAATAAATGTTTCCCATAATTGAGAGCTTCAATTCGTCACCTTGATGTGGCCACCATGGAGGAGAGAGGAATTCCCAAAAGGTTCTACATTCCAGTTTCTATTGGCCTACATTGTTCAAAGATTCTAGAAGTTTTTTCATTAGCTTTAAAAAATGTCAAATTTTACGTTATATTGGAAGAAGGTCAGATCTACCTCAAAAAAATTGGAGGAATAAGTTTTTATGTTTATGGCTTAGACTTCATAGGATCATTCCCATCTTTTTTTGGGAATGAGTACATTTTGGATGATGTAGACTATGTATCCAAATGGGTTGAGACAATGGCTCTTCTCAATAATTCTATTTCTAGCATGGTAAAGTAAATGAAGAAACATATATTTTCTAATCTTGGTGTTCCTAGATCATTCGCTACTGAAAATGGTAATCATTTATAAAATTATACGTTCAAGAGTTTGATGGGGAAATATGGATACTCTCATAGGACAGTTACCACCTATCACCCACAGTCTAGTGGTCAGGTTGATGTTTCAAATAGGGAAATTAAGAAGATTTTGGAGAAAAAATTTTCTAGATCTTGGAAGGATTGGTAAGTAAAGCTAGATGAGGCACTTTGGGCCTACAGAACTCTTTAAAATAAACCCATAGGGATGTCACCATATTGTATTTTTTTTGGAAAACATTTCATCTTCCTATTGAGTTGCAGCAAAAAAACATGTTGGGTAGTGGATGCCCTGAATTTTGATTTCAAGTCTATTGGTGAGAGAAGGATGTCAGAGCTTAGTGAGTTGGAGGAGATTATGGGGAGTCTAACGAGAATTCTGATATTTACCATGAAAGATCACAGTCTTTTCTGGACTCAATCATTCAAAATATGGATTTTAAGTTTGGCTAGAGGGTTGATATTTTTATTTCTACACTAAAATTGTTTCTAGTAAATTTAAAAACTAAGTGGTAAGGACCTTTTACCATTTTGAAAGTGATATTCAAAGGAGATGTGAATCTGGTTGGAGATGTGAACTGACCATTTTTGGTCAATGGTCAAATGATTAAACATTTCCCGAAATGGAAGCCAAAGGGATTGGATTCTACATTTCTACTGAAAGAATGAATTTGACTCTGGTATAACTAAGGACTTTAAACCGAGTCTTTCTTGGGAAATAACCCATGGTCTTCATGTTTTTTCTTTTTATTTATAGATTCCAATATAGTTAACTCTTGATACTTGAATCTCTAGTTTAATTTTATGACTTTATGATCATATTAAATTACTTTCTCCAAGAGAAAGAGTGGTTACTACCAGAAACATAGCAAAGGAAAACCAAGAAGAATCACACTACATCATATGGATAATATTTCCTCAAATAATTATTTGGTTCAATTTTTCCTAACACTAAAATATGTATTATTATGTTCACTTTCTGAATATGCAATTAATAGAGAGGAGTAATTTCTTGGTGATACAAAAGTGTATGTTTTGAATGAATATTAATGTTCAAAGCTACAATATTTTAGGGATTTTTTTATTTATCTATTTTTATTTTTTTCTCATATTTAATTATCATATTCAAGATTCTAAGTGTTGGGGAGTTTCCATCATTTCGTTTGAAAAGTTTTTTATTTTCTTACTCCTTGGTTCTTAGTAGCTTTAATATCAGAGACTTGAAAATTTTGTTAAACTGAATAGTGAAATCTCCATCTTCCCTAGTAGTCACTTGGATTATCCTGCTATTTTTTACACTGTTCATTTCATTCTGCTATAGTGAAATTCCAAAAAAATAACATTTTTTATTTCTTTTGTACATAAGTTTTTGTTTTTTCCTTTTCCTTTGGGGGTGTCCAATATCCTTTTTGAGCTTCCCGATCACCCCTCAAAATCTGTTTTAAATATTGTAATTATATCTCCCACCTTGATAGTTAATAATGGATTCATTATTGTGTTTCATGTGTGGGGAGAGGGGTCATTTTGGACACATAAAATTCGGCCTTGTTGTTTTTAAAAATAACGGTATAAGTTTTTCAATTTTTTTCCAAAAAATTTTAACTCTCCACAAAAGCTACTGGTGAATCCCATAAATCTTTTTCCAGATATAAATGGTAACAAATATATGTCACCTTGAGCTTCTTGACATTTCCTTTTTTCTGATAATCCTCACCAAGAAATGATTCATTTCTCACTCCAACCCGTCGTTATATTTGACATCGGTTGACACTTCAATTATATCCTTCTAGGTGGATTACTACTTGTAGGATATTAAAGGTTTCATTTAGTATAAAACTAATGAGGAGAAGTGAATTCTAAGTGTAGTTGTTTATTGCCTTTATGGATTTTTTATTTAGTAAATAAGGAAGGAAGTGTCAAAGGATAGTTTTTTTGGAATTAGGATCATGACATTAGGTAACTATAAATTTTTACTAGAAACTAGGGGACACACATTTTATAAAATTATATAATCACTTTGTGAAGATAACTCAAATGATAATTATTTATGTCCTTTGTAACTAGAGTAAAATATGAAATTGTGATCACACAGTGAGTCTCTAAGATACGGTGTAATGGGTGAATTTTTTAAAATAAATAAAATCCATTACCAATTTGAATAGGTGATATGAACAGTGCTCTACACATGTACTATGGATGGGGAAAAAATAGAATAACGGGTCCTGTCAAAAATGAATTCATTTAGGTGAGATGAATTTTGAACCCAAATGAAGAATGGAATAATTTAATTATTTAAAAATCATTTGAGTTGAATCAATAAAGGGATGAAATAAATGGTCTTAAATTTTGGAAGATAGGATAATGTTAGAATTAGATGTTCCTTTGGTTGAGGTTTTAAATTCTTTTAACTTAACATGTCATCACTCCTTGAATTGGAAGTAATTTTGAAATTAAAGTTCAATAGTTAGTGATTTCATATATGAGGAATGACATTCCTGATAGTGGATGAGTCTGTGTTGCCTTTGACTTGCAGTGGGTGTTTGAAGTTTGGCAGGACCCTTTGAATTTTTGAACACATTCCTAAAAAAATCCGATTGGTTATTCTTCTCTATTTTTTAAATTCATGATATCTATTTTTAAATACAATGTCACAAACCATAATTTAAGTTATAAATTCTCAAAAGAATGATTTTTTGGTCAAACAATGATGTATGTCTAGGGGTCTTTGAAGTGGCTGATTATTAATGCAATTTTCCACATCTATTTTTATTTTTTAGTGTCCTTTAAATTTCAATAAAATTTATTTTAATTAATGATTAATATTTATTTTCAATTATGTACATTGCTGCTTAAAGTAATCACTTTTTTTTAAATAATATTTTTTAGTTATTAATTTTTTCTATTTAAATATTTTTAAAATTAACAATTCATTTTTCTTTAACTTATATTTTTTATTCTTTTGTTTTTATATAAATATAAACTTTTCATTTTTTTATTCTTTTATTATTTCACTTCTTTTATTTCTCAAAATAATTATTATATAAATTATTTAATTTTGATAATTATTTTATAAATAAATAAAATTTTCACTATAGTTTCTAGGTATTTAAATAATAAAATTATTTTCAATAGTTTTATACTACGCATTAAATCTTTTAATTCTTAGTTTTGTTTTAATTTTAATTTATTTATTTGATTTTATTAATTAATTTTTTTAATTTATCAGCTAATTATTTTTAGAAAATAATTTTTTTATTGTTTTAATACATTATGTTTTATATTTTTTTTAATTGATCACTAACAATTGAAATCTTTAATAATTTTTAATTATTGTTTCTTTGTTTATTTATATTGATTAAATTGGAATTTATTTTATTTTATGTTCTAATTTAATTGATTAATTTATTTATTTGTATTTTTAATATGTTGGGAGGAACCTTCTACCAGCACCTTCTAGTGGTGACTCATTGTGTCACAGCCACTACTAACCATCCTCATGTCACTGTTACCTTCTCCCAGCGGTGTGTCTGAGACTCACCTCCATCCCCTCCACTCCAGCGTTTATACCGCTTGATCCTTCACTCGGTGGTGCCTCCCTACCATTGTTGCTTCACCAGCGGTGACTCCACATTCACCATTTCCATTCCACCACTAGTCATCATTCTCTCCCTTCCCATTCCCACCACCTACGTTCTCTATTTCCCAATGGTGACTCCATTGTCATTGTTGCCAATGCCACTCACCACTTTAACTCTTTCCAGTCAATATTCACCATTTCTCCATCCACCATCATCCCTAACAACAGCACAAAGAAAACGAGCATAAAAATTTCAAGAGAAAACAATTAATTACAATAGGAATCACAAAACATTAGTGATGTTATCTAGATCCATTCAATCTAAAAAATCATAAATAAAATTCAATACCAAATCAAGAATCGAACTACCATCACTGGTGCAGTTGCTCCCCCACCAACCCAATATGACCTATTCTCTGCGAGCATTGGCCTCCCTATATTCAAATCAACACCACAAGGAAGCCAACCTCACATCCACTGGCTAAACCCGAGCCTCCCATATCTCCTCGTCAGTCGCCGCTTGAACCCGCAAGAAACTACCACCCAAGTCCTTCTTACCGGATCTAGAAGAATCATCTTCATCCTAGTTGATGTGCTCAACGCCGATCACAGCCAAGCAATACACCTTCCTCCTATATCCACCAATCCATAGCACTGTCGAAGCCTCCTCCCCAACCAATGCCTCCACCAAATGTTGAACACCCATCTTCCCTTCTCTCTCCTAAACCCCCAATCCTTTCTTCTTATTTTTGGATTTTTGTTTAATATATTATGTATAATATATAATTTTTAATAATAATTATAATCTAATTATATTATGTATATGTAAGAATAATAAATATAATAATAATGTTAATTATAAAAATATAAAAATAGATATTTATTGATAATTATATTTCATAATTTATGTTTTTATAATAAAATATTTAAATTAATTCTTATTATAATTTTGATTATAATTATATAAATATATAAATATATTTCAATTCCAGATTGAAAAATCATTAGAAATACATTATTTTGTATGTAACTATTTTTTTAGGATTAAAAATAAATATAATATATATTTTAATTGTAACATCCCAGGTAAATAATGAATAAAACATTTTCTTATTTATTAATATTTATGAATTAAATATTAAATTTACTTTAAAAGGGTTTTCTATGTTCTATAGCGTACCCGATACGCAAAAAAGAGTTTTTTTGAAATCTTACATTGCACAATAGTAATAAAATAATATTATTTTAAATGGTAGTTAACACATAGCCGTTGTACTGGCAGGAATGGATACAAATAACTAAAATATGATTATATATGTTTGTTAAATGTTTTTACATTTATCTAATAAAGGATAAAGGATTAAAATATGAAAAGAATTCAATTTTAGGCTTATATACTCTAATTTTCACGAAAGGTCCACTTATCAACATTTAATGGAGAACCATCATTAAATATAGTTCTGGTCACTCTTATACATTATTTTTGACCAAATAAAACTCTCCTTTAGAATCGGGACATCAAATATTACTTTCTGTATTTTTTTGGTATTTTTCCGATAAAGTTCATTTTTTAATGAATAGTGTAAAATGTTGTATTTTAATTCAAAACCTCTTTTTAATATAAATTATTAAGATGATTAGATAATCTTTTGAATTGGGTTTTAAAGTAAAATTAGAATATATTTTTACCATTTAATCCAATGGTGGTCATTGGAATCAATTTCACTTTGAAATTGGACTTAAACTAGTGTCAATCTTTTGATACTTATTGTTTCATAAAAACACACTATTTGTCATGACAGCGGGAATTAATTATTAAATTAATTAATGTGACATATATGTTTTGAATTTTTTAAAATAGACTTCATTTTTGAATTCGGAATATCAAATATAGCTTAGGGTGAATTTTTGGTATTTTTCTGAAAAAACTTCATTTTTTGATGAATAGTGAAACCACTTAGTGGTACTTATAAAAACTGATTTTTTGTTTAAATGAAATTTTACCACTTCTGTGTTTTTAATTTCAAAAATCTGACACACATGGTTGTCATTAAGAAGTAAAATGTGGTTCAATGAGATTAAAATAATTTTTTGGTGAATAGTAACTCTTAAGTTCTTAATCGCGATTAGAGGTAATTAGTGTAGTGTAAGGTAAGAATAATGTTTTAATAAAATGAAATGACCTAGACACATGTCCTACCCTCATTGGATGTGTCATGTCCGACCAAGAAAATCCACGGGTCAACTTGGGGACCCCATGGAGCCACTTTGGTTGGAAAATGACATAAATATCTTTTATTTAATGTTAAAGTAAAAAATGACACAAACATGAAATGTTTTACTAAAAAACATTTACATGGGTTTATACAAGTCATATTTTTTACTATAAATAGTCATTGGAACTCTAAAAAGATTTCCTACATCATGATATATTTTTTTATAATTTTTAGACGTTAAATAAATTAAATTATTTATGACATCATGATGATGCAGGGATTACCTCATTAAAAAAGGATTTAAATAAAATGAAATGATAATGTAAATTCTATGACCTACACATGTCCAAAACTTATTGGATGGGCGGATTTCGAACCCTTATCACATTATGCTCGAATTAAATCAATGTGGGACCTCTTAAATCTGAATACCATTTTAAAATAAAGTGACTTTTCTTTACCTTCCAAGAGTTCCCCTCCTCTCCTCTTATAAAAGGCCCCCACCTCTACCACCTTACACACACTCCCAAAGCCTTTGGCTCTGCCAAACTCTTCCCATTATGTCTCTCCACTTCCCTCTATTACTCCTTCAAGCCTCACTTTGTGCAGAAGTCTTCCCAAGGAAGCCTTTGAGCTCAAACCAAAAGGAGTTACCCGATTTTAAGGTAATGTCTTCTTTTGAGTCCTTTTGTTTTATTTTGCTTCTCCAACCCCCTAAACTCTTTTTATTCTTTTCTTTTGTAACAACTCCAGTATCCTCAATATACTAGGATGTTGTTATAAGAAATATTCAAGCTACACTTACACACACCTACATCTAATGGTTAAAGAACATACTGTTTCCGTGGATGGCGAATTTCTGCCTCCCGAAATGATGATTGTTCAACATTCTTTTGACACCTTCAAAGGTGGCCATTAAGAGGACACTATATTTATATATGATATATAATATGTTTATGTTTTCCTTAAGCTTTGGTATTTTTTATTTTGGGCATACCTTTATGGTTTCCATTATGGGTAAACGCGATATCTTCATTTAAGGAAGTGCGGACTACCACCCCCTCAAAGTGATTTGATTCTTTAATGCCATATGTGGGACGTATAAAGGATGGATTTAAAGTTATTATATATGATGTTATATTGTAATTATAATATACCTCTATATAATTATTATTTCTTTCCATTAAATTATGAGATAGAAATAAAAGTAGCGTTCATGCGTACGTACGGCTTACCGTCTCCATAAACGGTGCATTTCATTTCTTATCCCCAAATGTATTGTAATATTAAAAGTACATGTATATAATGGATATATATGATGAATGATACATCTAAATGATTAATATAATTCTGGAATTAAAATATACATACCTCTCATTTAGTTTTAATTCCATTAATATGATAAAGAAATGAAAGTAGCGTTCATTCGTACGTATGGCTTACCATCTCCATGAACGGTGCATTTCATTTATTACCTCTAAATGATTATGTAATATTATAAACACATGTATATGCTGGATATATATGATATATATGCTATCCAAATCCGGAATTTCATTCTGGATATAAAGAACCTTTGACCACATGAACAATATGTAATTGTAAGAAGTCCACTTCCGACTTAAGAACCAAATATCAACAAACCAAACATTATAAACATAAATGGTTACATAATGTTTATAACATGGAAATAAGTGATATAAAAGGAATAATTAACTTGAAAAAGGTGCTTAAGAAAATATAAATTAACTCAAGTTTATTATTTAGGACGTTAAAGAATGATCGAGTCAAGTTGGACCCGAGGTAAGGGACTTCGTCTCAATCTCCTTTCATTGAGGCATATTTCGTTTTATACACAACTTTCTTTTATACGGTGTATAATCCTATTTGAATTTTAATTTCATACAAAAGGAATCTTTTTCTACGAAGTGTTTTACTAAACGGAAAAAAGGAATGTTTCTTTTAACGTACGCGGTGAAAACAACCTTTTCCGCCGTCGTGAGTATTATTTGGTCTTTGGCTTCCTCAACAAGCCGTAATGTTTTTTTAAAATGAAATAAATACCATATACTCTTTTATGTATTTTGGTATTGAAAATAGTTTTTATAATGGATTTGTTATGTCAATATATTTAAGTGATATGTTGTGATCAAATTGTGGAAATGTTTTCTTTCCATTATATTTGTTTTATGTCTTATGATTTTTATAATGGTACTTGGACATTTGATGGGTGGTTACGTGATAAACCATATGACGTGTGGTGCCGTGAATACTAGGATGGGTGGTTACGTTATAACCTCCAATGCATTGGGTATGGAAGTCGGCTGTACGGCTATTCCATTAAGTATGTATGGAAGTTGGCCGTATGGCTATTCCATTAAGAGATATGTGTGGAAGTAGACCGTATGGTTATTCCACTTAAGTATATTTATTTCCAAAGTTACCTTTATATGTTATGTGTTCTTTATATTGGTTTATGGTAATATTTTGGTTACCAAAGGTTAAGTAATGATCTTTTATTCAGTGAATAGTTTTTACTACTTCAAAAAGGTGAAAATTATTACTTTACTTGTTGTTTTGATAAACTAACAGTTTTCATTCATTGTGTATCTCTTACTGAGCTCTTTATGCTCACCCCAAGTTTTTTTGAAATTTTTTTCATATGACCTAATGTGGAATAGGGTCAAGCATGGGATCAAGGGAAATTCATGCTATATAAAACATGGAACTAGACATGTTAATTTTTAAGAATTTTTTTTATTCTATGGAAACATAGTAGAAGTGTCTACTTTGTAATCTTTTGGGATGTAGTAGTTATGTTCTAATTCTCTAAAACTCTAAACCTGAAAAGATACTCAATGTGAATTATTCATTTAATTCAATATTAAGAGATGTTTAAGGATGGGGCCTTATAGTTGGTATCAGAGGAAGGTTTAGATAACTTTAGGAGTTAGAATTTTATTAAACGATTATCCAAAAATATTTTTTTATGGTCAAATTGAAATGATATAGAATTTGAAGATTACCATGTTGCTTCGCCTAAGATATTTCTGTGTTAAGAATGGTTTTTCATAGAGGAAACAGAACAGCTTTTCTAGGAAGGAATACAGAAGGAAATAACCTTCCGAATCAGCATCTTGAGATGGTCAGAATCAGAACTAAACAGTTTGTTGTAGTGATGGCTTAGTTGACTCAGGTGATAAATGGTGGTTGTTTTTATTGATGATATTTTAGTGTTTTCTAAAATTAAAGAGGAGCATGAAAGGCATTTAAGGGTTATCTTAAAAACCTTAAAAGAAAAGAAACTATATGGAAAATTCAACAACTGTGAGTTTTGGTTACAACAAATTTATTTCCTGGGTCACATTGTTTCAAAAGATGGCATAACTGTTGATCCTGCAAAAACAAAAGTTGTTAAAGAATGGCCAAGACCCACAAATGTAACCGAGATCTGTAGTTTTCTTGGTTTGGAAGGTTACTACTAAAGGTTTGTTGAAAATTTTTCACGGTCATCTAGTCTAATGACTAAGCTAACTCGTAAGGGTATTAAGTTCATCTGGACAAAAGAATGTGATGATTGTTTTCAAGAGTCGAAAAGTAGATTGGCGAATGCTCCAGTTTTGGCACTTCCTTCCAGGAATGGTGAGTTTGTTATATACAGTGATGCTTCATTGAAAGGACTTGGTTGCGTCCTAATGCAGAATGATCAGGTAATTGCTTATGCTTCACGACAGTTGAAAACTCATGAGGTAAATTACCCTACACATGATTTGGAATTAGCTGCTATTGTTTTTGCTTTAAAAATTTGGAGGCATCATTTGTATGGAGTAAAGTTTGAAATATATACTGATCACAAAAGTTTAAAGTATATATTCACTCAGAAAGAATTGAACATGAGACAGAGGAGATGGCTGGAATTAATCAAGGATTATGATTGTACAATTCATTACCATCCAGGAAAAGCCAATAAAGTTGCTGATGCTTTGAGTCGAAAAATTAATGCTTCATTAACGATGTTTCATTTGGAACTTGATCCTTTGGTTAAGGATTTTATGAACATTGGCATAGAAGTTGTTGGTGCAGGATGTCCTTCTGTTTTGTTTCAGGTATCAGTGAGATCTTCTCTATCAGACAGAATCAAGCAAGCACAGAAGCAAGACAGTGAGTTGTAGAAAAAGGTAGAGCTGGTACAGAAAGGTAAGTTGCATGAATTCAACATTGATAATGATTGTGTTTTGAGATTTGGGAAGAGATTGTGTGTGCCTTGTGATTCACAGTTGACGAAAGAGTTGTTATGTGAAGCTCATAGTTCTCTTTTTTCAGTTCATCCTGGTAGTACTAAGATGTATAGAGATCTACGGAAGTATTACTGGTGGGATGGAATGAAAAGGGATATTGCTGATTTTACTGTGAAGTGTTTGACTTGTCAGCAGGTTAAGGCAGAGCGGCAGTTACCAAAAGGGATGCTTCAGCCTTTACCAGTTCCAGAGTAGAAATGGGAAAACATATCCATGGGCTTTGTTGTGGTATTACCAAGGACATATTGAGGTAATAATGCAATCTGGGTTATTGTTGATCGCTTGAATAAATCTACTAATTTCTTTTCTATAAGAGATACTTTTTTCCTAGATCAACTTTCCCGTTTGTATCTTAAGGAGATATTCAAGTTACATGGAGTTCCTCTCTCCATTGTGTCCGATCGTGATCCCAGGTTCACTTCTGACTTTTGGAAAGGCCTCCAGAAGTCATTGGGTATTGAATTAAATTTTCGTATAGCTTTTCATCCTCAATCAGATGGGCAGACAAAATTAACAATTCAGACCTTGGAGGATATGCTACGAGCTTGTTCGATGGATTATCAGGGAAGTTGGGACCAACATCTTTCTTTGGTTGAGTTTTCTTATAATAAAATTTTTCATTCCAGTATACAGATGGCACCATTTGAGGCATTATATGGGAAGCGGTGTCAAACTCTAGCATTTTGGGATGAAGTGGGTGAAAGGAAGCTGATGGGACCAGAATTGGTAGAAGAGATGGCAGAAAAAGTTCAGTTGATTCAGAAACACATGAGAACAGCTCAAAGCAGGCAGAAGAGTTATGCAGATAACTGGAGGAAGGATCTATCTTTCGAGGTAGGTGATCATGTTTTTCTCATGGTTTCTCCATGGAAAAGTGTGATGCGATTTGGTAAGAAAGGAAAGCTGAGTCCTAGGTTCATTGGGACATATGAAATTCTGGAGAGAGTTGGATCAGTTGCATACAGAGTGGCTTTACCTCTGATTTGATCTCAGGTACACAATGTTTTTCATGTTTCGATGCTGAGAAAGTATATGCCAGATCCATCTCATGTTTTGAGTCCAGAGGTAGTTCAGCTGGAGGAGAACCTATCTTACGAAGAACAACCAGTCCAGATTCTTGATCGAAGAGAGCAAGTGTTGCGAAATAAATTAATCCACCAGGTAATGGTTTTGTGGAAAAACCATATGGTTTAAGAGGCAATGTGGGAATCTGAAAATGCTATGAGGGATAAATACCCCCACTTATTTTGATAAGTGAATAAAATTGCGAGGACGTAATTCCCAAAAGGGGGGAAGGATGTAACATCCCAGGTAAATAATGAATAAAACATTTTCGTATTTATTAATATTTATGAATTAAATATTAATTTTACTTTAAAAGGGTTTTCTATGTTCGATAGCGTACCCGATACGCAACAAAGAGTTTCATTGAAATCTTACGTTGCACACTAGTAATAAAATAATATTATTTTAAATGGTAGTTAACACATAGTCGTTGTACTGGCGGGAATGGATAGAAATAAGTAAAATATGATTATATATGTTTTGTTAAATGTTTTTACAATTATCTAATAATGGATAAAGGCTTAAAATATGAAAAGAATTCAATTTTAGGCTTATATACTTTAATTTTCACGAAAGGTCCACTTATCAACATTTGATGGAGAACCGTCATTAAATATAGTTCTGGTAACTCTTATACATTCTATTTGACCAAATAAAACTATTCTTTATAATCGTGACATCAAATATTACTCTGTGTAATTTTTTGGTATTTTTCCGATAAAGTTCATTTTTTAATGAATAGTGTAAAATGTTGTATTTTAATTAAAAACCTCTTTTCAGTCTAATTTATTAAGATGATTAGATAATATTTTTAATTGGTTTTTAAAGTGAAATTATAATATATTTTTACCATTTAATCCAATGGTGGTAATTGTAATCAATTTCACTTTGAAATTGGACTTAAACTAGTGTCAATCTTTTCATACATATTGTTTCATAAAAACACGCTATTTGTCATGACAGCGGGAATTAATTATTAAATTAATTAATGTGACTTATATTTTTTGAATTTTTTAAAATATACTTCATTTTTGAATTCATAATATAAAATATATCTTAGGGTGAATTTTTGGTATATTTCTGAAAAACGTCAATTTTTGATTAATAGTGAAACCACTAAGTGGTACTTATAAAAACTGATTTTTCGTTTAAATGAAATTTTACCACTTATGTGTTTTTAATTTCAAAAATACGACATACATGGTAGTCATTAAGAAGAAAAATGTGGTTCAATGAGATTAAAATAATTTTTTGGTGAATAGTAACTCTTAAGTTCTTAATCGCGATTAGAGGTAATTTGAGTAGTTTAAGGTAAGAATAATGTTTTAATAAAATGAAATGACCTAGACACATGTCCTACCCTCATTGGATGTGTCATTTCCGACCAATACAATCCTTGGGTCAACTTGGGGACCCCATGGAGCCACTTTGGTTGGAAAATGACATAAATACCTTTTATTTAATGTTAAAGTAAAAAATGACACAAGCATGAAATGTTTTACAAAAACAATTTTTACATGGGGTTATAAAAGTCATATTTTTTACTATAAATAGTAATTGGAAAGATAAAAAGATTTCCTACATCATGATATTTTTTTTATAATTTTTAGACATTAAATAAATTAAATTATTTATGACATCATGATGATGCAGTGATTACCTCATTAATAAAGGATTTAAATAAAATGAAATGATATGTAAATCTTTGACCTACACATGTCCAAAACCTATTGGATGGGTGTATTTCAAACCCTTATCACCTTATGCACGAATTATATCAATGTGGTACCTCTTAAATCCGAATACCATTTTAAAATAATGTGACTTTTCTTTACCTTCCAAGAGTGCCCCTCCTCTCTTCTTATAAAAGGCCCCCACCTCTACCACCTTACACACACTCCCAAAGCCTTTGGCTCGGCCAACCTCAGCCCATTTTGCCTCTCCACTTCCCTCTCTTACTCCTTGAAGCCTCACTTTGGGCAGAAGTCTTACCAAGGAAGCCTTTGAGCTCAAACCAAAGGGAGTAACCCGATTTAAAGGTAATGTCTTCTTTTGAGTCCTTTTGTTTTATTTTGCTTCTCCAACCCCCTAATCTCATTTTATTCTTTTCTTTTGTAACAAATCCAGTATCCTCAATATACTAGGTTGTTGTTATAAGAAATATTCGAGCTACACTTACACACATCTACATCTAATGGTTAAAGAACATACTGTTTCCGTGGATGGCGAATTTCTACCTCCGGAAACGATGATTGTTCAACATTCTTTTAACACCTTAAAAGGTGGACATTAAGATGACACTATATTTATATATGATATATAATATTTTTATGTTTTCCTTAAGCTTCTGTATTTTTCATTTTGGGCATACCTTTATGGTTTCCATTATGGGTAAACGTGATATCTTCATTTAAGGAAGTGCGGACTACCGCCCCCTCAAAGTGATTTGATTCGTTAATGACATATGTGGGACGTATAAAGGATGGATTTAAAGTTATTATATATTATTTTATACTGTAATTATAATATACCTCTATATAATTATAATTTCTTTCCATTAAAGTATGAGATAGAAATGAAAGTAGCGTTCATGCGTACGTATGGCTTACCGTCTCCATGAACGGTGCATTTCATTTCTTATCCCCAAATGTAATGTACTATTAAAAGTACATGTATATAATGGATATATATGATGAATGATACAGCTAAATGATAAATATAATTATGGAATTATAATATACATACCTCTCATTTAGTTTTAGTTCCATTAATATGACAAAGAAATGAAAGTAGCATTCATGCGTACGTACGGCTTACCGTCTCCATGAACGGTGCATTTCATTTCTTAAATCTAAATGATTATGTAATATTATAAATAAATGTATATTCTGGATATATATGATATATACGCTATCAAAATCCGGGATGTCATTCCGGATATAAAGAAACTTTGACCACACGAACAACATGTAATTGTAAGAAGTCCACTTTCGACTTAAGAACCAAATATCGACAAAACAAACATTATTAACTTAAATGGTTACATAATGTTTATAACATGTCAATAAGTGATATAAAAGAAATAATGAACTTAAAAAAGGTTCTTAAGCAAATAGAAATTAACTCAAGTTTGTTATTCAGGACGTTAAAGAACGATCGAGTCAAGTCGGACCCGAGGTAAGGGACTTCGTATCAATCTCCTTTCATTGAGGCATATTTCGTTTTATACACAACTTTCTTTTATACGGTGTATAAACCTTTTTGACTATTACTTTCATACAAAAGGAATATTTTTCTACGAAGAGTTTTACTAAACAGAAAAAAGGAATGTTTCTTTTAACGTATGCGGTGCCAACGACCTTTTCCACAGCCGCGAGTATTATTTGGTCTTTGGCTTCCTCAACAAACCGTAATGTTTTTTTAAAATGAAATAAATACCATATAATCTTTTATATATTTTGGTATTGAAAATGGTTTTTTTAATGGATTTGTTATGTCAATATATTTATGTGATATATTGTGAACAAGGTGTGGAAATTTTTTCTTTCCATTATATTTGTTTTATGTCTTATGATTTTTATAATCGTACTTGGACATTTGACGGGTGGTTATGTGATAAACCATATGATGGGTGGTGTCGTGAATACCAGGACGGGTGGTTACGTTATAACCTCCAATGCATTGGGTATGGAAGTCGGCCGTATGGCTATTCCATTAATTATGTATGGAAGTTGGCCGTTTGGATACTCCATTAAGAGATATGTGTGGAAGTCAACCGTATGGTTATTCCACTTATGTATGTTTATGTCCCAAGTTACCTTTATATGTTATGTGTTCTTTATATGGTTTTTATGGTAATATTTTGGTTACAAAAGATTAAGTAATGATCTTTTATTCAGTAAAGATTTTTTACTACTTCATAAAGGTGAAAAGTATTACTTTACTTGTTGTTTTGATAAACTAATAGTTTTCCTTCTTTGTGTATCCCTTAATGAGCTCTTTATGCTCACCCCAAGGTTTTTTGAAATGTTTTTCACAGGACCTAATGTGGAATAGGGTCAAGCATGGGATCAAGGGAAATTCATGCTATATAAAACTTGGAACTAGACATGTTTCTTTTTAAGAGTTTTTTTTATTCTATGGAAATGAAACGCACGGCCGATTGTCGCCTATCGACCGGCCAAAGTTCCGGTGCTCTGCTAATGTGTATAGCAGCACTTGGGTCGAATCCTCGGCAATGGTACTTCGTAATAGTCGATTGTTTTTAGTTGATTGTATTTTGATTGGGGGGGGGGGTTTGTTTGCAGAGCTTAATTAAAATGTTTAATGAATGATGTTTAATTTAAAAAGTTGATAAATATTGGGGTGAGTTCATCATTGGGGAGTTAAGCATGTGATATCCTTGAGCCTTACTTTATATTGCATTAAATTAACACCCATGTCATAAGTTGATGTTGATTGGAATTCCTAAGTGTGAAGGCTTTAATCCAAGCCTTAACTTAACTTAGGGCTCTAATCTCAATCAAAACTTATTTATGGTAGTTTATTTATGGTTCCAATAATCCATGGAAACCACTCGTTAAACAAAACATATCATTAATCCATGACATATTGAGTTTTACATACACAATATTAATTTAATGAATACTCATCGAGCAAAACTCTCAATCACTTAATATCCCCGAATTATAACTCACCCCAATGAGAGATTTACTCAGCCATTTGGATGTTTAATATTATGGTTAAAATAATTATGATGATAAATTAAGAATAGAAGGAAAAGAAAGGGATTAGAAAAGAGTGGTACGATGAAACACACACACACGAACGATGATGATAATTAAAAATGGATTTTTGATTGAATGAGGAAGAAAAAGAAGGGAAGGGGATTCAGCTAAATTTAAACTATTTTAAGAACATAAATATTAAACTACAGAAGGTGGATGATAATAAGAGATATTGAAGAAGTAACTTGCATTAAAACAGAATTACAAAGAAAGAGAATTACAAAATTACAAAAATGAAGAACACAAAAGTAAGTGAAAACAAAGAGAGGAGGAAAGGTCTCTCAAGTGAACACTTGAGTATGGCAGGTCCTCGCAAGCCTTTGTCAAAGCTTTGGTCGTGCCAATATGATCTCCTCTCTTCTGAAATGCCAACCCCTCTCAAGGAGAGAAGGAGAGAGTATTTATAGCCCAAGGAGTGGACTGTTTGCATTCCCAATCTGTCCCTCCACTTGCATCGCCAATTTGGCAATTCAGACAGCCGAATCTTCAAATATCTCCTTCTTCAAAGTTGTAGAAAATAATGTTGGTCGACTACTCTCAATGGTTGGAGTCATTTGGACGTAAGGATAAAACGTTATGGCCGGTTTCATAAACAAACATAAACTGTCCATTTCAATCCAGTCTTTTTGAAATCCATAATGTGAAAGGGTTTTGGAATATTAATATGCCTTAAAATCCGAATGGTTTCTTCAACAAAGTCGGCCACCTACATCTCCTCGTTCACACTGCAAAATATCAGCTCGCTTGGATGATTACATCAGGCAATATGTCATGCATACTATACTGATTTTAATTATCGGCCAGAATGGTGGGCTGGACTTCAAAGATTTATTTGGGCCCCTTGTACTTGGATTTGGGACATGAAATTTTTATCCAAGATGACATGTAGTGTCCCCCGAATTATGGTGGAGAGTTAAGGTTTTTGGACATCTGTATTGAGCCCAGTAAATAAATCTTCAAGGCTGGTCCAGTTTGTTCACAGATTCATTGGTCTTGTTTGTGAGGACCATATGACCCTTCAAATGGCAGAATTGGATCATGGTGCCTTCTAATGAAATGTTGTATATTGAAAGGAGAATCCTACAAAACTAGACCCACACAATTTGGATCAGTATAGTGATAGTTATAATTAAAACATTCAACTGACTCAATTTGACTACTTCTAAAAATGCTCAAATATTATACTTAATATTAAAACATTAATTTTTCACACAAATTATGCACATTTCATATAAAATAAGTAAAGGGGGAATATAATAAGTCATTAAAATATTAATAACATCAACTCCCCCACACTTAGATTTGCGCGTGTCCTCATGTTCAACAAATATAAAAACATGACAAAATCATTTTCACTCACCAACAAATATTAAAATTTTGTTTTCTCCAATCAGGGGAGGTTTAGAATATTTCACTCATCCATATTGAATTCCATCACAAATTTGGTTCACAATAATGCATCAGAAACAATTCATTTTTTCATGTTCAAGGTTTGAATTGGAAAATGTAGGCACTAAAAACATACTCCTCTCAAGATGATGAAAATGTATTTTAGGAGGTTCACTCATTCACCAACAAAAAGTGAAAATCAAGAGTTTGTAAGAGCTCTCAGCTTCCATTCCCAAATCTAATGTGTACAAGAATCAAGAGGTCTTTTAAGGGGTTTTTCAGTGGCTATGGGACGGTAGGTATATAATGTCCAAAGGAAAAGAGGGGTTAAAAACACCAACATGGAAAAATCAATGCACATTTTTTTTGAAATTTGATTTGAAAGGAAATAGAAACACATATTTACAAGGGCATGAATGTGTGATGAATGAAAAGTGAGGGAGATAGAAAATGGAATAGGGTGAGATGATGGAATATGTACAACATGGAATACTTCCAATAATGACACGGTACAAGATGATTCAAGTTTTCTTTTTTTTTTCTTTTTTTTTCTTTTTTTTCAAAAGTTGTGCTTGAAACAAGTCTCACAGTCATCTCCCAACCCATGTTTGATCTTCTCATGGGACTAATTTTAGTAGTTATAACACGATCAAAGGTTGACGATGAATGATTTTTGACCCACCCAAGACACAACCCATTCCTTTTTTTCATTTTTTTTAATATAATTGTTTTTCATATTTTTGAACACTTTTCAATGACTTTTGTACAAATGAAAATTACACATATACACCCCAAAGCTCACAGAATTACAACCTCTCCCCCACACTTGAATGGATGCTTGCCCTCAAGCATATGATGACAGATTGGAAATCAATGAAAATACGCCAAAAAATGAAGTCCATTCCCCCAACACTTAAATTTCAATAAATTGTACAATGAAAATCCATGAAGATGTTGGGTGGGACAAGGTATTAGGCTTGTAATGTGGCTATCAAAAGAAAGGTTTTCATAGGCTCAAAGGGGCTTTCAAAAGTAGGATCAATGTAAGGGTAATGGGAGGCTATTTGACTATTCTGATTCTCATGTGGCTTAGAAAATGCCTATATCATATTAATGCACACAAAAGATGGAAATTCAGCTCGAAGGTCCACAAACTCAAGACTCACAATCAGTGGTGAAGACACACAATGAAAAAGATGGCCATAGATGACCTTGGCATGAAGGCTAATGTTATTCCTCACGGTAGGGGAGAATCATTTTCCACCAAAAATTGTTCATTCAAAATGTTTGTTATTGACACAAAATTGTTTACCCAAGTTTGAGATAAAAATTCAATATATTTGAGTTTAAAACAAGCCTTTTGAATCCCCAAAATGGTTGGACAGAATTTCAATATTGGATGATTAGTAATTATGACACCCCCTTTTTTTGTTAATTTTCATTTTTTTTAATTAATTTTTTTTAATTTTTTTTTATTTTTAATGACACATCCACACAAAAGAGAAAATAGAAAAAAGGTTGTGGAAGAATGTTGTAAAAAAATGAGAGGGAGAGAGGAAGAAGAAGAAATAGAGAGAAGAAGAGAGGGAAAAGAGATTAAGGAGAGAGAGAGTTAAAGGGAAAGAGGTGCCCCCTGTTTTGGATTTGGCGGGTCTCCATCCAGTGGTGGTTCTATTGAAGTGGATGGGGTTTTGAGGGAGGTCGACGTGGTTCCTGGATTGTGATACCTCTCCTGGCGATGCTTTAACCGATGTCCGTTAACCGTGAATGTTCTTTTTGAAGAAGGGTCTTGGACTTGCACTGCACCAAATGGGTAAACATTAGTAATAATAAAAGGTCCATCCCAACGAGAATTGAGCTTACCTGGGTGAAGTCGAAATCGAGAATTGAAGAGCATTACCTTTTCACCTTAATGAAATACCTTTCGAAGAATGTGCTTGTCATGGAGTGACTTTGACTTTTCTTTGTAGAAAATGGAGTTCGAATACGAATCTAGTCGAAGCTCCTCCAATTCAGTCAACTACAACAATCATTCTTCACCAGATTTTTCACAATCAAAATTACAAGTTTTGACAGCCCAAAATGACTTATGTTGGATTTCAACTGGTAAATGACAGGATTTACCAAAAACTAGCCTAAATGGAGACATCCCAATGGGTGTCTTATATGCTGTTCGATAGGCCCAAAGTGCTTCACCAAGTCTATCGGGCCAGTCTTTTCTTGTGGGCTTAACAATTCTTTCAAGCACTCTTTTCACTTCTCTGTTAGAAAGTTCAGCCATTCCATTTGTTTGAGGGTGATATGCAGTGGATTTTTTATGTACAACCCCATTCTTTTTCAAAAGTTACTCCATGGTTCTATTACAGAAATGAGTTCCTAAGTCACTAATCAAAGCACGTGGTGTTCCGAATCGATGGAAGATATGGGTTTTGAGGAACTCACTCACAGTTTGAGCATCATCTTTCCTAGTGGGTTTGGCCTCGACCCACCTAGAAACATAGTCAACAGCAAGGAGAATGTAGGATAATCCATTGGAAGGGGGAAAAGGTCCCATGAAATCGATTCCCCAAACATCGAAGAGCTCACAGAAGATTAATGGCTTTTGAGGCATTTTGTTTCTTTTGGAAATTGTGCCAAACATTTGGCAAGTGGGACATGATTGAAAGAACTTGTGTGAGTCCTTGAAGAGTGAAGGCCAAAAGAATCCAGAATCTAGGACCTTTCGAGAAGTCCTTTGTGGTCCAAAGTGGCCACCTCCAGGCATTGAATGGCAGAATTCCAAGATGGAGGATTGTTCAGTTTCATCAACACATCTCCTAATTACCATGTCAGCCCCAGTTTTCCAACGTTTATTATCTTCCCAAAAATAATGCTTTGAATCACTTTTCATCTTTTCTTTTTGTTCTTTTGAAAAATATTCAGGGAAAACACTAGAAACCAAGTAATTGACAATTGGGGCATACCATGGTAACTTTGGAGTGAGAGAGGAGAGGTGTTCAGTTGGAAATTCCGGATCAATTATTTCAGAATGAGAAGAATTAGAAATTCTACTCAGGTGGTCAGCCATAGGGTTTTCTTTTCCAGGATTATCTTTTATCACAAGGTCAAACTCTTGGAGCATTAAAACCCATCTTATTAGCCTTGGTTTGGAATCACTTTTCTTAAGTAAGAACTTTAATGCTGAGTGGTCCGTGAACATGATGATTTTGGCACCTAAGAGATAGGGCCGGAATTTATCCAAGGCAAAAACCACAGCTAAAAGTTCTTTTTCAGTCACAGTGTAGTGTGATTGAGTTTCATCCAATGTTTTTGAGGCATAAAAGATGACATGAGGAATGTTTTCTCTTTTTTTACCAAGAACAACCCCAATGGACCTATCAGAAGCATCACACATCAATTCAAATGGTAAGGACCAATCTAGGGGTTGGATTATTGGAGCAGATGTGAGAGAAGATTTGAGTTCAATGAAGGCTCTCTTGCAAGCCTCGTCAAAATTGAATGTGACATCATTTTGAAGTAAACGAGTGAGTGGGAGGGAAATCTTGCTGATGTTCTGAATGAATCGCCGATAGAAACCGGCATGACCAAGGAAGGACCGAATGTCTCGAACTGATTTGGGTTTAGGATGTGATTGGATCACCTCAATTTTGGATGGATCAACATGGATACCCTCTTGATAAATTATGTGACCTAGAACAATCCCATTTGAAACCATGAAGTGACGTTTTTCAAAATTCAGCACAAGGTTGCACTTGACACACTTTTGAAGGACCAAAGAGAGTGAATGTAAGCAAGATTCAAATGACTCACCATAAATGGTAAAGTCATCCATGAATACCTCCATGCAATTCTCAATGAATTCAGAAAAGATACTCGTCATACACCGCTGGAATGTTGCAGGAGCATTACAAAGGCCAAAAGGCATTCGCCTATAGGCATAGGTTCCAAAGGGGCAAGTGAATGTGGTCTTTTCTTAGTCTTGAGGTGCGATTGGAATTTGGAAGTAGCCGGTGTAACCATCAAGAAAGCAATAGTGTGACTTTCCGGCCAATCTATCAAGCATTTGGTCAAGTAAAGGAAGTGGGTAGTGATCTTTTCGTGTTTCAGCATTCAATTTGTGATAATCGATGCACACACGCCATTTGTTTTTCACTCGAGTTGTGACCACTTCTCCATGTTCATTTGTGACAACTGTTATCCCGCCCTTCTTAGGAACGACTTGAATTGGACTAACCCATTCACTATCAGAAATTGGATAGATAATACCAGCTTGAAGAAGCTTGGTAATCTCTTCCCTAACTACCTCATGTATGAGTGGATTGAGTCTTCTTTGAGGTTGCCTAATTGGTTTGGATGATTCCTCTAGATGGATGTGATGCATGCAAAGGGCGGGGTTGATTCCTGGAATATCCTCTAGGATCCAACCTAAGGAATTTTTGTTTTCCTCTAACACTTGAACAAGTTGGGACTCCTCAGTTTCAGAAAGTGAAGCAGAGATAATGACAGGGTATGAGGGATCATGGAAAAGGAATACATACTTGAGGTGTGAAGGAAGTGGTTTTAGATCAGTTTCATCCTTGATTTGAGAGCTAGACAATTTAGGAGCAGGAGAAGGGATTCCAGATGGGTTTGGATCATTTTTCTCAACACTGTCCAAGGTGGAGCAGTAGAGATCAGAGTTGATGTGGGATTCAAGAGAGTTTTCAAGTTCCTCTAGATTGATGGAGTCTATGAATGAGAGGTCCACATCAACTTCACCATTTATGACTTTGTTAATCATGGAGCAGATTTCACAAGATACTTTATCATTAGAACATGAAGAACATGGTGGATTGGGGTTCGATTGAATCTTAGAAGTGTCCTCAAAATCATGGATTGAGAATGCAGAGTGATCCTCAGATGGGTATCACATGGCTTGGAAAATGTTGAACTTGACCAGTTGGTCACCGAATTCCATGGATAAGATGCCTGAATGGACATCAATCTTGGTTCTCGTAGTCATGAGTAATGGTCTTCCAAGAATTAGGGGAGATTGAGAAGAGGTCGTCTCACCTTCCATGTCAAGGACATTGAAATCAGCTGGTAAGATAAGATCATTGACCCGAACAAGAACATCCTCAATTATCCCCTCAGGACTGGTAGTGCTTCGATTGGCTAATTGAATGACAACACCCGTTGGGTGCAAGGGACCTAGACCAAGGTTGGAGAAAATGGATTTGGGCATGACATTTATTGAGGCTCCAAGGTCTATGAGTGCATCATCAAAGTTGGAACTCCCTATTTGACATGGAACCGTGAAGGTCCCTGGATCTTTGCACTTCATGGGAATGGACTGTTGGGTTGAAACATTTTCAATGTTCCTAAGTTCCCTCTTATGGGTGCACAATTCCTTAAGAAACATGGCATACTTAGGGATTTGTTTGATGGAATCTAAGAGGGGGATGTTCACTTCAACACGTCTAAACATGTCAAGCATTTCAAGATCAGTTTCAAAGGACTTCTTAGGCTTGGAGATGGCTTGAGGAAAAGGAATTGGGTTCCTTAGAGGAATGGAAGGAGGTGAAGGAGTGGATTCAAGTTCCTTTTCCAGCTTCTTGTTCTTTTCATTTTCTAGATCAACATCGAAAGGGGAGGTAGAGCAATCAGCATGGGGCATAACAATTTGCTTTCCCGATCTAAGTGCAATTGCACTTACATTACCCTTAGGGTTGGGTAATGGTTGAGCTGGGAGTTGGGATGAATTGGATGGTTGTTGCTGGCTAAGGTGGGATGAAAGTTGACCTATTTGGGTTTCAATGTTCTTGAGGCTAGAACGGGTGAAGGAAGCAAGATCCTCTACAGCACTTTCCCATGGTTGTTTAGAAGAAGAGGCTTGTCCCAAATTGGGTTGGCCTTGATTTTGGTTCTTGGGAAAGAGATTGTATTGGGTGGGGAATTGGGAAGGCTCATTAGGATAGTGGAATCCAGGAGGAGGATTGTTCCTTTGGGGTTGAGGAACAAAAGGATAAGGTTGATGGATGTTACCACCACTTTGACCATATTGGAACTGGTTTGGATTTTGATGAGGGAACTGAGGACGATGAGAAATGGGATTACCATACCTCAAATGTGGGTTAAAGGTAGAAGAGAAGGGCTCAGAGTGGGGTTGGTTGAAGTTTCTAACAAACTGACCTGTTTGTTCAGGGTTGAAGTTTCGCTGAGCATATGCCGCATTGAGCTCCATTGGACTAGATGAATCAGATGGATCATCTTGAAGTTGTGGACATGTGTCAGTCAAATGAGATGGAGAGTTGCAGATTCCACAATTCTTGATAGGTCCACGGAATAATGACTGTGGAGAAGATGAGGTTGGGGCTTTGGTAGCCACCGCTAGTTGACGCACAAGACCTGTAAGTTCACTCATCCACTCAGTCATCTTGTTGGGCTCTATGAATTGATTATCTTGGGCTTGTTTCACTTGAGAATGTGCTCGAGTATGGAATTGTTGCGTGTTTTCAGCCATGTTGCTTATGAGTTCTCGTGCAGCTGCAGGAGTTTTGTCAACAAGAGCACCGCCACTTGCAGCATCAATGAGAGTTCGCTCCATAGCCAATAACCCCTCATAGAAGTATTGGATAAGGAGTTGGTCAGGGATTTGATGGTGTGGACAAGTTTCCACAAGCTTTTTGAACCACTCCCAGTACTCATGGAGTGATTCATTAGGGAATTGACGGATACTGCTTATTTCCTTTCGGATAGAAGCTGTTCGGGAAGCGGGAAAGAACTTCTCAAGGAAAAGTCTCTTCATGTCAACCCATGAGTTTATGGAACCAGGTGGGAGGTAGTAGAGCCAAGACTTGGCAGAATCTGCTAGGGAAAAGGGGAAAGCTCTAAGCTTGATTTTTTCTTCAGAAACCCCTTGAGGTTTCATGGTTGAGCAGACCACTTGGAACTCTTTGAGGTGAAGATGAGGATCCTCACCAGCTAGACCATGGAAATGAGGAAGAAGATGAATCAAACCCGACTTGAGTTCGAAGTCAGAATCTATGTTTGGATATTGAATACCAAGAGGTTGGTAATTCATATCAGGGGCAGCGAGTTCTTTTAGAGTTTGTTCCCTAGGATTGGCCATTTCAATTTCAATTGGTAGGGCAATGATTGGTTCTTGGGTGATTTGGTTATCCCTAATGGTCCTCCTAAGTCGACGAAGAGTTCTATCAATTTCAGGGTCAAACAAATCCGAGGGATTGTTTGGAAGGCTACGGGGCATTCAGAGATATTTTGGAAGAAAGACGAAGATGGGTTTTTCTTTGTATTTTTTCAGTTTATGATTTTTAAGAGGAAGACGGGTTTTTCTTTGTGTTTTTTTTTCAATTTTTTTTTAAATTTTTGTTTTTTTGGGTTTTTTTACAATAAACAGAAAAGAATGACTACATAAAGCACCATCCCCGGCAACGACGCCATTTGAAACGCACGGTCGATTGTCGCCTATCGACCGGTCAAAGTTCTGGTGCTCTGCTAATGTGTATAGCAGCACTCGGTTCGAATCCTCGGCGATAGTACTTCGTAATAGTCGATTGTTTTTAGTTGATTGTATTTTGATTGGGGGGGTTTGTTTGCAGAGCTTAATTAAAATGTTTAATGAATGATGTTTAATTTAACAAGTTGATAAAGATTGGGGTGAGTTCATCATTGGGGAGTTAAGCATGTGATATCCTTGAGCCTTACTTTGTATTGCATTAAATTAACACCCATGTAATAAGTTGATGTTGATTGGAATTCCTAAGTGTGAAGGCTTTAATCCAAGCCTTAACTTAACTTAGGGTTCTAATCTCAATCAAAACTTATTTATGGTAGTGTATTTATAGTTCCAATAATCCATGGAAACCACTCGTTAAACAAAACATATCATTAATCCATGACATATTGAGTTTAACATACACAATATTAATTTAAAGAATACTCATCGAGCAAAACTCTCAATCACTTAATATCCCCGAATTATAACTCACCCCAATGAGAGATTTACTCAGCCATTTGGATGTTTAATATTCTGGTTAAAATAATTATGATGATAAATTAATAATAGAAGGAAAATAAAGGGATTAGAAAAGAGTGGTACGTTGACACACACACACGAACGATGATGATAATTAAAAACGGATTTTCGATAGAATGAGGAAGCAAAAGAAGGGAAGGGGATTCAACTAAATTTAAACTATTTTAAGAACATAAATATTAAACTACAGAAGGTGGATGAGAATAAGAGATATTGAAGAAGTAACTTGCATTAAAACAGAATTACAAAGAAAGAGAATTACAAAATTACAAAAATGAAGAACACAAAAGTAAGTGAAAACAAAGAGAGGAGGAAAGGTCTTTCAAGTGAAAACTTGAGTATGGAAGGTCCTCCCAAGCCTTTGGAAAAGCTTTGTTCGTGCCAATATGATCTCCTCTCTTCTAAAATGCCAACCCCTCTCAAGGAGAGAAGGGGAGAGTATTTATAGCCCAAGGAGTGGACTGTTTGCATTCCCAATCTGTCCCTCCACTTGCATCGCCAATTTGGCAATTCAGCCAGCTGAATCTTCAAATATCTCCTTCTTTAAAGTTGTAGACAATAATGTTGGTTGACTACTCGCAACATTTGGAGTCATTTGGACGTAAGGATAAAAGGTTATGGCCGGTTGCATAAACAAACCTAAACTGTCCATTTCAATCCAGTCTTTTTGAAGTCCATAATGTGAAAGGGTTTTTGAATATTAAGATGCCTTCCAATCCGAATGGTTTCTTCAACAAAGTCGGCCGCCTACATCTCCTCTTTAACACTGAAAAATCTCAGCTCTCTTGGATGATTACATCAGGAGATATGTCATTAATACTATACTGATTTTAATTCTTGGCCAGAATGGTGGGCTGGACTTCAAAAATTTATTTGGGCCCCTTGTACTTGGATTTGGGCCATGAAATTTTTATACAAGATGACATGTAGTGTCCCCCGAATTATGGTGGAGAGTTAAGGTTTTTGGACTTCTGTATTGAGCCCAGTAAATAAATCTTCAAGGCTGGTCCAGTTTGTTCACAGATTCTTTGGTCTTGTTTGTGAGGACCATATGACCCTTCAAATGGAAGAATTGGATCATGGTTCCTTCTAATGAAATGTTGTATATTGAAAGAAGAATCCTACAAAACAAGAACCACACAATTTGGATCAGTATAGTGATAGTTATAATTAAAACATTAAACTGACTCAAGTTGATGTTATTAATATTTTCATGACTTATTATATTCCCCCTTTACTTATTTTATATGAAATGTGCATAATTTGTGTGAAATATTAATGTTTTAATATTAAGTATAATATTTGAGCATTTTTAGAAGTAGTCAAATTGAGTCAGTTTAATATTTTACTTATAACTGTCACTATACTGATCCAAATTTTCTGGTTCTTGTTTTGTAGGATTCTCCATTAAATATAAAATATTTCATTAGAAGGAACCATGATCCAATTCTTCCATTTGAAGGGCCATATGTTCCACACAAACAAGACCAAAGAATCTGTGAACAAACTGGACCAGCCTTGAAGATTGATTTACTGGGCTTAATCCAGAAGTCCAAAAATATTAACTCTCCACCATACTTCGGGGGACACTACATGTCATATTGGAAAAAAATTTCAAGGCCCAAATCCAAGTACAAGGGGCCCAAATATATCTTTGAAGTCCAGCCCACCATTCTGGACGAGAATTAAAATCATTTTAGTATGCATGACATATCTCCTGATGTAAGCATCAAATAGAGCTGAGATTTTTCAGTGTGAAAGAGAAGATATAGGCGGTCGACTTTTCTGAATCAACCATTCGTATTTGAAGGCATCTTCATATTCAAAAACCCTTTCACATGATGGACTTCAAAAAGACTGGATTGAAATGGACAGTTTACCTTTGTTTATTAAAACCGCCATAACTTTGGATCCACTTGTCCAAATGACTCCAAATTTTGAGAGTAGTCGTAAAACATTATTGTCTACAACTTTGAATAAGGAGATATTTAAAGATTCGTCTGTATATATTGCCAATTGGCGATGCAAGTGTAGGGACATATTGGGAATGCAAACAGTCCACTCCTTGGGCTATAAATACTCTCCCCTTCTCTCCTTGAGAGGGGTTGGCATTTCAGAAGAGAGGATATCATATTGGAACGACCAAAGCCTTACCAAATTCTTGCGAGGACCTGCCATACTCATGTTTTCACTTGAGATACCTTTCCTCCTCTCTTTGTTTTCACTTACTTTTGTGTTCTTCATTTTTGTAATCTTGTAATTCTCTTTCTTTGTAATTCTGTTTTAATGCAAGTTACTTCTTCAATATCTCTTATTCTCATCCAGCTTCTGTAGTTTAATATTTATGTTCCTAAAATAGTTTAAATTCATTTGAATCCCCTTCCCTTATTTTGCTTCCTCATTCAATCAAAAATCCATTTTTAATTATCATCGTCGTTCGTGTGTGTGTGTCAACGTACCACTCTTTTCTAATCCCTTTCTTTTTCTTCTATTCTTAATTTATCATAATAATTATTTTAACCAGAATATTAAACATCCTAATGGCTGAGTAAATCTCTCATTGGGGTGAGTTATAATTCGGGGATGTTTAGTGATTGAGAGTTTTGCTCGATGAGTATTCTTTAAATTAATATTGTGTATGTTAAACTTAATATTTCAGGGATTAATGATATGTTTTGTTTAACGAGTGGTTTCCATGGATTATTGGAACCATAAATACACTACCATAAATAAGTTTTGATTTAGATTAGAACCCTAAGTTAAGTTAAGGCTTGGATTAAAGCCTTCACACTTAGGAATTCCAATCAACGTCAACTTATGACATGGGTGTTAATTTAATGCAATACAAAGTAAGGCTCAAGGATATCACATGCTTAACTCCCCAATAATGAACTCACCGCAATCTTTATCAATTTGGTAAATCAAACATCATCCATAAATCATTTCAATTAAGCTCTGCAAACAAACCCCCCTAATCAAAATACAATCAACTAAAAACAAACGACTATCACAAAGTGTCATCGTTGAGGATTCGACCCGAGTGCTGCTATACACATTAGCAGAGCACCGGAACTTTGATCGGTCGATAGGCGACAATCGGCTGTGCATTTCAAATGGCGCCGTTTCCGGGGATGGTGCTTTAAGTAGTCATTAGTTTCTGGTTATTGTAAAAAAACCCAAAAAAAAATACAAAAGTTTAAAAAAAATTTGAAAAAAAAACACAAAGAAAAACCCGTCTTCCTATTAAAAATCATAAAATGAAAAAAAAATACAAAGAAAAACCCGCCTTCCTCTTTCTTTAAAAATCTATTTGAATGCCCCGTAGCCTTCCAAAAAATCCCTCGGATTTTTTTGACCCTGAAATTGAGCGAACACTTTGCCAACTTAGGAGGAACATAAGAGATACTCAAATAATTCAAGAACCAGTCCTCATCCAACCAATTGAAATTGAAATGGCCAATCCTAGGGAACAAACCCTAAAAGAACTCACTGCCCCCGATATGAATTACCAACCTCTTTGTATTCAATATCCAATCATAGAGTCTGACTTCGAACTCAAATCGGTTTTGATTCATCTTCTCCCTCATTTTCACGGGCTAGCCGGTGAGGATCCACATCTCCACCTTAAAGAGTTCCATGTAGTATGCTCTACCATGAAGCCTCAAGGGGTTTCTGAAGAACAAATCAAGCTTAGAGCTTTCCCCTTTTCCCTAGAGGATTCTACCAAGTCTTTTCTCTACTACCTCCCACCTGGTTCCATAAACTCATGGGTTGACATGAAGAGACTTTTCCTTGAGACGTTCTTTCCCGCTTCCCGAACAGCTTCTATCCGAAAGGAAATAAGCGGCATCCGTCAATTCCCTAATGAATCACTCCATGAGTATTGGGAGAGGTTCAAAAAGCTTGTGGAAACTTGTCCACACCATCAAATCCCTGACCAACTCCTGATCCAATACTTCTATGAGGGGTTATTAGCTATGGAGCGAACTCTCATTGATGCCGCAAGTGGCGGTGCTCTTGTTGACAAAACTCATGCAGCTGCACGAGAACTCATAAGAAACATGGCTGCAAACACGCAGCAATTCCATACTTGAGCACATGCTCAAGTGAAACAAGCCCAAGAGAATCAATCCATAGAGCCCAACAAGATGACTGAGTGGATGAGTGAACTTACCGGTCTTGTGCGTCAACTAGCGGTGGCTTCCAAAGCCCCAACCTCATCTTCTCCACAGTCACTATTCCCTGGACCTATCAAGAATTGTGGAATCTGCAACTCTCCATCTCATCCGACTGACACATGTCCACAACTTCATTATGATCCATCTGATTCATCTAGTCCAATGGAGCTCAATGCGGCATATGCTCAGCGAAACTTCAACCCTCAACAATCAGGTCAGTTTGTTAGAAACTTCACCCAACCCCACTCTGAGCCCTTCTCTTCTACCTTTAACCCACCTCTGAGGTATGGTAATCCCATTTCTCATCCTCCTCAGTTCCCTCATCAAAATCCAAACCAGTTCCAATATGGTCAAAGTGGTGGTAACATCCATCAACCTTATCCTTTTGTTCCTCAACCCTAAAGGAACAATCCTCCTCCTGGATTCCACTATCCTAACGAGCCTTCCCAATTCCCCACCCAATACAATCGCTTTCCCAAGAACCAAAATCAAGGCCAACCCAATTTTGGACAAGCCTCTTCTTCTAAACAACCATGGGAAAGTGTTGTAGAGGATCTTGCTTCCTTCACCCGTTCTAGCCTCAAGAACATTGAAACCCAAATAGGTCAACTTTCATCCCACCTTAGCCAGCAACAACCATCCAATTCATCCCAACTCCCAGCTCAACCATTACCCAACCCTAAGGGTAATGTAAGTGCTATTGCACTTAGATCTGTAAAGCAAATTGCTATGACCCATGCTGATTCCTTTACCTCCCCATTCGATGTTGATCTAGAAAATGAAAAGAACAAAAAGCTTGAAAAGGAACTTGAATCCACTCCTTCACCTCCTTCCATTCCTCTAAGGAACCCAGTTCCTTTTCCTCAAGCCATATTCAGGCCTAAGAAGTCCTTTGAACCTGATCCTGAAATGCTTGACATGTTTTGACGTGTTGAAGTGAACATCCCCCTCTTAGATGCCATCAAACAAATCCCTAAGTATGCCAAGTTTCTTAAGGAATTGTGCACCCATAAGAGGCAACTTAGGAACATTGAAAATGTTTCAACCCAACATTCCATTCCCATGAAGTTCAAAGATCTAGGGACCTTCACGGTTCCATGTCAAATAGGGAGTTCCAACTTTGATGATGCACTCATAGACCTTGGAGCCTCAATAAATGTCATGCCCAAATCCATTTTCTCCAACCTTGGTCTAGGTCCCTTGCACCCAACGAGTGTTGTCATTCAATTAGCCAATCGAAGCACTGCTAGTCCTGAGGGGATAATTGAGGATGTTCTTGTTCGGGTCAATGATCTTATCTTCCCAGCTGATTTCTATGTCCTTGACATGGAAGGTGAGACGAACTCTTCTCGATCTACCCTAATTCTAGGAAGACCATTCCTTATGACATCTAAAACCAAAATTGATGTCCATTCTGGCATCTTATCCATGGAATTCGGTGACCAACTGGTCAAGTTCAACATTTTCCAAGCCATGCGATACCCATCTGAGGATCACTCTACATTCTCAATCCATGTTTCTGAAACTCCCTATGAGAGTGTGTTGAATCCTAATCCATCATGTTCTTCCTGTTCTACTAATAGAGGAGTTTGTGAATATTGTATCCTCATTAACCAAGTGATTAATGGTGAAATTGATGTTGACATTACAAATGCAAACTCCATTGATCTAAAGGATCTTGAAAACTCTTTGGAATCCCATCTCACCTCTGACCTCCAATGCTCCAACATGGATAGTATTGAGAAAAATGAACTAGAATGCTCATTTGTTGATTCAGATCAGATTATCCCACATTCATCCTTTCCTATCCATGATTCTGAAAATTCTGTTATATGTGAAGTGAACCTTGAACCAATGTGTTTATATTGTCCTAATGGTAGTGATGTTTGTGATATTTGTACCCTAATTAATAAAGTGATCACTGGTGAGGTTGAAATTGACCATTCTTTGGTGAACAACATTGAAGTAAAGGATATTGAAAATTTTATTCAGTCTTATGACTCAACTAATCCTAATTACTCTACATCGGTAAGTGATGAAATAAATGAGTCAAAAACAATTGGGATCTCATACTCTACTTTTGTGTTATCCGAAACTTACATAAATGAACCATCAGAATTGAGACATCTTCCTGAATTTCCAAGAATAGAAAATCACCACTTTGTGGATAAAATCATTCCTCACATTGAAGACCAAAGGGAGGATAGTCATATTCTCTTTCCACCCTCATTGAATTGCAAGCACACCAACGGGAAGAAATTATCCAATGAATCATCAGGCCTCCCAAAGAAAAAGTTTTTCTGGAAGCACGCTGGAGTTGAGAAAATACGATGGCCACCGTTAGACTATGGGTAGTCCACTGCAATTGTCCAGCTGTAGACAAATAAATGCAGCGCTTCTTGGGAGGCAACCCATGTTTTCTTTTACTTTTATGAAATTTAAATTTCTTTTTAGATTTTCATTAGATGAATAATGAATTTTATTTTTCAGGTAACATCCCACTGTCTTGGAACCACCTCGACTTCCTCGAATCCCCAAATTCTCTAGCCGACCCACCACTAGATGGAAATGGCGACCCACCAAATCCAAACCAGGGGGCACCTCTTTCCCTTTAACTCTCTCTCTCCTCAATCTCTCTTCCCTCTCTTCTACTCTCTATTTCTTCTTCTTCCTCTATCCCTCTCATTTTTTTACAACATTCATCCACAACCTTTTTTCTATTTTCTCTTTTGTGTGGATGTGTCATTAAAAATAAAAAAAATAAAAAAAATTAATTAAAAAAAATGAAAATTGAAACAAAAGGGGTGTCATAATTACTCATCATCCAATATTGAAATTCTGTCCAACCATTTTGGGGAGTCAAAAGGTTGGTTTTAAACTCAAATTTATTGAATTTTTATCTCAAACATGGGTAAACAATTTTGTGTCAATAACAAACATTTTGAATGAACAATTTTTGGTGGAATATGATTCTCCCCTACCATGAGGAATGACATTAGCCTTCATGCCAAGGTCATCTATGGCCATCTTTTTCATTGTGTGTCTTCACCACTGATTGTGAGTCTTGAGTTGGTAGACCTTCGAGCTGAATTTCCATCTTTTGTGTGCATTAATATGATAGAGGAATTTTCTAAGCCACATGAGAATCAGAATAGCCAAATAGCCTCCTGTTACCCTTACATTGATCCTACTTTTGAAAGCCCCTTTGTGCCTATGAAAACCTTTCTTTTGATAGCCACATTACAAGCCTAATACCTTGTCCCACCCAACATCTTCATGGATTTTCATTGTACAATTTATTGAAATTTAAGTGTGGGGGGAATGGACTTCATTTTTTGGCGTACAAAAGTCATTGATTTCCAATGTGTCATCATATGCTTGAGGGCAAGCATCCATTCAAGTGTGGGGGAGAGTTTGTAATTCTGTGAGCTTTGGGGTGTATATGTGTAATTTTCATTTTTACAAAAGTCATTGAAAAGTGTTCAAAAAAAATGAAAAAACATTATATTAAAAAAAATGAAAAAAATGAAAAAAAAGGAATGGGTTGTGTCTTGGGTGGGTCAAAAATCATTCATCGTCAACCTTTGATCGTGTTATAACTACTAAAATTAGTTCCATGAGAAGATCAAACATGGGTTGGGAGATGACTATGAGACTTGTTTCATGGACAAATTTTGAAAAAAAAGAGCAAAAAAAAAAGAAAAAAAAGAACACTTGAATCATCTTGTATTGTGTCATTATTGGACCTCTCATTCATAGACTCCATCAATCTAGAGGAACTTGAAAACTCTCTTGAATCCCACATCAACTCTGATCCCTACTGCTCCACCTTGGACAGTGTTGAGGAAAATGATCCAAACCCATCTGGAATCCCTTCTCCTGCTCCTAATTTGTCTAGCTCCCAAATCAAGGCTAAAACTGATCTAAAACCACTTCCATCACACATCAAGTATGCATTCCTTTTCCATGATCCCTCCGACCCTGTCACTATCTCTACTTCACTTTCTGAAACTGAGGAGTCCCAACTTGTTCAAGTGTTAGAGGAAAACAAAAATGCCTCAGGTTGGACCCTAGAGGATATTCCAGGAATCAACCCTGCCCTTTGCATGCATCACATCCATCTAGAGGAATCACCCAAACCAATTAGGCAACCACAAAGAAGACTCAATCCACTCATACTTGAGGTAGTTAGGGATGAGATTACCAAGCTTCTTCAAGCTGGTATTATCTACCCAATTTCTGATAGTGAATGGGTTAGTCCAATTCAAGTCGTTCCTAAGAAGGGCGGGATAATAGTTGTCACAAATGAACATGGAGAAGTGGTCACAACTCGAGTGAAAAACAAATGGCGTGTGTGCATCGATTATCGCAAATTGAATGCTGAAACCCGAAAAGATCACTACCCACTTCCTTTCCTTGACCAAATGCTTGAGAGATTGGCCGGAAAGTCACACTATTGCTTTCTTGATGGTTACACCGGCTACTTCCAAATTCCAATCGCACCTCAAGACCAAGAAAAGACCACATTCACTTGCCCCTTTGGAACCTATTCCTATAGGCAAATGCCTTTTGGACTTTGTAATGCTCCTGCAACATTCCAGCGGTGTATGATGAGTATCTTTTCTGAATTCATTGATAATTGCATGGAGGTCTTCATGGATGACTTTACCATTTATGGCGAGTCATTTGAATCTGGCTTACATTCACTCTCTTTGGTCCTTCAAAAGTGTGTCAAGTGCAACCTTGTGCTGAATTTTGAAAAATGTCACATCATGGTTTTAAATGGGATTGTGCTAGGGCACATAATTTCTCAAGAGGGTATCCAAGTTGATCCAGCCAAAATTGAGGTGATCCAATCACTTCCTGAACCCAAATCAGTTCGAGGTATTCGGTCCTTCCTTGGTCATGCTGATTTCTATCGGCGATTCATTCAGAACTTCAGCAAGATTTCCCTCCCACTCACTCGTTTACTTCAAAATGATGTCACATTCAATTTTGATGAGGCTTGCAAGAGAGCCTTCATTGAACTAAAATCTGCTCTCACATCTGCTCCAATAATCCAACCCCCAGATTGGTCCTTACCATTTGAATTGATGTGTGATGCTTCTGATAGGGCCATTGGGGCTGTTCTTGGTCAAAGAAGAGAAAACATTCCTCATGTAATCTTTTATGCCTCAAAAACATTGGATGAAACTCAATCACACTAAACTGTGACTGAAAAAGAACTTTTAGCTGTGGTTTTTGCCTTGGATAAATTCCGGCCCTATCTCTTAGGTGCCAAAATCATCATCTTCACGGACCACTCAGCATTAAAGTTCTTACTTAAGAAAAGTGATTCCAAACCAAGGCTAATAAGATGGATTTTAATGCTCCAAGAGTTTGACCTTGTGATAAAAGATAAACCTGGAAAAGAAAACTCTGTGGCTGACCACCTGAGTAGAATTTCTAATTCTTCTCATTCTGAAATAATTGATCCTGAATTTCCAACTGAACACCTCTCATCTCTCACTCCAAAGTTACCATGGTATTCCCCAATTGTCAATTACTTGGTTTCCGGTGTTTTCCCTGAATATTTTTCAAAAGAACAAAAAGAAAAGATGAAAAGTGATTCAAATCGTTATTTTTGGGAAGATAATAAACTTTGGAAAACCGGGGCTGACATGGTAATTAGGAGATGTGTTGATGAAACTAAACAATCCTCCATCTTGGAATTCTGCCACTCAATGCCTGGAGGTGGCCACTTTGGACCACAAAGGACTTCTCGAAAGGTCCTAGATTCTGGATTCTTTTGGCCTTCACTATTCAAGGACTCACACGAGTTCTGTCAATAATGTCCCACTTGCCAAAAGTTTGGCACAATTTCCAAAAGAAACGAAATGCCTCAAAAGCCATTAATCTTCTGTGAGCTTTTCGATGTTTGGGGCATCGATTTCATGGGACCTTTTCCCCCTTCCAATGGATTATCCTACATTCTCCTTGCCGTTGACTATGTTTCTAGGTGGGTCAAGGACAAACCCACTAGGAAAGATGATGCTCAAACTGTTAGTGAGATCCTCAAAACCCACAACTTCCATCGATTCGGAACACCACGTGCTTTGATAAGTGACTTAGGAACTCATTTCTGTAATAGAACCATGGAGTCACTTTTGAAAAAGAAGGGGGTTGTACATAAAACATCCACTGCATATCACCCTTAAACAAATGGAATGGCTGAACTTTCTAACAGAGAAGTGAAAAGTGTGCTTGAAAGAATTGTTAAGCCCACAAGAAAAGACTGGCCCGATAGACTTGGTGAAGCACTTTGGGCCTATCGAACAGCCTATAAGACACCCATTGGGATGTCTCCATTTAGGCTAGTTTTTGGTAAAGCCTGTCATTTACCAGTTTAAATCCAACATAAGTCATTTTGGGCTGTCAAAACTTGTAATTTTGATTGTGAAAAATCTGGTGAAGAAAGATTGTTGCAGTCGACTGAATTGGAGGAGCTTCGACTCGATTCGTATGAGAACTCCATTCTCTACAAAGAAAAGGCAAAGTCACTCCATGACAAGAACATTCTTCGAAAGGTATTTCATGAAGGTGAAAAGGTAATGCTCTTCAATTCTCGATTTCGACTTCACCCAGGTAAACTCAATTCTCGTTGGGATGGACCTTTTATTATTACTAATGTTTACCCATTTGGTGCAGTTCAAGTCCAAGACCCTTCTTCAAAAAGAACATTCACGGTAAATGGACACCGGTTAAAGCATCACCATGAGAGGCCATTCACTTCAGGTTCCACATCGACTTCCATTGACCCACCACTAGATGGAAACGACGACCCACCAAATCCAAACCAGGGGGCACCTCTTTCCCTTTAACTCTCTCTCTCTCAATCTCTCTTCCCTCTCTTCTTCTCTCTATTTCTTCTTCTTCCTATCTCCCTCTCATTTTTTTAAAACATTCTTCCACAACATTTTTTCTATTTTCTCTTTTGTGTGGATGTGTCATTAAAAATTAAAAAAAATTAAAAAAAAATTAATTAAAAAAAATGAAAATTAACAAAAAAAAGGGGTGTCATAATTACTCATCATCCAATACTGAAATTTTGTCCAAACATTTTGGGGAGTCAAAAGGCTTGTTTTAAAATCAAATATATTGAATTTTTATCTCAAACTTGGGTAAACAATTTTGTGTCAATAACAAACATTTTGAATGAACAATTTTTGGTGGAAAATGATTCTCCCCTACCGTGAGGAATAACATTAGCCTTCATGCCAAGGTCATCTATGGCCATCTTTTTCATTGTGTGTCTTCACCAATGATTGTGAGTCTGGAGTTTGTGGACCTTCGAGCTGAATTTCCATCTTTTGTGTGCATTAATATGATAGAGGCATTTTCTAAGCCACATGAGAATCAGAATAGCCAAATAGCCTCCCATTACCCTTACATTGATCCTACTTTTGAAATCCCCTTTGAGCCTATGAAAACCTTTCTTTTGATAGCCACATTACAAGCCTAATACCTTGTCCCACCCAACATCTTCATGGATTTTCATTGTACAATTTATTGAAATTTAAGTGTGGGGGGAATGGACTTCATTTTTGGGCGTATTTTCATTGATTTCCAATGTGTCATCATATGCTTGAGGGAAAGCATCCATTCAAGTGTGGGGGATAGGTTGTAATTCTGTGAGCTTTGAGGTGTATATGTGTAATTTTCATTTGTACAAAAGTCATTAAAAAGTGTTCAAAAAAATGAAAAAAAAAATTATATTAAAAGAAATGAAAAAAAAGGAATGGGTTGTGTCTTGGGTGGGTCAAAAATCATTCATCATCAACCTTTGATCGTGTTATAACTACTAAAATTAGTTCCATGAGAATATCAAACATGGGTTGGGAGATGACTGTGAGACTTGTTTCAAGCACAACTTTCGAAAAAAAGAGCAAAAAGAGAAAAAAAAAGAACACTTGAATCATCTTGTATTGTGTCATTATTGGAAGTCTTCCATGTTGTACATATTCCATCATCTCACCCTATTCCATTTTCTATCTCCCTCACTTTTCATTCATCACACATTCATACCCTTGTAAATATTTGTTTCTATTTCCTGTCAAATCAAATTTCAAAAAAATGTGCATTGATTTTTCCATGTTGGTGTTTTTAACCCCTCCTTTCCTTTGGACATTATATACCTACCGTCCCATAGCCACTGAAAAACCCCTTAAAAGACCACTTGATTCTTGTACACATTAGATTTGGGAATGGAAGCTGAGAGCTCTTACAAACTCTTGATTTTCACTTTTTGTTGGTGAATGAGTGAACCTCGTAAAATACATTTTTATCATCTTGAGAGGAGTAAGTTTTGAGTGCCTACATTTTCCAATTCAAACCTTGAACATGAAAAAATTAATTGTTTCTGATGCATTATTGTGAACCAAATTTGTGATGGAATTCAATATGGATGAGTGAAATATTCTAAACCTCCCCTGATTGGAGAAAACAAAATTTTAATATTTGTTGATGAGTAAAAATGATTTTGTCATGTTTTTATATTTGTTGCACATGAGGACACGCGCAAATCTAAGTGTGGGGGAGTTTATGTTATTAATATTTTCATGACTTATTATATTCCCCCTTTACTTATTTTATATGAAATGTGCATAATTTGTGTGAAATATTAATGTTTTAATATTAAGTATAATATTTGAGCATTTTTAGAAGTAGTCAAATTGAGTCAGTTTAATATTTTAATTATAAATATCACTATAATGATCCAAATTGTGTGGTTTTTGTTTTTTAGGATTCTCCTTTCAATATAAAACATTTCATTAGAAGGCACCATGATCCAATTCTGCCATTTGAAGGGTCATATGGTCCTCACAAACAAGACCAAAGAATCTGTGAACAAACTGGACCAGCGTGAAAGTTTTTTTACTGGGCTCAATACAGAAGTCCAAAAACCTTAACTCTCCACCTTAATTCGGGGGACACTAAATTGCATCTTGTATAAAAATTTCAAGGCCCAAATCCAAGTACAAGGGGCCCAAATAAATCTTTGAAGCCCAGCCCACCATTCTGGCCGAGAATTAAAATCAGTATAGTATTAATGCCATATCTCCTGATGTAAGCATCCAAGCAAGCTGATATTTTGTAGTGTGAAAGAGGAGATATAGACGTCCGACTTTGTTGAAGAAACCATTCGTATTTGAAGGCATCTTAATATTCAAAAACCCTTTCACATTATGGACTTCAAAAAGACTGGATTGAAATGGACAGTTTACGTTTGTTTATTCAACCGGACATAAATTTTTATCCTTAGGTCCAAATGACTCAAAATTTTGAAATTAGTCGACCAACATTATTGTCTACAACTTTGGAGAAGGATATATTTGAAGATTCGGCTTTCTTAATTTCCAAATTGGCGATGCAAGTGGATGGACAGATTGGGAATGCAAACAGTCCACTCCTTGGGCTATAAATACTCTCCCCTTCTCTCCTTGAGAGGGGTTGGCATTTCAGAAGAGAGGAGATCATATTGGCACGACCAAAGCTTTGAAAAAGGCTTGGGAGGACCTTCCATACTCATGTTTTCACTTGAGAGTCCTTTCCTACTCTCTTTGTTTTCACTTACTTTTGTGTTCTTCATTTTTGTAATTTTGTAATTCTCTTTCTTTGTAATTCTGTTTTAATGCAAGTTACTTATTCAATATCTCTTTTTCTCATCCACCTTCTATAGTTTAATATTTATGTTCTTAAAATAGTTTAAATTCAGTTGAATCCCCTTCCCTTCTTTTTCTTCCTCATTCAATCGAAAATCCGTTTTTAAATATCATCAACGTTCGTGTGTGTGTGTCAACGTACCACTCTTTTCTAATCCCTTTCTTTTCCTTCTATTCTTAATTTTTCATCATAATTATTTTAACCAGAATATTAAACACCCAAATGGCCGAGTAAATCTCTCATTGGGGTGAGTTATAATTCGGGGATATTAAGTGATTGAGATTTTTGCTCGATGAGTATTCTTTAAATTAATATTGTGTATGTTAAACTCAATATGTCATGGATTAATGATATGTTTTGTTTAACGAGTGGTTTCCATGGATTATTGGAACCATAAATACACTACCATAAATAAGTTTTGATTGAGATTGGAACCCTAAGTTAAGTTAAGGCTTGGATTAAAGCCTTCACACTTAGGAATTCCAATCAACATCAACTTATGACATGGGTGTTAATTTAATGAAATACAAAGTAAGGCTCAAGGATATCACATGCTTAACTCCCCAATTATGAACTCACCCCAATATTTATCAACTTTTTAAATTAAACATCATTCATTAAACATTTTAATTAAACTCTGCAAACAAACCCCCCCCCAATCAAAATACAATCAACTAAAAACAATCGACTATTACGAAGTACCATTGCCGAGGACAAGCATACATTCCAGTGTGGAGGAGAGGTTGTAATTCTGTGAGCTTTGGGGTATATATGTGTAATTGTCATTTGTACAAAAGTCATTGAAAAGTGTTCAAAAAAATGAAAAAAAAATTATATTAAAAAAAATGAAAAAAAAAATGGAATGGGTTGTGTCTTGGGTGGGTCAAAAATCATTCATCATCAACCTTTGATCGTGTTATAACTACTAAAATTAGTTCCATGAGAAGATCAAACATGAGTTGGGAGATGACTGTGAGACTTGTTTCAAGCACAACTTTTGAAAAAAAAGAGCAAAAAGAGAAAAAAAAAAGAACACTTGAATCATCTTGTATTGTGTCATTATTGGAAGTCTTCCATGTTGTACATATTCCATCATCTCACCCTATTCCATTTTCTATCTCCCTCACTTTTCATTCATCACATATTCATGCCCTTGTAAATGTGTGTTTCTATTTCCTTTCAAATCAAATTTCAAAAACAATGTGCATTGATTTTTCCATGTTGGTGTTTTTAACCCCTCTTTTCCTTTGGACATTATATACCTACCGTCCCATAGCCACTGAAAAACCCCTTAAAAGACCTCTTGATTCTTGTACACATTAGATTTGGGAATGGAAGCTGAGAGCTCTTACAAACTCTTGATTTTCACTTTTTGTTGGTGAATGAGTGAACCTCCTAAAATACATTTTTATCATCTTGAGAGGAGTAACTTTTGAGTGCCTACATTTTCTAATTCAAACCTTGAACATGAAAAAAATGAATTGTTTTTGATGCATTATTGTGAACCAAATTTTTTATGGAATTCAATATGGATGAGTGAAATATTCTAAACCTCCCCTGATTGGAGAAAAGAAAATTTTATTATTTGTTGGTGAGTGAAAATGATTTTGTCATGTTTTTATATTTGTTGCACATGAGGACACGCGCAAATCTAAGTGTGGGGGAGTTGATGTTATTAATATTTTCATGACTTATTATATTCCCCCTTTACTTATTTTATATGAAATGTGCATAATTTGTGTGAAATATTAATGTTTTATTATTAAGTATAATATTTGAGCATTTTTAGAAGTAGTCAAATTGAGTCAGTTTACTGTTTTAATTATAACTATCACTATACTGATCCAAATTGTGTGGTTCTTGTTCTGTAGGATTCTCCTTTAAATATAAAACATTTCATTATAAGGAACCATGATCCAAGTATGCCATTTGAAGGGTCATATGGTCCTCACAAACAAGACCAAAGAATCTGTGAACAAACTGGACCAGCCTTGAAGATTGATTTACTGGGATCAATACAGAAGTCCAAAAACATTAAATCTCCACCATAATTCGGGGGACACTACATTGCATCTTTTATAAAAATTTCAAGGCCCAAATCCAAGTACAAGGGGCCCACATAAATCTTTTAAGTCCAGCCCACCATTCTGGCCGAGAATTAAAATCAGTATAGTATTCATGACATATCTCCTGATGTAAGCATCCACGAAAGCTGAGATCATTCAGTGTGAAAGAAGAGATATAGAAGGCCGACTTTGTTGAAGAAACCATTCGGATTTTAAGGCATCTTAATATACAAAAACCCTTTCACATTATGGACTTCAAAAAGACTGGATTGAAATGGACAGTTTAAGTTTGTTTATTCAACCGGCCATAACATTGTATCCTTACGTCCAAATGACTCAACATTTTGAGAGTCTTCGACCAACATTATTGTCTACAACTTTGGAGAAGGATATATTTGAAGATTCGTCTTTCTGAATTTCCAAATTGGCGATGCAAATGGATGGACAGATTGGAATTGCAAACAGTCCACTCCTTGGGCTATAAATACTCTCCCCTTCTCTCCTTGAGAGGGGTTTGGCATTTCAGAAGAGAGGAGATCATATTGGCACGACCAAAGCTTTGAAAAAGGCTTGGAAGGAACTTCCATACTCATGTTTTCACTTGAGAGACCTTTCCTCCTCTCTTTGTTTCCACTTACTTTTGTGTTCTTCATTTTTGTAATTTTGTAAGTCCATTATTTTGTAATTTTGTTTTAATGAAAGTTTTTTCTTCAATATCTCTTATTCACCTCCACCTTATGTAGTATAATATTAATGGTCTTAAAATAGTTTGAATCATTTTAAATAACAGTACCTTATCTTGCTTCCTCATTCAATCGAAATTCCATTTTTGATTCTCAAAATATTTCGTGTGTGTGTTCGGCACACTACTCTTATCTTGTCCCTTTCTTTTTCTTCTCTTTATAATTCATCACCATAAACATATATTACCAGATTAATAAACATCATAATGGATGAGTAAATTTCTCATTGGGGTGAGTTTTAATTTAGGTATGTTAAGCGATTGAGAGATTTTTCTCGATGAGTATTCGTTGAATTAACATTGTGTATGTTGGACTTAGCATGTCATGGATTAATGACTTGATTTGTTTAACGTGTGGTTTCCATGGATTATTGGAACCATAAATACACTAACATAAAAAATATTTGATCAAGATTAGAACCCTAAGTTAATTTAAGGCTTGGATTAAATCCTTAACACTTAGGAATTCTAATCAACATCATCTTGTGTCATGGGTGTTAATTTAAATGCAATATAAAGCAATGCTCAAGGATATCACAAGATTAACTAACCTAATGATAAACTCACCACAATCTTTATCAACTTGTTAAATTAAACATAATTAATTAAACATTTCAATTAAGCTCTTCAAACAAACCCACCCCCAATCAAAATACAATCAACTAAAAACAATCGACTATTACGAAGTACCATCGCCGAGGATTCGACCCGAGTGCTGCTATACTCATTAGCAGAGCACCGGAACATTGACCGGTCGATAGGAGACAATCGGAACGCACGGCCAATTGTCGCCTATTGACCGGTCAAAGTTCCGGTGCTCTGCTAATGTGTATAGCAGCACTCGGGTCGAATCCTCGGCGATGGTACTTCGTAATAGTCCATTGTTTTTTGTTGATTGTATTTTGATTGGGGGGTTTGTTTGCGGAGCTTAATTGAAATGTTTAATGAATGATGTTTAATTTAACAAGTTGATAAAGATTGGGGTGAGTTCATCATTAGGTTAGTTAAGATTGTGATATCCTTGAGCTTTTCTTTATATTGCATTTAAATTAACACCCATGTCACAAGATGATGTTGATTAGAATTCCTAAGTGTGAAGGATTTAATCCAAGCCTTAACTTAACTTAGGGTTCTAATCTTGATCAAATATTGTTTATGGTAGTGTATTTATGGTTCCAATAATCCATGGAAACCACACGTTAAACAAATCAAGTCATTAATCCATGACATGCTAAGTCCAACATACACAATGTTAATTCAACGAATACTCATCGAGCAAAAGCTCTCAATCGCTTAACATACCTAAATTAAAACTCACCCCAACGAGAAATTTACTCAGCCATTATGATGTTTATTAATCTGGTAATATATGTTTATGGTGATGAATTATAAAGAGAAGAAAAAGAAAGGGACAAGATAAGAGTAGTGTGCCGAACACACACACGAAATATTTTGAGAATCAAAAATGGAATTTCGATTGAATGAGGAAGCAAGATAAGGTACTGTAATTTAAAATGATTCAAACTATTTTAAGACCATGAATATTATACTACATAAGGTGGAGGAGAATAAGAGATATTTAAGAATAAGCTTTCATTAAAACAGAATTACAAAATAGAGGACTTACAAAATTACAAAAATGAAGAACACAAAAGTAAGTGAAAACAAAGAGAGGAGGAAAGGTCTCTCAAGTGAAAAATTGAGTATGGCTGGTCCTCCCAAGCCTTTTTCAAAGCTTTGGTCGTGCCAATATGATCTCCTCTATTCTGAAATGCCAAACCCTCTCAAGGAGAGAAGGGGAGAGTATTTATAGCCCAAGGAGTGGACTGTTTGCATTCCCAATCTTTCCCTCCACTTGCATTGCCAATTTGAAAATTCAGACAGCCGAATCTTAAATTATCTTCTTCTTCAAAGTTGTAGAAAATAATGTTGGACGACTACTCTCAAAAGTTTGAGTCATTTGGACGTAAGGATAAAACTTTATGGCCGGTTGCATAAACAAACTTAAACTGTCTATTTCAATCCAGTCTTTTTGAAGTCCATAATGTGAAAGGGTTTTTGAATATTAAGATGCCTTCAAATCCGAATGGTTTCTTCAACAAAGTCTGCCGCCTACATCTCCTCTTTCACACTGCAAAATCTCAGCTCGCTTGGATGATTACATCAGGAGATATGTCATGCATACTATACTGATTTTCATTCTCAGCTACAATGGTGGGCTGGACTTCAAAGATTTATTTGGGCCCCTTGTACTTGGATTTGGGCCATGAAATTTTTATCCAAAATGACATGTAGTGTCCCCCGAATTATGGTGGAGAGTTAAGGTTTTTGGACTTCTGTATTGAGCCCAGTAAATAAATCTTCAAGGCTGGTCCAGTTTGTTCACAGATTCTTTGGTCTTGTTTGTGAGGACCATATGACCCTTCAAATGGCATAATTGGATCATGGTGTCTTCTAATGAAATGTTTAATATTGAAAGGAGACTCCTACAAAACAATAACCACTCCATTTGGATCAGTATAGTGATAGTTATAATTAAAACATTAAACTGACTCAATTTGACTACTTCTAAAAATGCTCAAATATTATACTTAATATTAAAACATTAATATTTCACACAAATTTTGCACATTTCATATAAAATAAGTAAAGGGGGAATATAATAAGTCATGAAAATATTAATAACATCAACTCCCCCACACTTAGATTTGCGCGTGTCCTCATGTGCAACAAATATAAAAACATGACAAAATCATTTTCACTCACCAACAAATATTAAAATTTTGTTTTCTCCAATCAGGGGAGGTTTAGACTATTTCACTCGTCCATATTGAATTCCATCACAAATTTGGTTCACAATAATGCATCAGAAACAATTCATTTTTTCATGTTCAAGGTTTGAATTGGAAAATGTAGGCACTCAAAACTTACTCCTCTCAAGATGATAAAAATGTATTTTAGGAGGTTCACTCATTCACCAACAAAAAGTGAAAATCAAGAGTTTGTAAGAGCTCTCAGCTTCCATTCTCAAATCTAAAGTGTACAAGAATCAAGAGGTCTTTTAAGGGGTTTTTCAGTGGCTATGGGACGGTAGGTATATAATGTCCAAAGGAAAAGAGGGGTTAAAAACACCAACATGGAAAAATCAATGCACATTTTTTTTAAATTTGATTTGAAAGGAAATAGAAACACATATTTACAAGGGCATGAATGTGTGATGAATGAAAAGTGAGGGAGATAGAAAATGGAATAGGGTGAGATGATGTAATATGTACAACATGGAAGACTTCCAATAATGGCACAATACAAGATGATTCAAGTGTTCTTTTTTTTCTCTTTTTGCTCTGTTTTTTCGAAAGTTGTGCTTGAAAGAAGTCTCACAGTCATCTCCCAACCCATGCTTGATCTCCTCATGGAACTAATTTTAGTAGTTATAACACGATCAAAGGTTGATGATGAATGATTTTTGACTCACCCAAGACACAACCCATTCCTTTTTTTTTATTTTTTTTTATATAATTTTTTTTCATTTTTTTTGAACACTTTTCAATGACTTTTGTACAAATGAAAATTACACATATACACCACAAAGCTCATAGAATTATAACCTCTCCCCCACACTTGAATGGATGCTTGCCCTCAAGCATATGATTACACATTTTAAATCAATGAAAGTACGCCCAATAATGAAGTCCATTCCCCCCACACTTAAATTTCAATAAATTGTACAATGAAAATCCATGAAGTTGTTGGGTGGGAAAAGGTATTAGGCTTGTAATGTGGCTATCAAAAGAAAGGTTTTCATAGGCTCAAAGGGGCTTTCAAAAGTAGGATCAATGTAAGGGTAACGGGTGGCTATTTGGCTATTCTGATTCTCATGTGGCTTAGAAAATGCCTCTATCATATTAATGCACACAAAAGATGGAAATTCAGCTCGAAGGTCCACAAAATCAAGACTCACAATCAGTGGTGAAGACACACAATGAAAAAGATGGCCATAGATGACCTTGGCATGAAGGCTAATGTTATTCCTCACGGTAGGGGAGAATCTTTTTCCACCAAAAATTGTTCATTCAAAATGTTTGTTTTTGACACAAAATTTTTTACCCAAGTTTGAGATAAAAATTCAATATATTTGAGTTTAAAACAAGCCTTTTGACTCCCCAAAATGGTTGGACATAATTTCAATATTGGATGATGAGTAATTATGACACCCTTTTTTTTTAATTTTCAATTTTTATTAATTAATTTTTTTTTATTTTTTTTATTTTTAATGACACATCCACACAAAAAAGAAAATAGAAAAAAGGTTGTGGAAGAATGTTGTAAAAAAATGAGAGGGAGATAGGAAGAAGAAGAAATAGAGAGAAGAAGAGAGGGAAGAGAGATTGAGGAGAGAGAGAGTTAAAGGGAAAGAGGTGCCCCCTGGTTTGGATTTGGTGGGTCGCCGTTTCCATCTAGTGGTGGGTCAATGGAAGTCGATGTGGAACCTGAAGTGAATGGCCTCTCATGGTGATGCTTTAACCAATGTCCATTAACCGTGAATGTCCTTTTGGAAGAGGGGTCTTGGACTTGCACTGCACCAAATGGGTAAACATTAGTAATAATAAAAGGTCCATCCCAACGAGAATTCAGCTTACCTGGGTGAAGTCGAAATCGAGAATTGAAGAGCATTACCTTTTCACCTTCATGAAATACCTTTCGAAGAATGTGCTTGTCATGGAGTGACTTTGCCTTTTCTTTGTAGAGAATGGAGTTCTCATACGAATCGAGATGAAGCTCCTCCAATTCAGTCAACTGCAACAATCTTTCTTCACCAGATTTTTCACAATCAAAATTACAAGTTTTGATAGCCCAAAATGACTTATGTTGGATTTCAACTGGTAAATGACAGGCTTTACCAAAGACTAGCCTAAATGGAGACATCCCAATGGGTGTCTTATAGGCTGTTCGATAGACCCAAAGTGCTTCACCAAGTCTATCGGGCCAGTCTTTTCTTGTGGGATTAACAATTCATTCAAGCACTCTTTTCACTTCTCTGTTAGAAAGTTCAGCCATTCCATTTGTTTGAGGGTGATATGCAGTGGATGTTTTATGTACAACCCCATTCTTTTTCAAAAGTGACTCCATGGTTCTATTACAGAAATGAGTTCCCAAGTCACTTATCAAAGCACGTGGTGTTCCGAATCGATGGAAGATATGGGTTTTGAGGAACTCACTCACAGTTTGAGTATCATCTTTCCTAGTGGGTTTGGCCTCGACCCACCTAGAAACATATTCAACAACAAGGAGAATGTAGGATAATCCATTGGAAGGGGGAAAAGGTCCCATGAAATCGATGCCCCAAACATCGAAGAACTCACAGAAGATTAATGGCTTTTGAGGCATTTCGTTTCTTTTGAAAATTGTGCCAAACTTTTGGCAAGTGGGACATGATTGACAGAACTTGTGTGAGTCCTTGAAGAGTAAAGGCCAAAAGAATCCAGAATCTAGGACCTTTCGAGAAGTCCTTTGTGGTCCAAAGTGGCCACCTCCAGGCATTGAGTGGCAGAATTCCAAGATGGAGGATTGTTCAGTTTCATCAACACATCTCCTAATTACCATGTCAGCCCCAGTTTTCCAAAGTTTATTATCTTCCCAAAAATAATTCTTTGAATCACTTTTCATTTGTTCTTTTTGTTCTTTTGAAAAATATTCAGGGAAAACACCAGAAACCAAGTAATTGACAATTGGGGCATACCATGGTAACTTTGGAGTGAGAGATGAGAGGTGTTCAGTTGGAAATTCAGGATCAATTATTTCAGAATGAGAAGAATTAGAAATTCTACTCAGGTGGTCAGCCACATTGTTTTCTTTTCCAGGTTTATCTTTTATCACAAGGTCAAACTCTTGGAGCATTAAAATCCATCTTATTAGCCTTGATTTGGAATCACTTTTCTTAAGTAAGAACTTTAATGTTGATTGGTCCGTGAAGATGATGATTTTGGAACCTAAGAGATAGGGCTGGAATTTATACAAGGCAAAAACCACAGCTAAAAGTTCATTTTCAGTCACAGTGTAGTGTGATTGAGTTTCATCTAATGTTTTTGAGGCATAAAAGATGACATGAGGAATGTTTTCTCTTCTTTGACCAAGAACAGCCCCAATGGCCCTATCAGAAGCATCACACATCAATTCAAATGGTAAGGACCAATCTGGGGGTTGGATTATTGGAGCAGATGTGAGAGCATATTTGAGTTCAATGAAGGCTCTCTTTCAAGCCTCGTCAAAATTGAATGTGACATCATTTTGAAGTAAACGAGTGAGTGGGAGGGAAATCTTGCTGAAGTTCTGAATGAATCGCCGATAGAAACCGGCATGACCAAGGAAGGACCGAATGTCTCGAACTGATTTGGGTTCAGGAAGTGATTGGATCACCTCAATTTTGGCTGGATCAACTTGGATACCCTCTTGAGAAATTATATGCCCTAGAACAATCCCATTTGAAACCATGAAGTGACATTTTTCAAAATTCAGCACAAGGTTGCACTTGACACACTTTTGAAGGACCAAAGAGAGTGAATGTAAGCAAGATTCAAATGACTCGCCATAAATGGTAAAGTCATCCATGAAGACCTACATGCAATTATCAATGAATTTAGAAAAGATACTCATCATACACCGCTGGAATGTTGCAGGAGCATTACAAAGGCCAAAAGGCATTCGCCTATAGGCATAGGTTCCAAAGGGGCAAGTGAATGTGGTCTTTTCTTGGTCTTGAGGTGCGATTGGAATTTGGAAGTAGCCGGTGTAACCATAAAGAAAGAAATAGTGTGACTTTTCGGCCAATCTCTCAAGCATTTGGTCAAGGAAAGGAAGTGGGTAGTGATCTTTTCTTGTTTCAGCATTCAGTTTGCGATAATCGATGCACACACACAATTTGTTTTTCACTCGAGTTGTGACCACTTCTCCATGTTCATTTGTGACAACTGTTATCCCACCCTTCTTAGGAACGACTTGACTTGGACTAACCCATTCACTATCAGAAATCGGGTAGATAATACCAGCTTGAAGAAGCTTGGTAATCTCTTCCCTAACTACCTCAAGTATGAGTGGATTGAGTCTTCTTTGAGGTTGCCTAATTGGTTTGGATGATTCCTCTAGATGGATGTGATGCATGCAAAGGGCAGGGTTGATTCCTGGAATATCCTCTAGGGTCCAACCTAAGGCATTTTTGTTTTCCTCTAACACTTCAACAAGTTGGGACTCCTCAGTTTCAGAAAGTGAAGTAGAGATAATGACAGGGTAGGAGGGATCATGGAAAAGGAATGCATACTTGAGGTGTGAAGGAAGTGGTTTTAGATCAGTTTCATCCTTGATTTGAGAGCTAGACAAGTTAGGAGCAGGAGAAGGGATTCCAGATGGGTTTGGATCATTTTCCTCAACACTGTCCAAGGTGGAGCAGTAGAGATCAGAGTTGATGTGGGATTTAAGAGAGTTTTCAAGTTCCTCTAGATTGATGGAGTCTATGAATGAGAGGTCCACATCAACTTCACCATTTATGACTTTGTTAATCATGGTGCAGATTTCACAAGATCCTTTATCATTAGAACATGAATAACATGGTGGATTGGGGTTCGATTGAATCTTATAAGTGACCTCAAAAGCATGGATTGAGAATACAGAGTGATCCTCAGATGGGTATCGCATGGCTTGGAAAATGTTGAACTTGACCAGTTGGTCACCGAATTCCATGGATAAGATGCCTGAATGGACATCAATCTTGGTTCTCACAGTCACGAGGAATGGTCTTCCTAGAATTAGGGGAGATCGAGAAGAGGTCGTCTCACCTTCCATGTCAAGGACATAGAAATCAGCTGGGAAGATAAGATCATTGACCCGAACAAGAACATCCTCAATTATCCCCTCAGGACTGGCAGTGCTTCGATTGGCTAATTGAATGACAACACCCGTTGGGTGCAAGGGACCTAGACCAAGGTTGGAGAAAATGGATTTGGGCATGACATATATTGAGGCTCCAAGGTCTATGAGTGCATCATCAAAGTTAGAACTCCCTATTTGACATGGAACCGTGAAGGTCCCTGGATCTTTGCACTTCATGGGAATGGACTGTTGGGTTGAAACATTTTCAATGTTCCTAATTTGCCTCTTATGGGTGCACAATTCCTTAAGAAACTTGGCATACATAGGGATTTGTTTGATGGCATCTAAGAGGGGGATGTTCACTTCAACGCGTCTAAACATGTCAAGCATTTCAGGATCAGGTTCAAAGGACTTCTTAGGCTTGGAGATGGCCTGAGGAAAAGGAATTGGGTTCCTTAGAGGAATGGAAGGAGGTGAAGGAGTGGATTCAAGTTCCTTTTCCAGTCTTTTGTTCTTTTCATTTTATAGATCAACATCGAAAGGGGAGGTAGAGCAATCAGCATGGGGCATAACAATTTTATTTCCCGATCTAAGTGCAATTGCACTTGCATTACCCTTAGGGTTGGGTAATGGTTGAGCTGGGAGTTGGGATGAATTGGATGGTTGTTGCTGGCTAAGGTGGGATGCAAGTTGACCTATTTGGGTTTCAATGTTCTTGAGGCTAGAATGGGTGAAGGAAGCAAGATCCTCTACAGCACTTTCCCATGGTTGTTTAGAATAAGAGGCTTGTCCCAAATTGGGTTGGCCTTGATTTTGGTTCTTGGGAAAGAGATTGTATTGGGTGGGGAATTGGGAAGGCTCATTAGGATAGTGGAATCTAGGAGGAGGATTGTTCCTTTGGGGTTGAGGAACAAAAGGATAAGGTTTATGGATGTTACCACCACTTTGACCATATTGGAACTGGTTTGGATTTTGATGAGGGAACTGAGGAGGATGAGAAATGGGATTACCATATCTCAGAGGTGGGTTAAAGGTAGAAGAGAAGGGCTCAGAGTGGGGTTGGTTGATGTTTCTAACAAACTGAACTGTTTGTTGAGGGTTGAAGTTTCACTGAGCATATGCCGCATTGAGCTCCATTGGACTAGATGAATCAGATGGATCATCTTGAAGTTGTGGACATGTGTCAGTCCAATGAGATGGAGAGTTTCAGATTCCACAATTCTTGATAGTTCCAGGGAATAGTGACTGTGGAGAAGATGAGGTTGGGGCTTTGGTAGCCACCGCTAGTTGACGCACAAGAACTGTAAGTTCACTCATCCACTCAGTCATCTTGTTGGGCTCAATGGATTGATTCTCTTGGGCTTGTTTCACTTGAGCATGTGCTCGAGTATGGAATTGCTGCGTGTTTGCATCCATGTTGCTTATGAGTTCTCGTGTAGCTGCAGGAGTTTTGTCAACAAGAGCACCGCCACTTGCGGCATCAATGAGAGTTCGCTCCATAGCCAATAACCCCTCATAGATGTATTGGATCAGGAGTTGGTCAGGGATTTGATGGTGTGGACAAGTTGCCACAATCTTTTTGAACCTCTCCCAATACTCATGGAGTGATTCATTAGGGAATTGACGGATGTCGCTTATTTGCTTTCGGATAGAAGCTGTTTGGGAAGCGGGAAAGAACTTCTCCAGGAAAAGTCTCTTCATGTCAACCCATGAGTTTATGGAACCAGGTGGGAGGTAGTAGAGCCAAGACTTGGCAGAATCCTCTAGGGAAAAGGGGAAAGCTCTAAGCTTGATTTGTTCTTCAGAAACCCCTTGAGGCTTCATGGTAGAGCATACTACTTGGAACTCTTTAAGGTTAAGATGTGGATCCTCACCGGCTAGCCCGTGAAAATGAGGTAGAAGATGAATCAAACCTGATTTGAGTTCGAAGTCAGCTTCAATGTTTGGATATTGAATACCAAGAGGTTTGTAATTCATATCAGGGGCAGCGAGTTCTTTTAGGGTTTGTTCCCTAGGATTGGCCATTTCAATTTCAATTGGTTGGATGAGGACTGGTTCTTGAATTATTTGAGTATCTCTTATGTTCCTCCTAATTTGGCGAAGTGTTCGCTCAATTTCAGGGTCAAACAAATCCGAGGGATTGTTTGGAAGGCTAAGGGGCATTCAGAGAGATTTTGGAAGAAATAGGAAGACGGTTTTTTCTTTGTATTTTTTCAGTTTATGATTTTTATGAGAATACGGGTTTTTCTTTGTGTTTTTTGTTCAATTTTTTTTAAAATTTGTTTTTTTTTTGTGTTTTCTTGACAATAACCAGAAACTAATGACTACTTAAAGAACCATCCCCGGCAACGACGCCATTTGAAAGTGCACGGCCGATTTTCTCCTATCAACCGGTCAAAGTTCCGGTGCTCTGCTAATTTGTATAGCATCACTCGGGTCGAATCCTCGGCGATGGTACTTCGTAATAGTCAATTGTTTTCGGTTGATTGTATTTTGATTGGGGGGTTTGTTTGCAGAGTTCATTTGAAATGTTTAATGAATGATGTTTAATTTAACAAGTTGATAAAGATTGGGGTGAGTTCATCATTAGGTTAGTTAAGCTTGTGATATCCTTGAGCTTTGCTTTATATTGCATTTAAATTAACACTCATGTCACAAGATGATGTTGATTAGAATTCCTAAGTGTGAAGGATTTAATCCAAGCCTTAACTTAACTTAGGGTTCTAATATAAATCAAAAATTATTTATGGTAGTGTATTTATGGTTCCAATAATCCATGGAAACCACTCGTTAAACAAAACATATCATTAATCCATGACATGCTAAGTCCAACATACACAATGTTAATTCAACGAATACTCATCGAGAAAAACTCTCAATCACTTAACATCCCCGAATTATAAATCACCCCAATGAGAAATTTACTCAGCCATTATGATGTTTATTAATATGGTAATATATGTTTATGGTGATGAATTATAATGAGAAGAAAAAGAAAGGGACAAGATAAGAGTAGTGTGCCGAACACACACACGAAATATTTTGAGAATCAAAAATGGAATTTCGATTGAATGAGGAAGCAAGATAAGGTACTGTAATTTAAAATGATTCAAACTATTTTAAGACCATGAATATTATACTACAGAAGGTGGAGGAGAATAATAGATATTGAAGAAGAAACTTTCATTAAAACAGAATTACAAAATAAAGGACTTACAAAATTACAAAAATGAAGAACACAAAAGTAAGTGAAAACAAAGAGAGGAGGAAAGGTCTCTCAAGTGAAAACTTGAGTCTGGAAGGTCCTCCCAAGCCTTTGGAAAAGCTTTGGTCGTGCCAATATGATCTCCTCTCTTCTGAAATGCCAACCCCTCTCAAGGAGAGAAGGAGAGAGTATTTATAGCCCAAGGAGTGGACTGTTTGCATTCCCAATCTGTCCCTCCACATGCATCGCCAATTTGGCAATTCAGACAGCCGAATATTCAAATATCTCCTTCTTCAAAGATGTAGAGAATAATGTTGGACGACTACTCTCAAAATTTGGAGTCATTTTGACGTAAGGATAAAACGTTATGTCCGGTTTCATAAACAAACATAAACTGTCTATTTCAATCAAGTCTTTTTGAAGTCCATAATGTGAAAGGGTTTTTGAATATTAATATGCCTTCAAATCCGAATGGTTTCTTCCACAAAGTCGGCCACCTACATCTGTTCTTTCACACTGCAAAATCTCAGCTCTCTTGGATGATTACATCAGGAGATATGTCATGCATACTATACTGATTTTCATTCTCGGCCAGAATGGTGGGCTGGACTTCAAAGATTTATTTGGGCCCCTTGTACTTGGATTTGGGCCATGCAATTTTTATCCAAGATGACATGTAGTGTCCCCCGAATTATGGTGGAGAGTTAAGGTTTTTGGACCATGACATGCTAAGTCCAACATACACAGTGTTAATTCAACGAATACTCCTCAGTGATGGTACTTCGTAATAGTCGATTGTTTTTCGTTGATTGTATTTTGATTGGGGGGGTTTGTTTGCAGAGCTTAATTTAAATGTTTAATGAATGATGTTTAATTTAACAAGTTGATAAAGATTGGGGTGAGTTCATCATTAGGTTAGTTAAGCTTGTGATATCCTAGAGCTTTGCTTTATATTGCATTTAAATTAACACCCATGTCACAAGATGATGTTGATTAGAATTCCTAAGTGTTAAGGCTTTAATCCCGGTCTTAAATTAACTTAGGGTTCTAATCCTGATCATATATTGTTTATGGTAGTGTATTTATGGTTCCAATAATCCATTGAAACCACACGTTAAACAAATCAAGTCATTAATCCATGACATGCTAAGTCCAACATACACAATGTTAATTCAACGAATACTCATCGAGCAAAAGCTCTCAATCTCTTAACATACCTAAATTAAAACTCACCCCAATGAGAACTTTACTCAGCCATTATGATGTTTATTAATATGGTAATATATGTTTATGGTGATGAATTATAAAGAGAAGAAAAAGAAAGGGACAAGATAAGAGTAGTGTGCCGAACACACACACGAAATATTTTGAGAATCAAAAATGGAATTTCGATTGAATGAAGAAGCAAGATAAGGTACTGTAATTTAAAATGATTCAAACTATTTTAAGACCATGAATATTATACTACATAAGGTGGAGGATAATAAGAGATATTGAAGAAGAAACTTTCATTAAAACAGAATTACAAAATAAAGGACTTACAAAATTACAAAAATGAAGAACACAAAAGTAAGTGAAAACAAAGAGAGGTGGAAAGGTCTCTCAACTGAAAAACTTGAGTATGGCAGATCCTCCCAAGCCTTTGTCAAAGCTTTGGTCGTGCCAATATGATCTCCTCTCTTCTGAAATGCCAACTCCTCTCAAGGAGAGAAGGGGAGAGTATTTATAGCCCATGGAGTGGACTGTTTACATTCCCAATCTGTCCCTCCACTTGCATCGCCAATTTGGCAATATAGACAGCCGAATATTAAAATATCTTCTTCTTAAAAGTTGTAGAAAATAATGTTGGACGACTACTCTCAAAATTTTGAGTCATTTATAAGTAAGGATAAAAAGTTATGGCCTATTGCATAAACAAACTTAAACTGTCTATTTCAATCCAGTCTATTTGAAGTCCATAATGTGAAAGGGTTTTTTAATATTAAGATTCCTTCAAATCTGAATGGTTTCTTCAAAAAAGTCGGCCTCCTACATCTCCTCTTTCACACTGAAAAATCTCAGCTTTCTTGGATGATTACAGAAGGAGATATGTCATGAATACTATACTGATTTTCATTCTCGTCCAGAATGGTGGGATGGACTTCAATGATTTATTTGGGCCCCTTGTACTTGGATTTGGGCCATGAAATTTTTATCCAAGATGACATGTAGTGTGCCCCGAAGTATGGTGGAGATTTAAGGTTTTTGGACTTCTGTATTGAGCCCAGTAAATAAATCTTCAAGGCTAGTCCAGTTTGTTCACAGATTCTTTGGTCTTGTTTGTGAGGACAATATGACCCTTCAAATGGCAGAATTGGATCATGGTGCCTTCTAATGAAATGTTGTATATTTAAAGTAGAATCATACAAAACAAGAACCACACAATTTGGATCCGTATAGTGATAGTTATAATTAAAACATTAAACTGAATCAATTTGACTACTTCTAAAAATGCTCAAATATTATACTTAATATTAAAACATTAATATTTCACACAAATTATGCACATTTCATATAAAATAAGTAAAGCGGGAATATAATAAGTCATGAAAATATTAATAACATAAACTCCCCCACACTTAGATTTTCGCGTGTCCTCATGTGCAACAAATATAAAAACATAACAAAATCATTTTCACTCACCAACAAATATTAAAATTTTGTTTTCTCCAATCAGGGGAGGTTTAGACTATTTCACTCGTCCATATTGAATTCCATCACAAATTTGGTTCACAATAATGCATCAGAAACAATTCATTTTTTCATGTTCAAGGTTTTAATTGGAAAATGTAGGCACTCAAAACTTACTCCTCTCAAGATGATAAAAATGTATTTTAGGAGGTTCACTCATTCACCAACAAAAAGTGAAAATCAAGAGTTTGTAAGAGCTCTCGGCTTCCATTCCCAAATCTAATGTGTACAAGAATCAAGAGGTCTTTTAAGGGGTATTTCAGTGGCTATGGGATGGTAGGTATATAATGTCCAAAGGAAAAGAGGGGTTAAAAACACCAACATGGAAAAATCAATGCACATTTTTTTTTGAAATTTGATTTGAAAGGAAACAGAAACACACATTTACAAGGGCATGAATATGTGGTGAATGAAAAGTGAGGGAGATAGAAAATGGAATAGGGTGAGATGATGGAATATGTACAACATGGAAGACTTCCAATAATGACACAATACAAGATGATTCAAGTGTTCTTTTTTTTTTCTTTTTTTGCTCTTTTTTTTCGAAAGTTGTGCTTGAAACAAGTCTCACAATCATCTCCCAACCCATGCTTGATCTCCACATGGAACTAATTTATAACACGAAAAAAGGTTGATGATGAATGATTTTTTACCCACCCAAGACACAACCCATTCCTTTTTTTTATTTTTTTCATTTTTTTTATATAATTTTTTTCATTTTTTTTGAACACTTTTCAATGACTTTTGTACAAATGAAAATTACACATATACACCCCAAAGCTCACAGAATTACAAACTCTCCCCCTCACTTGAATGGATGCTTGCCCTCAAGCATATGATGACACATTGGAAATCAATGAAAGTACACCCAAAAATGAAGTCCATTCCCCCCACACTTAAATTTCAATAAATTGTACAATGAAAATCCATGAAGATGTTGGGTGGGACAAGGTATTAGGCTTGTAATGTGGCTATCAAAATAAAGGTTTTCATAGGCTCAAAGGGGATTTCAAAAGTAGGATCAATGTAAGGGTAACGGGAGGCTATTTGGCTATTCTGATTCTCATGTGGCTTAGAAAATGCCTCTATCATATTTATGCACACAAAAGATGGAAATTCAGCTCGAAGGTCCACAAAATCAAGACTCACAATCAGTGGTGAAGACACACAATGAAAAAGATGGCCATAGATGACCTTGGCATGAAGGCTAATTTTATTCCTCACGGTAGGGGAGAATCATTTTCCACCAAAAATTGTTCATTCAAAATGTTTGTTATTGACACAAAATTGTTTACCCAAGTTTGAGATAAAAATTCAATATATTTGAGTTTAAAACAAGACTTTTGACTCCCCAAAATGGTTGGACAGAATTTCAATATTGGATGATTAGTAATTATGACACCCCCTTTTTTGTTAATTTTCATTTTTTTTAATTAATTTTTAATTAATTTTTTTTATTTTTAATGACACATCCACACAAAAGAGAAAATAGAAAAAAGGTTGTGGAAGAATGTTGTAAAAAAATGAGAGGGATAGAGGAAGAAGAAGAAATAGAGAGTAGAAGAGAGGGAAGAGAGATTGAGGAGAGAGAGAGTTAAAGGGAAAGAGGTGCCCCCTGGTTTGGATTTGGTGGGTTGCCATCTCCATCTAGTGGTGGGTCGGCAAGAGAATTTGGGGATTCGAGGAAGTCGAGGTGGTTCCAGGACAGTGGGAAGTTACCTGAAAAATAAAATTCATTATTCATCTAATGAAAATCTAAAAAGAAATTTAAATTTCATAAAAGTAACAGAAAACATGGGTTGCCTCCCAAGAAGCGCTGCATTTATTTGTCTACAGCTGGACAATTGCAGTGGACTACCCATAGTCTGACGGTGGCCATCGTATTTTCTCAACTCCAGTGTGCTTCCAGAAAAACTTTTTCTTTGGGAGGCCTGATGATTCATTGGATAATTTCTTCCCATCCTTGTTGGTGTGCTTGCAATTCAATGGGGGTGGAAAGAGAATATGACTATCCTCCCTTTGGTCTTCAATGTGGGGAATGATTTTATCCACAAAGTGATGATTTTCTATTCTTGGAAATTCAGGAAGATGTCTCAATTCTGATGGTTCATTTATGTAAGGTTCGGATAACACAAAAGTAGAGTATGAGATCCCAATTGTTTTTGACTCATTTATTTCATCACTTACCGATGTAGAGTAATGAGGATTAGTGGAGTCATAAGACTGAATAAAATTTTCAATATCCTTTACTTCAATGTTGTTCGCCAAAGAATGGTCAATTTCAACCTCACCAGTGATCACTTTATTAATTAGGGTACAAATATCACAAACATCACTACCATTAGGACAATATAAACACATTGGTTCAAGGTTCACTTCACATATAACAGAATTTTCAGAATCATGGATAGGAAAGGATGAATGTGGGATAATCTGATCTGAATCAACAAATGAGCATTCTAGTTCATTTTTCTCAATACCATCCATGTTGAAGCATTGGAGGTCAGAGGTGAGATGAGATTCTAAATAGTTTTCAAGATCCTTTAGATCAATGGAGTTTGAATTTGTAATGTCAACATCAATTTCACCATTAATCACTTGGTTAATGAGGATACAATATTCACAAACTCCTCTATTAGTAGAACAGGAAGAACATGATGGATTAGGGTTCGATTGAATCTTAGAAGTGTCCTCAAAAGCATGGATTGAGAATGCAGAGTGATCCTCAGATGGGCATCGCATGGCTTGGAAAATGTCGAACTTGACCAGTTGGTCACCGAATTCCATGGATAAGATGCCAGCATGGACATCAATTTTGGTTTTAGATGTCATAAGGAATGGTCTTCCTAGAATTAGGGGAGATCGAGAAGAGTTCGTCTCACCTTCCATGTCAAGGACATAGAAATCAGCTGGGAAGATAAGATCATTGACCCGAACAAGAACATCCTCAATTATCCCCTCAGGACTGGCAGTGCTTCGATTGGCTAATTGAATGTCAACACCCGTTGGGTGCAAGGGACCTAGACCAAGGTTGGAGAAAATGGATTTGGGCATGACATTTATTGAGGCTCCAAGGTCTATGAGTGCATCATCAAAGTTGGAACTCCCTATTTGACATGGAACCATGAAGGTCCCTGGATCTTTGCACTTCATGGGAATGGACTATTGGGTTGAAACATTTTCAATGTTCCTACTCTTATGGGCGCACAATTCCTTAAGAAACTTGGCATACTTAGGGATTTGTTTGATGGCATCTAAGAGGGGGATGTTCACTTCAACACGTCTAAACATGTCAAGCATTTCAGGATCAGGTTCAAAGGACTTCTTAGGCTTGGAGATGGCTTGAGGAAAAGGAATTGTGTTCCTTAGAGGAATGGAAGGAGGTGAAGGAGTGGATTCAAGTTCCTTTTACAGCTTTTTGTTCTTTTCATTTTCTATATCAACATCGAAAGGGGAGGTAGAGCAATCAGCATGGGGCATAGCAATTTGCTTTCCCGATCTAAGTGAAATTGCACTTACATTACCCTTAGGGTTGGGTAATGGTTGAGCTGGGAGTTGGGATGAATTGGATGGTTGTTGCTGGCTAAGGTGGGATGCAAGTTGACCTATTTGGGTTTCAATGTTCTTGAGGCTAGAACGGGTGAAGGAAGCAAGATCCTCTACAGAACTTTCCCATGGTTGTTTAGAAGAAGAGGCTTGTCCCAAATTGGGTTGGCCTTGATTTTGGTTCTTGGGAAAGCGATTGTATTGGGTGGGGAATTGGGAAGGCTCGTTAGGATAGTGGAATCCAGGAGGAGGATTGTTCCTTTGGGGTTGAGGAACAAAAGGATAAGGTTGATGGATGTTACCACCACTTTGACCATATTGGAACTGGTTTGGATTTTGATGAGGGAACTGAGGAGGATGAGAAATGGGATTACCATACCTCAGAGGTGGGTTAAAGGTAGAAGAGAAGGGCTCAGAGTGGGGTTGGTTTAAGTTTCTAACAAACTGACCTGATTGTTGAGGGTTGAAGTTTCGCTGAGCATATGCCACATTGAGATCCATTGGACTAGATGAATCAGATGGATCATCTTGAAGTTGTGGACATGTGTCAGTCGGATGAGATGGAGAGTTGCAGATTCCACAATTCTTGATAGGTCCCGGGAATAGTGACTGTGGAGAAGATGAGGTTGGGGCTTTGGTAGCCACCGATAGTTGACGCACAAGACCTGTAAGTTCACTCATCCACTCAGTCATCTTGTTGGGCTCTATGGATTGATTCTCTTGGGCTTGTTTCACTTGAGCATGTGCTCGAGTATGGAATTGCTGCGTGTTTGCAGCCATGTTGCTTATGAGTTCTTGTGCAGCTGCAGGAGTTTTGTCAATAAGAGCACCGCCACTTGCGGCATCAATGAGAGTTCTCTCCATAGCCAATAACCCCTCATAGAAGTGTTGGATCAGGAGTTGGTCAGGGATTTGATGGTGTGGACAAGTTGCCACAGGCTTTTTGAACCTCTCCCAATACTCATGGAGTGATTCATTAGGGAATTGACGGATGCCGCTTATTTCCTTTCAGATAGAAGCTGTTCGGGAAGCGGGAAAGAAATTCTCAAGGAAAAGTCTCTTCATGTCAACTCATGAGTTTACGGAACCAGGTGGGAGGTAGTAGAGCCAAGACTTGGCAGAATCCGCTAGGGAAAAGGGGAAATCTCTAAGCTTGATTTGTTCTTCAGAAACCCCTTGAGGCTTCATAGTAGAGCATACTACTTGGAACTCTTTAAGGTGGAGATGTGGATCCTCACCGGCTAGCCCATGAAAATGAGGGAGAAGATGAATCAAACCCGATTTGAGTTCGAAGTCAGCCTCTATGATTGGATATTGAATACCAAGAGGTTGGTAATTCATATCAGGGGCAGCGGGTTCTTTTAGGGTTTGTTCCCTAGGATTAGCCATTTCAATTTCAATTGGTTGGATGAGGACTGGTTCTTGAATTATTTGAGTATCTCTTATGTTCCTCCTAAGTTGGCGAAGTGTTCGCTCAATTTCAGGGTCAAACAAATCCGAGGGATTGTTTGGAAGGCTACGGGGCATTCAAAGAGATTTTGGAAGAAAGAGGAAGACGGGTTTATCTTTGTGTTTTTTTTTTCAATTTTTTTTAAACTTTTGTATTTTTTTTGGGTTTTTTTTTACAATAACCAGAAACTAATGACTACTTAAAGCACCATCCCCGGAAACGGAACCATTTGAAATGCACGGCCGATTGTCGCCTATCGACCGGTCAAAGTTCTGGTGCTCTGATAATGTGTATAGCAGCACTCGGGTCGAATCATCGGCGATGGTACTTCGTAATAGTCGATTGTTTTTAGTTGATTGTATTTTGATTGGGGGGGTTTGTTTGCAGAGCTTAATTGAAATGTTTAATGAATGATGTTTAATTTAACAAGTTGATAAATATTGGTGTGAGTTCATCATTAGGTTAGTTAATCTTGTGATATCCTAGATCTTTGCTTTATATTGCATTTAAATTAACACCCATGTCACAAGATGATGTTGATTAGAATTCCTAAGTGTTAAGGCTTTAATCCAGGCCTTAAATTAACTTAGGGTTCTAATCTTGATCAAATATTTTTTATGGTAGTGTATTTATGGTTCCAATAATCCATGTAAACCACACGTTAAACAAATCAAGTCATTAATCCATGACATTCTAAGTCCAACATACACAATGTTAATTCAACGAATACTCATCGAAAAAAGCTCTCAATCGCTTAACATACCTAAATTAAAACTCACCCCAATGAAAAATTTACTCAGCCATTATGATGTTTATTAATCTAGTAATATATGTTTATGGTGATGAATTATAAAGAGAAGAAAAAGAAAGGGACAAGATAAGAGTAGTGTGCCGAACACACACACGAAATATTTTGAGAATCAAAAATGGAATTTCGATTGAATGAGAAAGCAAGATAAGGTACTGTAATTTAAAATGATTCAAACTATTTTAAGACCATGAATATTATACTACATAAGGTGGAGGAGAATAAGAGATATTGAAGAAGAAACTTTCATTATAACAGAATTACAAAATAAAGGACTTACAAAATTACGAAAATGAAGAGCACAAAAGTAAGTGAAAACAAAGAGAGGAGGAAAGGTCTCTCAAGTGCAAACATGAGTATGGCAGGTCCTCCCAAGCCTTTGGAAAAGCTTTGGTCGTGCCAATATGATCTCCTCTCTTCTGAAATGCCAACCCCTCTCAAGGAGAGACGGGGAGAGTATTTATAGCCCAAGGAGTGGACTGTTTGCATTCCCAATTTGTCCCTCCACTTGCATCGCCAATTTTGCAATTCAGAAAGCCGAATCTTCAAATATCTTTTTCTTCAAAGTTGTATAAAATAATTTTGAATGACTACTCTCAAAATTTGGAGTCATTTGGACGTAAGGATAAAACGTTATGGCCGGTTTCATAAACAAACTTAAACTGTCTATTTCAATCCAGTATTTTTGAAGTCCATAATTTGAAAGGGTTTTTGAATATTAAGATGCCTTCAAATCCGAATGGTTTCTTCAACAAAGTCGGCCGCCTACATCTCCGCTTTCACACTGCTAAATCTCAGCTCTCTTGGATGATTAAATCAGGAGATATGTCATGCATACTATACTGATTTTCATTCTCGCCCAGAATGGTGGGCTGGACTTCAAAGATTTATTTGGGCCCCTTGTACTTGGATTTGGGCCATGAAATTTTTTTACAAGATGACATGTAGTGTCTCCCGAATTATGGTGGAGATTTAAGGTTTTTGGACTTCTGTATTGAGCCCAGTAAATAAATCTTCAAGGCTGGTCCAGTTTGTTCACAGATTCTTTGGTCTTGTTTGTGAGGACCATATGACCCTGCAAATGGCAGACTTGGATCATGGTGCCTTCTAATTAAATGTTGTATATTGAAAGGAGAATCCTACAAAACAAGAACGACACAATTTGGATCAGTATAGTGATAGTTATAATTAAAACATTAAACTGACTCAATTTGACTACTTCTAAAAATGCTCAAATATTATACTTAATATTAAAACATTAATATTTCACACAAATTATGCACATTTCATATAAAATAAGTAAAGGGGGAATATAATAAGTCATTAAAATATTAATAACATCAGGAAACTTAGTAGAAGTGTCTACTTTGTAATCTTTTGCGATGTAGTAGTTATGTTCTAATTCTCTAAAACTCTAAACCTGAAAAGATCCTCAATCTGAATTATTCATTTAATTCAATATTAAGAGATGATTAAGGGTGGGGCCTTATATTAATTTATTATTTATTTTTATTACTTAATTACTACTTGTGTGTTTTCTATTTTAGGGAGGAGATCGGGCCTGATGGTGGGGTTTGTACTTTCATTCCATTGGATAATTCAAGATATGCTGACAGTGAGGGACGAAGTAGCACAATTAAGGTGCTATGTAGAGGCTAGTGAAGAGATGAAGAAGTGGTGAAAAGGATTCTAGAGAGTTCCATAGGCAGGAAACAAGAGAATTATTGGAGAACCATTGGAGACTAGGAAAAACTTACACAACTCTCCCCCTACACTCTTACTTCAATGAGCATATTTCATGAGCACTATAGAATATTTGAGTAGCAAATCAGGGATCCGATAAAACCATTCCAACTTTATGATTCCTTGGGAGGGGTATTGAGAACACCTCATCATCACCATCAAGTAGTAAGAATGTCATAAATATTAGTTATTTTTTGGAGATCATGTTGGGATATGGGACAATTTTCTTCATTTATCTATTTTCTACATTCTTTATATAATGAACTTTTTAAATTCTAAATGTTTTATTATATTGAACTTAGTTATTCTTGGGTAATATCCTTCAGTTGGAATAAGCTAAGATAATTCTTAATCTAAATGTTCCCTTCATTCATGCAATTTCTTCACTTTGAATGTCTCTCTCTCCCATTCTCTGGGAAATTTTATTCCCCAAAATAAGAAGAATCCGTGAAAACTGATCTTGATTGATTCTAGAATAAAGTTATCTTTAATTTTAGGGTTTAATTGAAATATAATTCAATCTTGAGAGAGAGAGAGATAGTGACTCATTGATTTCAACTGAAAAGTTGAACTTAGTGACTTTTAATTTTTTTGCAATTTGTGATTGTATGATTATTGCAGTAGATAAACTATAGGAGTCAAACAATCACAGGACGACTAGACAATAAGTCTAGTTAGCCTATTTTATCATTTCTAGATGACTCAATTTAATACCTGAGTAAGGGAATGTCAGTTTAGGGATTGACTATTTTATTTCCTACTCTCCATCATATTGATTGTTCTCACTTCTTATCCAAACTTATCTACCTATCCAAATTGCCTTCATGCCCTCACTTTCACTCACATTCTCACACACAAGTCATCAATTAATTCACAATCACACTATAGCCACCACAGTTTGTTTGTTTGTGTTGTTTTAATTTTTTTTTCTATTTTTGGTCTTAATCACAAAAATAAATCTCTCCTTGTGGTTTGACCTTGTCTTACCACAGTACTTGGTACTATGTTTGTTTATAAATTCAAATTTTCACACGCTCAACAATATGTAATGATAAAAATCAAACTCAATAAAACCTCAGGCTTCACCCATAACCTTTTCACTGGATCCCTTTTCCAACTAATACCACCTATATCATATATCAATAAATTATAGGCATCTCATCGGAATTCCCAACCAATATGTCACAAGTCCCTCAAACATTCACACACAAGTCACTGTCGGCTAAACAACCCAGCATCCAAAGGCATGATGATATCCATCCGCTAATAATCCAATCCAATCAGTCTTTGATAAAATGTAAAGCCTCAACCCCAAAACTATGGTCTCAAACACTATCTCCTAATGGTATATCAAGATCAAATATGGCTTTCTATAGTTAGTACCTCCTCTATAACTTAAGGTCAACCACATAACCTAGGCCACTAAAAATCCAGGAGCCTCCACCCCCAATGAGTGGTAAAAACCATCTCAATCAAGCCCCCTCTATGTCTACGTGACTCTAGAGGAAACATTTTCCAACAACGGTGAGTGTAAATCATGAACATCTCCCATGTCACGCCATCCAGAAACCTCATTTCCACATGCAAACCAAGTCCCCAAAATTATTATGGTCAAAACCATTCAATGATTTGTGGGCCATGTCCTCAATGATAAAACCATGTTTTATCATTCCTGATGAACCATGTCACCTCATTCTGGTGATCAATATCAACTCATGTATCTCGGTCAACACTCATAGCCTAAAAACCCATGTAACGTCAATACTAGTGATCAACATCCAACCATGTAACATGGGCCATACCCTAAATGTTCCAATGGAACCAATTTAATCATATCATGTTTAATTAATTCAATTAAACAACTAACCTAAACTACCCAATTTTTCCAAAAAACCTCATTCCCAGATTCATACATTTTTAAAGAAGCAGGATCATGACCATTGTCATCTCACAATGTTTATTATAACCTAAAAACAAGCATTAAAATAATTAATGGATTCACCAAAAAAACACCGATTTTTGTATTTAATAATTCACCCCATAACACCAATATATTTAAGGAGAAAGCTATAAACCACCTACCATATACTCTTTGGTAATCACCCATCGAATAAAATCCTTTAATTTTAGACATAATAGAAGAAAACTAATTAATTGAAAAACACCCTAAAAATATGGAATATGTGATTACACATATTTAGACTTTTATATGGAGAGATAAGTGGTGAGTAGAAATAATAAGATTGAATGCCTTACTGCAACACTTCAATTGAACAAAAAGGTGTTCAATATGGAGCTTAGATAAAAAAGTAGGCAAAATCATAATGGAGGAAGAAAGGAGAGCTCCAGGACCTATTGTAGGTGCATTGTGCATGGTAGAAAGAATAAAGGAGGGTATTCTTAATAAAGTAAAAGAAAAATGTTTATTTTTTAATTGTTTTTAAAAAAATTCATCATTACTGCTTGATTATTCGCGATTATTTTTTTTATGCCTGAAGTACTAAAATCAACTTCTTGTGGATAAAAAAATATTTCTGGAGATTACTCATTTACTTAGGCATTGACCAAAACCAAAAGTCATTAGCACAAGATAATTTTCAAGGTGAATGAGCCACTATATAAAGAAACATAAAATAAATTTCCAAAACACTAATCACCTCAATAACCCCAACATTAAAGATTTTTTTAATCTAAAAATCCATATCGTACCCTTAAGCTTACATCTTTAAAAAAGTTACTGCATTCTTTTCATATAATATTTCATGTCAAATCACTTATTTACCCTAGGGGTTACAAATACCTCAACCCAAAGAAACATCTCTCAAATATCATTAATCACTATGATAAACTACAATATAATCTTATAATACAATGAAATTCAAAAAATTATCATGAATACAATTTAGATACTAACCTTAAATTCAATCCTTGATGTGACCACAAATATCTCTAAAAATAAAAACTTGTTATTCAATAACATTAAAACAATCAGGATTGTCTACATCACATAATTTGTTATAATTTAATTTACATAAAATAAAATCATATACCAACCCCAATGGTTTATTTAACTCTTAATATATTATTCTAATTAATACCCATTAAAATTTTCAAATCACATCAATTTCCCATCACTTAAGGAATAAAAATTAGTGTTGAGGCCTTTGAACTTATGATAAAAATTAAACAAATAAACCTCTGATGGTGTCCATAACTTTTAAGTCAACCTCAGATGAAAACATATATATCTTCCAAAAATTAACACCTTCATTTTTACTTAAATAAGTTCACAAACTATTAAATATATTCTATAAATCAACAAAATTAATTAAAAAACATCAAAGACAACCTAAAACTCTTTTTTATCAACTAATCAATTTCAATACCACATATACTATCAATGTCAATCTTCTCTTTGCACCAACTAAAAATTATTAACTCCACGTCATAGAAATGTTATGGTTTATCATTCCCTTAGACATGTTCTCTACAAAAATATCATGTTACTACTAAATCACTTGTCTTGGTTATTAGTACCATTCAAAATTTATTTTCAAATCCCTAATGAAATAAAAGTATGGAAAAATCCATAGAAATTTCAGGATTTTTATTACCAGAATATCATTAGTATAACACTTATAAAACATAATTCTTGAATAAAATTACCCAAAAAATGTATTCATCCAACTTCCTTCACAAATCATTAACTTCGCTGCATCATATTATTCTCCAATACTTCTTTCCTATAACATGAAATATGATCCATACCTTAAGATTCATCAATATAAAATTAATCATGATTATTAATTTTAATATAATATAGTTAAAAAATCCCATATCTTTCATACACCATTTGTTTCACATCGTCAACATTGATAAAACCATTACTTATACAACCTTTCTGGTTCTGTTATCTATTTATCCCCTTAGGAAATAAATTTTTATAATGCCCATACATTTCACATTTAAAACATTATACAATTGAGGATGCCTTAGGAAGAGAATTATTCTCATCCATTTAATTAATCAGTGTTTTCATTTTTTTCTCTGTAATTGCTTTATTTGTGTCCTTATTTCCCACACTAAAAAATATTCTCGTTCCTATAGGACATTAACTTGAGTTCTTCTTCCCACATTCTCAATATGTTGGATGATGAATCTTATTTCTTCTATGGTATTAATGAAACACCATCTTTATCTTATTATATGTGTCTTGGAACTCGCAAAATATGATATTATTAATCATATAATGAGATATATGATTAGGCATAATTGAATCTTTTCACAAACCATCTATTATTTCACTTGGTTTATCATGAGGACCGCCATTCCATTGACCATCACATTAAAAATTTAAATGATTCCATTAGGTTCATTCCATTAAATAAAACCAAAAAAGAATAAAATGATCAACTATAACCATGGTGGGAAACCATATAATCATGAAAAATAATTTATAGTATGTTTAAATCATTACACCTTCTCTTATGAAACCTTAGGTTTAACCAAGGTTATTCATGATTATTACCAAAAAATTAGGATTTTATCACACACTTGGACTTATCCCAAGGGTTCTCACTAAATTTATCTCATTCTAGTTTCTAATGAATAACTATACCTTTCTTTGATGTGAACTATAGAGACCTTGACTTTTCATATATAGATATTATATATCAATACATGAATATTCATTAAATAAGATAATAAACCATTCCATAGTAATATATGTCAGTTTCCTTTGGAAACATGAACACATAAATAACTACTTCCTAAAATATCTATATCTTCTCCCACTAAGTTATTTGTAACTAGAACACTTCTAAGAAAAATCTTACTTCATACCTTTATTCATAACCTAGGGAAATGAAACATAATAATGGGTGAGCTTAGATATTCGGTAAGGTTAAACACGAGAAATATCAATGATCGCCTATAAATAACATAACCATAAGTGTGTGAGAACTAGTTAATGAAATTTTAAAATCATAGCCTATAAATAATATATCATAATATTAAGTTATGGAATAATCCATGATAGTTTATTAAACATAAATCACTAAGGATTCAAAGAATATAAGCAATGAGAGAATAACATTGGCATAAAAACTAAGTTTTTAGTATAAAATTAAGCATAGAAAATCATTTTTGTAGTATTCAAGGATTATTGATGAGGCTATAATAGTGAAATGGGTTCACTTATCAATCCATAATAGTATTCATGATTCACCCCAAATACTATCATAGTGTACGGAAGTCCATTACAAAATTTTACTCACTCTCTATTCTATTTCTATTTATCTCATAAGATATAAATCCTTACCTATTTCATTGGAGAGAGATATAGGTCCCACCCATCTAGGGTTATAATGTGACCACCTTCCCTTATTATAATTTAATTACCATCCTTGGTTATAACATAACTATTGTATTTTCTTACAATGTAACCACCATGCTTAGTTAGAAAATTTCCAACACCCTTGGTTATAACATAACCATTATCCTTGGTTATAATGTAACCCCCATTACATAATGAAAACCATTAATATATGTGCACAAATATAATGAAATGTTCATCATATCATCACATCATAACCCATGTAAATAAAATAGGTTTCATAAATATTTCATCAATTCACTACAACATAAGATAGAAAAAATGGGTTTCTTGAAAATCTCATCAACATAAACAATAACCATCCCATGAAAGAATAAATATGGTATTTTTGGATCATATCTCCATTAAATAATAGTGAACATCAAATATTGCATCTTAGATGGAATTTTATTTTGAAAGATCACTTGGAACATTTCATGAGAAAAATTTCCTTTTAAATATAAAATCACTTCATAAAAATCTAAAAATAAAAAAAATATTATAGAAAAATAATTCATTAAAAATATACAAAGAAAATTGAAAAGGAATATTAAAATAATTGAGTTTTCATAGTGGATGTAAATTCCATTCAGGTCATATAAGATAAAATAAAAACATTCCTTTTATAATTTCTTAAAAGTACATAGTTCGGAAATGATAAGAATACTAAGTTTAAATTATTTTATAAAATTTAATAAATGGTTAAAAATTACTATAAATAATAATATTATATTATCAAAAACCTTCTTAAAACATTTTTAAAAAACAAATATATTTAAGAAAAATGTATTTCGTCAAACAGAGAAATAAAGACGATTATCAGTAAATATATATTTTTAGTTTCTGGAGCACTTAAGGTGATCAAACTGAATGTAAAAAATGTATTTTTAAAAAATAATGCAATTTTAAAAAATTTCATGGATTTATTGATAGGTATATCATAATATTTCATTATCTCAAACATATTCCTAAACAATCTAGACAAATAATGATAATATAACATAAAACCCTTACCACATTTGTACCTTTTGAATCATAATAACCAAGAAAGAAATAAAATTGTATGGATGTGTATATAAATTAATTTTAATGATATTAATCATAAAATATACTCATGAATTTTGTAAAACACACAAAAAATATCCAAGTGTTTTACATGGTATGTGTCCCATAAAAATAAAAATGATAAAAAAATATTTTAAATTAAGTAAATCATTCTTCATACGCCTGGGAACCCCCTGTATTACATATAATGATTTATGATAAATTTTTTATAGATCAATTATCATATATATCATACCTTATATTATTTAATTATTACCTTTTATCGCCCTGTTGTTCATACTTCTTTATTAAAATCATTGTTCCATGTGATATCTGCTATGTTTTTCTTGTATGTTCTAGTTTGGTAGTTTTGATCCTTGTATTTTCTCCATGATTAAATAATTTAAATAAAATTATTAATGATATAAATATAATATTTATTCATTAACTAAATTATTAGTGTCATTGATCAATCGTATTGATAGAAAAACCGAATTACACCATTAATAGATATGATAGGTCGTACATATGGATGAACGATGTTTTTATTTTTCAAGGACTGGAATGAAAGAATGATAAATACCAAATTACACTTTTATAATAATTATTATACCATATAAATTCTTTGAATTAGTATTTATTAACATCCATGTAAAACATAAATGAAAATAACTAACATCATTTTGGGGAGGTGGTTGTCCACATGTACGCACGAACGAAGTTATTGTTTTACAATGGGTGGGAAAGTAAGAAGGTAGATATGATATTATAATTAAAAAAGAATAATTATGTCATAATTATCATATAGAAATATTATACCCGTCATTATTCTCATCCATAAAATATGGTGATGAGAAATGATATGTGTCATTGGGTGGAGATGGTAAATCGCACGAGCGATGTTTTGACTTCCCATTTGATAGAAAGTGGGTGAATGAAGGTGGTTTTTTTAATCATAATAATTTTTTTGTATATTTAGGATACTTAATTAATTATTTTTTAAATATTATAATAGATTTAAATTAGGTAAAATAATAATTTAATGTAGGGTGATTTTTTAAGTTGATTGCCTCTTCTTTGAAATAACCCATTTAGATTTCATCTTAAGGGCTCTAGGGTTGATATTTTGTGAATACCAAAACCTATATAATGTTAATAATGAGTTTTAAAATTGATTTATTTTATTTTATGGTTGATATATAATAATCAAGGTGGTTTTTAGAATATTAATGAGGGATTCCCTTTTATAATTTAGTGGAGGGGAACTTTGAGAATTTCATAAAATATTAAATTAATATAAATTAAAATGTCAAAAAGGTTCCAATTTGATAATATTATAAGATAATATGAGGATTATTTTCCACACTATAATGTATTAAAATTTTTGTATGGTTGGATCAAATTTTAACCTTACCTTTTTTAACCCTTCTGACATTTACCATAATATAAAAGTTTTCCACACATTAATGATCAATAATATTACTATAAAATCTAAAAATTCCCATAAATAGACCATGGAATATGTTTAAAACCATATCCCATTATTTTGGTCCAATAGAATATCTTTATATATTTTATATCATTGAATTAAATATTATATATTATAAACTATCATTAATTTCATTTTTAAGACAATTCATTAAATCTAAATTTAAATACATCAAGAAAATTGGGGAATTAAAATATAGTTATTAAACACCTCCCTAGTATTCATATTGATCTTGAAAATTTGAGGGAAATATTGTAACACCCCAAAATATTAAATAGTTAAATTACTAAATGATATGACTAATGTTAACAAGGTGCACCTTCCTTTTCAGGAGTCTACCTGATTTGAACTCCACAGTTAATTGTGCTTGTCATGGAGTAGTGATCTCGATGGGTGACCATAAGAGGATTTTCCAAGAGTGTGTGTGAGTGAGGAAAAAGAAAACTGGAAAGGACATGTGTTGGCATGTGGGGTAGGCATTAGTCAGATAACCCGTACGACCACATGGGTGGGACCCATGGTGGGGAAAACGTGTCTGTGGGGCAACTGGTGGTACCTGGAGTATCAGAACCTGATGACCATGTAAAGGCAGGGTTTCTTTGCTGTCACCGGGGCCCAGTTTTCACATTTGGTATCATAGGTGGTACCCAGCCTTAAGTGCAGCGCACTACCTGGGTTGAGTTGTATGGCAAACAATGAGGACGTTGTTCTCTAAATGGGGGGGGGGGGGGTGATTGTAACACCCCATAATATTAAAGGTTTAAATGACTAAATGATATGACTCATCTCAAAAAAATTCACCTTCCTTTTCGGGAGTCTACCAGATTAAAACTCCACTATTAAACATTCTTGGAATGTAGTTGTGATCAGGATGAGTGACCTTTTATGATGTTTCCCAGGGTGTGTGTGAGTGAGGTCAAAGAACACTGGAAAGGAAATGTGTTGGCCTGTGGGGATTTTCATTAGTTAGATGACCCATGCGGTATCACTACTACACAAATGGGCAAGGGAAGTGCTACCCTTTTATCAGCGCTAAAAAAAGCGTCGATAAAGGGGGGCCTTTATCAGCGCTAAAAATGCACTGAAAAAGGAGGGCCTTTAATAGCACTAAAAAAAGAGCGGTTAAAAGTGACCCTTTTTCAGCGCTTTTTTAGAACTTATAAAGCCCCCCTATCAGTGCTTTTTTAGCGCTGTTAATGGGGACACCATTATCAGTGCTTTTTTTTAGTAGCACTGATAAAGGGGGGCATTATCAGCGCTTTTTCCTAGTGCTGATAAATTTTATGTTTCAAAAAAAATTCTGGAAAAATAATATTTTGTAATATAAGTATATTTATATTAATATAAATATAATATATATATTTTAAATATATATATAGAGAGACTATTACATTTAATATATAATATATTTAGTAAAAATGGCCTTAAAATATTTTTAAAAATATAATTAATTAATAATTTTCGAGTTATTATTGATTAAAAATAATTTAACAACAATTTGTGGACACCAAAAATCAAAACAATTAATAAAAGATCTAAAATAAGTTGAAAATGTAACTCAAACTTCAAACGGCCATAACTTTTGATCCGGGTGTCCGTTTGATCTATGTAGCATATCAAATCGACGCATACGATGAGATCTACGCACTTGTGATCGAAGCAAAGCTTCCATCAAATTTTTTGAGACCAAAAAAGGCTCATAAGGCCTCCAAAACTGAGTTTTTAGTCGGGATACCCCAGTTTGTTAACATTCAAACAAGTATAACTTCTAATTCGGATGTTTGTGAGGCCTGTACCACATGTCATATCGAATATTGTTTCATTTTCTTCAATTTGACTGGTTGTGGAGTTGATAAGGGTTTTTATATTAGATGTTATAGTTATTTTAACATTATATAGATTTTCAAATACACATATATATGTTTATTTATTCGTAAATATGTGTGTATGTGTGTCTTTTTGTGTGTATTGTATATATGTATTTATTTATTTATTTATTTATAAACACACATAAAAAACATATTCTATAAATGTATATAAAACTAATCTTATAATTATATATTAATATACAAATAAATATTTGGATAAAAAATTGTAACTACAAATATATAAATAAATAGATATAAATATATATTAATATACGAATGAATATATATATACTAATATAAGAATAAACATATATTTATTAATATAACTAAATATATTTATATTAATATGAATCTATTTTAATATGTATCTATATTAAAATACAAAATAATATAAATATATATATAAATAAATAGATGTATCATTAAATTAAAAAAAGAAATAGACTGATGGTAAAGGTGCAGGCGCGCAAGGGGGAGGTCGCGGGTTCGAGTTCGGGTGGAAGAAAGTAAGTGTGTGCACATGTGTGGGAGCGCTGAAAAGGGAAACGTGCGAGTGGGAGGGGCCACCTAGAACTGATAAAGAGGGGGGCGGGGTCATGCACTCTTAAAATATCACCTCGAATAAAAATTATTTTTTATAATTTTTTATTTTTTTTACTTTTATCAACGCTTTTAAAAGCTCCCCCCGAATATCAGAGGTGGTACCTAGCCTAAAGAGCAGCGCACTGCCTGGGTTGAGTTTTAGGGCCCACAACGAGGATGTTGTTCTCTAAACGGGGGGGAGGTGATTGTAACACAACAGAATATTGAAGGGTTAAATGAATAAATGATTTGAATCATGTCAACAATGTGCACCTTCCTTTTCAGGAGCCTACCTGATTAGAACTCCACAGTTAATCATGCTTGGATTAGAGTAGTGATCAGGATGGGTGACCTTATGGTAAGTTTCTTAGGGTGATTTAGAGTGAGAAAAATCATAGTTGAAAGGATATATGTTGGCCTATGGGGATAGTCATTAGTTATATGACCCATTCGGGCACGTAGGTGAGCCATAGGGTGGGGACCACGTGTCTGCGGGGAAAGTGGTGGTACCTGGTGGGTCAGGACCCAACGACCATACAAATGTGGGGTGTTTATGCTATCATTGGGGTCCAGTGGTCACAAAATATTATCCAATTCGAATTACTTTTAATATTTTTAAAATCATTTATTATAATTTTATGGTAATTGGATAAATACTGTATTTGTGTTGCATAAGAGTTAAAGGTAATTATATAATTTATAAAAAATATAAATAAATCATAATCATTAAAATAATTTTATTAATTTGAAAATAGAAATTTATATTCATTCATAACTTTATTTTTTACATATGTGTATATATAAGAGCTATTTAAAACTAAGAGAATGGCATTTTGTAACGTTCATTTCTTTAAATATAATATTGGTCATTTTCATAGAAACGTGTCCATTAAAAAATAAAAACTGAATACTAATGTGATAATATTATAATTAAATTCATCCAATTATAATTAGGATGAAATAATATGGTCTTACCACATATTCTTAACATATATTGACCCAATTTACAATTTACAGAGGCGATAAAATTACCACATTTACTATTCATAATGATAAAAAATAAAAGTAGAATACTTACCAAATTTGAACCTATTTATTCAAACTATTTTATCTATTTTATCATATTCAACACCAATAAATTTCATAAATTAATTTTGAAATAATTTCTCAAAACATGATGAAAATCACATTTAAAAAAATGCAGTTTTTATATGTATATCAGATTTGTTCTTATATCATGGCTAGATAAATATTATATAAATGATAATAAATTTGATTTATTTTATAATATATAAATTTAATTAAATTAATTTTATATAAATTTCATTAAAATTATTCACAAATAGTGATAATTTTAATTTATTAATATAAAAACACATTGTATGCATAAAAACACTTTTTCTAGAAAATATTTTTTTTATCAATGAAAATGTTTTTGTAATAAATTGAAACATAAAATTAATTAAATTTTAATTAATTTAAATATTTAAAATATAATAAAACTAATTCAAATTTGAAACCATTTTTGGAAAAATGGAGCTTTTTATATATCATTTTTAATAAAATTTGTGTTTTTACTATTCATTGGAAAATCTATATTTTCATAAAATAATCGAATCATCATCCAAATACGATTTTATCTTGTTGATTTAAAGTATGATTTTCATTTTAGAAAATAAAATAACAAAATTTTCTATAAATTAATCATACTATTTTCTCACAAAAACCAAATTAAAATTATTTTTTAAGAAAATAGTATTTTTAAAGAATAAGATTACTTTAGAAAACTTGAGTAATTATTTGATAAGAATTTACCAATATATTTATATAGAGTAGAAAATTTATATATATTTAATAAAATAGTGAATACTATTTACTATTAATAATTTAGGGGCTTTTTTATCAATATTATAGATAATAATATTTTTTTTATTATATCATCATTCATTCAAATTTGTTGTTTCTTGTAACAAAATCTATCAAGTAAATTAAATTATTTGAATATAAATATTTCATAAGATATTAGGGTTTTATAAGAACTATACAAATCAATTTCAGTTATTTCCCTTTTATACATATATTTCATAATGTGTTTACTTGTGTTTTCCCCTTCTAGTTCAACATTTTTTAGCAACAGTCATATAATCCCAATGGTTGTATTAGTTTAATGGCCATATATAACGGCCATATTTAATTATTATAAATAACATAAAGTTATTCATCATATTTTATAATATTTTAACATGTCTATTATATTTATTATTATTTTTCCTACTTCTATAGATTCTATTGAGGTGATGAAATTTTTAAATAACTAAAAGTATTAATAATTTATGTTTATATTAGTTTTATATACTTATGGATGTATTCATCATTTAATTTTCTTAATAATGTTTTATATCTCATTACCATATTATTTCAAAGTCTATCTTTTCATTGTAATATTTATTAAAATGTATTTCATCTTTTAGTTTGTTTTTCTGTGTAAAAGAAGATATTTACAATAGTATTTGTTTACATGTAAATTAATACTATAAACATGGTGTATTATAAGTTTTTCTCAAGAGGGTGACATTTTTTATCACATCATTAAGTTTTTCTATGGGTTTGGAGTCAATACAGTAGGTTCATCTGAACATTTAGGATTATCCACCTTGTATTTTGGTTAATTGAGCCACTACATAGGCAGTGGTTGGATATTTTGAGGTTAATTCTAGTTGGTGGTGTGATTTTTATGGTCATTGTTTTATTTCATAAAAGTGATATTATGATAAAAACTAGATATATTTGATAGTGTTTTAAATATTTGTTGAGGTCCGATATATGGATAAAGTATTAGAAGGATTATTTTGGTTTGGGAAGAAGGAATATATTTACTACTAACTCATGATCTATAAACATGGGTACTTATTCATTTCTAGAAGGAGATATGTGAAAATACATTGTGGAATCACATGAGCTTGCTTCTTAGCAACTCTTCTAGTGTCAATGTGGGATTTTTTAAATTAGTTGGTGATGTGTGTGGAAGAGATTATTTTTCCTTAGAAAATGACCATATATAACTATCATTAAAAGGTGGGTAGTGGAGTTGTTTCACAAATTATATCCTTGTTGATGAACCCTTTTGGGTTGGGTTTTGACTTATAATAATTTCATTTTGTTCCTAGTACTGAGACAACCTTTTAATGAGATAGTTTTCAGGTGTTCAGTCTTGGAAAACACACATAAACCATATATGTGTTTATGTCTAGGTATTTCTTGAGATGATTTGGATCTGATAGTATCACTGATGAGAAATGAGGTTCCCTTTTGGGATAGTGGTATACACAGATAGCTTTGTGTTGGACCCCCAAATATTAATGAAGTGTATAAAAAGGTGTGTTGTTTATACATGATGAGTTGTGATTTTTTCTTGGTTATAAGTTCTAATTATTTCAAATTCAATGATAAAAATGTTCTAAGGTGGGGAAGATGTACTGAACTAGTTTTCTTACTGAGAAAAAACTCACTTTCTGAGTTTTTATGTCCTAGAACCTTCTTATGTGTAAAAATTTATATTTTCCCTAAGATATTGCAACTAAAGAAATTATCTAATGGTTATTTTAATTTTAAAGTTCATTTTTACCCCTGTTCTAAGATGGTAAGGAATTATGAGAATGGAGGGGCCTTGAAAAAATATATACTACATATATTTTTTTTATCTATCACATGTGTATTTCAGTGAAATGCTTATATCTATACAATTGAGTATTGGGTGGAAAAACCAAAATCATAGATGATTCATATATTTGGGTCTTATCATAAGCAAGATGTATGCTTCTTTCTCATTGGGTCTTATAATGGGTTACAATCAGGGGAAAGAAAAAATAATTATTAATTAAATTAAATACTTTAATTAAAATTCAAATCTAGTAATAATCGATTTAAGAATTTAATACAGAAAAAAGGGTTTTCTACATAATATAGGGATTTTGGAGGATTCTCCATTGTTTAATTCATGATGATAGATCATATAGGATTCATAGAATTAATGAAAAACATAGAAGAATCACAAATGATGTCATTGTTAATACTCTCTTCACTAAATATTGAATTGTTTTCAAGGTATGTATTTTTTATTTTGGATTTGATATATTCTGCATGTTTTATCTATCATTATTGATGCCATTTCTATAATTATTCAATCTAAGTATGACCCTAGAAATTATTGATTTTCTATATTATGATTTGGTATTATTTGACAATGAATTTATATATTCTACCCTTTTCCTTTTGCGTTTCAGAATCCTCAATTGATGTATGATTATTCAATTAATATTGTGATTATTAACTTTTTTTCATGGATTTCTCCCCGTGTTCTTCTAATGGTCATTGTCTTCAATATTTTTACTAGAAATAATTAATCTGTTTTGAGATGTGATCAAAGACAAATCCATTCTAGTGATATTTAAAATGACAAGAGACCTTTGTGTTTAAGATCATCCCTAGATAGTGGTGGATTATGAGTTGATTACAACATGATATAGATTTCTGAGAGGATTCATTCAATGGTGACAAAGATTTTATATAGAATTTTTTGAATGAAACTAGTGGTTGGAAAATATCCTTTAATAATGTTTTTATCATGAAGGGCATGAAAAATGAGTATCTGGAAAATAAAGGGGTGAAATAATTTGAGACTTCGAAAATTTCAGGTTATTTCTAGTTTTAAATTCTAGACTACATAGTGTAATTTTTTGAAGAACACATGTTTTCTACCTGATGGGTGTGGGATAGGGTTTTAGGTCGATTTAAATAACATACACATTGTTATTTAACTTATATGTTGGCTACCCATATAAAATATTCATGGTTTATAAAGGGTTTACATGAGTAGGAGTCTGCTTAACCATACATTTTAAGTAGATTAGCACCACATTTCATTCACCACTGTTTTACTCGACTCAGGCGGTGGTGGTACTCATTGTATACCCTTATTATCCTGATACACTATATACTCCAACATACAAATAATATAGGTGATCCTTGCACACTATGTGGTGTGACTATACATGGATAGGCTACTACTAAGGGGAGACACTCCATGTACCTAACAAAACACATCATTTATTTCTTTCATACATGTTTACTTATTGTGTCTTCTTACTTGGGACTCTAAATTAGAAAATTAAATTTCTCATTCTGAGTGTTTTTTCACATAGAACATGATGGTGTAATTTTCATCAAAGTTAAATATATGATACAAGGTAATGTTATTATTTTACTCCCTGGATATTTTTAAATATTTTGGTCGGGTTCAAGCATGATGATTAAAGGGTTATCAAGGTCATTAAACCTCCATGGTAGAAAAGATGTTTCATTATATATGTTCCACTAACCATCTTTTTTTAGGTTTTATATTTCACTCATTGGAACTCGTATTCCTTACATGTTGATCAAGTGGGGTTTTTCTTTCATTCATATAGATATGAGGTTATGGTTCTCTACTTATATATATATATATATATAAATTCCATTTTTCTCCCACTTATCTGGTATCAGGATCCTCTATATATGGAATCTATATTTTACCCATATAATATCTCAAATGGGACTTGGGTCCTCCACTGGAGTTGGTATTCCCACCCATCTTCTCATTTTGAAAGTCTCTTTCACTACATTTCTTGATAGGTTTCATGGGTTTTATGGCATACGTAGATGGATTCATGGCCAAAATTACAAAACTAGGTAGACCAAAGTAACTGGTACATCCTAACCAAGTGAGTGTGCTTTAATGATTAGAAGGATCCCCTTCCAATTTTCATGTGATTGTTTATTAGTTGGGATGGAAAAGTGGTAAAGTATTATTCAGGTATTATGACCCCCTTAACACCCATGGGTTTCCATTGAGGTGTGGAATGTAGTAGTTTATGGACGTCAAGATTTGTGGACTCTTTTGTTATTTAAAATTTATTGTTCTCTCCTCCTCTTAATTATCTTTTTTGTTTTCAAACACTTTTAAGGGGGAAGTAAGAACCCTAAAGATAAACATGTCAAGCATCAATGGTTACAACTGAACAATTAAACTCATGTCTGAGGTGATTGGAGTCACCTTCCCAAAACAATTTCTAGGGAAGGGAATTTACCTGACAGCTTGGTTCTTCCCCTATGTTCTCTTCATAGTGCCTTTCTAGATACTCCCAAGCCTGCATGTATTCTTCTTTGCTAATCTTCTCCATATTGAAGCATCTTACCAGTATACGATCTTTCTTGTCAATCCATTCTGCTTGCTCCCTTGTAAATGCAACTTGGATCGGTATTCCCATCTTTTGATCAATGTCTTCCCTCACTGCCCTTATCACCAAAACATCATCCTTTATTTCTTCTCCATAGTTCATGAGTAGTTTCATCTGAGAATCCAACTCTTTCTCCTCCAGGCTCTGCAGGACAACTGAAGGACCAGCTGCAAGTTGTTGTCCAGGAGAAAGAGGATCTACCCTTTCCCGCATCATCTTCGTCAGTTTCAAACTCCCATGGAATTGGTCAACTACCTTTGAGACTCCATACACATGAACTTGGGCCACTATGGCATCATCCTGCCTAACCTCTTCTCATGTCTCTTGCTGAAACTTGTGCTCCTTGGGTTTACTCTCTTTCTTGGCCAACCGAGTATCCATCAATTTAGGAAGATAAGAGTAGTCTTTCTGCCCCTTATATTATGTCTTTTTGGAAACAATAAAACGTCCCATGTCCCTATTTTCCTTACTCCATTTCTTCTTTCTTTGGTTTTTCTGCCCTTTATCAGCCCCTCCCAAACCAATATCTTCTGAGGAATGACCTCCAAGAGAATCAACATCAGAAGGACATTTGGGGATGCCTACAAACTCTCCCGCATGACTTAGACTTTCAATCTATTGTTTAAGTGGAGGCTGAACAAAATCCTCTCCGTGTTGGCTCCCTAGTATGTGACCAAAGGTCTACCTACCTAAATTGCAGGAACCTCCCACTCTTGTCCATCCTTACACTTTCCATTTCCTGGTGAGTGTATCCCCATGGAAGGGGAGTTTCTCTCACCAATACACACTTCTATCACATATGATCATAGTTTAAAACTGGCCACACCCTTGGGTGATGATTCACTGAAGGCCCCTGGATCCTGAGAATGGGCCTTCATCGGTTTTGAAGGATCCTCAAAAACCACACTGGCCTGGTCACCACCAAAAACCGCCTCGGTTCCAGGAGTGATATCCAAATCTCTCAGTAGTCTATTAAAAATCCCTGCTACACTGGGTTCTGGAGGATTATTCTTAACTGGTTTTTTAAATGCTACTTCAGTCGAACCCATGGGCACCTCAGCCTTGCTGATCCCCTGCCCAGAACCATCACAGCCTTATCCTAACCTTGCACCCTCCCTAACATAGACTGAACCATTATCGACAGGACGACCACCATGTACCCAGTCCGCCTGAGACTCCACAGTGGCTCCCTATTACCTCACCCAGCGCCTGCATATTTCCAGACTATGCCTAAGAATTTTTCATAGGGAACAATAAATGAACCAGGATTCAAACATGAAATTATTCTTATATCTAAACTATTCTCCCACTGCAATCTAGAAGGATTCCATGGGGTGCTTCGAGAAATCATCCGCGACACACCCTTGGAGAGATCGGGTGACATAACTCATGGGTCTGATTATCCGTACAGAGGAACCGCACTACCAAGTTTCTGAGTAAACAAAGCATCGAGGGATTTTAATATGGAAGAGGAATTTTAGGGAAACATGCCCAAATATCCATCTGTGTAGGATCTCTTTTCATATGGACATCATATGAATATCTAAATAGGAAAAATCGAGCACTGTCCCATGAGCGAGGCATGCTTGACCAGGCAAGAATCAGGTCTTCTTCTAAGGCGAACTGAATCATGAATTTCCGAGAGTCGAGGAGTCCGACAACGGCTCGCTCTTGTAAACCCCATTTATCAAAAATGAAGTGGTAGAAAATATCCACTGATGGTCGATGCAACTTGAATGGGCCATGTACCAATACAAATGTGCCAATGTAGATGAAGCATGGGTTCAAAAATCGTCTTATTAGATGTGTAGTCAGTGTGGCTTCTTTAGTGTTGAATATATGTGATACTTAGTGAAAATATATGGAGCATGAATACTTATGATGGTAGAATGTTCCACTTTAGATGGATTATTATATATGAGTACATGCATCATGTGGTGTTCATAGTGCCTTGAATTTCAAAGGATTTTCTAATGTAGTATTTACCTTATTTTATCATGTGTAATGTACTTGTGATTTTTTTCTCTCATTCATGCATTATATATATCATTGTTGATTACTTAAATATTATTTTGTCATTTAGTTACCTTTTATTTTAGATATGTATCTTTTTTTAGTTGATATAATATAAGGCCTCCCCTGAATATTTTGAGATTGGCCTACTCGGTGCTAGTCACCATACCCTAACACATGGGAGGAGCACCTTTGGTACAGCTCATAGCCTTTTATCAACCAAGGAAGGTCCCTAGTGAGTTTTATCTTGTCAAATTAGTATAAAATTCCTTGAAAAGTGACACTTAAAAGATTATTTATTATTAACATTTTCAAAAATGTGCACTTTTTATTTTGTTTTCCTACCGGATTAAAACTTCATAGTTAAGCTTGATTGTCCTAGAGTAGTTTTAGGATTTTTGAGACGCAAGGAATTTTCTTGAGGATTGTGTGAATAAGTAAAAAATCACACTAAAATAACATGTATTTTCCTATTAGTATGATGGTTATTTTGAAAAGTTATCCTATTATGTAATAGACTTCTGTCTGTTGGGAAGATAACTAAGGTATTATAGGAGAACAATTGGGAAAAATAACCATTTTCATGGACCAGATAAGTTAGGTTGTTATAAACATTATCATAGACAATACCCAACCATAATGTTAGTGGAACTGCTTGGGTTTAATGTGTGAGGTCCATAGTAAGTTCATTGTATAACACTTTCCCATTATAGTATATATTCCACTTTAAATAAAAATAGTATGAATAAAAACTTTTGATATAAAAAAATAAAAAACATTGAATAATGTTTTATTACAATAAAAAATGAATGAAATCACAAGGTACATAATTTAAAAATGGTTGAGAAAATAAATTATTTTTTAAAATTAATAGTTTTTTATTTTACTATAAAACATACCATTAATCCTTGAGAATGGTTTTTGAAAAATTTCTTATTTTTAAAAAAATACTTTTGAGAAAATGATATCAAGGAAAATGTATTGATAAAATTATAATACTGATCATTAAAAGAAATAAAAAATATGCATTTACTTATTAAGTGTTGGTAAGGAATACAAATAAAGAAATAATTCGTTAAATATAAATTTTTAGGATTAAAACATTATTCTTATGTTTTTATTCAAGAGCTAGTTTTTTATAAATTGGACAGTTGAATTTGTTGAAAATTATTGATCATAAAACTACACAAATGAAAAAAAATAATAAATTTTTTATCAATTGGTTATAAATGAAGACAAATTCATTTTAAGGATAAATGGATATTTTTCATAGAACTATTTTTGTATGTGTGAAAAATATTTTTATCTTAATTAATTATATTATTCACTATTAATAAATACTGTTAATGAAATTTATTTATATTATATTCAATAAAATACACTAACATTCAACTAATAGTTTTTACTAGTCAAAAAATGATAATAAATTCATTTATTGCATCAAAAATACATTTCTTATAAACACAATTTTTATGTATTTTGTGTGTGGATATTAGAATAAATATTTTAAAAAATTAAAAACTAAATTGGGTGAAATTAATTAAATGTTTGGAATTATCGTATTCAAAATTTTTATTATGTTATATTTTCTTTTTAGACATAAGTAATAGTTACCATGGTAAAAAAAGTTCTCTACGATGAAAGTTAAAAGGGTTAAAGATGTGGGGGTCAATCTAAAGGATATGGATTTAATTATCACAAAAACATGACTCAATTTTTTTTTGTGAGTGTATTTAAAACTCATGAAATATTATCTTAAATTTTCTATAATTTAGTTTCACTTGAATTTGTCAATGAAATTTATATTATTTTGATGTTATAAGTACTTAGAGTGTCACCTCTCTCAATTATAAAATTATCTAATCACCACATCACTTATCCAAAAATAATGATCATTTTAGGATAACAAATTAATACAAAAAATACCACCCCAACTCTATTTTTCATGTCATATAGTTTATACTCTTCCCAAAATACCAATCAATGAAGGATTGAGGAGAGATCCAATGGAGGACATATAAGGTAGGGGTAATTGTTTTAACTGTGTTAATTCATGTTTATTTCATATAACCCCCTTTAAATATTCAATACACATTATAAAATGAGGAAATAATTGTTATTTTTATAATTAAATATAATTATGTTTACATAACAACAATATACCTTCCCATCAATCCATTTTAAAAATAAAAATGCCACATGTGTTACGTGTGGACTACTGACTCTAGGAATGAAGTATTTAATTTTTTATCTCTCCCTTTCATTGATGGTCATAAAAATTTATTTATTGAATTGAAATTATATTTGTAACATTATTATATTTTTTTAATTATAATTTCTCCATTCTATTAATTGATTTAACAAAAAATGTTCATTGTAAAATTTAACATCTATAAACAAGCATACCAAGGCAATTTCTGAAAAGTAATTTCTTATCCTTACCTTTATTTTATATTGTTGTGTTTATAGGAATATAAATTGATGAAATTTATTCCATATTTTTAATATATAGTTTCAAAAATTTTAAATATATTCCTTTATTTTTATATATTATAAATATTACGAGTGGAAACATTTATCTCCTTGGTAAAGGGAAAATCGGGTTAGACTAGGTTAAAAATAATTGTCATGCTCACCATTTTTATTTTTAATTATTACTGAATTAATTTGATTTAATTATTATCACATTATTCTTGAAATGTAATTTTATAAGGGATACATGTCCAAAAAAATTTCTTATATAATATTTTAGTCAAATAAAAATATAAAATGGCACACTCATATGTATAAAGATCTCATAAGTTTTTCAGAAAGGGGTAAAAGAAATTTGGTAATGAATATTATTGGTCATTTTGAGAATAATTAATTTATTTTCCTAATGTTAATTTTTTAATAATTTTTAGTGATTATATAATTACCTTAAATTCTTACACAATGCCTACATATTTTGTCTTCTATTCGTCGAAAAACTGAAATAAATTATTCTAAAAAATATAAAAATTAATATAATTTTATTGATTTATAGTGTTACAAGAATTCCATATATTAATAAAATTTATTATTTATTTTTTTCATGTATTATAATAAAATTACATCTTTTTCTTGATGTATTTAAATTCAAATTATATGAATTGAGTCAAGAATGACATTAATGATATTTTATGAAAATAATATTTTATTAAATTATTTAAAAATATTTAAAAACGATATTGTAGATAATATATCATCTAAAATATCATCCTCTTTCCCTTTATGAGTAAATTATTAACTTATTTAAAAAATTATAACCCTTGGGGAGTGAAAAAGGTTGTTGCTGTAGTTAAGGTTAAAATATGTTAACTAAGGGGTTAAACCAAAATATATGGTATAAAAACCACTATAACCTATAAAAATTTAACTAGTTGATTATATTAATTCCATATCTTATTTTATTTTAAAATTACTATCCATTTGGAAATGTTTTTCTTCAGAATGAATTTATTATATTTTAATATTTTATGAACTTCCAGGAGTATCCTTCCCCTCGCTTATAAAATGGGACCCCTCATTTCTCGTATTTATGCCACAATGAGCCTTTTATCTCAAAAAAACCCCAAAAAAACTATTTTAAACATACCTTTAAACAAATTATAGGTTATTGTAAACTTAAAAGTCAAGGGTCCTTAGGAAGGGATCTAAAGAATTTATTCCAATGAAAAGGTAATCATTTTACTTGACCTATATCAATATGTTTCTTCTTATAATTAATATAGATCTAATATATTATCCATAGAATGATAAATTTATTATCCTAATTTTTTTTAATTTTTTTATGATTTTAAAACCTTTTTTATTCACTCTCTTTCACTACAAATTCGAATTGAAATTATCACTTGTGTGTGCGTACAACTTACCATCTCCATGCAGCGATACAATTCATTTTCTGTCACTATATTTCATGGGTGGATATTTTGAAGGATTTAATATTTATATATGATAGTTATTAACTGATTATTTTCCTTTAATTATAATATCATATATACCTCCTTACCTTCAAATCTGTTGGAAAACAATAACTTCGCTCACGCGTACCTATGGACTACCACCTCCATCAAGTGATGTGATTTATTTATTTCATTCCAAAATTACATCAATGGTAATAGGTGTATATTTAATGAAAATATATAATATATAATATAAATTAATGATTCTATAATGGTGAATAATGATTTAAATTTGCTTCATACTATAATGTCCCGATCATTCATGAATAAAATTACTTTTATTTTAATGTATTATAGATATAGAAAACACATTCACTTTTATTATTATTATTGGGTTTAAAGAATATTATGTTTAATTACCATTTTATAATATACTCTTGGAATAGTGATCACACAACTAATATAAATATAAGGTTTTAACAAATCCTTTCGACAAAGAAAAATGAGATGATGGTCTCATCCCGTAGACTCAGTCCGTACGAAACCCATTTGTAAGATCTTGGAAAGGAGGTAGCATCATTGGGATTTGTGTTTGACCAAGAACAAGCTATGATTCAACATTTTAAGCATGAACAGAAGCAATTAAGGGAGAAGTTCATGCTAATAGAGATTACCACCCAGGTGATGTTATCTGAGCCACCCCAAGAGTCTATCACCATCACACACCTTATCCTTATATTTTATATCGGTGTTTTAAGGGGTTATGTAAAAAGGTATTAGTTACTTATTTTGTAATACCTTTCTATAAATAAACATCTTATTGCAAAACTTCATTTTTGTGAGTATTCTTTCTTAAAATAATGAATTTGATAAATTGATTTTTGGTTAAAAATGATGTTTTATATATATATATATATGAATAATTAAATAAATCTATGTTTTCATTAATAATATTATAAAAACTATTGATATAAATTAAGATCATATAATTTCATTATCTATAAATTATTAGTTAATCAATTTCATAAGAGTTTATTTTTATACGATAAAACAGAAAGTGTATTTTTAAAGAATTTATTTTAAAGATTAATGAATTTTTTATGCAATTAATATTTTAATAAAATATTATTATCAAATTACTTCTATTAATAATAAATGAATATATAATTTTTGTGAAGAAAAATGTAATTTTTATTAAGGTTTAAAAACTATTTTTGTCAAGACCCATCAATTTTCAATAAATAACAGTTCTCATTTTAAAAGTAAAAATTCACATAATTAGAAATTTATTTAGAAAAAATAAATATTATTTTTGGAATCCATATTTTGAAATTATCAAATAGTAATATTTTCATAATTTTCTATGATAGTCGAATTTTTGGGCACAAAATATGTAATATATATGTATACAGTTTGTTTTATTATGTCATAATGTCCCAATAGTGATGTAATAAATACCATAAAAGGGATCTTCAACCAAATATGTGTTTTAAATTTAAAATAACGAAATTTTAGGTATGGAATTAATGAATTTTTGTAATAATTAAAATTTTCATAAAATATTATTATCAAATTACTTTTAATAATAATAAATAAGTATATAATTTTTATGAAGTCAAATTTAATTTTTTATTAAGATTTAAAAATTGTTTCTGTCAAAACCCGTCAATTTTTAATAAATTTTGGTACACATTTTAAAAGTAAAAATATACATATTTAACAAATTATATAGATAAAAGGAATATATTTATGGAATGAAGATGTCAAAATTATCAAACAATATTTTTTTAGAAAATTTCTAAAACAGTCAAATTTTTGTGTAAAAATCCAATATTTAACTATATAGTATGTTTTATGACATCATAATGTCCCAATAGTGATGTAAAAATTACCATAAAATGGATATTCGAACAAATATATATTTTATCATTAAAATAATTTCATTTTAGATTTATTTGACTTATTTTATAATGCCTTAGCGAATCCTCCAAAATGTATAACATATTTTTTGATTTTAAGTTCATTTATTTAATAATGTGACTCGATTCCACATAATCAAGGAAAATATTTTAATTTATTTGGACCATGTCCTTCTAAAATAAATTTTTCCCCACCTATTTGGCAAAAACTATGGGAAAACACATGGGTTTCTTCCATTATAATATTATCCATATTTCCTTATATTGTTACACCCATTTATTTTGAAATAAAAAATAAGTGTTATGTTTTCTCACCTCCCCCATAATTCCATTATTATTATTTAATGATGAGAGACCCATTTCTCTCACATTAATCCCCCCCATGTACACACGTTATCATTCTAGAATTTTATAAGAGTTATTTTCTTCCCCCTATTTCTTCAAGTTTCTTAGTTATGTTATGCCTTGTATTTACAAATTCCTTTTGTTAAAACATGTATTTATATTCACCTATTACATCTCAAGTCATGTATATGTGATGATATACCCCTTTCTATCTCACTGACAATTTTTGTTAATTTTTAAGTCGCGATGTTATGCTGCTGAAATCGTATGATGATTTTCTGTGCCAATATCATCATGTAGTGAATACCATACCCATTTCTATGTCAACGGTATTCACCTTTATGAACATATTATTTTCTTTTTGAGGACATACATTTATTTATTCCAAACTCCTTTATTTTTTAATTGATTATGATGAATAATGAATCCATGTTTTATGATCTATGTTGCACAATTAATAATGATAATGAAGTGAAAGTGATGAGTTCGGCCAGAATTATATACTACTTCAATAAATTGTGTAATGATTAGTGTCATGATATGCCATGTTGTGATATGGGTCAACTTGATACCTTTTAGAAAATTGTTCCACCATTTTGGGATGGGGGTTACGTGATTCCTTTATGTTTATGATGTAGTGTTTTATGTTGTTGACACATTTCCATGTTATGACAATCATGCTATATCATGCCTTTATATACGTGTTTCTCTTATACTCCATTGATATTACTACTAAGTAACATGTATTTTATTATTCTCGTTATGCCTTATTACTCCATTACTTGAATTTATAGCTCACCCCTATCTTGTATACATCCTCAGGTTATCCCATGCAGTGTTAAGTCTGAAGGAATGTTGTGGTCATGTAAAAGAAGCATTCAATAAAGATATTGTATTTCATGATTAAAGTGGTTATGTAATTTTACTAAGCCCAAAATACATTATAAATATCAATATACCAAGTTTTATTAAGTGAATTTATATTCAATAAATCATTTTTAAAAATGAAATAAAGATTAGGGTTGTTATAGTAGGTATTAGAGGATAGGTTTAGTTTTTTTTGGGGATTTGGATTCAACAACCAAAGTGAAAGCCTTAGGGATAAGAGTAAGTATAATAAAAACATCCATAAATTCTATAAATTATAGATTAAGTTGTATATCAATAAAATAAATTCATTTCTAGATATGACCAGGTAGAGGTGGCTCTAGCACATATTTATCTAGCAGAAATACCCAAAAACAGCATTTTTGAGCTAGAATTGAATGGGAACTAGTGCATGAAAATGGGCCTTACTTCACTCTTCGCTCGAAAATCCCATGTTACATGATTTGGTAAATTCATAGCATAGTATGAAACATTATTCAATGAGAATAAAAAAATCCAATAAGAATATATATTATGAAATAGATCATGGATAAAATATATTGAATGCTAGAAATTGATAAGTGAAGGAAACAAATGTAGTTTATAATTTATCACTATTTTCATTGGATTACCCTTTATGTGTTTAATAGTTTAAAATACTTACCCCTAATTTTTCTATTATTCTATAAAATGGTTGGTAATATGAGGACTCTAGATATCAACTGATACAAAGATCAATGTTATGACTGTTCTAATGAGATTCCCAATATGATGGAAGCGGGAATCACAATCTTTGTCATGATACTCTCTTAGTTAACTCATGTTTTGATTATAAACATGGGTCAAGAAGAACATCCACCCCCCCCCTAAGAAATAACAATTCGCAATCGAGTTCTTCATGAGACAAAGGCCTCCTATATTCAATAGATCATTTAATACCTCAATCATTGAACAATGGGTCAACTCCATTTAGAAGATCTTCACCATTATTCAATGTTATGAACAATAAAATATTCCTCTGGATTCTTATCGTATTGATTGTGAAGCTGATCGATGGTGGATATTGATCTAAAAAATTAATCTTGTGGAATATATTTAGGTGATTGGATGCATGGATTTATATAAAATGTTTTTTGATAAGTATCTCCCCACACCCATCATCTTAAGATGGAAAAAGATTTCCTTGCACTCAAGAAAATTGGAGATGAATCTACTGGGGATTATGAGAAAAAAATCACCATACATGCATGATACACATTAGTCTTTGTCTTTACACATGAATTCAAGGTTGATTGATTCTTTGGTGGGTTAAAACATAGCATACAGAATTCCCTAGAGATCCATGACCTTGAATGTTATGAGGGGATTATCCAATGTGCCCTCATAGTTGAGATAGAGATCATAGAATATTATGGTTATCAGGCAGATAAGAAGTGTGAAGTGGACATTAATTTTGAAAGTCCAATGGATAAATCCAATAGGGCTTAGAAATTATAGCATCCCACTTTCCAAAGGTGCAGAAATAAGCACCTGAGGAATTGCCTTAAGGGGACAGGGAAATGATTTATGTGCCGGAAGGAAGGACACCTAGCCAGCGATTCCCGCTAAGAAAAATCTTCTACTATGACAATGGAAATGAATTATATATTTTATCCTAAATGTATTTTTCATTGAAACAAATGCAAATAACCAGGTCACATTACAAACTAGTTCCCTAAGCCAAGGGTTTTCAGAGACAACCAACAACCTCCAAGGTATCAAGGGTGAACTTTTGCCATTACACCACCAAAGTGAATCCTAAAAACTAAGTGGTGACATGTATGATAGATATTCATTCATGAATTGTGAAAATACTTTTTTATTTTGGTTCAAAACATTTTTTATATCCCAAATGTTTAGTAGAACAATACAGATATCACCACATAGAATGGAAGTAGAGATGTTTGTGAAAACTGCAAATGGAGAAATTATTTCATCCCCTGAATATAACTCCTTCCCAATCACAATTTGTGGATTTAACTTCCTAGTGAACTGCATCATACTTCCCGTGGTGTAATTTTATGAAATTATTGGCATGGATTGATTTTCCCTATATAGAGAAAACATAAATTATCATGAGATGGAAATCAATTTCCATATGGTGAATCAACCCCTGATTCTGTACAAGTGCAAGGTAGAGGATGAATCTTCTTTAGCACTATCATATCAAGATAGATATTACTTCCATATAAGGATGCATATATATATATCTAATTTTTGAGTCTAAGGAAGGAACCTTCCTCAAATAGATGACTATTATGATGGAATTCATTGATGTGTTTCCTAAGGAATTGCCTAGTTTTCCTCAGAGAAGAAATGATAAATTCTTGATAGATCTTATACATGGGGCCTTGAGAATATCCAAGAATCCACATATAATGGCTATTTTGGAGGTTAAAGTGCTTAAGAAACAACTATAGAAGAATCTGGATAAAGGTTTTATACACCCACGTGCTTCACCATGGGGTTCACTAATTCTCTTCTTCTAGAAGAATGATGGGTCAATGGGTCTTTGCATTGATTATCATGAGCTCAACAAAATGAAGATAAAGAAAAATTAACCTTTCAATGAATTTATTACTTGATCGATAATCTACGTGGAGTAAAATACTTCTCGTAGGTGGATCTACGGTCAGGACATTACCATGTAAGGGTGAAGAAGGAAGATATCCCCATGACAACTTTTTGTACATGGTACGGGTACTATGAATTCATACTAATTCCTTTAGGACTTAATAAAGCTCAAAAAATCATCATGGACATTATGAATAGATTCTTTAGATATTTCCTCAAAAAATTTATGGTATTCATTATAGATGATGTTATAATATACTCCAAAACTAAGGACGAGGATGAGGAACATCTAAGAATCATACTGGAGATGTTGTGAAAGGAGAAGCTCTATAAAAAGTAAAACATGTGTGAGTTCTAGATGAAAGAAGTCTCATTATTGGGGAATATCATCAAAATCAATGAGATATCAGTGGATCAATCCGAAACAAAATAAATTGATGGATGGTCAAGGCCAACATGTGTGATGGATATTCGTAGCTTCCTAGGGATAGCTGGATATTATCTTGGATTTGTGAGAAATTTCCCATGATTTTCATACCCTCTTACTAAGCTATCTAATATAGGATTCAAGTTTTCATGGAATGATAATGTGAAGAAATATTCATGGAGTTGAAGAAGTGGCTTATCACTGCCTCAATGCTTACACTATCCACATGTGGGGAGATTTTTGTAATCTTTAGTGACGCTTTGAATAAGGGAATGGGCTATGTGTTGATGTATAATGACAAAGACATTGCCTATGCCTCAATTTTGTTGAAAATTCATGGAAAAAAACTATCCCACACATGATCTGGAGTTAGTATATGTGATCTTTGCATTGAAAATATGGTGGCACAATATCTTTGGGGAAAAGTATGAAATATATACAGATCACAAAATTCTCAAATATATTTTCACCTAGAAAGAGATGAACATGGGCCAATAAATATGTTTAGAGCTCATTAAGGATTATGAATTCTCAATCCATTACCACCCTGGGAAAGCGAACAATGTGGTAGATGGTCTAATTAGAAAGGTCATTGTGATTCTATAATTGATGATAATTTAAAAGTATTCAATATTCTTTGATTTGGTGAGTATAGACATCATAATCATAAAGTGGGGAACATCATCAATCCTTTCACAAATGATTGCTCAACAGTCTCTTTTGTAAAGGTTAAAAATGATAAAAAGGATGATGTGGAAATTCAAATGAAAGTGGAAGCTATCAAAATAGAGAAATCATCAAAGTTCAATGTTAATGAAGATAGAATTGTGATATTTTGGTCAAGACTATATGTTCCATCAAATCCAGAGATAAAGAAGGAACTTTCGGATGGGGCACATAGTTTGAATTTCTCTATTCACCAAGGAAACAAATATCTGTATTGGGATCTTCAAGAGAATTATTGGTGGGATAACATGTACAAGGAGATCAACGAATATACATAAAAGTGTCGTGTGCGTCTACAAGTGAATTCATAGAGGTAGAAGTCTAAGGGGATGATGAAACCATTACCCATACCAAAATGGAAATGGGAGAACATCACCTTATAATTTGTCACCAAACTTCTGAAGACATCCAAATGAAACAATTCTATTTGGGTTGTGGTGGATCATCTTACAATGACATCACAATTCATTGTGATTTGAGATGATTTCTCATTGGACCACCTGTAACTGATATAAATTAGAGAAGTAGTAAGGTTGCATGGTGTACTACTATCAATAATATCTGATCGAGATCCAAGATTCACCTATATGTTCTCTAAGAGTCTCCAACACACTATGAATAATGATCCGAACATTAGTATGACTTATCATCCTCAAACTTATGTCCAATCTAAGCGGACTATCCAAAAACATGAAGACATGTTAAGAGATTTCTTAAAGGACTTAAAAGGAGGATGGGATCAAAATCTTCCTCTTGCTAAGTTCCCTTACAACAAAATTTTCCACTCAATCATACAAATGGATCCTTATGATACCCATTATGGAAGGATTTTTAGAACACCGGCATATTGGGATGATGTTGGGGAGAAAAAACTTGTAGGTCATGAAATTATTAGAGAAATGGTGGAGAAGGTTAAGAGCATGATGCAACACATCAAATCCACTCAAAGTAGAAAAAAGTGTTATGAAGACAATAGTCGATGATACCTTGAGTTTGATGTTGGAGATATGGTTTCCTCTAAATATCCCCATGAAATAGAGTTATGAGATTTGGAATGAATGGAATTATTAGTCCAAGGTACATCTTCCATTTTGAGATCATTGATCGCATCAGAGGAGGGGCCAATAGAATAACACTCCCACTGAACCAGTATCATGTACATGATGTGTTCCATGTATCACACTTAAGAAATTACATACCAAACTGATCACATGTACTCTATCCAAAGGTGGTACTATTAGAGAATGAACTCTCCTATGAAGAGAATCCAATGATTTTCTTAGATCATAGTGAAAATGTTCTATGAAATAAGACAATTCCCCTCTTTAATGTGTTGTGGAGAAAACAAATATATGAAGAATTGACATGGGAAATGAAGGAATTGATGAGGTATAGCTACCCTCATCTATTTTAGTTTGGGAAATGAAAATTTCCAGGGAGCAATTTCTAAAGGGGAAAGGTTGTAACGACCCGATCATTTATGAATAAAATTCTATTTATTTTAATGTCTTATAGATATAGAAAACACATGAACTATTTTATTATTACTGGTTTAAATGACCATTATGTATCATTATTGTTGATAATATATCCATTGAATAGTTATCACAGAAATATTATAAAAATATTGTTTGAAAAATCCATTCGACAAAGATGATGGAGATGATGGACTCATCCTGTAGACTCATGTCATACAAATCCCATTTTTTGGAGCTTAGAAAGGAGGTATCATCACTAGGATTTTCTCCTGATCAATCCCAATACGAGCTTTAACACTTTATTCTTTAATGGAATTTCCTACGGGAGAAGTTCAGGTTAATAAATATTACCACTCGGGTTATGTTACTTGTTCCACTCTAAGAGTCTATCACCATCACACACCTTACCCTTACATCTTATACTTGTGTTATAAGGAGGTATTTTATAATATATAATTTACTTATTGTATAATCTCGTTTCTTTAAATAAAAGTCTTATTTTATCGATTCCTTTATAGGGGTAATCTTTCATAAAAAATGATGAATTTGATAAATTGATTTTTCAGGTAAAAATGGTACTTTTGAGAAATAAATGCATTAATATATTAAACTGTGTTTTTATTAATAATATTTTAAAAACAATTCTTATAAATGATGATTATATCATTTCATTATCTATAAATTATTAGGTAATCAGTTTTATAAGATTTATATTTTTATACGATAAAACAGAATGTGTATTTTTAAATAATTTTTTTAAGGAATTAAAGAATTTTTGAAAAAATTAATAAATTTAAAAAATATTATTATCAAATTAATTTTATTAAAAATGAATGAGTTTATAATTTTTATGAAGGTAAATGTAAATTTTCATTATGTTTTAAAAAATATTTTTGTCAAAAGCTATCAATTTTCAATAAATGTCAATTCTCATTTTAAAAGTGAAAATTCACTTATTTAGAAAATTATTTAGATATAAGAATATTTTTTTGGAATAAAGAAGTTGAAATTATACAATGGTTATTTTTTCATAATTTTATGAGAAAGTTGAATTTTTGGGTAAATATTTAATAATATATAAGAATATAGTATGTTTTATGACATCATAATAACCCTATACTGGTGTAATAAGTACCATAAAAGGGATATTCAACCAAATATATGTTTTAAATTTAGAATAATGTTATCTTAGATTTAGTTCAAATATTTTATACTGCCTTATTGAATACTCCAAAATGTATAAAATATTTTTGGATTTTATGATAATTTCTTTAAAAATCTGACTCACCTCCACATAAGAAAGGATAATATTTTCATATATTAGTCACATGACCTTATAAAATAGATGTTTCCACTCCTATTTCGAAAAATCCATGGGTAAAACCCATGGTAAGAATTGGGGTTTGGGATATTTAATTACAGAGATTCTAAAACCTAAATTTGTGAAATATTAAATAATTCCCCTTTCATTTCCTATATAAACGCACCAAATCCCCCCATTCACGTAACTAAAAATCATTGGATCACATCCCTAATTTGTAATATGCTCTATATAATCCTCCCAAGGCACCTCAATCTCTCATTAATCCCCTCTTCAAGCTTTTTAAGTCACACGCTCAAATAAAGGATTCCTTCCTTTCTCATTTTTATCTATGTTTCTTTATATTGTTAAAAAATTTATTTTCAATTAAAAATAAAGGGGTATGTTTTGTAACTTCCCCCATAATGTCCTTATCATGTTTTAATGGTTATAGATCATTTTATCTCTAATTAATCCCTCCTATGTACACCTGTAACCATACTGAAATTTCGTAAGAGTTATTTCCTTCCTCATCTTTATTAATGTTTCTTTATTATGTTATGTCTTCTATTTACAAATTCCTTGTAATGAAATAGGTATTTATATGAATCTATTACTACCCATTTAATGTATATATGATGAGATACCCATTTACCTCTCATCAACCCTTTTTATTAATCTTTATTCCACATTGTTATGCTGCCGAAATTGCTCTATGATTTTTCATGCTAAAATCATCAGGTAGTGAATACAATACCAATTCCTCTATCAAGGGAATTCAACTTTATGAACATATAAGTTTTTAATTATTTATGAACTATATGTATTTATTCTACACTCCTTTATAATGAAATTGATTATGAGGATGAATGAATCCATGTTTTATGATATATGTGGCACACTTATGAATGAGAATTATATGAAAGTAACGGGTTCACCAGAATTATATAGTGCTCTAATGCATTGGTTAATGTTTAGTATCATGATACGTCATGTTTGGAAAAGGGTTTTCCGGATTCCTTTTAATAAATTTTCTCACCATGTTGGGATAGGGTTTACCTAATTCTTTTATGTTTATGATGCATTGTTTTAATTTGTTGCTACATTTCCATTTTTTTGATAATCATGCTATATCATGGCATTATGTTCATTTGTGTATTATTCTCCATTGATATTACTATTACATAAAATTTATTTTATTATTCATTATATTACTTTTTTACTCCCTTAATAGGCTTTTTATATCACCCCTTTATTTTTTACATCCTCAGGTTATCCGATGCAGTGTTAAGTGCGAAGGAATGGTGTGGTATTGTAAAATAATCTTTCAATAAAGATGGTGTTTTTCATGTTTTAAGTTATTATGTAATGTTCCAAAGCCCAAGATACACTATACCAATATACCTTATCAGTTATATTAAGTGATTTTTTATGTAATAAATCATGTTTAACTATGAAAAAAAATATCCTGGTTGTTATACACATCATCCATCTAAAGGATAAAATAGCATTCTTGTGTATGTATGTCATGTCGTCTCCATGAATGATGTAATTAATTTATCAATCTATAAATTTTATGGACAACTATCAAAAATATTTATAATTAATATATATGATATTTATATCATTATTAACATTAATTATATTATATGACAATGAGGAATGTATAAGGACTAGAATAACTGAACCTAAATTCTCATGAAAAAATGAAATAGTTAATACCTTAAAATGATGATTTTAATGTTGAATTATTAATTCATGGGTATTGAAAAATTATTTTTGGATCATATATGAAATTATAAGTATTTAGATGACTCTTTTTTACAATAATAATTATAAATTTAAATTAATTATATAGGATTTTTAATTGATTATAAAGAAAGTCAAACTTGAGGTAGGGTTTGATCATCTCAAATTGTCCTCTTTGGGACATATGTTATGTTATTCACCTATATTATTTTATGAGGTGTATATAAATCCACATAAACATTTTATATAATTAATATCATTATTTTCATTATTTTTAAATTTTCAATTATTTTTTTATTTCTTGATTCTTAAAATTCCAAAGTTATTAAAGTGGAAAGGGTTTTATGTTACAATCTCATTATTTTTTTGGGATTATTTATGATCAAGTATCGAATGATAAAATGTTATAACCTGTCACCCAAGAATCTAAATAATTTTTTTATCCCCTATAATGTTTTTTAGAATACATATCTTCCATTAATTTTTCTCTCTTTTATTACCCAAGATATTTAAAAAAATGTTTTGAAGAAAAATTGACTTTATGTCCCTCATTAGTCAAAAATTACAATTCTTCTTTGTCTATATTTCCAAATAAATTGTGTATAATAATTTTTTTAATATTATCCAATTATTACTTAAATTCATTTTCACCCATGTTTTACTTTTAAAAATATGGTTTAAAATAAATCTTCTTTCCATTTTCCAAAGTAGGTAATTTTAATTTTTTACTGAAAATGTGAAAGTAATATTTGTTTTTATGTACTTGGTCTGGACAAAATTTCCTACTATACTAACCGATCAATGATATAAATATTTCATTACAAGTTTCAAGGATCATATAAAATTATGTTTTTTGTTTAATATTTTGAAAAATTTTATATTTTAAATTACAGATTTCATAGTGAAAATGGTATTTTTCTCAAGAATTTTTCCAACATAACATTTAAAAGAACATTCAATCAAATATGAAAATACTATGATGTATCCCAGTCCTTAATGGGGATATGATCCAATGATATCATCATTATTATTTCTTTAGATGTTTTTTTATTATGATGAATTTTTTTTATGAAATCAATCCCTTTTCCGGAGGTTATGCTATGATGAATTAGGGAAATATTTAAGAAAACTGTTTCTTTTCCATGTGCTAAACTATGATATTATATTTATGAAACCTATTTATTTTTTATAGGTTATGATATGATGATTATTTTATGATCATATGTCACAAATCTATATAATTTTCATTATATTACGGGTAGGCCCATAATTATATATCCCTTGAATGCATTGGGTAAATATTGATATCTCATGAGACAAATAGGACTAGAATTGGGAATAAACCTAATTTACTAAGGGACTCTATAAACTATGATATTAATGGGATTGAAATGTGTATAATAAAATAGAATGAGGAGTGAACCTAATCAAGTATTATAGTCTTAAATGTGGGCCTTGTCCACTAAAGAAATTATTTTATATGATTATGTTTATACCAAAAATATATGTCTCTCTAATGTTATGCTCTTATGGATTATGTTATTTAATTCTTTTATTATTCATGTCTTATGTACTATCAAGTATTATGTCATGACTAAATATTATTTTCATTGATATATAGGGTATGATTTTCAATTTTTAACCCATGTTCTCATATAATTAAGCTCATTTTATGCTTATGTGATAATTAATATCTCCCTTATTTACCCTTACTAGTCATCTGAACTCTCCATTTATTATATTTCCCTTCCCTAGGATATTAAGGATGTTTTTAAGTATGATATATATAAGAAGAGTGAAAATTGTGAAGAACTAAGAGGGAGATTATTTAGTTATTATATAAACATGTTGTTTATGTATCCATGATTCTAAATAAACTAAACATATATGATTCATGCATGGATTTTTATTTTTTTAATGAACATTCATCTAATAAGATTTTATATTAATGTGCAAAAAGTATGATTCACTGTGGTTTTTATTAGAGAAACGATTAGTGAACCCTCAGAAACTGGGATGATAAAACATTAGTAAAGACCCTTAGGAAAATCCTATGAATAATAGAATGACTTATGTTATAGATAATTAATAAAAAAAATTTCCTAATAAAACATCCATGTGAGGATACTATAAGTGGACGTAGTTTTAATATAGATAAATCTAGTGGTAATGACCCTAAAAATAGTTGGTTCAATATATCTCATCAACTATTCTGGTGCATGGTGAGTATTCTATTACTTTACATTAGGTTTGACACTCCTTGGGTATATTCTTGGGTTAACTCAAATTTTCTTTATGAATAGTTATAAATGATTTAAATAGATGATAACCAAGGATATCCTAGGTTAATAATAGGGTTATAGGGATTGAAAATAATTTTTCATGATTTAGAAATTCCATAAATGATTTTTTATTATTCCTTACTATGACTATTGTTTCTACTAATATAATTTTTGGTTTTAGTAAATTGTTGGGACATTTGGAGGATTTGTGTTAATAATGATGGGTAATTGAATGATTTTCCTCATGAGAAACCAAATGAAATGGTTGTTGGAATGTGAAACCTTATGATTATTCTTGTTATACTGTCCCATTATATAATTAACAACCTCTACATGGGTGATTTTCTTTACACACATAATAAGAGAAAGAATGAGTTTTGTGAAGGTCATATAAGAAAAAAGGAAAAAATTTCTTTCTTTTCATAAATTTTGAAAGATACACCTAAGAGAATGTATTAATAGAATGGGAAGATATTTTTTGAATGTAAAATAGGGGAATGTATATAAAAACATTCATGTAAAAATGTTGATCTTAATGGAGGGAAGTAATTTTCAACCTCGGTATTCATATATAGTTTTATGTCTTAAATGTGTAGACCCTATGAATTATCTGATTTAATGCCCTATTCTATAGTCTTACTCAAATATTAAGGAAGGAACTATATATTTCCAATCATTAGATAAAAACAATTTAATTTTTAATTTATTGGTATTAAAGAGTTATGTTCTAAAAGTTTTATATCATTGATCTTCTAGTTATAAGAATTGTGAGACATCTATGGATTATTCCATAGTAGTTTTCATTTATGTGTTTGAAAACATATATCAAAAGATACCAAGAATAGGGATTTATTGTTCATGTGAAAATATATATTTGGGATAAATAGATCATTGAAATTGATGATATAAATGGGGTTGTATTTATGAGCTTGATATTAGTTAGTGATTTGATGAAAATGTGATTTAAGTCATATTTGATGATGTTTATTTAATTATTTGGATTATATGGAATATATTCAATAATCTATGATTTTATTTAATGAATGATTATTTTGTTAATTTTTTGAAACATATATGCTTTCATGTAAGCTTAACATAAGATTTATGGATACCATAATGGGTTTATAAGTTTATGGTTGATTATATGTTCAAAGGCAAAGAAACCCCTCTTAATATTTTAAGATATTGGATTTTGAAATAGTTTGAAACTTTTTTGTGTTTTAGGAACAAAACCCTACTGAGTTTTACATAACTCATTGGGTAATTGAAACCATGTCTTCACATATATTGATATTTCATAAATTTTTAAGAATATTTAGTACATTACACAAACACACTCCCAAATTCCTTATTATTTTGGTGCCTTTAGAAACTTGGAATCAAAAACATTATTACATAAGTGATAGATATTATACCTCACTAGGTTCTCCATGACTAGCACTCTTCAAAGAAAAAACATACATAACACATATATTCATAACCTATGGAAAAGAAATATAAGAAAGGGTGAGATTAGATTCTTATTAAGGGTTAAAAAGGGAGATATTTAAGAATAATCTGGATCATAATGGTATGAGAACATGTTCCCAACATTATAAGATCATACCCTACATATTAAAGATCATAATCAAGAGTAATGACATAAATATTGACAGTTCATAAGACCTGAACCATAAGGTAATTAAGATCATAATCTAAGAAACCATAACATATATATAAAACATATATTTTTTTTAGAAACATAAACATATAAAATAATTTCCATAGTAGTCAAGTATCACTAATAAGGTTATATTAGTGGAATAGGTTCAATCTCCAAACCATATTAGTAGTCAAGGATTACTCTCAAGACCAAATTAGTGTACAGAATCCTTTACTGGACTGGGTTCACTCCCGACTCTATCCATTTCTATCTCATTATATATAAATCCTTACCCAATACATTGGATGTAGATATAGGTCCCACCCATCACATAATAAAATCATGCTAATGTGTTCCATAATATCATAAATGGTAATCGTATCATAACCCATGAAATAAAATGGGTATCATAGATATTTGATTACATAATTACCTATAGAAATGATATTGGTCTCATAATTAGTTCATCATTACATAAACCGTGAAAATAATTGGGTTTTCATGAGTGATTTATCATGGTATTACATATAGAAGAGAAACATGGTTCATAAACATCTTGTCATAAAAACATAAACCTTTAAAAGAAATAATATGAATGGTACCCTTGGATCATATCCCAAGTAACGCATGGGTAACTCCAATGTATTTCATATTAGATGCAAAATAATTTTTGAAAGATATTTTAAAAACATTTCTTATGGAAAACATCAATTCCACTTTGAAAAACACTTTTAAAAATATATAACATTTTGAAAACCTTTTTCTTTTAAATTAACCTTAAAAATATATAATGAAATATTAGGAAACTATTTAAAAAAAATTAACACAGAAAATTTTTTTACTATATTTTTAATTAAAAATCATTTTAAAAGATTAATTAAAAACATTTTAAAAAAATTATCATTCATGGTTTTTTGAATAGAACAGATTTCTGACCGAAATAAAAAATATGGCTGGTTTTTCATAAAATAATTTAACTAATTGTATTATATAAAAAAGAGTTATAAATCATACCATTACTTGAATATATAAAAAATAACAATATGATAAGAAAATTAATGATATTTATTGTGGGATTTATCATAATATTTCGTCAAAGGAACCATAATCGTAAGCAATCCTGAAAAAATGGTGAGATTTTAGCAATAAACTGTTACCTATTTAGTAACATTGAAACAAAATCTCCATTAGTGAATAGAATTTCTTGAAACTTAAAATATCATGAAAATGAAAAAATTCAAAAAATTACATGTAAAAGGGGATTTATATAAACATTATGATGGAATATCGGTGCATAACATAATGTACATCTCAAAAAATAAAAATTGAGGGTAAAATACCATTACTACATTAGTAGCAATTTAAACGTAACCCCCTGAAATAGAGACTGGAAATGGATATTTAAATATCAATAATATTATGTAGGATAATAATAAATTACATTCATGGGGATTATATACACCATATTGATGAAAGTGGTAATGAATATAGCTTGTGTCTCATAAAATTAAAAAAAGTGAGATGTAAATCCCTTAACCTAAGTATTTCATCTCATATTACTCATCAAAATAACCTATATAATAAATATATGTTTGTTATAAATGTATAAAATAATCTTATTCATATATATAATACCATATAATATTTTATTATGACATTTTATTCCCTATTTATTAGAAATTCCATGTTAAAGATACCGTTCGGTTAATAACTGCTTTGTTTTGTCAAATATGATTTCATTTGAGGTATTTGTGGTCCCCTTAATTTAATATCGATTTCATTATATCCAAAATGATATATATGATGTAAATAATTTATATTTTCAGTATATATGTATTTATAATAATCTAAAAAATATAAAAGTAGAAAATGAAATACATTGTTCATGGAGAGGGTAGGCCGTTTCTACGCATGAACACTATTTTCATATTATTTTCAAATTAAAGGTAATAAAGCTATTTTATATTTTATAATTAAGGAAAAAAATTTATTTAATATATATCACATATTTTTATTAAAATATTCCTCAATGCATTCCATGTAAATCATGAACGAATGGCATCGTATTGCAAGGCATTAGTTCATCGTACACATTAATGATATTATCATCTTCCCAAAAAATATAAATCATAAATGTATGCGTGATATAAAAAATTTTGAAACATAATAAATATAATATATAGACTATAATTTCATTAGTATTCCCAAACTTGAAAATACTGAATGGAAGAACGAATGACATCGGTTTGTGAGGTGGTAGTACACCATACACACGAACGATGACTGTGTATCACATTTGATAGAAGGATGAGGAAGTGTAGGTTTTAAAATTCACATAATAAAATATAATTATATTTAACATACTAATTTTATTATATAATCATGATATGATAATAATTTAATGGTTTTAATGAATAACTATAAAATGCTTCAAGATAAATGTTACCTCTTCTTTGAGTATCTCCTTCTGGTTTACACCAAAAGACTTCCTTGGTTGGATTTCATCCCGAAGTGAGTCATATAGGATGAATTATGGGAATATGGGGGTTTATTTTGTTAGGGTTTATACGGGATAAATATATTTAGAGGTGTTAATATACGGGGGTGACCCTTTATAAAGGAGGCGAGTGGCAAACTTATAAATACCAAAAATGTAAACACCAATGGAATGTATCCCTTACATCAAGTGATTCCAATGATGAGGAATGTTTTTATAAAATATGAATAATGGTTTAAATACTACCATATAATGGGTTTGGTACATGTTCATGATCATTTTTATATATTATGTTTTATGTCTAACCACTAAGTAACCTTGTTTTTACCTTAATCGTTATAATTAATTTTAATATCATTCACTGATTACATTGGAAAAAAATAAGTTCACCATTTTAGAAATTATTAATTATTATTATTTTAATAATAGAATACATTTTTTTTCAAGTATAATCACATAATTTGTAGAAATTAATTTAAAATTAATCTTGCGGACGGGATGAGGCAACGAGTTTTTATTGTGAAAAAGATCAAATGTTAGAAATGTTTTTTATCCGATTTCAATGTTAAATTGGTTCCAATGAACTAAATTAGATTAAATTATGTATATTTGAAATAATTATACTTTAAAAAAAATTTAAATATAATTAAACTATATAAATAAATTACATGAAAAGGTAATTTTCAATTAAAATTCAATTTTTCACTATTCATCTAAAAATGAAATAATTCAGAAAAAACACAAATATTCATACTTATAAAACTTTGAAATTATGAGTTAAAAAATTTCAATAATTTCAATCAAATTATATTTCTTAAAGAGTCAAAAAACTAATTTTATTATATTTCAGAAAAATACATGAAAATTATCTTTTTTGAGAAAATTGTATTTTCAAAATAGATAATGAATTTACCGAAAATTGTGTATTTTATTTTCAATATGATTTCATAATATAAATAAGTTATATATAAAAACTAGTTATTACTATTCATACTATTAATTTTTTTTACTACATTATAATGGTCACATTTAAATAACTATATTAATAATATATCATTAATTTGTTAAACTCAATGTCGTGCTCAACACAAGATAAGTCAGTGTTGCATTTTGGCCAAGCATAACTTTTTGTAGCGTATAGATAATGATTAACATGGTTTAGAATGAAATATAATTTAATCCAACAAATGAATTTAATTTATACATAAAAAATTCATAAAAACTCATTGTTTTATAGGGTTAGTTTACGATTTGATGTTAAGATACTTATATAGTGTGATATATATAATCTTGATAGTTGGAATATGATTCATTGAAAATGTTATATTTGGAAGATATTTATTCTAATGTTAAGGATTAACTTCCAAGTTAGAATCTATGTCTTTTATTTATGATATTTTGGTGAATTTCATTCAATTATAAGGTTATACAGTGATTTATCAAAGGGATTAATGATGTTTTGTGAATTTATTCCTTTGGGGAGGTATATGTATCCATTAGGATTAACATATAATTTAACATGAACAGTTAATTAGGAAGAATGTAATTAAAATTTTGATAATGTAAACCCAAAGCTATGATATCACCTTTGGGTTTAAAAAATTCCTTAATATTGAGGTTATTTATATTATTTGGGATATAGGGTTATTTATGAAATTATCTAAGAGGAACCAAAGTTGTTATTAAGGAAATTTTGGCATTAACAGCATCATTTAAATGTTTATTATTTTTTATAATTTCTATACCTTATACTAACAATATTTGGTTTTCTTACTTTTAATGATAGAATTAATATATTGATATCTTATTTTGATTGATTAAAAATTGATTTTAGTGCTTCGGGTATGAAAAATTCTTCTTAAATACTTAATGTTTGGAGAAATATATGTGATTTTGGTGAAAATTGATTAAATAATGACATTCTAGTTGTCAAGTAATTATATTTTTTCATGTTCTTACCCTATATGGAAAATAAATTCCTCAAATTTAGGAGAACTATCTTGAAGAAAAAATAATGTCCTAATACCTTAATTTCTGATGAATTGATGGTCCTTACGAAAGGATTTAAAGGTGTCCAACCAAAGAATAGGTAATCATCTTACCTGGCCTCTTTTAATTTGTTTCTTTTTTATATATCCTCTTAATATAGGATATTATTACAAAATAGTAAATTTTTTATAATAATTATACTTAAATTAAATATTGTATTACTAACCAACCATTATTCACCATATTTCTCATCAAATGGGAAGTGGCAGTATCACTCATGTGTACGTACGGATTAACATTTCCATATAGAGCTCCAATTCACTTTCCATCACTAGATTATATTATTTTGTGTTTAATATTTATATATTATATTTATGAAATAATTATTCTTATGAAATTATAATATTATATCTATTATATTTCTTTTCCATCTGTTGGAAAATGATAACGTCGCCTATGTGTACGTGTGGACTACTACCTCCAAAATGTGATGTGATTAGTTTTCTCATTTTTGAATTACATGGTTGGTAATTATGAAAAATTTAATGAATATATATTTTATATAAAATATAATAATTATTTTTGAGAGTTGAGTTTTTATTTGCAATTTTTTCATTCCATTCATCAAAAATTGAAAATAATGTTCTTTTGTATATATGTCCTACTATCTACATGAATGTTGTCATTAATTTTTCTATCTATACCTTTTATATATTAATTTCAACATAAATATATATATAATGAATATATATTATATTTATACCATTATTAACATTCTTGATATGATTTAACCATGGTCAATGTACAGGGATCAGATCTACCGAACCAAAACTCTCATTAAAAAAGAAATAATTATCCTCATAAGCGATGAAATTAATAAGGAATTATTCATAAAAGGGTGTAGAAGTTTTTTAAGTTGATAATTTATGATATTATAAGTATTTAAATGAGTTTTCTATATAATAATATTGAATTATTTTTATTATACAAGAGTTTAAAGTTCTTTTCAAGGAATTCAAACTCAGGGTATGGGTTTTTCATCTCAAATTGTCTTTATTGGGATATATGATATGTGATGAACATATATAATTTTATCATATGTATATAAAAAACCTTTGATATTTTTTAATATAAATATCCTTATTTTTTAATGTTTAATGATTCTTGTTATTTTTTCTTTCATGGTTCTATAATTCAAAATCTACCAAAACATTAAAGTTTATATGTTACAATCTCATTGTTTATCGAGATTGGTCATGATAAATTTTCTAATGATGAAATCTTATGACCTCTCTAACAATAACCCAATTAATGTTATTGTACTTTTTTTATTTATGGAAAATATATTTTTTTAATTTAGTTTTTCTCACTTTAAAAAATTAAACGACCAAAATAATGTTTATAAGGAAAAGAATCTTTATTTATCTCTTTGGTCAAAAATTATTTTCCATCCATTTCTATGTTTTGAAAAATAAAATCCAAGTTTTTTTTTAATATTCTCTGTTTATTTTTTTAATTTACTTTTCATCCATGATATAATTTTTAAAAAATTATTTAGACGGCATCAACTTAGTGTTTTCTGAACAAGGTACTTTGGAATTTTTAATGAAAATATGAAAAGAATAATTGTTTTTAAATAAAATTCTTGAACAAAATTTCCCACCATCACGAATGATTAATGTTTTGAAGCATAATTTAAATGTTTCAAAGATTAATTTAAAATAAATTGATTTTTTTAATATTTTGGAAAATATTAGATTTTAAATATGTTATTTCAAAGTGAAAGTGGTAATGCCCTCAAGAAATGATTTATGTGAAATATTAAAAGAATTTTTCATATAATATGGAATCCTTTGATATTTCCTAATCTTTATTGATTTTATGATCTGATGATACTATTCTAATTCTTTCTCAATAGAGTTTATAATTATGATTAAATTTTTTTATGAAACATGTTCGTTTTCCATGGGTTATTCTATGACGAACTGATGAAATTTTTATGAAATATATTTCTTTTACATGCGTAATTCAATGATAAAATTTTTAGGGAACCAATTTTTTCATGAGTTTGGATATGATGAATGTTTTATGATCCTATGGAACACATCTATATGAATTTATTAATGTGGTTGGTATGACTAAAAGAAAATATCCCTCCAATGCATTGGGTAAAGATGGATATCTCATGAGATAAATAGGACTGGAATGGGTAGTGAACCCAGTTTGGTATGGGACTCAGTCAACCATTATAGTCTTAGGACTGAAAATTGACTAATAAAACTGAATTCGAAGTGAACCCAATCAACTATGATAGACATGGTAGTAATCCTTGGTTTCTACAGAATTATATTTTTATGTTTCTACGTATTCAACAAATCTATGCCTTATTCCAATGTCATGATATCATGGATCATGTTATTTGATTACTTTATAATCCATGTCTTATACACTACAATGATTTGTGGAATGACTCATGATTTTGATCTATGATATACATGGTATGGTTTTAAAATGTTAAGATGATTTTTTCATACCCTTATGCTTATTTTATAATTATGTGATCTTTAATATATCCCTTTTTACCCTTATTGTGTTCCTGAGATCACCCATTCTTGTATTTCCCTTCCTCAGAATATGATGGATATTTTTAACTATGATCTGTAAAATATGGGTGAATGTTGGGAAAAAATAATTTGAAGATGATTCAGATAATATATGAACATGTTTTTTTATATAACCAAGATTACAAATAGACTAAAGATATATGATTCTATGATGAATTATTATTTTTTGTAATGAATATTCATTAAATAAGATGTAATATTTATCTGTGAATAGTATAGGTCACTATAATTCATCTCTAAACATAAACATTTTAGATTTAAATAATCATTTTAATGTTTTTATTAAAAAATATAACATTCTAATAATTTTATAGTTAAATTTACTAGAAATTATTGTTAACAAAATTAAAAAAAATCATTCATGAATTAATTAAAACTTTTTTTATAAATAATAATAAAATCATTTTAAGGTAAAAGATATAATTTTTATAAAATATTTTTTGTATTTTTGTTCTATATTTTTATCTTAATAAATCAAATTAATCACTAATGATGCGTGATTTTAATGAAATTTAATAATAGTATATAAAACCAAACAAACTAACATTTATTTAATGGTTTTTACTAGGAATGTAATGAGAAAAAATTAAATTTAGGCTTCAAAATCCATTTTTTCTAAAAAAATAATTATTGGATTTTGTACTTTAATATTTGAATTAATTGATTTCACCTTTAGGAATTAAATTTAACGAAATTATTTTTACATTTTAAATTAAATTTTTTAAATTTTTTAAAATAATTCTCTACCATTTTAATAATAAATCATAGTTATCGTGGTAAACGTTTCTCATGATAGTGATGGATAAATGGATTAAAGAGGATGCTAAACTAAGTGATAAGGCTTAATTATCATGAAAAACATGTATCACTTTTGTGGGTTGAGTGGATTTTCAATGAACCCTATGCTTTCTAATAAATTGGTATATTTTGTACTAATTTTTTAAGAATTTCATTTATTTTATTTTAAATATAAAATTTATTTATAAGAATGAGACCCATCTTATTTATAAAATGATACCTTCACTGCCCCACTTGTCTGCCCACCTTGAGTATTTGTACTCATCCAGTAGCTGAAAAAATACCACACCAATATTATTTGTTACATCATAGAGGTTCATTTCTTCCCAAAATAAACCACTCTAATATGTCTTAAGGAGTGATCCAAAGGTAGATTTCCAACGAAGAGGTGATTGTTTTCACCCAGATCTTTTAAGTTTCTTTCTGGTTAATTCCACATGAAATATTTTATGAGCATTATAGCATGATAAAAGTTGTATTTTTATCATACATAAATTTAATTTTTTATGTAAAAACCATTATATATGTTCCCTCCTAACCATTATAAAAATGAAAATTCATGTCATGTTACATGTAGACAACCCCATCTATGAAATATTAAATAATTCCCCTTTCATTTCCTATATAAACACATGAAATCCCCCCATTCACATAACTATAAATCCATGGATCGCATCCCTAACATGTAAAATGCTTTATAGAATCCCCCCAAGGTACCTCAATCTCTCATGAAGCCCCTCTTCAAGATTTTTAAGTCACACACTCAAATAAGGGCTTCCTTTCATTCTCATTTTTATCTAAGTTTCTTTATATTGTTAAAAAGTTAATTTTCAATTAAAAATAATGGGGTATGTTTTATAAATTCCCCCATACTATCCCTATCATGTTTGAATGATTATAGATCATTTTATCTCTAATTAATCCCTCCCATGTACACCTGTAACCATGCTGAAATTTCGTAAGAGTTATTTCATTCCTCATCATTATTCAATTTTCTTTATTATGTTATGTATTCTATTTAAAAATATCTTGTACTGAAACATGTATTTATGTGAATCTATTACTACCCGTTTCATGTATATATGATGAGATATCCCGTTACCTCTCATCAACCCTTTTTATTAATCTTCATTCCACATTGTTATGCTGCCGAAATTGCTCTATGATTTTTCATGCTAAAATCATCGGGTAGGGAATACAATACCAATTCCTCTATAAAGGGAATTCACCTTTATGAACATATAATTTTTTAATTATTTATGAATTATATGTATTTATTCTACACTCCTTGATTATGAAATTGATTATGAGGATGAATGAATCTATGTTTTATGATATATGTCGCACACTTAAGCCTGAGAATTATATGAATGTAACGGGTTCACCAGAATTATATAGTGCTCTAATGCATTGGTTAATGTTTAGTATCATTATACGTCAATTTTGGAAATTGTTTTTCTGGATTCCTTTTAATAAATTTTCCCAACATGTTCGGATAGGGTTTACCTAATTCTTTTATGTTTGTGATGCATTGTTTTAATTTGTTGCTACATTTCCATTTTTTAATAATCAGGTTATATCATGACTTTATTTTCATTTTTGTATTATTCTCCATTGATATTCCTATTACATAAAATTTCTTTTATTATTCATTATATTACTTGTTTACTCCCGTAATAGGCTTTATATATCACCCCTTTATTTTTTACATCCTCAGGTTATCTGATGCAGTGTTAAGTTCGAAGGAATGGTGTGGTCATGTAAAAGAAGCTTTCAATAAAGATGGTGTATTTCAGGTTTTAAGTTATTATGTAATGTTCCCAAGCCCAAGAGACACTATACCAATATACCTTATGAGTTATATTAAGTGAATGTTTCTGTAATAAATCATGTTTAACTATGAAAAAAAATATCATGGTTGTTATACACACCATCCATCCAAAGGATGAAATAAAATTCTTGTGTATGTACGTCATGTCATCTCCATGAATGATGTAACTAATTTATCAGTCTATAAATTTTATGGATAACTATAAAAAATATTTATAATAAATATATATGATATTTATATCATTATTAACATTAATTATATTATATAACAATGAAAAATGTATAAGGACTAGAATAACTAAACATAAATTCTCATGAAAAAATGAAATAGTTAATACCTTAAAATGATGATTTTAATATTGAATTATTAATTGATGGGTGTTGAAATATTATTTTTGGATCATATATGAAATTATAAGTATTTACATCACTCTTTTTTCCAATAATAATTATAAATTTAAATTAATTATATAGGATTATTAATTGATTATAAAGAAAGTCGAACTTGAGGTATGGGTTGATCATCTCAAATTGTTCTCCTTGGGACATATGTTATGTTATTCACCTATATTATTTTATGAGGTGTATATAAATCCACATAAAAATTTTATATAATGAATATCATTATTTTAATTATTTTTAAATTATCAATTAATTTTTTTATTTCTTGATTCTTAAAATTAAAAAGTTATTAAAGTGGAAAGGGTTTTATGTTACAATCTCATTATTTTTTGGGATTATTTATGATCAAGTATCGAATGATAAAATGTTATAAACTGCCACCCAATAATATAAATAATTTCTTTACCCCCTAGAATGTTTTTTAGAATACATATCTTCCATTAATTTTTCTCTCTTTTATAACCCAAGATATTTAAAAAAATGATTTGATGAAAAATTGACTTTATGTACCTATTTGGTCAAAAATTAATTATCTTCAATGTCTATATTTCCAAATAAATTGTCTATAATAATGTTTTTAATATTATCCAATTATTACTTAAATTCATTTTCACCCATGTTTTACTTTTAAAAATATGGTATACAATTAATCTTCTTTCCATTTTCCAAAGTAGGTAATTTTAATTTTTTACTGAAAATGTGAAAGTAATATTTGTTTAAATTTACTTGGTCTGGAAAAAATTTCCTACTATCCTAAACAATCAATGATTTAAATATTCCATTACAAGTTTCAAAGATCATATAAAATTACGTTTTTTGTTTAATATTTTTGAAAAAATTTATATTTTAAATTACATATTTCATAGTGAAAAGAGTATTTTTCACTAGAATTTTTCTAACATTACATTTAAAAGAAATTTCAATCAAATATGACAATCCTCTGATGTATCCGACTCATTAATGGGGATATGATCCAATGATACCATCATTATTATTTCTTTAGATTTTTTTTTATTATGATGAAATTTTGTTTATGAAATCAATCCCTTTTTTAGAGGTTCTTCTATGATGAATTAGGGAAATATTTAAGAAAATTGTTTTTTTCATGTGCTACACTATGATATTATATTTATGAAACCTATTTATGTTTTATAGGATATGATATGATGATTATTTTATGATCATATGTCACACATCTATATAATTTTCATTCTGTTATGGGTAGGCCAATAATTATATATCCCTGGAATGCATTGGGTAAATATTGATATCTCAGGAGATAAATAGGACTAGAATTGGGAATGAACCTAGTTTACTAAGGGACTCTATAAACTATGATATTGTTGGGATTGAAATGTGTATTATAAAATAGAATGAGGATTGAACCTAATCAAGTATTATAGTCTTTAATGTGGGCCTTGTCCACTAAAGAAATTATTTTATATGATTATGTTTATTCTAAAAATATATGTCTTTCTAATGTTATTCTCTTATGGATTATGTTATTTACTTCTTTTATTATTCATGTCTTATGTACTATCTAGCATTATTTCATGACTAAATATTATTATATTTGATATGTAGGGTATGGTTTTCAATTTTTAACCCATGTTCTCATATAATTAAGCTAATTTTATGCTTATGTGATCATTAATATCTCCCCTATTTACCCTTAATAGTCATATGAACTCTCCATTTATTATATTTCCCTTCCCTAGGATATTAAGGATTTTTTTAAGTATGATATATATAAGAAGAGAGAAAATTGTGAAGAACTATGAGGGAGATTATGTAGATATTATGGAAACATGTTTTTTATGTATCCATGATTCTAAATATACTAAACATATATGATTCATGCATGGATTTTTATTTTTTTAATGAACATTCATCTAATAAGATTTTATATTAATGTGCAAAAAGTATGATTCACAGTGGTTTCTATTAGAGAAATGATTAGTGAACCTTCAGAAACTGGGATGATAAAAGTTTAGTAAAGACCCTTAGGAAAATCCTATGTATAATAGAATGACTTAAGTTATAGAAAAATAATAATTTTGTTTCCTAGTAAAACATCCATGTGAGGATATTATAAGTGGATGTAGTTTTAATATAGATAAATCTATGTGTAATAACCCTAAAAATAGTTAGTTCAGTATATCTCATCAACTATTATGGTCCATGGTGTGTATTATATTACTTTACATCAGGTTTGACACTCCTTGGGGATATTCTTGGGTTAACTCAAATTTTCTTCATGAATAGTTATGAATGATTTAAATAGATGATAACCAAGGATATCCTAGGTTAATAATAGGGTTCTAGGGATTGAAAATAATTTTTCATGATTTAGACATCCCGTAAATGATTTTTTATGATTCCTTACTATGAATATTGTTTCTCATAATATAATTTTTGGTTTTGGTAAATTGTTGGGACATTTAGAGGATTTGTGTTAATAATGATGGGTAATTGAATGATTTTCCTCATGAGAAACCAAATTAAATGGTTGTTGGAATGTGAAACCTTATGATTATTCTTATTATACCGTCCCATTATATAATTAAAAACCTCTACATGGGTGATTTTCTTTACACACATAATAAGAGAAAGAATGAGTTTCATGAAGGTCATATAGGAAAAAGGCAAAATTTTCTTTCTTATCATAAATTTTGAAAGAGAAACCTAAGAGAATGTATTGATAGAATGGGAAGATATTTTTTGAATGTAAAATAGGGGAATATATATATATAATTTCATTTAAAAATGTTAAGTTTGATGGAGGGAAGTAATTTTCAACCTAGGTATTCATATATAGATTTATGTCTTAAATGTATGGAACCTATGAATTATCTGATTTAATTCCCTATTCTATAGTCTAACTCAAATTTTAAGTAAGGAACTACATAATTCCAATCATTAGATAAAAACAATTTATTTTTTAATTTATTGGTATTCAAGAGTTATGTTCTAAAAGTTTCATATCAATTATTTGTTAGTTATAAGAATTGTGAGACATCTATGGATTATTCCATATTAGTTTTCATTTATGTGTTAGAAAACATATATCAAAAGATACCAAGAATAGTGATTTATTGTTCAGGTGAAAATATTTATTTGGGATAAATAGATCATTGAAATTGATGATATAAATGAGTAGTATTTATGAGCTTGATATTAGTTAGTGATTTGATGAAAATGTGATTTACGTCATATTTGATGATGTTTATTTAATTCTTTGGATTATATGGAATATATTCAATAGTCTATGATTTTATTTAGTGAATAATTATTTAGTTAATTTTTTGAAACATATATGCTTTCATGTTATCTTAACATAATATTTATGGATACCATAATGGGTTTATAATTTTATGGTTGATTATATGTTCAAAGGAAAAGAAACCCCTCTTAATATTTTAAGATATTGGAATATGAATTAGTTTGAAACTTTCTTTTGTTTTAGGAACAATACGCTACTATGTTTTACATAACTCATTGGGTTATAGAAACCATGTCTTCACATATATAGATATTTCATCAATTTTTAAGAATATTTAGTATATTTCACAAACACACTCCCAAAGTCCATATTATTTTGGTTCCTTTAGAAACTTGGAATCAAAAACATTATTACATAAGTGATAGATATTATACCTCACTAGGTTGTCCATGACAAGAACTCTTCAGTGAAAAAACATACATAACACATATATTCATAACCTATGGGAAGGAAATATAAGAAAGGGTGAGATTAGATTTTTATTAAGGGTTAATAAAGGGAGATATTTAAGCATAATCTGGAGCATAATGGTATGATAACATGTTCCCAACATTATAAGTTCATACCCTAAATATCAAAGATCATAATCAAGAGTAATGACATTAATCTTGACAGTTCATAAGACATGAATCATAAGGTAATTAATAGCATAATCTAAGAAACCATAACATATATATAAAACATATATTTTTTTAGAAACATAAACATATAAAATAATTTCCATAGTAGTCAAGTATCACTACTGAGGTTATATTAGTGGAATAGGTTCACTCTCCAAACCATATTAGTAGTCAAGGATTACTCCCAAGACCATATTAGTGTACAAAATCCTTTACTAGACTGGGTTCACTCCCCACTCTATCCATTTATATCTCATTATATATAAATCATTACCCAATAAATTGGAGGTAGATATAGGTCCCACCCATCACATAATAAAATCATACTAATGTGGTCCATAATATCATAAATGATATTCACATCATAACCCATGAAATAAAATGGGTATCATAGACATGTCATTACATAATTACCTATAGAAATGATATAGGTCACATAATTAGTTCATCATTAAATAACCCATGAAAATAATTGTGTTTTCATGAGTGATTTATCATGGTATTACCTATAGAAGAGAAACATGGTTCATAAACATCTTGTCATAAAAATATAAACCTTTAAAAGAAATAATATGAATGGTACCCTTGGATCATATCCCATTTAACACATGGGTAACTCTAATGTATTTCATATTAGATGGAAAATAAATTTTGAAAGATATTTTAAAAACATTTCTTATGGAAAACATCAATTCCAGTTTGAAAAACACTTTTAAAAATATATAACATTTTGAAAACCTTTTTCTTTTAAATTAACCTTAAAAATATATAATGAAATAATTGGAAACTATTTAAAAAAAATTACACAGAAAACATTTTTACAATTATTTTAATTAAAAAGAATTTTAAAATATTAATTAAAAACATTTTAAAAAAATTAGAATTCATGGTTTTTTGAATAGAATAAATTTCCGACCGAAGTAAAAAATAACGATGGTTTTTCTTAAATGAGTTTTACTAATTATCTTATATAACAAAGAGTGATAAATGGTACCATTACATGAATATATAAAAAATAACAATATGATAAGAAAACTAATGATATTTATTGTGGGATTTATCATAATATTTCGTCAAAGGAACCATAACCGTAAGCAATCCTGAAAAAATGATGAGATTTTAGCAATAAACTGTTACCTATTTAGTAACATTGAAACAAAATCTCCATTAGTGAATAGAATTTCTTGAAACTTAAAATATCATGAAAATGAAAAAATTCATAATATTGCATGTAAAAGTGGATTTATATAAACATTTTGATGGAATATCAGTGCATAACATAATGTACGTCTCAAATAATGAAAATTGAGGGGAAAATACCATTACTAATTTAGTAGTAATTTAAACGTAACCACCTAAAATAGAGACTGGAAAATGGATATTTAATTATCAATAATATTATATAAGAGAATAATAAAGTACATTCATGGGAAGTATATACACCATATTGAAGAAAGTGGTAATGAATATAGCATGTGTCTCGTAAAATTTAAATAAGTGAGATGTAAATCCCTTAACCTAAGTATTGCATCTCATATTACTCATCAAAATAACCTATATAATAAATATATGTTTGTTATAAATCTATAAAATAATCTTATTCATATATATTGTAGAACCCTCTGGGAGAATTTGTTGAACTCATATTTTGATAATCCCAATTATTCTCAATTATATTTTGATAATCCCAATTATGCTCAATTATAGTTTTATAGTCCCTATATTGATCAATGGTTAATAACTTATTTCAGTATTTCTGTACACCATGAACATATTCATATATTACAATATTTATATTATATTCAGAGAATTCGGTTACTAGATGGATATATATTCTAACTTAACCCATTCTTCCAATAGAATGCTTAAACAGACAAGTGGTCACTGTTACAGAACAATGATACCAATACATGAAGGTCACTGATACATCAAGTCCACTGGTACAACAAGTCTACCGATACGTGAAGGTCACCGATACATCAAGTCCATTGGTAGAACAAGTCTACCAATACGTGAAGGTCACCGATACATGAAGCCTATTGATACAAAAATTCACCGTTTTGCAAGCCTAACGATACAGACAAGTCACCGTTATAAAAGCCTACCGGTACATGAAGGCTACCATTACATGAAAGGTCACTAGTACATTAAGTCTACCGCTACCGATCAAGTCTACTGACAGCCATGAAGTCTACCGAATAGAAAGGCTACTGTTACACAAGAGGTTACCGATACACAAGGCTACCGATATCCAAAGCTACCATTCCAGAGAATCCGACGCTGCCTTAATTTCTTTTTCTTTATTAAATCTAACCAACGGTCATATCAGGTATATTTTAATGCTCTGTCATTTATTTAATGAAGGTTGTTGGATGTCAGGGAACCGTACCTCGTACCTGCAAAAAGAAATAATTTCTTTTGACAGAGCTCATTCCATAAATATAAGAAGTCCCTATTACTTCAAGATACACAAGGGAGATACAGAAGTGATACTAGGTACATACACAAGAAGAGATTATACAGATAGACATTCACAACCAAGAAGACACAGAAGCTCATACACACTCACCCTTACTAAAAAAGAGCTGTGTACTTTCACGAGGATTTTGAAGAACTTCATCGACTACATTTTCACAGTCTCTGACATGGATTTCAAGAAGACGTCACTCTGTTTTCCAGACAAAAACCAGAAGAGGAATCAGAACCATTTCTGATCAATTTGAAGGAGTCCAGAGCTAGACTACAATCACTAGAGCCATTCTAAACTCTATATCTTGCTCAGTGATTTATTATTTACATTACGAGCAGTGTGTATCATTAGTTTTAATTTACACACACACTGTCTCCTGAACCTTAACTGGAGGATATGTAAATCCTCATTCAAACTCCTTACATATTCAATTTCCCACTGTTGATAGTGGTAGAGGTCGTGTGTGACCTGGAAAGTTGTATTTTCTTTTGTTTTTGTTTCCCACGTAGAACTGTGGAAGAGGTCTTTGACCTGGACAGGTGTAAACTGTTGTGAACCTCGGTCTAGGGTGTGCATCAAATCTATAAATTGTTGAGAGGACTAAGTATCAGCTTGAGACTGAACCTCTTGGTTATATCTGCTTTAATTTATTTAGTTTTATCTAAAACCTTTTATTCCGCTGCTAAGTGTTAGCTGTTTCTCAAAGTTACTCTGATAATTGAATTAGAAAGTGTTTCCATTACTTGCAAATCATTAGGTTAGTTTCAAAATCTAATCTGATCTTCTGATTAGATTAACTGGGAATTAATCAATCCATTGAGACCCTAACTGAAAGTTTGATTTAGTTTAAATTCACTATAATTCAATTAGTATTTTAAATTGGGGGTTTCAGTAAAAGATTTTAAACAGAAATTTTAATTGGAACTCAATTCACCCCCCCTCATGAGTGTCCACTCTGACCAACATTTGGTATCAGATGGCTGAAATAGTTTCTGAAGTACTCTGTTTTTCAACTGTGATTTTAGTTGTATTTTAAAGTCCTTAAAATTTCTGTTATTTCTAAATTTATATCTCTTTAAAAAAAATTTGTTTTGTTTTAACCGAGTTATCATGGATAGTAGACTTGAAGGTGTTGCTACTAATAGACCACCATTTTTCAATGGAAACAACTATGCTTAGTGGAAGATTAAGATGAAAATTCATTTAAAAAGCATGGGTTTTGATATTTGGACTGCCATAGAATCAGAGTATAAAATTCCCACTACTGTTAGATCTACTTGGAATGAAGCTACTAAGATAGATTATAATAATAAATGTAAGGCTATGAATGCTCTGTATTGTGCTTTAGGAGATGAATAATTTAATAGAATATCTTCTTGTAAGACTGCATACGAAATTTGGGATACTTTAGGTGTTTCTCATGAAGGAACAACTAATGTTAAGGAAATGAGATTGAACACCTATACTATTAAATATGATAATTTTAAGATGAATCCTGTTGAACCCATATCTGATATGTATCTAAGGTTTAATGAAATTTTCAATACAATGATATCACTGGGAAAGAATGTTCCATCAAAGGAGCATATCATGAGAATATTGAGATGCCTACCTGAAAGATGGATGGTCACTTCTGTTTCAATCAGAGAATCTTGTGATATTGGTGAACTACCAGTTAAAGAACTTATTGGTATGTTAATGATGTACAAAGAAGAGCATAAGGTAAACAAAGAAAAAGAAGAATAACCAAAAAGGAAGTCAGTTGCCTTCAAGACATCAACTTCAAAGAATAAGGATAAAGAGAAAATTCATCCCATGAGTGATAGCTCAAGCTGTGATGAAAGTGAATCTGATAGTGATGTAGAAATGTCTCACATAGCTTGAAGATTTAAGAAGTTTTGTAGGAAGAAGAGTTTTTTCAGAAAATCAAATTACAAAGGTAAGTATGACAACAAGGGTCACTGGAAAAAGGACTGGAGAAATCTGACAAATCTGATGAAGTTGTCTGTTATGAATGAAAAAGAAAAGGACATATAAAAGCTGACAGTCCAAAGCTGAAATACAAGAAGAAGTATGAGTATAAGGACAATAAGTATAAGAAATCCATGAAGGCTACTTGGAGTGCTTCTGAGGATAGCTCCAGTGAATCTGAAGCTTCTGAGACTGAAAACAGAAATAAGGCAAACATGTGTTTTATGACAAACACTTCTGAGGTAACATCTGAAACTCCTGATTTAAATACATATTATTCTAGAGATTATTCTGATTCTGAAAATACGTCAAAATCTGAACTGTTTGAATATTGTGATATGTTGGAAGAAACCTTTAATGAGCTGAAAGACAAATACAGAGGTTTAAAGAAACGGTATGCTTTAACTGTTAAACATAAATCTGATCTTTACATAGAAATGGAAAAGAATGCTCAGTTACTTAAAGAAAAAACTAAACTGAAATTGTCAAATGAGCAACTTAAGAAGGATTTAGAAAAGTTCACAAATTGCAAAGATACTCTTACTCAAATGCTACTTAAGAATATTGCACCTAGATATACTACTGGTATAGGATACCAACCTGGACAATTTTTTTTACCAAAACTAGATTTATTTCTAAATCTGGACAGAATGTAGATAGTTCTAGTTCTAGAATTTCATATGCTTCAACTAGTTATATTCATATTTATAGATCCAATAAGGTTTATCTTTCAAAATCTGTTGATTCTACAAATTTTATGTGACCCATAAGACAAATTTGGTTACCTAAAGTTTTATTGGCTAACATGTCTGGACCCAAGAAAATATGGGTACCAAAATCATTTCCTATCTAAATCTGTTTTGTAGGGAACCTTCTTAAAGAGCTCCTGTAGAAGGACTTGGAACTTAGACAGTGGATTTTAAAGACATATGTCGGGATACTTCTCATGCTTTAAAAGCCTAGTCAGAGTTGATGGAGGTTTTGTCACTTTTTGTGATAATTCTAAAGGGGAAATCATCGGCATAGGCCAGATTGGTAACACTGACTCAGTATTAATTTCTAAAGTTCTATTTGTTGATGGTCTTAAGTATAATTTACTAAGTATTTATCAGTTATGTGATGATGGTTTTAATGATAAATTTGAAAATAATTCTTGCATTGTTTTTAATTCTAAAAATGCTTTAGTATTTTCTGCCTTGCGAAATGAAAATTTCTATGATATTGATTTAAATTCATTAGCTATGAAAAATATTACTTGTTTAAATGCTTTTCATAAAGAGTCCTGGCTTTGGCATAGAAGATTAGGACACTGTAATGTACATTCACTTAGAAAACACACTAGGAAGAACTTAGTTAGAGATATACCAAAACATGAATTCCCATCAGATAAAGTTTGTAATCCCTGTCCAAAGGGAAAGCAACATAATGTTTCTTTCAAATCAATGAAATAATTGTCAACTTCTCAACCTCTCAAGTTGGTTCACATGGATTTGTTTGGACCTTCTTTAGTTTCTAGTTTAAATGGGAATCACTATGTCTATGTTCTAGTAGATGACTATTCTAGGTATACTTGGGTATATTTTCTAGCTGACAAAAGTGAATCTTGTTCTTACTTTGTTAAATATTCCATGTTTGTAGAGAACCTTAGTGGAATTAAGATTAAAACCTTGAGAAGTGATCATGGCCGTGAGTTTGAGAATCATGAGTTTGAATCCTACTGCTCACACAATGGCTATAGTCACAATTTCTCTGCCCCTCGGACACCTCAGTAAAATGGTGTAGTAGAAATGAGGAATAGAACCCTTCAGAAAATTCCCAGAACCGTGCTCAATGAGTATGACCTACCTATTTATTTTTTGGCTAAAGCTGTCAATACAACTTGTTATATTATCAATAGAGTCTTTATCAGACCTGTTCTTAAGAAGACCCCATCTGAGTTGTGGAACCATAGGAAACCGAAGGATAACTACTTTAGAGTTTTTGGCTGCAAAGTCTTTATTCTTAATACCAATGATAATCTTGACAAGTTTTCATCCAAGAGTGATGAAGGAATTTTCCTAGGTTACTCTATTTCTAGTAAAGCCTATAGAGTTTTCAATAAGAGAACCAAATGTGTGGAGGAATCTGTTCACATCAAATTTGAGGAAACTGATCCACAGGAACCTAATACCGCTCTTGAAAATCTTGAAGATAATCTCTCTATTTTGAATCTTAATGATAAAGACAGTGAACCTAAAGTTAAAAAATCTAGTTCTGGAAATTTTCTAGAACCTACTTCTGTTGATTCCCAACTTGTTGATGAACCTGAAATCTCTAGCCCTGCCTTTTTGAGACCAACTAGGATTCTAAAGAACCATCCTTTATATGCTATTGTAGGTAATCTAGATAGAGGAACACAAACTAGAGCTTCTCTAAGAAATAAGGTTGAACATCAAGCCTTTCTTTCACAGTTAGAACCTAAAAATATCAATGATTCTATCAATGATGAATTTTGGGTAATGGCTATGCAAGAAGAACTAAATCAATTTGAAAGAAATAATGTTTGGGAATTAGTAGAAAGACCTAAGGACACTTTAACCATAGGCACAAAGTGGGTGTTTAGAAACAAATTTGATGAATCTGGGAACATAATTAGAAACAAAGCTAGACTAGTTTCACAAGGTTACAATCAAGAAGAAGGAATTGACTATGAGGAAACCTTTTCACCTGTAGCTAGATTAGAGGAAATTAGGATCTTACATGCCATTGCATCACATCTTAATTTCAAGTTATATCAAATGGATGTGAAAAGTTCTTTCCTAAATGGTTTTATTGTTGAAGATGTTTTTGTAGAACAACCACCTGGTTTCTCAAATCCTCACTTTCAAAATCATGTTTTTAAACTTTCTAAAGCTTTATATGGTTTAAAACAAGCTCCAAGAGCTTGGTATGAAAGACTTAAAAATTTTCTTATTGCAAAAGGATTTGCAAAAGTAATTTCTGATCCCACTCTTTTTATAAAAAGAATTTCAAAAGATGTTTTAATAGTACAAATCTATGTTGATGATATTATTTTGGGATCTTCTAAAAATTCTTTATGTACTGATTTTTCAAAGGTTATGAAAAATGAGTTTGAAATAAGCTTAATGGTAAAGCATAAGTACCTTCTTGGATTTCAAATCTTTCAAACTAAAGATGGAATTATTTTGAATCAGAGTAAATATACTAAGGATTTATTAAAATGTTTTGGTTTGGATAGTATTAAGGGTAGTGATACACCTATGAGTACCACCTGTAAATTGGATATTGATGAAACTGAGAAACCAGTGGATCAAACTAATTACAGAGTTATGATTGGGAGTTTACTTTATTTTACTACTAGTCGACCTGATATTATGTTTCGTGTATGTATGTGTGCTAGATTTCAAGCTAACCCTAAAGAGGCACACTTACTTGCTATTAAAAGGATTTTCAAATATCTTAAATATACTGCTAATTTGGGATAGTTTAACCCAAAAGGAAAATCATTTGATTTAATAAGTTATTCAGATGCTGACTTTGCTAGATGCAAGTTAGATAGAAAGAGCACATATGGAACATGTCATTCACTTATAAATCCCCTAGTATCGTGGTGTAGTATGAAACCGAAATCAGTTGCATTATCTACTGCTAAAGCAGAGTATATAGCTGCTGGTACTTGATGTGCACAGATTCTGTGGATGAAACACACTTTATTGGACTATGGATTTTATTTTAAACATGTTTCAATTAACTGTGATAACACTAGTGCGATCAACATCTCAAAGAACCCCGTGTCTCACTATAGAACCAAACAAATTGATGTTAGACACCACTTTCTAAGAGATCATTATCAAAGAGGTGATATAACTCTTAAATTTATAGGCACTGAACTCCAATTAACTGATATATTCACTAAGACTTTAAGTTCAGAAAGATTAAGTTTTATTAGACATGAATTAGGAATGATAAATTTCTCTTAAACCGTTAGAATAAACCTCACCATTAGGATAAACCTCATTGATAGGATAAACCTCATCTTTAAGATAAAACCTCACCATTAGGATAAACCTCACCATTAGGATAAACCTCACCGTTAAGATAAAACCTCACCGTTAGGATAAACCTCACTGTTAGGATAAGCCTCACCATTAGGATAAACCTCACCGTTAGATAAAACCTCACCGTTAGGATAGACCTCACCGTTTAAGGACACCTCACCAGTACATCTCTCGCGCTATTTTAAATTTTCATATTAAGGACGAGACATCAAACCTTTTTTTAATATGAGATTTATTTTATATGTGAATCCTAAATGATATTAAACCAGACTCTAGACTTCACTCAATCACCATGAACCCATCTGTTCGAATCCCTCCCACCTAAACCTCTCAAGCCCGCAAAACCCTAAGCCTCAGAATCTGAAATGGCCCGTGTGAAGCGACCCTAAGTGGATGAAGGGAGTGATGCGCCGCAAGCTAAGAAGTTGAAAGTAACCAATGTTGGTGTTAGTGGAAGCATTAGAGGTGTTGTTAAAAGGAATCCTATGAATCCGCATTTATTGAAGCGAGAAATTTTAGTGGAAAAGGAATTATGTGTGGAATGGTTGTTGGAAAGTAAGTCCTTGATTCTGAATATTTTAAAAGAGCAAGGATGGCTCGAATTCTTCATGAACAATAATGGACCATTTTATCCAGTACTGGTAAAAGATTTCTATGAGTTTGTCTGTTTTGAAACATCAAAATAGGAGAATAGGATGATTTCCTTTGTGAATGGTCAAACTTTTTCGTTTACATCAGTTGAATGGGTTGAGAACCGTAGAGTTCCTCATAGAGGTGATTATGGATTTTATTCAAAATCCATACCTGCTACTAGTGACTTTTTCAAATATGAGGATGCCTTGTTGGAATTGACAGGAAATGGAAATCCTAGAAAGATCATTGCTGCAGAGATGGAAGGGGAGGATAAACTAATTTTTATGTTCATTCAGCATGTGATTAGTCCAAGGAGAGGAGATTTTTCAACCCTCAGATTTCTGGATATTTATTTGTTGTATCTATTAGAGCATGTAGTAAAGGTGAATTTGTGCAGATTGCTAATGATTTGGACTGAGGATATGACTAGACCGAAGTCTAAGTCCAATGCACTAATCTTTTCTCTGTTGATTTCTATTATGTTGAAGGCAAAGGAGGTAGCTGGACCTCAAGATGAAACTGTTGTGGTTAAGGATAATTTTTGCATCACCATGACTGTTTGTAAGTTTATGAAAGTTATCTAGAACCCTTGGAAGAAATCATGGGTTAATGATGAAGGTAAAATATATGACAAGTACACTCCTGTGGACCATCCTTCTAGACCAAAGGATGTGAGGGATCCTGGTCTTGGACCAGATGAGCCAGAACCGATCTACAGTGATGATGAGGCTTAAACTGAGGAGGAAGAGATGTCAGTTGAGGAAGGAGGAGACCCAGATTTACCTCCTAGTCTTGTGCACCAAAATATTTCCTATGGAGCATCTGGACCTCAAAAATAACTACCAACGAGAGAAACTGTTCTTAAGGACAATTATACTGAGTCCACTGAAGAAGAAGAAGAAGAAGCATTTCAGAATGATGTCAAAGACACCTCTGAGGAGGATGAGTCAACCGAGTCAGATCAGTTTGCTCATGAAGAAAAGGAGGATGTTGCTGAAGCAAATGATGAGGAAAATGAAGAAGAAGAAGAGCTCAGTTTGAGCCCTCTGATAGATAGTACAGTCAAGATAGTGCCTGATCAAGAAGCAGCAGTGGCACCTACTGCCATTACAGAGGGATTCATTGATGACTCATAAAAGGATAGGACTCACCCCACTGTTGAACTATCAGAGAAAATGGTTATTGAATCTGCTAGAAGTTGTAGAGGAGGTTGTGGAGTTACCACGAGTAGAACAGTTAGAGGAAATTCCTCAGGAGAATGCTCTAAGTGAGGGGGAGCATCTTGGTTTAGTTTTTGTGCTGTATGACATCGAAGGTTGGTCATCAGATCCAGGATATATGGTTCTTGGACTTAATTGTGGAGATTCTGATGAGGAAGACCAGCCTCAAAGGGAGTCATTTATCCTACCTGTTGTGGCTGAAAATTTGGCAACCAAGGAGGACCTTGAGTCTTTAAAGGCTGAAATGAAAGATGCACTAAGAGAATCAGTGACAGATTTGAAGAAAAGCCTGGTTGATGAAATGAGGAGTGTGGAGCAATCCCATGAGCTATCTATGGGATGTGTTGTGTCTAGTCCAGTGAAGGAAATGATGGATGAAGTTAAAGTATGCCATACTGAAATTGAGAGTTGTACAAGAGCTGTGGTTGCTCTAAGACAATCAATTGCTTCATTGACTACCAGGAACAGCTCTCAAACCCAAGTGAATGCTGATATTAGATATATCAAAGAAGTAGTCAAGCAGTTTGTGGAAGTATTTGAGGCTTTTAAGACAACAGTCAAAGAACATTTGAACAGTCAAGATGCACTTGTTCAGAATGTGGTTAGTAATTTGACACAATCATTCAAATAGATAGTAGCTTTATCGGTAAATCCTCTTCCCTCATCTAGCTCCACTGTGAACATTGAGCAGATCAGAACTGTGATCTAGGAAGAGTTGGCTAAGGCCAGTACCAGTGGCACCTCGGATACTCAGATCCTTGCTACCACTAGGGATATTAGCAGTTTTGTTCATGATCACCTACGGGCAGCTACTGCTTCTCAAGAGGCCATTAAGAATAAGGTGGATGCTTACTTTGAGAAGGTCTATACCAAGCATCAAATGACCAACCATTTCAAGGTCTTGATAGAGAATATGAAGTTACCTCCAGTAACTCAAGCTTTCAAAAAACAGGTTAGTAAGCTCAGGGAGCTTACTCCTGCCTTGGAAAAATTCATTGAAAATCGAGGTGATTTTATGTCAGCAATGGAGATAGGAGGTAGTATTATTATGGATTTCAGGAATCTGTTGCTACCATTCTTGCATGTGGATGCCAGACCTATGATTGTACCTCCTTCTCTTCCTTCCTCTGCCTCTACCTCTGGGAGTACACCTCAGTTGACTCCAGTTCAGGCTATTCGAATCTTAACGCCTATGATCCCATAGAGAATCACAGATTTCAGATCTGGTACAGTTTCAGTGGCTGACCCTCCAGTTGTTCTTTCAGCTATTCCCAAGCCATATACTCAATCTGAACCTGCACCCTCTTCTGATCCTAATGGAAGGACTCCTTTTCAAGAGGATGATTAAGTGATTCTGGATGTTTTTGATAGGATTCACTTGTATTTTTTTGTAATACTGACTTTCTCAGTTTGTACCTTTTGTGACATAATGGATATTTACTCTTATATTCTCCACTTTACTGTATTTATGTTTCTTTGCAATCTATTCTCCTTTTGTCTCTACCTTTCTCTGATTCTACCTTTCTTTTTGTTAGTCACAAAGGGGGAGAAAATGAAACAAATGAGAACTGGGAGTGCAATTGAAAGGGGGAGAAAAATGAGAACTTTGTTTTAATGATTTTTTTAGAAAATGTTTCCTCTGCCACCATTTTAATTTTCTTAATACTTTGGCATATGTTGTGATTATCAAAAAGGGAGAGATTGTTGAACCCTCAGGGAGAATTAGTTGTACTCATATTTTGTTAATCCCAATTATGCTCAATTATATTTTGATAATACCAATTATGATCAATTATAGTTTGATAATCCCTATATTGATCAATGGTTAATTACTTATTTCAGTATTTCTGTACACCATGCACATATTCATATATTACAATATTTATATTATCTTCAGAGAATTCGGTTACTGGATGGATATATATTTTAAATTAACCCATTCTTCCAATAGAATGCTTAAACAGACAAGTGGTCACCATTACAGAGCAAAGCTACTGAAACATGAAGGTCACTGATACATCAAGCCCACCGGTACAACAAGTCTACCGATACGTGAAGGTCACTGATACATCAAGTCCACCGGTACAACAAGTCTACTGATACGTGAAAGTCACCGATACATCAAGCTTACCGATACAACAAGTCACCGTTATGCAAGCCTACCAATACAGACAAGTCACTGTTATGCAAGCCTACCGATACATAAAGGCTACCGTTACATGAAAGGTCACCAGTACATTAATTCTAGCGCTATGGATCAAGTCTACCGACAGACATGAAGTCTACCGAATAGAAAGGCTACCGTTACACAAGAGGTTTCTGATACACAAGGCTACTGATATCAAAATCTACCATTCCAGAGAATCCAACACTGCCTTAATTTTGTTATCTTTATTTAATCTAACCAACGGTCATATCAAGTATATTTTAATCCTATGTCATTTATCTAATGACGGTTGTTGGATGTGAGGGAATCGTACCTCGTACCTGCCAAAAAAATCATTTCTTTTGCCGGAGCTCGTGCAATAAATATAAGAAGTCCCTGTTGTTGAAAGATACACAAGGGAGATACAGATGTGATACAAGGGACATACACAAGAAGAGATCATACAGATATACATGCATGACCAGTAAGACACAGAAGCTCATACACACTCATTCTTACTCAAGAAGAGTTATGTACTTTCACGAGGATTTTGAAGAACTTCATCAACTACATTTTCACTGTCTCTAAACCTGGATATCAAGTAGACGACACTCTGTTTTCCATAAAAAAACTAGAAGAGGACTCAGAACCATTTCTGATCAATTCGATGGAGTCCAGAGAAACACTGCAATCACTAGATCCATTCTAAACTCTATATCTTCATCAGTGATTTATTATTTACATTACAAGCAGTGTGTATCATCAGTTTTAATTTACACACAGACTATCACCAGAACCTTGACTGGAGGATATGTAAATCCTCATTCAAACTCCTTACATCTTCTATTTCCCACTGTGGATAGTGGTAGAGGTCGTGTGTGACCTGGACAACTGTATTTGCTATTGTTTTTGTTTCCCACGTAGAACTGTGGAAGAGGTCTTTGACCTGGACAGTTGTAAACTGTTGTGAACCTCGGTCCAGGGTGTGGATCAAATCTATAAATTGTTGAGAGGACTAAGTCTCAGCTTGAGACTGAACCTCTTGGTTATATCTGCTGTGCTTTATTTAGTTTTATCTAAAACCTTTTATTCCACTGCTAAGTGCTTTAAAATTTAAGTTGTTTTTCAAAGTTAATATGATAATTGAATTAGAAAGTGTTTGAATTACTTGCAAATCATTAGGTTAGTTTGAAAAGCTAATCTGGTCTTCTGATTAGATTAACTAGGAATTAATCATTCCCTTGAGAATCTAACTGAAAGTTTTCTTTAGTTCAAATTCACTACAATTCAATTAGTATTTTAAATTGGGGGTTTTAGTAAAAGATTTTAAACAGAAATTTTAATTGGAACTCAATTCATCCCCCCATCTTGAGTGTCCACTCCGACCAACATATATAATAGCATATAATATTTTATTATGACCTTTTATTCCCCGTTTATTAAAAATTCCATGTTAAAGATACCTTTCGGTTAATAACTGCTTTGTTTTGTCATATATGATTTCATTTTTCATATTTGTGGTCCCCTTAATTTAATAACGATTTCATTAAATAAAAAATGATATATATGATATAAATAAATTATATTTTCAGTATATATGTATTTATAATAATCTACAAAATATAAAAGTAGAAAATGAAATACATTGTTCATGGAGAGGGTAGGCCGTATCTACGCATGAACACTATTTTCATCTTATTTTCAAATTAAAGGTAATAAAGCTATATTATATTTTATAATTAAGGAAAAAAAATTATTTAATATATATCACATATTTTTAATAAAATATTCCTCAATACATTCCATGTAAATCATGAACGAATGGCATCGTATTGCAAGGTAGTAGTCCTCCGTACACATTAATGATATTATCATATTCCCAAAAAATATAAATCATAAAGGTGTACATGATATAAAAATTATTGAAACATAATAAATATAATATATAAACTATAATTTTATTATTATTCCCAACCTTGAAAATTCTGAATGGAAGAACGAACGACATCGTTTTGTGAGGTGGTAGTACACCGTACACACGAACGACGACTATGTATCACATTTCATAAAAGTATGAGAAAGTGTAGTTTTTAAAATTCAAATATTAAAATATAATTATATTTAATATACTAATTTTATTATATAATCATGATATGATAATAATTTAATGGTTTTAATGAATAAATATAAAAAGCTTCAAGATGAATGTTACTTCTTCTTTGAGTATCTCCTTCTGGTTTAAACCAAAAGACTTCCATGGTTGGATTTCTTCCCGAAGTGAGTCATATAGGATGAATTATGGGTATCTGGGGGATTATTTTGGTAGGGTTTATATGGGATAAATATATTTAGAGGTGTTAATATACTGGGGTGACCCTTTATAAAGGAGGTGAGTGGCAAACTTATAAATACCAAAAATGTAAACACCAATGGAAGGTATCCCTTACATCAAGTGATTCCAATGATGAGGAATGTTTTTATAAACTATGAATTATGGTTTAAATACTACTATATAATGGGTTTGGTACATGTTCATGATCATTTTTACACATTATGTTTTATGTTTAACCACTAAGTAACCTTGTTTTTACCTTAATCACTATAATTAATTTTAACTTGTTTCACTAATCACATTGGAAAAAAATAAGTTAACCATTTTAGAAATTATGAATTATTTTTATTTTAATAATAGAATCCATTTTTTCTAAATTATAATCACATAATTTGTAGAAACTAATTTAAAATTAATCTTGCGGACGTGATGAGACAAAGAGTTTTTATTGTGAAAAAGTTCAAATATTAGAAATGTTTTTTATCCGATTTCAATGTTAAATTGGTTCCAATGAACTAAATTAGATTAACTTATTTATATTTGAAATAATTATACTTTAAAAAAAATTGAAATATAATTAAACTATATAAATAAATTAGATGAAAAGGTAATTTTCAATTAAAATTCAATTTTTCACTATTCATCTGAAAATGAAATAATTCAGAAAAAACCCAAATATTCATACTTATATAAATTTGAAATTATGAGTTAAAAATTTAAATAATTTCTATCAAATTATATTTCTTAAAGATTCAAAAAACTATTTTTATTATTTTTCACAAAAATACATGAAAATTATCTTTTTTGAGAAAATAGTATTTTCAAAACAGATAATGAATTTACCGAAAATTGTGTATTTTATTATCAATATGATTTCTTAACATAAAAAAGTTATATATAAAAACTAGTTATTATTATTCATACTATTAATTTTTTTGACTACATTATAATGGTCACATTTAAATAACTATATTAATAATATATCATTAATTTGTTAAACTCAATGTCGTGCTCAACACAAGATAAGTCAGTCTTGCATTTTGGCCAAGGATAACTTTTTTGTAGCGTATAGATAATGATTAACATGGTTTAGAATGAAATATAATTTAATCCAACAAATAAATTTAATTTATACATAAAAAAATTCATAAAAACTCATTGTTTTGTAAGGTTAGTTTACGATTTGATGTTAAGATACTTGTATAGTGTGATATATATAATCTTGACAGTTGGAATATGATTCATTGAAAATGTGATATTTTGAAGATATTTATGATAATGTTAAGGATTACCTTCCAAGTTAGTATCTATGTCTTTGATATATAATATTTTGGTGAATTTCATTCAATTATAAGGTTATACAGTGATTTATCAAAGAGATTAATGATGTTTTATGAATTTATTCCTTTTGTGAGGTATATGTATCCATTAGGATTAACATATAATTTAACATGAAAGGTTAATTGGGAAGAATGTAATTAAAATTTTGATGATGTAAACCCAAAGCTATGATATCACCTTTGGGGTTAAAAAATTATTTAATATTGAGGTTATTGATGTTCTTTGGGATATAGGGTTATTTATGAAATTATCTAAGAGGAACCATAGTTGTTATTAAGGAAATTTTGGCATTAATAGTATCGTTTAAATGTTTATTATTTTTGAGAATTACTATACCTTATACTAACGTTATTTGGTTTTCTTATTTTTAATGATATAATTAATATCCTGATATCTTATTTTGATTGATTAAAAATTGATTTTATTGCTTCATGTATGAAAATATCATCTTAAATACTTAATGTTTAGAGATATATATGTGATTTTGGTGAAAATTGATTAAATAATGACATTATAGTTGTCAAGTAATTATATTTTTTCATGTTCTTACCCTATATGGTAAATAAATTCCTCAAATTTAGGAAAACGATCTTGAAGAAAAAATAATGTCCTACTACCTTAATTTTTGATGAATTGATAGTCCTTACGAAAGGATTTAAAGGTGTCAAACCAAAGAATCGGTAATCATCTTACATAACCTATTTTAATTTGTTTCTTTTTTATATATCCTCTTAATATAGTATATTATTAGAAAAAATAGTAAAATTTTAATAATAATTATACTTAAATTAAATATTGTATTACTAACCAACCATTATTCACCATATTTCTCATCAAATGGGAAGTGGCAGTATCGCTCATGCATATGTACAGATTAAAATTTCCATATAGAGCTCCAATTCATTTTCCATCACTAGATTATATTATGTTGTATTTTTTATTTATATATTATATTTATGATATAATTATTCTTATGAAATTATAATATTATGTCTATTATATTTCTTTTCCGTCAGTTGGAAAATGATAATGTCGCTTGTGTGTACATGTGGACTACCACCTCCACAATGTGATGTGATTCATTTTCTCATTTTTCAATTACATGGTTTGTAATTATGATAAATTTAATGAATATATAATATATATAAGATATAATAATTATTTTTGAGAGTTGAATTTTTATTTGCTATTTTTTCATTCCATTCATCAAAAATTGAAAATAATGTTCATTCGTAGATATGTCCTACTATCTACATGAAAGTTGTGATTAATTTTTCTATATATAAATTTTATAGATTAATTTCAATATATATATATATATACAATGAATATATATGATATTTATACCATTATTAACATTCCTGATATGATTTAACCATGGTCAATGTACAGGGATCATATCTATCGAACCAAAACTCTCATTAAAAATGAAATAATTTTCCTTAGAAGCGATGAAATTAATAAGGAATTATTCATAAAAGGGTGTAGAAGTTTTTTATGTTGATAATATATGATATTATAAGTATTTAAATGAGTTTTCCAAATAATAATATTGAATTATTTTTATTATACAAGAGTTTAAATTTCTTTTCAAGGAATTCAAACTCTGTATAAGGGTTTTTCATCTCAAATTGTCTTTATTGGGATATATGATATGTGATGAACCTGTATAATTTTATCATATGTAGATAAAAAACCTGTGATATTTTTTAATATAAATATCCTTATTTTTTAATGTTTAATGATTCATGTTATTTTTTTCCTTCATGGTTTTATAATTCAAAATCTAAAAAAATAGTAAAGTTTATATGTTACAATCTCATTGTTTATCGAGATTGGTCATGAAAAACTTTCTAATGATGATATCATATGACCTCTCTAACAACAACCCAATTAATTTTATTGTACTTTTTTTATTTATGGAAAATATATTTTTGTAATTTTGTTTTCTCGCTTTAAAAAATTAAACGTCCAAAATAATTTTTATAAGGAAAAGAATATTTATTTCTCTCTTTGGTCAAAAATTATTTTCCATCCATGTCTATGTTTTGAAAAATAAAATTCTAGTTTTTTTAATATTCTCTGTTTATTTTTTAATTTACTTTTTATCCATGATATAATTTTTTTAAAATTATTTCGATGGCATCAACTTAGTGTTTTCTAAATATGGTAATTTGGAATTTTTAATGAAAATATGAAAAGAATAATTGTTTTTAAATAAAATTCTTGAACAAAATATCCCACCATCATGAATGATTAATGTTTTGAATCTTTATTTAAATGTTTCAAAGATTAATTTCAAATAAATTTTTTTTTTAATATTTGGGAAAATATTTGATTTTAAATATGTTATTTCAAAGATAAAGTGGTAATACCCTCAAGAAATGATCTATGTGACATTTTAAAAGAATTTTTCATATAATATGGAATCCTTTGATATTTCCTAATCTTTTTTGAGTTTATGAACCAATGATACTATTCTTATTCTTTCACAATAGAGTTTATAATTATGATTAAATTTTTTTATGAAACATGTTCCTTTTCCATGGGTTATTCTATGACGAACTGATGAATTTTTTATGAAATATATTTCTTTTACATGGGTTATTCCATGATAAAATTTTTAGGGAACCATTTTTTTTCATGAGTTTGGATGTGATGAATGTTTTATGATCCTATGGAACAAATCTATATGAATTTATTAATGTGGTTGGTATGACACAAAGAAAATATACCTCCAATTCATTGGGTAAAGATGGATATCTCATGAGATAAACAGGACTAAAATTGGTAGTGAACCCAGTTCGGTATGGGACTCATTCAAACATTATAGTCTTAGGACTGAAAATTGACTAATAAAATCAAATTCGAAGTGAACCCAATCCACTATGATAGAAATTGTAGTAATCCTTGGTTTCTACAGAATTAATTTTTTATGTTTCTATGTATTCAACAAATCTATACCTTATTCCAATGTCATGCTATCATGGATCATGTTATTTGCTTACTTTATAATTCATGTCTTATAAACTACAATGATTTATGTAATGACTCATGATTTTGATCTATGATATACATGGTATGGTTTTAAAATGTTAAGATGATGATTTCATACCCTTATGCTTATGTTATAAAAATGTGATCTTTAATATATCCATTTGTTACCCTTATTGTGCATCTGAGATCACCCATTCATGTATTTCCCTTCCTCAGAATATGATGGATATATTTAACTATGATCTGTAAAATATGGGTGAATGTTGGGGAAAAATAACTTGAAGATGATTCGGATCACATATGAACAAGTTTTTTATGTAACCAAGATTACAAATAGACTAAAAATATATGATTCTATGATGCATTATTATTTTTTGTAATGAATATTCGTTAAATAAGATGTAATATTTATCTATGAAAAGTATAGGTCACTATAATTCATCTCTAAACATAAACATTTTAGATTTAAATCATCATTTTGATGTTTTTATTAAAAAATATAAATTTCTAATAATTTTATAGTTAAATTTACTGGAAATTATTTTCAATGCAATTAAAAAAAATCATTCATGCTTTAATTATAAATTTTTTATAAATAATAATAAAATCATTTGATGGTAAAATATATAATTTTTATAAAATATTTTTTGTATTTGCTGCTATATTTTTATCTTAATAAATTAAATTAATCACTAATGATGCATGATTTTAATGAAATTTAATAATAGTATATAAAACCAAACAAACTAACATTCATTTAATGGTTGTTACTAGGATTGTAACGAGAAAGAATTAAATTTGGGCTTCAAAATCCATTTTTTCTAAAAAAATAATTAAGGCATTTTTTACTTGAATATTTGAATTAATTGATTTCACCTTTAGAAAATAAATTTAATGAAATTATTTTCATATTTTTAATTAAATGGTTTAAATTTTTTAAAATTATTCTCTGCCATTTTACTAACAAATCATAGTTATCATGGTAAAAGTTTCTCATGATAGTGATGGATGAATGGGTTAAAGAGGATTCAAAACTAAGTGATAAGGCTTAATTATCATGAAAAGATGTATCACTTTTGTGGGTTGAGTAGATTTTCAATGAACCTAATGCTTTATAATAAATAGGTATATTTGTTACTAATTTTTTATGAATTTCATTAATTTTATTTTAAATATAAAATTTATTTAAAAGAATGTGACCAATCTCATTTATAAAATGATACCTTCACCGCCTCACTTGTCTTCCCACCTTGAGTATTTGTACTCATCTAGTAGCTGAAAAAATACCACACCAATATTATTTTTTACATCATAGAGGTTCATTTCTTCCCAAAATAAACCAATCTAATAAGTCTCAAGGAGAGATCCAAAGGTGGATTTCCAACGAAGGGTGATTGTTTTCACCACAATCTTTTAAGTTTCATTCTGGTTAATTCCACATGAAATATTTTATGAGCATTATAGCATGATAAAATTTGTATTTTTATCATACTTAAATTTAATTTTTTATGTAAAAACCATTATATATGATCCCTCCCATCCATTATAAAAATGAAAATTCAAGTCATGTTACATGTAGACAACCCCATGTATGAACAATGTATTTCTTTATTCATCACTACCAAACATGTCTGGATATTAAATGAATTTAATAAATAAAAATAAAATTTAGGACATGATAAGGTTATGGAAATATAATTGGAAAATAACAAAACAAATTTAACAACAAATGGTCATTATAAAATTTAACAGCTTTAAATAAAAATACTGAGACTGATTGAAAGTGATAACTTATTACCATTCTATTTAATTTTATTTATTCATCTTACTCTTATAAAAAATTATTTAAAAAATTAATAAAATTTTATTTTAATCATTAATATTAATTGAAAATGATTTAATTATTATTAAATTGCATGTACTTTCCCATTCTTTCATTATAACACATATTTGTTTGGGTCAGTTTTACCACCTACATGAACGATGTTAAAATTTTTCTGTCATGAATGAATAAAGAATGTAAAATATTGATAATAACTACAAATAATAATGATGAATTTGATATTTTTCAATGTTTTTTTAATGTAAATATATCTATGTATATTTTTTGATACTATGAATTCTTTTATGAAATCAAAATTTCAAAAAAAATAATTTTAAGAATTTCATCAAAAATATAACCAACAATTCTATTAAATGACTATGGGAATCTAGAAATATATCGAAAGAATAATATAAATCATTAAGAAAATTTTTATGACAATGAAATAATAACCAAGGTGGAAGGACCAACACCGGTGAATCAAAACATGCACAAAAAACAGAACAGTAGAAACAAAAATATTGAATTTAATAGAGAATTATTAACAAACGGGTAATGAGAAATTATAGGTCAAAGGTACTTACTAATATATATTTAAATATGGATTTAATATATATTTATAATAAATAAAAATTTATCATAAAGGAGGTTAGATCCTTTTTAACCAAGTGGAAGTCTGAGGTAAGGGTTAATTTTATAATCTCATTGTTTACCAGGATAATTTAACTTTCAATTTCCATTAAGAGGATTATATGATTTCTTATCCCATAAAACGTTAACATATCACCCTCACCCTATATATTTGAAAAAGGGGTAGTTGATAATAACCTAAAGTTACATCCCCATGACACAAAATGCTGGAAAAAATACCAAGGCATTAATAAAATATTGGGGATGATTTTCCATGAAGAACACATGACATGTTCAAAATGAAATAATAAAATAAGACCCAACTACCTGATTTAGGAATATTCAATTACATGAATTAATGAAATAAAAATATAGAAAAATATCATAGTAACAGTAGAAAAATAAATAAAGGTACAAAGGTAAGACTCAAAATAAAAGACATTGGCAAAAAATTTGAACTATCTCAGACCAAGGTGCAGACATTCCCGAGAACCAACTTCAAAACCCAAACCATAAATTCAAGGATAACAACAAGATATGTACAAAACAATTACTTTACCTATACCCTGGTATAAAACATCTATAAATATACCAATGATCCAAATGTGGGTGTTATTATATCACTAAGTAGAATTTCCCTACAAACAACCCATCACATGCCCCTATGATTAAAACAAGTTATCACATTTTATAAAAAAAATTGGTGGTAGTATCAAAACTATTTATTAATTTGATATAATTAAATAAATAAATTTGACCACATTAAACCATCCACTTTCCACTTGGAATTCCCATTTCATTTTCCATAACCACACTAAAATGGATTCCAAATGAAAATCCCAACACATGTGAGAAGAAATCCACCATTCACCAAGTCAATACTAGGTGATATTCCCATATTCCTTTCAAGTTGGATCCAAGCACCACGTATGTTTCAAAAAATCCTCACACAATGGAATATGAACACATTCCACCATGTATTCCTAGACCATGATCCATATCAACTATTTTTCTACATAAAACATTTATTTTAAAAAATTCCTTTGAAAACTTTTAATTAAAACATATCATAAGAATATTTAAAAACTAACCATTTTAAATCATATAAAAACAAGGGTTATAAAAATAAAATCCTCAAGATATTTCCATGAAAATCAAGAGAAAAATTTATCCCGATTCAAGCCAACATTTTATAGAATGGTTGAGTGGGATATAATCCACCTACCATAATTATGATTAGTGAAAAGGGTCTAAGATGATTCTATGGATAAAACTATTCTTATCATTCCATTAAGAAAACCCAAAAATATCTCATAAATAGAATTCCAATTCTATATATATATTATTACACACTAAGCTTTGGTTCTATGATAGAAAACTCTTGGATATCCAAAACAAGAAATAATGAGGAGATATTAACATTTTATTCTATAAGAAAACACTAAAAGATTCATTGTACATGGAGTATATATAACAAAGATCATCAAAAAATACATGGATTTTTCCTTGGGGTTGATATGAATACTGAAATATAATATGAGAAAATATATCCACTGGATAAGGAAAACATACTAGGACTGCACTATTACATAATGTAAATTAGGACTCTATAACGTAAATTGATCGTGTGTCACTTTCACTGAAATGCCCATCACCTTGGTTATTTTTTTTCTAAAATCCCCATTTTATTGAATAATGTTTATATTATGTTGTAAATAGTATTTATTCCCTTAACTTTTATTGTAGAATATGGCATAAGAAAATTACATCTTAAAACCCCTATTATAGAATAAATGGTTCCTATATGTTTTTTCAGTGGATTGACTCTGGGATATTCCATCTGTATACCTCCAAACACTTCTAGATTCTAACCTAAAGATTCAAATGATAATACAAAAATAGTATAATGATGGTGTAACTCAAACTAGGGGTTCTACATTCTCCCCATCATTGCGCTTTCTATCATTGGTAATCTAGATAACAACATTTCTCTCATAAAAGGTGAGTCGATTGCTCCAAAATAACATTTTCTTGCTCCAATGTTTACAATTAAACCGATCCAGGATACTATAGTACTTTTTCCAAGGAAATATATCTCCCTAAAAGTGTCGTTACCTATATATATAGAACTCATACTACTTTGTAGATAAATGTTTCATCTTGATCATGGATAACATTATCCCAAATAATAACATGATGATGATCCAGATGATCTTTTATCTATTGAGAAACATGGAGGTTGTTATTTAGATAACTGAGTCTTGATAGTAACACTAATCAGTATATAGTATTTCCAATCCAAAACACAACCTAAAAAGATCCCATATACCATGGAACTAAATTTATTTTTTTCCCCAAGTGTCGGTGACCATGTTTGAGTGGAATTCTCAATATTATGTGGTTACTCATGTTAAAATATAAAGGTCAGTGATGATTATATACATATGACTTCTATATTATTTGTGTCATATCCATACAATTTCAAATAATTTTGATTTTCTCTATAGACTTCTAGAAACTTCTTAGTCTAATCAATGATTCCTCTCATGTTTCCACCCAACATAAAGTAAAATGATAAGGAAAGTGATACAAAGCCTCAAATGGGGCCATTTTATCTTCTGATAACTATTATTATAGGAGACTTTGACTAAAGGCATAGATCCTCCCATGAACCACTGATGTCCAGGACACACACTCTGATCATATCTTCCAATTTATGAGTACTCATTTCCTATTACCCATTCATCTATGGATGATATATTTTTCTCATATGTAATTTCCTTTAAAGATCATACTTTAACAATCTCCAAAATTAAGAATTTAAATGGGTTCTTTGTCAGATAAAATTGAAGCTGAAACTCTATGTAACCTCACTAATTCTCACATATACAATTTTACAAAGTCCTCTACCATGTTGGATTCACATATAGAGATAAAGTGTTCTGACATAGTAATTCAATCCACTACTACCCATTTAGTATCATGTTTCTATAACATTCTCGATAGGCCTATGATAAAATCAATTAAAATTTACTCGCACTTCCATAGAGGTATAGAAATATGATGTTGAATACTATCTATTATTTGATGTTCAGTATTTACCGAATATCATGTTAGATATGTCGTAACATTATCATCAATTTTTTATTTTATACCTAACCATAAGAAATGTGATTTAATTGAATTTTTCATTCTTTTACTGCTTAGATGACTATAAAATTTATAATGGTTATATGTTCAAAGAAGTTGTTCCTGAAAATATTAAGAAAGTACTATTTGATTCTAAAAGTATAACAATGAGTTTTATTTTTCTATCATGTTATGAGAAGTCATCTTACCATTTAGGTATGACCTAATGGTGATACAATATGGATCTTAAATATGATCCACTTTTACTAAAAAAATCATGTATGTAACAAGAATAAATAGAAATAAAACTACATACTTGACCTATAAAACACAATCTAAATGGATATCAATGATCATACTCATCAACTTCCATTATTCATGATATTCTAAGACCACTTCATTGTATGATTTTTTGACTGAATATATCTTCTAAAATATTCCCTTTACTATGTGTGTATATTAATTATAAATTGAACATTTGGAGGAACCTCGTCATTGTTAATTAAATCAAGTTCAACTATCATGGAAAAAATATGTATTTAAAACACTTATAGTTAGTGAAAACTATGAAATTTTATCTAAAGAGATAATTCATTTTTGTTTTGTAATTAATTAAAATGAATAGTAAATTCCAGGTAATATGTAGGATAATTTTATCATTTAGTTTCAATTTCCTCAAATTATAGTCCAAAACATGGTCTCCCAGTAAGAGAACACAACCATCCTCGAATCTAAATACATCATAATATACAGTAATGATGTTACTAGGTTTTGGAAATGTCAGGATGGATTTATATGTGAGATGAGTTTTAAGTATCAAAAATAATTTCTAACATTCATCATTCAATGTAAATGGAACTCCTTTTCTTATCAAAGTTGTAATGGGAGTAGCAACCCTAGAAAAAACCCAAACAAATTGGTGATAATTGCCTACTTATCCCAAAAAACTACATACCTAAAAAAAATTATAAATTATATTACAAGATTATATTTCATCAATATTTCTAGGCTACACTGATATTCCTTTTTTGAAAATGACATTCCTAAGGAAATATTCTTCTTGGATCAAGAAGTCACACATAAAAAACTTAGCATACAAATGATGTTTCCTTAACGTACTCAGTATATAACAACAACAAATTTTCAATGGAAATTCATTACTTATAAATATTTCTTAATCATAATAAATCAAAAAATAATGAAATATTAAGTTCTATTTGATCTTTAAAAATAGTTTTGACACTTCTATGTTTGGAATTTCGAAAATCTGACAAACACGGTTGTGATTAGAAAGGTATTTGGAGTCTAATATAACCAACTTAATTTTGGGTGAATAGTAACATAACCTTATGAATTGTAATGTCACCCCTATGAATAGTGAAATATGAAAATGAATAGTAACCTTACCTATGATAGTATATAAATAATGTTTAAGTGAATGTATGATGTACCTATATTTTGGAATAAGTAAATATATTTTTTAAAGCTATTTTTTTAAAATAAATTATGATTTTAATTAATTATTAAATTAATCATATTTAGAAAATTATTTTTGAAAAATGGATTTCATTTTTGGATTCTACATTTAAAAAAAATGGTTAGGGTGAATTTTTTAGATTTTTCTAAAATACTTGAATTCTGTTAATAGTAAAAACCGATATTTCAAAGTAAATGCTAAAACCTGAATTTCTGCATCATTCTTGAGTCGTGGATGATTTAAATGGCCATTTTTTTGGACTCAAATGCACACATTACTATTTGTTTCATGAAATCATCACTAGTTTTGTTCTTGAAGGGAAATTAATAAACTAATGATTAAATAATTATGAAAGCCCTCCTCTCCTCTAATATAAAAACCCCCCTCACTCCCTCTTCTCTCCACTCCTCTCAAGCCTTGTTCCTTGCCAATATTCAATCAAAATATTATTAAAATGTCCTTACCCATATAAAACATCCCCTAGTCTCTTAAAAATATCAAAACCTCTCCCCTTAAGAGGTTCTCAATGGAGATAAACTCAAGAGGTAAATTCTTCTTTCCAATTCTTCATTTTCATTTAAGTCCTCTTATTTTCTTATTTCCTTCCTCACTTCCCTTCACCCAAATGGTAATTTAACTCCACTAACATATATGAACTAATTATTATTATGTTAATGGGATATTTTATTATCATCTCCCCTTTCCCCATCTTTTATTTTAATGAAATGAAAACTTTGTTTGAGATGTGATAATTAAGAAAAGTCAAGGAAAACGGTTTATCATTTTATATTATTCATCATAAATTCTAGTCAAGAAACCATTTTCATAGTTAAACCATACCATGATATATGTATCATGCCTCATCGTATTTTCAAGAATAATTTTTTACTCATGGATTTGATTTATAAATTAGAACATGTTCTTTTTGTCCAAAACCACCAATTAACCCAAAAATATGTCACTAATGTTATATATAATGATTCAAATACACTCTAAGTAACAAAATTATGCTTTCAACCATGTCACCTTTGGGATGTTCAATAACAAAATATAACATCAATTTTGGAAAACCACCTTCATCATACATGTTTATCCGAACATGAACCAATCATTAATACTAAGCAAGCATGCAGACCTGAACACTGAAATTGTGTCTTGTAACCCATCAAAGGGTTCTTGAAGGAACATAAAAAAGGTTATAATAAATCAATTACATATATAATATGTTATATATTTATTAATTAATAAACAAAATTTTATTATTCAGGTCATTAAGTTCAACCAAAGAACACCATCAGATTTAAGGTAAGGGATCCTCTCTAATTCACTTTTATTCAAGAATGTCCTCTATACTATGACAATTTATGTGTAATCCCTAATGGTGGGGTATTATTTGAAACCTCTCCCATAATTCCCTCATGATTTATAAGTGATGAGAAACCTCTTTTCTCTCTCATAAATCCCTCTTAGGTATATATGATACCATGCCAATAATCTGTAACGAATTCTACTCGAACCTCCTTTGTTCTTTCGGGTTGCCTTATCTTTATTTATTTCAAAATGGAGTTATCTTATCTACTTATGTGAAACTTCTGAATTAGGTTTATGTGTACAAAATTCATTTATCCATACCATTCCATCAATCTCTTTCACGGATATACATGTTTACTTAAAATATTCCCTCCTTAGTACTTTCTGATAAGAAAACTGGTTTTAAGGGAAATTCCCAAATTTTTACCCAATTTCAAGTGCACTCTATCCTATGTTTTAATCCAACATTGTTTTTATTAAATAAGTATTTTTATTATTAAAACCATCTTAGTTCCATTATGGTCTTATATAAAATATTTTATTCTTTTCTATTTTAAAATCACTATAGTATTTTCCTTTAAACCGCACAAAAAATGATTAAATGATGCAATTTCTCAAATACATTTACTAAATGTTGTCACTTCTATTTCACATCACATTCCCTTATATATACCAATTTTTTATTCTGAATTTCCATGTGTAATATAATATCTTTCTTCCATGGACACTTTCATGATACACCCATTGGTTATGCTTTATGTCATGATTGTGGTACCCAATTCTTTCCATGGGTAACCCTTATGTTTATGTAAGATTGATTATGTATGATTGTTTTTGTGGAAAAAATATTCATGAAATTTATGATGGGTTTTCCTAGATATCTCTCCAATGAATTGGGTAAATTTAAGTCTCGTGAGATTCTATTTACAACGGTCTTGTCGGTTAGCCTTGGCTTGTGCTACTATGGGAAACGAGATTGGCAGTTAGTCATGGCTCGTACTACTATGGGAAATGGGATTGGTGATTATCCTTTTCCCATAATAAATACTGGTTTTATTTTTCTTCAAAATTTCTATTATTCCATGTTTATAAGATACCATGTTTTTTTGTTATGATTCCATATGTTCCATGCTTTTGATATCATTATGTCACACCTCCTAACTCATTTTCCTAAGCTTTATTATTATGTTCATTTTCATACTGGGATTTTTAGCTCATCCCATTGTTCATGTGTTCCCCATGGTACCCTATGAATATGTAAGGGCTCAATTAAATTTACGATCTCTTTATGAATATTAAATAAATAGGTTTTTTTAGCTCCATGTTTATGTTTCATGTACCTTGTCTTTATAGACTCTAGACTTAACGATCCTTCAATTCTAAACTAATGTATAATTATTCTTAAAATCATGTAATGTCATATGTAAAAGGTTAGGGTCTCTATAGTTGGTATCATAGGATGGTTTAATTATTTATGAAGATTAGGAATAGATAAATTTAGTAAGAACATTCAGGATGAGATGATGAATAAGAAAACACCCCTAAGTTTTGGTAAGCATAGAGTAAGTGTTTTATCAAGGAAATACATCCCTTTCTAGATACAAACAGTTAGAGGAAGCTCTAGAACAGATATACCTAGGAGTGAAAACTCTGACAAGGAGTTTTGGGCTTGACTCGGTGTATCGTGGTACACGAAAACAGGCCTTGCTTCACTCTTTGTATTAACACTCTTGGGGGATATGATTTGGTAAATTAATGAGCTAAGTAAAAACAATTATTAAGGGAATAAACAAATCCCATAATAATGTATGTTAAGAAATAGATCGAGGATAACCGATATTTAAACCTAAGGAATCACAAGTTAGGGTATACTTCTCCTCAACATGTTTATCCTTTTATGTTCGAAAGTTTTTTTTTACATTCAGTAGACAATTATCTAAGACCTCTAATTGTGCGTTATTTTTCTTAGTTAATGGTGGGAAATGGAAGAACAAGTTCCAACAACTAATGTGATGGTAAATGGGGAGATTTCCCTAATGATAGTCCTGATATGATGGGAGTGGGTGCTCAAAATTTCATGACAGTACTTTCTCAAATAGCTCAAGTTATGAATAATAACATGAATCATTTGGAATTCCCTCATCCTCCAAGGAAAAATAGAGTTTCCATAGAATCCTTCATGCGGAAAAGGCCTCCCATGCTTAGTGGATATTCCAATCCCATCCTCGCGGAATATTGGATTAACTGTAACATCCTTAGTAAATAAAGAGTATGACTTTTTCATATTTATTAATTTTTGAAATGAATAATAATTTTACATTTAAAGGGTTTCGATGTTCAATAGTGTACCTGATACGCAACAACGAGTTTCTCTGAAATCTTACATTACACGCTAATAATATATTATTATTTTAAACAGTAGTTAACTCTTTGTCATTGTATTGGTGAGAATGAATGAAACTAACTACAATATGATTATACATGTTTTTTAAATGTATTTACATTTATCCAATAAAGGTTAGAGTCTTAAAATGTGAATGAATCTAATTTTAATCATAATTTACATTAAAAGGCCTATTTATCGCCTTTTATTGGAGAACAATTTTTAAATCTAGTTTTGGTCACATTAATACATTCTATATGACAAAATAAAATCCTTCTTTATAATGGGGACATCAAAATTTACTTTGTGTAAATTTTTGGAATTTTTCTGATAAAGTTCATTTTTTAATGAATAGTGAAAATATTGTATTTTAATTCAAAAGTGCATTTTAATATAATTTATTTATATGTTTAGATTATCTTTTTAATTAGTTTTAAAGTGAAATTAAAATATATTTTCACCATTTAATCCCATTTTGGTCATTGTAGTTAATTTCACTTTGAAATTGGACATAAACAAGTATCAATCTTTTGATAGTTATTTTTTCTTAAAAACACACTATTTGTTTTGATAGCGGGAATTAATTTTAAAATTATTTAATTCCAATTATATGTTCTGAATTTGGAAAAATAGACATCATTTTTGAATTTGAAATATCAAATATATCTTAGGCTGAATTTTTGGTATTTTTCTGAAAAACTTCAGTTTTTGATGAATAGTGAAACCACTTAGTAGTAGTTAAAAAAACTGTCATTTTCATTTAAATGAAATTTTACCACTTCTATGAATTGAATTTAGAAAATCTTACATTCATGGTTGTTATCAAGAAGTAAATGTGGTTCAATAAGATGAAAATAATTTTTGGTGAAAAGTAACTTTTGACTTTTATTTACCGCGGTGAAAGGTAAATAAGGTAATTCAAGGTAAAAAGAATATTATAATATTTCAAAATTTCCTTAACAGTTGTCCAAACCTTATTTTTTGAGTCATTTACGACCATGGGAATCTTGGGGTCGATTTTGGGACCCCATTGAGCCACTTGGGAGTGATAATGACAATTAGGATTTATTAATTTAATGTGAAGACAAAATTGATATTAACAAAAATCTTTTAGTAATTAATTTTTATATGGTGTTATATAAGTCCTATTTTAGAATATAAATATTATTTGGAATGATAAAAATATTTCCTACATGATAGTTTTTTTTATAATTTTTAGACATCTAATAAATTAAATTATTTTTGACACAATAATTATGCAGTATTTACCAAATTAAAAAATGATTTAAATAAATAAGATTGTAATGATTAAAATATTATTGAAAAGATTTAAAATTTTTATTGGATGATTTTATTTCAAGTATTAGTCATATAATCGTCTCCCTTAATGATTTTTGGACCATTAGAAACTGAATATCATTATATTATATAATAATGTTTTCACACTTTACTAAAGAGCCCCTCCTCTCCCTTATAAAAGTAGACCATTTCTATCCAATTCCTCAGACCTCTCAAGAAATTTGGATAATCCAAACTCTGACCAATTAATCTCCCTAAATACCTCTCATCCTCCTAGAATCGTTACCTTAGGAGAATGGCACTTCAAGAAGTCCTTTGGTTCAAACCAAAGGGAGTTACCCAAATTAAAGGTAACAGTTTCTCTTAAATTGTTTTCTTTTATTTTACTTATCCAACCCATAAACTCATTTTATTCCTTTATTTTGTAACAACACCAGTATATTAAATATACTAGGATGTTTTTATAAGAATAATTCGAACTAGACTTACACACACCTCCATCTAATGGATAAAGAACATAATGTTTCTGTGGATGGGAAACTAACGCCTCACGAAATGATGATTGTTCAATTACCTCTTACCACCTCTCATGGTGTCCATTATGATCGAAATATATTTATATATGATACATATTATGTTTATGATTTCCTTATTATTCTGTACTACCCAATTATATGAATCCTTTATGTTTTCCATAGTGGGTAAATACGATAATCTCATTTGAGGAAGTGCGGACTACCACCCCCTCAAAGTGATGTGACTCGTTAATGCCTTATGTGGGATGTATAAAGGATATATTTAATAATATTATATATGATATTATATTTTAATTATAATATAACTATGTATCATTATGTTTTAATTCCATTAAAATAAGAAATAGAAATGAAAGTAGCGTTCATGCGTACGTATGGCTTACCGTCTCCATGAATGGTGCATTTCAATTCTTACCTCAAAATGTTATGTAAATACATGTATATACTGGATATATATTATATATATGATATCTAAATCATGAATATCATTCTGGATATAACCCTTTGACCACATGAACAACATGTAATTATTAGAAGTCCATTTTTGACTCAAGAACAAAATATCGACAAAACAAAGATTATTAACTTAAGTGATTACATAATGTTTATAACATCGTAATAAGTGATATAAAAGGAATAATAAAATTGAAAATGTTTCTTAATAAAGTAGAAATTAACTTTATTTTATTATTAAGGATATTAAAGAACGATCGAGTCATGTCGGACACGAGGTAAGGGATTTATTATCTCACTTTTAAATTTTGTGAGATTTCCATTGTTCGCCACTTATTTATTGCATGTGGTGTAATGTGTACTGCAATTGATATATATTATGATGATTGTATTTATATTCATGGTATTATGTGATTCATATTGTGGTCATTAACGTTTTTTCATATGACTCGATTTGTTTACAATGAAGAAAGTGTTTTCATCTCACTTTTTATTCCCGTGAGATTCATGCTATATTTACCACTATTTCCGTTTCTGTGGTGTATATACTTCCCATGATTGTACTCTTTTTGTAATATACTTTCATTTATGAGTATTTACATCTTCATTTTATGATCCTTCTTCATGTGTCATATGTTTTGTATGTTACCAAATCAATAAGGGAACCATTCACCCTCTTTTTTATAAAAGACTTCTTTTTGTTATGTCTTTTAATTTACGTCTTATTATGTTAAGATATGTTCTACTATATACTTATTGATGTAAAATTTATATCCAGGTGATGAGATTCCTTTTTTTATCTCATCAACTAATTTTCTGAATTTTAAAGTGATGTCGTTAGGCTGTCGAATTTTTACAAGGGAACCTCTTAACCCAATTTCAATTCTTCGGGTTCAACTTTTACTTCTTGAACATGTCATCCTATGAATATGTGTGAATTACCTCTGATTGTTTTACCCTTAATATACACATATATTGGGTGTATTTATATTTCTCACACATAATTATGTGATTGATATATCCTTAATTTAAGGATACCATATTTATAAGAGATTTCATCCCAAATTACATTTCCACTAAGACTTCATTGTTGGTATGCCCCAATTCACTCTTATGTGATGTATATACTGTCCTTTGAAATATTATATCATGAATTCATTTATTCTCATGATATTATAATGTTCTAATTAAAAGTTATTCTTCAATTATTTGTATTCAAGCGTCTCTCCTTTTGTTAAAAACTCCTTAACTAAAATTTTGTTTTAAATGTTTTAACGATTTATTCTTCTAAATATTTCTCATTAATTTCCATGTTTTAAAAATGGGTTTTAGGATTTATTTATATGGACATTAATGTTTTCAAATGATAATTCATTTAAAATATTCAAAGTGGTATGGGACACTTTGATTCAAAAATCTCTTTTTAAAAAGTTTTGAAATTGATTTGATAAAACATTGTTTATTTCAATATCTTGATTTGATATATTGGAATGTGGAAATGTTATCTTTCCATTATACATGTGTTATATGTTATGATTATGTTATGGTTATTGGGAATTTTTTACATATACAGGTGGTTCCGTGATAAAACTAGGGCGGGTGAGCCTGAGATAGCTCTTCAATGCATTGGGTAACATGATGGAGGTAAACACAATGTTTATCTTAAGAGATTTAGGGGATATACTTTGATGGGTATTCCAAGTGTAACTCTCTATGTAGTTGTGATAGCTACAATGTAAGTTTGATATGTATGCCATATGTAACCTTTATTATTTATGATTTGTGTGTGTTATTCATAAATCTTATGATTTCATAATCTATGTTACGATTGAAAAGTATGGTTTCATGGATTTGTATTTGTTGTTGGGAAAATGTTTTTCTTCCTTTTTTTATAACCCTTACTGAGCTTTTTAGGCTCATCCCATGTTTTTGAAATGTTTTCCACAGGACTTAAGGATGAATAGTTTCAAGGATGTGATCAAGGAAAAGTCATGTTGTCTAAAACATGTAACTAGACATGTGTCTTTTTTAGTGTTTTTATTTTATGAAGAAAATGGATATTGAGTAGTAGTGTCTACTTGTAATATTCAAGTTGTTATGTAATATTAATGGCCTAATTCTCTAAAACTCTAAACCTGAAAAGATACCCAATGTAAATTATTCATTTAATTCAAGAATATGAAATTTTTAAGGTCGGGACCTTATATTAACTCCATTAAAAAGATATTCTCTGTCCTCTAATACTCAGAAGAAGGGAAAGTCTAATTGGCCGTTTATTGTTTTGATGGGTAAGCTGATTAGTGGTGGACACTGATACAGAATATGAAGCCCCATGTTGAAATTGATTCGATGGATTGGGTGGAATTCAAGATGATATTTTCCAATAAATATTTCCCTTTAACTCTCCATCTCAAGATAGAAAGAGAGTTCCTTAGACTCAAGCAGAAGGAAGATGAGTCCATCAGGGCATATGAATAAAACCTCAAATGTCTTGCAAGGTTTCCCTCTGCCTTTGTCATGAACACCAAAAGCAACATGGGTCACTTTTTAGCGGGATAAAGCTATGTCTACAAAAGTTTTTGGATATTCGAGACTTTGAAAATTATGAAGAGATTGTTCATTGTGCCCTCAAGGCTAAAAGGGAGATTGGAGACTCTCAGTGGCCTCATTGGCCCGAAGACAAGATACGAAAAATGGAGAACAACAAGGGTGGTTCAACAAAAAAATACCATGATGGATAAAAGCTCGAATATCCCACTTGTAAAATTTGTGGGAAGAAGAATCCTAGGGACTGTTTAAAGGGAACCAAGAATTTTTTCAAATGGGGAATGTTTGGACATCTGGATAAAAACTTCCGAAGGGATATGAAAAATCCCGCTAATGTAGAATTAGAAAGGAAGGTTCAGATCAATTCTCAGCCAGTTGTGTAGTGTCACAACTGCACGAAGCATGGGCATTAGGAAAATAATTTCCCTAAGCCAAGGGTTGTCGGAGTCAATCGACAACAACCTCCAAGGAAACAAATAAGGGCTTATGTTATCACTATTATTGAGATGGAGCAGAACAATGATGTTGTGACTGGTACGCTAGTTATTTATTCAAGAATATAGAATGTACTATTTGATTCTAGTTCTACGCAATCTTGCATATCTTCCAAGTTTAGTAGAACTATTTAAACACCACCTCAAAATTTGGAGGAAAAGTTATTTGTGAGAACAGAGAATGGGGAAATTATTTCATCCATGGTGTATAACTCTTTCTTGGTTAACAATTGTGGACTAAGCCTCGTAGAAAATCTCATTATACATCCTTTAGTGGTCTTTAATTCAATCGTGGGCATGGATTGGCTATCTTTATAAAAATCCCACATTACCTATTAGGAAAGAGAGATCACTCTTCCCATCCTGAATCATCCTCTCATTCTTTACAATTGTAAGGAGGAAGATGAATCTCTTTTAGAATCATCATCTCAAGAGTGAATATTGTTGCCTTTTGAGAAAGAATATCTAGCTCAAATTATTAAGACAAAGAAGAGAATCATACTTGAGGGAATGCCCATCATGAGGGATTATACTGATGTATTCCCCAAAGAGTTTCTAGTTCTTCCTCCTAACCGAGAGATTCAGTTCTCAATTGAACTTATCCCTGGATCTATGGCTATCTCAAAGACACCATACAAAATGGACACTATAGAGCTGGAAGAGCTGAAGAAGAGGTTACAAGAGAATCTGGAGAAGGGTTTTATATGACCTAGTGCTTCAGCATGGGGTTTGATACTCTTCATTGTCAAGAATAAGGATGGATCAATTCTCCTCTGCATTGATTATTGTGATCTCAATAAAATCACGATAAAGAACAATTATCCCCTTCCACGGATAGATGACTTGTTCAATCAGCTTCATTAGGCCTGTTATTTCTCTAAGGTGGACATTTGGTCAGGATATCACCAATTAATGGTGAGGAAGGAATATATTTTCAAGACTTCCTTTCGAATAAGGTATGGACACAATGAGTTCATAGTGATTCCCTTCAGACTCACTAATTCTCTAGCGGTTTTCATGGATTTAATGAATAGAGTCTTTAGAGATTACCTCAAAAAATAGGTAGTCTTTATTAAAAAAATTCTGATATACTCCCAGGGCATGGGGTAACCTAAGGATAATTTTAATAATGCGTTAAAGACTTTTCAAGAGGATAAGTTGTATGCAAAGTACAATAAATGTGAGTTCTGGATAGAGGAAGTATCATTCATGGGGCATGTTATCATTAGCAAAGGGATATTTGTGTTACCTTCCATGAAAAAGGAAAAAGAAGAGTTTCCCAATCCAACATCTATAATATAAATCTCTGGATTTTTGGGTCTAGAGGGGTATTATCGATGCTTTTTTAAGAACATTTCATGATTTTCCAAGCCAATGACCAAGATAACACTGAAGGGGGTAATGTTTGTCTGAACTCAGGAATGTGAAGAATGTTTCAAGGAGTTGAAAAAGAGTCTTATCACTGTGCCAATACTCACACTCCCAACAAGTGGGGAAATCATTGTGGTGTAAAATGATTCTTCAAATATGTTTATAGCCTATGTTCTAATGAAAAATGATAAAGTGGTAGCCTACGCCTTATGGAAGCTGAAAATACATGAGGAAAACTATCCCCAGAAAGATCTGGAGATGGCAGTTGTGATCTTTGTGTTGAAAATATGGAGGCATTATCTCTATGGGGAGAAGTGTGAGATATATGCTGACCACAAGAGTATCAAGTATATATTCACACCAAAGGAGTCTAATATGTGACAGCGAAGATGGATAGAGCTCATTAAGGATTATGACTTCTTAATCCACTACTATCCTAGTAAGGCAAACAAGGTGGTGGATGCTCTATGTAGAAAGGATCCTACATATTTATCAATGATGAGAATTGATAAGGATCTGATCTGATTAGATTATCTGAAGATGGACATGGGAACAATTATAGGAGGAACATAATCAATCCTTTCTCAAATTAATCCTTAACCATCTCTCATGGAGAAATTAAAGGATTCTCAAAGAAAATATGTAGTAAATTTGAAAAGGGTGGAAGCTATCAGAAATGGGAGAACCTCAGAGTTCCCGGTTGATAAGGATGGAGTTGTAATATTTGTTACACGATTATGTGTACCATCTGATCTAGAGATAAAGAAGGATATTTTGAATGATTCACATAATTCAACCTTCTTTATCCACCCAGGGAGCACAAAGATGTATTGAGATCTCTGAGAAAATATTCGGAGGGACAATATGAAAAGGGATATTGATGAATATACATCAAAGTGCATGGTATGTCAGCAAGTGAAGTATGAGATGAAAAATTATAGGGGGATGATACAACCACTACTCATAGTAATATGGAAGTGGGAGAAAATTACCATGGAATTTTTCACTGGACATCCAAGGACATCTAGGGGAAACAATTCTTTATGGGTCATTGTGGACCTTCTTACCTAGATATCTAACTTTATCTCAATTCCAGAGTACTTCTCATTAGATAAACTTGTACGGATTTACATCAAAGAAGTGGTAAGGATGGATGGAGTACCACTATCTATTGTATCTGATCGGGATCCTAGATTCAGCTCAATGTTCTAGAAAAGTCTCCAACATGCTCTAGGAATAGAACTGAACTTTATTATGGCCTATAATCCTCAACCTAATGGCCAATCTGAAAGGACTATTCAGAAACTGGAAGATATGTTGAGAGCATGTTCTATGGAATTCAAAGAAGTATGGGACCAACATCTTCCACTGGTTGAATTCTCCTATAACAACAATTTCCACCCAAGTATCTGAATGGCACCATATAAATCCCTTTATAAAAAAATTTGGAGAACATAGACTTTTTCGGATGAAGTCGATGAGTGTAAGCTGCTAGGACCTGAAATAGTCAATGAAATGGTGGATAAGGTGAAAACCATACAATAGTATATCAAGACAACCCAAATTCAATAGAATCATTATGCATACAATTGTTGATGAGACTTTGAGTTTATGTTTGAGACATGGTATTTCTATGCATATCTCCTGGGAATAAGGTCATGAGGTTTGGGAAGAAAGGGAAGCTAAGTCCCAGGTATATCGGCCCCTTCAAAATTCTTGATCGTGTTGGGGATGTGGCCTATCGACTTTCTCTTCTACCTACCATGGATAAAGTACATGTTTTCATTCACATATCCCTATTAAAGATGTACATACTAGAACCTTCACATGTACTCTCTTCAAAGGTGGTATAGTTTGAGGATGATCATTCCTATGAGGAGTAGCCAGTGAAGATCTTGGATTGTAGAGATAATGTTCTACGTAACAAGACTACTCACCTAGTCAGGGTACTATGGTTAAACCATAAGTACGAAGAGGAAACATAGGAACTAGAGGAGGAAATGAAAGAAAAGTACCTTCACTTTTTTACGACATAGAATGTAAACAAAATTCGAGTGTGAAAATACATAAAGGGGGAAGAATGTAAAGTCCCAATGTTTTTCAATGGAAATTCTATTCTTATAAATTTGTCATTATCACATTAAATCACAACATAATGAAATAATAAGTTCTATATGAGCTTTAAACATAATTTTGACACTTCTATGTCTGGAATTTTGAAAATATGACATACACGGTTGCGATCAGTTTGTTATTTGTAGTCTAATATTACCAAATTAATTTTTAGTGAATAGTAATTTACCATTATGAATAGTAATGTTAAGCTTATGAATAGTAATATAACCTAATTAATTGTAACCTTACATGTGATAGTATATAAATAATATTTATGTGAAAGTATGATGTACCTATATTTTGGAATAATTAAATAAATGTTTAAAAGCAGTTTTTTAGAATAAATTATGATTTTAATTAAATATTAAATTAATCATATTTATAAAATTATTTTTTAAAAATGGATTTCATTTTTGGATTCTACAAGTTGAAAAACTATATGGTTGAATTTTTGGTATTTTTCTTAAATACTTGAATTTTTTATTAATAGAAAAATCCGATAATTCGCAATAAATTCTATAACCTAAATTTCTATATCAGGATCGAGTCATGGGCGATGTAAATGGAAACTGGTTCAAATACACCTGCACAAATTAATTTTTTTTTCATATAATCAACACTATTTTGAGTATTTATGGAAATTAATAAACTAATGATTACAAATTTATGAAAACCCTCATCTCCTCCACTATAACCCCCCCACTCCCCCTTCTCTTAACTCCTCTCAAGCATTGTTCCATGAAAATATTCTACAAAAATCTCCTCCCAAGCTTCTTACCCACGTCCAACAACCCCTATTATCTTCAAAATACAAAAACCTCTCACCTAAAGAGGTTCACAAAGTAAATAAACTCAAGAGGTAAATTCCACTTTCCAATTCTTTTATTTCTTTTATGTTATTTCATTTTCTTGTTTTTTTCCTAACCTCACGTCACCCAAATGGTATGATAACTCCACTAACATACATGTATTGGATTTTTTTTTTCTAATGGGATATTTCATTATCATCTCTCTTTACCCCATATTTTATTTGATAGAAATGAAAACATTGTTTGAGATGTGTTAATTTAGCACATTCAAGGATAACATTTTATCAATTTCTATTATTTATCTTCAATTATGGTCATGAAACAATTTTTATTGTCGAAACAAACCATAATATATGTATTATGCCTCATCTTTGGTTCAAGAGTCCTTTTTTACACATGGATTTGGTTTATAAATCAAAACATGTTCTTTGTGGCCAAAACTGCCAATTAACCCAAAAAGATTCAACTAAAGTTATATACAATGATTCAACTTCACTCCATGTAACAAAATTCTATGTTTAACCACATAACCTTCTGGATTTTCGATAGTAAAATATAAGTTCAATTCTGGACAACCACCTTCATCATTCATGTTTATTCGAACATGAACGGATCATTAAAACAAAGCAGGAAAAAAGACCCAAACAATGAAATTGAACATTATAACCAATCAAAGAGGTCATGAATGAACTTAAAAATATTATACTAAATCAATTAAATAAATAATTGGTTCTAGATTTATTAATTAATAAACTTAATTTTATTATTCAATACATTAAATTAATGCAAAGGTCACCATCAGATTTAAGGTAAGGGATCCTCTCCTTTTCAATTTTATTCATGAATGTCCTCTCTGTTATGCCAATGTATGTATAATACCTAATAATGGGGTATGATTTATCACCTCCCCCATAAATCCCTAATTATGTATAAGTGATTATAAACCCTTTTTCTCTCTCATAAATCCCTCTTAGGTACACCTGATACAATGTAGATAATCTGTAACGATTTCTACCTGAGCCTCCTTTGTTCTTTTGGGTTTCCTTTTCTTTATTTATATCAAAATGGAGTTATCGTATATATTTATGTAAGTCTTATAAATTTTTTAATTTATAAAAAATTCATTTATCAAGACTCTTCCATCACTCTCTTTCTGGGATATACATGTTTTTTAAAATATTCAATCCATTTTACTTTCCGATAAGTAAACATGTTTTAAGGGAAATTCCCAAATATTTACCCAATTTTAAGTGAACTATATCTTATATTTTAAGCCACCATTGTTTTTATAAAATAATTATTTTTATTACTGAAACCGTCTTGGTTAATTTCTAGTTTTATATAAAATATTCTCCTCTATTCTATTTTAAAATCCTTACAGTCTTTTCCCTAAAACCACATTAAAATGATTAAATAACAAAATTTCTCAAATATATTTACTACATGTGGTCATTTCTATTTGACATCACATTTCATTATATTTGTCTATTTTTCCTTAGGAACGACTATGTATGTTCTAATTCCTTTCTTTCATGGACACTTTCATGATACACCCATTGGTTAGGCTTTATATCATGATTGTGGTACGTAATTCTTTTCATGGATAACCCTTATGTTTATATAACACTGATTATGTATGATTATTTATGTTGAAAACATATTCATGAAATTTAATATGGGTTCTCCAAGATATCACTCCAATTCATTGGGTAATGTTAAGTCTCATGAGATGTTATGTGCAACGGTCTTGGCGGTTAGCCTTGGCTTGTGATACTATCGGAAATGGGATTGGTGGTTAGACTTGGCCCGTACTACTATGGGAAATGGGATAGGTGGTTAGCCTTGACCTGTACTAAAGATAGTATTTGTGTTTATTCCACATTTCTAGTATTCCATGTATATATGATCCCATGTTTATTTTTTATGATTCCATATGTTCCATGCTTTTGATATCATTATGTCATGCCTCCCAACTCATGTGCTTAAGCTTTATTATGATGTTCATTTCCTTACAGGGATTTTTAGATCATCCCTTTTTTCATGTGTTCCCCAGGGTACCCTATGCAGATGTAAGTGCTCAAAGGAAGTTAGTATCTCTTTATGGATATTAAATAAAGAATTGTTTTTATCCCCATGTTTTATGTTTCATGTACATAGTCTTCAAAGATGCTAGACTTCATGATCCTTGGCTTGTACTCTAATGTATAATTGCACTGAAAATCATGTAATAACATATGTAAAAGTTTAGGGTCACTATACAATACAATTTTTATGTGCTCTTAATGGCCATTCCAATTTAAAAATTATACTATAATATCATCAAAAAATACAGACAATAGTTTTCCTGGTAATAATAGAATATATAGTCCAAAAAGCCATGAAAACTATCGACGTGTTCATTAGACCAAAAGGGGTGATGACATATTTATAATAACCATGGAAACTCCAAAAACCATTCTTCAAAATTTTCACTCTCATGAATCTAAGTTAATGTTATTCTAAGCATAGATAAATTTTTGAGAACCACATGACTCCCTTTAGTTGATCAAATAGATCATATATTCAAGGAAGAGGATAGTGATTTTAAACCTTTACTATAATCGAAATATGGTAATCAAAACATTAACAGATAGGAATATTTTCCTTCTTTAGGAATATCAATAATATAGATCAAGGTGATTTATTAGGTATGATGAAACCATTACTTTATTACTCTTCTATATGAACCTTTAATTCCTAAAACTGAGTTGGGTCTATTATATGTGATGGTAGTGAAATAGGGATTTTTCCTAGGAGTAAGTCGATTGTAAATTAGATTTCCATTTTGAAAGGTAACATAGAGAAATCATTCATAAAAACATTCTGATATCATTCTATTTTTTCTGAAAGTGTCTCATTCCATATTCTGTTAGTTGTTCTGATGGCCATTGTTGATATCTAGATAGAGATAGTTCCATCAATAGTCACTAAAGGGCCTTATTTCCATTATTTTTTATCCAAGTTCCTATTGAAATGGTTATGGACACTATCAAATTATGTAAATGTTACACGTCACGCGTAACTATCGATATGGTCTTTAAATACCACCATTTAGTCCATACAAAAGATTTAATAAAAATCATCCATCTTTATGACTGTAAACTCCTAAAGAAACTAAACTGAATCAATGGTAATGGAACATGTAGGGAATTTAAAACCTCTTCACTCATGTTTTCCAAGAGTTTTTAGGATACTCAAGATATGAGGAATCATTTCAATGAGAAATACCAATTATTTTACTATAGAATAAGCAAGTAAATAATGTGATTTTCTTTTATAAAAAAAGAAATGCATAGGGTTTGAGTTTAGAATAATGGTAACTCACACTATAGAGGGACATGGTTAATCTATCATGATATCTTATTCTAATCGACATAAATATCACACATATATTAGGGGGTATCCATTAATTCCCTATAGATGTTTCTACTAAACAACTGAAGTGTTCTTATAAACATCCTGGTTCACCATTGTCAACGGATGCAAAGTAGTCTAATTGGACTCTACTATTTGAGAAAATGAAATGTGATAAGGATTCAAGCCTATTCTACTTACTGATTTAATGCCCTGAAATTCTAATGTAATAACACTATATTCAATAGCATTTACGAAACACAACACCAAGAACATAAGGGAATATAATATCCCAAGAAATTATAATATATTTATTATTTTAAATAAATTAAATTTAAAATATTTCTTTCAATTCATGTAAACATTATGTTATCTTTCCATACATGCAATAATATGTCTTGTGTTACACCCAATACTGTGTTTTACAAAACAGAAATATATAATTAAAATATTATTATTTAATATAATAAGATATATCCTAGTAATTAAATTATAGGTTATGAATAATATTAATTAACCTAGGAAAATATATGGTTTCCAAAAATATAAAGTTAATTCATTAATTACTAATTAATTAGAAATGAATATATGAACCAATTGAATGAAAAGGTAATGTTTTTATAGAAAACTATGTTTTTGACCATAATGTTTTTTAACCTAATAAATTAAATTAATTATAATCAAGAAGTAATATTAATTTACTATACATTTTATATATTCAATCGAATTTTTTTTATATTCATCTAATATATTTGATAGTCATAAGATAAGAACAAACCCTTTTTTCATAAAAAACCGATATTTTTTCTAAATGCAATTTTACCGCCATTGAATAGAGAACCAATTTTAGATCCAATTTTTGTAACTTTTATAATATTATATTTCAAAAAAAAAAGATTCATTTTCTAAATAGTAACATTAAAATTACCTTAGAGTTTATTTTTGATATTTTTTTGTGAAGTTTCATTTGTTCAAAAATAGTGAATAATACTGAATTTAAATACCAAACACTTTTTTCATCTAATTAATTTAAAAGGTTAAATAATAGTTCTTATTAAAATAGAAGTTTAATTAAATAAATTATATATCAATTAATCCTATATATATCTTTTCAATAAATATTTCTTTGATATTTAATATTGACACTTTGAAAACTTTGGGACGTTTTTACTTTAAAAAACTACATTGTTGCCTCATCTGCAGGGTTAATTTTAAAATTATTTATCCAATTTTGTGGTTTTAATTTGGAAAATTTGATTCCATATTTGTAATAATAATAATTTCTAATATCTAATAAGATAAAAAATTACATAAAATATTTGTGATTCTAATTAAAATTAATTACAACAATTTACAAGAAAAATAGATTAAAAATACACTAAACTATAAACATACGGCCCAAAATGACCTATAAAATTGTAAAAAATTTATTTTATTTCCATATCCATTTTATCTAAAATTTTCCATTCTGGCATCCACTAGAAAAACGAAAAACATGGGTGAAATTTCCTTTCCAAAAATTTACAAGTGTCAACCATCTCTACTATAAAAACGCACTAACCCATCCCACTTCCTCACACCTATTATGAAACTTTAGATTGACCAATGTAAATTAAAATATCTAACAAAAATACCTCTAATAAAGTTATAATATTAGGCTTGGGAAAAAAATCTGTCAATGTAATCCCTTGTGTGCAGACCAAATGGAGTTACTCGAATAAGAGGTAACACCCTTCCCCATGCTATTTAGTTTTATTTCATTCTAAAAAACCTAAACTCTTCTTGGATGATGATTATATAATAAAAATAGTATCCTAAATGTGCTGAAACTTTTTTATGTTAGTATTCCTCCCTAAATTTACACACACATTCATTTAATGGGTAATGAACGTTCCATTTTTGTGTACGAAGAACTGTCGCCTAAGAAAATGATGTCATTAATTTTTACTTTACCACATTTCATGGTTTGGAATTATGATGCAAAAAATATTTATATATGATATATATGATATTAATAGTTTATTTAGTCTCATTTTTTTTATATCTAACACATACCCTTATGTTTTCAATTTTGTGTAAATATGATAACATCGTTTGTGGATGTGTGGACAACCACCTCCTCAAAGAAATGTGATATGTTCATGTTGTTCATGGAATAAATAAAGTATGGTTTTAATAAAAATATATGAAATAAATATGATATTGTAATTATATTATACATATATATCATTTAATTCTCATTCTTGTAATATGGAAATGAAATGAATGTAGCTTCTATGTGTACGTACGACCTATCGTTTCCAAGAATGGTGCATTTCATTTCATATCTTCAAACATTATGGATTATTATAAACATATATATACTGGATATATATGATAATAAAATTATGTTCTACATTATTTATATCATTAAATTAGTATAGGAACAAAAGTTAACAAGTAAAAACATACTTTAGAAAGTAGGAAATTAACGCCCAAAATATTTAAAATAATGAAATATTACTAACAAACAAGTAATAAGATATTATAAAAAGATAATATATGATATTAATGATATATTTAGAGATATTTTATAAGTTAATAACATGACTTAAACCACTATAAAGGAATCTAAATGACGTTCACCCAAGAATGAAATGCATGTTAATAGATTTTCATCTCACTTTTTACATTTGTGAGATAAATGTCAAAATTAACACTTACTTATTTTGTTTTGTGTATCTACGTCCCATTTTTATATATTAAATAATTAATTATTTTATCTTAATTTTATTTTGAGTTTAAATTTTATTTATTTATGTTAATGTGATTTGAGTTAAAAGTTACCTAGTGGAAAACAATTTCATAACAAAATTTCTTTTCTTTGGGTTATGTTACTTCCTTCTTTTCATTAACATTTTAAGATTATGTGTTTAATGAAATTTTTCGTTTTTATTTTTTTATTTAAAATTTTTATTTTTGGATTTACATTTTCCACACATAATATATTCATTGATAGATTCTTGCATCAATGTTATGGTATTTTCAGGGGTTTTCTTCAAAATTTTATCTTGTTCGAGATTCTTTACAGTTGAATTTCTGGAGTAGTAAACTATTTGATCATTGTATAATAAAACTAATTATTTTATTATCCTAGATCTGACATCCAATAATTAATCATTTACTTCATTTTGATTCAGTTATTATTTATCCATGATATTTTGTTTCGAAATATTTATGGATTCAATTAATTCTCCGTTCATTAATTAAATGGAATGTGTTTTAGTTATTTACCTTTAAATATTGATTATTCCATATCTATTTATTTTAATTGTATGTGTTATAATCTATTTAGCTTTACATGTCAATTTATTACCGTTAATTTATTATTTCTTATGCTTTACTTGCCCTTGTTGAGCATTTGAGCTCACCCTTATTTTTTCCCCTTCTCTAGGAATCCAAGAATTTTACTAAAAAAGAAATGAATGGATATCATATATGGAATAAATATATCCTAAATAGAAAAAACATTATGTTGTAATTAGTGTATTTAGTTGTAATATAAGACTCATGTATGTATCTTGTTTACCAAGACTACTAAACTCTTTGATCCTTCGGGATTTGGTTCCTTGTAATCGTGCATTTGTAATTGTAGTAGACACCGACTCTATGCTTACTAAGGTTAGGCCAGTATAATTGGTATCATAGGATGTTTAGTAGAAAATGTAGGAACTACATATAGAAAACATATATTACATAACATAGACCTAAGGTATACTTTGAGGATCTTACTACACACATAGTTATACACTATTAGGGGATACGATTAGGATAATTCACATTTTCTATAAAAACCATTATGAATTATTTGAATAGATAATAAAGATGAATTAATTATGTTAAAACATTGACCTTGGAAGGAACTCTTTTGAAATAATATAGATAAAGTATTTTTTATTGATTCTGTATTAAAAAAGTTAGTTAAAAGTTTATTTGGGATTAATATTTTTTTAAGGGTGTCTATAACATTTATTTTGGAAATTATATAGATTTATAAAAGGAAAAAAAATATGTTGGTGAAAACCCATTGATTCCAAAAAATCTATGGGGCTTGAACCCATGACCGATGGTCGATAAGTATTTTTTTCCAACCACTGACCAACACAATTTCCTTGTTAAAATGTCATTGTTTTTAGTTAAACATTTTGAAAAATATATATTAATGATGAACCATTAGTGTTACTTTTTATGTTTATATATTTATGTATTAATCATATTGACATTGAAGAATATTTACAGACCAATAGTAAGAATTATCACTCTTTTATCGGCCTTAAAATCCTTTAAAAGTGCAATTTATTTCTTCAAGATTAAAATTTATTTTTTTGATATCCATTTCTTAAAGTAATGGATGAATTGGAAATTAATTGAAGCATAAACAAAGGATAAAATTATGTTTATATAAATATATCAAGAATTATATTTCTTTATATAATTTTTCACTAAAATAATTAATCAACATTAATAAAATGTTCAGAAACAAAAAAATGTTATCCTAATACCTTAATTTTTATTGAACTTAATGTCTTCTAAATCCTCATAGATTTATCGATTTCAGGACCTTCAGTTTCCATTGATCTTTCAGTTTTTTGTGATTGAGGACGTCAATAAATCCCTATATTTATTTAATCTTTTCCTCCAAGTATTTATTTTCAGTTTCCATTAATATTCTCCAAATTAGATACCTAGTTACATGTTAGCCCATGTGTCCTTTGTAATTCACAATCACTCTTTTCAAGAGGATTTTTTACAAACCATTCTCACTATACATGATTTCAAAATAGGATATATAAAATAATTTATTTCCATGTTCAATTTTAAATTATGAGGATGTAATTTAATTAAGGTAGGGGGAATGTAATGCCCCAAAATTCTAAAGTAAGAACATTTTATTTAATAAAATGGATGACACGCAACACCAAGCGCCCAAGGGAATATAATATCTCAAGACATTATAATATATTTAATATTTCAAATAAATTCAATTTATGATATAGATTTCAATTCATGAAAACACTAAGTTTTCATTCCTTACACACAATAACGGCATTGTTCAATGGATTTCATTACAAACAATATCGAGTTCAACCGAACAACAATATATTATTAAAATTTTATTATTTAATATAATAATACAAAACCTAGCCATTATATTAGTGGTTATGAGTATTATTAACTAAGTTCTAAAAATATATGTTCTACACAAATATAATATGAATTCATAGGTTGCAAATTAATTAGAGATGAATATGAGAAGCAATGTAATATAAAGGGAATGTCTTTATAGAAAACATTTTTTCCCACAAAGATGTGTTTCCGTAATAATTTAAATTAATTAAAACTAGTGAGTGATATTAAAATATTATAAATATTTTATATTCAATTGGATATTTTTTTTACTTAATGAATATGTATTAAATGCATAAGATAAGTACAGAACCAATTTTACGCATAAAAATCTATATATTTTCTAAAGTCATTTTTACTACATTTAAATGGGGAGCGTATTTTAAATAATTCTTTTTGGAACTTTTATAAATATTATATTTAAAAATAAGATTCATTTCTTAAATAAGAATATAATAAATTATCTTAGGGTTATTTTTAGGTATTTTTCTTTAAATTTCCATTTTTTGATAAAGAGTGAAAAATGCCAAATTTTAATTCAAAATTTTTTTTCTATTTTATTTATATGGTTAAATTATTTTTTTCCATTGGTTTTAATGTTTAATTAAATAAATTTTATTTAAATTACTCCAATTTAATTCATTATAACCAATTTAACTTTTAAATTTAATATAAGAACTTAGCAAACATTAGGATGTTTTAACTTTAAAAACCAGCATTGTAGTCTCATCTATGGAATTAATGTTAAATTAATTTATTCCAATTATGTGAATGGAATTAGAAAAAATGGATTTCATATTTTTAATCAGTATAATTTTTAATTTTTATTATTTTCAACATAGTTTTTGACCAAAAATATTAGTGAATGTAATTAAAATTAAATATAGTGATTAAGAGGAAAAATAACTTAACAATATATTGATCATTAAACATAAGGCCCAAATAACATAGAAAATTGAACAAAATCCATTGTTTGTTCATATTTAAACCATATAATCCCTTGAATTTAATTTTTTCCATTATCGTAACAACTTTACATATGAAAAATGTGGGTGTAATTCCCTTTCCAAAAATTTACAAGAGTACCACTCCTATCAACTATATAATGGAACTCACTCCTCACACTTACTCATACCTCCCAAGAAACTTGGGATCTACTAATATATACTATAATAGATACTAACCATCCATCCACTAAACCTAGAATCCTCACTTTGTGAATAAATTCATCCACGTAATCCCTTTGGTGAAATCCAAAAGGAGTTACCCGAATAAGAGGTAACATCCTACCTCAATATCTTTTGTTTAATTTTCATTATCCACCCCATAAAATATTATTATTTTTTAATTATATAATAACACAAGTGTAATAAATATACTGATATATTTCTATGTCAATATTTCAACCTAAAATTACAAACACTTCAATCTAATAGGTAACGAACATAATATTTATGTGTACGGCGGACTACCACCTTGCAAAATGATATCGTTCGTTTTTCCTTTACCACAACTCATGGTCAGGAATTATGATGGATACACTATTTATATATGATATATATGATATTTATAATTTCATTATTCTTATTTAAATTTTATATAACACATACATTTATGGTTTTCATTTTTTTGAAAATACAAAAACATCTTTTGGGGTGGTGTGGACTACCGCCTCCCGAAAGCAATTTTAGTCATTCACATTGTACATGTAAATTATAAAATATGATTTTAATATAACTATATGAAATATATGTAATAAATATGATATATAAAATATCATATACATATATATTATTTACTTTTCATTCTTTTGATACAACATAGAAATAGAAGTAGAGTTCATGTGTACATACGCCCTACCATCTCCATGAACGGTGCGTTTCATTTATTATCTCCAAAAATTATGGGTTATTATAAAAAAAATATTGTATATATATGATAATAAAATTATGTTTTAAATTATAGATATTATTAACCCATTATATGAACACCAAGTATTAAGTTAAAAACATACTTGAGAAATGAGGAAAGTAACATTTAAAATTGTGAAAATAATGAAATATTAGTAACAAATTAGTAATAAGATATTATAGGAAGATAATATATGATATTATGAATATAATTATGTTTTTGGTATAAGTTAATAACATTATTTAAACCACTATACTATAAGTTAATGGAAGTTCACCCAAAAAGGAAACACAAGGTAAGGGATTTTTATATTACTTTTTACATCTCTGAGATAAATGTACTAATCCTTACTTACTTATTTGGTGAAGTGTATATAATACACATTTTGTTATATTATATCATGAATTATTTTATATTAATTATATTTTGAGGTTAAATTTTATTTATTTATTCTAAGGATATTTGAGTTAGAATTTACCAAGTGGAAAATAATTTCATAACCGAATTTATTTTCTTAGTGTTATATCAATATTTCATTATCATTAATTTTTATTAGATTTTGCCTTTGATAAATTTTTAATATATTTTTCTTATGTCCAATTTATTTATGTGGATTTAAATTTGGCCCACATAATCTATTCATTTATTGATTCTCACATCAATGTTATGGCCTTTTCGAGGGTTTTTGTCACAATTTCAACTTGTTCAGAATTTTTTGCACTTAAATTTCCATAAAAGGAAATTATTTGATCATTTTCAAGTAAACCTTTTCAATTTTATCTCCTCTTGTTATTAATGTCATTTATCAATTAATAGTACCATTTTCCCACTCTATAGTACTCATAATGTTTTATAAATTTTTTTTAAGTAAACCAACCTTCATTTCCCTCTTTAGTTAGAGAACATGTTTTCTTCTAAAAACCATATTTTCTAAAAAATATTTAAAATTTGTTTTTAACATTTATCAAATGAATTATTATGAAATTTTATCACTTTTTTATTTTTAAAATGTTTTCAATGTATTCTTCTATTTTACTTTCTTTACAAGGCACTTTTCTAACATTTTATCATGAAAATGGAATGATCTTTTTACCTGGTATACCATTTATGGATTTACCCTCCCTAATTTCATCAAAGATTACGTTGGAATTTTAAAAGTTAATAAAAATGTTTTTAAAATTTATTTACAAAGAAAATTTTTTCCAAAAAAAATTAAAACAAATTTATATTTTCCTTAATAATGTTTTTAAAGGTATTTTTTATTTCATCAGTAAGATAATCCCTTTAATTTACTCCACTTGGGATATTTTGTATTAATACTATCCTTATTCATCCTATAGATGGTTTATGATTGATTTTTCCAAGTATAGTATTGATATTAACTATATAAATTTATTTGTTAGTCCCCTTTGAAATATTCAATTTCCTATGATCATTTGACTTTTAAGTCCACCTAATTATCTATGATTCAAATGTTTCAAGGTGGTATGTGACACTTTGGAATGTTTAAATATTTTTTCCCTCAAAAATGTTTTAGTGATCCTCTAGTGGTATCACCATTAATCAACATCAATAACCCTTATTGTTAGTTATCCTCTACTAAGTAATTATTGATATATTTTTATTATTTATTCAATATATATATTTTAATGTTAATTAAATTCATTATTATATATATGAGGTATTCTTTTCACAAGAAGTGATGGGCAGCGCTTGAACTTTATATAGCTCCATGATGAAATGTTGGATTATAATGAGGAAAATTAGTTATGAAAATTATAAAAATATATACCTATTGTTTTAAATCATATCATGAAATGTATTGATGGAATAAGTTTTTATGTGCCTTAGACATGATGTCCAATAATTAAGCATTGCCTTCATTTTGATTCAGTTATAATTTATCCATTAAATTTTGCATCAACATGTCCGTGGATGAATTTAATTATCACATAATTGATTATTTGAAATATGTTTCATTTATTTTCCTTGACATATTTATAATTCCATATCTAGTTATTTGAATGGTACATGTTATATGGTATTTACCCTTCCATGTTCATTTGTTCTCATTAATTCATTATTACATCTTCTTTACTTTCCATTACTGAGCATTCAAGATCAAAATTATTCTATTTCCCTTCCACATAAATCCAATAAGTGTACTAAGAATGGTATTCAAGGATTTCATAGATGGAATAAGTTTATCCAAAAAAGGAAAAAATATTTTAATTAGTGTATTCAGTTATAATATAAGACTCATGTATGTATCTAGTTTAAAAAGACTAATAAACTCTTTGATTCTTTAGGATATGATTCCTTGTAATCATGCTAATGTAATGGTAGTAGACACTAGCTTCGTGATTACTAGGGTTTGGTATCTACTGATCTCTAGAGTTTGAAGAAAAACTTTTTATATGTCCTCTATTTTCAGGGGGGTGTAAATTTCATAGTGGTTGACTACCTTTTTTCTACCTGTGTGTTAATGAATTATATTAAAAAACCTAGTTTAGTATCACATATTACAGGAAAATTAACTAATTTAGTAGCCTAATTGTGAGGTGTTCCACCTACATGAGAGTATATCTATTTCTCTCCTCTATTTCCATGGCTGCAGTTGAAACTTTTCCCCATTATAATAAATAGACTGCCACCCATATTATTCCCAACAATAAATATTTCTTCCCTTGTTTCCCTATTAATCATCTTTGTATAATCTATAATATAGAGAGTAACTATCTTTGATCAAATCTATGTTCACAACACTGAATGAAAGATACATGCCTTCAAGGATGTACTAGTAGGTAATTCTAGATAAAAATGAACTATGTTTATAAACCGAGTTACATATTCTATCACATATATTCTTTTTTACATAAAGCTAAAAGAAAATGTTTTTTACTAATCTGAAAGGTGTGAGGATGGAATTTCTTATTAAACAATTCTTCAAAAACCTCTCATGTCAAACATTGTTCAATATTATCCTAAATAGCTAAATACCACCATTGGGATTCTAGATCATCTAAAATATACATCGCCAAATTAATCCTCATCTCAACACATATTCTAATAAAATCAAAGATTCTAATTATTGGGTATAAACACATTTCTTCCAACTCAGGTTTAGAATCACCTTGAAAAAATGTGAATTTTTCTTTTAAAATTTCATCGAATAATCTACTTTCCTTTGGTCATCATTTTAATTTCCTCTGTCAATAACTCGAAACTCTTGCACAATACTAAGAATAAATTATTACTTCACCTATGGCTTGGGTGAAATCACATTTTCATAATATTATTCCTACTGATTTATAAGTAATTTTCTTGGTACCATTTTCTATTTGTATAAAAATACACCATTTAGACCATTTCTCTTTATGAACTGAAGGTTTGAAGAAATTCGAAATAATTTTAAAAAAGTATCACCAAAATAAGAAATAACTTGTGAAACAATCATTTCAAGAATATCCATTTTAATATTTTTAATAATTCATTAAAATATCATCAAATAGTACATGAAAAATGTTGTCATAGTGGGAAGTCATTATACAAATGCATGATGTGAAATATGTATCCTCTAAACTAATGATAATGAGAAGAAAACACATCTAAAAGTATATTAGAAAATTTTTTTCCTTGATACATTGGTAAATTGAATTTCATCTTAAAAATTTCATAAATTTCTTTTTATACTACACATTTCATGTTCTAACAGCCCTATTTATGTACTACCAACCCAACTACAGGAATGAACAAAATTGAAAACATATTTCATGATTCAACCATTCATAGGATATGAACCTAGTTATCTTATCCATTGGTTCTCCTATAATACATTATTTTCCTTCCCATCAAATCATAGGTTATTTATCACCAGGGTCACTTATCTGACTACTAAATGACCCCACAAGAGAGAAAATGTACTTATATTGTGATTTGTCCTCACTCGCACACACCATAAGAAATATCCAAGGAGGTTACCCATCCTGGACACTACTCAAGGCCGTGAACACTAAACTCAGTTAATTGTGGTGTTATAATCAATTAGGATTCGGAAATTAAAGGTTAGACTTGTTTAATTCAGTTGTAACATTTATCCTTTTAATCCTCTTTTTACCATGGGTGGTACACTCTCCCCCATTAAAGCACAATTCCCTCACTATGGACCCTAAACCTCAAACCCAAGTAGGGCCTCTACACATTAGACTTGGTATTGTCAATGATATCATTTTTAATATCTAATCCCCTACTCACTCTCTTTTAATGAGTTGAAAATGATACTAACGATAGGTGATATCCCCAGGACACCAAAGGTTGGAAATAATTTCCAATATATTAGTAAACTATTGGGGATAATCTTCCCTTAAGAAAACATTAATTACAAAAAATATTTAATATAATAAGACCCTACTACATGATGTATGAATAATAAATCACCTAAATAAATGAAATAACAATGTAGAATAATATCATACTAATATTCGGAAAATAAATAAATGTATAATGATAAGTCTCTAAATATAATGACATTGGAACCAAAGTGGCACCATCCCATACCAAAATGTAGACACCCTTGAGATCCAGCATTAATAATGATACCATAACATTAAATATATCCACTATATAAGTTTGAAAATAAAACTTCCCTATGTATTAATAGATGACATATAAAAATGCACCAAATTCTCAAGAAGGGGGTGAATATAATACTCAGAATTATTTCCTCATAAAATTACCTTCATGTTACACTAGGATAAGAACAAGTTGTTACATTTTATATAAAACATAGGGTTAGAATATTAAAAACTTTTATCAATAGTAAATAGATAAATAATTAAAATTATCTACATCAACCCTTCCACTTTATCTTTCACTTTCCACATGGAATACTAATTTCATGTTCCATAATCACATTCACATGAATTATAAATGAAAATAAAAATAACTTCAAGGGGAAATATGTCTTTCACCATGTCATCATTGGGTAATATTCTATTATTCATTTATAGTCAGCATCAAGCACCAAGTCAGTTTCATGAAATCCTTATATAATGAAATATGAACACATGAAACCTTCTATTCCAAGACCATAATCCTTATCAAATTTTATCCCACACCAAACATTTTTTTGGTTGGGAAAAAATACCTCAAGATATCATTGAAGCATTTCTGAGATGATTGTGTTTGTTGACAATGAAGGACTCCATGTTGTGTTTGTTAAAAAAGCAAGTCTTAATGACTCCAACTGTTGAGAAAGGGGGTTTTCCTAGAGAATGGGGAAAAGTGTTTTTGGAAAAAGGAGTTGTGCTCTTATGTTAAGGATGTTTCTAATGTTGTATGCCAGGAATTTTTCGAATTCGGAACATCAAAAATTTGTCAAAGGAAAATTGGGGTGCTATTCCAAAATGGCGCTCAAGTGTGATGCACAAGTCATATTTCAAGATCATCATATCAAAATATGACAAAGGAAATAAAGAGGCGTGAAATTCCTAATGTGGGGTGCAAGTGTGGCGTGCAAGTGTGGCAAGAAACTGTGGTCTACAAGTCCTCAAAATTCCTATAAATAGATGGCTACTCAACTCATTTTTCAATGAGATCAACACTTAGAGAAAATCTGATCTATGAGCGTGCAAGTGGAAGTGACGTGAAAGTTCAAAGTGCGCAGAAGTTTGGCGCGCAACTGTACCACGCAAGTGTGATGTGCTAGTGTACCACGCAAGTGTACCGCATAAGTGTACCACGCAAGTGTGCCGCACAGGTGTTTCGCGAAAGTAGTGTGGAGCACAAGTTTCGTGCTAATTTGGTGCGCAAGTAGGGCGCACATGTTGGTTTTTTTTGCAACGAAGGTAGTGGTTTTGCACTAGTTAAAGGGGCACACAAGTCACCCTAGGGTTGCGTGAAAGTTAGAAATTTCCCAGAACATCTATCGTAAAGCGGTATTCATCAGTGGATGAAATTTGGACTTCAACAGAGCATCTAAATACGAGGGAGGATGCATTCATTAGTGATGATGAAGATACCTACAAGTATATAAACTGTGAGTGGATCTTTTGAAGAAGCAGTGAGATCACATGAGTTGAGAGAGCAGTGAGTTCTCAAATTGAGAGTGGTTGTAAACTAGGAGGGATAGTGAGTCCTCTTCAAACTTGTAAACAGCAGTGCACATATAGTGGAATTGTTATATCAGCACACTACCGGTGTATACTCCTTGGACGTATCCCAGTGAGGGTGAACCAAGTAAAAATCATTTTGTCATGTGCATACTTTAAGTTTTATTCATACTCTACATCGGGAAGGAGAGAGAAGAGGGTTTTTTCTACCACCAAAACATAATCAAAATGGGTAGTTGTTTTAATCTGTCATGCCCTGATTCACCCCCCCCCCCCTTAGGGTATCTAGCCTAGTGGTCCTAACAATTGGTATCAGAGGGAAAAGATGATATCAGTGTTTCTCTCTCAAATGGAGCTCACTAATCATAATGGGATTCCGATATTAGACGGGAAAAATTTTCATCTATGGAAGAATCGGATGCAACACTACATATGATATTTGGGAATGGATGTGTTTATAGCAGCAATGCATGGTATTACAGGTGATATTAATAGAAGTGTATTATCAAAAGCTGAGCGAAGAGAATTGGATGCTGACGCAAAGGGAATAAATGTTTTGGGAGGATCCATATCCAAAGCTATATATACCAAGGTGATGTCATGAAAAAAATCACATGCTATGTGTAATAACTTGTTGAATATATATGAAGGAGATACAAAGGTCAGAGAAGTGAAGTTGGAAGTATTATGGAACAAGTATGAAGATCTAAGAATTAACCCGAATGAGTCTGTTGATTGATTCTTTGACATGGTAAATTTTGTTGTGGAAGATATGCGAGGTCTGGGAGAAGTCATTGAAGACATAAACATCGTAAAGCTCATCCTGAGGAAACTTCCACCTTAGTTTAATTCGAAGGTTTCCGTACTAGAAGATAGATATCCAAATGAGCTAATATTGGATAATTTTCACAGTACCATGGTTTCATATGAAATACGAAACGATGATAACGAGGCTATGGAAAAGGTAAAATCTAAAGAAGTGGCATTCAAGTCCATGAAGAAGCTCACCATTGAAGATTCTAAAGATGAAGAAGAGAAAGATGAGGTGATTTCATTCCTCTCCTCAAATCATCAAATAGGAAAAGGAATATTTAAAGGGAAACTTCCACTGGCTTGTTTTTGATGTGGAAAGTTCGGTCCTCTTGCAGCAAGGTGTCCCAAAAAGTTACAAGAAGATAATGATGTCGAAGAAGTAAAAATTTCCAAGAAGAATTGACTAGCCTATGGGAAAGTAAATAAACAGTTCTAGAGAAATTTCTTTAAAAAGAAAACTCTCCCTTCGAAAGAATGTGACAGTTTGAATGAGTCTGAGGATGAGGAAGTTGAAGAGATAGAGAACTCTAATGATTGTAGAGAAAATGCTATGGTGGTAGTTGTCGTTAGTTCTCAGGAGAAGAATGAAACCAAAAGTGATGATGAAGAATAAGAAGTTTATGGAAGAATAGATATGAAAGCAAAGTTAGAGGCCACTCGTTAGGATATAGATTTTTGGAGAGACAAAACAAAGAAAGCTAATAAAGTTGTTTGTGACACCAAAATCTATATGCAGCAGCAGGAAGAAGAGAAGTCTGAGTTGATGGAGGAAATTGAGAAATTCAAGTCATCAACACCAGAGAAATCAGAGTCATTTAGTGAGTATAAAATATATATTGAAGAACAGAGAAGGGAGATCGATGGCTTGAGAAATACATAGAAAGGACATGTCAAGTGTATCGAAGAGCTTGAAGAGGATGTTTTCAGTCTACGGAGAAAAGTTTAAGACTAAAAAAGACCTTTGATTCCCAATATATTCTTAGGAAAGAAGGTCATTCCAAATACTAAAAAGATGAAAGAGGAGCCTAGTAGTTCAGTAGGAAAGAAGGAGCAATTGAGCTCAGATGTTAAGGATGATTCAGGGCATGATCAAAAACAAAAATCCGTGAAAATTTAAGTCAAACCGCAAGCACCCATCTATGGATTGAGGGTTGATTTGGGCACAAAGAAGAATCAGAATATTCAGATATCCCAAGGGGAAACTCATAGTGCAGAAGTAACACGAAGTAATACACCTTATATCAGGTGTTATTGTTGTGGAAAATGGGTCATTAACAGTATGAGTGTTCCATATCCAAGAGATATCGAAGAGAACAAGAACAAAGGTGGCATCCAAACAGAGAACGATTCTCCAGAACATATTTCGAAGGACCCTGTTTTTGGTGAAGATGATTTGGGCACATGGATAGGTACTGCATTTCGACCATACAGAGGAATGTGCTAAAGTAGAATCAAAATGTTCTCAAGCAGTAGATCAATAAACCAACAGGTGAGTTAAAAATGAAAAAAAGATTTGTAGCTTTGCAAGATGAAGCTAGTCCATCATACTCTGAGAAATAATAGAAGTATCAATCCATGAGGAGTTTGAAGGAAAAAATATTGACCAAAAAGAAGAAGGATGAGAAGGTTGTGGTGGCAGAAATTTCCCTTAAAGAATCGGATCGCTCTGGTGTGTGGATCCTTGATATTGGTTGCACATCTCACAGGACAGGTAATAAGGATCTCGTTACTGGCATAATATATGATAAAGAAAGATTTTTCAAGTTTGGAAATGATGAAGGCCTGAAGATTATTGGCGCAGGAAAGCCTAAGTTTGGGGTAAAAGAGATGAGACGTCTGATGTCTTAGTAGTAGAAGGACTCGGTCACAATTTTCTCTATGTCAGTCAACTATGTGACTCTTGACATTCTATAAGGTTTAATAAGAAGATGTGTGCCTTTAAAGGAAGATATGGGGCAGTAGTTCTACAGGGAAAAGGAACAAAGGGAAATCTCTACCTGGTAAGTTGAGAAGAAGACATGTGTTTTCTATCTAGAGAGGAAGAAAACATGTTGTGGCATAAATGACTTGGTCGTCTTTACCAACCATCCCTGGAAGATCTGGTGAAGTGTGATGCAGCAAGTGACCTCCCTAATCTATCACATGATCATACTCACACATGCAATGCATGCCAACAATGGATGCTTATCAGAAAGACGTATAAAGCAAAGGAAAAGATGTTAACAAGAGTGCCCGAATTGGGGTATGCTGATGTTTGTGGTCCTATCACACCAAGAAAAATTGATGAAAAAACGTACTATGTTCTTTTCATTGATGAGTATAGAAGAATGGTATGGGTATTTTTTATTGCCCATAAGTTGGATGTGTCCAGCTGTTTAAAACAGTACCGTTGGGAGTGTGAAAGGATGCTTGGATAGAAAATCTTAAAGCTTTGTATAGACAACGGTACGAAATTCACAAGCAGTCAAGTGGAAGTCTATCTTGAGAAACATGGGATAAGGAATCAAGTTTCCTTAGTAAGAACTCCCCAATAGAATGGAGTGGTTGAAAGGAGATATTGGATCATCAATAACATGGGTAGAATGATGCTCATTGAAAAATACCAACTAGAGAAATTTTGGAAAGAAACAGTTTTGACATCGGTCTACATTTATAGCCGGGATTTGTTGTGTCTCAAGGAAGGAAAGACTCCCTACGAGATTTTGTATGGAAAGAAGACAATGTTGAAATACTTTTGAATATTTGGACGTATGTGATTTATCCTCAATAAGGAAAAACATAGAAAATATGAGTCACGAAGAGATGAAGGGACATTTCTTGGCTACTCAGGAAAAAGTAAGGCACATAAATGATTTAAAAAAAGTCTGGGAAATGTAGTTGAGAGAAATGATGTCCCTGTAGTAGAGAATGAGGATAACATTCAACAATACAGTGAATAATTTCATGATTAGAGTGATGAGGAAGAAAGAAACGCAGGGGGAGCAGAAGTGGATGATGTTTATTTAGAAGAAGAAACTGATGATGATCATGAGGAAGTAAAATCTGTATCTACACTAAATCCATAGAGTCGAGCTGAAATTGACGGGAAGAATATCATTGGTGATCAATGAGCTCCAGTTCAGACAAGAAGAATTAAGTCACTATAGCAGACATCTTTACTATCACAGGTTGACCCTAAATGCTTCGCTGATGCAGTTGAAGAGAAAACTGGATTTAGGCGATGAATGAAGAGCTAGATCATATTGAGAAGAATCAGATGTGAGAGATTGTTTCGAGGCCAACAGATAAAAATGTCATCGGTACAAAATGGGTCTATTGCAACAAGATGAATGAAGATGGCATAGTGATTCGGAATAAAGCATGACTAGTGTGCAAGGGGTACTCCCAGATTGAGGGAATAGATGTTGATGAGACATTTGCATCAGTTGTGAGACTAGAGATAATCAGATTATTTCTATCCATTGTAGTGCAACAAAAGTTCAATGTTTTACAGATGGATGTTAAATCTGTATTTTTGAATGGGGTTCTAGAGGAAGAGGTGTATATTGATAAACTGGATGGTTTTCTTATTAGTGAGGATGATAACAAGGTTTGCAGACTGAAGAATGCATTGTATGGGCTGAAACAAGCACCAAGAGCATGGTACTCAAGGCTTGATCAATACTTGAAGAAACTTGGTCTCCATGGTGGGTGAGTTGATTACAATCTCTATTTCAACAACAAAAGTAATCAATGGATGATGGTCCTGGTTTATGTCGATGACATGATATTTGGTGGACCAGATGAAGATCATTGTAGACAGATTTCCGAATTCACGAAAATTGAGTTTTAAATGTCAATGATTGGATAGCTAACATTTTTCCTTGGTCTACAGGTGACACAAGGAAAAAATGAAACATTCATTTCTCAATCCAAATATTCTAAGGATGTTTTGAAAGGATTTGGAATGGAAAATTACAAGGAGATAAAGACTCTGGTTTTTACCCGGATGAAATTATTGAAAGATGATAATGGAAAAGCAATTAATATCACAAAATATAGGCAGATTATTGAGAGTTTATTGTACATGATAGCAACAAGACCTGCTATTGTTTTTGCCACCTGCCAAGCTGCACGGTATCAATGCAATCCCAAGCAAAGCCACATTCTTGCAATGAAAATAATACATCGGTATATCAAGGGTACGGTGGACTACGGCTTAATGTATAATGAAAAATCCCATATAGAGTTTTTTGGATATACTGATGCAGATTGGGCCGCTTCAGCGGATGACAAGAAATCAACATTAGGAGGTGCATTCTATCTTGGTGGCTTGTGTGTTTCTTGGATAAGCAAGAAGCAAGATTTCATTTCATTGTACACCGTAGAAGCTGAATATATTTCCTCCACTCAAGCTTGCACACAGTTATTGTGGATGATGTAGCAGCTTGATGATATGGGCATTGAAGTGAAGTCTCCGATTGGAATCCAGTGCAATAACTCATGTTCTATAAATCTCATCAAAAATATCATACATCACTCGAGGACAAAGCACATTGAGATAAAGTATCATTTTATCAAGGAGAAGGTTGAGCAAGGAATTGTGAAGTTAGAGTATGTGCCTATAGAACTACAGGTAGAAAACATTCTGACAAAGGACTTACCCAAGGAAGTGTTTGAAAGGCATCGACTGGATCTGGGAGTTCAGTGGACTCCCGCACTTAAAATAGTGTCGATGTGGAACCCCCTCTCTCTGAGGTATTGCGTGTTTTTCTCTATTGCGCTAATATGTGTTCTTTCCAATGTTGCAGACCGCAAAGGGGAAACCTTTGGGTTTTTTGAAAAAGGGGGAGATATTAACTCTGAAAAGGGGAGAAATTGTGGCTAAGGAAGGGACAAAATGTCTATGTAAAAGAATAGTGAGAAGCTGAGGTGGAGCAGCGATATAGGGGGAGAGCAATGTGATAGGGGGAGAGTTTTAAATCAGATAATTCTAGATGTTATCAGTCAAATAATAGATATCATGACAGCTGAGGATCGTGATAAAAGCAAAAGTGTGGTTGGTACCAAGTTGGTAGGAAAATTTCAATTGGTATCCGGTTGGTATCAATAGTGGTGTCAGAAACGCAGTGACTCATAGATGAACTTTTCATGATACTCTTGTTTCTCATGCTGAGCATTGCTCATGTGGGCTTAGAGTATGTGTTGAATAAATCTTTGATAGCTATATGTATTGTAAGAGGCGAATGGTGGATGAAGATGAATGAAGACTTAATGAGGAATCAAAGAATAGAGAATTGTTTTGAGAAGAGCTGTCAACAAACCCAAAGGGGGCTATTTTTGGGAAACAATACCTCAAGGTATCATAGAAGCATTTTTGAGATGATTTTTTATTTACAATGCAGGACTCCATGTTGTGTTTTTTAACAAAGTGAGTCTCAATGACTCAAACTGTTGACAAAGTGGATTTTACTGGAGAATGTGGAAAAGTGTTTTTGGCAAAAGGAGTTGTGATCTTGTGTTAAGGAGGTTTCTAATGTTGTATGCCAGGAATTTTTTAAATTCAGAAAATCAAAAAATTGGAAAAGGAAAAGTGGTGTCCAAGTCCAAAAGTGGCACGCAAGTGTGGTGCGCAAGTCCTAAAGTGGCGCGCAAGTATAATGTGAAAGTATGGCATGCAAGTGTGGCACGCAAGTCATATTTCAAGATCATCATATCAAAATATGACAAAGGAAAGAAAGAGGCGTGCAAGTCCTAAAGTGGCGTGAAAGTGTGGCGTGCTAGTGTGGCACGCAAGTCCTCAAAATTCCTACAAATAGATGGATACTCTCCTCATTTTTCAATGAGCACAACACTTAGAGAAAATCTGAGCGCTAAGAACGAAAGTGGAAGTGACGTGAATGTTCAGAGTGTACGCAAGTTTGGTGCGCAAGGGTACTGTGCAAGTGTGATCCGCTAGTTTAGGGTGAAAGTGTATCGTGCAAGTGTACCGCCCAAGTGTCTTGCACAAGTAGTGTGGAGCACAAGTTTAGCGTGCAAGTTTGGTGAATAAGTGTGGCGTGAAAGTCTGGCACGGAAGTTGGTTTTTCCACAATGAAGGCAGAGGTTGTGCACTAGTTAAAGGGGAACACAAGTCACCCTAGGGTTGCGTGAAGGTTATAAATTGCCCAGAACATCTATGGTAAAGTGCCATTCATCATTGGATGAAATTTGGACTTCAATAGAGCATCTACATACAGGGGAGGATGCATTCATTAGTGATGATGAAGAGACCTATAGGTCTATAAACTATGAGTGGATATTCTGAAGAAGTAGTGAGCTCACTTCAGTTGACAGAGTAGTCAGTTCTCAAATTGTGAGTGGTTGTAAACTAGGAGGGACAGTGAGTCCACTTCGAACTTGTAAACAGCAGTGCACTTATAGTGGAATTGGTATATCGGCACACTGACGGTGTATGCTCCTTGTACATAGCCCAGTGAGGGTGAACGAAGTAAAAATCATTGTGTCATGTGCATTCTTTAAGTTTTATTCATACTCTGTATTGGGATGGAGAGAGAAGATGTTTTTTTCTAACAGCAAAACAAGATCAAAAGGGGGAGTTGTGTTAATCTGTCATACCCTTATTCACCCCCCTCTCAGGGTATCTAGCCTAGTGGACCTAACATTTTTGAATAAAAAATCCTTTGAAAACATTTAATTAAAACATCTCATGATAATATTTAAAAACTACCTTTTTGAAATAAAATAAAAATAATGGTTTTCAACATAAAATACAAAAGATATTTGAAATAAAAAAAATTATCAATATTAAATAAAAGAAGTTATTCAATAGAAAGGTGGGAGAGAATCCATCTGCCTAAATTATGGTTATTGCAAAGGATCCAAGATGATTTAATGGATAAACCTCTTCTTCTCATTCCCTTAAGAAAACCCAAAATGATTTCATCATTATGAATGAATATATCCAATCATAGACCTCAATCTGTGTTTACAGGAGAGAAAAATCAAGGTTATCTTATATGAGAAAGAAAGAGGATATCCCTACCATTGATTCCATAACAAATAATCAAAGATTCATTATCCAAGGAGTCTAGATGTTAAAGATCATAAGAAACAAACTATGTTTTCTTTACGAGTTAAGAGGAGCAAAGAAATAACATATAAGAAAATACAGTCACTAGACATGGATAAACCTACTAATCCTAAGTTTTTTTTAGGATGTAAACTGGTACACTATGTCATAAGTTGACCATGGGTTACATAAATAAAAATCCTCATCTCCTCAGAAATTTTTCTAGAAACGCCCATTTTATAGCCTAAAATTATATTTTACGGTCAAAAAAGTTTTTATTTCCTGATTTTGTTTTTAGAATCTAGCCTGAACAGTTTAAATTTTGAAACTCCAATTTATATCATAAATTTCTCTTGTATGTTTTTTTAGTAGACATACTCCTTGATCTTCCCTTTTTATACTTCCAAACACTTCCATAAGCGGATCCAAACACTCCAAAGACAAGAAAATAAGTATAAAATAAGGATGCAACAAAAATTTTGGATTGTAAATAAACCCCATATATTTTCTTCTACTCAATTTATTTCATATTTTTTCATATATTATTTCATTTTTTCTCTCTTTGGTACTCATATCAATTGAAACAATTTGTTGAAGAGAGGCTGACATTATTCTTCCTTTTTAGTTAGGAACCCTTTTCCTCTATATCCATATTATTTATTTTAATTTAAGAATGGTATTTTCTATAATTAAATTATATATTAAAGTAAATTTATGTTAAATTTGGATTTATTTTTGAAATTATAAAAGCGAAATTTTTAGTGTTTTTTATACAAGTCTTATTTTACTTTCTATACAAAAGTTGGGGAAAATGTTTTCTTACATTTACCACATAACTACATTTTCCTGTTTTTATGACCATTATTAATTGTTAATATTCTTTTTCAAATAAAAATGTTTTTTAAAATAAAATTTTATTTCCATTATTCTCTAAAATGTTTATTTTTATATCAGATTAAAATGATATTGTTTTCATTATTGTTTTGAATAAGGATTTCATTTTACATAGGAATATTTTTATCGATTAATCAAAATTTTCTTAACTCATCAGAGTTTTTTAAAAAAATTCATTTATTTAAAATTATTTTAAAATAAATTTATTGAAATTATTCTTGAAAAATCATGAATAGTGTTTTAGAAGTGACTTTTAATATGTTTTTTGAAATAATGTCACAAAAGCATTAAGGGAAATTATTTTTAAATATTCACTTCAATTTTCAACTATATTTTAAAAAAGTCTTTAAATTATAATAAAACATTAATTTTTTATGAATTTATTTTCTCCTTTCATACCTTACTAATTTATGGTCTATACCTTATTTTTTTATATGGTTTGTTCTCTGTTTATTCAATTCCTTGAAGTTATGTTCTCTATCACTCTTCGTCTTTATTTTAACATTACTTTTCTCCTTAATTCCCATATTCTCTAGTACCATGGGCGTATTCAATATTATATATATATTAATAATTTTATATCCATTTAAATTTATTGTGTTAGTTTAAGGAAGTTTATAATGAATGTTATTTTATTGACTATGGAATATTGATATTCTACACCCGAAATTCAACATCGATATATATTGATCACCAAGGTATATTAATTATGTATTTTATTAATCATTAAATATATGGGGAATGAATATTACATGTTTAATGAAGGTTGTGGCCTAGAATTATATATCCCATTGATGCATCATGTGAGGTCTCGTGAGATAAAAACCTTGGATTCAATTATTATTTGGGTATTTGGTGTATTCTTACCCATTTATTGAAAGTGTCCTAGCTAACACATTAGAAAAATGAGAAATATTTCTAGAATAATGTATTCCATCATTAAGAAATTAATTATTATTGTTCATGTGATTACTATATTTTTATTATCTATTGTTATATTTTATTCTCATGTTATTTATTATATGTAATGTCTATTGATTATTTACTCTGGAATATTTCCATTTCCTTATATATCCATGATATGTTTCATTTTTTCCCGTTCCCTTACTGAGTATTGAGATCAACCTTTATTTTTTATCTTTTCCTTAGGGTACTAATAATGAATCTATGAATTATTTCAAGGAGGAATAGAAATGTTTTCATGAAGTTTATATGTTGTGTTTTTTGTTTCCAATGTAATATTGAAATCGTGTTTGTATTTGGTCATCCAATAATACTTAATTAATCAAATTTATGTGATGTGATATTTTATATCTTGTACCAATTTAATAAAATAAACACCATACATAGTTCATTAGAGTATAATTTATTAAAATTTGTGATAATGTGAGACTTAAAAGACTATAAGTTACATACAATGTTATTAATGTACCCTTTATTTTTGGGATCCTACCTAACTATAACTCCACTATTAAGCATGCTTATACTAGAGTAGTTTTTTTATTGTTGAACTACTTGTATATTTCTTCAGGTTTTTAGGATTTTTCACAAAGCATACTAAAAGAACATCTTTTTTTCTTTGGGGATAATCATTAGTCTAAAAAGTGACCCTTGTGAGTAATATGCTATAGTGTGTTGGGAAGGAAACTATGGAACTTTAGGAGACCCATGGGGTTAAATGACTAGGTTCATTGATCATTAAGGTAGATATGTGACAATAATCCACCATTTTCACCATCCTAGGGTGGTAATGTATTGGGTAGTCATGATCCTTAGTCAACTCTAACCATGCCCTTTGGATCATGTTCAACTCCTTCTCTGTGAATATATACATTATTCAATTATAATCAGTATATGTATCAACAAAATTCCACAAAGATAATTCCTCTATATTTCTAATTCAAATATTACCTCCATTAGATCCAAATTATTAATTGGATAGATTTTAAGAAAAAATGTAAATTGACATGAGGCATAAGCTACCACCGTGTCAATTTTCTTAAAGACACGCCCCAATCCAATCTTGTATGCATCATTATAAATAAGAAACCATTATCTATTATACTATAGTCTGTGTATGGGTATAGTGACCAACCTCCCCTTTATATCCATGAAACTATCGTTATATTCTTCTACATTGAGGAAATTTATTACCTTCCATGTTAACTTGGTTAGTGGATTTTAAAATCATAAGAATTTTCTCCTACAATATATATAGTATCAAACCAGTCCATGGAAAATATATATCATTATCAAATTTGTTTATTTGGATAATTATTCAATGAACTCCATCTTATATGGACCACATATATTCCATCTCCTAGGACAATTCATCCCAAGGATAATACTTTTTTTATCAATAATTATCATTTTCAAAATTTGGCATGCAGTTTATCATTTCTTAAGGTATTTGGAATTATCTAAAAATAATCTTTATGATATTACTTGATATTTTATTATATGATAATTAATTGTATAAATACTAAAAAAATTGATAAATGTATTATATAGTGAATTTATTCATCATATCTACATACATAGAGGGGTATTTACAAGTTTGAAAGGCATATGTATAAATTTGTAGTGCCCATATCTTATATAAAATATTACCTTGGGTAAATCCTCAATTTTAACCATTAATAGATAGTGTTTATATTTAATTTATATGTTTTTGAAATATTAATCCCCTAATATTTTATTGAATAAATCATAATTACAGGATGAAGGATACTTTTTCTTGATCGTGATCTTGTTAAGTTCAAGATATTTAATGTAGATATGAATTGTTCCATCCATTTTCCTATAAAAGTACATTAGTTCAACTAATGGTGAAGCCCTTGATCATATAAAACCCTTATCCAATTTCTCATGTAATTATTTCTTCAATTATACCAATTTGAATAGGTTTATTCCATAAATATTGACTGATATCATCATAGCACTAGGTATGAGTTATATTGAAAACTCATCCACACCACGAAGGGGAACGCCAAACAACTTTTTAGTAAATATATCAATATATTCTTTCACAGTTGGAATATTAAAAAAATTACGTTTCCCCCCTACCATTTCTGCTAAATATCCCTCGTTATTATATAATAATACCAATATAAGGTATGTTACTTCCATATACAATTCATAGTTAGCCTTGCGTCAGTTAATAATCATATGTTGATTTAGAATATGTAATCTGATTCCATAATCCTGTAAATTGATATGGGATATATGTATAGAGAGCCAATCCATGACCAAAATCACATCAAATTTAACAAAAGGGAGAATAACAAGATTTAAAAATATCTCATTTCTATAGACATCAGTTATAAAAGGATTATAAAATTAGTATGTGGTCAACATAACACTGGTATTTTTCATCGATAATACAATATTTAATAATTTCTATAGTGAACTAATAGTCATAGATACTTTTTAAGATATTAAGGAATTCCTAAAACATGGCTTAAATAAAATGTTTTCAATAATTATTATACCATTCTTCACCTTAATTTCCTGATTCGGCCTCAATTCCCTTACTTAAACCAAAATAGAGGGTGAAATAATAATATAATATATCTATAATGAATAATTATATAAAATGGAAAATCAATCCTAAGATGTATTAAACTACGAAACCTTCATTTCAACATATGACACTTTATGTTTAACCTATATCACTTTTGTTGAAGGATAAATTAATTTAATATTAATAACATTATTCTTAGTCTATAAAATTAACTAAACCCATATCGGGTACCAACTAATATGATCCATCCATAAAATGCATACATGTTACATCATTTTACATTAAATTTCATTATATATAACAATAAATAACAAACCATAATCTATAGGTTTATTATTTTTGGATATTATATAAAAAACTGACTTATTTTACAAAAAATCGTCAACAATTACCACAAATAATTTTCTCACATGATACCCTTCTAGACACATCATACATAATAATCATTTTCATTGCCTATTAAATGATAAAAAAATAATTATTGAGTAAATATTCTCATTAAGGATAGACATAAGTGATATTACTCAAGATCATAAGTGAGTATATGAAAACATGTGGGTTTGAGAAAAAAATCAAAGTATATGAAAATATTATAAGTAAATCATACCCAGTAAAATAAGGATAATAAATTAGGAATCCTAAAATATTTATTTTCGAATAACATAAGAAATGAGTAATATGAGTGTGAAAACATGAGACAATAATCATGATCCACAAAAACATAACATAGGATTATGTTATAACATAAAAATATAGAATAAAAAAAAGTATAAAAAATCATTTCCCCTAATATGGCTTGCTACGAGGATCGTTATCACATAGTTGATATAGTCCCCTAGCAGAATGGATTTGGTTCACTCCTCAGTACCTTAAATTTCATCTCAATAGATATAATTATGTTCCGAATGAATTAGAAGAATATATAATTTTGGTCCCACTCATCATATCCTAAAAATCATACATATGTGTTCCACGTGAATATGATCACATTTATAAATCAACCATAGCATAAATAACATATCATAAAGAAAGGGGTATCATAAAAAATTTCATAATCCATAATTGAAGCATCCGATGAAATAAAGTGGATGATTTTGTTAAAATATATCCATAATAAATCATAATAAAACTAAAGGATATTGACATAAATTAAAACTTCTTTAGAAAAATATTAAAAAAACTGTGGAAAATAATAAAAAACATCCTATGAATTTCTTATAACTTTTATTTGTAAAAGTAAATGATTTAAATATCAATGATTTTATAAAAATAAATAAAAAGTAATTATAAATTTATTTAAAGAAATAAAAAACATGAAATTGAAGCTTCATAATGAAAACCAAAGAAACTAGTGGGAGAAAGTAATCATTCGATAAACATTAAAATATATATTCTTTTCCCACATTTTTTAAAATAAATTCAATGTTAAAAGAAGTTTCCATAAGTAATCACATTCATAGGGATAAGTATATTCATAAAAGAATATGAAACAAATATAAATGGATGAAAAACATTTTAGATTGGAATGAATAGATATGTTTTGTTCTACATATAAGCTTCATACTAGGTGAATTATAAACCATTGGGATGGGAAGTGGTGAGAAGAAATATAAACCAAAAACAATAACTAGATGATAATAAAATGGATATTATTTTAGAGATAAATTGCATAAAATTTCCTCATATGGAAATGAAGATAAAAAAATCATTATTTTAATAAATTATTTAAAAAATAAAACTCTTACATTTACTCTTGACTCCCATGAAATTTAAAAACCCTATATTTCAATATGTATTTTTTTAATAAATTTAATGTTAATATCTTGTTTCAAAAGAAGAGAAAAACAAAAACATAAGTGTGATAAGTTAAAATAAAATATATCCATTAAAACATATACATAAAATTAAGGAACATGAGTAGAAGTGAATGAATTATAATATATATATTTATTCGTCATTTTATACAAATTTTCATTGTTCAATTCATTCTTAAAAATATAAATTAAAAAAAATTATTTTTATATCATGTACATTTTATTAGAAGACAATTTATATAATTTCTTACTGATTATTATAAAAATATATAATATTGATTGATTAGTAATTGTTTTATTTGGGTTTTATAAAAATTAGGAATGATAACATCTCATATTTTAAAAAGTGGTTTTTTTATAAACTAGTTTTCCATTATATTTTATGATTTTACATAATGGTTAAACTCATAAATTTTGGATCATGAATTAATAGAAAATCTAAATAATTTCTATATTCATCATGATATTATTATATTATGATAAATATTTGGGATTTTTTGAAAATATTGATTGTTTTGTAAAAAATACAATTTTTTACAAATGTCGTGACTTTTTTGAAATGTATAGTATACAAGCTTGTATTTCAAATTATTGAATAAATTATCTATAAAAAATATGTATTTTATACAAAATATTTAAAATTTAATAATATTTATTATATCTTACATACCTATGATTTAAATTTTTAAACTTATGTAAGACTATTCTCTTTTAAAAAAATAATAATTTATTATTTTAAAATTAATTTTTATCACTATTAGAAATTAGATCTAATAAAATTGAATTAAAATTTTTAATTTTATATTATGAATTTTTAATAAGGGCCATTTTTTAGGCATGAAAATGATTTACTTATGTAAAAACTATTTACAACGTTAAAACCAAAATGGTAAAAATGGTTTAATCAATGGGGTAAAAGGTCTAACATGTTTAAATTTTGTTTACAATAAATTTTTTTAGGTTTTTCATATTCAAAACCTAATAAAACCCATTATTTTATGGTTTTTTAGTTTTCTTATCTTGTGAAACATGTTCTCAATTTATATTAGGATGGAATATTTACAGGATATTCATTATCACCCCTTATAAAAGGGTATTCTCAAAACCCATTAAAGAAAACATTAAATTTTCCTTCCCAATATAAAATATTCCTTTCTTTTTCCCCTATAATTATATTTCACTTAATTATGATTTTTTACGTAGTATTTTTTCCTATGTCCTCCAATTCCGTGGAGACCTATAAGGGAAAACTCAAATTCTCAACATGAGTGACTGTCTTTCCCTAATTTCTTTTCTTTTATAGATTAGTTATCTAAATTTTATTTTATAATTACTATATAATGAAATTAATATTGTTTTTATACTTAATTTTATTATGATAATGAAATTATAATTTACCAACTTCCTTGTTTTACATTAATAAAAATTAAAATTTCATTCTTATATTTGTGCAGACAACTCACTCCATGAAGCAAAGCCTTCCATTTTTTCACCACCACCAATAAATGATTATTATAAGGAAGAAATTAATGAATAAATTTTGAAAAATATATTATAATTATTATTATAAAGATACAAATTATAATCCAAATTCATTCTATCTCATTCTTTTTTGAAATAAAAATGTTAATAGTATGTATATGTGGACTACCACCTCCGTGAAGTAAGTTATCTCATTTTTCATGTAGTTTATTTATTATTCATTAAAAATTAATAAAAATATAAATAAATAAATTAAAAATATAAAGATAATTTAATTATCCATCTATGATAATGATATTATTCCAAATGTAACTACTTTCATAACCATACTTACCCATCGATTATAAAATGTTTATGCTTGGGTCAGTCGAAACACCTAATTGAAAAATACAATAAAATAAAATATTTGATGACTCGAATAACTTAATTAATGGTATTATATGATATGAATAAGGAAATAATGGTTTTATTTTTTTCTATAATGGTAATATTAATATTAAACTTATTCACTAAGACACTGACATTTTTTCCTTAAAATCCCTAAAATATATTAATTGCAGCTTTAATTTTTAAGTATCATTACCAAAACTCCCATTGAATAAAGTTATAAAATTTAAATAATTATAAAGAATAAAATTTTATACCTTTTATTTTTTGGTATTAAGGAATTTTTAGAAACATAACTTACAAAACAAATTCAAAGGATTATAATTACTATCACCCGATGTCCAAAATATAAAATAACTTGCTAATATACATATAGTGAAAAATAATAAATTAATTTTATAAAAATTTATACATATTTATACAGCTATAAAATATGTTATAAATATATTTATATTCGTTTTATAAGAAATTTTTTCACTTTAGTGAATGTCAGGAATTAAGTTAAGGGGTTATTTTTCTCAAATTTAATTCCTTGAGTCATATTTTTTATTATACACCGTAATATCTTTAATATTATGTGATTACTACCTGATCAAATATCCTTTTCCAAATTAATTTAATTCATGGAGTTTTAATATCTATATCATTTTCTTTATTTGAATGTATTTTGATTTAAATGATACAAAAGTTGAATGGGTTTTTGATCACTCGCCTCCCTTCATTGAGTTATTATGATTCTTCATGAACTTGTTTCTTCCATGATTTGTTAAATACACCATAATATTTTATTTTATAATGCCTTATCATCCCATTTTGTGGAAATGAACTTTTAATTCAAATATTTTACTTTTATAAAATTTCTTTCTAAAGAATTATATCAATGTTAAGAATAATTTTTATCCTCTTTAATACGTTTTCCCTACTCTCTCCAAATTTTCCTTTCTACCAATGTTATTATTTATATTATTAAACCCAATTATGTGCTATTTTATGTGAAATTAAAATTAGAATTTTCTTATTTTGAAAATGAATATTTATTATCCCCTTTGATGTTGTGGGTTTTATTAAATATATTTTAATGGGTTTTCCTTCCTTGATCATTTTTTTATATTTCACTCATTATTTTCTTGAAATAAACATTATGTCTTTCCAAGATTTCGTTATTGAGGATCAATTTTAAAGGCAAATTTTACCAAAAAATTCACATCACCATTTCAAAATAGATATCCTTTTAATGCGACCCATAACTTATTATTTTATAACAATGTTAAAAACATTCTATAAAAACTATTTTATGGTTTCCATTCTATTTTTCTCTTTATCTAAAAGTGATTTATTTTCTTGGAAGTTATATTCCCTGAATTCCCCTCTAAATTATCATATAATATTTTTGGGGATTAAACGTTGTAAATCCATTCATACCTTTTTATTTGATAATCATTGAATATTTATTATTTTCCTTCAAATTTATTTCCTCTATGAACACTGTATATTTATTTCCTTTAATTGAAGGGTGTTAACTTATATGAAATGCATTAATTGATTATGGAAACTATTAACTAAATCATATTCCATTTATCTATACTTTGTACACTCTATATTCTCTATTATCTGGATGGAATGGTATTTACCTACAATGTTACTTAATATCTTTCGATACTCATTTATTTTCTATAGGTATGACATGTTATGATTATTGATGGAATTGTGAATGTTTTCATTATATGATTCCATTTTAAAATGATATGGAGCTCATTTCTTCCATGTATTCTATATAATAATATTTATTTTAAGTAGAACATGTAAGTATGAAATAATAATGGTTGGGTTCCTATATCTCCCTCAAATGGATTGGGTAAATATCAAGATATTTTTATATATGGGAATAATTTAGTTTCATACAACTTTGGGTGTAAGCATGTGACTCACAAATGTGATGTTTCCCTATGCTTATGTTGTGCCAAAATTATCAAAGTATTCTTTTTTTTTAAATCGAAGAATTTTAATGATGTATTCTTACATTACATAATTCCTTGAATAATTATTTTTGACCTATGTTTTTTTGGGTATAACTTTTATATGTATCATGTTTATACCAATATGCTCATTTTATGCTCACTTGTGAACTTTGATTGTTATCTATTGTGTTAACCCTTATTGAGCATCTGATCTCATAACTTTATTATATTTCCATTTCCTTAGTTTATAAATAAAATTAATACATATAATGTTCCTAGAATAGTATCTTTTGTAGATAAATTTTAGGAGATGCTGAGTACATGTTATTGATTTAAAAATTATCTTTTATAGTGGTAAAAATTTCAATTAGTTGAAATATAAAATGGTTTTATTATTTAATAATTTTTCCTTATTCCCTAAGAAATTATACCTCATGGTTTTTAGGAATTTATTATAATGGAATATTTTATTTATGTCTTTTAATTTCTATATAATCATTTATGGGTTGTCATTGATAGTATTGGAGAACATTATTTATAAATTTATAGGTTAGGATTGTTTTGTGGAAAATTTATGGGTTGATAAGTTAAGATTGATCATAATTTCAAAGTTATAGAAATCTATTTATATTATTTAAGTTAATATTGAATAATTTAGGGATTGGGATAAGATATTTTAGTGAAAATCATAGGTATAAGTCTAATGGATATGTCTAACGATAAGATAACATCATAAATGTTTTTCGTGAGGTAGAGATTGTGGGGATCTCCTAACAATTAAATCCATGTATGGATATACTAAACTGGATGTGGTTGTGATGTTGATTCACCTTGGGGTAATCACCCTAAAAATGGTTGGTTGAGTATCAAAAAAATCATCACTCTAGTGCATGATGGGTGAGCCTCAAATTACACACCTTTCTAGACACTCACCGGGAATATAATTCTAATTACATTTTATTTATAAGTCATTATAAAGGATTTATTATTTTAGGAATTAGGATAAGAAATATTATAAAACTCAACTAAAAAACCAAGAGTGATTTAAGTTCAACTAAAATTAAATTTAAATAATTTGTAAAAGTAAGACATTATGATGTCAATTTTTTTTATAATTATCTTGAAATATTTCTCTTATGATATCAATTGTTCATAACTCACATTAACTATATTTTTTAAAAAATTGAATAATCTCAAAGGAAAAAAGTTACCTATGGATGTCATGGAAAATATGAAGATACTTTAAATGAGAAACCTAAAAATATAAGATTATGGGTGAGAAATCTTGTGACTATGAAAAATATGTTATAATGAATTATGAATAAAACTATAAATATATTTTAGTTTTAAAACACCACAAAAAATATAGGAACATAGTCTCATGTAATTTTAGATGATTAAGATGATGATTTAAAAAATATTAAATTTCCTTTAAGTCAAAAATATGGTAAGAACTACCAAAGGGAATGCCTCAAATATACGAGAAGATGTTTTAGGTTTGTATAGTGAAGTAATAGAAAAACTAATTTTTGACTAAAATTGATAACCTCATTTGTAATACCCTATAATTTTATGGTATTTCTTCTTTTTTAAATAAATTTAACAACTTCAATAGCTTACACTTCACAGAACGCCAAGATTAAACAAACTCAAAAAATATTATTATTTTTACAGGACCATTATAACCTAACCATTAAATTAGATTGAATTAATTATATTAACTATATTTTGGAATATATAATTTTCCAACTCATGTTTATTCATTAATTATTTTTTTTTGAATATACACATAATTTTTAGTAAATTCATTTTGTTATTCAAATATATATTTTCTTCAAAAATAAACTTTTATTGCTTTTAAGAGATAATTAATATAATGAATTTTTAAAACTTTTAGAAAATTAATTATCAAAATTAATCTTTTTTTTGGAATAATTATTTCAAAATTATCATAGGGAAATTACTTTCAAATAATTTTAAAAAAGAATATTTTGGTTTAAAAAGTGAAAATACTATTTTTACGAAATAACATAACTTTTATAAAATAATAATTATATGACCAAGAATTAAATTTTATTAAACCTTCTTATTGATAAAATTTATTAAATTAATAACATAACGTGTAATATGTTACATTTTGAAACACATTCTTAGTAATTTTGAAAACCATGATCTTAACGATAAAAAAACTATTTTTATAAGTTAAACGTGTAACATATTTAGAATTGATTTTTATAATTTAAATAAATACATTAAAGTAAAATTTATTCCATATTTATAATTATTGTGTCCAAATTAGGTTAATAAGTCATTTTCATTTTTAGGAATAAAAAATAACCATGGAAAAAAATATTTACCATAGTGTAGGTAAAATAATTGAGTGGGTTAAAGTTAAAAGGTAAAAGATTAAAATACCTAAAAATGGAATTAAATTGTTTTTTAATGTGTTTATAAACATTAACCATTATTTAAAACATTAATTATATACAAAATTATTTGTAATTAATTCCACCTTAATGTGGTTGGATTTGAATATAAACTAATCATTATTTAATCACTTAAAAACATCATCCTCAAGTATAAATACCACTCATATCCACCCACATTCTCCTCACAATACTTTAATATTATAAAATATCTTCCAAAAAAACTCCTACCCACTCTCACCTTGTACAATTTTTTATGATCTCTCCCAAATATAGATTCTATGTTTCTTATGGGGTTCTTCATAGAGATGATATTCAAGAGGTAACTTTCTCCGACAACCTCTCTTAATTTCATTTCTTTTTCTACCTTATCTTTGACTCCATCATCCATAAACGAAAAATAAATATAGTATAATATATATAATTTAATTTTATATCTCTAAATTAATATCTTATATCGATCCCTTTTCTTATAACCACTTATTCAAAGAAATGAACCCATTGTTCAAATTATGGTGGTTAACCATCTCCGAGGATAATTATTATTTTTTACATTAACACCTTCAATATAGGTCATAAAAAGTATTCTTACAGATAAATATAATTTTAATAAATATATTATAACATATTTCATGATCTGGGACTAATATATATACCTAATATTAAATAATATGAAACTAGATCATAATGGTCGGAAAAACTGCCAAAATAAACAAACCATTTATCAATAATGTTCTATCAAATGAATCATACTGATTCTAGAAATAAAAATTATATATGGGACCATTAAAAATTCTATAAATTCATTAAAACATTTTAATTTCACTTCTGAAGTTTTATTTCCAATTTAACAGAAAATGCATAATTATACAAAAATAAACCAACTGTGAAACCGTGAAATGAACACACCCAGAATAAGGAAAACAAAGAATGGGTGGTAAGATGATATAGAATTATTATATAAGGTTTTATAATGGTTAATATGGTTTTTTAATGAATTAATTATATTATTTAAACCTTTATATAGTATTTTAAAGTATGAAAAACGAAAGGGAAGTGTGAGATAATGGTTTCTCGTCTCACTTTTACTTCTGTGAGATATATGCCTTAATTACCACTTATTTATTTTATGCGGTGTATATACTTCAATTTTATATGTTTTATCATGAATTTCATTATATTAACTTTAATAAATCTTTCATTTGATAATTATTAATTTTATAGGGCATACAATTTGACTGGTTACAAAGTGATAAAATATTCTTTAACTCAATTTCCAATATTTGGGTAAAACTTCTATTTCAATGATTATGTATGTCTAAGATTATATGTGAAATGACTTTTTATTATCTTATGTTTTATTGATGCTTATTTTATATTTATTTAAATATGATACACATAATTTATTCCTTTGATTAATAATCACTTCCTTGATATGATATTTATACGAGACTTTATTTTAAAAATTATATTTCTAAAATTACATTAAAACAATTTTTCCCTCCAAGTACATGTTTTATAAAATTGTTTCCAAAAATGTTTTTAATATTATATTATTATTTTTTAAAATTCATTTTTACACAGGTTTTAATTTTTAAAAAATGGTTTGAAATTATTTTTTTCTAAATGTGGTTTTTTGTTACATTATTAAAAAATATAGAAGGAATGTTTTTTTAACTTATATGGCATCAGATTATTCTCCTACCATAAATAGGATTTAATGATTTGATTCATCCTTTATAAAAATACAAGGTTATTTTCAATGATTTCTTTTCCCTTTATAATTTCATTACTCTGTAAAAAGAAATGATTTGAAAATGTATTTTTTTAATTATTATTTCAAGAGATATTTAAAATTCATTTCCATTCTTCGATAACATTATTTTTTGTTACTTATGATTTATTAGGGATATTATTCAAGGGTAATATCATTATTCCCTTTATATTCGGCATTTGTTTATGATGGTATGAAATTTATGATACCCATTTTTTTGGGTTATGATATGATGAATGATTTTTGTTCATGTGGCACACAAAATGTATGGTTTTAATTATGTGATATGTGTGGCATATATATCCTAATATTGAACTAGTTAAAGATTTATATCTCATGATAATATAATTGGAAATAAGTTGACGGGATTGATCCACTATGGAAAGAGGTGCGTCCAGCTCCACTCTGGGAAACAGGTGTGTGATGATCTATTATGTTGATGGTCTTGGTAGTTAACATTGACATATGATATGGTTTTATATATTAATGATGGTGCCATAATTTTATGAAATGATCTTATAGATCATGATTTATTTATGATTATTTCTCACTTTTACTGTATATACCACTCTAAAATTATATGGTTTATGGAATGAATCATTTTTATGATCTAAGACAGGTTGGGTATAGACTTTTTATGTTATGATCATTATAAAATTACCTTATTATTACTATATGCCTTCATAAGATCATGGATTTATATCTCCTATATTTATCCATACTGAGTATCTCATCTCACCCTTTCTTGTGTTTATTTTCCTTGGGATATGAATAAAGGTGTTACATGTGTTATGTCAAAATAGGTACTAGTTATAAAGGAATAATTAAAATATGATGTAGATGTTTTAGTAAACAATTTTTTTTGTTTCCAAGTTTCAAAAGGCACTAATCCCATATAGTTATAGTGTGGTTTTGTTATGTTATGTAATGAATATTCATCTATTGAGATATACTATTAATATATGAAATTAATGGGTCGTTATAGTTGGTATCGGAAGAAGATTTAGTTAACCTTTGGAAACTATGATGAGAAAACCATAGTAAGAACCCTAAGGCTATGTCTAGGTTACAAACCTATAGTTTTGGTAACGATCATTAATATCCTAGGATTAAACCTAATGTTTTATATATTAAAATTTTCTATGTAATTTATATTGATTTTTTGGATTCCCACTAGTATTATTGTTTCTCACACAATAATTTTTTGGGTTCTAGACAACAGATGGAACTGGGAGGATTATTATTAATGGTGAATGTGATATAAAATTGAATGATTATTATCATCAGAAACCAAATGAAATCGAAGTCAAAAGAAAAAACCATAATATTATTCCTAATCTTTAGTCTCATAATATGATCAATAATCTCAAAATTGGTCTTAACCCATATAATAAGAAAAAGATGAAGTTTCATAGTGACCACATAGGAAATAAAGTTTAATTTTATTTATTCAAAAGCATGTGGGAAGAGACATTAAGGACCATATTTTATAATAACTAGAAGTTGATTTGGGTTTGAAAAAAAACATATAATTTTAAATGAAAAATAAAAGGTTTATTTAACACAATTGATGAGAATAATGGTATTCTTAAGGAATCATTGAAAGATAAAATTTTAAAATATGGAATATATGTTCATTAGACAAATCAATTACCTATGGGTAAATCTCATGAAGAGAATAAGAACGTTATAATGAGTAAGTTTTGTATTTATAGTGATGAATAAATAAATAATTTCATAGTATATGGAAGAAGTGTAAAGGAATAAAACACCGAATCCTAGTTAATTATTTCAAAAGTAAGTGGAATGATTGAGTACCATTTATTAATCACTTTTCATTGATACTAGTTTCTCTCATGAGACTTACCAATGCATCGAGGAACTATAGCGGGCTCCTCCCATCCCTTACTAAGTCCAATTCATTCCTTATATGAAAATTTTGGAACATAATCCAAACATTTGTATTAAAACTATCACACGAAATGTCAATATTTTAACCACAACCTATGAATTGTATAAAAATAGCACATCCACAATAAAACATAACTCATTCAATACAATATGGAAGATTTTATTATAATAAACAATCCTCAATCAATAATAATGAAGGATATTGATATAAATGAAAATAACTAGTAAAACTATTGGAGAGAAATATCCCTTTTTCTTGAAAATATTTAAAATTATCACTATTTATCAAGAAGTCGTTTAAAATATATTTTTGAATCAATGTGTCCCATACCACTTTGAAACATTTAAAATGAATTTTAATTTTAAAACATTAATTTCCATATAAATAAATAATTAAAACTATTTATTAAAACATGGTCATTCATGAGAAATATTTAGAAGAATAAATCTTTAAAACATTTAAAATGATATTTTAGTTAGAGTTCATAACCAAATGAAAGACACTTGAATAAAAATAATTTAGTTAATCAAAACATTATAATATCATGATAATAAAGGTATTACTGATATACTATGTCAAAGTATAGTATATAAACAATATAAAAGTGACTTCGCACATAACAACAAAGATGTCTCAATGGAATGTAAACTAAGATGAAATCCATTATAAAGACTGTATCCTTAGGTTAAGGATAAATCAATGAAATAATTATGTGTGAAAAATATAAATACACTCAATATGATTGAATATTCTATGTAAATAAATCATAGTACATTCACACATATTCTTTTAAAAATAACAGCAATGACTTGGATGTTTAACTCAATGAATGGGAATTGTGTAAATATTACTCTTATAAAGATCATATCGATGACTTGAGAATTTATAAATGGAGTGATTATGTGTGTCAAAAGTATATCCACAAAAATGGGAGTGTAAGTTAATCCATAAATAATTAAATAGTTATTTTGCAAATAATCTTGGAGTTAAATAATCAATGATGTTTGCGTAAAACCCAGTGTGTGGAAATTGAAATTAGAAATTCCTTTATCGATTTGGTATGTTACGAAATATAAACTCCATAAAATAAGGATCATAAAATGAAATTGTAAATACCCATAAATTAAAGTATATTACACAAATAATACAATCATGGGTAGTACATACACCACACAGAAGGAAATAGTGTCAAATATAGCTTGAATATCACAAGAATAAAAAGTTAGATAAAAACCCCTTACCATGTTGTAATCAGTCTATTCGTATGACCAAAAGTTAAAAACCACTGAATTAATCATAGAATACCATTAATATAAATATATTGATAAAAATATATTTCATGTAGAAGTACAAAATACACCATATTCAATAAATAAGTGGTGAACAATAGAAATTTCAAGGAATTAAAAGTGAGATAAGAAACCCCTTACCTTGTACTTTTCCTTATTCGAGGGTATGTTATTCTATTTTATAATATTTAAATAATTTTTATTAAATTATACAAGAACCACATACATAATTATGATATCATATATTATCTTCTAATATTGCATTGTTAATAATATTTTATTAGTATCATTGTTTTGGGTGTTAACTAATTCGTTTTCCTTTGTATGTGTTGTTAAGTAAGTCATGTTTGCTATGGATAGGTTTTATTTGATTCAAATACAGAATTATATTAAGTTCTTAATCATTATTTTTAATCATAAAATGAAAATTATTCTCGAATGGTTATTATGGGGATTGAATCACATCGCATTCATAGAGTGGGTAATACGTACGTACGCATGAGAAACAATGTCATTCAATTAAAGGTGAGATCGTATTTAATTGTATTTTACATCATACATAATGAATAATTAACATGTTATATTTATTATTTAAATCAATTATAAATCATTATTATACCAATCCAAATAATTAAGTGTTGAATGACAACTACAACACGACGTGGTGATGGTAAGCTGTGCGTACGCACATATGTCAACATTGTCATTCATTGGATGGATAGAATAATGAATATGGTTGTACCAAATTTATAATAAAATCAAAATATGTATAAGGTAATGGAGGTGTTATTTTGTTATGGAAACAACAAAGAAAGAGGAAGTGGAAGAAGAAGATAACTTTGAAATAGGTGATGAAATTATTATATCTTCTTCGGGTTCTTCCTTTTCGATTTGATCAGAAGGGCTTCTTAGGTTGGATTTATGATCAAAGGAAGGCCACTAAGATGTAGTGACAATAGTTGGGAGGATATTTAGGCAGGTTTTGGCCGAACCAAATGGATTTTGAAGTGTGAAATTAAGAGAAGGGAAGTGCCCTTTTATAAGATAGTTGACGGTCAATTTAGGAAAACCTAGAAATATTATTTTATTATAAATTCATTTTCGGTTTCTAGTGTCTCAAAATGGATTTATTTCTAGGATAAGGTGGGTATGGATCTAAAAAATCTCATCCAATATGTTTTAGACAGTTTTTATGTCACCATATAAACCTTATCTTTTAGATTTATCTCTTAGTTAAATAGTTTAACTTTTCCCTTGTATTCTTGAATTATTATAATAAATTGTTATTAAACTTACTAAAAAACCCAGAGAATGCCAAAGGGTTAATTATTGATATATCTAACCTTATATAAGTCCTTTTTCCGAACCTTATATTTTTAGGAATATTATATCAATTACTAATATAACTTTTGTTTTAAAAACTCATTTATGTCAATTTTGAAACTATTTGGTATTTGATTTTTTTGAAAGTCCTAATAACTTGATTACATAAAATAAAATTTATTTAATAAACCCTAACATGTATTATTAACCTAGAAAATTAGTTTAATTCATTAGAAGTCTCAATTTACATTAGTTGTTATATTTATAATATCAATTATTTTTATATTTCATTAATAAGGTAATTACTACATCATCATTGTGTCATAATTAAATTTAATAATATAATGTCTAATAATTATAAATAAAATAATATTATGTAGGAAATATTTATATCTTTCTAACTAATATTTATAGTCGAATTTATGTTATGTATAACCCTATATTAAAAATTGTTTAGTTATTAAACATTGAATTTAACACTTTTAACTCTTCTTTAAACAAAATAATAATAAATGTCATAATCTAATCCAAGTGGAGAAAAAGGATCATATTTTATTCCTAAGGTTGGTTTTGGTTGAAATTAAATTATCCGATAGAATTAGGACATGTGTTAGTGTAATTATAATATCATTTTTACCTTTATTTACCCTATTTAATTTTAACTGTGGAAAATAAAAGTCAAAAGTTACAATTCACCAAAAATTATTTTCATCCTATTGAACCACATTTTACTTACTGATATCTATCATGCCTCTTGTATTTTTTAAATTCATTCCACAGAAGTTGTAAAATTAGGTTTTATGCAAATTTGCTTACGTTCCTAGAAGGTGGGTAAAAGACGTTAAACATTTCCAAAAACATTTATACATCTAATTTTATTATAAAATCACTCCAATAAATTAAATTAAATTAATATATATATTATGTATCTATTTTGACATAAATTTAAATGAAATAAATAATTATTTAAATAAAAATTTGGATTTAAAACAATAATGTAGTGTTTTAACTATTCATCAAAAAATGAATGTTTTCAGAAAAATACCAAAAATTAACCCTAAGATAATTTTACTATTCAGAATTCAAAAACATATACTATTTTACCAAATTCAAATCATAGAAGTTGAATTAATTAATTTAAAATTAATTTCTATTGTCCGAACTAAAAAAGTGAGTTTTTAAAAAGTAAAAACTATCAAAAGATTGACATGTGTTTATGTCAAATTTAAATGTGAAATTACATATAATGACCAACATTGTATTAAATGATAAAATATACAATCTAATTATACTTACAAAACATTCAGATTTATAATTTAACACTATAAATTATTTTGATTAAAAAAGTTTTTTTCAATTAAAATTTAGTATTTTTCATTATTCACCAAAATATGAAAGTTATCAGAAAAATATACAAAAAATTATCAAAAATAAATTTTTATGTACCAATTAAAAAGAAGAAGTTTATTTTGTAAAATTAAATATATAAAAGTTTCAAATATTGGATTTAAAAAGGGTTCTCTATTAAAAGGTGGTAAAATTGTATTTCCTGAAAAATACATCCTTTATCTGAAAAATTGAATTTGTTCTTTTATTATGTCTATGAAACACATAATATGGATGTAAAAATTATATGGAGTATATATAATTCAAAATTTATTTAATATTATTCATAACTCCATTTTGAACGGAATGTTTGGTAAGTCGTGGTGCGCTCGAACTCAGTGTTGCGTGTAACACAAGCTATTGAATTACTTTAAAGAAAATAACTTACTATGAATTCTTGGGGTGTTACATTCATCCCCTATTTTGGAAATTTCATCCTCACAATTTTAAAATTGGGCTTGGGAACTTCATTGAAAGTCCCACATCAGAAAAATAGTCAATAAAACTATCACTTTAAACGAAAGAAAGAGAATTACAAAGGTCGCCCGAGATAACCCATACTAGGATTCCATGTAGGAAAACATGGATATGGAATATAAAATAAGTGTAATGTTCAGAGGGAGAGTGATAGAAAACATGACCAGTAGAATGTTAAAAACAAGAAAACCGCAAACTTGTGATAGGAAAATAGTCATTAGTTTCCCAGTAAGAAAATTAAACCGACAACGTTTTTTGTTTTAAGTTCCATTTCATAAAGTTGAGGAATTAGTTTATGAGATTGAAAAAGAACATAAAGAGATATACTTAAAATTTATGTAGAGTTTAATCCTTTAATAAATTTCTACCACTAACTCATCATTTTCAAAAGAATGAGTATTCAAGATGATTTGGTCACACCTGAAGTGCTAGAATCAAATTCTAGAAAACCACATGATCCAATAAGGATAAACTATATATTTCCCTTGTATTTAGAGATTAACCAAATACAAAACGGTTAGTACAAGATCAGATGATCCCCAAAAAGGATAATCTCTTAGAGAAATATATACTAATCTTAATTTCTAAAATTAAAACAAAAATACCGAAAGTTCAATAAATACCATTCAATAAAAAATTTTCCTTCAAATCCTTCAATATAAACCAAACTAATATTGAAACTCAAAACTCAAAAGAATTTGATTATGTAGTCTTCCATGTTAAATTTTATCTCCAAATAACATCGACTAATATTAAAGTCACAATCATAAAAGTAATTAACCTAATCGCTTATTGTCTATGATAGGTTAATCATTTCCATAAAAACCCAAATCACTATTAATCCACAATAAAAACATAGATAAAAATTCCCAATTACTCCTCAAATTAAATACCATAGTATTCTATTTTCCTTATTCATAGTGTTCCCAATAGAGTGAACGTCTTCCAAAATAACATTTATCACTTAATCACCCAATCATTTTCCTATACTAAGGATATCTATTTGACCAGACAAAAGTTTCCAAATCCATTTATTATTGATCAATAAAATCATTTAACTAAAAAGAATTAGTCACACTAACCAGGGAATTCATGTAGTCCAGTGGTAGGTGATAAATCCCAATTGCACTCTGGTTGTGGGTTCGATTCCCGTAGATTTGTCCGACGTGATAGATTATCCCATGGTTTGTGTGTTGTCCTTATTCAAAAACTATATTTTATAACATTACTCAAATGAGATTAATTCCTCAAAATAACTATAACATAATTTAGCGCCAAACGTTATCTCATACCTCACATTTTTCTCCCAAAAATTAATAACTTTTAATTGCCTCAAATTCAGGGATCATATAAACCCAAATGGTTCTTTATAACTATATTCACAAAATAAAAGATGATTCTTCTTCAAATAGCATTTTCACATAACAAACTTCATGGTTACACATACAAGGGAAAAGACTTCCAATGTAATCCAATACTTTTAAACATTTCTTAATCCATTTATTTCCACATAGGTTCTTCCTTGACTTAGAGGTTATCTTATAGAATAGGGCATTGACTCGTGTAATGCCAGGGTCCATTAAATTTACTGAAAATGGATGTAATTTTATTCTTAGGATCGTTTTTATTTTCTTTTATAGTACTCTTAATTTTTTCTCAGCAATTATTTACTTCATGTCCTCCTTTCCCATACATAATGCATTTCTTTGTTCCATTAAAACACTTTCCCAGGTGTCTCCTTCCACATTTCTAGCATGACAGAAATTGAGAATTCTTTTCTCCACAGTTTCCACTACTTGAGATCTTATCATTCACTAAATTTATCTTCTTTTTTGAGTCCATAAGTTGGTTAATATATAATATGTTGATCATATTTTTGGAAAAATGTATCATCATAAACATGATATCTTCTATGCCTATCAACATTCCATTTCATTGATCATTTCCACCATTGTTCCCGCCTTGTAAATCATGTTCAATGTTACTATGACTTCCTTGAAATCTAGACACTTGCTAACACAAGAAATCATAGTGTGAGTCATAAAATCATTTATAGAATATAATGAAACCTTATTTTCAATATAAAACACCTTAGGATTAACCAATGTTATTTATTATATTCTTATATTAAAATCCATTAAATTGGTTTGTAAATAAAATGTGAATTATCCTAAGAATGTCCCTTGAAAGTGTCATAACCAATAGTGCAATATGGCCCATTGTCGTGTACCGGGATACCCTGGGTCAAGCCCAAAACTCCTTGTCAGATTATTCACTCCTACGTACATCTATGCTAGAGCCTCCTCTACCTGCTCATATCCAGATAGAGATGTATTTCTTGGAAAACCCACATAATATTTACATTACCAAAATTTTTTGATGTTATTCTGTACTAATCCTCAAATTCTATCTTAGGTTAGTGTTTTCTAATCAGAGTTTTTCTAAATCTGGCTTCCAAGGTTTGTACTAAACTTCCTCTGATACCAACTATAATTCCCCGACCCCAGTTACCTAGAATCGGTGCATTATTACATAACATTATCATGATACAAGGAATCATTTCCCAAAAGACCCATCGGTTTAATATCCCTGTAAGTACTAAATACATATATAATATTTACATTACATCATGAAATAAAAAACAATAACATTTTTTCCCCTTTGAACACTCTTATATCCCTTAGCATATTATTGAAGGTTAATCGTAATATACTTCTTTACATCCAAGAAAAAATAAGATATAATAAAGGGGTGAGATCAGATTCTCAGTAAGGATAACAATATAGTGGAAACTATAATAAATAAGAATAAACATTTAGGGCAATGAATAAGACTAAAAAATATGACTTTTAAACATAAGCTTCAAAAAAATATGGAAAGCATAAATCAAATAATTCCATTTACTTATTCACACGGATATTCTACAAGTTGAATAATAACCTGTAACATCAATAGCCAATTTCATAATGATGGAATGCATAATTCCGGACATCATAACCACATAGTCAAGGCCTCATTCCAAGAACAAAAATAATATTTTTTCAAGGCCTTGTGCTAAGATACTAGTCTATCCCATGAGACCTACCAATGCATCAACGAGATATAGATGACTCCACCAGTCACATACTAAGTCCAATTTATTCCTCATCTGAAAAGTATGAAACATAATCTAAACATTCATATTAAAACTAGCATACAAAATGTCAATATTTTAACCGTAAACCATGAATGGTATAAAAGTATCACATCCACAATCAAACATAACTCATTCTGTACAATATAGAAGATTTTATTATAATAAACCAGTCCCAATCAAGAATAATGAAGGATATTGACATAGATGAAAATAACCAGTAAAACTACTTGAGAGAAATATCATTTTTCTAGAAAACATTTAAAAGAATAACTATTTATCAAGAAGATGTTTAAAAGATATTTTTGAATCTAAGTGTCCCATACCATTTTGAAAATTTTAAAATGAATTATAATTTTAAAACATTCATGTTCATATAAATAAATCCTTAAAACTATTTATTAAAACATTGACATTAATAAGAAATATTTAGAAAAATAAATCTTTAAAACATTTTAAATTATATTTTAGTTAGAGTTCCTAACCAAATGAAAGCTTCATGAATAAAATAATTGAGGTAATAATAACCTTATCATATCATGAGAATAAAGGGTTTCAAGATATAATATTTCAAAATATAGTATATAAAACATATAAAAGTGAATTGGCGCAAAACAACAAGTAAGTCTCAATGGAATATAAATTAAGATGAAATCCCTTATAAAGACCATATCCTTAGGTTAAAGATAAATCAATGACATAATTATGTTTGAATAATATAAATACACTCAATATGATTGGATATTCAGTGTAAATCAATCAGAGTACATTCATACGTATTCTTGTAAAAACAACACCATTTACTTGGATGTTTAACTCAATGAATGGAAATTGAGTTAAGATTACTCTTATCAAGTTCATATCAATGAATTGAGAATTTATCAATGGATTGATTATGTGTATAACAAGTATATCCACACAAAGGAGAGTGGAAATTACCACAAAAATAAATAAATAGTGATTTCACAGATAATCTTGGAGTAAAATAATCAATGATGTGTGCGTAAAACCCAAATAAGTAGAAATTGAAATTAGAAATTCCCTTACTGATTTGGTAACATACGAAATATACACCCTGTGAAAGAAGGATCATAAAATTATGTTGTAAATACCAATAAATTAAATTATATTACACAAATAATATAATCATGGGAAGTACATACACCACACCAAACGAAATAGTGGAAAATATAGCATGAATCTCACGGGAATAAAAAGTGAGATGAAAACCCCTTACCACATTGTAATCAATCAAGTCATATGACCAAAAGTTAATAAACACCAGGTTAATTATATAATACCAGGAATATAAAGATAATCGTGATAATATATATCAAATGGAAGTACACAATACACCACATTCAATAAATAAGTGGTGAATAATGGATATCTCTCAGAATTAAAAATGATATAAGAAACCCCTACCTTGTACATTTCCTTAGTCAAGGGTATGATAACCTCCTTTATAATAGTTAAATCATTGTTATTAAATTATAAAATACCCACATACATAGATATGATATCATATATGATCTTTTAATATTTCTTTGTAAATAATATTTTAGTAGTGTCATTGTTTCAGGTGTTAACTGATTTGTTTTCCTTTATATGTTTTGTTACATAAGTCATGTTCGTTATGGATAGGATGTATTTGATTAATACCTAGAATTATATTAAGTACTTAAAAATTATTTTTAATCATAAAATTAAAATTATTCTCCAATGGTTATGATGAGGAATGAATCGCATCGTGTTCATGGAGACGGTAATCCGTACGTACACACGTGTGAAAATATCATTCAATTGATGGTGAGATCGTATATAATTGGATTTTATATCATATATAGGGAATAATTAACATGTTATATTTATTATTTACATAAATTATACATCATCATTATAACCATCCAAATAATGAAGTGTGGAATAACAACTACACCATGATGTGGAGACGGTAAGCCGTACGTTCCCACGTATTGTGACTATTCCATTCATAGGATGGGTAGAATAATTAATATGGTTGTACCATATTTATAATAACATAATATTATGTAGAAGTTAATGGATTTATTATTTTGGTATGGAAACGACAAAGAAATAGGAAGTGGAAGAAGAAGATAACTTTGAAATAGGTGATGAAATTATTATCTTTTATCCGGGTGCTTCCTTTTTTATTTGATAAAAATGGCTCTTTAGGTTGGATTTTTGATCAAATTAAGTCATCTACAATGTAGGGAAAGTAGTTGGGAGGATATTTGGGCAGGTTTTGGCTGATCCAAATGGCTTTGGAGGTGTGAAATTAAGAGAATGGGAAGTACCCTTTTATAAGAGAGGTGAGGGTCACTTTACGAAAACCTAGAAATATTATTTTATTATAAATTTATTTTTGGTTTCTAATGGATCAAAATGGATTTATTTAGATTATAAGGTGAGTATGGGTAGAAAAACTTTCAACATATAGGTTTTATACCGGTTTAGGTCACCATAATAATCTTATCTTTTAGATTTAACTCGTTGTTAAATAATTTAACATTTACCATGTATTCTTGAATTATTATAATAAATGGTAAATAAATTTACTATAAAAAACAAAGTGAACCCCAAGTGGTTCATTATTGATATATATAACCTTATCTAATTCCTTTGGCTGATACTTATATTTCTATGAATTTTATATCAATTAATAATATAGTATTTGTTTTAAAAACACATTTATGTCAATTTTGACACTATTTGGTATTTGATTTTTTTTTTAGTCTTAAAAACTCGATTAATTAAAATAAAATATATTTAATCCACCTTAACATGTCAAATTAACCTATAAAATTAATTTAATTCATTAAAAGTCTCAATTTTCATTTATTTGGATATTTATAATATCAATTATTTTAAAATTTCAATAATAAGGTAATTATTTCATCATCATTGTGTTATAATTAAATTTAATTATATAATGTATAAAAATTATATATAAAAAAAATTAGTAAATATTTTTATATTTCTAGTTAATATTTCTAGTCGAATTTATCTGGTGTATAACCCTATATTAAATATTGTTTTGTTATTAAACTTTGAATTTAACACTTTTATCTCATCTCTAAATAAAATAATAATAAATATCCTAATCTAATAAAAGTTATAAGGCCCCAGCCTTAAACCTTACTTAATCTTGAGTTATTACAAGATTACACATTGAGGATCTTATTAGGTTTAGAGTTTTAGAGAATTAGATCATGAAACTTGCATTACATTCCACATTTAAACAAAGTGGTTACATAAAAGACAGTATTCATTCATCCCATCAACGGGAACATATTTAAAATATAACACGGATTCTTTCTTGACACATCCTTGAAACTATCATCACATCATGTACCTTTCCCTTGACCTGTGAAAAACATTTCAAAAACTTGGGATGAGCATAAAATGCTCAGTAAAAGTTATAAAAATATGGAAAGGAAACATGAGTTCATATATACATTAGAATGAAATCACACTTTACCCATAAAACATAGGCATATCAAATCATGAATAAATCATAGAAAACATAAGACATAAAGTTAACTTGAGGCATTAATAACATTCTTACGTAGGGAGTAACCCTCTTGGTTATGGTTGGAATACCCATCACAGTATATTCCCTAAATCTCTTCGGAGAAACCTTAATGTTTCACTCCTTCGCGTTACCCAATGCATTGGAGAGCTATATCGGGCTCACCCACCCTTAGTTTATCACAAAACCACCCATTTCCATAACAATTCCCAAGAACCATAACATAAATGTATCACATAAAACATGCATAAAGGAAACATAACATTTCCACATTTCAATCACAATATAACATTTTAGTATATTGAAATAATGAATCCATTCAAAAAGAAACCATTTCCAAAACCATTTAAAACATTTAATAAAGAGATTTTTGAATCAAAGTTTCCCATACCACCTTGAAGATTAAAATTTTAAACCATTAATATCCATATAAATAAATCCTTAAAACCATTTTGAAAACATGGATATTAATAAGAAAAAATGATTAAAACATTTAAAACGATATTTTGGTTAATGGGGTTTTACCAAAATTAGAGACACTTGAATACAATAATTGAGGAATAACATTTAGTCAGAACTTTATAATATCATGAGAATAAATGGATTCATGATATAATACTCCAAAGGATAGTATATACACCATATAAGAGTGAATTGGTGCATAATAACAATGAACCCTCAATAGAAATGTCAAATGTGATGAAATCCCTTATAAAGAAGGTATCCTTAAATTAAGGACAAATCAATCTCAAACATATGTGTGACAAATATAAATACACCCAATATAAGTGGATATTAAGTGTAAAACAATAAAAGTTCATTCACACATATTCAACGGATGACATATTCAATGACTACATGTTGAACCCAAAGAAATCAAAATTGGGTTAAAAAGTTCCCTTGACAGCCTAACGGCATCACATCAAAATGAGTTGATGAGAGATAAAAAGTGTATCTCATCACTTGGACATAAAATTTACATCAATAAGGATATATGAGAATATATCCCAATATAACAATGTGTAAATTAAAAGACCCAACAAAAGAAGTCTTTTAAAAAAGAGGAGGGTGAAAGGTTCCCTTACCGACTTGGGTATTTTTCAAAACATACACCCCATGAAAGAAGGACAATAGATCATTGATGTAAATACTCATAAACGAAAGTATATTACACAAAGAGTATAATAATGGGCAGTACATACACCACTCAATGGAATTTGTGGCAAATGTAGCATAAATCTCACGGGAATAAAAGTGAGATGAAAAATCCCTTACGAAAACTCGGCAGCCTAACGGCGCCACATAAAACTTCTGAATATGGATTGATGAGATCAAATAGGGTATGTCATCACATTAAAATAAAATGTACAGAAATAAGAATATAAAAGGACATCCCCCAAAATTACAAAGATGAGCTTAAAAGAAGTGACATAAAGGAGAGTACTTAAAAAGAAAGAGAGAGGTTAGATCTCTTACGAAAGTTCGGCAGCCTAACGGCGCCACTCAAAACTTTCAAAATGGATTGATGAGAGAGAATAGGGTCTCTCATCACATGAACATAAAAATTACAGTAAGTTTAATAAAAAAAATCATCCCAATGACAATAAATATGAGCTTTAAAAGGAATGACATAAAAGTGTGTACTTAAAAAGAAAGAGAGGAGTAGGATCCCTTACGAAAATTTGGCAGCCTAACGGCGCCACTTAAAACTTCCAAAAATGGATTGATGAGAGAGAATAGGGTCTATCATCACATCAAAATAAAGTTTACAGAAAGAGGAATATAAAATAACATCCCCCAACATAACAAAGAGGATCTTAAAATAAGTGACAAAAAGGAGAGTACTTAAAAAGAAAGAGAGAAGTTATATCTCTTATGAAAATTCGGCAGCCTAACGGCGCCACTCAAAACTTCAAAAATGGATTGATGAGAGAGAATAGGGTCTCTCATCACATGAAAATAAAAATTAAAGTAATATTAATATAAAATAACATCCCAATAACAATAAATATGAGCTTTAAAAGGAATGACATAAAAGAGTGTACTTAAAAAGAAAGAGAGGTGTAGGATCCCTTACCTCGGGTCCGACTTGACTCGATCGTTCTTAAATCTCTGAATAATAAACTTGAGTTAATTTATACTTCCTTAAGAACATTTTTCAAGTTATTTATTCCTTTTATATAACTTATTAACATGTCATAATCATTATGTAATCATTTAAGTTAATAGTATTTGTTTTGCTGATATTTGGTTCTTAAGTCGAAAGTGGACTTCTTACAATTACATGTTGTTCGTGTGGCCAAATGTTTATTATATCCAGAATTTTATTCATGATTTAGATATCATATATGTCATATATATCCAGTACATGCATGCATTTATAACATTACATAATCATTTAGAGGTAAGAAATGAAATGCACCGTTCATGGAGACGGTAAGCTGTACGTACGCATGAACGCTACTTTCATTTCAATTTCATATTTTATAGAATGGAATAATAATGATATAAATGTATATTATAATTCAAGTATAATATCATATATAATATCATAGTTCCATCCTTTATACGTCCCACATATGGTATTTAACGAATCAAATCACTTTGAGGGGGCGGTAGTCCGCACTTCCTTAAATGAAGATATCGCGTTTACCCATAATGGAAACCATAAAGGTATGCCCAAAATGAAAAAAACAGAAGCCTAAGGAAAACATAAACATATTATATATCATATATAAAAATAGTGACATCATAATGGCCACCTTTGAAGGTGTTAAATGAGTATTGAACAATCATCGTTTCGGGAGGCAGAATTTCGCCATCCACGGAAACCGTATGTTCTTTAACCATTTGATGTAGTTGTGTGAGAGTGTAGCTCGAATAAATATTATAACAACATACTAGTATATTTAAGATACTGGTTTTGTTACAAAATAAATAAATAAAAAGAGTTTAGGGGGTTGGAGAAGCAAAATAAAACAAATGAACATGAGAGAATGAATTACCTTTAAAAGTGTAACTCCTTTTAATTTGAGCCTAAAGGCTTCCTTTGAAAAGATTCTGCCCAAAGGGAATCCTCTAGGATGAAGAGAGGGATGTGGAGAGAGTAAATGGGCAGGGGTTGGCCGAGCCAAAGGCTTGAGGAGTGTGGGAAAAGAGGTAGAGGTGGGGGCATTTTATAAGAGGAGAGGAGGGGCACTTTTGGAAAGTAAGAAATATTACTTTATTTGAAAATGTGTTTCGGTTTCAAAAGGTTCCACATTGATATAATTAGTGGATAAGGTGTTAAGGGTTCGAAATCCACCCATCCAATAAGTTTTGGAAAAGTGTATTTTATAGATTTTACATTATCTTTCCATTTTATTTAAATCGTTAAATAATGAGGTCATCGCTGCATCATCATGATGTCATAAATAATTTAATTTATTTAGTGTCTAAAAATTATAAATAAATAATATGATGTATGAAATCTTTTTATATTTCTAATGACTATTTATAATAAAAAATCTGATCTTTATAACCCCATGTAAAAATTGTTTTCGTAAAACATATGATGTTTGTGTCATTTTTACTTTTACATTAAATAAAAAGTTATTTATGACATTTCCCAACCAAAGTAGCTCCATGGGGTCCTCAAGTTGACCCATGGCTTGTCTTGGTCGGCCATGACACAACCAATGAGGGTAGGACATGTTTCAAGCTCATCTTATTTTTTTAAAGCATTATTTTTACCTTAAACTACACTAATTACCACTAATCGCAATTAAAAACTTAATAAGTTACTATTCACCAAAAAATTATTTTTATCCCATTGAACCACATTTTACTTCTTAATGACAACCATGTATGTCGTATTTTTGAAATTCAAAACGCAAAGATGGAAAATTTTCATTTAAACGGAAAAATCAGTTTTTATAAGTACCACTTAGTGGTTTCACTATTCATCAAAAATTGAAGTTTTTCAGAAAAATCCCAAAAATTCACCATAAGATATATTTGATATTCCGAATTCAAAAATGTAGTCTATTTTAAAAAATTCAAAACATATAAGTCAGATTAATTAATTTAATAATTAATTCCCGCTGTCAGAGCAAATAGCGTGTTTTTATGAAACAATAAGTATCAAAAGATTGACACTGGTAAGTCTCATTTCAAAGTGAAATTAATTCCAACGACCACTATTGGATTTAATGGTAAAAATATATTCTAATTTCACTTTAAAACCAATTCAAAATATATCTAATCATATAAATAAATTAGATTAAAAAGAGGTTTTGAATTAAAATACAACATTTTACACTATTCATTAACAAAATGAACTTTATCGTAAAGATACCAAAAATTTACACAAAGTAAATTTTGATGTCCCTATTCTTAATAAGAGTTTTATTTGGTCCAAAAGAATGTTTAAGAGTTAACAAAACTCTATTTAATGATGGTTCAACATCAAAAGGTGATAAGTGAACCTTTTGGGATAACTAGGGCATATGCGCCTAAAATTGAATTCTTTCCGTATTTTAAGCCTCTATCCTTTATTGGATAAATGTAAAAACATTTAAAAACATATATAATCATATTTTAGTTATTTCTATCCACTCCCGCCATTACAACGGCTAAATGTTAACTACCATTTAAAATAATATTATTTTATTATTAGAGTGCAACGTAAGATTCCCAAAAACTCGTTGTTGCGTATTGGGTACGCCATCGAGTATAGCATCCCCTTTAAAGTAATATTAATGTTTGATTCACAAATATGGGTAAATATAAAGATTTCATATTCTTTATTTACCTGGGGTGTTACATCCTTCCCCCCTTTTGGGAATTGCGTCCTCGCAATTTTAAAATTGGGCTTGGAAACATCCTTGAAAGTCCCACATCGGAACAAGAGTCGGTAAAACAATCACTTAAAAATAAAGAAAGATAAGTACAAAGGTCACCCAAGTTAACCCATAATAGGATTCCGTGTAGGAAAACATGGACATGGAAGAAAAAGAAAAGGGTCGTGTTCTGATGGAGAGTGATAGAAAACATGTTTAGGAGAAAGTTAACCATGAGAAAATCACAAACTTGTGATGGGTTAAACGGTATTCGATTCTCCAGTAGGAAAAGTTAATAGACAAAGTTTTTGTTTTAAGCTACTTTTTATTGAGAAATTTATTCATAAGTAAACATAATCACTTATCATGTTGACTTTCAACTTTTACTAGATTCTTTAATCAAACTCATATTTTTTTCCAAAAGATGAGTATTTAGGGAGACTTGTTCGCATTAAGAGTTCTATAATCAACTTCTAGAGAATCACCTAATCCACAAAAGAGAACTATACAATTCTCATGTCTTCAAACCTTAACCAAAACTAAAACCAAAAATGTTTCTACAAGATCAGATAATCCAGAAAAGGATAACCCTTTAAAAAGAAAATCTATGCTTAATCTCCAAAATTTTTCCAACAAAACCCAAAGTTCAATGAAGACCATTAGATAAACAATTTGTCCATAAAATTCTTAAACGTAAACCAAACTAAGGTTGAAACCCAAGTATTTTAAGGATTTAGTCACATAGTCTTCCATGTTAAATCGTAACATTTATCTCCAAACAACATCAGTTTCTCCTAAAGCCTCATATTGAAAAGTAATTATCCTAATCACATATCCTCCATGATAGGTTAATCATTTTCATAAATAACCCAAAATCAAATTACTCTTAATTCATAAAATCATATAACTAGAATGAATCAGTTAAACTAACCAGGGACTTCACGTAGTCCAGTGGTAGGCGATAAATACCAGTTGCACTTTGGTTGTGGGTTCGATTCCCGCAGCTTTGTCCGACGCGACGGGATGTCACACGGTCTGCGTGTTTTCCTTTTTCCAAAACTATATAATTCTTAAAACATTCCCCAAAATGAGATAAAATCTTCAAAATAATCATAACATATTTTATCCTCAAGTTTATCTCATTCCTTTCATTTTCCATCATATCATAGAGTAACCCATAATTACATAAAAAGTAAGGATCATATAAACCCTAATGGTTACCTTTTGAATTATTACCTGAACTTCCACATAGATTGGTCATCTCGTACATGATGCATTATAGAACATTCCAAGGTTCAAGTAGTTGATCATGACTCCTTGATATTTGGTTTAGAACAACCATGAGTTTCCTCATTGAATCCTCCATTTTATCTAGTCTCTTAATCAGAGAACCACCACAGTTTCCTTCAAACCTGTTGTCTCTTTGGTGCCTGTTAGATCCATCCATTCACTAAAAACATAAATGTCAGTGTGAGTATATCAAAAAAACCATCATTTACTAATGAGGAAGGTAAACACTAAGATACACTTACTCATTTACTTTATCTAAAACTAGGACTCTTTCTGAAATCCTAACCATTATGGTAATGTCACTTATGCTTAAAGAATACCCTAACCTCTAAAGTTATCTAAACCGGCTTTTGATACCAACTATAAGTCCCCAGCCTTAAACCTTACTTAATCTTGAGTTATTACAAGATTACACATTGAGGATATTTTCAGGTTTAGAGTTTTAGAGAATTATATCATGAAACTTGCATTACATTCCACATTTAAACAAAGTGGTTACATAAAAGACAGTATTCATTCTTCCCATCAACGGGAACATATTTAAAATATAACACGGATTCTTTCTTGACACATCCTTGACACTAACATCACATCATGTACCTTTCCCTTGACCTGTGAAAAACATTTCAAAAAGTTGGGATGATCATAAAAAGCTCAGTAAGAGTTATAAAAATATGGAAAGAAAACATGAGTTCATATATACATTAGAATGAAATCACACTTTACCCATAAAACATAGGCATATAAAATCATGAATAAATCATAGAAAACATAAGACATAAAGGTAACTTGAGGAATTCATAACATTCTTACGTAGGGAGTAACCCTCTTGGTTACGGTTGGAATACCCATCACAGTATATTCCCTAAATCTCTTCGGAGAAACCATAACATTTCACTCCTTCGCGTTACCCAATGCATTGGAGAGCTATATCGGGCTCACCCGCCCTTAGTTTATCACAAAACCACCCATTTTCATAACAATGACCAAGAACCATAACATAAATGTATCACATAAAAAATGCATAAAGGAAACATAACATTTCCACATTTCATTCACAATATAACATTTTAGTATATTGAAATAATGAATCCATTAAAAAAGAAACCATTTCCAAAACCATTTAAAACATTTAATAAAGAGATTTTTGAATCAAAGTGTCACATACCACCTTGAAGCTTAAAATTTTAAACCATTAATATCCATATAAATAAATCCTTAAAACCATTTTGAAAATATGGATATTAATAAGAACAAATGACTAAAACATTTAAAACTATATTTTGGTTAAAGGGGTTTTACCAAAATTAGAGACACTTGAATACAATAATTGAGGAATAACATTTAGTCAGAACTTTATAATATCATGAGAATAAATGGATTCATGATATAATACTCCAAAGGACAGTATATACACCATATAAGAGTGAATTGGTGCATAACAACAATGAACCCTCAATAGAAATGTCAAATGTGATGAAATCCCTTATAAAGAAGGTATCCTTAAATTAGGGACAAATCAATCTCAAAAATATGTGTGATAAATATAAATACACCCAATATAAGTGGATATTAAGTGTAAAACAATAAAAGGTCATTCACACATATTCAATGGATGACATATTCAATGACTACATGTTGAACCCAAAGAAATCGAAATTGGGTTAAAAAGTTCCCTTGATAGCCTAACGGCATCACATCAAAATGAGTTGATGAGGGATAAAAGGTGTATCTCATCACTTGGACATAAAATTTACATCAATAAGGATATATGAGAACATATCCAAACATAACAATATGAAAATTAAAAGACCCAACAAAAGAAGTCTTTTAAAAAAGAGGAGGGTGAAAGGTTCCCTTACCGACTTGGGTATTTTTCAAAACATACACCCCATGAAAGAAGGACAATAGATCATTGATGTAAATACTCATAAACGAAATTATATTACACAAAGAGTAGAATAATGGGAAGTACATACACCACTCAATGGAATTTGTGGAAAATGTAGCATAAATCTGACGGGAATAAAAGTGAGATGAAAAATCCCTTACGAAAACTCGGCAGCCTAACGGCGCCACATAAAACTTCCGAATATGGATTGATGAGATCAAATAGGGTATCTCATCACATTACAATAAAATGTACATAAAGAGGAATATAAAAGAACATCCCCCAACATTACAAAGAGGATCTTAAAAGAAGTGACATAAAGGAGAGTACTTAAAAAGAAAGAGAGAGGTTAGATCTCTTACGAAAGTTCGGCAGCCTAACGGCGCCACTCAAAACTTTCAAAATGGATTGATGAGAGAGAATAGGGTCCCTCATCACAAGAACATAAAAATTACAGTAAGTTTAATATAAAAGATCATCCCAATAACAAGAAAGATGAGATTTAAAAGGAATGACATAAAAGTGTGTACTTAAAAAGAAAGAGAGGAGTAGGATCCCTTACGAAAATTTGGCAGCCTAACGGCGCCACTTAAAACTTCCAAAAATGGATTGATGAGAGAGAATAGGGTCTCTCATCACATCAACATAAAGTTTACAGAAAGAGGAATATAAAAGAACATCCCCCAACATAACAAATAGGATCTTAAAATAAGTGACAAAAAGGAGAGTACTTAAAAGAAAGAGAGAAGTTAGATCTCTTATGAAAATTCGGCAGCCTAACGGCGCCACTCAAAACTTCAAAAATGGATTGATGAGAGAGAATAGGGTCTCTCATCACATGGAAACAAAAATGACAGTAAGATTAATATAAAATAACATCCCAATAACAATAAATATGATCTTTAAAAGGAATGACATAAAAGAGTGTACTTAAAAAGAAAGAGAGGTGTAGGATCCCATACCTCGGGTCCGACTTGACTCTATCGTTCATTAATCTCCTGAATAATAAACTTGAGTTAATTTATACTTCCTTAAGAACCTTTTTCAAGTTAATTATTCCTTTTATATCCCTACTGGAATTTAGTCTTTTCCCAACGGCAGTATACTAATTCTTTTCTTAAACCGTTGGTATAGTGAGCCTTTGCCAACGGTTTAAGAAAACCATTGGAAAAGAGAATTTCGGTGGACCCTTTCCCAACGGTTCACTGAAACTGTTGGGAAAGGGTGCTAAAATCACGCATTTCCCAACGGTTCAGTGGAACCGCTGGGAAAAACTCACACCTTTCCCAACGGTTCTAGTGAACCGTTGGGAAATGTGTGCCTTTGCCAACGGTTTTTATAAACCGTTGGCAAAGGTTTCCCCCAAATTGCAGATCGTGATCTCCTCTCCCCATTCGGACAGAGCCCTAATCTATTCGCTCCATTGCTCTCGCAAACCCCATCCGACTCCACTGCTCTCGCGAATCTGAACACCAGCACCCCCCATCCCAACAGGTACACCCCCATACGAATAGGTAAAATTTGATCTCAACCATATTGTTGTAGTTGTTTTAATGAATAGATTTTTTCCAGGTGTTGGTGGTTTAATTTATTATTGAAATTAATATCTAAATAGGATATTGTTTGTGTTTGTGAAGACTTCTTTAATGTTTTTGTATTCTATGTTTGGAAGGAGAGTGTTCAAAACAGGTAAATCAGAGTTGGGACGTTTACATGTTTTGGATAATGGATTGTGGGAATTATGGACTGTGTTCAAACCAATTTGATATGTTTTGGATAATGGATTGTGGGGGTAGGGGGTGTCCATGGGGGTGGGTGGGTTGTCCACAAGGGTGGGCGGGGGTGTCCACGGGGGTGGGAAAGGCTGTCCACGGGGTGGGCGGTGCTGTCTAGGGGGTGTGGGCTGTCCTGGGGGTCTGGGTGGGGTGTCCTGGTGGGGGAGGGGTGTGTGGGGTGTCTAGGGGGGTGGTATGTCTAGGTGGTGGTGGTGGGGTTGCAGGGGAGGGGGGTGTGGGCTGTTTGGGAGGGTGGGCGGGGCTATCCAGGGGGGTACGGGGTGTCCAGGGCGGTACGGGGGTGGCGGGTTGTCCACAAGGGTGGACGGGCTGTCCACGGGGGTGGCTGGGCTGTCCAGGAGGGGTGGGCGGGCTGTCCAGTGGGGGTGGGTGGGCTGGCCATGGGGGGTAGGGGTGTCTAGGGGGTGGGCGGGCTATCCAAGGGGGTGGGGGCTGTCCATAGGGAGAAGGGGTGTCGAGGGGGGTGGGTGGGCTGTCCACGGGGGTGGTTGGGCTGTCTAGGGGGTAGGGGGTGTCCACGGGGGTGGGCGGGGCTGTCCAGGGGGTGTGGGCTGTTCTGGGGGTCTGGGTGGGGTGTCCTGGTGGGGGAGGGGTGTGTGGGGTGTCCAGGTGGGGTGGTATGTCTAGGTGGTGGTGGTGTGGTTGCAGGGAAGGGGGTGTGGGCTGTTTGGGAGGGTGGGCGGGGCTATCCAGGGGGGTACGGGGGTGGGCGGGCTGTCCACAAGGGTGGACGGGCTGTCCACGGGGGTGGTCGGGCTATCAAGGAGGGGTGGGCGGGCTGTCCAGGGGGGGTGGGTGGGCTGGTCACATGGGGTAGGGGTGTCCAGGGGGGGTGGGCGGGCTATCCAAGGGGGTGGGGGCTGTCCATAGGGAGAAGGGGTGTCGAGGGGGGTGGGTGGGCTGTCCACGGGGGTGGTTGGGCTGTCTAGGGGGTAGGGGGCATCCACGGGGGTGGGTGGGTTGTCCACGGGGGTGGGCGGGGCTGTCCATGGGGGTGGGAAAGGCTGTCCACGGGGGTGGGCGGGGTTGTCCAGGGGGTGTGGGCTGTCCTGGGGGTCTGGGTGGGGTTTCCTGGTGGGGGAGGGGTGTGTGGGGTGTCCAGGGGGGTTGGTATGTCTAGGTGGTGGTGGTGGGGTTGCAGGGGAGGGGGTGTGGGCTGTTTGGGAGGGTGGGCGGGGCTATCCCGGGGGGGTACGGGGTGTCCAGGGGGGTATAGTGGTGGGCGGGCTGTCCACAAGGGTGGACGGGCTGTCCACGGGGGTGGCCGGGCTGTCAAGGAGGGGTGGGCGGGCTATCCAGGGGGGGTGGGTGGGCTGGCCACATGGGGTGGTCGTGCTCTCGCGAACCCCCCGTCCGAACTTCATCGACCCCCGTGGATAACCCACCTTTTATCCCAAATTCCATAGATTTATACATTATTTTATTATATTATGTCTCAAATTATCTAAAATATGTGTTTGATGTTCTTCACGTGACCTATCATAATTCCTTCTCATAATCTATAGTGATCATGGGAAGATCCCATGCATGATTCATGATCACTCAAATTATTCTGCAGATCATACATAATGGAAGCCTTACAGGATGTGAGATGATTATATCTATGAAATCTACTCAGGTACCTGGTGAGGAAGTGCATATTAATTCAAAAAGGTAAATCGCATATGAGGATACCCTACTAATATGGTTATGGGTTGAGGCATGCTCTGATGTGATAACACATTAAGTTCTTGTTGGTTTTACATTTTTTCAATAACACATTAGTATGTTTTTTTCACATGTGTAGTTGATACCATGATTATTTTCTTCCTTTATCATTTACTTAAATGTATTTTCAATTAAAGTTCAATCCTATTGAATTGTTTATGACAAAATGACTTATATGAATTCTTTTTACAGAATGGACAGAAGTTGGATGTATGAAACCGATCGTATCTCAAGCGATTTTCAAAACAATTTGGAGAGCTTTATAGATTTTTCATTTCACAATGCTTCAGATAGTGGTCGCATACACTTCCCATGTTCCAATTGTGTTGGTAGACCTTGGTTGAGTCGTGAAGAAGTCAGCTACCAAATAACCAAAAATGGTTTTCAAGCAAACTACTTTGTATGGTATCACAATGGGGAGAAAATGAAATCTCAAATTGGTGATGATCGAAATGAAAGGACTGGAATGGAGAATTTGTTAGATGATCGGTTTCCGTTTATTCGTCATCATAATAAAGAAAGGATTTCGACTCAAGAAGATGTCGATATGAGGAAATCTGATGCATCTAGTGAAAATGATGATATTGATAGGGTGAAAAAATTGAATGATGCTGCCACGACTCCAGTATATCGACAATGTGATAAAATGAAAAGGCTGGAATTTTTAATCCGATTGTTTCATAGAAAAACTATGTATGGGATTTCTAATACAGCAATCGATTACATTCTTACCCTCTTGAAGGATTTACTTCCAGATGATGCAGATATTCCCTCAAACCACTATATGGCATGGAAGTTAGTTGAAGAACTTGGATTTTCCAGAAACAAAATTCATGCTTGCCCGAAAGATTGCAGTTTATTCTGGGAAGAAACCGCTAAACAAAATGAATGTATAAAATGTGGCACATCCCGCTGGATGTCAAAATCTGATGGAACACCATCCCACATTCCACAGAAAGTAATGTGGCACTTTCCATTGATCCCCAGACTCCAGAATCTTTTTATGTCTGATGACATATCAATAAAAATGAGATGGCATGATACTGAGAGAAAGAAGACTAATGATGAGTTAGTTCATCCTACAGATGGATTTGCATGGCAGAGATTTGATGCTCGACATCCTGATTTTGCAGCTGACGTGCGTAATGTGAGGCTGGGTCTTTCATGCGACGGTTTTAATCCGTTTGGGCAGATGCTTACTTCGCACAGCACATGGTCAGTTTTTATACACATTTATAATCTTCCCCCATGGTTGTGTATGAAAAAATCTTTCACTTTCATGAGTATACTCATATCTGGTCCTTCTGATCCCGACATTGATATTGATGTATACATGCAACCTTTAATAAAAGAGTTGAAACTTCTTTGGGATGTGGGTGTGTGCACATACGATGCATGTTCAAAAGACATATTTCAGATGCGTGCTGCACTTATGTGGACGATAAATGATTTTCCGGCTTATGCAATGATGTCTGGATGGAGCACGAAGGGAAAACTATCATGTCTAGTTTGTATGAAGAATACACGATCCAGAAGACTGAAACATCGTTGTAGTTTCAGTTTTATGGGACATCGACGATTTTTTCCAAAGGATCATCCATATAGAATGAATCGTTGAAGATTTGATAATACTATAGAGACCGATGATCCACCTTAGCGTATGTCTGGAACTGATGTGCTTAATGAATTGAAAGATTTCAGTTTTTCGTTCGGGAAGGGTCAAATGAAATCTGGAAAGAGAAAGAATGTTTCCACAGAAACATGTTACAATTGGAGGAAGAGGAGTATCTTTTTTTATTTTCCTTATTGGTCAACCAATTTGCTGCGTCATTGCTTATACGTAATGCATATTGACAAGAATATATGTGAAATGTTGCTTTCAGTTCTTCTAAATGTCAAGGGGAAGACAAAAGATGATTTACGATCTCGACGTGACTTGGTGGATTGGGGCATCAAACCAGAATTGCATCCTGTGCGTATCAGTGAAAATAAATGGCAACTTCCATGTGCTTCTTATGTGATGACACCTACTGAAAAAAAACAATTTTTGGAAGTATTAGAGACTATTAGAGTTCCTGATGGATATTCAAGAAACATATCTAAATGTGTTGATGCTTTAGGACAACGATCAAAGGGTCATATGTGACGTGTACGAATCAACCCCGCCTCAATCCGAGGCACGGTGTGGTCGGAATAACTCAAAGCATATGTCCTTTGTTTCAAAAGGACATCATTTTAAGTGAAAAACATCAACTGGCATACGGAAAACCAGCCAAACGCATTCGGATTGTGTTGATACTTTAAGACAACGATCCATGGGTCATTTGAGACGTGTACGAGTCAACCCCGCCTAAATCCGAGATGCGGTGTGGTCGGGACCACTCTAAGTGACTTTCTTTTGTTTAAAATGGACAGTATTTTAAGTACATACGGAAAACCGAACAAACGCATTCGGTTTCTGTTGAAACTTTAGGAGAACGATCCATGGGTCATATGTGACGTGTACGAGTCAACGCCACCTCAATCCGAGGCATGGTGTGGCCGACACCACTCAAAGTGTCTCTATTTTGTTTAAAATGGACTTCATTTTTAGTGAAAACAAAAAATGACATACGGAAAACTGACCAACCGCATTCAGTTTCTGTTGAAACTTTAGGAGAACGATCCATGGGTCATATGTGACGTGTACGAGTCAACGCCACCTCAATCTGAGGCGCGGTGTGGCCGAAACCACTCAAAGTGTCTCTATTTTGTTTAAAATGGACCGTATTTTGGCCGTTAATGAGACCAGAACTGCGTTGTCGGTCACCGCTGGCACATGGCACGTCCGATTGACGTGCCATCTGCGCGTACACGTCGCGAATAAAAGTTCAAATTTTTTTTTAAAAAACGGTAAGTTATTGATTTTGTTCCTTTTAAAAAAAATGACCTATGGTTACAATTTCAAAATGACTCATTCTCTTTAGATTAAGATCATTTTCAATACATGGTACATCTCTTCAATTTTTTTTTTTTTGAAATGATCTCTAATATATTTTCATGTCCAAAATTTTTTATTTATGTTTTCAATTGGCATATCCTTTTTAAAGCTTTATCTTTTGTGATTGTGATCATCAAAATAGGGGGAGATTGTTGTACCCCTCTCTCTTGGATTTTAATGATCACAATCACTCTCATAATGTTCTAACTTGTTTTCAAGTGTTTTGATGCTAGGAAAAAGGTTGCCCAGGAGTTGGCCCAAGAAGGCTGATAGTGGACTCTCTGAGCCCACCGGCCAACCGGTGGATTCCAACCGGCCGGCCGGTGGTCTCTGACAGAAGCATTGCTTTCTGCCAGAGCCACCGGTCAGCCGGTGTTAGCACACCGGCCAGCCGGTATGGGCACCAGCCAACCGGTTCTTGCCCACTGGCTAGCCGGAGGACCCAGGCAGTAGGCTTGCCCACTACCTGGTGACACCGGCCAACCGGTGGATGACCACCGGCCAGCCAGTGGAACCCAGACAGAAAGCCTGCTCTGTCTGGACCACCGGCCAGCCGGGAGCTCAGCACCGGCCAGTCGGTGGACCACCAGCCAGCTGGTGAGACACCAGCGGCCAGTCGGTGTGCCCAGTCAAACTAGCCGTTGGGCTTTGACCCGACTTGTACTTTTGACCCCCAACAGCTCCAGAAACCCTCCAACGGCCATATTGAAGTGTTTATGGGTTTTTCTCCTATAAATAAGAAACCATGGATGCCGGGAACACAACCAAAAAGTATATTTTGATGTCTTGATGCTCTAACGACAAATCTCCAAGGCCTCTTGTGATCCATTGCCATCCTTGAAGCTTGAGCTCCCTCTCCATCAGCTGCTCTCACACATTTGGCGCTCAAGGCTTCCGTGTGTTTGTATTATTTTATTTTTTTAGTTCTTCATTGGGTTTGGATTAAAACAAACCTCTCATTTCCATTATTTCTTTCAATTGGGTTTCTTGCTACAACCATAATAAAAAAGCAAGTTGTACGAAGGTGTTCTAGCCTACCTTAAAACGGCTAGTGGGTTTCTTGCTACAACCATAATAAAAAATCAAGCTGTATGAAGGTGTTCTAGCCTACCTTAAAATGGCTAGTGGGTTTCTTACTACAACCATTAAAAAGCAAGCTGACGTAATTAATCTCTCAACGGTTCTTGTTGGGAGCGGAGACGTAGGCTTGGGAATTAAGCCGAACTTCGTTATCAAATTGTGTCTTGCATTTTTTATTTCCGCTGCATTGATAATTGTTTTAAATTGTTAATTATTTTTGAAAAGGAAATTCACCCCCCTCTTTCCATCCTCTACGACCCAACAGCACGGTGGTTTCAGGTCAATCTGAGGTCGTCCGCTATGAATTTGACCGTTGGACGCCCGTTTTGGCCGTTTATGACACCAGAACTACTTTGTCAGTCACCGCGGGCACACGGCATGTCCGATTGACGTGCTGTCTGCTCTACCACTTCATAAATCACTCTCTCGTATTTGTCGTCTGATTTCAGGCCATTCCGAAATCGTTCGGCCCATTTGGACCCCCCTCACGCGCGTTTACGAAGCGGGCACATCACTTAAAACACGAATATTGAGTCGTACCGCGCAAACCGCACGTCCGATTGACGTTCATTCTACGCGTACACGTCACGAATAATAATTAGAATGTTTCACAGTGGTTTCAGCTCAATCTGAGGTCATCCGTTATGAATTTGACCGTTTGACGCCCGTTTTGGCCATTTATGACACCAGAACTGCGTTGTCGGTCACCGCGGGCACATGGCACGTCCGATTGATGTGACCTCTGCTTGACCACTTCATAAATCACTCTCCCGTATTTGTCGTCTGATTTCAGGCCATTCCGACTTCGTTCGCCCTGTTTGGACCCCCCTCACGCGCGTTTACGAAGCGCGCGCCTGACTTAAAACACGAATATTGAGCCGTACCGCGCAAACCGCACGTCCGATTGACGTTCCGTCTTTGCGTACAGGTCACGAATAATAATTAGAATGTTTCAAGGTGGTTTCAGGTCAATCCAAGGTCGTCTGCTATGAATTTGACTGTTAGACGCACGTTTTGGCCGTTTATGAAACCAGAACTGCGTTGTCAGTCACCGCGGGCACACGGCATGTCCGATTGACGTGTCGTCTGTTCGACCACTTCATAAATCACTCTCCTATATTTGTCGTCTGATTTAAGGCCATTTAGACTTCGTTCGGCCCATTTGGACCCCCCTCACGCGCGTTTACGAAGCGCGTGCATCACTTAAAACACGAATATTGAGCCGTACAGCGCAAACCGCACATCTGATTGACGTGCTGTCTGTGGGTACACGTCACGAATAATAATTAGAATGTTGCACGGTGGTTTCAGGTCAATCTGAGGTCGTCCGCTATGAATTTGACCGTTGGACGCCCGTTTTGGCCGTTTATGACACCAGAACTACGTTGTCGGTCACCGCGGGCACACGGCACGTCCGATTAACGTGCCGTCTGCTCGACCACTTCATAAATCACTCACCCGTATTTGTCGTCTGATTTCAGGCCATTCCGAAATCGTTCGGCCCGTTTGGACCACCCTCACGCGTGTTTACGAAGCGCGTGCATCACTTAAAACACGAATATTGAGCCGTACTGCGCAAACTGCACGTCCGATTGACGTGTCGTCTGCGCGTACACGTCACAAATAATAATTAGAATCTTTCACAGTGGTTTCATCTCATTATGAGGTCGTCTGCTATGAATTTGACCGTTTGACGCCCGTTTTGGCCGTTTATGACACCAGAACTGCGTTGTCGTTCACCGCGGGCACACGGCACGTCCGATTGACGTGTCGTCTGCTCAACCACTTCATAAATCACTCTCTCGAATTTTTTGTCTGATTTCAGGCCATTCCGAATTCGTTCGGCCCATTTGGACCCCCCTCACGCGCGTTTACGAAGCGCACACATCACTTAAAACACGAATATTGAGCCGTACCGCGCAAACCGCACGTCCGATTGACGTTCCGTCTACGCGTACAAGTCACGAATAATAATTAGATTGTTGCACGGTGGTTTTAGGTCAATCCGAGGTCGTCCGCTATGAATTTGACCGTTGGACGCCAGTTTTGGCCGTTTATGACACCCGAACTGCGTTGTCGGTCACTGCGGGCACACGGCACGTCCGATTGACGTTATTTCTGCTCAAAAACTTCATAAATAACTCACCCGTATTTGTCGTCTGATTTCAGGCCATTCCGAAATCGTTCGGCCCGTTTGGACCACCCTCACGCGTGTTTACGAAGCACGCGCATCACTTAAAACACGAATATTGAGCCGTACTGCGCAAACCGCAAGTCCGATTGATGTGACGTCTGTGCGTACACGTCACGAATAATAATTAGAATGTTTCACGGTGGTTTCAGCTCAATCTGAGGTCGTCCTCTATGAATTTGACCGTTTCACGCCCGTTTTGGCCGTTTATGACACCAGAACTGCGTTGTCGGTCACCGCGGGCACACGGCACGTCCGATTGACGTGCCGTCTGCTCGACCACTTCAGAAATCACTCACCCGTATTTGTCGTCTGATTTCAGACCATTCCGAAATCGTTCGGCCCGTTTGGACCACCCTCACGCGCGTTTACGAAGCGCGCACATCACTTAAAACACGAATATTGAGCTGTACCGCGCAAACCACACGTCCGATTGATGTGCTGTCTGCGCGTACATGTCACGAATAATAATTAGAATTTTTCACGGTTGTTTCAGCTCAATCCGAGGTCGTCCGCTATGAATTTGACCGTTGGACGCCCGTTTTGGCCGTTTATGACACCATAACTGCGTTGTCGGTCACCGCGGGCACACGGCATGTCCGATTGACATTCCATCTTCTCGACCACTTCATAAATCACTCACCCATATTTTTCCTCTGATTTCAGGCCATTCCGACTTCGTTTGGCCCGTTTGGACCCCCCTCACGCGCGTTTACGAAGCGCGCGCATCACTTAAAAGACGAATATTGAGGCGTACCGTGCAAACCGCACGTCCGATTGACGTGCCGTCTACGAATACACGTCACGAATAATAATTAGAATGTTTCACGGTGGTTTCAGCTCAATATGAGGTCGTCCGCTATGAATTTGACCGTTGGACACCCGTTTTGGCCGTTTATGACACCAGAACTGCGTTGTCGGTCACCGCGGGCACATGGCACGTCCGATTGACGTGCCGTCTGCTCGACCACTTCTTAAATCACTCTCTCATATTTGTCTTCTAATTTCAGTCCATTCTGACTTCGTTCGGCCCGTTTGGACCCCCCTCACGCGCGTTTACGAAGCGCGTGCATCACTTAAAACACAAATATTGAGTCGTACCGCACAAACCGCACGTCCGATTGACGTGTCGTCTGCGCGTACACGTCAAAAATAATAATTAGAATGTTGCACAGTGGTTTCAGCTCAATCTAGAGACGTGGTGTGGCCGGCACCACTCAAAGTGTCCGTCTTTTGTTTCAAAATGACGTCATTTTAGGTGAAAAGCATCAACTGACATACGGAAAACCGACCAAACGCATTCCAAATCTGTTGATAATTTATCCCAACAATCCATGGGTCATATGTGACGTGTACAAGCCAACCCGGGATGAATCTGAGTCGCGGTGTGGCCAGGATAAGTCTAAGTGACTCTCTTTTGTTTAAAATGGACACCATTTTAAGTACATATGGAAAAACGACCAAACGGATTCGGTTTCCGTTGAAACATTAGGAGAACGATCCATGGGTCATATGTGACTTGTACGAATCATCCCCGCCTCAATCCGACATGCGGTGTGGCTGACACCACTCAAAGTGTCCATCTTTTGTTTCAAAAGGATGTCATTTTAAGTGAAAGGCATCAACTGACATACGGAAGAATGACCAAACACATTCGGATTCTATCGATACTTTACTACAACGATCCATGAGTCATATGTGACGTGTAAAAGTCAACCCCGTCTTAATCCGAGACGCGGTGTGGCCAACACCGCTCTAACTCTGTCTCTTTTGTTTAAAATGGACATGATTATAAATGAAAAGAACAACTGGCATACGCAAAACCGACCAAACGCATTCGTAATCTTTTGATAATTTATCACAACGATCCATGGGTCATATGTGACATGTACGAGCCAACCCGGGATGAATCTGAGTCGCGGTGTGGTCAGGATTAGTCTAAGTGTCACTCTTTTGTTTAAAATGGACAACATTTTATGTACATACGGAAAACCGAGCAAACGCATTCGGTTTCCATTTAAACTTTAGGAGAATGATCCATGGGTCATATGTGACGTGTATGAATCAACCCCGCCTCAATTGGAGACGCGGTGTGGTCGGAACCACTCATAGTGTCCATCTTTTGTTTCAAAAGGACGTCATTTTAAGTGAAAAACATCAACTAGCATACGGAAAACCGACCAAACGCATTCGGATTGTGTCGATACTTTAGCACAACGATCCATGGGTCAAATGTGACGTGTACGAGTCAACCCCGCCTCAATCTGAGGTGCGGTGTGGCCGGTATCACTTCAGGTGTATGTATTTTGTTTAAAATGGACATCATTTGACGTAAAAATATATGGTATAGAAAAAACCGATCAAATTATGAATTGAATTTCGGATTCCACATATAATTGTCATATAAATTTTAAAATGAATTCTATATGAATTATGTACGTTTATAATTACGTTATGAATTCTAATTTAATTGTCATCTAAGTGTGGTCGGGACCACTCTAAGTGACTTTTTGTTGTTTAAAATGGACAACATTTTAAGTACATACGGAAAACTGACCAAACGCATTCGGTTTCCATTGAAACTTTAGGAGAACGATCCATGGGTTATATGTGATGTGTACGATTCAACGCCGCCTCAATCTGAGGCATGGTGTGGCCGGCACAACTCAAAGTGTATGTCTTTTGTTTCAAAAGGACATCATTTTAAGTGAAAAACATCAACTGACATACGGAAAACCGGCCAAACGCATTCGGATTGTGTTGATACTTTAGGAAAATGATCCATGGGTCATTTGAGATGTGTAAGAGTCAGCCGCGTCTAAATCCAAGCCGCGGTGTGGCCGGTACCACTCTGACTGTGTCTCTTTTGTTTAAAATGGACAAGATTATAAGTGAAATAAACAACTGACATATGAAAAACTGACCAAACGCATTCGGAATCTGTTGAAAATTTAGGACAACGATTCATGGGTCATATGTTACGTGTACGAGTCAACCACGCCTCAATCCGAGTCGCGGTTTGGCCGAGACCACTCTAAGTGTATCTCTTTTCTTTAAAATGGACTACATTTTAAATTCATACGGAAAACCAACCAAACGCATTCTTATTTTGTTTATATTTTAGCACAACAATCCATGGGTCATTTGTGATGTGTACGAGTTAACCCCGCCTCAATATGAGGCGCGGTGTGGCCAACACCATTCAAAGTGTCTCTCTTTTATTTAAAAAACACTTCATTTTAAGTGAAAACAACAACTGACATACGGAAAACCGACCTAACGATTTCGGAATATGTTGATACCTTAGGACAACGATCAATGAGTCATTTGTGACGTGTACAAGTTAACCTCGCCTCAATCCGAGGCATGTTGTGACCGGTATCAATCCAGATATATGTATTTTGTTTAAAATGGATATCATTTCTATTAAAAATATATGGTATATGAAAAACCAATCAAATTATGAATTGAATTCCGGATTCCACATATGATTTTCATCTAAATTTTAAAATGAATTCTAAATGAATTATGTATGTTTATAATTATGTTATGAATTCTACTTTAATTATGGATGTGTATATTTTCGGGATTCATTATATGTGTTGGTTGGTTGGTTTGCATTATTTTTATGTGTTGGTTTGTTCTCTATATGTATGCATTATATGTGTTATAGTTACAATAATTGGATTGAAAAATTAATTGAAAACGAGGGCATAATTGGATTGAAAATTGAATTAAAACCGAGACCTGCTGTGCAAATTGCAGGCTGCTGTGCAATTTGCACAGCAAAGCCTATGCCAACGGTTTGAAAACCATTGGCATAGGCTCTATGTAGATTTTTTTACCAATGGTTCAAGGAACCGTTGTTAAAAACAACCTATCCCAACAGTTTGAAACTGTTGGGATATCCTGTTGAATGATCATTTTTACCAACGGTTCTAAGAACCGTTGGTAAAAACCTTTCCCAACGGTTTGTAAAACGTTGGGAAAGAATTTCTCTGTTGATTTCCCAACGGGCCAAACCGTTGGGAAAGGCCTTTCCCAATGGTTTGGCAGAACTGTTGGGATAGGTTGATTTTTTCTAACCTATCCCAACGGTTCTCTGTAAATCGTTGGGAAAAGCCTTTCCCAATGGCTTACTTCCCCACGGTTTGCAGAACCGTTGGTATAACATATACCAACAGTTCTGCAGCCTTTCCCAACAGTTCTAAACCGTTGGGAAATGCTATATTTCTAGTAGTGTATCACTTATTACCATGTCATAAACATTATGTAATCATTTATGTTAATAATATTTGTTTTGCCGATATTTGGTTCTTAAGTCGAAAGTGGACTTCTTACAATTACATGTTGTTCATGTGTCCAAATGTTTATTATATCCAGAATTGTATTCATGATTTAGATTTCATATATGTCATATATATCCAGTACATGCATTCATTTATAACATTACATAATCATTTAGAGGTAATAAATGAAATGCACCGTTCATGGAGACGGTAAGTCGTACGTACGCATGAACGCTACTTTCATTTCTATTTCATATTTTATAGAGTGGAATAATAATGATATAAAGGTATATTATAATTCCATTATAATATCATATACAATATCATAGTTCCATCCTTTATACGTCCCACATATGGTATTTAACGAATCAAATCACTTTGAGGGGGCGGTAGTCCGCACTTCCTTAAATGAAGATATCGCGTTTACCCATAATGGAAACCATAAATGTATGCACAAAATGAAAAAAAACAGAATCATAAGGAAAACATAAACATATTATATATCATATATAAAAATAGTGACATCATAATGGCCACCTTTGAAGGTGTTAAATGATTATTGAACAATCATCGTTTCGGGAGACAGAATTTCGCCATCCACGGAAACCGTATGTTCTTTAACCATTTGATGTAGTTGTGTGAGAGTGTAGATAGAATAAATATTATAACAACATCCTAGTATATTGAAGATACTGGTGTTGTTTCAAAAGAAATAAATAAAAAGAGTTTATGGGGTTGGAGAAGCAAAATAAAACAAATGAACATGAGAGAATGAATTACCTTTAAAAGTGTAACTCCTTTTAATTTGAGCCTAAAGGCTTCATTTGAAAGGATTATGCCCAAAGGGAATCCTCTAGGATGAGGATAGGGATTTGGAGAGAGTAAATGGGTAGGGGTTGGCCGATCCAAAGGCTTGAGGAGTGTGGGAAAAGAGGTAGAGGTGGGGGCCTTTTATAAGAGGAGAGGAGGGGCACTTTTGGAAAGTAAGAAATATTACTTTATTTGAAAATGTGTTTCGGTATCAAAAGGTCCCACATTGATATAATTCGTGGATAAGGTGTTAAGGGTTCTAAATCCACCCATCCAATAAGTTTTGGACATGTGTAGTTTATAGATTTTTCATTATCTTTCCATTTTATTGAAATCGTTAAATAATGAGGTCATCGCTGCATCATCATGATGTCATAAATAATTTAATTTATATAGTGTATAAAAATTATAAAAAAACTACTATGATGTAGGAAATCTTTTTAGATTTCCAATTACTATTCATAATCAAAAACCTTATCTTTATAACCCCATGTAAAAATTGTTTTCGTAAAACATATGATGTTTGTGTCATTTTTACTTTTACATTAAATAAAAAGTTATTTATGTCATTTCCCAACCAAAGTAGCTCCATGGGGTCCTCAAGTTGACCCATGGCTTTTCTTGGTCTTCCATGACACAACCAATGAGGATAGTACATGTTTCAAGCTCATCTTATTTTATTAAAGCATTATTTTTACCTTAAACTACACTAATTACCACTAATCGCGATTAAAAACTTAATAAGTTACTATTCACCAAAAATTATTTTTATCCCATTGAACCACAATTTACTTCTTAATGACAACCATGTATGTCGGATTTTGGAAATTCAAAACACAAAGATGGCAAAATTTCATTTAAACGAAAAAATCAGTTTTTATAAGTACACTTAGTGGTTTCACTATTCATCAAAAATTGAAGTTTTTCAGAAAAATCCCAAAAATTCACCATAAGATATATTTGATATTCTGAATTCAAAAATGAAGTCTATTTTACAAAATTCAAAACATATAAGTCAGATTAATTAATTTAATAATTAACTCCCGCTGTCAGAGAAAATAGCGTGTTTTTATGAAACAATAAGTATCAAAAGATTGACACTGGTTTAAGTCTCATTTCAAAGTGAAATTAATTCCAACGACCACTATTTGATTTAATGGTAAAAATATATTCTAATTTCACTTTAAATCCAATTCAAAAGGTAATCTAATAATATAAATAAATTAGATTAAAAATGGGTTTTGAATTAAAATACAACATTTTACACTATTCATTAAAAAATGAATTTTATCGGAAAGATACCAAAAATTTACAAAAATTAAATTTTGATGTCCCGATTCTTAATAAGAGTTTTATTTGGTCCAAAAGAATGTTTAAGAGTGAACAAAACTATATTTAATGATGGTTCAACATCAAAAGGTGATAAGTGAACCTTTAGTGAAAACTAGGGCATATGCGCCTAAAATTGAATTCTTTCCGTATTTTAAGCCTCTATCCATTATTGGATAAATGTAAAAACATTTAAAAACATATATAATCATATTTTAGTTATTTATATCCATTCCATCCATTACAACGGCTACATGTTAACTACCATTTAAAATAATATTATTTTATTATTAGAGTGCAACGTAAGATTCCCAAGAAACTCGTTGTTGCGTATTGGGTACGCCATCGAGCATAACATCCCCTTTAAAGTAATATTAATGTTTGATTCAAAAATATGGGTAAATATAAAGATATCATATTATTTATTTACCTGGGGTGTTACATCCTTCCCCCCTTTTGGGAATTGCGTCCTCGCAATTTTAAAATTGGGCTTGGAAACATCCTTGAAAGTCCCACATCGGAACTAGAGTCGGTAAAACAATCACTTAAAAATAAAGAAAGATAAGTACAAAGGTCACCTGAGTTAACCCATAATAGGATTCCGTGTAGGAAAACATGGACATGAAAGAAAAAGCAAAGGGTCATGTTCTGATGGAGAGTGATAGAAAACATGTTTAGGAGAATGTTAACCACGAGAAAATCACAAACTTGTGATGGGTTAAACGGTATTCGATTCTCCAGTAGGAAAGGTTAATAGACAAAGTTTTTGTTTTAAGATACTTTTTATTGAGAAATTTATTCATAAGTAAACATAATCACTTATCATGTTGACTTTCAACTTTTACTAGATTCTTTAATCAAACTCATATTTTTTTCCAAAAGATGAGTATTTAGGGAGACTTGTTCGCATTAAGAGTACTATAATCAACTTCAAGAGAATCACCTAATCCACAAAAGAGAACTATACAATTCCCATGTCTTCAAACCTTAACCAAAACTAAAACCAAAAATGTTACTACAAGATCAGATAATCCAGAAAAGGATAACCCTTTAAAAAGAAAATCTATACTTAATCTCCAAAATTTGTCCAACAAAACCCAAAGTTCAATGAAGACCATTAGATAAACAATTTTTCCATAAAATTCTTCAACGTAAACCAAACAAAGGTTGAAACCCAAGTATTTGAAGGATTTAGTCACATAGTCTTCCAAGTTAAATCGTAACATTTATCTTCAAACAACATCAGTTGCTCCTAAAGTCTCGTATTGAAAAGTAATTATCCTAATCACATATCCTCCATGATAGGTTAATAATTTTCATAAATAACCCAAAATCAACTTACTCTTAATTCATAAAATCATATAACTAGAATGAATCAGTTAAACTAACCAGGTACTTCACGTAGTCCAGTGGTAGGCGATAAATACCAGTCGCACTTTGGTTGTGGGTTCGATTCCCGCAGCTTTGTTCGACGCGACGGGATGTCACACGGTCTACGTGTTGTCCTTTTTCCAAAACTATATAATTCTTAAAACATTCTCCCAAATGAGATAAAATCTTCAAAAATAATCATAACATATTTTATCCTCAAGTTTATCTCATTCCTTTCATTTTCCATCATATCATAGAGTAACCCATAATTACCTAAAAAGTAAGGATCATATAAACCCTAATGGTTACCTTTTGATTTATTACCTGAACTTCAACATCGATTGGTCATCTCGTACATGATGCATTATAGAACATACCAAGGTTCAAGTGGTTGATCATGACTCCTTGATATTTGGTTTAGAACAACCATGAGTTTCGTTATTGAATCCTCCATTTTATCTAGTCTCTTAATCAGAGAACCACCACAGTTTCCTTCAAACCTGTTGTCTCTTTGGTGCCTACTAGATCCATCCATTCACTAAAAACAGAAATGTAAGTGTGATTATATCAACAAAACCATCATTTACTAATGAGGAAGGTAAACACTAAGATACACTTACTCATTTACTTTATCTAAAACTAGGACTCTTTATGAAATCCTAACCATTATAGTAATGTCACTTATGCTTAAAGAATACCCAAACCTCTAAAGTTATCTAAACCGGACTTTGATACCAACTATAAGGCCCCCACCTTAAACCTTACTTAATCTTTAGTTATTACAAGATTACACATTGAGGATCTTTTTAGGTTTAGAGTTTTAGAGAATTAGATCATGAAACTTGCATTACATTCCACATTTAAACAAAGTGGTTACATAAAAGACAGTATTCATTCTTCCCATCAACTGGAACATATTTAAAATATAACATGGATTCTTTCTTGACACATCCTTGACACTATCATCACATCATGTACCTTTCCCTTGACCTGTGAAAAACATTTCAAAAACTTAGGATGAGCATAAAAAGCTCAGTAAGAGTTATAAAAATATGGAAAGGAAACATGAGTTCATATATACATTAGAATTAAATCACACTTTACCCATAAAACATAGGCATATAAAATCATGAATAAATCATAGAAAACATAAGACATAAAGGTAACTTGAGGCATTCATAACATTCTTACGTAGGGAGTAACCCTCTTGGTTACGGTTGGAATACCCATCACAGTATATTCCCTAAATCTCTTCGGAGAAACCTTAACGTTTCACTCCTTCACGTTACCCAATGCATTGGAGAGCTATATCGGGCTCACCCGCCCTTAGTTTATCACGGAACCACCCATTTTCATAACAATGCCCAAGAACCATAACATAAATGTATCACATAAAACATGAATAAAGGAAACATAACTTTTCCACATTTCAATCACAATATAACATTTTAGTATATTGAAATAATGAATCCATTCAAAAAGAAATCATTACCAAAACCATTTAAAACATTTAATAAAGAGATTTTTGAATCAAAGTGTCCCATACCACCTTGAAGCATAAAATTTTAAACCATTAATATCCATATAAATAAATCCTTAAATCCATTTTGAAAACATGGATATTAATAATAACAAATGATTAAAACATTTAAAACGATATTTTGGTTAAAGGGGTTTTACCAAAATTAGAGACACTTGAATACAATAATTGAGGAATAAAATTTAGTCAGAACTTTATAATATCATGAGAATAAATGGATTCATGATATAATACTCCAAAGGATAGTATATACACCATATAAGAGTGAATTGGTGCATAACAACAATGAACCCTCAATAGAAATGTCAAATGTGATGAAATCGCTTATAAAGAAGGTATCCTTAAATTAAGGACAAATCAATCTCAAAAATATGTGTGACAAATTTAAATACACCCAATATAAGTGGATATTAAGTGTAAAACAATAAAAGGTCATTCACACATATTCAATGGATGACATATTCAATGACTATATGTTGAACCCAAAGAAATCGAAATTGGGTTAAAAAGTTCCCTTGACAGCCTAACGGCATCACATCAAAATGAGTTGATGAGAGATAAAAAGTGTATCTCATCACTTGGACATAAAATTTACATATATAAGGATATATGAGAACATATCCCAACATAAAAATATGTAAATTAAAAGACCCAACAAAAGAAGTCTTTTAAAAAAAAGGATGGTGAAAGGTTCCCTTACCGACTTTGGTATTTTTCAAAACATACACCCCATGAAAGAAGGACAATAGATCATTGATGTAAATACTCATAAACGAAAGTATATTACACAAAGAGTAGAATAATGGGCAGTAAATACACCACTCAATGGAATTTGTGGCAAATGTAGCATAAATCTCACGGGAATAAAAGTGAGATTAAAAATCCCTTACGAAAACTCGGCAGCCTAACGGCGCCAAATAAAACTTCCGAATATGGATTGATGAGATCAAATAGGGTATCTCATCACATTACAATAAAATGTACAGAAAGAGGAATATAAAAGAACATCCCCCAACATTACAAAGATGAGCTTAAAATAAGTGACATAAATGAGAGTACTTAAAAAGAAAGAGAGAGGTTAGATCTCTTAAGAAAGTTCAGCAGCCTAACGGCCCCACTCAAAACATTCAAAATGGATTGATGAGAGAGAATAGGGTCTCTCATCACATGAACATAAAAATTACAGTAAGTTTAATATAAAAGATCATCCCAATAACAAGAAATATGAGCTTTAAAAGGAATGACATAAAAGTGTGTACTTAAAAAGAAAGAGAGGAGTAGGATCCCTTACAAAAATTTGGCAGCCTAACGGCGCCAATTAAAACATCCAAAAATGGATTGATGAGAGAGAATAGGTCTCTCATCACATCAACATAAAGTTTACAGAAAGAGGAATATAAAAGAAAATCCTCCAACATAACACATAGGATCTTAAAATAAGTGACAAAAAGCAGAGTACTTAAAAAGAAAGAGAGAAGTTAGATCTCTTATAAAAATTCGGCAGCCTAACGGCGCCACTCAAAACTTCAAAAATGGATTGATGAGAGAGAATAGGGTCTCTCATCACATGAAAATAAAAATTAAAGTAAGATTAACATAAAATAACATCCCAATAACAATAAAATGAGCTTTAAAAGGAATGACATAAAACAGTGTACTTAAAAAGAAAGAGAGGTGTAGGATCCCTTACCTTGGGTCTGACTTGACTCGATCGTTCTTTAATCTCCTGAATAATAAACTTGAGTTAATTTCTACTTCCTTAAGAACCTTTTTCAAGTTAATTATTCCTTTTATATCACTTGTTACCATGTCATAAACATTATGTAATCGTTTAAGTTAATAATATTTGTTTTGCCGATATTTGGTTCTTAAGTCGAAAGTGGACTTCTTACAATTACATGTTGTTCGTGTGGCCAAATGTTTATTATATCCAGAATTGTATTCATGATTTAGATATCATATATTTCATATATATCCAGTACATACATGCATTTATAACATTACATAATCATTTAGATGTAAGAAATGAAATGCACCGTTCATGGAGACGGTAAGCCGTACGTACGCATAAACGCTACTTTCATTTCTATTTCGTATTTTATAGAATGGAATAATAATTATATAAAGGTATATTATAATTCCAGTATAATATCATATATAATATCATAGTTCCATCCTTTTTACGTCCCACATATGGTATTTAACGAATCAAATCACTTTGAGGGGCGGTAGTCCGCACTTCCTTAAATGAAGATATCGCGTTTACCCATAATGGAAACCATAAAGCTATGCCCAAAATGAAAAAAACAGAAGCTTAAGGAAAACATAAACATATTATATATCATATATAAAAATAGTGACATCATAATGGCCACCTTTGAAGGTGTTAAATGAGTATTGAACAATCATCGTTTCGGGAGGCAGAATTTCGCCATCCACGGAAACCGTATGTTCTTTAACCATTTGATGTAGTTGTGTGAGATTTTAGCTCGAATAAATATTATAACAACATCCTAGTATATTTAATATACTGTTTTTGTTACAAAAGAAATAAATAAAAAGAGTTTAGGGGGTTGGAGAAGCAAAATAAAACAAATGAACATGAGAGAATGAATTACCTTTAAAAGTGTAACTCCTTTTAATTTGAGCCTAAAGGCTTTCTTTGAAAGGATTCTGCCCAAAGAGAATCCTCTAGGATGAGGAGAGGGATGTGTAGAGAGTAAATTGGCAGGGGTTGGCCGAGCCAAAGGCTTTAGGAGTGTGGGAAAAGAGGTAGAGGTGGGGGCCTTTTATAAGAGGAGAGGAGGGTCACTTTTGGAAAGTAAGAAATATTACTTTATTTGAAAATGTGTTTCGGTTTCAAAAGGTCCCACATTGATATAATTCGTGGATAAGGTGTTGAGGGTTATAAATCCACCCATCCAATAAGTTTTGTACATGTTTCGTTTATATATTTTACATTATCTTTCCATTTTATTTAAATCGTTAAATAATGAGGTCATCGCTGCATCATCATGATGTCATAAATAATTTAATTTATTTAGTGTCTAAAAATTATAAAAAAACTACTATGATGTAGGAAATCTTTTTATCTTTCCAATTACTATTTATAATCCAAAATCTGATCTTTATAACCCCATTTAAAAATTGTTTTTGTAAAACATATGATGTTTGGGTCATTTTTACTTTTACATTAAATAAAAAGTTATTTATGTCATTTCCCAACCAAAGTAGCTCCATGGGGTCCTCAAGTTGACCCATGGCTTGTCTTTGTCGGCCATGACTCAACCAATGAGGGTAGGACATGTGTCAAGCTCATCTTATTTTATTAAAGCATTATTTTTACCTTAAACTACACTAATTACCACTAATCGCGATTAAGAACTTAATAAGTTACTATTCACCAAAAAATTATTTTTATCCCATTGAACCACATTTATTTCTTAATGACAACCATGTATGTCGGATTTTTGAAATTCAAAACACAAAGATGGCAAAATTTCATTTAAACGGAAAAATCAGTTTTTATAAGTACCACTTAGTGGTTTCACTATTCATAAAAAATTGATGTTTTTTAGAAAAATCCCAAAAATTCACCATAAGCTATATTTGATATTCCGAATTCAAAAATGAAGTCTATTTTACAAAATTAAAAACATATAAGTCAGATTAATTAATTTAATAATTAATTCTCATTGTCAGAGCAAATAACGTGTTTTTATGAAACAATAAGTATCAAAAGATTGACATTGGTTTAAGTCTCATTTCAAAGTGAAATTAATTCCAACGACCACTATTGGATTTAATGGTAAAATTATATTCTAATTTCACTTTAAAACCAATTAAAAAGGTAATCTAATCATATAAATAAATTAGATTAAAAAGAGGTTTTGAATTAAAATACAACATTTTACACTATTCATTAAAAAAATGAACTTTATCGGAAAGATACCAAAAATTTACACAAAGTAAATTTTGATGTCCCGATTCTTAATAAGAGTTTTATTTGGTCCAAAATAATGTTTAAGAGTGAATAAAACTATATTTAATGATGGTTCAACATCAAAAGGTGATAAGTGAACCTTTAGTGAAAACTAGGGCATATGTGCCTAAAATTGAATTCTTTCCGTATTTTAAGCCTCTATCCTTTATTGGATAAATGTAAAAACATTTAAAAACATATATAATCATATTTTAGTTATTTCTATCCATTCCCGCCATTACAACGGCTACATGTTAACTACCATTTAAAATAATATTATTTTATTATTAGAGTGCAACGTAAGATTCCCAAAAAACTTGTTGTTGCGTATTGGGTACGCCATCGAGCATAGCATCCCCTTTAAAGTAATATTGATGTTTGATTCACAAATATGGGTAAATATAAAGATGTCATATTCTTTATTTACCTGGGGTTTTACACAAGTGGACCAAAAGATTATATTTTATTCCTATGGATTTTTTTCGTAGAAATAAACTTATCCTGTAGAATTAGGACATGTGTTAGTGTAATTATAATATCATTTTTTCCTTTAATTACCCTATTTACTTTTAACCATGGTAAATAAGTCAAAAGTTACTATTCGCCAAAAATTATTTTCATCTTATTGAACAACATTTTACTTACTGATTTCAACCATGTCTCTCAGATTTTTGAAATTAAAACCATATAAGTGGTAAAATTACATTTTATACAAATTTTCTAACGTGCCTAGAAGGTGGGAAAAAGACGTTAAATTTTAAATAAAATTTTATACATTTAATTTTATAATAAAATAACTACAATGAATTACATTGAACTAATAAAGGTATTAGGTATCTATTTTGACTAAAAATAAATTTATATGAAATAAATAATTATTTAAATAAAAAGTTGGTTTTTAAACAATAACGTAGTGTTTTTCAATATTGGTCAAAAATTGAAAGTTTTCAAAAAAATACAAAAAAAAATCACCCTAAGCTAATTCTAATATTCAAATTTCAAAAAAGAATTTTATTTTACCAAATTAAAATAATATAATTTTCATTAATTAATTTAGAATTATTTCCCATAGTCAAAATGAAAAAAGAGAGTTTTTAAAAAGTAAAAACTATCAAACGATGGACATCTATTTCTGTCAAATTTAAATGTGAAATTACATATAATGACCAACATTGTTTTAAATGATAAAAAATATAATCTAATTATACTTCCAAACCATTCAAATGTGTAATTTAACACTATAAATTATTTTTATTAAAAAAGTTTTCTTCAATTAAAATTTAGTATTTTTTACTATTCACCAAAATATGAAAGTTATCAAATAAACATAAAAAATTTATCAAAACTGAATTTTTATGTCCCGATTTTAAAGAAGAAGTCTATTTTGTCAAATTGAATATATAAAATTTTCAAATATTTTATTTAAAAAGGGTTCTCCATTAAAGGGTGGTAAATTTTTATTTTCTAAAAAAAACATCCTTCATCTAAAAAATTGAATTTTTCCTAATATTATGTCCAAGAAACACATAATATGGATGTAAAAATTATATAGAGTATATAAAATTCAAAATGTAGTTAATACTATTCATAACCTCTTTTTGAACGGCTTTTTTGGTAAGTCATGGTGTGCTCGAACTCAGTGTTGCGTGTAGCGCAAGCTATTGAATTACTTTAAAGAAAATAACATACTACGAAATCTTCGGGTGTGACAAGTAACTTGTGCTAAACATTTTTTAATGATAACTATAGACAAATGAAATAAATTTTCTTCCCATTATCGATCATATGGTCTACAAGTTCTTCAAGAATTACAATTTGAACATCATTTCTTGGAGTAATAAATGAAGTAGAAATTGATCAAGGCACAACTCAAGAGTGATATTCTACTTATGACAAAAAATAAAGTAAGTATATATTCTCAAATTATTTTGAAAAAAAAATTATCCAATTATCATAATTTATAATAATATCAATGATTTTTTAGACCTATTTGATCTAAATTTTTGTGATTATTAACCGTATAATAACCATGTTCTCTGTCATTATCCATCAGAACCTGATAGTTATAATTCTATTCCATGTCCATATTTTTACATTCCAATAATATTCTCATAATCATGATCCTAGTTTTTTGGGGATATTCACTTTTTATTTTACATCATTTTATGAGGAAGTTTTATTAACCCATTTAACGATGTGGGTTTCCCCAAAAGGAATTTTTAAACATCCACCTTTAACTTTTGAAGTGAAATTTCAAATTACAAGGATGAAATTTTCATTGAAATTCTTGATCATGTAGCTTATCAATTAGATCATTTTCTAACCCCCTCAAGATCCTGATATGTTTTATGTATCTCCCCTAAGGAAGTATATATATGATCCTTCACATGTACTAAACACAAAGTTTATACCCATAGAGAAAGAATTTTCTTATGAAGAAAAAATGGTAGAGATTCTAGATCACATAGATAATGTTCTACAAAACAAGAAAAATTTCATGGTTAAATTTTATTGGTGAAGCAACCAAATTGTGAAAGCTTTGTGGGAACCTAATGATGTGATGAGGTAGAGCTATCTTCATATATTTTTATCTAGATGATGAATTTTGAGGGTGAAAATAATTTTAAGTAGGGTAGAAGGTAATACACAAATATTTTATGGTATATCTCTTTTGTTTAAATAAATTTAATCTCTTTGATATCTTACATTACACATAACATCTAACATAAATGAACTCCAAAATATTATTATTTTAACACGACCATTATAATATTGACATTAAATTGGTCAGAATGATTATTTTTAGCCACATTATGAAATATTTAATTTTCCAACTCATTTTTAATGTATTAGTTAATTATTTTTGAATATTTATATAATTTTTAGTAATGTTTTTTTTTCAGGTATATATTTCATTCAAATAATTTATTTTTATTGATTTCTATGAGAAAATAAATATAATTAATTTTTTTCACTTTTAAAAAAATTTATTTTACAAGATAATCATAATTTTTTGAATCATCACATTGAAATTAGATTAGGGTAATTGATTGGGAATTTACTAAAAAATTTGATTTTTGGGTTGAAAAGTGAAAATACTGGTTTTATGAAATAACATAACTCTTATGAAATAATTATTAAATGATCATGATTCCAAATTTGTTAACTCTTATTATTGATCAAATTTTATTTAATTAAATATATAACACATGCTTAGTAATTTTGGAAACCGTGATTTTAACCTTAAAATAGATTTTATGAGTTATACACATAACATATTTCTAATTAATTTTTATCAATTTTTTAAATTTTTTAAAGTGAAATGGATTTTATATTTGGAATCAAGTGGTATAAATTATTATATATTGACATTTTCATTTTTCATAATAAAATATTTACCGTTATAAGAACAATATTTACAACATTATAGGAAAAATAATGTAATAGGTTAAAGTTAATAGGTAAAAGATTAAAATAAAAAAAATATTAAATATTAAATAGTTGTTTGATGTGTTGATATACCGTAACCATTATTTATAAAATTAATTATTAACCAAATTTTTTGTAATTAATTCCACTCAAACATGGTTTCCTTTAAATATAAAAGTATCTGTATTTAATCACTTACCCCCCCCAGTATAAATACCACCTGTCACCACCCCCTTTCACATAAAAAGCCTTTAAGATTTTCAAATATATGCAAAACCCAATCCTAAACACTCTCCCCACATCTAAGGTGATACCAGTATCACCCAAATACTAATTCCATGTTCCTTAAGGGGTCCATAAAGGATGTGATATTCAAGAGGTAACTTTCTCAAACAACCTCACTTAATTTAATTTACTTTTCTACCTAATATTCACCTACTTCATCTGTAAAATAATAATAAATGATATATCCTATATATAATATAATTTTATATTTATAAAGTAATATCTTATATCCTTCCCATTTTTTATCTCCTCTTATTCAATGAAATAAAACCATTTTCTAAATTATGATGGTTTACAATCTCTATGGATAATGATTTTTTTTATTTTCCATTATCACTTTAAAGTCTGGTCATGAAAGTATTATTCTGGATAAAAAATATTTTAATACGTATATTATAACCTATTTCACCTTCTATAACTAATATATATACATAATATTAAATAAAAAAGTAATTAGTGATGGTCCAAAAAACCTCCAAAATAAACTACGCATTTATCATTAACATTTTTTCCAAAGATCCATCCTAAAAAAATAAAAAAAAATGATCTATAGGGCCATTTAAACTTCTATAAGTTTATTAATACCATTTCATTTCACTTTTTTAGTTTTAATTACACTTTATAAGAAAATCTATAATTATAAAAAAAAAATTGACTATGAAAGCGTGAAATAAACTCACCTGAAACAATGAAATATTATTAATGAATGGTTGATAAAATGTAGTAAAATTATAATATAGTGTATTATAAATATAAATATGTTTCTCAAATTAATTAATAACATTATTTAAACCCATATAAATTAGTTTAAAGTATGAAAAAATATAGGGAAGCGTGATGTAAGGGTTTCTCGTCACACTTTTTCTTTTCTGAGATATATGCCCTATTCACCGCTTATTTCTTTTTGGTTGTGCGTATACTACCCTTTTATATGGTATATATTTAATACCATTATTTTCATAGTATTTAATGTTTCATTTTATTATTATTATTTTTATGGGGCGTATAATTTGACTGATTAGAAAGTGGTAAGGGATTTCTTAACTCTACTTTTATTCGTTAGGTTAAACTTCTAATTCATTGATTATATCAGTATAATATTATGTGCAAAATGAATTCTGATTATATTATTTTTTATATCTACTCATTTTATGTAGATTTACACCTAATACACATAATTAATTCATTTTATTAATTCTCACTTCAATGATATGATATTTATAAAGGACGTTCTTTTAGAAATTATATTTTTATAATTACCCTTAAAACTCATTTTTTCTTCCATGTCCATGTTTTCAATAATTGTTTCTAAAAATCATTTTACTATTCTCTTATTATTTTTTAAATTTATTTTTACTCGTGTTTTAATATTTATAAAAAAAATTAAAGGATTATTTTTTTGTTCTAAAGGAGGTTCTTTGTGACATTCCAAAAAAATAAGGAAGGAATGTTTTTTTAACTTATACAAAATGATCATACTTTCTAAAAAAATGATTTTTTAATGATTTTATGCCTCATTTAAATGATTATAATTTTAGTTTAAAAAATATATGTCGTTTATAATTTCATGGCTCTTTAAAAAGAAATGATTTGAAAATGGAAATGTTATTATGTTAAAAGAATTATTTCTAGTTATCTTTCAAAATTATTTTCCATATATGATAAAATTATTTGATGTTAATTATGTATGACTAGGTATATTATTCAAGGATATTACAGTTATTATATTTATGGTTGGTTTATTTTTACCATTTAATGATATTTAAGAAAACCCATTTCCATTCATTGGTTCTTTTATTATTAAAAATTTCTGTTCTCGTGGAAAACATATGTATGGTTTTCATTTGATGATTTTTGGGACCTATATCTAATTATAATTCATTGGGTAAAGCTTTATATACCATGATATAATAATGGGAAACAAGCTGATTCACTGGATCCACTATGGGAGATAGGTGTGTCATGATCCACTATGGTAAACAGGTGTGTTCTGATCCACTATATTAATGGTCTTAGTATTTAACCATGACATATGGTTTTTTATTATATATTTATGAGGGTTCCAATATTTAATGACCATATATAATGGATCATTATTTGTTTATAATGATTTATCAATCTCATGGTCCATGTTTTTCTAAAATGATATTGGTTATTCCATAAATCATGTTTATTATCTATGATACGTTAGATATAAACATCGTAAGTTATTATGATGATCACCTAACCCTATTATTATCTTATTATTTCATATGATCATGGGTTGATATCTCCTATGTTTATCCTTATTGATCATCTAATCTCACCCTTTATTATGTATATTTTCCCCATGATATGAAGAAATTTATTAAGTTTTATATGTCAAAAAGGGTTCTCATTAGAAAGGAATATGCAGGAGATGATGTTTATGTTTTATAAACTAGTTGAACATGTTTCAATGTTTCAAAAGACTCTAACCCTATATGGTTCTCATGTGGTTTTTTATGTAGCATAATTAATAATAATCTATTTATATGTAATATATATGTGTGAAAGGAATTGGTCCTTATATCATTATACATGATGAAAGGAAACAGATTTCATCTGGATGTACCACTAACAGTTCAATATCGTAAATATGGGGAACATATGAATTATTCAAGTCAATGACCTAATCTAAGGGCTAACAGGGATGATAGACAGAAGTAAATTTCAAGATAAGGGAAATACTAAGAAACCAAAACTATTTAGTTGGATTTCAAAAATAATGTGGAATGAGGAATAAGATCACCCACTAAATAAATGAGAGTGTTTCATTTATATATTTTTTGACATATTCCTTTATACCTACAATGGTTAATAAAAATATAAAATCATCACCTTGATGAATAAATGTTGAATTATTCATAAAGAATATAGTGGTATGATTATTTTACCCCAAGTATATTACTTCTCTCTAATTGATATTTATAAGTGTCACGAACCAGCTCGGGTACCCTGGTAACCCGATAAATAAGACAGAACTAACATAGCTTGAAGAGATTTCTTGATCCCCAAAGGTTGGTGACTAGATCTTCACATCATACAAAATGAAATTTTGAACGAATTTTCCAATAAAATTGGGGAAAGTAGACAAACAAGTCAGAATGAAAACAAAAAAAAATATATAGGAAGAGGTGTACAAGACGTCAAATAAGTATAAATGACCCAAAGTACTACATATAAGTGCCAGAAGGAAAAGTAAAGATAACCCATGTACCAACACATTCAACTCTCCAAGTCCACATATCAATATTTAGAACTACCCCCTAGTGGTTTTTACCCAGACACGAACCTAGAAGGAGATAATCTACAAACAGCTGATGGAATAGGTAGGATATGTGATAAAATTTTAGTTAGGTATCACTGAGGATTCTATAATAAGATTCCCACATTTAATTAACTGAATTAATATCTCTCAATTTTAAATAAATATGATTGGAATTTCAGAAAAAAACATATTAAAAAACATGATTTACATTTCAAATGATAGAAGTAATTTTAAAAAAATGGATTAAATAAAAAAATTATATAAATAAGATTATATAAATTTAAAAGGAATGTAAAATAGATCACAAATATAGGAATAAATTTATATATCATCTATAAACAAGTGATAAACATAGTCATATGCCAAGAGGTATGATAGTTTCAGGTTATGGGATCCTCACACACTTGTATAATGATAATGGAAATGTGTACACATGTCCCTTAACACTAGTCAAATAGGACTCATTAGCATCCTACTAAGGAGTAAAATGTGCCAAGAAGTTTACGATATAGTTGTAAAGCATCAATTTTGTTCCAGGGAATTCCCATCCAGGCATGTTTGTCCCTAATAACTCAATAACTACCTAGGCTTACATGTTCCCTAGTACAAATCAATGATGGGAAATTTATTTTATCCAATAATATAATAAAATAAAATACCATTATCCCATTTCAAAAAATGTCAATTTTCTATTTAAAAAAATGGGTTTTTAATCAAAAAATGAATTTTTCCAAGATAAAACCCAATAGTTTATATAATAGCCATTTTAAGCCATTTTTATTAATAATAATTTGAAATCAATTTCACAATTCAATTACCACAATTAAATTCAAAAAATTAATTCAAACAATTTCTATCAATTTCACAATTTAAATTCTACAATTTAAATCTCCAAAAATTCCACCAATTTAACAATCACACCCTAATTCAATGGATTTGGGGGTTTTCCCAATTTCATTCCAAAATTCAATTTCTAAAAACCCCAAATGAATAGAATTAGGTTTTTAATCAATCAAATGAAATAAATTTAATTTATAATAGTAATTGAATTTAAATCAATAATTCAATTAAAATGAATATATTTAGGGTTAATAAAAATTGGGCTCCATGATAGAACTACCTACCTCAGAATTGCTATATCTAAAAACTACAAACCCAAATATGTATTTTCCAATAAATATTGATGAAAACAAAAACTGATAATCAATACCATCTTTAGGATCCCACAATAGTTGGGATTAGATCCCCCAATCAACCTAGAGATATAAAAAACTCTATGTAGTAAAAGAGACCAAGCAGGAGATGGAAAATGGTAATAGGAAACAAACTAGGAGAGGATTGATAGTCATTCTACAAACATTGATCCACTTCTGGGAGAGTACCGAGGGGCCAAAACTACTATCGGCAGTTTAAAAGCAAGGAGAAATATCTTTAGGGTCATACTGGGCCATCTAGGTCCTTAAAGGTGGGTTTTAGGATTATAAAATGTAAGTTCATATTGAAAAAACATTATGAGCTATTTCAGAGGTAGTGCTACATGTTTAGACTAAAATTTCTACCTTGGTTGTGCACTTGTTTTAAATGGGCTATATGGTTTCTCCTAAATGGGAACACTATTTTCCAAATGGTGTTCCAACCAATAAAACCCCCACTTCCAGGGTTTTCATGGTTTTTCTGGTGAGGGAGCATGGTTTGGGAAAATTATGTGCCAACTGTGCACTAGCCCAAAAACATTCAACAAAATTAAAATTTCACCCAATTCACCCTTAAACAAAACCCAACCAAAGAATGCTAAAAATACGGGTTTAGTAATACCTAAAAATATTAACATGATGTAACAAACTCCCCCCCCCATAGAAACATTTTATCCCAAAAAATATTACTGATAAGATTCCATGATGACAAGATAAGGCCACTACTCTCTCATCAATGACTCCCTCTACCACGACTCATAAGAATCAGAACTGTGATGCCATAGCCCATGAACCAAAGGTATCATCCTCCCATAAAGTACCTTGGTTTCAAAATAAACAATCCTTACTATAATTTAAGTCATAGATAAATTATACTCAACCTAAAGATCACTCCAACTTAGAATATAAGATGTATCAGATATATATATCTTAGTTGTGATACATGGAACATGTTATGTGTCTATGTTAAATCTTATGGATGTTCTAAATGATAATAAACATTTCCCACATGCTCAACAACCTCAAAAGGTCCCACACAATGAAGAGAATTTTTCTCTTCCCTCACAAGATGTTGATGATCCAACAAACGTGAAGCTTTCTAGAACATCTGGTCACTAACTGATAATTCTAAAGGTATATGGTGATTATCAACATTAGGATTATATCATCTATATGCCATAAATAACCTCTAAAGAATCAACTAAATAGTTATCATCATATCTTGGACCAATCTCAGTCCAAATAATGAATATTCACCAATCTCCAACCAACACAATGAAGATCTGTAAGGCCTCCTATACAGGTCCATAAAAGGATCCATTCTAACCACATAATGGTAATTTTTTTATAAGAAAACAAAACTATCACCAAATTATTATCCCAATCCCTACTAAAGATGATAACACAAACTCAAAGCATATTCTTAGGAATCTAGATAGAACATTCTATCTAGCCATACGACTATGGATGGTATGTCATACTCAAATGAACCAGAGATCCTATAGCCTCCTGAAAGCCTCTTCCAAAATGAGAAGTGAGCAAAAAATACCTATCCAAAACTATAGTAGATGGAACACTGTGTAGTAAGACATTCTCCTTAACATAGATATTCCTCAACTCCTCATATTTGGTTAAATCACGAATTGGTATAAAGGAAGACGATTTATTGAGTTGATTGATCACAAACCATATTGAATTCTTCTTTATCATAGTATGAGGAAACCTATCCAAATATTACATATATTTCTCTTCCAACTTCCAAGTAGGGACTAAAATTGGCTAAAGTAAATCAAAAGGATTTGGGTGGTCAGTCTTAACCTAATAGAACATATAACAATGAATGAAAAAACTCAGTAATTCCCTATCTCATACCTGGCCACAAAACTCCACACCACATATCATAGAAAATCTTTATAGTTCTTAGGTGCATAACCCACTGGGAATTATGGAAATCCACCATCACTTGTTTCCTTACAACTAACAGAAAAAAATTGATTCTAATAAAATAGAATTCTCTATTTGGAGAATTTCCATGTAGCATCTATCTCCCCACTATAAAGAGAGTTTCTAATGTTATGGAACTCATCATAAAGATTTTTTTCCTGAAGAATCATCTTGAGAATAGAAGAGGTCAACTTAACACTGTATAAAGAATCTTTATCCCATGATTCCATTACTCTAATATCCAACTGTGAAAAGTGAACCATCAAATTCCAATGTTCCAAAGATTGTTTAATGGCATGTGTTAGAAGTTTTCAGCTCAAAGCATCTTCAATGACATTCAGTTTCCTCAGGGTATATCTAAAATCAAAATTGTGAGACTATAGGTATTCCATCCAATGCCTCTAGAAAAGATTAAAATATTTTTTAGAGAAGATATAACTCATGATATTTTGTTCATAAAACATGGTAAACCATTCTCTATAAAGGTAATTTTTCCAACTCTTAATCTTGTGAATCAAAACAATGAGTTCAAGTTCATGGGATAGATAATTATTCTTGTGTGGCCTAAACTGAGAAGACCCAGAAGAAATGATGTGAAAACCTTTTATAAGAAAGCATCCCAAACCAAAAATCAGTGCATTACAAAAAACCACATGGCCCTACCAAACCACTTGAGGATTCAACAATGAAACATTAATGAAAAGACATTCATCTCAAAAAATGAATTCAGACATTTTTCCTCCCAAAAAAACATTACCCCCTTTCAAGTTATAGTAGTCATAAAAAACCCCAAAGTTGATAAGTCCTTAACAAACCAGTGATAATATCCCGATACACCCAAGAAGCTACGAATCTCAAAACATTTTGTGGTTGATCCCATGTCATAAAAGCCTTCACCTTTTTAGTATTAAATGAAATACCATGTTCTGGCACCACGTGTCCAAAGAACTTTACTTTCTAGAGCTAGAAATCACATTTTTAAATCTTGGTGTAAAGCTGGTGATTTCTCAACAATTGCATAACTACTCTTATATGACACGAATTATCCACTAAAGACATATATTAAAAAATGACATCATCCAAAAAGACTACCATGAAGGTATCAAGTTACTCGTGGAAAATATTGTTCATTAAATCCATAAATATTTCACGAGAATTGGTTGGACCAAAGGGCATGAAAAGGTAGACATAATGGTCATACATGCTTTGAATGGTGGATTTATAAAGATCATATTCTTTTATCCTAAACTAATGGTAACTAGATCGAAGTTTAGTCTTCAAGAACTACATATCACCCTTCAGCAGTCAAATAGATATTCGAACTATGGAAGAAGATATTTATTATTGACCATGACTCTATTGAATTTTCATTAATCAACACAGAGGTAGAGTGAACCATCATCCTTCCTAAAAAAGAGAACAACCACCCAAGGTGACACACTCAGGTATATAAATCCATTATCTAGATGATCATCCAGTTGAGTCTTCAAATCTTTCATTTCAGCTGGTTCCATGTAGTATGAGGGAATAAAAACTGATTGAGTACTATTCACTAACTCAATATAAAACATTACATCCCTTACCTATGGAAACCCAAAGAATTTATAAAAAAACACATCATTAAAATGAATAGAAACAAGTGTGAGATCACTTATCAAATATTCTTACTCCCAATCAAATTTGAACACGGATATCAATTTCCCCAAATCCAAATAGGAAGGTCTGGATCTACTCAACATTGGGTCCCATTTTCCTTCGAAGACACAACAGCCATCATCAGGTATAGTGAATGAGACACATCAAAGATAAAAATAAATACATTATTTATTGTAAATGAGCCAATCCATCCTGAAAATGGTGGAAATTAGTTTTATGTCAAGATCCAGAAAACTCCTAGAAATATTGGCATCAGAATGAGAGAATACACAAGAAGGACTATAGAGACCATTCCTTCTCTTCATAGTAAGGGGAGTAGTAATATCAATTATATAAGATAAAATATCTATATGAAGATTTACCAGATTAACAATAGTGGTTTAAATAAACAAATGAGATGCACCAGTATCAAATAAATAAATCACTAATGATGAAGCTATTGTGATAGTACCTCTCACAGTCTTTGGACCTCTATCCATTTCAACAAGAGATTATTCTACTACATGAAGAATCTGTCTTCCAGATTCTTGTGGCTGGAACCCATTTTTTCTTAAATCATATAATTTCACCATATTTGTTTTAAGGATATAAAGATCATGTGACACTACAACGATTGAAATAGATATGGAAGTGCTATTATATGGGACCCGAGTGTCTGCAGAAGCCACATATCTTAGGTGCCTCAGTGAAAATCCTCTTTGAATGCCTCGATATTCTATTCTGGTAACAATTAATATAACCTCTTCCAAGCACTACAGGAGGTCTATACTAACCCTACTATCAAGAACCACCATGATATTCATCACACATACCCATTACATTGAAGTAACATACTCTCCCACTAGGAGAGAAAGAGACCCCTTAAAACTCTAACTTGCTAGCCAGGTCTATTTCAACCATCAGTGCTCTATTCATCACATCATTATGAGAAGGAAGATTCAACAATAAATTATAATAATAAATATCATAATGTAGTACCAACATGAACCTTCAAGCCTTTATCTTCTCGTTCGATATAATATTAGTTTCAAACTACATGATCTCAATAAAATAGTTTTCATACACTGTTATGGTTATGTCATCCAACTCAAGTTTCAACAACTTCATATCCTTGGTCAACATCACCAATTATTGATAGAACTGGTCAGTAAAAAAACTTTAAAGTATTTCCACTTTAATCTCTAATGTTTCTTCTTCATCACAATAGTGTAATACCATCTCCTTCTTGGTCCCTCCAGCATGAAGGTGGAAATTTTCACCTTGATTTCATCAGGTGTATCCAAGAATACATTCAAAAATTACATCCTTCTTATCCATTCCATATCCACTTGAGGTTCATTTGATCCTTTGAACATTTTTGGAATATAATGAATGAATTCCGGATAATTATTCAAAAGATCATCCCTTTGAGGTTCCTCTATTGGAGCATGAATGGTAAATGGTGGTGGTGTCTATCCCTAATCTTGGACAATATGCACAATCACCTTAACCAGACTTGATTCCACAATAGTATTTTCTCACTGAGGTTCTGTATTTTCTTCCACCTAGATTCGATTCACCCATATCCTTGGATGCATGATGCTTTAAAACATCATCATGCAACAAAAAAGACATCATATAATCACTCAAACAGAAAAACAAGAAAAATTAATCCCAACTGATATGAATGAAGGATTTAGATTTCAGTATATCGAAATAAAAAAGTAGGGAATAAATTATAACTAATCCTAAATACGCATTTCCCTAACCACTCTTAGTGACTGAAGGATAATTTTTGTGATATCTGACTCATCACTCAATCAAAAATACCACCTAAGTCCTGAAAATATTACACAAATGTATATTCACTTCAAGATAAGAAGCTCAAACTAGACCTCTAAAAGAACTTTTTCATAAACCAGCTAGGGTACCCTAGTAACTCGACAACCATTCCATCACATATATCTCCCAAAGGGCATTCCCAATCCCCATGGGTTAGTGACACACCCCTAACATCAGAAAAAATTAATGTGGGAACTAATTTTCCACAAAACATTGCAGAAGAAAGACAAATAAGTCAGCATGCGTGCAAAAAAAGCACTATAGTGATAAGTGTACATGAAGTCAAAAAGGTATTATAAACTTAAATTAATAAAGAAATGTACCAAAAAAATTGTAAATATAACTTTTGTCCCAAATAATGAAACTCTCTAATTCCATGGATCAATAGTTGTAACCACTTCCAAGTGGTGCTTTACCCCTGCTTGAAACTGGAAAAAGATAACCTATAAACATGTAAAGGCATTGGCAGGGTGTGTTCTAGAATGCCTATAGTTTCTCACTAATTATTCCATAATAATTTGACAGCATTTAATTAACTAAATAAATAAGTTTACCTTTTAAATAAAATATATTGGGATTTAAAAAATTATATTTAAACAAATCATTTGTTACATTTCAAAAGATGGAAATTCTATTAAAAAATTTCTTAAATAAATTTTTTATATAACATAGTTTATATAAATTCAAATGTCATGTATCATAGTTCATAAAAAATTCTAATTAATTTATATCTCATATAAAAATAAGCGAGAAACATGTTCATCTTCTAAGAGGTGTGATAGTTTCAGGTTATGTTATCCCCACAAACTTGTATAATTAATACGGAAATATATACACACATCCCTTGAAATAGGTCAAGGAGGAAATAGATACATCCTACCGAGGAATAAAATTTTCCAAACAGTTAATGTTATAGTCATAAAGTGTCAATATATGGTAAAGGAATTCTCATCCTAGCATGTTTGTCCCTAATAAATCACTTACTACATAGGCTTTCATGTTCTTTAGTAAAAATCAATGAAGGGAAATTTATTTTAAGTAACCATAAAATACAATTAAATCCCATTACCCATTTCAAACATTCCAATTTTCTATTTAAAAACAAAAATGATTTTTTAATAAAAAACATGAATTTTCCATGGTAAAACCCAAAGGCTTCTATCGAAACCATTTTAAGATATTTTTTACAAAGAAGAATTTAAAATCAATTCACAATAAAATTTCACATTCCAATTACCACAATTTAATTCAAGATTTTAATTTAAAATATTTCCTAATATAAATATCCCTATTTTTCCATCAATTTTATAGTCACACCCCAATTCAATAGAATTGGGGGTTTCCCTGATTTTATTCCAAAATTTAATTTCCAAAAACCAAATTATATTGAATTGGGTATTTAATCAATCAAATAAAGTAGATTTTTTTTATAATAGAATTTTAATTTAAATAAACAATTTAATTCAAATCAATAAATATATGGTTAATAAATATTGGGCATCATGACAGAACCACCATCCTTAGAATCACTAGATCTCAAAACTCCAAACCCTAATTGGGATTTTCCAATGGAGAATGATGAAAATGGAAACCAGGAATCAAAAATTATTTTAAGATCCAAAAATAGAGGGTATTAGATACTCCAACCAACACAGAGATCTAAAAAACCCTATGGAGAAAAAGAGAGAGTGTGGTTGATAGAGAATAGAAAGAGGAAACTAACTAGTAGAGGATTGACAGATGATCATCGTGATGCGATATACTTTCGAGGGGGTTCAAAGGGGACCAAAATATACTCTTGGGATCTCTAAAGGAAGGATAAATCATTTTTGGGTTGTACTGATCCATCAAGGACATAAAATGTGGGTTTTGGGGTATTAAAACTTAATATCATATTAAAAAAACATGTATGCATGGTTTCCTGGGCAGGGTTGCATGGTTAGCCAAAACCATGCACCATGGCCATGCGCCTATTTTAAATGGGTTGCACCATTATTACAAAGTAGTCACATGGTGTGTCAAACTGTTATCTAATCATGTAAAAACCCATTGCCTAGGTTTGAAAGGTTTTCTTTCAGAGGGATCTAGGATTGGTAAAACCATGCGCCAACCATGAACTAGCCTAGAAACTTTAATGACATTAAAAAAATCTAATTCATCCTTAAATGAAACCCAACCAAGGAATTATAAAAATTTGGGTTTGGGAATACTTGAATTTAGTAGAAGGACGTTACAATAAGAATTTGATTCCTATACAATTTTAGTATCCTTCCATAAATAATTTTTTTGTGATATTAAGAATACATTGGATCTCTTGACATATAGGTCAATATAATTGATAAGATATAAATTTCACATTCTGAAAACCAGCTCAAGAACACATATTAATGCATGGATGATTATAAACTCCCTATAAAAAATTGTTCCTAATATAATGGGGTATTTTTTATAAATAGATAATGAAAAACTCAACATTACTTATACTTATATTATGAGGGAAAAGATGAGATCACATGTTATACCAGGTATTGTGAGAATGATACATCATTATAAATATAATCCAGAGACTTTTATATCTAATAGAAACCCTTAAATATTTCATTATTTAAAAATAATTAAAAAATTTAGGATGTAATTTATTTAATTTGGGATAATGTAAGGACTTGAAGTTTCACTATATATTTTCCTTAAATAAATATTATGTCAATAGTTTTTCTACACATAACACTAAAATAAAATTAAACTCGAATGCATTAAAATAATATATGATCATTAAAACCTATTCCTTAAATTTGTGGGTATGAATATGAGTAACTAAATTATAATATATATATATAAGGGTTCTTTTATATAAATTATTTATTTTTTTCGTAAAAATACATTTTACAAAAATTTGTGTTTTTATGCGCTGTATTTTTTTTAAAAAAAATAATTTTTATTATTGTTAATTGATGATGTTAATAAGATATTTAACTTATGTATTAGTTTTATTTTTATGAGTGTTTTGTAGAAATTTATAATCAAAGCAACTAGTATTTTAAATTTTTATTTTCATTCAACATTAGTTTTTTATAATATTTTATGATTTTACATAATGATTAAGTTCCAAAATTTTAGAACGTGAATTAAAAAAAATCACATCATTCCTAAACTCATCATTAAAATATTATCTTCGAATTAATTTTTGGGAATATTCTAAAAGTATTGATTATTGGGTGCAAAATATAATTTTTAAAAATATGGTGAATTTTATCACATTATAATTATATAAGTATGATTTAGAAATTTAGAAAACATTATTCTAGAATAAATATTTATTTTGTAAAAAAATTTAAATTTAAAAATATTTATTTCATATTAAAAATATTTATATCATATTTTAGAACTTATGTTACACTATTATTTAAAATTTTCTAAATACATTACTTATTTCTTATTTTAAATTTTATTTTTTATCAATTTAAAATTTTAATATAAAAATGTTTATTTCAAATTACTAACTATAAGTTCCATATTTTGTTATAAAAAAAATTTATTATATCCATAAAAGAAATGAATTACATAGATAACAAATAGTTACAAAAGAAAAAATCCATAAGGGTAAAAATGGTTCACAAAAGGGTAAAAGGCCCAACTTGTTAAAAAAATATTCTAATTATGTGATTTATGTTTTTATTGGACAAAAATTATGTTAGATCCATTATTTTCCATTTTTAAGTCTTCTTGAGATGTGAAACATGTTTTTTCTTTTTATGAAAATGAAATATTTATAAGAATTTCATCCATAACACATATAAAAGGGACCTATCACCACCACTATAAATATATTTTTCCACCTTAAAATATACCATTTTACTTACCAAGTAATCCTATTTGTCTTCATTAAGATTTTCAACACAATATTCTATCCTAATTCCTCCATTTATAATAAGTCCAACATGGGAAAACTTGTGTTATCAAAGTGAGTATTATCCATTCCCTAATTTATTTTATTTTCGAGAATACATTTATAAATATAATTTTATATTTAATCTATAATTAAATAATTTTTAACTAATATTATTATTTTAAGGTATCTGTCATTAACCACATTTCCCCTATTTCGTTAATAAAAACAAAAACATCATTCATGTGTTTTTTGCTCACTATTTCTTCCATAAAGAAATGTATTATATTTGTTTACCATTTCCTCTATTCGATGGTTTTCGGGATGGAATTTTTAAATAAATATTAAATATATAACCAAATTATGATTTTAAAGGTAAAAATTATAATCCACTCTTATTCATTGAGAAATTAAAATGTTAATCATCCACCAAGAAACCTACCACATCCATAAATTAATGTATCTCATTTTTCATCTAATTCCATTATTATTTCATAAATTGTATTAAACTTTTATAAAAAAATGAAAAATATAAATAATATCATTATTCTTCCATAATGATGATATTATACTGAAGGAAACCAATTTCATAACCATACTCAATCTTTGATTTTAGTATGTTCATGTTTGGTTCGGTTGATGCTTTTCTATCACGCGGTGTTGACAAAAGAAATTATATTTATCCTAATGCATCTCAGTGGTTATCCAGGGTCATCTCCCTTGAGGAGCCTTTCAATTTGGTTCACTTACATCTTCTACATCACATAAACTATCATTTTTTCTTATTTTTATTATCTGATGAAAACAATGATAATTTTTTTGTGTTTTTTATTATTTAAAAATATAAACTACCATACAATGTAAAAATAATGAGTTGATGAAGGAAGAACATGGTTTTTGGGCTTAGTCTTATGTTCAATCATTATTCTCCTTTATATGTTGATTTTAGTGTGATAATCCAAACATGAAATATCATGTTTGAATCAATATTCTTTTCTGGAATAGAAATAGTTAAAGTTATATGTTGTGGGGGGGGGGCATCACCACATCAGGAACATTCTCCTCACCAATGCATTATACTCAAATTTACAACTAAATAAAAATAAACATTAAAGAAAATATAAGAACACCTTGACACCCCCCCCCCTGGTGAAGTCTTGGGGTTAGCCTCTCATTTCCAAGAGTATGAGATCAAAATATTGGATGTATTAGAGTGAGAGATAGATAGAGATATTAATAAATTATAATTATTTTTAAAATAATAATATTATTATTAATTAATATTTTTGTTATTATAATTAAGAAAATATTTTTTGAAAAAGGAGACAGAAATAAATTAAAATAATTTGAAATTAAGAATTATATATTATAAAAAATAATTCTAATAATATTAATAATAAAAATAATAATAATTGTTCTTAATTATTATTATTATTATTATTATTATAGAAGAAATTAAATGGTGGAAACTAAAATAAAAAATCATGGATTTATTGAAACAAAATTCAAATTTAAATTTAAATTAAAACTAAAACAAAAATAAAACGAAAATAAAATAAAAAGAAGAAATGAGGGGGGTCGAGAAGAGTAGTAGTGTCTCGTTCCCCAATGGGATCCCTCCATGGGTGTAGGTGTTGATATGATGATTTGGGAAGGTGGTGAGTGCCTCCTTTTCTAAGAAGAATTCTTCTTGTGAAACACTTCTCGCTTTTGGCCCATTAAATGGATGATTAACGCTTGGACACCTTCAGTAAAGTTTTTCATAAATTTTTTGGTCGTTCACCCTCCAAAGTTCAATTAATTTGGCCACCAGATTTATGAGTTGTGATTTTTTCATTTGCAGTTTCTTTTTCAGGATGAAGGTTCCATCAATCTTCAACCAAAAGTATAAGCACTAATGGAAACCTTAATGAATTCAAAACTCCCTCAACTTAAATTAAGAAACCTGAATATGTGTCCTCGTTATATTCCAGATATAATCACATCCATTTAAGGTGTGTATACAGATATATGGTTTTGTTATGGTGGTGGGGTCCATGTTGTCCGCCCAGAAAAATCATCCACTTAAATGATTTTTTACAGCCTCTAGATTCTTGAATCAGCTCCTGGTCTAGAAGATAATGTTGAAGGAAATAAAATAAGGATTATAAAAAAATAATTATATTTGGAATTATATTTTTTATTAAATGACCAAAATACCATTGATGTAAAAATCTGTCAAAAATTCCAAAATTATGCACTTTTCACAATTTATTCCCTTTTCATTATATAATTAAAAATACCCATTATTTTAATAAAACATTTTAATACATGGGGTTTTTAATTGAAAAAACTTAAAAAGAATATTCATTATTTGATCAAAAAATATGCATATAAATTTTCTCTGTCAAATACCCCCACACTTAAACCATGCTTGTCCTCAAGTATAAAATCTCAACATATAAATCAAAGGACACCAATTTTACCAATATTAAAATTCCAATGCAATAAAATAAACCATCATAAATGTGAAATAAAACGTTCAAAAATCTACATAAGATATCAATTTAATTTCCCATTTTTCAAAGAAACAAATAATTCACATATTTTACTTTTCTCCTTTGAAAATTGATGGAACTTATCCTTCCATTCCTTCAAAATCATTGATTCATTATTGTTAAACATATCAAGTCATGATTTACCTCACATTTGATTCTCTTCTCTCACCACTCATGATACAATTTAATTAGAGTTATACCCATATCATGAAAAAATTATCCTTATCCATGGTCTTATAAATGAACTACATTATCTATTTTTTAAAGAAAAAAGACACATAAAATCATGAGGAATTGCTATAAAAGTTCAAATGACTCTAAGGCTTACAGTTGCTAGGATTTTATGCTTTAAAAATTACGGCTCAAGGAGTAGGTTTATCTCTTAATTAAAATAAATGATATCAAATAGTGTAATTAAATTCTCCCCTTCAATGTAGTAACACCCACTTCCCCAAAACTCAATGTAAGGTCCTGATAAAATTATGCATAATGAATGATTTCTGAAATCTAATGATTTTTTTACTTTTATAATTTTTTATCTGTTTTCTAAAATTATGATTAGATAAAACCACAAATATTTCACCTAACCACATATAATAAGAAAATATTCAGTATAGAAAGTGATGATTTTTTGTTCTCCAAAATCACAACCCATTATCCCCTTTTTTGTTCTTTTTTTCATTTTTTTATTTTTTTAATTCTAGAGGGGAAAACAACAAAGTATAAGGAATGATTCCACAATATTTTCCAATTCCAACAATAGTACCCCCACAATTCTCCTATAAAATATATATCATCTCATCCTCCATGAATCCCTTTACCCCCACACTTAAACTTTAAAATATCATTCAAATACTAAGAGGATGGTAGTAATGGATTAAAATCTCTTAAAACATGGATCATCCCTATAATGGTCGTTCAGTGTCTCTATGGGATAAAAGAAGGATTGATGTAAAGGCAGTCTTTCAAGGAAAAGTATATCTTAATGGATTCCCCAATCATTTTAATTTTTTTGTGCACAATCATAGATTTGACGAGTTTCAATACAGGGTCTGGTCAGTTTCATGTCACAAGATCACTCAATAAATATTCTTACGAATAAAGAGAAAGTATGTGGACTAGAAATACTCTCAGTAATGAGAAATATGACTTGGGAAAATCACTCAATACATTATTAACAATAATAAATCAATTCACATGAATTTTAGAAATTCAAATCATAAAATATAGTTAGGGAATTTCATTTATATTAATCAATTAATTCCTTTAAATCATGTGTCTTCATTTCATTATCTATGCTTCATATTTAAAATTTAAATTCTCCATTTAAATCATTTAATAATATCAACATTTAAATATAAAACATGGAATCATTGGGTTCCTATGAAACTCATGTATCTTAGACTAGTCAAGTAAATCATAATTAAAGTGTGTAAATGTTGTTTTTTTGTTAAAGCATAAAACATGTTGTGGAAAATAATGTAGAGAGTATAAAAGATAAAACAATAAAATTGAAAACCTTTTCTTCTATGAAACATAGTCCTTCCCCTTTACTGTCTGAGGATTCCTTCTACTGTTATGAACCTATAAAATAAAAAAAAATCAATTTAGTATAGGGATCATGTCATTTAAGCTAAAAAAAGATATAGTGAGTGGGTTTCATGCTACACTACTTCTAAGAAAAGAAATTGACATCTAAATTCCCAAAAATCAGGTAAATATAAATATTAGTATGATCCCCTAAGTGGGATCTAAATTTTGACTGACTCTAGAGGGAAGTACCAGCTATTATCCAAAGACTGATTGTGGATGAAGCTTCTGTGATTTGAACTTCCACATATGGCTTCTCTAACTATGTGATTCATCCTTATTCTTGAGGGATGATCCATGGATAGTGTACACCATATCCTCCCCTTTCACAATGAGGTATATCTTGCATTGTGGGGTAGTATGAAGTATGAATCTCCATCCTTCTTGTTTATTACTTTTGAAACCTCTTCTTCTATGTCCAATGGTTCCTCAAGTGATGTTGCATCAGAAGAATAATCAATGTTAATGTGTTAGTGTAATTCTATTTTAATAAAATTAAAACATGAAGTATCAAGATAAAATTATTCCCCAACAATGTAATCTACTTTTTCCAAGATTTCCTTAGGGAAATCCACTAGTATCTCTTCATGAACTTCCTTCAACAAATATTCAACGTGTATAGGGAGCTATATATATTCCTTAGTAGGTTCACATTCAGGTTATTCTTTGTCCTCCAAGGCTTAGCTGATATTTTCCTATTCTATATAATCTATACCACAAGAAGTGATGTAGAAATCAGATTCAATAAAATTACAAGAGATAGAGTCAAAGAATGGTTCAACTCCCTGAGTTGGTTTATCTTCAATCCTTGCCTCAATGGTAAGTGCCTCTTAGAGTAGACTCTCTGAGGATGGAGGTAGGTAGTCTTGCTCCTCTGGCATGACTTCAAATTACACTACCTGGGTGGTTTCTTCCTTCAATGGTGCTGGATATTCTTTTATGCATGGAATGGGGAGATCAGGTAGTTCCTCACATTTAATCAAGAATTCATCCAATCTTTCTAGATCTCTCACTTTTAGCTCAGTATGTAAGTCTTCTTTCCTTCCCTCCTCATGTTATAAAAATTTTAATGATAAGTGTGGAAATTTCTTCCACCACTTTCTCTAGTTCTTGCTCCAGCTCAGGGTTGATTTTCTCCATTAATGCATGAAAATAATCAATTTCTCCATCATCCTTTCTCGTTATTTGTTCAATGCTTTCTATAAGTTCTTTCACCTGAGCTCTTCTAAAATCTTCTTGTTGTGGTTGTTGTTTTCTCTACACCTTTGAGTAATTTTTTCATACATAATATTCTCAATTTGAATACATCATGGAATTATTTTTTTAGTTTTTTTAAATGAAATGAAATCTAACTAATATTTGAAAATAGAAAAAGTTAATGAATTATTGATTAAATACCTAGAAACAATTACAGTTTAGATGCATGCTTGTTGCAAGGCATGGATAAAAACAATTATATTTTTCATAGTGCATCACAGTAGGTGACCAGGGTTGTCTCTATTGAGGAACCTTTCAGTTTTGATCACAAACTTCTTCTATGTCAACTAAGATATCTCTTTTTTCTATTTTTTATTATATAATTAAAATAGTGAAAATGTTTTTAGGTTTTTTATTATTTAAAAATATAAACTATCATGAAATGTAAAAATAATGAGTAGATGAAGAAAGAACATAGTTTTGGGGTTTATTCTGTGGTTCAATCATTATTCTTCTTTATATGTTGATTTTAGTTTGATAATCCAAACATGAAATGTTTGAATCACCATTCTTTTATAGAATAGAAAAAATTTAAGTTACATGTCATTGGGGGCCATCACCACATCAGTTATATTCTCCTCACTAATGCATGCTACTGAAATATACCACAAACTTAAAATGAACATTAAAGAAAATTTCACAACAACATGACCTCCCCCTGGGCCAAGTCTCTAGGTTAGACTCTCATTTCATTTAGTAGGAGATCACAATGGATGATGGATTGGACTGATAGATAGATAGAGAGAATAATAATTTATAATGATTGTTAAAATAATAATAATATTATTAATTAATATTATTATTACAATTAAAAAAATAGTTTTTGAAAAAGGAGAGATAAAGAATGTAAAATAATTTGAAATCAATATCGAGATATTATAAATAATAATTATAATAATATTAATAATTATAATCTTCATTTTTAATTATTTTTATTATTATCATTATATAAGAAATTTAATGGTGCAAACCAAAATAATAATGCATGGATTCATTGAAAAAAATTAAATTTAAATTTAAATTAAAACTAAAATAAAAGTAAATTAAAAATTAAATAAAAAGAATAAATTATGGGGGAAGAGAAGAGTTGTGGCAGACCGTTCCCCGGTGGGATCCCTTCATGGCTATGGGTGTCGAACTGATGATTTGGGAAGGAGGTGAGGGCCTTCTTTTATAGGAATAATTCTTCAACTATAACGTTTTGCATTATTCTCCCAATAAATGGGTGATTAATGCATGGACCCCTTCATTAAGGTTGTTTATAAATTTATTGGTTGTTCACCCTCCAAATTTCAATGCATTTTTCAACAATATGTATGAGTTATTATTTTTTTGGTAGTTTTTTTTTGGATGAAGCTTCTAGGAAGCTTCTTCCAAATGAATAACCTCCAATGGAAACCTTAATGACTTCAAAACTTAATAAAATTAATCTTAGAAACTCAAATATGTGTCATTGTCCTATTCTAGGTGTAATAACATCCATTGAAGGTATGTAGGCTGAGATATGGTTCTGTTATGGTGGGGGCTTCCATGCTGTCCTCCCCGAAAAATATGTATCATCATTGATTCTTTAAGGCCTCTAGATTCCAGAATCAGATCCTGGTCCAAAAGACAAAGTTGGAGGAAATAAAATAATGATTCTAAAAAACAAATCATTAAATTTGGAATTATAATTTTTATGAAATTATCAAAAAAAATTTATGTATAAATCTGTTAAAATCCATAATTATGCACTTTTCACAATTTAGACCATTTTCATTCTTTAATTCAAAATATACATTACATTATTAATAAATTTAAATACATCGGTATTATCAATGAAAACAATAAAAAAATATTCTTTTTTTGATTAAAAAAATTCATATAAATTTTCTCCGTCATCGGTCTAACATCTTAATTGAATAATGATCTAAAATAATATCACATATGACTATGAGAAAATAACTAAAAAATTATAAATAAATAAATTATTTTTTTATTTTTTTCTATAATGGTAAAATTTATTTTAAACTCATTGATTAAGATACCAATTTATATTCATATAAAATCATTGAAACATACTCACCATCAATTCAATTTTTAAGGCTCATAACCAAAACACAAATAAAATTAAATTTTAAAATTTTAAATAACTCTAATACCTCGATTCCAGTGCCTTTTAATATCTGGGAATAATGAACTTTTGGATAACATAAAAAATAAACCATGTAATACAAAACTATTTTAAACATCAAGATTACTCACAACTGATATTAAAAATTTGATAATAACTAACTAATATAAATATAGAGAATAATTAAAATTAATTTTATAAAAGGTTATAGATATAAATAATTTTGTAAAAGATATGATTAATATATATATTTTGTAGTATTTTTATTATCTTTGATGGATGCTAGGAATTAAAGTAATGGGTTCTCTATCTAAAATTTAATTTCTTGTGACATATTTATTATTATATAGTGTGATATATTTAATATGATGTGATTATTTCCTAGTGAATTTAAATTAAAATATTCATTTACTTCATTGAGTTTTAGGATTAATATCATGTTTTCTCTTTAAATAGATTTTGATTTAAAAGATACTATTTAAAGGGTTATTATTAACTCAACCCCCGTTATTGATCTATAATTCTCCTTATTGAACTTATTTCTTCAAATATTGGTTTGTTTCCACCCTATGATTTTCTTTCGTGGTACCTTTTCTTTTTATCTGTTCAAAAATTAACTTTAAATCTGAAACATTCACCCGGATATGATTTCTTTCTCACACGGTATATAATTGTTGAGAATAATTCTCATCTTCTTTAATGATGGTTTCCCCTTATTTACTATATTTTACTTCCTTCCAATGTTATCCTTTATATTTATAAACCCAATTATGTGTTGTTTCATGTGACCTTCGCATCTAACATTACCTATTTTCAAAATAATGATTTATTATTCCTTTCTATTATATGGATTTCGATAATGATATTTGAAATTTCTTTCCTTCTATAAACATTTGTTTTATTTTCCACTTCGTATTTTCATAAATGAATCTTTATGCCTTTTCAAGAATCCATTATTGTAGATTCATCATTAAGATTAATGTTTCAAAAAAATCACATAACCATTTAAAAAATTATATTTCCAATTTAACCCATAAGTTCTTCTTTTATGTCAATGTTAAAATCATTTTCTAAAAAAAATTCTTTTATGGTTTGACCACCATTTTCCTCTTAATATCAAAATGAGTTATTTCCTTCTAAATTTCCTTTTAATAATTTCCCTAAAAAAGTTATACTATTTTTCAATATTAAACTCATAGAATTCCATTACATACTTTTTCATTCATAGTTATTAAAATTTATGATATTTCCTCCAAAAATATTCCTCTGTGGACACTATATATTTTCTTCTATTAATTGAATAGTTTTCAATAGGTTTCCAATCATCGATCGATTAATGAAATTATTTACTTAATTGTATACCATTTATTTAAAAGGAGTAAATTACATATTATATATTAATATGAATAATATTTATTTTCATATAATGTTACTAAATATTTTTAAATAACTATTTATTTTCTACTAGTATAACATGTTATGATTATTGATGGAATTATGAATATTTTCCTTAAAATATTCCATTTCAAAAGGATATGAAACCTATTTTATTTTAATTTTTTCTTTATAGTATGATTGATTTTAAGTGGAACATATAAATATTTATGAATAATGGGTATGGTATTATATCTCACCCTAATGTATTAGTTAAATCTCATAAGTATGTATATACAATAACAATTTTGTTTTGTTGTTACCACTTTTTTGTATGAGTTGTATTTGTTGTCAAAGGATGTAAATGCTAATCAAAATGATGAAGTAGCTAAAAATTTAATGGAATTTGGTTGAAGTGATACCTAGAGAGTTATCATGGATTCATAGCATTGGATTAAATGCTTAGTAATTTCTCCATGTTGTCTAAATCATATGACTATTGAACTGGTCCTAAGTTCAAAATACAAGTATCCTAAGCGATACATTATTTACAACATTGAAATTGTTTGAAGAACCATCTGTAGTAGGATGAATAATTATTTGAAATTAATGTTACAAAATTAATATAAATAGAAGAAAAGAGAAGGAAATGCATGTTCTGATAATTATAAGCACTGTGGTGGACCTGATTTTGAAATTGAAATGCACACTTGGTTTTTAACCAAGTATTTTTAAGAGGTTTACTGAAAAAATGGAAATCCCGCTAAGCCAGTAGGCTAGCCTCAACCATGGGTGTATGTAGGACACATGGTGAACTGCACCCAAGGGAGGCATGTTTTTCCAACCCATAGGTAGTTTCATGTAGGGGTAATCCCATTGGAGTGTATGGGGAAATCATATGCATAGGTTAGGCCAAAGGCTCGTAGAGAGGTTGGTTGTAGAGTGTGCCTGCAGAATCCGATATGGGGTGGTACAAAGGAAGGGGAGAGAGTAATCTGAGCTGAGATCAGAGTGGAATTTCTTATAAAGTGGGGGAAATTTTTGACTTAGTTTCGATGTGGGATGACCATTAGAGTGATCTCAACTGTCTATCTCATCTCATGCTCTACTCGACTGTATGATCTTGCAGGCCTTTTGTAAAAGGTCATGACATCGTCTTCCACCCACTACTGCTCAAAATTGTTGCTACCTTACCAAAGATAAATATTGAACCACCATGATAAACTTTTGGATTTCAAATGAGGATCATGCTGACATTCTGAAGGCAATTGGATTGAACTGATACCATTCATGATGTTTACGTCTTGCATGAAATGTAATACTCAAAGGAAGTCTTAACCTAAGGAAAAAATAAGTTATTGAGGCCACTTGGATGATTTGAGTTTGGATTTAAAATGAAGATCATGTGATTCCTATCAAGTTTACATGATTTTTTCACCATAGATAAGGAACTAATTTGAAAAGGGAAACATTCCATGATTCTCATCATATCATTAACTAGGTTTGATGATTTTAATACAGAAGATATTGGTTATTCAAAACAAGATTTGAAGATCATATTTTGAAATATTTGAACCTGGTGCAAGACTGTGATCTTTTCCTATAAAAGTAGAAATTTAGAGGTTGAGAAGAGGTTTCTACTCCCATATTTTAAAGATTCTAGTTTTCAAAAAAACATATCACTCCCTATTCGTTTTTCTATGCTATGGAGAAAGGATTCCTACACGCCTTCGTCAAGTGATAAGCACTCTTGTAGTGACAGCATGAAGATGAGATTTTTGGGAACCATTTAGTTACATGAATAGAATAATATTCCACACTCAAATGATATTTTTTAACACCCTCGTTGTGTTTCATGGAGAACCTGATCTGCGAAGCCCATGGCTTGCATGAAAATGATCATACTTCTATATTCATATTAATTCAATACTATTTTTAGGGGTTTTGTTTTTGGAGAAGAAAGAGAATCATGAAATAAAGGGGTATTATGAACATGCATGATGCATATGCACTCATGTGTGGGATTTGAGACACCCGAATGTGCAAAAACATGGTAAACATTAGACTACGCCCATTCAGGTTTAAAGAAGATCGTTTGAAAATAAACATAAGTAAATAAAGTTGAAAGTGTGTGTGTTGAGAGAGAAATAAATAAGGATAAGAACCTTAAGAGGTAAGTAGACAATATGCAGCACTAATAAAGAAGTATATGATTCCATGCACACATATAAAACCACTTAACACCCAAGCATGAATTTTTCAAACAGGAAAATAAGAAGAAAACAATGCATGCATGATTTAATGCATAGGTGAAAACTCATGAACACATAATTGGTCATACATTTAAAGATACCAATAACATAATTCAATTTCAATTCATTGAATCCATGAAGTGAATATGATTTAATTAGGTTGATAATTCAAAAATAATAGAATAGTAATGATACTACACTCACTATTGATATTGTGTATCAAATAAGAATAATTTAATTGTGATGATGATAAGGTAAGACTATCCTTATTGTTTTTAAAAACCAAAAATCATTTTGTAATTATATAAAAAGGTAGAAGAAGGTTTCAGTGCAGTAGGTTTTTCACCAAATAAGTAGGAGTACGATACTATGCACTTTCATAAGATGCCATTGTGAAGAGGAGAGATGTATTACATGCATGTTGATAGGAAATAAACAAGAGATAAAATTTTGAAAAAAGAATTAGTTTGACACTCAACAGGTCTCAATAGGTGGAAGACTCTGTTGGTGTTGCAAACCCTCTTCGACAGGGAGAATAAATTCAAGGGATGCAGTATAAAGAACCAGTAAGGTGCTTTAAGTCAGACTTCATCATCACTAGTTCAGGGAAGTAGAATTTTTTCATTCCCCCCTCCAAAGTGTAGGGACTCACACTCGCTTAATGATATTCTTTCTATGTCATCCCATAGTAACATGTTGTTATATTATAGTGGAGAATCCATTTACTGGTCATACCCATAAATGTTAAGGACTAGATACTCTTATTAACTAGTGAAACTTGTAAAAATATTGTGTTCATATTCTTTACATCTTTCATAATTTTTAATGTGATAGGGAAAAAATAATAATTGAATCAAGATCATAACAGGTAAATAGATACAGGGATAAAAAGGTAGAATTGGATTAAAAAGTCCCCAACAATGATTCACCCCTCCCCCCCCCCTCCCGTAGTGTTTGGAATATCCCAAACTAGTCCTCTCAATTTGTATTTAAGGGTGTTTCACCTCTGAGAGATTCTCTATAGTGAATATATTCTCTTTTAAAGATTTGAGTTTATTTCCAGAGTCAACAATGATGTTTAGTTTTGTAGAAAATCCTGTTATCTTATAGTAGATGGCCATATCTACCAAGACCATTATACACATGAAAAAGAACAAGAATAAATTTTTTAATTATAATTCCCTCTTTACTAAAGACGAATATCCATGCACTTGAATATAATCTAAAGAAGAGCTCTGAAGTAAAGGATTAATATGTGGAAGAAACTTCCAAGAAGATCAAGGAACCTGACTCCTTATTACAAAACGAAGTAATGCTGCATGAAGAATAAGTTGAAAGAATAAAGAAGGTATGTGAAGATAAGTTTATTATGATTGAATATCGGAAAATCATCATCAATATAAAATGTCTATAAGTTTAATCTTAGTTGACCAATCATGAGAAAGCTCATATTGACATTTCACAAAATAAGGAAACATTTGTTGCATGAACTCAATGTTTATTAGAGGATTCTATGGTTGAAATTCCTCCAATACGTGATAAGAAGATCATGACTTCACTCATTTATCTATCATAAGTAGCTTAGAAGGTTTAGGTACCATCCATACTATATTTTAATCATGTTTCTAAATATAGTCCCATAAACAGTGAAGTTTGGAATACTGATTAAAAACATGTGTGGATGAGGAAAGGTGATGAGCTACCTACCACCATGATTAGGGTGGATATGAATAAGAATGTGGCATATGGTTCCCCAAAAAAAGAACAAAACATCTTGAGAAATACTCAACAATCTAATACCGAAGATGATAGGAAATCGAGGTTTGTGGATCAATGTCGGTGCGGTAATAGATTTGGTCATTGTGCATTAAATTGTTGGTACAATCCTAAAAATATATATGAACAAAGGAAACTCAACTCAAAGGAGATAAAGACATAGAGGAAGAATCAACATAAAAAGATCCAAAAGAATCATTATACTACAAAAATATTTGGAATACATGAAAATATATATGATGTATGCAATGGGAGTGGTCACAAGGTTGGTGCATGCTCATTTCACCACTTATCCAAGGATGATAAGAATATAAACCCATAGAAACTATCCAAGAATGAAAAAGTTTCCTTGGGAAGAAATTAGAAGAATGTTTTTAAAACAGATTCTCTCAAGAATATTCCAAGAAATAAAGGTGATAATAACTTGGATTCTAAATCTAAGGAGATAATGGGTGGTGCATCCATAAGAATTTATAAAATGGGTGACACATAGAAGAACCCATGTGGAATATCCAAACAGGCTGGCACAGTTCCTAATGACGTTCTAGTTATTTGGCCTTAAGGCTTAGAAATAATGAGGAATATTTGAGATGGAAAAAAGAAAAGGTTAGTGCAAGTTGAAATGATGTTCTATGTGTGAGATGTAAGAAACTTGGTCACATTGAAAAAGTTTGTGTACCCATACTAAAAAATAAAGAAGAAGTCCTCAAGAGGAATAATAATGCATCATCGATAAAGGATATTAAGAAGAAAAATTCTCCACAAAAATAATAAAATGATGTGAAGAGATCCATGTTGCCTCAATATATATCAGAATAGAAGTTAAAATGTCCAATCCTAAAGATTGTGAGAGATGAAACAACTTGGTTAAGACAAATATCTCAACATTGTTGTTCACATTGATGAGGCAAGTAAGATCTAACATATGCCCTTAAATATTTGTGTATTTTAGTTGTTCTTATAGTACATGGAATTTAAGGTGAAGAAATGTATCATGGGGAGAACCTGAGAAATGGTGATGGGAAGTGTTTTCCCTTGTGGGGGAGAAAAATGAATGAATTTCCATAATTATTATTTCAATAGGTATCAAATTATTCCCACTATTTCCTGAATATCATGTAATTGGAAAAGGTATACCATTTCTTAATCTCTCATTCTTGATTATTTAAAATAAAAAAACATTATAAAAAGGGGTAGTAACTCAATTATTCTGTTACATAAGATGAATTGAAGAGCCCCAATGAAACTTATCCTGTCTATGGAACTTGAATGTTTTTGATCCATTTGTTGAAGTGACAGTAGGATATTTAGCTGGAGTGTTCTTAGAAATATTCATGTTACTTTTAGTAAGTTCACCCTAGAATGAAAGTGAACAATCCTTGAAAAAAGTATATGAGTTCACTTCTTATGAGATATGATGATCAATTGTAAGGGATAACTTTCTTGTCTAAATCCAATACTCTTATTTTTTACACTAAGAATAGCTTATGTAGACTTAGAGTGAAATGATGGATGGAACATTTCTTAATTATGGGTTGATACCCTTTTCCCATGAACTTTTTATTTCCTGTCAATATGGGGGAGAGAAAGTGAAATGAAAATGGAATAGTAAAGGGGAGAGAAAAGATTTCACATTTTGAAATTGACACATTCATTTGAGAAAGAAAATTGAGTAAAGAAAACAAATACAAAAGGAGATATTGTTGGGAGCACTTTTTGGTATGAGTTGTATTTGTTGTCAAAGGTTTTCAATACTGATCAAAATGAAGATGAAGCTCCAATGTTAATGGAAGTTTGATAAATTGATTCTTAGATATTGGTTATGGATTCATAGCATTGGATGTCATGCTTGGGAAATTCTTCATGTTTTTTAAATCAGATGATTGTTGAACCAGTCTTATGTTCAAAATACATGTATCACTGGTGATACATTGTTTACAACATTGAATGTGTTTGAATAACCATCCACATTTGGATGATGAGTTCTTTGGAATTCATGTTCCAAAAATAATAGAAGGAGAGGAAAATAAAAGGCCATGCATGGGCTTGGAACTCAAAGCATTATGGTGGTCATGAATTTGATATTGAATTTCACACTTGGTTTTTAGCCAAGTATTTTTATGAGGTTTACTTAAAAAAATTTCATCCCACTAAGATAGCCAGCTAGCATCAACCAAGGGAATATGCAGGACACAGGGTCGACCACACCCAAGGGAGGCCAGCCCAGCCATCCTGTATAAGGATGCATGTAGGGGTAATCCTGTAGGAGCACATGGGGGAAAGTTCATGAATTGGTTGGAGAAAAGGCACGTGGAGAGGGAGCGCATATAACACACTCAAAAAATCCGGTACGGGGCAATACTGAGGAGGGGGAGAGTAATATGAGCCTAAAGTTGAGCGGATTTTCTTATAAAGATGAGGTGATTGGTGTCTTAGTTTTGATTTGGGTGTACTTTAGAGTGATCTCAGTCATCCATCTCATATCTCACTCTTCTTCACCGTCCGATATCAATCTCCATTTATAAACGGCCTTTCCACCATCTTCCTCCCTCCATTTCTCAACATTTCTACTACCTTTTCTGAGATGAAGATTAGAGCACCATGATTGAAAAGAATTGGATTTTTTACATTTTTTTAATTATATGGGAATATTATGATTCTGCAAAAATTGATGGCGCATGATTCCGAGGCCCGGTATGCTCAGAATGAATTTCTGAACTTTTTATTGGGTACGTTTAGCAAACGTGAGAGCGGTGTTTTGTAACATTTTAATTGGTGCTTGGAATTGAAATCTGAGGACACTGTTGAGCTTGCAGCATCGATATTCTCTTAATAAGACCTTCACCTTGACCACAGTGGGTCGAGGGTGGAAGTTAGTTTTTCGGATTTTCGTGGGAGAAGAAAAAAAACATAAATAATTTTATTTATTTTATTTAAAACCACCATTCTGAATGCTTGGTGGTGGGGACCACCCAAACTCCCAATTAATGTGGGGGAAACCCTCAGAATTCCCCTTGTTAATGTTCCAACTTCAATTTAGTTAATGTGACAACATTAATTAAATTAATAAACTTAATTTATTAAATTGGATTCTCATTGCATGTGGTTGAAAAAAGATGTTGGAAAAAGTGGAGATCCTTGGAGAGAGATTTTGGAGGATCATCTTCCAATGAAGAACATCCCCATATCAAGAACGAAGATGCTGTGCGAGCTCGGATCGAGAGCGTGGTGTGGTAGAAATGAACTCCGACGTCACCAACATCATCTCCTTCCTTGTGACATCTTCAATGAATGCCAAGGTAGGGGTTTTAAATGGAATTATGTTTAAATCTCTTATTGGTGATTCTTTATATTCTGGATTCACAATGACGATGGCCAAACAAATATGGCCATCATCCCGCACATATACCTTAACCATTTTTCTTTTGTTCTTCACCCATTCTTCGTGCCTTCATCAATGCCAAATAATTAAGCATGCTGGAAACACAAAGTTCTGTTGAGCATGATGTATGGATGTGGAGCCCTCGACCCGAGGATCGTGAATATGAAAATGACAAAATTTTGAGGCTTGGAACGAAGTCGTGATGGCTCATGGAATAAGATGGTGGCCGACATTTGGCTGGCCACGAGGAAGGAGGGTGGCGAGTGTATGTTCTACCGGTTGATCAGGTGGTTGCGGCCTATCGGTTGCGGTGGAGCAGGGTGGTGGCCAACATCCGGCAGGCCGCGTGGCGGAGCGGCGGCACGCGTCCGCACCACTGGAGTATAAATTTGTTTCTGTTTGGTCATGGTGGAGGCTAGAGGGTGGTCGGCACCCAACCGGCTGCGAGGGGAGGATCGACACGCGGTCACGCCGTTGGGAGGAAAACCGGCCAGCCGTTTTGGCTATTTATGTCACACTAAGCGGTCCTGCGTGCTATATGGGTGACCGTATGGTCCGCTGGACCATTCGGGGCAACCGGGGGGGCACTTCCCCCTTGGTGTAGGCTAGGGTGGAACCCACACCTGGCTAGTGGGCCACACCTAGCGCCGGTCAGGTCGGGCCCGGTGGGCTGGGTTGGGTCGGTCCGACAGGGTCGGACCGAACCTGGGCCCATTTGGTCCTAGATACGCCTTTTTGGTCGTAAACTGGGAACCGAGCATCCGTTTGACAAAACGTCTATGACGTTGGGATCCTTGGATCGAGATGGTCCTTTTGGTATAATCCACATGAGTTTTAAATAATGTTGGAGTACAGATGGGTTGGATCGAACCTGAAATCCAACCGGGCCCTCGTAGCGGAAACACTAATAACTTACAGACCGGGATTCTGATTGACGTGTCGTCTATTACTTTGGGTCCCTTATGACGTGACAGACCTTTGGGATACTTCTTCTTTAAACATTTTGGTCATTGAGGTATGAACGTTGTCTTGAGGAGCGGTTCTCTCAAACTTTCTATGAGCTGGAATCCGGTGGCTGGTAGTGAGGTGGAGGTTTGAGATAGACCATACGAAGGTTAGTACGGAGTGATCCTATGTGGGTCCGCATCGATCCTGTGTGGGTAAGATCCTATGTGGGTCAGTGTTCAGCGATCCTATGTGGGTTGGTGCATACCGATCCTCTGTGGGTCAGATCCTGTGTGGGTTAGTGCTCAACGATACTGTGTGGGTCAGTGCATACCGATCCTGTGTGGGTGAGCGCATACCAATCTTGTGTGGGTTAGATCCTGTGTGGGTCATTACGGGGGTTAGTTACTTATTGATCCTAGGTAGATTAGATCTTGTGTGGGTCATTGAAGGGGTTTGTACATATCGATATTGTGTGGGTTAGACTCTGTATGGTCAATAGTAGTGCCTCTTGATAGAATAAGATGATCTAGCTTCGTGAATGATCATTTCTGCTTCTATACTTCACTTATAACTGGTGTGATTTGAGTCCTTACCTTCATGGTATTCATCAGTTTGGTGTACCTGTGTGGTACTTATATCTTTGTAGTGTACCTGTGTGGTACTTCTATCTTCATGATGTACCTGTGTGGTACTTCTACCTTCGTGGTGTAATCTGTGTGGTACTGCTACCTTCGTGGTGTTACATTTAATATCTTGATAACTTAGGTATATATATTGGAATATACCTAAGAATTGATGATGACTATTTCTTCGTGCTTTGTGTTTTTTCCTTTGTGGAACTATAGGTGACCAACGAGGGTCTCGGGGTCCCAACTGAGTATCGTTATACTCACCCCTCCACGGGCTATGCTTGTACCTTGTTGTGTCTTCTGCAGATGAAGGACAACGCTGGTTGAGGTTGAGGGTACCAAACTAGAGGCTGACCAGAGGTGTACATTTGATGAGATGATCCACAGGGATGACCGTTCTAGAGTTGTACCTACCCTTCATGTAGGGTCCTTGGCTTGTGTTCACAGGAGCTGTTCTTTTTCAGTTTTACTTGTACTTTCCAGTTGGGCTTGTATTCTGGCCCCTTACTTACTGTACACACCCTATTTACTATATAGTTTATATTATTCTCGTTTCTCGTTGTGTGATTGGTTTGTGTGAGTTTACTGGTTTAGAGGCAATGTCATCCCCGTTTTTGGGCTATGCATTTCCGGTGCTAGTCGGTAGCCCCTAGTCTATGGAAGGTGGGCTTTGGGTAGTCATGGCATAGGCCCCGAGGGATGGGTCATGACAAATTGGTATCAGAGGACTTAGGTTCTATTGAAGAACTAGGACTCTGATCTTTTCTGTGTGGAGAAATAGTGTTAAGTGTTTTGAGTGTGGTTTTTTGTTCGGGGAGTCCAGTGTAGGTGTGGTGGTTGACATATCCATAGACCAGGACATTGACTTCTGATTTCTGACTTAGTGCAAGAAAACACTGATTGTGTGTGTGTGTTTGAAAAGTTTTCTTTGTGATCTCTTTGATATAGCTCACCCGGTATAACTTAATGACTGTGGTGCACCTGTTTCTTTTAAGGATGCCTCCATGCAGACAGCCATCTAGGGTTCTGGGTAGCGTACGTGGTGCAGGGCCCCCTTACAGAAGTTGTACCATCAGTTGGTGTAACAGCAGCACCACTACACATTGGGAAGTCGATGCCACCATCCCCAGCAGAAGAGGGTGCACACCGCTTGAGCATGTTGCATGAGTTCCAGTTCCAGAGGCCACCGAGTTTCCGGGGAGATATAGATCCCAAGGCGGCTGGGGACTGGATGGAGGCCTCGGTTAGAGTTTTTCGATTGGTAGGGACACTGGTTGATCTCATGGTGATCCTTGTCTCCAATCTTCTTCAGGCAGCAGCAGGAAGATGGTGGAGCTTGATGCTCTAGGTTCATGACGAAGTGACTCTCATCTGGACGGACGTCAAGATCCATTTCAGGGAAGAGTTTGTCCTAGAAACATTAAGATCAATTCATATACAAGAGCTTCTCCACTTGCAGTACGGTACCAGGATCCTGGCTTAGTATTCAGCGAGGTTCACCGACCTCATACGCAACTCCACTGACATGGTGCAAGACCCTTTATTCAGGTCCCGGACCTTCGATCAGGGGCTCAGATGAGAGATTGGAGCTTCGATGGTTTCTCTCAGCATCCTCACATGGGTGGGGCTTTTAGAGATAGAACTCTTAGTGGAGAGATTCCATGCTGATCAGTCACCGGTAGCGAGACCCACCATCGGATGACACGTAGAGGAGTCATCGGTAGCTGGAAGCAGACAGATGATGCAGAGGTCCAAGAGGACCAGAACTACAGGTTGACGACCGCAGGATACATGGTCGGTGGTGCGGGGATCTTGAGACAGAGTAGGAAAGGCACATGACATGCAATGTTACTCATGAGGCAGGAAAGGTCACATAGCCCGTGACTGCCCAACCCATCGTACGGATGACCCACAGATGGTAGAAGGACCGGCTAGGCAGAGAATAATATTTTATTAGAGAGGTCCATAGGGAGGACGCGAACGTGGTAGAGAAGTAGGTCGTGCAGCAGGCAGTGGGAAGCGATTCGAGGTTCTACCGCCACCACCTCCAAGTGGTATACCCCAACCCTAAGGAGCTGGTGGATAGGGTCGAGCTCAGCTCCAGGAAGTTGAGGCTTATGAGCATGGTGCTCTGGAGATGATATGAGGAACGATCTATGTTTACTCCACCTTATTTGAAGTACTTATAGACACATGTTCTGGTCATTATTTTATTGTCACAGCCCTCTTTCTGAGCTCAGAGAAACCAGTGGAGTTGTTGGCTCGATCCTTGCATCTAAAGACTCCTATGGGAGTAGATTCAACGATTATACACTAGTTCCGGAAGTTTGAACTTACTCTAGGAGGCGAGATCTTTGTCTGGGATCTTCAAGTAGTGGCATCGAGGTCTTACGATATCATCTTGGGTATGGATTGGTTATATACACTCTATGCTCAGATTGACTGTATTAGGTGAAATGTGCAGTGTGTCTGCATGGATGGGACTAGGTTTTCCTTCACAGGAGAGAGGGGAACCTTTTCAGTGTAGGATGGACTTAACCAGAGGAGGGTACAACTGACTACACATTAGTTGGCTCACCTTACCCTCATAGCAGTTGATGTTGACAGTCTGAGCTATCCTGTAATGGTGGACTAGTACACTGATGTTTTTCCAGATGATGTTCTGAGTGTACCTCCTCCCAAAGAGGTGAACTTTTACATAGAATTTTACCCCATGAAAACACCGGTATCCACTCCAACATATAATATGGTTCCCGTGGAGCTTCGAGAGCAACGGGTACAACTGTAGGACTTACAGAGCAGGGGATTCATTTGGCCTAGTGTTTCTCCTTGGGCAGACTCCATTTTGTTCAATAAGAAGGTGGATGGGAGTTTGAGACTCTATGTGGACTATTTGTGCCTAAACCAAATGACCGTGAAGAACAAGTACCCACTCACAAATATTGATGATCTATTTGATCAGATGAATGGCGCACAATGGTTTTTGAAGATAGACCTCAGATCATGTTGTCACCAGCTCATGGTACAAGACGAGGATGTGGAGAAGATGACCTTAAGATGTCTGTATGGCCATTTTGAGTTCTTTGTTATGCCATTAAGTGTGACCAATTACCCAGCAGTGTTCATGGGACTCATGAACAGGATCTTCTAGCTGTACCTCAATCACTTTGTGGTAGTCCTCATCGAAGATATCTTGATATACTCTGCGACGGAGGAGGAGCAAGCCTATCATCTATAGATAGTTCTAGACACAATCTGAGAGCACCAGCTTTATAGTAAGCTCTTGAATTGAAAATTCTGGATCTGAGAGGTTCACATATTGGGAAACGTCATCTTGGTGGCTAGAGTTGTGGTGGATCCAATGAAGATTGAGGCTGTACTTTCTTGGGAGACACCCAAGAGTGTGAAGAAAGTGTGGAGTTTCTTGGGTTTGACAAGTTACTATCGGAGGTTTGTGCCTAACTTTTCCAGAGTTGTGTCACCCTTATCCACATTTACGAATAAGGGGAAACCCTTCATGTAGTCATAGAGATACCAGTAGAGTTTCCAGGAGCTGAGGCAGAGACTAATGAGTTCCCCCATCTTGAGGCTACCAGAGGTGGGCGTTGGGTGCGTCGTCTATTGTGACACAACAGGGACCGGACTTGGATATGTCCTGATGTAGGAGCGAGCAGTGATCGTGTATGGTTCTATACAACTAAGGTGGAATGAGTATAACTACACTACACATGACCTAGATTTAGCAGTAGTGGTATTCACCTCGAAGATGCGGAGACATTACTTGATGGGAGTACATTTTACAGTCTACTCTGATCATAAGAGTCTCATGTATATCTTCTCTCCAAAGGACCTGAACCTGAGACGACAGCGTTGGCTTAAATTCTTCCAAGACTATGACTTCAAGATAGAGTATACTCTTGGAAAGGGGAATGTAATAGTAGATACATTAATTAGGAGATCTGGTATACAGTTGTTGAGTTAGGAAATAGAGCAGCTAGTCGTCTTGAGGATAACCTACATGGATCGATATGGAGCAGCTTTTCCTCGGTCTATGACAGTCACTCCCCCAATCCTTCAGTGATTTAGGGAGGCGTATATTGGGGACACTGACTTTGAGGAGTGATGTGCTCAGATATCCATAGGATAGGCACCTGATGGATTTTTTGAAGGTGGAGAGAACGTCATCCTATTCAAAGGGAGTACTATGGTATTGGTGGCACTACGCGAGGAAGTGTTGGTAGAGTTCTATACATCCCCTCTATCAGTACATCTAGGAGTGTAAAATATGTACTAGGACCTCTAGCATTAGCACTGGTTACTGGGAATGAAGAAAGAAGTGGCAGAGTTTGTCTCACGGTGCCTCACTTGTCAGCAAGTGAAGGAGGAGCATCAGGTTCCATTAGGCTTAGTTCATCCACTAGAGGTTCCAGAGTGGAAGTGGGATGGAATTTACATGGACTTTATGATAGGACTTCCACACACATCCAATCATTGACTGAATCACCAAGTCAGGTCAATTCCTACCTATCAGAGAGAAGGGTCCAGTAGAGGGCTTGGGACGCCTCTACATGTAAGAGATTGAACGAATTCATGGAATTCCATCTACGATTGTCTCCGATCATGATGGATGTTTTACATCTCAACTATGGAAGGGGTTTCATGAGGAATTCTAGACACAGTTTCGGTTGGGCACTGCCTTCCATCCTCATACGGATGGTCAGACAGAGCGGACCATTCAGACCCTTGAGGAAATGCTTTGTACATGTGTCCTAGATTTCGTCCAAAGCTGGGAGGATCAATTTCCCTTGGTGGAGTTCGCTTACAACAATAGTTATCACTCCACCATCAGTATGGCACCATTTGAGGAATTGTACAGATGACCTTGCAGATCACCTTTGTGTGGGACTGACCCAGGGGAGTCAGCACTCATGGGACTAGACATGGTATCGGCTACCACGGAGAAGGTGTAGATCATCTAGGAGTGGATGAAGACTGCACAGAGAAAGTAGAAGTCTTGTGTTGACAGGAGATAGAGACCTCTGGAGTTCAAGGGTGGTGACCATGTCTTTCTACAGGTCTCACCTCGATGATGTTTGCGGAGATTTGGCAGGGGTGGCAGGTTATCTCCGAGGTACATTGGACCCTTTTAGGTCCTCAGTAGTGTTGGTGTAGTGGCTTACCTCTTATATTTTCCCCCTCAGTTGCACCAGGTACATGATGTTTTCCATGTATCCCATTTGAGGAGATACGTACATGATTCTTTGTGCATCATTGACTGGGGAGATCTGGACATCGATGATTGGGCGACATTTTCAGAACATCGAATGGATATTGAGGATCAACAGGAGCGGGTCCTTCGTGGGCAGTCGATACCTTTGGTGTGCATTCGTTGGAAACACGGGAACCTTTAGAAGAGAACATGGGTACGGGAGGCTCATATTCATTCTCAGTAACCCTGCTTGATTCCATAGTTTGTGTTGTGGATTTTAGGGACACAAATCCCTGAGGTGGGGAAAATGTAATGACCTGGATTTTTTCCATGTAATTTTTTTAATTATATGGGAATATTACGAGTCTATGAAAATTGAGAGCACGTGATTCCAAGGCTTTGTGTTCCTAGAATTAATTTCCTAACATTTTTTTGGGTACGTTCATTAAACACGTGAGTAGCGTTTTGTAACTTTTGAATAGGTTCTCAGAATTGAAATTTGAGGACACTGTTGAACTCGTTGTGCCGATATTCTCTTAAGGATACCTTCACCTCAAACGTAGTGGGTTGAGGGTGGAAGTTAGTTTTTCAGATTTTTGTGGGACAAGAAAAAAAATAAAACAAAAAATTTTATTTATTTTATTTGAAACTACCATTTTGAATGCATGGTTGTGGGGACTACCCGAACTCCCAATTAATGTGGGGGAACCCATATAATTCTTGTAGTTAATGTGCCAAATTCAATTTAATTAATGTTCCAACTTTAATTAAATTAATAAAATTATTTTATTAAGATGGCTTCTCACATTTCTTGTGGTTGGAAAAAATCATTGGCAAAAGAGTAGAGCCTTGGAGAGAGATTTTGGAGGATCATCTTTCAACGAAGAATGTCCCCAGATCAAGAACAAGGACAATGCGTGAGCTAGGATTAGGAGAAGGGTGCAGGGGAAATGAACATCGATGTCACCAATATCATCTCCTTCCTCACAACATCTTCAATGGACGTCAAGGTAGGGGTTTTAAGTTTAGTTATGTTTAAATCTCTTCTTGTTGATTCTTCATATTCTGGATTCACAACAAAAATTGTCAAAAAAACATGGAAATCATCCCACATATATAACTTAAGCCTTTTTCTTTTGTTCTTGGCGTGTTCTTCATGCATTCATCAACGCCAAATAATTAAGTGTGTGGTAAACAATTAATTTTGTTGAGCGTGACGTATGGACATGGATCCCTCGACTCGAGGAACGTGAATATGAGAATGACATAATTTTCAGGCTTGGAATGAAGCCGTGATGGCTCACAGAAGATGGTGGAGGCCGGAACCCGGCCGGCCGTAAAGAAGGAGGGCGACAGGCGTCCGCGCTACCAGTTGAGCAGGAGGTAACGGCCCGTCGGCCGCGGGGGAGCATGGTGGCATCCGGCTTCTAGTCGGTCATGTGGCGGAGTGGGGGCGTGCATCCATGCCGCCACTCCGCCAGGAGGCCGAAGGGTGGCTGGCCCTGGGGAGAGTAGCGGCGTGCGACCGCGCCGCTGGGAGAAGAATCGGTTGGCCGTTTTGGACAAGCACGTCACACCAAGTGGGACCATCAAGCGGTCTTGCGTTCCAATTGGGCGACCGAAGTGTCCGCTTGATCGTTCGGGGAAACTGGGGGGGCTCCTTCCTGGATGTCGGCTAGGGTAGATCCCGCACTTGGCCAGTGGGCTAGGCCGTTCCATTGCCCAGTGAGCCAGGCCCGCTGCGACCCAGGCTAACTAGGTTGGACCCGGACTGGGTCGGGTTGGACCAGACCCGGGCCCATTTTGACCCAGATACGCCTTTTTGGCCATAACCTTAGAATTATGCATCTGTTTGATGAACCGTGTATGGAGTTGGGATCCTTGGATCAATAAGGTCCTTTTGGTATACTCCACTTTAGTTTTCGATAAAGTTGGAGTATGACCAGGTTAGATAGATCCCCGAATCCAATAGGGGCCTCAGAACGAAAATGCTAATAACTTACATATCGGGCTTCCGATTGACATGTCGTCTCTTGTGTTGGGTAACTTTTGACATGAAGGACTTTGGAATACTTCTTCATGGGACGTTGTGGAAATTGAGGTACGACCATTGGATTGAGGAGAGGTTCTCCCAAATGTGCTATGAGTAGGAATCCAGTGGCTGGCAGTGAGGCGGACATCGAAGACAGACCATATAGAGGTTAGTGTCGAGCGATCCTATGTGGGTTAGCGCCTATCCTATGTGGGTTAGAGCCTGTGTGGGTCAGTGCTCAGCAATCCTGTGTGGGTTAGAGAATACCAATCCTTTGTGGGTAAGATCCTGTGTGAGTCAGTGCTCTACAATCCTATGTGGGCCAGCACGTACCGATCCTGTGTGGGTTAGATCTTCTGTGGGTCATTGCGGGGGTTAGTACCTATCGATTTTGTGTGGGTCAGACTCTGTATGGTCATCAGCAGTGCCTCTTGATAGAATAAGATGATCTAGCTTCACTACTGATCATTTTTGCTTCTATACATCACTTATACCTGGTGTTTACTGAGTTCTTACCTTCATGGTATCCATCTGTATAGTGTACATGTGTGGTACTTATATATTCATGGTGTACCTGTGTGGTACATCTATCTTCGTGGTGTACCTGTGTGGTACTTCTACCTTCGTGGTCTTACCTGTGTGGTACTTCTACCTTCGTGGTCTTACCTGTGTGGTATTTCTACCTTCGTGGTGTTACCTTTGTATATCTTGATAGCTTAGGTATATGTATGGGCAAATACCTAATAAGTGTTGATGACTTTTTCTTCGTTCTTTGTGGTTTTTCCTTTTTGGAACTATAGGAGACCTATGAGGGTATGAGGGTCCCTACTGAGTATCGTTATACTCACCCATGTACAGGCTACGCCTGCGCCTTGTTGTGTCTTGTGCATACGATGGAGAGCGTTGATCGACGTTGAGGGTACCAGACTGAAGGCTAATCGGAGGTGGGAATTAGACGAGATGATCCGCAGGGACGACCGTTCGAGAGTTGTACCTAACCTTTAGGTTGGGTCCTTAGTGGGTGTTCCCAAGAGGTATTATTTTTCATTTTTACTTGTACATTCCAGTTGGGCTTATATTCTAGACCCCTTACTTATTGTACACACCATGTTTACTATACAGTTTACCTTGTTCTTGTTTCTTGTTGTGTGCTTTGTTGGTGTGTGTTTACAGGTTTAGAGGCAATGCCTTCCCAGTTTTTGGGATATGCCTTTTCGGTGCTAGTCACCATCCCTTGGCCTATAGAAGGTGGGATTGGGGTAGTCACGGAACGGGCCCTAGGGGATGGGTCATGACAATAATCAACTTATAGCTATCAAATAAGGATCATGACAACATTGTTAGGGATATCAGATAGAACCAAGACCATGAATGAAATCTATGACATTCATGCATGTGGATAACTCGAAGGAAGCCTCGACTGAAGGAAAATTAAGTTTTCGAGGCCACATGGTTGATTTTAGCTTGTATTTAAAATTAATAACATGTGATTCCTATCACAAGAATGTGATATGTTCACCATAGATGTGGATCTCCTTCGAAAAAGAAACATTCCATGATTCTCAGCATATCATTAAACAGGTTTGAAGATTTTAAATGTAGAATATTTTGATTGTTCAAAACAAGATTTGAAGATCATATCAAGATAGATTTGAACCCGGTGCAGGGATATGATCTTTTCCTATAAAAAGATAATTATTGAGGTCAAGAAGAGGCTTCTACTCCCATATTTTCAAGATCTCTTATTTTCCAAAAATAGAGTATTCCCTATTTTTTCCTATGTAAAGGATCAAGGAGTCCCACAGGCATTAGAAAATTGATAGGAACTCTTAAAGCAGCTTCAAAAAGAGAAGATTTATATGAATCATTCATTTATAAGAAGAGAATTAGATATTTCACTCACAAGATATGTGTTTAGAACCCTCATTGTGTTTCGTGAAGAAACTTATATGTGAAGCTCACAGCTTGTAAGAAGATGATCAACCTTCCATTTTCACATTAATTCTCTACTATTTGTAGGGGTGTTTTTTTGGAGAATAAGGAGAATCATGAAGGAACAGGGAAGTATGCACATGCACGATGCACATGCACTCATGTGCATTATTTGAGACATCCGAGTGTGCAAGAACTAGGTGAACAGTGGACTACATGCATTTGGGTTTGAAGAGGGTCACAAGCAAATAAACATAAGGAAATAAAGTTGATAGTGTGTGTTGAGGGAGAAAAAATAAAGGAGAAGAACATGAAGGGTGAAGTGGATAGTGGGTTTCACCATCAAGGAAGTTCATGCTTCCATGCAAACATATAAAAACACTTGACACCAAAACATGAATTGTGCAAAGTGAAAAAGAAGAAGAAAATAGTTCATGTATGCTTGCATGCATACATGAAGACTCATGCACATATAATTGGTCACACATTTAAAGATACCAAAAACATAATTTAATTTAACTTCATTGAATTCATGAAGTGAATATGATTTAATTAGGTTGACAATTCAATAAGAAGACAAGTGTGATGATACAACACTAACTTTACATATTGTGTATCAAAGAAGAAGAATTTTACTATGATGATGTTAGGATGATCTAGTCCTTATTTTTTTGACAATCAAAATATAATTTTGTGATTCTAGTAAGAAAAAGAAGGATTTTTCAGTGTAATTTATTTCGTACTAAATAACTAAGAGAAGAAGACTGTGAAAATTTCAAAGGTTGCTACTATGAAGAAGAGAGAAGGGTTACTTTATGCTAATAGGCAAGTGACAAGTGGAGAAAGGAATAAAAGAAGCAATAGTGTGACACTCAACAGGTCTCAACCGGTGGAATATTCTATTGGTGTTTCAAAACCATTTCAACAGGGAGATGACTATCTAGGGAGGTAGTATAAAGAACCAGCAAGGAGATGCAAGTTGGACCTGGTCATCACCAGTTCGGGGAAGTAGAATTGTTTAATTCCCCCCTTTAATGTGTAGGGACTCACAAGGGATTAAGGATTGTTTTCTAATCCAACCCACTATAACTTGTTAATAAATCCTAGTGGAGAATTTGTGTACTCGTCATACCCATACATGACAAGGACTGGGTACTCTTGTTGAGTAGGGAAACCTTTAAATATATCGTGTACATATTCATTACAACATTCATATTATTACATGTGATAGAGAAAAGAGAATAAGAGGATCAAGTTCTTAACTGGTCAAGAGGTAAATGGATAAAAAGGTATATTTTGACTAAAAATTCCACAACACTAACTCCACCCCCCCCCCCCATCAGTTTTAGGAATATCCCAAACCGGTCCCCTCAATTTTCTTGCAAGTGTGGGTGCAAGTGTGGGACTCATGGAGGTGATTTTTACATGGGTACAATTATGTTATCTCATGGGAGTGGGTGTAGGTGTGTGAATCACTAAGGTGATGTTTCCCTATGCTTATGGTTGTGCCATAATTATTAATGTATGCATGGTTTCCATTATATATGAAATTTTTATAATGAATTATTATGTAATTTGATACCTTATACCATGATTTATGATCTCAATTTTGTTGGGTATGACTTGATTATGTGTGTTTCTTATACCCATATGCTCATATTATGATCACTTATAATCTTTGTTTGTTATATCTTATGTTTACCCTTACAGGGTACCAAATCTCACCCCTTTATTATGTTTCATTTTACTATGTTATGATGAAAATTAACACAAATTATGTTCTTAAATGATTATCTAGTATAGATAAATTATTGTGTATATTTAAGACTTGTTATGGATTTAAGTTGTTTCTTATAGAGTGGCGGTAATTTACAATATTTATTAAAGAAATGGGTCTTTTAGTTATTTTTTTTCCAAGTTCACTAATCTCTAAACCTAGGAGATCATGGGAATGTATTTTAATGATATATTTTTTCAATTCATGAAATTATGAGATATTTATTCATGGTTTTTTTATATAAAATCACTTTAACCTCCTATAAAATAAACATAATCATATTAATAACTTATTTTAGACCATTATTCATATCCATTAACTTTTATACTCTTCAATTATATTTATTTATTACAAATATATTTGTTAGTTATTATTTATTTTCATCATCTGATGTTATTTTTTTGAATGATTAAAAAAAATTTAGAAGGGGGGTGTCAATCCTCATTCTTTGATAACAAATTCATCATTCCCATATTAGTAAAGGCAGTTGAATCATTTTGATACAATGATTAAAGTATTCCCATGTTATTTTGGAGAATTTTATGTGTAAGTAACATACCAAAACCCACACTCCTAGAATGCAGTTCTTAAAACATAATCTTTACATTTTTAGCTTTTATACCAATACATGTAACCCAATTTCAACCATTTAATAATTACAACATCAAAAAAATTCTGGATAACTTATATTACCACTGAAATTTTAGGATTAGATTCCTAGAGAGTTTGGAAAAAATCTTTAAAAGTTTTCATTACTACATAGTATCCATTTTTCTACAAAACAAGTTCCTTATAAAGGCATTATTACTTCATTCAACATGACAATTATATTTGGAAATCTCACATTATTGACTATTCTAATCATCTTTATTCCCTTTGGAAAATCATTTGAAAATGTTAGATAATCAAAACAAAGCTCTATAATACAAATATACATTAGTAAATGGAACCCAATTTAATATTTTTAAACCATGAGCTCATATATGTGTTTTTTCCTTTTATCAAAATAAACCTTTAACTGAAATAATCATTTACATAAAAATGAAATTAGCTTTACAACATGAATTTCATAAAAAAACTTTATAAGAAAACATAAAATCATAATCACAATCGTGATGGTTTCTTAGAACACATGATAACCCATAAAAAATTCTTATGAAATATACCTTTTTACCCTAAAAGGTAATAATCATACATTTAAAATAAAAAATCTTTAACTTACCTTTTGAATTCAAATTATTTGGATGAAAATTCTTTAGAAAGCATAGAATAGTCATGTGGGTAGCATAGAATATCATCATTATAGAAACCTTAAAAATAGAATAACTAATGTAGAAAAAATAATCATTGCCAAATTCATTAGAGAATTATATCACTCACACCCAGCATCCTAAGATATATCATGGTCACTCGTCATTATGAGTTATATCAGGCTCACCCATTATCTTGATCTATATCAACCTTACCCTTTATCATAAAATATTTACAAGAATCATATCCTGAATAAAAAATTCACATTTCACTTCTTTATCGTACAACCCTTAAAAACACATTTGAACCCATATACAAAATAGTTTCAGATATTGAAATACCATTTTAGTTTAAAAATCCATTTTCCAAAAAAAAATACCCAAAACAAATGGAATGATTGTTTTACTTTAAATAAACCATGTAATCCTGTTATGTAATCAGACATAAAATAATGGTTTTGGTATTGGGAAAATACACAGATATTTTATATGTTAAAATAGAATATTCTCTTTTTTATTTTGTATCTAAAGTCAAAATGTTCAATAAAAATATTTCATCGAAAATATTTTTTAAAAAGTAAAAAAAGTGTCCTTTATAATTCATTCAAGTATTGAAATATATATATAGGAAATAATTTTAATAATATGGACATGGAAGAAAAATATTTATAAAATAAATACTTAAAATAATTACATATGAGGTTTTAAAAGTAATGTTGTAGCGACTTGGGTATTGCCCCTGTCAGACTTTGGAATATTTCTATGAATAATTCCAGAGCGAGGTGCGAAGATGGCGTGCGATTCTGAGGCCCGGTGTGCCTAGAATTAATTTTATAAAAATATTAAGTATGTTTATACTATTCACATGGCATGGGTGTGTTATCTTCTAAATGGTGGCTCAGAATGGGAATCTGAGGGCACAGTTGCGTCTACAACATGCCATTTACCCTAGGCGGGGCGTAAACTTTGCGGGCATGGGCCTGCTGTGAGAAAACCCACCAGGGGAGTTTTCGTAAAAAAATGTAAATGTATATTTACGAGCATTGACTCAAATTACTCCTGAATAGAGTCTCCAATCGCAATTCTGATTTCGTCATTGCATTCAAAACGCCGTGTTTACCCTTGTCGTGACATAATTTTAGTCGGCGTCGGGTGCTCGGTCGGATGCGCGCTGGCGGGGAGTTGAAATGAAGTGTTTATAAAAAAAATGAAAATCCATCTCTTCTCCCCCCCACCTCTTGTATGTAGGTGGAATGAAACCCCTCCCTCTCCCACAGTTCTTCACTGGATCGAGCCCCGGGCATCCGTTTTCAACGCCGATCGTTAGCAGATCGAGCTCCAGCGCGTCGCAGGCGTCGTTCTGCACAGGAAACGTTGGAGTTTCGCCGACGAGGTAGGCGTTTTGAGTTCTAAAATCCCGGAACCCGTTTATGTGTTGTTTTTTTTAAATCGTCATAAGGGTTGTATAGTTCGGGTCCCGAGGTTTCTGAACCATGTTTCGGATCTGATTTTGGAGAATCGGGGAGCTCCCTGGGGTTCCCGGTTGTTTTCCGGCGGAAAACCCAGATTCCGGCAGGTGGCCATGGAGGAATCTGGCAAGGGATGAGGTGGTGTGGAGGAATCTGGCAGGAATCAAGGTGTTGCGGCAGTCCGGCATGTCGGTGCGGCGGTCCGGTCAGTTTTCCTGCGAGCTAGTGGTGGTCCGGCCAGAATATTCTGGGAGCTCTTTAAACCCCCGTAAAATACATATCGGGAATCCAAATCACAAGATGTTTGTGGAAACGTGTTCCTTGCGTCGAGACGGACCTTTTGGGTTTATTTGGTAATGTTATGAGTCGGGTTCGTGGCCCAGGAGCATCAAACGTCGAATAAAATAATAATATTTTATTATTATTCGACTTCGGGTCGTTGTATCTTCCACCCGGAGCATCCAATTGATGTGCCGTTAGTGGCGTTGAGATCCTGATGGTACGGAGGACTTTTCTTGATGGTTTTCGAGTGTTGGGACCGAGTTTTGGGTGCAGGCCCCACGATTCCGGGTTTGGGCGTTTACGGAAAAACGCAACTTTCTCATCAAGAGTCCGATTTTGGCAGATGAATAGTCAATCATGTGTGTTTTTTCAAGAGGATTGCAATGGTGTGATCTGTTCGATGAGTTTTGGGATTGAGGCGTGGGCCCCACCCGAGCTGGCTTCGGTGAATGGTATCTTTTTCAACGGGTGTCCGTTTCGGATGAACGAGTAGTCGATCCTGTGTGTTTTTCTAAGGGGATCGTAGTGGTATGATCTGTTTGAGGAGATTCGGGATCATATTGTGGGCCCCACACAGACTTGATACATTGAATTGTTTCTTTTTCACCGGTTATCTGTTTCGGGCAAGTAAACAGTCTATCTGGCATGTTTTACCACATGGATCGTGATGGTGGCCTCGGTATCGGCCTTAGAGGTGCGCGGGGTGGCATTGGGGTGGGTCTCTCTCGTTAGCGACGTTTGGACCAGCAGTGGTTGAGGGTACTCCTTTGGTTCGTTCCTACGAGGGTTCGTGCATCATCACAACCTTGGTATAGGTTTGTGATCCTATCACTGGGGTGTTTAATCTTTTAGAGTTGTGGCATCCCTCCGGTGGGCCCAGAGCAGGATCCTCTAGCATCGTTTCCCTAGCTTGGGTTCTTGGTATCACTGGGACCGCTTAACCATGGGTAGCGATCCCCTATCTAGCAGGTTAACCCTGTAGGGTTTGTGGCGTCATCGGGAATATAATCCCCTACGTAGTGGGTCGTTCTCAGTAGGGTTGTGGAATCATCAGGTATATAATCCACTACTCAGTATAAGGATTATAGTAGGGTTGCTGTATCATTGGTCATATGATCCCCTACTCAGCACGTGGTTTATGTAGGGTTGTTGAATCATCAGTTTGATCCCTTACAGCGCGAGATGTACTAGATAGGGTTTCAGTATCATCGTGACTGTCATGACACAGGTGACGATCCTCTATCTGAGTGACGTGTTTCTATCAAATTCCAGATCGGGTTGCGGTATCCCCCAGCAGACCCTAGGAGTGATCCCCTATCTGTGAGATTTTTTTATACCGACGTGGGTTCTGGTATCCCCTAGTAGACCCTAGGAGCGATCCCATGTCCATGGAGTTTGGTGTTTATGTTTTTTTAGCGAGGTTCCCTCAGTGACCGTATCCGATGTGCGTGATCTCTCAGGTGAGCATCTGAGATGTTTGTGTGGGACCCGATGGAATGTATCTCTCGGACGAGTGTCGTCTGGGATGAAAGTGATTGTGGAGTGTGTTCTCCTGGTTGTGAACCGTTACTGGTGATGAGGTTGGTACCTCATTTGGCTTGGTGCGTGAGCTGAGTATATCTGGATTGTTCAAGGTGTATGTATGGGAAAACACCTGATCTGAGCTGACTAGTTGTGTTAAGCCAAGGATGGTCACGAGATGGAGTTTTTCTATCATCTGGGTTTTTTCTAGCTGGGATGAGTGGATGGTTGCCTTTCAGTTTCTCTCTTTTGTTTTGGGTTTTTGGGGTGCCTACTGAGTATTGTTATACTCACCCCTATACGGGCTTTGCACGCACATGTTTGTGTCTTGTGCTGACCACAGGCCTTTCAATGGAGTTCCAGGAGGACCCGGAGCAGACAGAGTTTAGTGAGAGGGTTTGACCGTGGAGTCTTACCAGAGTTGTGCCGAGGAGCTCTCTGGTGGTGCTTTTGGTAGTGTAACCCTTTTTCTGGCCAGTTTGGATGCTTTTGTAGTTTTCCTTTGGTGGGCCCTGTTTTTCCCTTTAGTATTACTGTTTCACTCTGGTTTTGGATAGATGTATGCATGCATTTTCTTTTCAGTTTTATATATCTCTGTACTATTTCATGGAGGTGTATGTGGGTGTGTGTGTACAGGTACCTTAGGCTAATGCCTCCCTTGTGTGTGATAGCCTACTCGGCGCTAGATGCCATCCCCTGCCCGATTGGAGGTGGGCTTGGGGAGTTGCGGCTTGAGCCCCGTTGGGCCAGGTCGTGATAGATTGGTATCAGAGTAGGTTCCACCTTTGGGATCTTAGAGTGTAGTGGGTCTAGTTGTGAGTTTGGTTTGGGTTTCATAGTGGATGTGTTATGATGTTTTGAGTTCATCTTTCAGGCCAGTGACTCTAGTATTTGTGCGGCGGCCGATGTATCCATTCACCAGGACTCTGATAACCTGACTTTCGACTCGAGACATTTGGACACTAGTCACAGGGACACAACGGTGCATGCATCATATAGGACTGGGTTTTTTGGTTTCCCTTGTTCTTTAGTCAGCTCACCAGATTTACTCTTTGATTGTGGTGCATCTTGAATTAGTTCAGGATGCCTCCAGGATGACAACCATTGAGGGTTCCGTGGTGTAATTTTGGTGACGATCTGCCCCGTCTAGAGGTTGTGGACCAAGGCGCAGGTTCTGAGGCTGGACCTCCAAGTGGTCCGCTGGTTGAGTCACCACCTGTCGAGCGGCTGGTTGTGCTGGCAGTGTAATATGAGGTTGCATGTAGGCTGAGTGCACTGCACGAGTTCTAGAGGCAGCGACCTCTGAGGTTCTGGGGTGATCCAGATCCTCAGGCAACTGACGACTGGCTCGAAATAGTCACTCATGTTTTCTGCCTAGTGAGGAAACCTCCAGATCAGATGGTGGTCCTAGCGGAGAGCCTTCTGCATGGTTCGGTTGGGTGATGGTGGAGCCTAGTGACGCAGTCCCACGATGAGGAGATGCTCACATGGGCATATTTTGAGCGGTTCTTCAGGAGTGAGTTCTATCCGGTGATGCTGAGGTCGGTGCAGATTTAGGAGCTTCTGCAGCTTTGGTAGGAGGGAATGATTGTGTTGGATTACTCCGTGAGGTTTACCAACCTATCTCATGACCAAAACTATCATTGAAGCATGTCAAAGTTTAATATCTATATTCCTACTAACTACAGTATATGTGGCAAGCAGGGTCGAACCCACAGGGAAGGATATTTTGGCCACTAGTCTTCTAAAAACTAACTAAAAGTCCCTACTGTTGTTAGTAGAGGGATTGAATTTTTATTTTTTACTTTTTATATTTTTTTATTTACTAAAAGGAACAAATGTAACAACACTTATTTTATGTTTTCTTTAAACACAGTATCAAAACAAGAAATAGGCTAAAGACAGTAACAAAAGATTAAAATGCTGAAGAGAGTACAATCTAAAGAAATATGCCTGGGGAAAAATCAACTCTACTGATTTTGAAAACATTACTTCTCACATTATTGATTACAACTAATACCACTGAAATGGAGTGATTTATTACCCACTCTAGGAGATAAATCACTCAAGCCGACTAAACTTGGAGTTCGCCACTCTTCGGTTAATCAACTTGAAAATTATTAATTGAAAAGATCACATAACTAACTCACCGTATGTCCTGTAGTCTTTTATTTCCATTTAAATGTTCAAGAAAATTAATCAACATTTAAACTCACCGTATGAATGTGGAAATATTTGATTAAGCACAGCTGGTATGTTGCAATTGAATGTAATCAGAACTGACCCCACCGATCAATTCCGATCATATTAAAACTGATAATGAGAAAAGAAATGAACAATAACCAGTAGACTCGATCTTTACCCCTAACTGTAAGAATTTATCCTATCATCATCTCTATTTCATAAACTATATTCAATCAATTACAGAGAAAGAGAATTGAAAGAGAACAGAGGAAGAAAACTCCCTCTACTCGCATGAATCACTGCTCCTGGCCCTCGAGTCTCCAAGGAATGGTTCTCCGAGAGTTGCTCCAGAATTCGCCTCCAAGGTTCTTGCTCCGAGACAGGTGAGTTCATCGAATCACTGAGTGCCCACTATGTTATCCATTGGTGTGTTTGTTCGAGTGAATGATAGTCCTCTTTAAATTCTACTGGTTTCTTTGTTTTATATCCTCCATCATCTGCTGCTTGTCACCGACCAATTCAACCGACTTCAAAAATTCCCTCAGTTGTGCACCACACACGTGCTCTCTTTCACGACAGGCACGTCTCACTAGTATTTCCCGCATAACTAACTCCCGGTGAGTTAGTTAGATGAATATGGATGTGTTTTAGTCCCTTGAATGAACATGTAAGGTTAGAACAGAAAAATAAAAGAATAAATCAGCGTTAAATTGTTAACTTTTATAAACAAATAAAAGCTTCATTAAAAAATTCTTTGATGTGATTAAATATAAATAAACAATTATTACTTATTTTTGAATTAGTTAGTTAAATAATTTTATTTTATGTCATTACATGTTATTATTTATAAAATTAATTTATGAAGGTGATTTATTATTAGGTGGATTAAATTAAAAGTTTAGTTATTATTATATTATTAGAGTTTTGTTTTGTTTTTTCAATATTAATTATTACAATTTATAAAATTATAAAAATTTGTTATATTTTATAATTATATTGTTCATAAACAAGTTAATTTATAATTACTTTATTCATTGAAGTAATAAATTTACTTACATTAATTTAATTATTAGATAAAACATTAAAATTTATTTAATTAATTAATTTTGTATTAGATTCTATTATAATTAATTTATATTTATTATATTTATTATATTTATTGTTATTTATAATTAATTTAGTATTAAATTATTTCTAGTTTAGTTTTATTTTTAATTTCATTTAACCCCTTCCCCAATCCACGTTGCGCATTAGAGAGGAGGGGTTTGGGGTTTTTATTCCGCTTTCTCCCAAAGGTCAAGGTGGCTTCCTCCACTACAAACCGTGGTGATGCGAATTGGCCTTGCGTATCAGCGATGGTGATGGATTCAAGAGGAGCAGGTGGCTCTAGCGGTATCCCCCTTCTATCTGGCTAGATCTGGGATTTATCGACGGTACACCTCCTCTCTGGTTGCGACATTACCAGATCCACCAGCGGTGCAACTTTGACAGTAGACCTCCTCGACTTTGTCTCTAGAGGAACTCCTCTTCGGATTCACCTCTTCATCCTCAAACCAGCCTCAGTGAGGTGAAATCAACAAGGAGATTCTGTGGTAGGCGAAACTCATCTTCTTCAATCGAAAATATTCGGGTTTGTTTCCAGGTCCAGTGAAGAAATGTGATTTGGGTAAAATTGATTCTTTAAAATTGTAAATCTGGTTTGCGGTGTGTGGGTTAAATCTATTGGGAACAAGAATTCATGACAATGTTTTTTCACTTAATTTCTGGTTGATTCTGCGTCTTCTCTTCTAATTTCAAATGAAGCTTCAGGGAAAGGGAAATGGTGCGACGATAGTTGCAATGTTAGTGCATTGTAGGAGTGAAGTGGATGCTATGCAAGGAAGGAGGGGGAAACATTGGAATAGTTTGGAAATGGTGAAAGCGAGAATTGGTTTGAAAAATATACGTTCCGTAAAATTGAGGATCATTAGGAAAGAAATGGTGAGACTGTGAAGTAATGTAAGGAGAGGAGAGAACGATACCAAGGGTTAGCAGTGAGACATTTATTCTGGCACCGAGAAGGGGAAAACGGTAGAAGAATTAAATTGTGAGACAGTGGAGCGGAAGAAGTTACACGATGCCACCGGTTGGAAATGGTACCAAAGGATACAGTGAGACAATGAGAGATATTGACGGTGGCATCGTGAGTTAGTTTACGATGAGACTGTATGGAAATAATGGTGTGTTCGTGAAAGGAGTGTCACGGTGAGACCGTTACTATTTCAAATTGTTTCCCTTTGAGGAGATGGAGCACTAATGCGCCTGACTGTCGATCTCACGGACGGTTGAGCACCGCTCGATTGCTAAAGTCGGGTACACCGGTCTTCGTTTCGAAATGCCCAACGGTTCCATATCCAACGATACATGGACCTGCTTTCCAAAGGCAGGCTTCCTCTAGGTGGTTTGGCCAGCAATGCTTAAAAACTCACATTGGTCGAGATGATGGTAGGTCGGGATCATCGCACCCTTTTTGGGGGGAATTATTGCCTGTTCCGGGACTCTCTTATAGATTTAGGACATATTCATGTATTTGGGAATCATTGGTTTATACCCAATCAAAGTATCCACGGATTTCTCCTGGTTGGAAATGGTCAGCTGAACGCGGGGACTCAGAATAATTTATCCCCGAGGTTTACCATCCCTCATTGGATTAATGACCCCGAGGAGTCTGGACTCATTGAGGCGGAACTAGGGGTGGTGCGGTGAACCGACGTGAAGATAGTCGGATCAGCCAATTTTTGGGCTTGAACCTCAGGGAATTTTCCTACATACCTTGCCTAGGAGACAGGGATCAAAGTCCACATAGTTCGTTCGGGAGTGTCGGAGAACCGATGTGAATGTGGACCCGGGGGTCCGCTGGTGATCGGTCTTGAACCTCTTGGAGGCTTCCTACGTACCCTACCTAGGAGGCAGGGATCAAAGTCCACGTAGTTCGCATGTGTATGGGGCTTACACTCTGAGGAGGCCCATAGTAATGGCTTGGGGATTACACTTTGAGGAGGCCCATCGTAATGGCTTGGGCCTTACACTCTGAGGAGGCCCATAGTAATGGCTTGGGGATTACACTCGGAGGAGGCCCATAGTAATGTCTTGGGGCTTACACTCTGAGGAGGCCCAAAGTAATGGCTTGGGGCCTACACTCTGAGGAGGCCCATAGTAATAGCTTGGGGCTTACACTCTAAGTAGGCCCATAGTAATGGATTGGGGCTTATACTCTGAGGAGGCCCATAGTAATGGTTTGGGGCTTACACTCTGAGGAGGCCCATAGTAATGGCTTGGGGATTACACTCTGAGGAGGCCCATAAGAGGATTTCATGGTCGATGCCTACTCTAACCCCACGTGAGTCATTCTCGGTGTGAGTAACATGAGGCAGCAGGGACCAGACGATCACGTTGCGAAAGGTGCATCTGTGGGAAGTGGAGTGGTGCTTACGCATGGAGCTGCCCATAGTAATGGATTGGGGATTACACTCTGAGGAGGCCGAGGGAGACAAAGTGCAGCGGGAGGGGGAAAGAGGTTCTCTTGTGCTCATCACCTCTCTTATTCCCAGGGGAAGTACAGAAGTGCACGGGGGCTTCCTTCTGATGGATATTTTACTACCCCCGAAGAAGGGAGAAGTGCCCCCGCCCCAACAAGTGGAGGGGCAGAGAGGGGACTCCTGAGCTCAGACTCCACATTACCGTGGGAACATGAACCCATGAATGCTTCAGAAACCTTCTCAAGGTTCAGGGAAACCCCTTCGCCCCTACTTACCGTGGGTATGTAGACTCAAAACGGCATGTTGGTGTGCCTGAGGGTTACACCACATGGATCTGGTGGCTCTGGTCGACGCCTCGGCTCGGGGCCAATGAGTAGGCCAATGAGGGAGTCATGGAGGATTAGGCCGGATTGGAAGGATATTATCTGGCTCATGGAATGGGAACTCTGAAGGATTATGGCCACACGTGGGTATGGGTTGTGGCGCCCTTCACATAGGGAAGTGCTACGTGGTTTGAGAAACCGTCCGCGAACCAGGGTGGTCCGCGGACTGATGAGCATCCCGCGGACCAAGGTGGTTCATGGAACAGTGAGAATCCCGCGAACCAAGCTGTTTCGTGGCTTCGGGTTTGATCCGCGTACCAGGGTGGTATGCGGAGGGTTCCATGCAAGCAGCGGCGGCCAAGGGCGGCATTGGTCGGGGGTTTGTCGGTCGAAGCTTCGCCCGCGTATGAGGGTGCTACGCGGTGTCGCAGATTGGAAAAGATGCATAAACACCCCGGTCCGTGGGGAGTGCAACCGCAGAGGGTCCATGGTTCGCGGTCTTCTTTTCTTTGTTATTTTAGGTTCACGATTCACCAAGTCATTATGTGTTTTTTGGGTTCCTTATTATTTTATTCTCAGGTTTATACCTGCTCTGGTTCTCGAACTAGAACTTCACTGTTTGTGAGATCCTAAGCCTTCCTTTGAAATCCTTCCACCCGAATCTGATCGATCTTCTCTAAATCCCTTTCCCTCTTCCCCCTCAGTCTCTTTTTATAGAGTGGGGAAATAGATGTATCTATGGTCATGTGGAACCTTTTGTAGAGTCCCATGACCGAAAACCAGGTTTACGGCTGACATGGTCAATCTGTGACTCACGGTGGGCACTGAGCGCATCTCCCCCATGAACCGAACGAGCTTGGGGAATGCTTCGCGGCCGCGTAGGGTTCCGCCTCCATTCTTTGAACGACAGTGGATGCAGCTTGAGAAGGTCAACGCTGCCCGTGGCTGGGGCGGTTCATGACGGTGAACCGGATCGACGCCCGTCCTGCTTCGCGCCTGTGGAGGATTTCTGCCTACATTTCACGAATGACATCGGTCCGCGGTGGGGGTGCTCCGTGGAACCGGCGGCATGTTTTCTTGGACCGGTCTATGGACCGGTTTGTCTTGTTCCTTTATTCTACATACTTTCCCAAATTATTTGTGGAAAATTGGGTATTATCTCCCTTGTGTTAGATGTGGATTCTCATTCTCCTTTGCGGATTTTTCAGGACCCTACAAATGCCCCCCATCGGAATGGGGTCCGATCGGAACAAAGAGGAGGTCATTCCGATGTAGAGTGGTCCTGAAACTTGGATGGTTTGCGGTATGGGAGTGGACCTAGTGGGGGACCATGCCTATAAATATGGGGGGGACTTCATTTGTCCTTTACCAGATTCTTCGCGAAACCAGTGCTCTCTTGGGTTTCTGTCTGCGCGTGCTCATTCATTCACGAGACGCTTCATCCGCAAACCAGCTACCACTTCCGTGAACCATTCCTCCTTCGCGGTCACCTTCACCTACGGAAACATTTCCCAACCATGAACCAATACTTTTAATTAATTAAAAATTAAGTCACGACGGGCCGCGGAGGAACTCTCTTTGCGGTTTTGATGGTCCGCGAACTAAAATCATATGGACTTTGAAAATTTCTTAAGTCTTCCAAAAGTAATTATTTAAATCTGGGATCTAGATTCTATAGAGAAGCCTAGTTCTAAGTTTTCTAGCCAATGCTCCATGAGACAGAGTACCGCAGACCCCTTCCGCGAAGGGCTGGTTGGTGGGATACAATCATCACGAACCACCTAATGAGGCCTACTTGCGGACCTTATCACGAAGGCTTTTCGACGACTTTTCCATACCATTGGTATTTTTGTCCAGATTTTATTATTCTAGACTAACCATTTGTCTGGTCTTCATGATGCAGGGAGAAAACATGGTTCCCCCTCGCCCTACACCCAGACCTGCTGCCGAGCCTCTCCCAAATGGTGATCAACACCTGAAGGATGTGGCCAGCTCTATTAAGGACGGAGTCCGCCACTCCCCATTGTGCTCCTTACTTTTAGATTGGCTCTCCAAGTCATAGCAGAAGTACCCCTTTTCCAAAAGCATTCCTGCCTATGGGTTCGGTTTACTCTCTAATATGCCGATTCTGGTACCATCTCGTGACAACAATCCTGCTTCCTGGATATTCAATGTCACTATCCCTCGATTTGTGATATCCTCCAGAGGGCGGCCTAACTTAAGGGATACAGCTGCCGGATATGTTTTGAATCATCTTCATGTGTCCCCAACAGGAGAACAACGTCATCAAGAAGGGTAAGTTCACTGTTACCGAACCATTGCCCTTAATTCCATGGTAAACGACCAGCATGGCTGGTCAGCGAACCGGGACCTCCGGTCCGGAAGAGCATTTAAGTCACTGAATTAGGGGTGGCCCTACTGGGTCCGCCACATCTTTGTAGAGTTTGAAACAGAATTACGAGTCGTAGGCTTGTATGAAGCTGCATGGGTGTCCCAAACCTATACCCATCGGCCTAAAGCCCTCGCATGGCAACTTATGAGCCGATGGAGTCCGGACACCAACACATTTCACCTGGTCCATGGTGCGGTGGGTATTAGCCTTTGGGACGTCTTTCAGATTTCAGGGGTCCCCACTGTCGGGGGTATGTATGGAGAATTCATGCCTCCTCCTTCTATGTTGGATGATGAAGAGAAGAATCCCCCTGGTGAAGCAGCTCATTAACCAGGCCCAGAAGAACTCAAAGGATACTTCCTCGAAACAATTTGTCCCATATCGTGACTGGGTCAAGGATTTTCGTAGAGAGAGTGAGTCCATGGCTCTCCCACGTAGGCCCACTACCTTCCCTATGATGGAGCCCCAAAAATAGAGGGGCAGTTATTGGTTGATCCTGGAGCAAGGCCATTTCAACGACTTGGTCTGGGAGCTTGTCCCGGATGTTGATCAGCTGCTCCGTCTGGCGGCATTCCTGGCCATGTTCTTGAGTGGCTGGATGTTGCCCGTACGTGAGATTGGGGGTGTGCAAGTCTCCAGTTTTGTCATGGCAGCACAGCCGGTTACCGACCACGTCATCAACTTGGCTTCCCCAGTATTGTCCAGGATTTACCAGTTGCTTGGCAATATTACCAATGGCAGTCGGCCAAAACGAGTAGCAGGCCCTTTCCAAATTATTTGGGGATGGTTGGGAGCGCATATCAAGAACTTCTACACTTTCATCAACCCTCTTCAAATTCTGGGTACCACATTCCGACCATACTTTCAACTGACCAGCAGGGTCATGCCAGAAGAGTGAGTGACCGAAGAGAAGGATGGTCAACAGATGGTTCAAAATATGCATCTGTTGTAGAGTCAGATCTTGAATTATGATTATTTAAACATCCATCCATATCCCTTCCCATCCTGTGTAATTAGGATTACCATTTAAGAGGAGTTTCATAAGAGGTGCTACCTCTTTTCTCTCCGAGAGGGCATTCTAGTGGCCCATATTGGTGGAGAACTGATCTATGAGGGGTACACGCCCAGCCGATTCGGATGCCAATTTGGCTATGTCCAGGAATTGTGTCCTCCCTCACTTAATGGAGCCCGTGAGAACCACCATTTAATAGTGGCCAGGTAGCTATGGTTAATGCTTACCCGGGAAGATACTGGTTGTGAGGTTATGACTCCCACACTTGCAGACTCCACGCCCTTCTTATCCAAGAGTTATGCCGACTCCTGGGTGCAATCATACCCAAATGTCCAGCTAGGGTTGTTGGTGCCTACCATCTCAAGTCTTGATCCACCGAAGGGAAAGAGGAAGCAAAAGGGGGATGAAGCTTCAACCAGGACGGGCAATGTTCTTCGCCACCCTGCCGATCCTGTGCTTCCAGGGAAGGTTTTAACGGACATAGGTGTATCCTCTCATGCCCTCGAAGCCACCCAAAGAGGGTTGGTTATCCCTGTTGATGTTGCCTTCCCAACGGCCTGGGGAAATGGGACAAATTTAAAGGTTGTTTATCCTTTCGCAGTTAGTACCCCCATTCTCTATGGCAGTATCTTCAGGAATCAGAGGTGTCTTTTGATGGGATGGGTTACATATCTGCTTCCATTGATATCCTTTATGACGTGGACCCAGAGTGGGTCGATCGGTATCTTTGGGACCTCGAGGCCTACATTCACGCACGCTGGGGTTATGCAGTGTTGACTCATCGAGTCCAGGCCATGCTGCAGTCGGCGACTAACACTACTGGAAAATGGACCTATCCCCACGGTTTTCCTCAAAACCATGGGGATAGGTACCCCCTATACCCACGGTTTTGGAAAACCGTGGGTATAGGTCAATTTTCAAGACCTATACCCACGGTTTTCCAAAACCGTCGGTATAGGGGGTACCTATCCCCACGGTTTTGAGGAAAACCGTGGGGATAGGTATAGGATAAAAAACCTATACCCACGGTTTTGAAAAACCGTGGGTATAGGTTTCCCATGTGTGCGCGGGAAATTTTTCTTTTCCGCGGGAAAGATTTTTTTTTAGCGGGAGTCCTATACCTACGGTTCTTCCCTCTATACCCACGGTTTATATAACTATATTTAACTAAATATAAATATATATACACATAATTGATAGTAGGGTAGTGGTTAGACGCGGTATTTTGCAGCGAAGAGGTCGTGGGATCGAAACCCGCCTGTAGCATAATTTTAGGATCTATACCCACGGTTTTGAAACCGTGGGTAAAAGCCATTGACACCGTGGAAATTGGCAATATTTTGTTGACACGGTGGCAGAACACCTATACCCACGGTTTTGGAAAACCGTGGGTATAGGCTGGGGACCTATACCAACGGTGTTCCAGCCCACGGTTCCCAAAACCGTGGGTATAGGCCTTTTTTCCAGTAGTGTGACTAGGAGGAAGAAGAGGTAAATCACTCCTCGGGGGGTGGCGATCTCGGTGGTTCCCCCACTGCGGCTGAGGTAAGGGAATTTCCCCCTTTTCCTGTGAGGTCCCATCCACAGGTAGTTTCAGAGAGTTCTAGGGTGGCGGCGAGATCCAGAAAAAAGACATGGCTATTGACGCCCCCAACATCACTTGCCGCTTCTAGACCCTACCAGGTCGATCCCTCCGGGCTATTTGTTCCCATTACGGTCGCATTCCTGAATGCATGGAGGATTTGGGATGACCTGAGGGACAACGGCTCAGATGAAGAGTTTTGGGTGTTACTCCAGAGAGAACCTATCGAACTTCCAGGTGTCGGGACTATCTTCGTTCTGCATCACCTGTCATTGGAAGAGGATCTAGATGAAATAGTTGCCTCATGATGGATATGGATGCATACGTCCATTCCCCCCCGAAACTGGCTCTATGGGTCCACCCGGGTGTCCATGATGATTAGACATCCCGAATCGTCCGACTCTAAAGAAGAGGTTGCCCTGCTCATCCATTATAGCTTTCCTCCTCCACTACTGTGAAGGTCTTAAAGTTTATTCCCTTTATGTAGGGTGCCAAAGAATCACAGGGGGTAATTCCCTCCCAGAAGTATACTCCTCATGGTACCGCAGTAGGTGAACATGCACTTGCTCCCACAGGGGTCATCGAGGAGGGGTCCCCTGGTGTAGCTGAGCTCATTGAAGCGACCATTGCAGACCCAGCTAGGGTCTTACCTCCTCCAGTTCCTCCCAGCATTCTGTGTGAACCATCCCTTGGGAAGATCCAAAGATGGAAATAGGAGTTCCATTTATCGGAATGGCTCAGACAGGGGACGTCGGGTAATCATGACCTCTTGTTTTCTCAATTTCCAACATGCATATTATGATTCTGCCAGTCACAAGATGTTTTGCGTATGGTGCAGGGCTATTCAGGGATCTGGTTGTGGCTACACAAGCGGTCGTACCTTCCGCCCCCTTTCCATCTACGAAATCACATGTAGCAACACCTGATCATGACGAGATAGTGGGCCCTGCTGGAGGGGCCAGTGATACGGATGATTTCCTCCTGTCGTCATCAGTCAGAGATATGTCAGAGGAGGAACCGCTGGAATTCGAGACTCTTGCTGATCATACAACCCTTTCAATTGTGGGGGAAAATGGGGTGCTCGGGATCGCTGAGGGGTCTCTAGATCCGATGGGGCCAGCCACCTCAAACCCAACGGATCCCTTGGCGATGGAGGAAGATCCCGCCTTTAGTCCAGTTTTCGGAAACCCATAGCGGACCATTATCTTGTTCACCAGGGGAGTGATTTCCCTGATCTTGGTCTCTGTAGGTGACCGCATGGGGACATCTTTGGGAGATGCTGGCCTCGGGCATGGCCTTAGGTCCTGGACACCTCTGCGGGTTCCCCGGACTCCCTTTCCCCTTAAAGATGTACCATCTTCTTCAAGTGGTCGTGGCGGCGCAGAGCTTAAGGATGTCGACGCCTTGATGACTGGGGGTAATTTCTTCAATCTCTTTCCACTGACTCCTTTCTCTTTCCTTTTCTTATTATGGATAATCATGTGTCTTACCGACTTTCAGGTTTTAGAACCACGACCTTTGGCGTTGTCCATTGCGCCGTCGGGTCCGATTGTGCCTGTGACCACAACTGCAGGGCGCGAGGTTGTTGTGGTGCCAGAGTTTGCCGGCGAAGTCGCATCGGGTGTCTCCTTGGTGATGTTAATTCCTGAATATGTATCTTCATCTGGGAGTGACTCCGAGCCTGATTAACAAGTCCTCTCCAGTCTTTGACCTGCTCGCCAATGGTCTTGAGATAACATTTGGAGACTGATTTCTCAGATGCCCCTAGCCGAGATGCCGCCCGGATTACCGAAGTTGTGCAATTTGTTTATGCTTCTTGGATTTGACAGCTTTGACTACCATGGTATTTATGACATAGTCAAGCAGGTGGTTTCTGATCAGGAAATAATGGGTGGTTTCAAATCTCTCCTTTCTTCTTCCCAATCCAAAGCCTACCTTTCCGCAACCCGATAGCTTTTCCAAACAGAGGCTCATGATCACGTCGGGGTAGTTGCAAGGCTCCAGGGAGAATTCATTGAACGACGTTCTCACCAGGAGGTGATGAAAAATGATATACAGCGGATACAGTAGGAATATGCCAACATTTCTGCCATAATTGAAGAAGGGGAGCGGCGGATGGAGGAGGATATGAGGGTGAGCACAAAGGCGGCCCCGGAGGCGGAAGAGTTGCAGGTTGGTGCAGAAGCTGAAACAGCCTTACTGCAGAATCTCTCTCAAACAATCGAGGATTCCCACCAGCGGCTGATACAACTCTATGAATCTGTTGAAAACCTCCTGTAATAACCTTTCACACCAGAGGAGGCTTCAGGTTGTGGATTCCCTTCTTTCTAACATTGTTATGGAACAAAGAAATGTTTTTCTTAGCTCTCTTCTTGTCTTCCCCTGTGAGAGAAATCATTTGACGTGATTGTTATGTATGGTAATTCACCGATCTCAGAATAATCAGATTTCTGGACAAGAAATAATAGGTGAGCTCTAACTTTTTCCTAAATCATGGGATCCAGTGAGCATAGTTTGATTATTTCTAGGGTTATGTACAAAAGCACCACAAACGTTTTCTCTTTTCTTTTAATGCCCGAATTTTTCCTTGGTCCATTTAGTGTGGACCCAGTGGGTATGGCCCGACTTTTTCTTAGGTCGCCCATTTCGGGTTTTCAGCCTAACAGGCTTTGTACCTCTTTTGGGAGCGGTTTAAAGTCCCACCGTCAAGACTATCATTACTGATGTTTTAGGTCGAACAGCTTTGACCAAATATGGTGGAGAAAGGGCCCCAATGAGGTTTTATTTATTAAAAGATGTCTCTATGTCCTTCAGATGCATGTGAAGGGAGTGTGTTTAGATTTGAACGATGTGTTGGGCATGTATCAAGGCATGGGAGTTGTACCGGCGTGCAGAGGTGGGAAGAGCATCGCCTAAGGAAATCTTTCCTTTGGTAGACGGACCAGGGGCGATCATTATGCAGAGACGCTGAGGGCATGGTATGCATAGTCATGCAAAGGTTTCCTTAAGTCAATGACTCTCCATTTTTCATGGCCATAGGACTTCATGAAAGTCCGGTTTACGGAGACCACCATGGGTGGCTTGGAGAATTATAAAAACCACCGGGGGTGGCTTGGAAAGGGTACGTGACGTCTGAAAGGTTTTGAGAACATCTATATCAATCAGGAGTGTGTAAGCAAGGTTCATGTCATACGCATTTATCTAGCATAAAGGATGGTTGGAGCTTGGCGCAGTTTAACATCATGCAGCTGGGACTTTATCTAGAATGGAACGGCTTCTCCTGGTCCTCGGTATTCTCACCAGATACGTTCTTCTATATTCAGTCAGGGCTGTGAAAGAGGCTGGTAAGGTGTAGCTCAGAGGGTTTCTAAATCCCGGGATGGACATAGGGGCTCAAGGGCCAAGAGGCGTACAAAGAGAAGCATCGCCTAAGGGAATCTTACCTTTGGTAGACAAGCCAGGGGCTATCAATATGCCGAGCGTCTGAGGGCATGGTATGCATAGTCTTGCAAAGGTGTCCTTAGGTCAATGATTGTATTCTCCCGATATCCGAGAAACATTAGGGAAGTTGAGATTCGGGACCACCAGAGGTGGTTTATGAGAGTTCGGATTTTTCTAATTATAGAGTAGGGTTTATGAGGAGAGGGTTCCTGGATACAGGAGGAGTTTCTAGGCTAAGTATCCTGAGAATGGGTGAAGTCATTCCTTCTCACGCTGGTGTGAGATGGTGGTTCGTGAAGGTCTAGCCTGTGCACTTAGGGACAGAGAAAATCCTTCATTCATTACTGAACCCATGACGGGTTTCACCGTGCAGTTTAACGTCATGTGATAAAGACGGGGAGAATTATTCAAATGTGTAGTGCAGTTTACAATCATTTAGTGAGGATGGGGGCACCTTTAAATTTCGCGCAGTTTAATGTCATGAGACAAGGATGGCTTCCGTGCAGTTTAACGTCATGCGTTAAGGACGGCTTCCATGTAGTTTAACGTCATGTGGTAAGGACATAGTTGCGAAGGGTGCTCTTGATCAGAATGCAACTAGGCTTGAACATCTCGGCATGTCCAAGATGTGGAGAGGGTTTGATGGTGTAAATCATGGCTCTAGGGTTTCTTGGATCAGGAGAAATGATATGGGGGATCTGAGGCCGGTAAGCATATGGGGATAGGAAGATTAGAGCCTGAGGAAATATTGCCTTTGGTAGACGGGCCAGGGGCTATCAATATGTAGAGCCACTGAGGGAATGGTATGCATATTCATACAAATGTGTCCACGGCTCGGCAACTTTCCACTTCTGATGGCCATGAGTGGTTATGGGGATCCGCGATCATCTGGGCCACAAAGTCTGTCATTTGGTAAGAAAATATATGGACATGCCGGGCATGTTTGGCCTTGGTTACTATTAAAGCTTAGAGAGCTCCCTATGCTGATTTAGATTTCATGTGGGGTGTACCTTCACTCCTATGTAGTTTAACTTCATGCAGTAAGGAGGAGGTACTCCTAGTTTAGAAGTCATGGAGAACGGACCATTGGGTGACTATTTCTGCAGTCACTCGAAGGATAACTGGGTCAACATGCTCTGATATACTTGGAACAACGTGGGGGATGAAGGTTGTAAACTGTAACATTGAGTTTTCCCAGATCAGGAGGTGTGGTGTGGGGGATCTGAGGCCGGTAAGCATACGGATCAAGGAAGAGTGTCACCCGAGGACATCTTGCCTTTGGTAGACGGGCTAGGGGCTATCAATATGCAGAGCCGCTGAGGGCATGGTATGCATTTTCATGCAAAGGTGTCCCTGGGTCGATGAATTTCCACTTCTAATGGCCATGAATGATTTATAAAAATCCTAGATTGCTCACAGTGCAGAGTTCGGCATGTGGGGATAATGGCGTCCAAGCATACAAGAAACATCTTCACTGCAATTGTCTGTTAAGTCAAAGTAGCCTAGTCTTGGCTTGATGTTCGTTGATGCAGGTCGTCATCCACGGTCGGATACGTAGGCCAACCGGGTAGGGGTACCCTGGAAACATTTTGATGTGAAAAGGGGAATGAACTTGTAAACCACTGCTCCATAAATTTTTGGATTGAGAGATGTGATATGGGGGCTTTAAGGCCGGTAAACGTACTGAGCTAGGAAGAGTATCACTCGAGGAAATATTGCCTTTGGTAGATGGGCCAAGGGCTATCAATATGCAGAGCTGCTGAGGGCATGGTATGCATAGTCATGGAAAGGTGTCCCCAGGTCAATAAATTTCCACATCCGATGGCTGTGAATGGTTATGAAGATCCGCAATTATCCGGGTCATGGTGTCTGATGTGTGGAGAAGATGCACCCAAATGTGCAAGGAGTATTCCCATCTCGTTTTGCCGTATATCTTGGGTGGGTCATGATGAAGTCCGTGCAGTTTAACATCGTGCGGTGAGGATGACTTCCGTGTAGTTTAACGTCATTCGGTAAGGACGAAGTATACACTATGTTCAGGTCTAGTCCATACACGAGGGAAATGGATCATTTTTAAATATTATTATCCGTGCAGTTTAACATCGTGCAGTAAGGAAGAGGAATACACTCTATTCAGGTCTGGTCCATACACGGGGGGAAGAAAGCATTTTTAACTTATTATCAAGGGCTGTCCAGGCTAGGATGGGAAACCTTGGCGTTGCTACATATCCTGCAAAGGAAAGAATCAGGCCATACGTAGTTCTCTGAAATCAGTACACCACGTTCATGGCTGGTCCGTACACGGGGGAAGGGTACATTTTCTAAACTTTCATTATCCATGCAGTTTAGCGTCGTGCGGAGAGGATGTAAAAATACAACTTTTGCAGGTCTAACCCATACACGGGGGAAAGGTACATTTTTAATTTTATTCGGGAGTGGCTGGGCCAGGGCGAGGTACCCTGGCGTCACTACGTATCCTGCGAGGGCAGGAATCAAGACGTACGTAGTTATTTTCTAGATACACCTCGTACAGGTCTGGTCCGTACACAGGGGAAGGGGTATTTTATTATTATTATTTATTTGATGGGTGTATGGGATAGGACGAGGAACCCTGGCGTCACTACATATCCTGTGAGGGCATGAATCAATCCATACGTAGTTCTCTAAAAGAAGTACACCTCGTGCAGGGATGGTCCGTACACGGGGGAGAGGGAATTTTTAAAACATCTTGTCCGTGTAGTTTAACGTCATGCGGTAAGGATGAAATACTCTTAGTTTAAGGTCATAGAGTTTGGACCGTTGGGTGATTTGCAATTTAACATCATGCAGCTCAGACGATATACTCCTTTTTTAGTTATTATGTGAAATACTTCTTCAGGAATCTCGCATTTGTAGGAGCGGTTGTAAATTGTTTGTCCATAGAGATCAGGGCATATGTTCTGTTGGAGTAGACATTGTGTATAACATATGGTTCCTCCCACTTGGGCTCCAGCATTGGAGGCTTCTTTCCGGGTATCATTGGGGTCCGGAGGACCAACACCAATTCTCCTTCTAAGAAAGACCAAAGACGAACTTTTTTGTTGAGGGCTCGTGCGATCCAGTTATGGTATACTTCCAGATGGTGAAAAGTGTGCAACCGCTTATCATATAGTAGTTCCAATTCACCTATCCTCTTTTCTGATTGCTCATCATTGGATAATTGATCACAAATGGTGACGCAGAGCGAGGGTAATTGGAGCTCAATTGGCAGGACCGCTTCTGTTCCATATACTAATGAGTACGGAGTAGCCCGAGTAGGGGTGCAGATTGTGGTTCGATAAGCCCAGAATGCATGGGGGAGTTTATCCGGCCCTGAATTCTTATCTTTGTCCACTATTTTCTGGAGAATGTGGGATAGGTTCTTATGGAAAGCCTCTATCTGTCCGTTGGTCGCCGTATGGTAGCGGGATGAGTGGTTAGCTTTGATACCATATTCTTGGTATAGCTTCTCCAATTCAACAGAGCAGATGTTGGTGCCGTTATCCATCAGTATAGTATGAGGGACACCAAATATTGTTTTGATATTGGCCTTCACAAAGATGACAATGCTTCTTTTCCCGACTCCCTTTAGGGGTACAGCTTCTGCCCATTTGGAAAAGAAGTCGGTTGTTGTGAGGATATATTTCAGTTGTTTTGTTGTGGCAGGAGGATAAGGTCCCACGACATCGATTCCCCAGATGGAAAAAGGCCAGTAGTACTTGGCCTGATGAAGTAACTCTGGGGGCTGGTGAATGAAGTTGGTTGAATCTGGCATGAGTGGCATTTTGTGGTAAAATGCCCGCAATCTCATGCAACTGTGGGCCAATAGTACCCAAGATTTCGAACCGGGTGGGAAAGCTTGGACCCTGACTGGTGTGCTCCACATTCTCTGGCATGCACTTCAACTTTGACAGCAGCAGTTTCTTCTCCATCAATGCACCTGAGGAGGATTCTGTCGAGGCCTCACTTGTAGAGGACCTCTTGTTGACCTGCACCGCCATATAGGACAACGTTGATTTCCCTTTTCTGTATTTTCTCTCGTTCATCCATGTCTAACGGAAGTTCTCCCAGTTAAAGGTAGTTTGGAATGGGGGTCATCCAATCAGTGGTGGGAGCATATGGCTCAGAGACAGGACTGACTTCATGGATTTCCTCTATCTTTGTCTGAACATATGGCTAGACCGTTCGATGATGAGCAATACTGATGACTGTTTCATCCTAGCTTGGGTTGCCCAGTGCCGTGGCCACATTGGCTAATGCATCGTCCTGGGCATTCTGGGACTGAGGAATATAGGTCAATGTTGGTTTTGTAGAGAATTCTTCCATTAACCCTTGGACGTGGTCAAACAGGGGAATTAGATCCTCCTTTTTGATAGCATAGTCACCATTGACTTTCTTGATGACCTGTTCCGAGTCACCTTTTACCCTAAGGGGTTCCACTTGAGCCTAGAGTGTGAGCTCCAGGCCTGCAATGATGTCTTGATACTCCGCCTCATTGTTCGTACATCCTTCTGACAGGAGGAAGAAATATGGTAAAACTGTCTTCTCCGGGGTCACGAGTATTATCCCCAAACCCGCCTTGTTAAATTTGGGATCTTCCATCTTTTTCCTAGTTGGGATTTGGGAATCGTCGTTGAAGTACATTTACCATGCTGTGAACTCCTCTTGAACTGAGAAGATATCTTCATCGGGTAGCTCGATGTCCGGTGCGGCAGTCCCTGTTGAGGGGTGCTCTGCCAGAAAATCTATTATTTCCTGGCCTTTAATGGCCTTTTGAGGCATGAACCAGATTTCTAACTATTTCAGGATGACTTCCCATCGGGATAGGCGCCCGGTCAGCATCGGGCAGCTAAGGATGTACTTGAACGGGTTACTGCGTGGGACCAAATGGACTTCATGATGCTGCAAATAATGTCACAACTTTTGAATTGCGGAGACCAAGGCCAAAAAACTCTTCTCGATGTTTGAATATCGAGTCTCAGCATCAATCATGGTTCTTATGAGGTAATAAAGACTTTTTTCACTTCCCAAATCATTTTCTTGTGTGAGGAAGGCTCCCAGCAAACATTCTAGGGTGGTCACATACAAGATGAGAGGCCTTCCTTAGAATGGGGGCATGAGCACCGGTGGGCTTAAGAGTTACTTCTTCATGCAGTAGGATGCCTCTTGGAAATCATCTGTCCATTGGTACGTGACTCCCTTCTTCATTAACCTGGTAAATGGAAAACATTTTCCTGCCAAGTTGGCTATGAACCGCCTGATATAGGCCAGGTGCCCTTGGAATCCCCTCAACTTGATGGGATTGCGGGGAGGTGGTAGGATGAGGATATCCTTTGTCTTTTCAGGGTCGACTTCAATGTCATAGTGGCGTACAACGAAGCCAAATAATTTCCATATGGTAACCTCGAAGGCGCACTTCAAGAGGTTCATCTTCAGATTATGTTTTCGGAGTTTGTTGAAGATGGTCTCAATGTATGACAGGTGATCTGAGCGCTGTCATGATTTGACCACCAAGTCATCTACATAACATTCAACAAATCTCCCTAGGAATGGCTTAAAAATACGATGCATGGCACGCTGATATGTGGTGCCAGCATTCTTGAGACCAAAGGGCATGACCCTATAATAGAATATTCCTTGAGGGGCCCTGAAGGCAGTATCTTCCTCATCTTCTCAGGCCATCTGGATTTGATTATAGCCAGAATAGCCATCCATGAAGGATAGAGCCTCATACCTGGCCGTTGCATTGATTAATAACTCGATGATCGGGACCGTGAAATCATCTTTTGGGCAATTACGATTGAGATCTCTAAAATCAATGCAGACGCGGATTTGTCCGTTCTTTTCTTTTTGATAGGGAATATGTTGGCCAACCAGATGGGGTAGAGGACCTCATGTATGAAGCCTGGTTTAATGAGCTTATCGACTTCAACCTATATTTTGGAAGCATGGGAGGGGTGCAACCTTTTGGCGGCTTGTTTATTTCCCCGGTGGTCTTCTAGCAGACCTAAATGGTGCGTCGCCACTTCGGGATCGAGTCTCGGCATCTCTGTGTAATTCTAGATAAAAAAATCCTGATGTTGCCTTAGGAAAGAGGTATAAACCACATGCTCCTCGGGGGACATGGCTGCACTAATGAGAGTAGGCCTCAGATCTTCCTCGGTACCCAGGTTTATTTCCCTGATCATGTCCACTGTGGTGGAGATACCTTCCTCAAATGCGGCAGGTGCATCCCTGAGATCCTCCTCCTCTTCTTCTTCCAAATCCTTGTCTTCTTGATCTAACGGGAGGAGAGCTCCCAGTGCAGGTTCTTAGGAGTTCGGAGGTGTTGGTGAGGTATCGTGGGTGTCCCCACTCGAGTATTCGTCCCTAGATTGTGGGTTGGTGGACATCCTCGCATTGTCACGCTCGACCGTTGTGGTTGAAGTCATGAAGACATCTGAGTATGTTTCCGAACTTGAACCCTTGCTCTCAATATGGTTGATGGGAAGTACGTAGTCTCTGCCAAGATGCCTGAGGGGGTCATCAGGAACCACTTCCAGACTATTGGGAGTGGGGATCCATTCAACACCATCGGCCAAAGGCTTCTTCTTCTTTTTCTCATAAAATCTGGTGTCAATGTAGGGTGACTCAGAGAGCTCGAAAGGGGCCTTGTCGGCGTACAATGTCCTACTTTTCCCATTTACGCGGTACTTAATACACTGGGGGTATGATGAAGGAACGACCATGTGCTTATGGAGCCACGTCCTTCCCAACAGGGCATTGAATTCTGTGTTCTGTCGGACCACCAAGAATTCTGAGTAGGCCACAAGGTCGCCAAAATGGGTCTTTAACTTAATTTGTCCCATTAACTTCTGCTCACTCTTGTCGGAACCCAATAGAGTTGTGGATGAGGGTACTAAATCATCCTCACTATAGCCCAACTTATGGAGTGTCCGTAGGGGAAGGAGTTTAACTCCAGAGCCATTGTCTATGAAGACTTTGTGGATCTCAACATCATTCAATGTGTTGTACACATATAGTGGTTTGACGTGTCCTTACATGACGGCATATTCATCCTGATCAGTGAAGGAAATTACTGCATTGCATTCAGCTGGGCTAGTCTTCATCCGGTAAATCTCGGCAGCATCTACCTCGGCTTAAAAATACTGGGGGTTGAGAAAGGCTTCCATAAGCGCTTCCCTGAGGTCGGCTGACAAAACCCAGGGCCTCTAGGATGGACATCTTGGCTGGTACTGACGCCAGCTGATTAAGGATGTTGTACTTTTGCTCCAACGGCCGACGCTTCTCCGCTGGCGAGAGAGTTCTAGATGGTGGCTTGGGAGCTGGAGTACATGATGAGGAGGGACCGGTTGCGAGGTCCAATGTCGACGATGTTCCCATGTTCTGGGGACATGGCCTGACCGGCCTGTTTGTGCACACTAGGCGGCTAGATGCTTGTTCCTCCTCCGATGGGTATTGTAGAATAACAGGGCCAGAGTGGCTGATTGCAGAGGTGGAGGGGTATTCTTTATCCTGTTGAGTCCATTGAAGGGCTCTCCAATGAGTCTCCACAATATTGACGGTTTGGGACGAGGCCCAACCGTAAGGTTTGTTCTAGCCGCGACTGCACCTTCCCTGATATCCCCTGCCTCTGCGATTCCTCGTCCCGGATCCTCATGTTGGGAGCTTGGGTTCATATCCATACCCTTCATTTGGGACTGATTCTGTAAGATGGATGACGTTAATGGAACCAAAGATTGGCTCTTCATCCTCTGATAGGGCAACGTGGTCGTTTGTCCCTGATGGTTCCATTTGGTGGGTTGGTGCTCGTGCGCCAAATTCGAGGGCATATAATCCGCCAGGGTTGGGACTAACTTTGGCCCTGTTGCGGGCTGCTCCTCTTTCAATTGTTTCTTCCTTATTTGACTACACCCAGATGACCGGCTTGTGGAGGGTTGTGAGGCTGATACTATCGGTTGTGCAGCATCAGGGGCTGTTGGCGGCAACACCGGCTACTATAGTTGAGCTTGGAGTATGCCTTGGGATCGATTGATAGTCTTCCAAGTCATCCAGTTATCAAATTTATGCCCCTTTTTGCTGGTGACCTCCTGCCACCCCTCCCCTTTGTCAGATTCGGTGGTAGAAATATACGTCACATGTGCTGGGGGTGGTCCCATCTCGACCTTCCCGGAGTCTACCATCCTTTGCAGGAGGTCTTTAAAGACAAATCATTCCCAAATATTGTGCCCCAACATCCGTTGGTAGGGAAAGTAATCTGGCCTATCATCATGGTCGTCATCTTCGGGTTTCCTCGACTCTGGGAGGCGGGGCAAGTTGTAGTTCATGGCGGCGATGAAGTATCCATTGACATGGTCCTCTAGGAACGAGTATACTTTGTTCCTTAGTTCCCCAAAATGGTTCCTCTTCGATTCACTCTGATCATCTCACCTGGGCGGAGGCGGCCGCTGATGCACAGGGGGGCCCTTGATGATTTGGTAGAAGCCTGAGCGGTGGATCAGGTACAGGGGCTGGCTTGAGCGTGATAGAGGACGCTTCAACTCAAGATGCTCTCTTTTTAGGAGCCTGTGAGGCCACTCGAGACTTCAAATTGGTCTGTTGCAGGGAGTCCTCAATTCTCTAGGCAATGGCCAAGAGATGGCAGAAGCCAGTGGTGCACTCCACTGGTATGAGCGGTGTTCACAGCTCATCTCGAAGATTATCGATGCATATATCAAGCAGGTAGTCTTGAGGCATTTTCCTATTCAGATAGTAGGTCAGACCTTTCCATATGGTGATGAAATCTGAGACCCTCTCATTCTCTCTCTACTTGCAGTTCATGAGGTCACTGACTATTGTTTTAGGCAACGTCAAGCTGAAGTGGAACAAGAACTACTGTCGAAGGTCTTCCCAGCTTTTTATTGACTGGGCTGGTAGACTCGTATACCAGATGAAGGCAGATCCTTGCAAGGTCCGCACGAAGCATCTGAGTTTCACTTCTTCTTGTTGTTCCGGAGTTCCCATCATAGGGTCGCAATAGGATGCGTAGTGCATCAAATTTTGTTATGGATCGCCTAATACATTGAAGATAGGGAATATAGGGCTCCTAAAATTGGGTGGAGGTGGTGTATTTCTCACCCAATCCAGGTAAGGATTCGACTCTGGCTGTATCAGAGCGCGTCGACCTTCCATTGCATCCAATTGAGCTATCAGTGCCTCAATGGTGTCAGTGAGACCCTGTTTTACATATTGTTGGGCCCGGTCCTGGGTAGGCATAGCCCGAGCCATTGTCTGGGGATCCAGATTGGCCGACACCAAGTGTGTGTATGCCTTTTGTGACACCTTCGGAGGGTTCAGGTGTACTCTCTCCGGTTGCTTCCTGAGTGGAGGGAAGTCTTGGAATTCATCTGAATCTACATTTAGGTAGTTGGATGGAATAGGCGCCTCATTGGATGGGAGCCCTGACCGTGCTTCGTTTTCCGGGGAAGGCCTTAGTCTTTGAGGTTCACTTTCTAGGAGTGCATGATGTGGCCCCTCTTGGGACGTACTTTCAATAAGGCAGTTCCTCTGGAGTAGCTCAGTGTTAAGCCGCCTCAATTCTTTCATCTCCTCTTCCTGTCGAGCGAATCTCTCTTCAAGCGTGAGTGGCTCATTTTTGTCGAGAGAAGGAGGCGGGTTGAGGGTAACTAGTCCTTTATTCTTATCCTTATTGGAAGCTCGCTGGGTAGGTGGAGGAGGGTTTGCTGGAAGGACGTCCATATTTAGGGCGGCCCTCTGGTTCTAGGTGTGCACACCTGGGGGTTTATTGTGAGTCACAGCCTGACCGGAACCATCGTCTTTGGATCCATCCATATTTGTGTCATCTCCGGCATCACCCATGGGGTTAGACTCTATGGCGTTGAGGGATACAAATCATGGGGCGGAGAAGATTTCATCTTCCAAATGGGAAGAGGATATCCCGCGTCTCTTACTGGCCTTCCTTTTCATGCCCTAGGATGTAATTTGGAGCCCTTGACAAAGGGTGACACGGAGAGTTATTTGATGTGACCTAACGGTACGCCTTCCTCTCAGAGAGGATGATGATTCAAATGAAGGGATAGGATGGGAACCTCCACTTCTGACTGTCCTCCCTAGATGAGAGAATATAGACTCTCGTGGGGGAGGTTGTTGTTGAGGGGGTAATAATGCCCCCATCCCTAAGGGCTGGGGTTGGCTCCGTTCCTTCGAAGTTCAGTCTCCTCCCGTTTTTATTGTTCTTACGGGGGCATTTTTTGTAAAAAATTCCCCCAGCCCTGCAGGCTGGGGTTGACCCTGGATTGTGGTAGTGGATGCAGCTATCGCTACCTTCCTGATCTTGTGTTCCCCCATTCAGGGGTGAACTGTATTTGATGTCAAGTTCTTCTGTGTATCAATCCCTTCTGGGGAGGCAGGAAATGACCGATGATTGGCCTCTCTTAGGCGAGAGACCTGTTGTATACTATCAGCGGCCTGATTCAAGAGTTCTTAAATGGATTGTTCCTTCCAGGACTGACGCTTCTAGGACTTACTCAAGGCCTGACTCTGTTGGGTGTGTTTCCTTTCTTGAACAGGGAGACCACTTGATTGTCATCTTGAGGTGATGACGTTGCAAGACACCACGCGGAAAGGGTTCTTCTGGGCGGGGAACATAGTGAAATGTAGAGATCCATGCTCCCCCATCCCCTGATATGGACTCCTATCAGTGCGTCAAAGATGAGGTGGCGTAGCTGGTGCAATGCACGGAGCCAGGCTATCTCCATGTTTCCTTTACGTCTCTCGGGGCGCTGTCTCCGCGCCGAAGGAAGGGCCTCCAGGTCGATGTTATGTAGGAGGTCTCCTATCGTCTTGACATGGTCTACATACCTATCGTAGGGAAGAAAGCTTGATTTCAGTCGGCGGAGTGTTATCCATATATTATGGAAGATTTCGTGCACGTATTCTTCCGACAACTCTCTGGGTATGTCAAACTGAGAGGTGGTCATGGGAAAAAACATGATTAGTATTTCATTTCTGGCCATTCGTTTCCTCATGTGTAACATGTCTGCATACTCCACCGCCAGTGATCTCTCTACCTAGTCAGCTCAACTAAGGAACTCACTGATAGTTTGATCAGAGGGAGTGGGATTGGTAGGTATTAAATTGTCATGTGGGAGATTACGAGGTGGTTCAGGAGATGAACGCTGCCCTGGACCGTCTTCTGATCGAAGAGGGGCGTTGTTAGCGACTAGATGGGAATCTGACATGCTCGATCCTGTCCGTCTGAGTGCCTCGGCATACAAGGGCTTTCCTGTGCTTGATTCGGCAGGAGGAGGACCTTTCTGTCGATATGACATGTCATCGCGGGGAGGACCTCTGCAATGGAGGCCGTAATGGAGAGTACTACCATTACTGCTTGATGCTTCATTGCATAGAGGACTTTGTAGTGCACACCCTGGGGAGGACCTCCAAGGCATGTCGCAGCAAGGGGAGGACCTTTTGGCTGCGTAGCATTGTTATGGTGAGGGCCTTCACAACAACTACCATCATGGCGAGGATGACCATCATGGATTGACATTCGATGTGCATCCGGGGGAGGAAGTTCAGGAAAAATGTGACAAGGGGAGGACATTCTTGTTGCTTGGGGATAATACGAGGAGGACCTTCGCAATGGCATTCGTGGTGGTGAGGACTACAATCACAGCTGCGGCAATGGAAAGGACTACCATTATAGCTATCGTAGGGAGAATATCTGTCGGTCACACCCTGGGGAGGCCCTTCAGGATATACCGTAATGAGGGGAGGGCCTTCTCGTTGCATGACGTCTCTACGGGGAGGACCTCCATTATCAGGGTGAAGAGGACTACCACCGTGATCTGATGCCAAGCTGCGCGGAGTGTCGTTGCAACGTAACCCCTGGGAAGGACGTTCAGGGCAGGCCACGACAAGGGGAGGTCCTTCTTGTCATGATGAGAGGCCACTATGGGGGGGGGCTTCGTAGTTGCGACTATGATAGCGAGGACTACTATCAAAATTGGTGGTCCCACTACATGGAGAGTGTTTGCAGCGTATACCCTGGGGAGGACCTTCAGGGTGGACCGCAGAAAGTGGAGGAACTTCTTGTTTCTTGATCTTCTGGTCACGTGGAGGGTTTCTGTGACTCGCATCAGAAGAGGATCTCTCATGATCGATTGTTATATTCTAGTGGGGGAGGCCCCCACGGGTGCTCTAGGGAGGACCTTCAGAGCTACTGGTAGCAACATTGCGGGGAGGACCTTCACAACTTCTACTTCCACTCACATTATATGGTAATGGGTGGCCAGGGTTCTGAGCCCGCGATGTGTGCTTAGTGGCGTTGGGAACCCCATCTTCCAGCATAGTGGAGTCATGAACCTGCTCTTTATTTTCCATCTTCCTTCGGTGCGTTCGGGGTTCTCTCTTGCGATCAGTGGGGACCTTCTGCTGTTCACAATGGCCTCCACCTTTGGTTCCCTGTCTAATTGGGTCCTGTGATGCTGTCGAGATACGCCGATGAACATATTGACTTTTAGCAGGGATATATGCCTGCTATGGAGCATCCACCATGATGGAGGGGTGTCCCCCAGTTGGAATGAGTGAAGTAGCTCAATCCGGTTTCCCTTGCGTCGCGGAATATAGCTGGCGACCCTCCTGGGCGGAAGCAGGGATGCCGATCTGCTTTGAGGCGGCTACCTAGTCTCTCAGATGAGTCGCCTCAATTGGGGAGACGGGCTCACGGGCCCGAATACTTGTTGTTGACACTGATGCAATTACATTCTGGAAAGTCTGCAAGATATAATCTGGGATCGATACCTGCTCCTCCATCATTTCCAGGATATGCAGAGAGACATCTTTAGCTGGAATGGGTATAAAGGCCCATTCCGGTGTCGGAGTAGGAATATCCTGTTCCGGTCCTCTGGTGTTAAGTGGGTACTGACAATTCTCCTGTGTCGGGGCAGGTAAACGAATCAGCCCCTGTACCAGGATATTACAGTTTATCTCTCCATTTTCCAACACATCGGGATGGTGGACATTACTTGAATCCGCAGGGAGATGGCCTTGAATATATTGGTTTCCCACCGTATCGATTTGGTGGCCTTTTTTGGCAGAGAGATGTTCCTGCCTATGAGTTGCCGCCACATCTGGGTGGTGGGATTTTTTGATCGCCACCATGCCGGGATGGTAGGCGTCAAGAGGTCCTGCTAGGAGCTAGTCTTGCAGACGTTGGGTCGCCACCACGTCGGGTTGGTGGGCTTTACAACCCTGGGCAGGGAGAGGTGTCTGACCGGTAAGTTCCATCCTTTGTGAGCGACGGGCTTGATGGAGCTTGGCGAGAATGCGCACCTGCTCGGATGATGCCGCTATGTCTAGATGGCGGGACGCCATTTCGGGATGGCAGGCTTTGGAGGGGAGAACAGGCGTATGTGCCTGTTCGTGATGCATCTCCGTGACTGGGCAGCGGAGCTCCTCCTCAGGTACAAGGGTGATGACTGGTCCCCGGTTATAAGTTTTCCACACTCATTGGGCGGTCCGAGGGGCCGGAGCTCGAGGAGCATTGGCCTGGATCCTCGGGGCTACATCCTCATCAGCATGAGGATGTTGAATCGCGACGTGACTGTGATGATGTCTTTCGACGGGGGCCTTGGAGCGGAACCCCCATTCGGTGGGGATGAAGTCTCAGCGTCGACCTCATCCGCCTCCTAAATTTAAGGGAGGTACACATTGTCTCGTTCTGGGGATAGACTCCCGAAATAGTTGGAGATAGCAACAGGGGATGTCTGGATTTTCTTTTGCGGCTACTACTGGGCAGTCGACCGGCGAGTCCTGGCGGATTTTAGGGCGTGCATGGTCACCGCCACCGTCAGAAGAGTACCGTTCACGTGGTACTCTCGGATCAGCGTGTCCAAGACCCAACATTGAAGACACTGGGTGGTTGATGGGGTCCTCCATTGGTGAGGATGTCTGGTCGTTTCGTAGCCTGAAGTGTGCACTTTCGAGTTCATTTGTGATGCCATTGGATCGAAGGGAGTTCTTTGTGGTACCTGTAAAACATTTTAACAAATACAGACAGCAAACTCATCAAAGCATCATCTCATGATCCCATGCATAATTAATGACGTTGCTTGGCCCTCCTTGAGAGTATAAGGGGGCACAGGGTGGGATTAGGTTAAACCCGTCATGCTTGGTTAATGATTCATTTCAGGTTCACCATTTTTTTTTTGAACTGTTTCCCTTTGAGGAGATGGAGGACTAACGCGCTTGACTCTCGATCTCAGGGACGGCTGAGCCCCGCTCTATTGCTAGTCGGGTGCACTGGTCTTCATTTTGAAATGCCCAACGGTTCCATATCCAATGATACATGGACCTTCTTTCCAAAGGCAGGCGTCCGCTAGGTGGTTTGGCCAGTGATGCTTAAGAACTCACATTGGTCGAGAGGATGGGAGGTCGGGCTCATCGAACCCTTTTTGGGGGAATTATTGCCTATTCCGGGACTCTCTTATAGATTAAAGACATATTCATGTATTCTCAAATCTTTGGTTTATACCCAAGCATAGTATCCATAGATTTATCCTGGTTGGAAATGGTCAGCTAAACGCGGGGACTCAAAATCATTTATGCCTGAGGTTTACCATCCCTCATTGGATTAATGACCCCGAGGAGTCTGGACTCATTGAGGCGGCACTAGGGGTGGTGCAGTGAACCGACGTGAAGATAGTCAGATCGACCGGTTTTTTGTCTTGAACCTCAGGGAGGCTTTCTATGTACCCTTCCTAGGAGACAGGGATCAAAGTCCACGTAGTTCATTCGGGAGTGTCAGAGAACCGACGTGAATGTGGACCCGGGGGTCCGCTGGTGATCGGGCTTGAACCTCTTAGAGGCTTCCTACGTACCCCACCTAGGAGGAAGGGATAAAATTCCACGTAGTTCGCATGTGTATGGGGATTAAACTCTGAGGAGGCCCATATTAATGGCGTGGGGATTACACTCTAAGGAGGCCCATCCTAATAGCTTGGGGCTTACACTCTGAGGAGGCCCATTGTAATGGCTTGGGGCTTACACTCTGAGGAGGCCCATAGTAATGACTTGGGGCTTATACTCTGAGGAGGCCCATAGTAATGGCTTGGGGATTACACTCTAAGGAGGCCCATAGTAATGGCTTGGGGCTTACACTCTGAGGAGTCCCATAGTAATGGCTTGGGGATTACACTCTGAGGAGGACCATAAGAGGATGTCATGGTCGATTCATACTCTAATCCCATGTGAGTCATTCTCAGTGTGAGAAACAAGAGGCAGCAGGGACCAGACGATCAGGTCGTGAAAGGTGAGTCTGTGGGAAGTGAAGTGGGGCTTACGCATGGAGCGGCCCATAGTAATGAATTGGAGCTTACACTCTGAGGAGGCCCAGGGCGACAAAGTGTAGTGGGAGAGGGAAAGAGTTGCTCCTGTGCCTGTCACCTCTCTTGTTCCCGGTGGAAGTACAGAAGTGCACGGGGGCTTCCTTCTGATGGGTATTTTACTACCCCCAAAAAAGCGAGAAGTTCCCCAGCCCCAACAAGTGGAGGGGCAGAGAGGGGACTCCCGAGCTCAGACTCTACATTACCATGGGAATGTGAACCCAGGAATGCTTCGGAAACCTGCTCAAGGGTTGGGGAAACCTCTTCGATGTTGCTTACCGTGTGTATGTGAACTCAAAATGGCGCGTTGGTGTTATTGAGGGTTACACCACACGGATCCGTTGGCTCTAGTGGAGGCCTCGGCTTAGGGCCAATGAGTAGGCCAATGAGGGAGTCACGGAGGATCAGGCCGGATTGGAAGGATTTTTTCTTCCTTGTGGAATGGGAACTTCGAAGTATTCGGGCCACACAAGGGTATGGGTTATGGCGCTCTTCACGTAGGGAAGTGCTACGCGGTTGGAGAAACCGTCCGCGAACCAGGGTGGTCCGCAGACTAATGAGAATCCCACGAACCAAGGTGGTTCGCCAAAAAGTGAGAATCCCGCGAACTAAGCAGGTTCGCGGCTTCGGGTTCAATCCACGTACCATGGTGGTATGCGGAGGGTTCTATGTGAGCAACGGCGGCCGAGGGCGGCGCCGGTTGGGGGTTCGTCGGTCGAGGATTCGCCAGTGTAGGAGGGTGCTACGCGATGCGGTGGCTCGGAAAAGAGGCATAAACACCCCGGTCCACAGGGAGTGCATCCGCGGAGGGGCCATGGTTCACGGTCTTATATTCTTTGTTATTTTAGGTTCGCGATTCACCAAGTTATTATGAGTTTTTTGGGTTCCTTATTAGTTCATTCTCAGGTTAATACCTGCTCTGGTTCAGGAACTGGAACTTCGCTGTTTGCGAAATCCTTAGACTTCCTTCGATATCCTTCCACCTGAATCTGATCGATCTCCTCGGAATCCCTTTCCCTCGTCCCCCTCGGTCTCCTTTTATAGAGTGGGGAAATAGATGTATATGTGGTCATGCGACACCTTTTGCGGAGGCCCATGACCGAAAACCTGGTTTACGGCTGACTTGGTCAATCCGTGACTCGCGGTGGGCACTAAGCGCATCTCCTCCACAAACCAAATGAGCTCGGGGAATGCTTCACAGCCATGTAGAGTTCCACCTCCATTCAGCGAACGACATCGGATGCGGCTTGAGCCTGTCGACGTGGTCTGCGGCTGGGGCGGTTCATGACGGTGAACCGGATCGGCGCCGGTCCTGCTTCACGCCTATGTAGGATCTCCGCCTACATTTCGCGAATGACATCGGTCTGCGGAGGGGGTGCTCCGCGGAACCGGCCGCGTGCTTTCTTGGACCGGTCTACGGACCGGTTTGTCTTGTGCCTTTATTCTTCATACTTTCCCCTATACTTTGGGGAAAATTGGGTATGATCTCCCTTGGGTTAAAATGGGATTCTCATTCTCCTTTGCGAATTTTTCAGGACCCTACAGTGACTCAAAACAGTGAGACCATATTAAGTGTTTACGGTGCCACCGTTAACCTGTATAATAAACAGAGAAAAATAAATTGAATAAAAACTAAAATTAAAATATAAACAGAATAAATAAATGAAAATAAAACTTAATTAAAATAATTGAAAGTCTAAATACAACATAAACTTTAGTGGATTTAAAAAAACAATTAAATATAAGTTAAACTATTAAAATCCTCTATACTAAATTGGTTAAAGTAGACAACTAATTATCATCTTTTAAATAATAGAATCGAGTTGAGACTTTAGATTATAAATCTGAATAAATTTAATTTTTTTCAAAACTTAAATTAGTAATTAGTGAATTATTTCAAAGTCATATAATAATTATGTTAAATTAAATTAATTAGTTTTTAATACATGAGCTGTCAGATTAAGACTAATTAATTTATGTTCAACACTAAACTAATTAATTAAATAATAAATATTAAATCATTAAGTATGAAGACAATGATACCAAACTAAATTAAAAGAAATTATGCTATTTAATTAAAATAAGGAATAAATTAATTAATTTAAATCTTATAATACACGATTTATTATAAAAATTGATTAATTGATAAGTTTATTTATTAAAAATACAAAAACTATAAATATTTAATATAAAGCACAAATATAACCAATAAAACCATTAAAAATTAATGAAAAGATGTGAAAAAACAAGTGTTTTTAAGGCCACATCAAATGCCCCCACACTTAAGCATTTTTTGTCCTCAAACAATCCCATGTTTTATTATCATTGAGAAATAGAAAAATGTTTTTATTAACTTTCTCAAAATTTAATATGTCAGAACTTTCAACATAGGACTTCAAAAACATGGCAATAGGCTTTTAGAAAATAAATTTCTCACATGAACCTTGCCTAGAATAAATTCTCACTGGTAGTCCTGAAAACTATGAATCATCAAGTAATGAAGATGTCATGCCTCATATGTGATACAACTTAGTGACTAACTTCAATCCAATCTCAGGTTCTAAAACTAAGTTTGACAGGAGGTAAAATATCAATTGAATTAAGATCTTAACCAAGGAACGGTGTACTTTGAATTTTTCACCTAGGTTCCAAAAATAAATAATTTTTTTGTTAATCACCTTATTGATACAACCTAAATGATTTCCATATAAATCAACTGACCCCTTCTTCATCTGGCGTTCATCATTCCCCTCACCTTAATGAACTAATTTTTACCCTAGACACTTTATTTATTTTTTCCAAGACATGTATCATGTGCTAAGCAATATGAAATGCACTTATTCAAAGTGAGCAGAGGACTTATAGTTAACAGAAACATACCCGACATCTAGGGTCTTAGAGACTCACCGTGGGATCCCAGATGCCCAAATTACTCAAGTTTCAAAAGATTTATATAGAAACCATTTACATTGGCTCATTAAAGAAATTAATTTTAATAATTTAAAGATGAAAGAGGCCCCTAGAATCAGAATCAAACTTCCAATTCCTTGGGTCGTGATCATAGTTCCACTAAAAGGTTACCCAAATCACTTTTAGAAATAGTTCCTAAACCAAATTTCCATCAAATCACTAAGAGAGTCCACTCATCAATCATCCATTATCACTAACTTTAGACTCAATATAAATCTTAACTACTAGAAACATACTTTTCCTAAGTTAAAACTCATTTAAGAACAGAGTAAAGCCTAAAATTAAGAAAGAATTTTGAAAAATTTTAACCATTTTTAACAAAAATTTTGAGTTGCAATATGAATTGGTGGGATCACAATTAAGAACAATTAAACACAGAAAAAAATTGACCCCCTCCCCCACACTTAAAACCCAACTTTGTCCCCAAAGATGACTTCAAAGTATGAAGAAGAACAATTTAGAAATTAGGGTTCAAAACATATTTTCAATTAAGTAGATTAATGACTTGAATAAAGGGTCTCTTTAAAGTTCAAAAATTTAGTTTTCCACAATAGATAATTAATAAGCAGGTTCATTAGAAAGTACAAACATTAACATTGAGTCCAGTGGAATATAAGGTATGGGGGCACAATTAATTGGGTGTAAGCATTTTAACATAATATGATTCAAATGGATGTTCAATATAACATAAAAAATTCATGCTAAACACCTTATAGACTAATCGGTTCCAATGAAAAACACAACTACCAGTAAACATGTACCCCCCCACACACACACTTAATTTCAAGCAGTGGATGATTTTAACAATTATGAAATTCAATTTTTTCAGGAAGAGGCACATGCCAAATTTTATATCTAAACTGTGAAAAACAATAGAATTACATTCCAATACGTGCAGGATTTTAAACATATGCAGAATTTTAAAAATTCACTAGCAAGACATGCAGCTGAATTTTATATAGTAAAAATGTAGCATAATTTTCAATACACATGTATCATATATTTTTTCAATTCAAGTAGAATTTTAAGGCAAAACAGGAGTAGAAATTTTTCTAAAGCATTAAGGAGTAGAAAAATGAAATGCAGCAATTATAAATTGAGTACTTCACTAAATATATTTGTTAATTTCCCTCCAGTATGGGAATTCTACTCCTTAAATGACACAACAGCATCATCCTAGAGACAAAGAGCATGTAAACCAAGAACAAAAATAATCCAGAAGATATAGAGAATATGGAAGACAACAAAGTAACACTTTATTCAACACTAAACAGTACAAAAATGAAAACAAAGAAAGAGCATGGGTTGACTCCCATAAAAAACTAAATTTAAATTCTTTAGTTAGAATTTATTTCATCACAATTTTTTTATTGAAAACAAAAGAAAAACCATGGGTTTCCTCCCATGCAGCGCTAGATTTAAAGTCCCCAGCCAGACATCATTCAAGAACAGTTTTCTAGCATAGTGAAGGAATCAAATCCCTTTGGATGTCCCCCAAAAAAAAGTTTCACTCTTTTCCCATTAAACAGCATGGGTTTATTCTCTTCACCTAAAATTTCAATAGCTCTATTATTAAGAAGTCTCACAACAGTAAACGGTCCAAACCATTTGGACTTCAGCTTTCTAGGAAAGAGTTTATGTCTAGAATGAAAAAAGAAAGACCTTCTGTATAGGTTTGAACTCTTTGTTTTGAATGGTAGAATCATGAACGATTTTAGTCCTCTCTTTATAAATCCTTAAATTATCATAACTCTTTCTCCTAATATCATTATGTTCACTCAGCTCAAGTAACCTCCTCTCACCAGCACTCTTAAAATCAAAGTTCAGAGCCTTAACTGCCCAATAAGACTTATGTTGTAACTCCACAGGTAAGTGACAAGATTTCCCAAACAGCAACCTGTAAGGAGACATATGTATCATAGTTTTAAAGTTAGTTCTATAATCCCATAAATATTTCATCCAGTTTCAGTGACCAGCCCTTCCTAGAATTTGAAATAGTTTTTTCAAGTATTTTCTTTAACTCCCTGTTTGAAATTTCCACTTGTCCACTGGACTGTGGATGATAAGGAGTTCCGGTTTTATGAACACAACCATATTTCTCCATCAAATATTTAAACTTATAATTCTTGAAATGTTTTCCATTATAAGTGATAAAGGCTTTTGGGACTCCAAATCTTGTAAAAATATTTTTCTTCACAAATTTTATTACACTGTTTTCTTGATTGTTGGGCAGTGACACTACCTCAACCCATTTTGAAACATAATCTACATCAACAAGAATATACTCATTCCCATGAGCTGATGGTAATTGACCCATGAAATCTAAACCCCAAACATCAATGATCTCTACCTCCAAAATACCCTTTTGGGGTAACTCCTGCTTTCTTACAACATTTCCTAACCATTGGCACCTATCACAGCTAAACACCAAACTCCTAGCATCCTTAAAAAGAGTAGGCAATAAAAACCAAATTGTAGGACTTTTTAAGATATAATTTCACTACCATGGTGACCTCCCCAAGGTTAAGAATGACAACTTTCAAAGACAGGAAACATCTCTTCCTCAGACACACGCCTTCTAAGAATACCATCAGCACACCTCCTAAACAACAGGGGATCATCCCAAAGGTAAAATTTAATCTCAGAAATGAATTTCTTTCTTTGATTATTGGATAAATTTTTGGGGAAAACACCTACTTCCAGGTAGTTGGAAAAATCTACAAACCAAGCAGATTTCCTGATTGACACAATAATCAACTTCTCATCAATAAAGGAAGAGTTAATCTCCCTAGGATTTTCAGAATGGGTAAGAGGAAGCCTAGAAAGATGATCAGCATCTATATTTTCAGCTCCATGTTTATCCCTAATCACTAAATCAAACTCTTGTAGTAACAAAATCAATCTAATCAGCCTGGGTTTAGTTTCCTTCTTAGACATCAAGTATTTTAAAGCAGAATGATTGGTAAAAATGATGACTTTAGAACCTAATAGATACTATCTAAACTTTTCAAAAGCAAACACTATAGCTAAAAACTCTTTTCAGTGGTGTTATAATTCTTTTGGGCATCATATAGCAGTCTGCTAGCATAATACACCACATGTAACTTCCTATCCCTCCTCTGTCCTAGGGCAGCACCTACGGCCATATCACTAGTATCACAAATAAGTTCAAAAGCCAGCTTCCAGTCAGGAGCAATAATGACAGGTGATGTAGTGAGTTTCTCTTTAAGCAGATTAAATGATTTAAAATAGTTTTCATAAAATTTGAAAGGTGTATCCTTGACTAGAAAAGAAAACAAGGTCTTAGTGATTTTAGAAAAATCTTTTATGAACCTCTGGTAGAAACTAGCATGCCCTAGAAAACTTCTAACACCATTGACATTAACAGGAGGTGTCAATTTTTGAATAACATCAATCTTAGAAGTATCAACTTCTAGACCTTTCATAGACACTTTATGACCAAGCACAATACCTTCTGTAACCATAAACTCACATTTCTCTCAATTAAGAATAATGTTGTTTTCAATGCATCTCTCCAAGACTAATTCAAGATTTCTTAAACAAGTATCAAAAGTACTACCCCAAATGGTAAAGTCATCCATGAAAACCTAAATAATTCTCTAAATCATATCAGAAAATATAACCATCATACACCTCTGAATGGTGGCTTGATCTCCACAAAACCCAAAGGGCATCCTCCTATAGGCAAATGTTCTAAAGGGGCATGTGAAAGGGGTCTTTTCCTGATCCTATAGAGCAACATGAAACTGGTTGTAACCAGAGCACCCATCCAGAAAATAGAAAAGTTCATTTCCAGTAATCCTCTTAAGAATTTGATCCAATAAGGGCATTGGAAAATGGTCCTTTCTAATGGATTCATTCAGAATCCTATAATCAATACAAACTCTCCATTTTGTGGCTTTCCTAACTTTGAATTCTTCATTTTTTTCATTTTTAACTACAGTAAAACCTCCCTTCTTGGGAACAACCTGGACAGGGTTGACCCAAGCACTATCAGAAATGGGATAAATCATTCCAGTGTCCAACAGCTTGATCACTTCCCCTCTCACAACTTCTTTCATGTTTGGATTTAATCTTCTTTGACACTCTACCCTAGGCTTATGATCAGGCTCCATAGGAATATTGTGCATACAGAATGATGGACTAATACCCTTGATATCAGCTATTTTCCAGCCTATGGCAGATTTATTTTTTTTAAAACATTCAACAATATTTCCTCTTGGTTTTCATTCAGTTCAGTAGAAATTATTACAGTCAAAGTGGAGATCTCACCCATGAATAAATATTTAAGATGAGCAAAGATTGGATTCAGTTCAAGAGTGGGTGGTTCTACACTGGAATGAATACTCGTAGGCCTGGGAGGTCTAATATCTTCAACATATTTTTTGTAAGGAGTATTGAAAGTCGAAAGATTTTCAATTTCATGCTCAGATTCAGAGATAACAGTCCTACTGTCCATGGTGGGCAGTATGCTGTCCAGATTTTCCATATCATAATTCAACATCTCAATGAAAATAGAATCATCAAGTTGTATCAAAAGTTCTTTCTCATCAACATCAAAGTTATCAGAAGTGTTGGTGGTAATAGAAACACCCTCAAATTCACTCAGAAAGCTCCTAAGTTCAGAAACAGTTTACTCTCCTATAATAGAAACTGGACAGTTGTCCAGATCTAAAAGATTTTACAGATTGGTTGTTATAGCAGAATTTTCAATTTCTAAAATAGATTCAAAAGGATCTTCAACTTCAAAAATGTTTTCTTCAACAAAGGATTGTTTTTCAGATACTTCAATGTGTTCAATTTGTTTTTTATAAGAACATTCAGCATCAAGGAAATATATTTTTGAATAGTTTTCATAATAAGTCGGTTCCATAATATTTTTAAAAACATTGAACTCTTCTTCTTGTTCACTAATTTTGAATATCAGCTGACCCTTTGACACATCAATAACAACACCACCTGTGTCCAAAAAGGGCCTACCCAAAATGATAGGTACATCTTGATCACACTCCATATCTAAGACAAGAAAGTCAGCAGGCATAAATAGTTACCCAACCCCAACTAACAAATCATCTACCCTACCCACAAGATGTGAAAGACCTATCAGCTAACTGTAGTATGAATGTGGTGGGTTGAAGATCAGCTAGCCTCAACTGTCGAAACAGTGAGTATGGGAAAAGATTAATTCTAGCACCTAGATCACACAGATAGTTGAGCTAACTAGAATTTCCTATAGTACAAGGGATGACAAAGCTACCTGGGTCTTTCAATTTTGGTGGGATTTTTCTTTGAAGTACAACACTACACTCTTCAGTGAGGCTATAGGTAGCAAATTATTCAAGGGTATTTTTGTTTGAAACCATTTTATTTAAGGATTTTAGATATGATGGAATTTGAATTAAAGCTTGGATAAATGGGATGTTCACTTGAAGCTAGACAATAGACAAAGGAACTGAAGAAGTTCTACCTTGGTATTGCTTTTAGGTTTCAGTTTCTTAGGGGAAGGGATTGGTGAGAAACAATTGCTAAGGATAGTAGTAAAATACCTCACTTCTTCCACTAATTTTTCTTTCCCTTTATTATTTTGATTTTTAGATGATGTTTCAGCTTGAGTTTCTGGTGACAAGTTCAAATTTTTATCATTTTGATTACTTTTCTGTGAATTTCCAGCATGTGTGCAAAGCAAATTTTTATTATCAGTATGAAGCAGATTTTCATTTTGAGCATTTTCATGGTCTTTTTTAGAAACAGTTTGAGTATTCATCCCACTTCTAGTGACATCATCCATGGAATTATCCCTAGGGTTGAGTTCAGTTGTACTTGGAAGTCTACCTTTTCCCTAGATGAAAAGTCTCTAGCAAGTTGGCCTAATTGTGTTTCCATGTTTTGCATTCTCATATCATTTTGCATTTTGTCTGATTCATATTGATTTTTATGTATATTAAATTGAGAAATGTACTTTTCTTCTTGTGAATTAATTTTATTCCAGATTTGATCCAATTTATAAGACATTTTATTACCATCATTTCCTTGAGTGTTTGAAGACTCCACCCTTTGTTGATTTTGAAAGTTCGGTCTTGGTTGGTTCTGACAATTTGGGGCAGTTGGTTGCTTAATAATTCCTGGATCCTTCCATGGTAGATTTGGATGGTTCCTATAGCCTTGACTGTAATTGTTTGAGAATGGATCTTCTTTTTGAGGCATCCTAAGAACATAATTAACAAAATTTAAGGTTTCAGGTTGTTGGGCAGTTAAATCAGCATTAGGACAAAAAATTTTAGAGTGCCCAAACATAACACATTGAGTGCACTGTTGCCTTAGTGACTGGTACTAATTCTGATTTTCAATTTGGGTTACAGTTTTTTTTTGAATTCTGGTTCATTAAAGTTTGAAGTTGGTTGGTGATTTAGGCTAGTTGATCTTGAGTTTCATCCATTGAATTAGTGGTAGAACTCCTTTTCACTCTCTTTCTTCTTGTATTTTTTTGTTGAGAATTAAGGGACAGATTGTTAAAAAATTTCCTCAACTCATCATTTATTTTATCATTGTAACTACCCCCAGCAGCTTGATCCACTAAATTCTGACCAGAGGAGGAAAACCCTTCATAGAAGGTATCTATGAGGATATGAGATGGGATTTGATGATGAGGACACTTCCTAAGAAGGTCCCTAAATCTATCCCAATATTCATGAAAATCCATTCCATCCTCTTGGTAAAAACTAGTAATCTTAGTTCTCAGTTCTCCTTTTAATATTTGGGGATAAAATTTCATAATGAATGAGTTGTCAACTTGATCCCGATTCTCAAAAATGTTTTCATCTAAACTTAAAAACCAGTTCCTAGAATTCCATTTAAGGCAAAAGGGAAAAACTCTCATCCTTAGCTCATTTTTAGTGAGTTCTAATAAAGGAAGTTGTTGCACAATGTTGTTGAAATCTCTAATGAAGGCTAAAGAGTCCTCATTAGAGTGCCCAATGAATGCGGGCAGTGGTGAAATGTGATATTGTTTCAGCTCATAATTTCTGGCCCTAGGAGATAGTCTAATGGATGATGGATTGCTTGAAACATGTGGTAGTTGGAACTACCTCATCCTAGGCCTTTCATGTTCATCCAAGAGTTATGGATGGTTATCTTGAAAGTCATTATGCTCAAGAACTCTATTACCTAAGTTTTCCATTTCAATTTTGTTCTTATTTCTTAGAACAGTGAGATTTTTGTCAATTTCAAGGTTCAGTGGCTCTAATCTAGCAGCATAGTGTCTTGTGCTCAAGCAAACAATAGTAGACAGTATCAGCAGTAACTATTCAGAATGATAAGTAACAGTTTTTTTACAGTTTTCAAATTTTTCAATTTTTTTAATGATTTTTATATATGTGTTTTTTTTAAAATGTTTTTTTGAGTAATGGCTCGTGACATCCCCATAAAAGGATCCAAAAACTTAACCTAAACTGTCATTGAAGATGGAAAAAGTTTAATATTTATATTCCTACTAACTATAGTATATGTGGAAAGTTGGGTTGAACCCACATGGATGGCTATTTTGGCCACTAGTCTTCTAAAAACTAACTAAAAGTCCCTACTATTGTCAGCAGAGGGATTGAATTTTTATTTTTCACTTTTTATATTTTGTTATTTATTAAAAGGAATAAATTTAACAACACTTCTATTAAGTTTCCGGTAAACACTATATCAAAACAAGAAACATGCTAAATACATTAACAAAGGATTAAAATGCTAAAGAGGGTACGATCTAAAGAAATACAACCGGGGAAAACATCAACTCTACTGATTTTGAAAACATTCCTTCTCACGTTATTGACAACAACTAATACCACTGAAAAGGAGTGATTTATTACCCTCTCCAAAAGATAAATTACTCAAGCCAACTAAGCTTGGATTTCGCCACTCCTCGGTTAATCAACTTGAAATTTCTAGTTTGAAAATATCACAGAAGTAACTCGTCATAAGTCCTGTAGTCTTTTATTTCCATTTAAATCTTCAAGAAAATTAATCCACATTTAAACTCACCATATGAATGTGGAAATCTTAGATTAAGAATAGGTGGTGCGTTTCAATTGAATTTAATCATAACTGACCTCATCGAGAAATTCTGATCACATTAAAATGATAATGAGAAATGAAAAGAACGATAACCAGTAGAATCGATTTTTACCCCCAAACTGTAAGTATTTAGCCTATCATCATCTCTATTTCATAAACTATTTACAATCAATTACAGAGGAAGATAATTAAAAGAGAACAGCAGAAGAAAACTCCCTCTATAAGCATGAATTAATGCTCCATGCCCTCTGGTCTCCAAGGAATGGTTATCCGAGAGTTGCTCCAGAATTTTCCTCCAAGGTTCTTTATCTGAGTCTGGTGAGTTTGTCGAATCACTGAATGCCCAATCTTCTCTCCAGTGGTGTGTTCTTTTGAGTGAATGAGAGTCCTCTATAAATTCTGCTACTGTCTCTGTTTTATATCCTCATTCATCTGCTCCTTGTCATTGACCAATTCAACCGACTTCAAAAAGTCCCTCATTTGTGCACCGCACACGTGAATTCTTTCATGACAGGCACATCGCACTAGTATTTCCCTCGTAAATAACTCCTGATGAGTTAGTTAGATGAATATGGTTGTCTGTTAGTCCCTTGAATGAACCTGTAAGGTTAGAATAGAAAAATAAATGAATAAATTAGCATTAAAATGATAACTTTTATTAACAAATAAAATCTTCATTAAATAATTCTTAGATGTTATTAAATTTAAATTAACAATTATTTGTTATTATTTAATTTGTTAGTTAACTTATTTTATTTAATGTCGTTACATGTTATTATTTATAAAATTAATTTATGAAGGTGATTTATTATTAGGTCGATTAAATTAAAAGTTTAGTAATTATTCGATTATTAGAGTTTATTTTTTTTGAATATTAATTATTAAAATTTATAAAATTATAAAAAGTTGTTATATTTTATAATTATATTGTTCATAAACAAGTTAATTTATAATTACTTTATTCATTTAAGTATTAAATTTACTTACTTTAATTTAATTATTAGATTAAACATTATAATTTATTTAGTTAATTAATTCAGTATTCGATTCTATTATTATTAATTTATATCATTATTATTATTATATTTGTAGTTATTTATAATTAATTTAGTTTAATATCATTTTTAGTTTATTTTTTAAATTTTCATTTAACCCCTCCCCCAATCCACACTGCCCAGCAGAGAGGAGGGGTTTGGGGTTTTTATTCCTCTTTATCCCGAAGGTCGAGGCGGCTTCCTCCTCTGCAAACTGTGGTGATGCGAATCAGCCTTGCACATCAGCGATGGCGATGACTTCAAGAGGTGCAGGCAGGTCTTGCGGTATCCTCCTTCTGTCTGGCTAGATCCGGGCTTCATCGACGGCACACCTCCTCTCTGGTTGCGACATTACCAGATCCACCAGCAGTGTAGCTTTGACAGTAGATCTCCTTGGATTCATCTCCAGAGGAACTTCTCTTCGGCTTCACCTCTTCATCCTCTAACTGGCCTTGGCGAGGTGAAATCAACATGGAGATTCTGTGGCAGGTGAAACTCATCTTCTTCCATTGAAAAAATCCGGGTTTGTTTCCAGGTCAAGTGAAGAAATGTGATTAGGGTAAAATTGGTTCATTTAAATTGTAAATCTGGTTTGCGGTGTGTGGGTTAAATCTATTGAGAACAAGATTTCGTGACAATTTTGTTGCACTTAATTTCTGGTTGAGTCTGCGTCTTAATCTCAAACGAATCTTCATGTAAATGGAAACAGTGCGAGGATAGTTGCAATATTGGTGTGTTGTTGGAGTAAAGTGGATGTTGTGCAAGGAAGGAGGGGGAAACATTGGAACAGTTTGGAAATGGTGACAGTGAGAATTGGTTTGAAAAAGATACGTTCTGTGAAATTTTGGAGCATGATGAAAGAAACGGTGAGACTGTGAAGTAATGTAAGGAGAGGAGAAAATGGTACCAAGGGTTAGCAGTGAGACATTTATTGTGGCACCATGAAGGGGAAAATGGTAGATAAATTAAACTGTGAGAAAGTGGAGCGGAAGAAGTTACACGGTGCCACCTGTTAGAAACGGTACCAAAGGTTATGGTGAGACAGTGAGAGATATTGATGGTGGCACTATGATTTAGGTTACGGTGAGACCGTATGGAAATAACGGTTCATCCATGAAAGGAGTGTCATGGTAAGATCATGACTCAAACCGGTGAGACCGTATTAAGTGTTTACGGTGCCATCGTTAACCTGCAAAATAAACAGAGAAAAATAAATTGAATTAAAACTTAAATCAAAATATGAACAAAATAAATAATTGAGAATAAAACTTAATTAAAATAATTGAAAATATATATACAACTTAAACTTTAATGGATTAAAAAAACAATTAAACATAAGTTAGACTATTAAAATCTTCTAAACTAAATTTGTTAAAGTAGACAACTAATTATCATCTTTTAAGTAATTGAATCGAGTTGAGACTTTAGATTATAAATTTGAATAAATTTTTTTTGTTTCAAAACATAATTTAGTAATTAATGAATTATTTCAAAGTCATATAATAATTATGTTACATTAAATTAATTAGTTTTTAATACATGAGATGTCAGATTAAGACTAATTAATTTATGTTCAACACTAAACTAATTAATTAAATAATAAATATTAAATCATTAAGTATAAAGAAAATTATACCAAACTTAATTAAAAGAAATTATGCTATTTAATTAATGTAAGGAATAAATTAATTAATTTAAATCTTATAATACACTATTTGTTATAAAAATTGATTAATTGATAAGTTTATTTATTAAAAATACAATAACTAAAAATATTTAATATAAAGCACAAATATAACCAATAAAACCATTAAAAACTAACGGAATGATGTGGAAAAACAAGTGTTTTTAAGTCCACATCATCGCACTACTCCCTGGATATGGTTCGAGACTCATTCTTTAGGGCTTGGGCCTTCGAGCAGGGCCTACGGAGAGACATCCGGGCAGATGCAGTTTCTTTGTGTCTTCCCACCTATTTTGGAGTGCTCGAGAGAGCGTTGGTGGTGGAGAGCTTTCTGGGCAAGCAGATCCCGCCTATTAGTGTTGGGCACGTGAGAGCTGAGACCTCATCAGTCGAACCAACATCTGGCAGTCAGAGGCATGCATAAGGGTTTGGACATGGCCAAAATTTCAGGAGGTGACCCCAGGATCGATGATCTGATGCTCAGGGATCATGGGGCTCGTAGGCCAGTTTGGGTCAGCCGCAGGACATACGGTGTTACGCGTGCGACGGTCAGGGACATCTTGCTAGAGATTGTGCGACCCGTCGTGCTGTTCAGTAGGATTCGGTCGACAAACCGCCTTGGTAGAGGCAGCGTCTCGAGAAAGAAGGTCCACAGGGTGGCGGACATGGCGATGGAGCGGTTGATGCAACATGAGGTTGAAGGCGGTTTCAGTTGCCACCACCCCCACCCCCAGGTGGTCTATGCCAGCCTCAGAGAGCTGGTGGATGAGAGTGAGGTCAGCTGCATTCCCTAGAGGATATTGACCCAGAGTCTTCGTGGATGGATAGAGGTACACCATGTGTCCTTTCTACTTTCTGCAGTAGTTTGATAGACACTGTTTAGCGGTACTCTTTCCTTTTCATTTCTTTCTTGATTTTTGTCCAAGGTGTTGGTAAGACCCTGTGTGGGTTTTTTTTTGGCGTGCTTCGAATGTGTGAGGAAGAGGGATCCTTCCCCCACCGAGACGTTTTTTTGTGACGCAATTAAAACCATGTGGGCGAGTAAATGCCGCCCAAAGCGGATAGTGTTGAGGTGTGGTGGATGAGTCCTTCTGACTTATGTGTACTGACATGGGTGTTTGTTGGAGAAATCACTGGTGTGGGAGACCCAGTTGAGAGTCCAGTTGCTTCCCTTCTGCTTAGGGATTTTCGGGGACAAAACGTTCTAAGGTGCGGAGGAAGTAGAGACTCGGGTTTTGGCCCTATCAGACTTTGGAATATTTCTATGAATAATTCCAGAGCGAGGCACGAAGACGTCATGTGATTCTGAGGCCTGGTGGGTCAGGAATTTATTTTATAAAAATATTAAGTATTTTTATACTATACACATGGCGGGGGTATGTTTTCTCCTAAACGGTGGCTCAGAATGGGAATCTGATGGCACGGGTGCATTCGGAACATGTCGTTTACCCTAGGCGGGGTGTAAACATTGCAGGCGCAGGCCTGCTGTGAGAAAAGCCACCAGGGGCATTTTCCTAAATAAAGGGAAAAGTTTATTTATGAGTGTCGGCTCGAATAACTCCTAAATAGAGTCTCATATCGTAATTCTGAGTCCATCGTTGTGTTCATAACTCTGTGTTTACCCTAAGTGCGACATAATTTTAGTCGGCGCCGGGTGCTGGGTCGGATGCGCCTTGGCGGGGAGCTGAAATGAAGTGTTTATAAAAAAATAAAATGAAAATCCATCTCTTCTCCCCCCCACACCTTTTTCATGTAGGAGGAACGAAATCCCTCCCTCTACCTCCGTTATTCAACGGATCAAGCCCCAGGCGTCCGTTTTCAGCGCCGATCGTCAGCAGATCGAGCTCCTGCGCATCGCAGGCGTCGTTCTGCACCCGAAGCTTCAGCGTTTCGCCCGCGAGGTAGGCGGTTTGAGTTTTAAAATCTCGGACCCCATTTTTGTGTTTTTTCTTCAAATCGTCATAAGATTTGATAGTTCTAGTCCTGAGGTTTCCAAAACGTGTTTCAGATCTGATTTTGGAGCATTGGGGTGCCCTCGAGGGTTCCCAGAAGTTTTCCGGTGGAAAACCCGGATTCCGGCGGCGGCCATGGTAGAATCCGGCGAGGGCGGCAATGGTCCGGAATATCCGCACGGCGGTCCAGTCAATTTTCCGGCGAGCTAGTGGTGGTCCAGCCAGAATATTCCAGGAGCTCTATAAACCCCCATAAAATGCATATCAGGAGTCCAAATCACAAGTTGTTTGTGGAGACACATTCCTTGCATCGAGACAGAACTTTTTTGTTTACTTTGGGAATTTTATGAGTCAGGTTTGTGGCCCGGGAGCATGAAACGTCGAATAAAATGATAATATTTTATTATTATTCGACTTCGGGTCGTTGTATCTTCTACCCGGAGAGTCCGATTGACGTGCCGTCAGTGGCGTTGAGACCCTGATGGTATGACGGACTTTTTATGATGGTTTTCGGGTGTTGGGACAATGTTTGGGGTGCGGGCCCCACGAGGTCGGGTTTGGGCGTTTACGGAAATATGCAACATTCTCATCAAGATTTCGATTTTGAAAGATGAATAGTCGATCCTGTGTGTTTTTTCGAGAGGATCGCAATGGTGTGATCCTTTCGATGAGTTTTAGGATTGAGGCATGGGCCCCACCTGAGCTGGCTTCGGTGAATAGCACCTTATTCAACCGGTGTCCGTTTCGGACGAGCGATTAGTCGACCCCGTGTGTTTTTCCGGGGGATCGCAGTGGTATGATCCACTTGATGAGATGCAGGATCATAATGTGGGCCCCACACTGACTAGCTACGGTGAATAGTGACTTTTTCTCCGGTTATCCGTTTTGGGCAAGTAAACATCATATTCGGCGTGTTTTCCACATGGATCGTGATGGTGGCCTCGGTATCGGCCTTGGAGGTGCGCGAGGTGGCGTTGTAGCGGGTTGCTCGGGTTAGTGACATTTGGACCAACAGTGGTTGAGGGTACTCCCTTGGTTCGTTCCTTAGAGGTTTCGTATGGTATCACAAACTTGGTATAGGTTTGTGATCCTCTCAATGGGTTATTTAATTTGTTAGAGTTGTGGCATCCCTCCAGTGGGCCGGAAGTGGGATCCTCTAACATCTTTTTCCTAGGTTGGGTTCTTGGTATCATTGTAACTGCTTATCCACAGGCAGCGATCCCCTATCTAGCAGGATAACCCCATAGGGTTTGTGGCATCATCAAAAATATGATCCCCTATGCAGTGGGCCATGCTCAGTAGGGTTATGGCATCGTCGATTATATGATCCCCTACTCAGCATGAGGATTATAGTAGGGTTACAGTATCATTGGTCATAAAATCCCCTACTCAGTACGTGGTTTCTGTAGGGTTGCGATATCGTCAGTTCGATCCCCTACAGTGCAAGATGTACCAGATAGGGTTTTAGTATCATCGTGACCGTCGTGACATGGGTGACGATCCTCTATCTGAGTGACGTGTTTCTATCAAATTCCAGATCCGGTTGCGGTATCCCCTAGCGGACCCTGGGAGTGATCCCCTATCTGTGAGATCTTTGTATAGTGGCATGGGTTCTGGTATCCCCTAGTGGACCCTAGGAGTGATCCCCTATCCAAGGAGTTTGGTGTTTATGTTGTTTCAGTGAGGTTTCCTCAGTGACGGTATCCGACGAGTGTGATCTCTCGGGTGAGCATCTGAGATGTTTGTGTGGGACCCGATGAAGTGTATCTCTCGTACGGGTGTCATATGGGATGAAAGTGATCATGGAGTGTGTTCTATTGGTTTTGAACTGTTTCTGGTGATAAGGTCGGTACCTCCTGTGGCTTGGTGCGTGAGCTAAGTATATCTGGATTGTTTAAGGTTTATGTATGGGCAAACACCTGAGCTGAGCTGACTAGTTGTGTTAAGCCGAGGATGGTCAGGAGATGGAGTTTTTCTCTCATCTGGGTTCCCTCTGGCTGGGATGGGTGGACTGTTGCCTTTCAGTTTCTCTCTTTTGTTTTTGGTTTTTAGGGTGCCTACTGAGTATTGTTATACTCACCCCTACATGGGCTTTGCCCGCACAGGTTTGTGTCTTGTGCGGACCACAGGCCTTTCGATTGAGTTCCAGGAGGACCCGGAGCAGGCGGAGTTTAGTGAGTGGGTTTGACTGTGGAGTCTTATCGGAGTTGTGATGAGGAGATTTCCGGTGGTGCTTTGGTCAGTCTACCCCTTCTTCCGAGAAGGTTGGATGCTTTTGTAGTATTCCTTTGGTGGGACCTGTTTTTCCCTTTTTGTACAGCTGTTTCACTCTGGTTTGGGATAGATGTATACATGCATTTTATTTTCAGTTTTATATATCTATGCACTATTGCATGGAGGTGTATGTTGGTGAATATGTGCAGGTACCTTAGGCTAATGCCTCCCTTGTGTGTGATATCCTACTCGGTGCTAGACGCCTACCCTTGGCCTATTGGAGGTGGGCTTGGGGAGTCGTGGCTTGAGCCCCGTTGGGCCGGGTCATGAAAATTGTGTACCTTTCCTCAAGTTTGAATCATCATAAACATTATTTATCTTCCTGAATAACAAACCTATGTTAAATATTCAATTAATTAATAACCTCTTTCATGTTTATTATTCATTTTATACTATTTTTTACCATGATTTATACAATAACATAATCAATTAGGTTTACATTGAATGTTTGGATGATATTCAAATTGTATTTCCCAAATGAATTTGGTAAGTTGAATATCGTAATAGAGTAAATTATTTAATGTTATCAATAATAATAATAATGAAATAATGATAATTTATATATCAATTATTTTTAAAATCAATTATTAAATATGTATTGAAAAATGAATTACATTACAGTCACGGAGATGGTAGGTCATATGTATGCATGAGTAACTTTTCCAGTTTTCAATGAACATGATAGAAATAAGGTAAGTACTATATTATATTTCCATAAAGAGTATAAAATAATAAATATCATATTACATATTAAAATACACTTATATATATCATATAGGTTATATGGTGATTATAAATTAATTACATCATTTCCTGGAGGTAGTTATCCACACTTACACATGAACGATGTTGTCATCTTTCGAGGGATTGAAAGGTAAGAAAATATATTGTATATTATATTTAATTAATAATAATTATATAAATAATATCATATATTTTCTTTAAATCCATAATTATAACAAATCATGAGAGGCCTTGATGGAAATGCCCTATATCGGTTCGCGGGATGATAGTCTGCCAAAAAATTGAATGATGTTTTGATTTCCCATTTGATTAAAGAATGATAATGATTGTGATTAATAGATTAACATATTAACATATTAATTTATTTAATATACTTATTTTATTGTTTTATCATGGTTGAAAATATTTTTTAAGGACGTATAAAAAAGAAATAAACCTGAAACATTCGGTTGAAAGTTATACCTCTTCTTAAGAGGACCTTTATTTCATTACACATTAATCTCTATAAGGTTTTAATTATTCAATAATATAACCTCTATAACTCCGTTAGGTATTTTAGGAATATATTTGGGAATGTATTTTAATGTACTATATTCATTAAAAGATATGTGCAAGAGAGGAGAGGAGTTCTCCTTTTATAAGTAAGGTGAGGGGTACTCTTGGAATTTCTTAATATATTAAATTAATATAAAATAATTTTCATGGAAAAGTTGAACCAAATTTATATAATTCGAATAATATATTATTATAAGTCTAACTACTCATATAAAATATGATTTGGACAAATTTTGGTAATGTTTTCACCCTTATCTCTCTATTTTAACCTCTCGTTAACTTTTTTGGCGATTACCGTGATATCAAGGTTTTTTAATATTTATGGTCCAAGAAATTTAATATAAAATGAAAATTTACCAATAAATAAAAAATAATTAATTTTATTAACCATATAAAATTAAATTGGATGAATATATTATTTCTATTAATTTTAAAAAATTTAATAAAATATTGTTTATTTTAAAATACCACTCTAGTAATTTTTCTAAAAAGATGAAATATTATACTTTAATATGTTTATAAGTCATGTTAAATAGTTTAAAATGAGATATATCCAAATATAAATAGGATATGGTGTTAATATAATCATAAAACCCAATTTTTATTGGGTTGGTATCATTCTAAACCTATTATTTTGGATTAACCCAACTATTAACTGTTTTTAACCTTAACAAATTTAACAAATTTTTAAATATAAAAGGATTATGGATTTATCTATAATGTGAAAATTGGATCCTAAATGTAAAATAGGTAAAATTATGGATCATTAATAATGTTACTTTCCTTATTTAAATATTTTAATGGGTTTAAAATAATTTAAAAATATATATTTTACATAAAATATCTCTAATTTCATTTTTAGAACTATTTAAATAATTTGAATTTAAAAACAACACGAAAGTGATTAATTTGAAAACAAAACTTTTAAAAACTCTAATGTGTGATATATAACAAAAAATTAGACAATTTAAATCACTCAAATAATATTACATTTAGAGTCTTTAAAATCATTTACTTGAATTTTTTACTGCATGCACAAGCACTCAGTCAGTGTTTCCTAAGTATTTAAGTTAATTTTTTAATCATTAAAAATTAAAAATAAATTATATTCCCAAAAATAAATTAATAAATTTTAATATAAACAATTATATAAATTAAATATATATATATTTACTTAGATTTATATCATCACAAATTATTTAATATGTTATTTTGACTTTTCTAGCATTTCTCAAGCACTCTAAACCAATTTGGATAAGTCATTTGTTATAAAACTCCAAAATTATAATATATCCATAAAATAAAAAAAATACTAAATATATATTAAAAATACTGATAAAATACATCCCCATCCTTAAATATTATCTTTAGAACACCAAATTTTACTTTTCTGGTGCGACGCAAGCACTAAGTCGATACTGAAAATGATTATCTTTATTATCATGAAATAAATTATAATTTATATTTTTTCAATTATTTTTTTATTATATTTTTAGTATATATTATCCTTTCCAAAAATTTTATTTAATTATAAAGTGATATTTATGTCTTTGTGATATCATAAAAGATACCATATTTCATAAAAAATGCATATATTTAACTATATACAAAAATTTTAATTTCATTAGAAAAATTTAGAAAATTCAAACTAGAATATATTTGAATTGATAAATAAAAAAATATATTTTAAAAAATTAGATTCCTTTAAGTGACTGAAATTTATTTTAATATAAATTTGTAAAATTCAATGAAAACCAGTTTTTAGAAAAATAAATTTTTAAGCCAAAAAACAATTTACCAAAAAACAAGTATAAATATTATTGTAGTTCATTTATTTAGATTATTTATAACTTAAGGTTTATTATCTAAATTTAAGATAAAAATCAAAGAGTAATGGGTCTTTTTAGTTAATATAAATAATAGTATTAAAAATCAATGTTTTTATAAAAACATTAAAATTATAACCTAAGATAATATTAATACTATGATATCAAAAATTATACGCTTTTTATAAAATATCATTTCCAAAATTTCCAAACAATAATTATAATATTCACTCATAAAAATAAATATAAATCATTTTTGAAGATGACTTATTTTTTAAACATAAAATGATTTTACTAATCATTTAGTGCTTATTCCATATGAATTAAAAAATAAATTTTTATTAAATAACACTTTTATATATATTTAATAATTTGATTAATACTATTTATACATTCCAATTCAATGGATAGTTTATGACAGTCATATTTATATAATAATATTTCATAGTTTATTTTACCTCGTTGTTGTGTATATTATATGCTTTATAACAATGTTTTGTTTTTAAATGTCAGGTTATTACATTCTCCCCCATTTAATAAATTCATTACTTGTTATGTTAACTTTATATCAGAAATATAGTGTTTGATATTTGAAAATACCAATTTTTAAAACCCACATCATAAAAATGATTGATAAAACTACCTTTTTAAATGAAGGAATGAGAAAAATGAAGGTCATAAAAAATGACACATAATTTAGTGTTTAGATAGGATAAAATTAGTGGGATGTGAAAATATGGACATGGAGAAGAAAATTAATTTCCTAATGATAGAAAGTGATAGATAATTCTATCATGAGAAAGTTAATGGCTACAAAACTGATAATCAAAAAAGGGATTAAGAAGACCATCAATTCATTAGAAAAAAATGCTTATAAGGTATCCTTTTTGTTTCAAGATTCATTTCCTAGAGTTTTATAATTAATTTACCATATTCACTAATAACATAAGAAAATATACTTATTTAACAAGAATAATTTATTCCTTTAATAAATTTCCACCATAATAACATCTTTTACTCTTAATGATAATTATTTAAGATGAATTTTTCATGCCTTAAGAATTAAAATCAACTTATAATGATTCATATAATCCATAAAAGGATAAAAATATATTCCTCTAATCATTAAATATTAACCAAAAATGGTTATAAGAAGTTAAGATAACATTTAATATTTAAATACATTAATATTAATAAATAACACATGTTACTCAAAAACATCAAAAAATATCACTAAATTCATCTTAGATCATTCCATAAATAAATAAACAAACATACCAATTAATCATAATAACATACACATTAAAAAATGTTTTAACCTTAAAGTTGACCTCATACCTTTTATCTTACATACACAAAAAATTAATTGCATTCTTCTCAAATAATCATTCATGTAAAATCACATGTTAAACTTAGTGTTTCATATACCTTAACCTAATGAAACATCTCCCAAAATTCATAAATCACCCTGATAAATAACTATATAATCTTATAATGTAGTGAACCTAACCAAAGTATAATAAATAAATTTTAGATACTACCCTAAATGATAATCCTTTAATTTATCATAAATATCTCTAAATTTATTTCCTTATTAATGAATAAATTTTTAACCCTCAATATTATCTAAATCCCACTATCCAATACACCATAATTAACATAATATAAAATCATATACTAAAAAAGGTTTATTTAAACCTCAATAAGGTATTCTTCCTAAAACATAATAATTGTTTCAAATCACCACAAAATCCCATCACTTAAGACCTCAAAAGGGGTATTTATGACACAGAACATATGATTAACCTTTAACTTATAAACCCTTGATATATCTATAAATATTCATTTAACATCAAATGAAAACATTGTAATCTCTATATTTATCTAAACCCTACTCTAATACCAACTATAATAACTCAAACCTTGTGATCATAGAATATGGTACTTAAAACATAATATTTACATTTTCCAATTTGATTCCAATAAATGTGACAAAATTTTAACCATAAAAAACATAAAACATCAACAAAAGAATTTTGTGATCATTTACATACCCAATGAACTTTTAGGTTTTGATTTTTAGAGAGTTAGTAAAAACTTTTTCAAAGTGGTCACTTCTAAATTGTATCCATTTTTTCTACAAAACAAGTTCTTTTAAAATATATGCTTGATTTATTCAATGTAACTTCTGTATCCCCAACTACAAATTTATTAACATTTTTAATCATCCTTAAGCCCTGAAAATAATCAATTGAAAATGTGGGATAAGAAAAATAAAGCTCAGTAAGGTATATATAGAAAATTAAAGGGAACCCAATCATCCATTTCACAACCATGAGGTTATATATGAATTTTCCTTTAATATAATATACATTGAGCTAAAATAATCATTCACATGTGCATAAAATCGTCTTTATTACCAAGAAAAATCATAAAAACACTATAATAAATCATAAAGTAAAAAATCGTAATCGTAAGGGTTTCTTAGAAAATATGAGAAATCGTGAAAAATATTTTATTAAAAAACATTATTTTTACCCTACAAGGAAATAGTAATTCCTTTAAAAAAAAATATTATTATCTTATATTTTGAATTCAGAATATTTTAATGAAAAATAATTTTAAATCATAGAAAATTCATGTAGATTATTTGGTAAATCATCTTCATTAAAAACTTATAATAACCCTTATAAGTGGACTAAACAATATGGTCATCTTCCATCATAATTCTCAGAAGAACACAATCATTACCCAATGCATTGAAGAGCTATATAGGGCTCACCTATCAACATGATTTATATTGGTATCACATGTCATCATTGTTGGTCAATAGTTAAGATGAAAAAATATCTTTGAGAGTTTGAATTGTCATTTTTAAAATGAATTTAATATTATTTTAGGAAATTAAAGATAGTAAAGTGGAAATAAAATAAAATGAACATATTATATTTTTATAGTAGTTTGTATCTTAATGATCCTACTAGACTATTCACCCCACTCATGAACAAAGAGATGTGGAACACACTATAACCACTATAATGGAATCATACAATGAATTTTTCCAACCTCAAGGCACAACCCAATTTCTAATAATTTTTTCCCCTTCACACTTAAATCCAAACACATATACCCTTTTCCCACAACAAATCATAACCTAAATAACCTTCCATTTTTCCACCTAGAGTCACAACCTAATGCATTCCTTTTTTTTTGGATTCAAAACCAAAAATCATACTATTTAATGGTTAGTGTGAACCTTTAATATTATGCACATAGAAATAGAAGAAAAATAAGTAATTAAAAATAAATAGATGAATCCTTCATGGTATGAATGTCGAGGCAGTAGTGAACTCTCTAGTAGCATAGTATCAAATGATTTTAGTTTATCTAGAAAAAATAGTTGATCACCAAATAATTCATCACTAGTATAGTTCTAGATAATCCTGAAACTTTTATATGTTCATTCATTAGTTCAATAAACTCTATATATAGAGTTTCATTATGCCCATCATCTTTAAAATTTGAAATATGTTACATCTCTCTTTATATAATAAACTAAGTCAAAGATTTTTCATGCTTTTTTCGTAGATAAAATTACACACATAAATATTTCATAAATAAAATGTAATATTAATTCTATTAATGCTTGATATTCTATGAAATAAATACAGACTATAATATTGAACTTGTTAGATCAGTTAATAAGTTAGTAAATAGTAAGAATAAATATCCTTGAAAACACAATAAAAATATTCAAGACTAACCTTCATATTTTAATAGTTTTGATTTTTTGTATTTAATGCTCTTGAATATTTCATCATGAATATCAATATAATCTAAATCACATATAAATCAGATTTAATTCCTAATGAAATGGTTTAAAATATGTTCGTATAGATTATAAATAATTAATAATTAATTTTTGAATAAGTAAAACAATAACTATAAATATAATAAACATGAAAATAATGTAAATGTAAAATATTATAGAAAAAATAGTATATTTATATTTTTTTTAAATATCCAATATAAATTCATAGAACTACATAGGAAAATCCACATATTTATTTATCACGTTGTCATTTTTCACTACATAGCCAAATTTCCTAATATAAGTCAATTGATATAGCTGATTAAAATAAGTTAATTCATATCGAATAGTCCCATAAGGTAATTCACATAATATAATTCATGTATGAGAACTCACATATGAAAATTCATGTATCATATTTCTCGTATCTGATTTTGGAAATTTGTAAATATCTTGACTTATCAAATTTTAGACCAAAATATGTCTCTCTAAATGATATAATAAGTTTTGTTTTAAGTTAAATTTTGTTTATAAATTTCATTATCTTCAAAAAGGATTACAAATCACATTAATTCAACCTTTATAGATCACCTTTATCATTAAAAAATAGGAGAAAGAGTGTTCTAAAAACCGAAGAATTAATACTCAAAACATACAGTGACTTATAACCTATTTTAATACCAGATAGATATCTATTAAGAATTTTATTTATTCTCATTAAATTTAGATAATTTTATTATAATTTATATTCCATAATAATCAAACAATTTTGAGTTATATATAACATTTTATGGTCATAATGTATAAGGTAACCAAATCTAAAAATCGGTTATGTGGATTTGAAATTGGAAATGAGAATTTCAAATTGGTAACATGGTAATCAGAAAATTCACTATGTGGGAATAGTAAAAATAATTTCAAAATGATGATTTAATATCCCAAAGGATTTATTTAACTTAGGAACGCTTCATTAAACATATAGAACATGTTTTGTCCAACAAAAACATGAAATCTAAAGATATTTTAAGAAAATAAATATTATGATATGATCTAGATTAAGAATAATTTAATCGATACACATTTCAAAGTATTAAGTCATTTGACGGAAATAAAAAATAATTTTTTGTAATTATAAAAACATAAAAAGTTTGAAAGAGACCCTCAACATTCTCTACCTTTATGATAATTAAAAAACCAAGTATAATTTCAAAAACATTTCCCCCCATCTTGAAATTATCGAAAAATAAAGTTTCAATAGAAAAATTCACTATTTGAAATGAAAAATAAAAAGCGTATAAAAAGTTCCTAAATATTGATTTTTCAAAACATTTTTTATCGAGTCACTCAATATAAAATAGAATATTAAATTTTTTTATGAAAAATAATTATAAAACCTTAATAAAAACAGTAATAAAAAAATATGTATATAAAATTAAGAAATAATCATTTAAACACTAGATTTTAGATTCCTCAGATTTTATGTAAATCTGAACATTTCTGCATGTAAACATAACCAAACTCCCCTAATTTCATTTTAGATAAATATTAATTTATATCTCCATCATAAGAAGTTCAAACATGATTTTATAATACTTTTTAAAGTCCATGGTCTTAAGAAAGATATCATCAATATGATTTTATATTGAAAACAATTCCCAAATTATATTTCCTTTTAGTTCATGATCTCAAAGAAAATGAAACATAACATAAATTTACATATTTTTATAATATTGTAAGGGATTTTTGGAAATGGAAATTGAATAATTATTTTCATAGAATATAATAATTTTTTCAAAAATAAAATAAAAATAACAAATTGTTTTCTTAATCCAAAATTATTGTGCACAAAAGGATACAATAGCTATATATTAATATTTAAAAATTTAAAGATAAAAATAATTTTTTATTTGAATCCTAAAAAACTAAATATTTTCAATTTAATTAAAATATACCTAAATTACATTTTCTATCTATCTTACATCCACCAAAATAATAATCAAAATATTTTATCAAATCCAAGTAAGTTTTTGTAGAGTAAAATAAAACAATATTCAAATATCCATTAACATATTTAATAATACTTTTAATAGATTTAATATAACTTTCACTTGGGTAATATTGAAATATGTCACTCAAAAAAACTGAAAATATTAAATCAGGACTAGAAGTTGTTAAATATAATAAATAATTTTAATTCCACTCTCATACACATATAAAATTATGAAATCATTAATTCTGAAAATTATTTACAATGGTTTTGAAATAAATATCCAAACATAATATCATAAAAAATTCATAATCAATATATAATTACAAATTTAATTAAAAAATAAAGTATGATAAACCATTCCCTTATCAAATTTTTTTCAAAAGAAAACTCTTTATACTTTGATGCAAATCTCAATAAGAGTGTTTTAAACCATATAAATACTTAGATAATTTCACAACATAATAAATATTATTTTAATTTTCAAAATCAATAGGATTTATAATATATAATTATTCAAAAATGAAACGATTTAATAAATTAGTTATGATAACCATTTTAAATAATTTAACTCCATGAAAATGAATAACGAGCTTAAAAAATCATAATTGATTTTAAACTAGAAATAGGTGAAAAGGATTTTCAAAGTCAATTCCTTCCACTTAACAATAATATTGAGAAAGAAATCTACCTTTATTTTAAAAATATATTTCCATATTCAACAATTGTTTTCTAATGATCCATTTTTTCCTAATAAAATGAGAACCATTTATTAGAGAAACTAAAGTTCACACAATATTTATAGTAAACTTATTTAATTCATATTTCATGTCCAATATCCAATTAGAATCATTTAATGTCTCATCAATATTCTGTAGTAAAAAATAAGAAATAAAATCATGATAAGCACACATATTCATAACAAATTTTCTAGTTTGAAAATTTAATTAAACATTTCCAATAACTTTATCTATATGATGATCTCTATGATTCTTCTAAGATTTATCATGAATAGGTTCTGATTGAGGAGAAATATACTCCCCCTCAATATGTGACTTTTTTCTAGAGGCCATTTATCTTCAAAATTATAATCTTTAAATTCATGGTCAAGATGATCAATATCATCATCTCTTTTATTCAATTACTTTTCCTCAAACATTACACGAATTAATTCTTAAAAAATGGTTCTTTTATTGTATAATATATATTACATACTATTATTTGAATATCTTAAAAAAATACATGCATCATATTTTTCATCAAATTAATCTAAATCATTTTTAGTGTTAATAATAAAAACATTATGTCCAGTGACTCTAAAATATCCAATTTTGTGTTTTCTCCCATTCTTAAGCTCATAAGGTGACTTTTTAAAAAAAGGTTTAAAAATAATTCTATGTGTAAGATAGAAATAAGTATTAAAAAAAAATTCCTATAATTATTTATGAATTTTTAATTCATTTAACAAGGCCTTATACATTTCTTGAAGTGCTCTATTATTACATTAATCTACACTATTTTTTATGGTGTCTTAGGGGATTAAAAATTGTAAAATTACTCATTTTATTCAAAAAATAGTTTAAATTATAGATTCTATATTTCACCACCATATTCACTTCAAATTGATTTAGTTAAGTTTCCTTTATCATTTTGAACCAATTTAAATATTTTGATGATCATAAATAATGTTTCAAATATAAGAGTAAGAAATTAAACACATGTGTATCCAGTGAAATCATTAAAAATAACAAAACAATAAATCTTACCTCCTAAACTAGCGGGTTTGATATGATCAAAAAAATAAAAATGAATGAGATCATGAAGCTTTATAGTATTTTCTTATTTAATTAACTTGAACCTTATTTTTTAGTTTAACTTTAAAGAAATATTCATAAACAAATATTCTATCAATTATATGTTTAGGTAGATACAAAATAGTTTGATTCTTGTAATGAATTTTCCTCAACCAAAAATTAGCATCTCACAACCTCGTACTCCAAAAATTTCATCAGATTATATATCATTTAAGTATTTCATATTTTTATTATTTTAATCGATAAAATTCAATGAATATATGTTATTTTTATGTTTACATAAAATGGAATAGATTTATCCTTAAATACAATGAATTTATTATTTTGAAATTTAACAACCTTTCATACACCGCATTGTTATGAAATTCTTATTAAATTATGTTTTAATTCATTAACATATAAAACATTATAAAAAATAATATAATATTGAATTCCAACATCGCTAAAACCTTTATCTTTCATTTAAAATTTTTCACTAAATGTAACATTTATTTCATAACATTTATTTAATGATAGATATTTTGATATATCATGGGTCATATGTCTTGTTCATCCATTATGCATATACCAAACATCCTTTTAGATTTTACCAAGAAAAAATTCCTATAAAAAATATTTAATAAAACATCAGTGTGCATGAAATTTGGGTCTAATGGTATTATAATATGAATTTATAAAAATATAAACTGATTTAAAACATTTGTTCATAAGAAATGTAGAATATAAAGATTTAGAAATGAAAGCATTTTAATTTCAAAGTGATTATGTAAAAATCAAGGAACATTAATTTATATATTGATCTTTTATTTAACATCAAAAACATATTATAGCAGATGTACTTACAATGTTGGTTTTAAAAAATAATGTTATATACATTTATAATAAATTATTATCATTACCAACACTGGTTCTCTATTAGGAAATTTTATTAAAACTAATCATTTATTAAATTTTTTCTACCTTGAACAAAAATGGATAGATTTGACTTTAAAAAAATCATTTAAATTTTTTATTTTTTCATTATAATAATATACTATATCAAAATTACTTGTTTTAGGTTCATAGAGTTTTTCAATGAAATTAACTTCTCTAATTAATTTTTCATTTTAAACAAAATTATTTTTCATATTTTTCTGATAATTTTCCAAATCTATATACAGAGAATAAATTTTTTATATATATTTTATGCCTTCTTAGACATATTTATTCATCGATTCATTATTCTTAAGAAAATAATTTTTCGTTCTCTTAAGGTTCTTATATAAACCAAGGGTATTTTGAACTTTTTGATCAATTCTTTTATCCTATTTAATCAATTATTCTATAGTAGATTTTCATATTTAGATTCAGAAGAATAATAATATGTATAGTCACTTAATATATTTAATGAATCTATTAAGAACATGTTTTTCATATAATTTTCATAACTAAATTATTCATTAGTACTTGAATATTCGGTGCAACTCCATCTAGCTACCATTGTTTTCTTTTCCTTCTTGTATTTCTTCTTCTTATTTTTTTCCTTCTTTGATCCCGGGAAATCTATCTTGATGTTCCCCCTTTTCCTACACTCATAAAAAATACATCATGGTCATAATTATAATTATATTTATATTTATTCTTTTCCATAGAATCATCCTTAGGATAGTATTTTTTATATCACTATGAGTATCCCTTGTTCTTTCTATATCCGCATTTTAACCATATTTTACATCAATCTTATTGCAACACTACAAATTAAAATCAGAAGAGTAAGTAGAAAATTTTAATATAAAATAAATTCCCTTCTTATTTGAATTGTCTTCTTCAACAAGATTTTTTATATCTAACTCATATTGTAATTGTGATCCAATATGATAATAAAGAGTGTATTCCATGAAGTACATGATTTCACCTATAGAAACCTTTTTATAATTCCACTTCTAAGGAAGTTCTATAAGTACAATTTAAACAAGAATATTATTTTCTAGAGTTTCTCTTAATGAACTAATACCATTTTTTATTCTAGTAAATATATGGAACATTTGATAAACAAATTCATCTTCGCCCATTATAAATTCTTGATATCCATCTCTTAATGTAATATGCTTTGTTCTAATAAGTTTATATGAGCCAGGATGTATAACATAACTAATTTCTAAAATGTAAATATAATTTTTACATGTTGAAACGTGATTATAAACATTCCTATTTATTTCACAATATAAAATATTCATCACCTTGTTATTCAACACACACATTATTGCATCATTTCCAACTAATTTTTCAGGTTATTTTTCTAGACGCTTGTATGGTACTCCCAATATTATATAATGATCTATGATATGATTCATTAAGAAATAGCCCACCTTTTATTTACTATATCTTTAATTAGAAGCATCAAAATTGAGTTATTTTTAGGTATCTATCTATCATTTTAGCTTATTCCTTTCATATTAAATATATATTTCTCCTTGATGTTCAAGTCAGAAAGTTCTTAGAAGAAATAAAAAATATATAAGATAGGGAACCTACATTGGTAAAATTTTTAGATCTAGATTTAATATTACACAATATCCAAGAGGTGTTCAATTATCCTTTTTAAAATGAATTTAAATTTTTTTCTGAATATTAAAGTTAGTGTTACAAAAATAAAATAAAATGAACGCAGTAGATTTTTATAGTAGTTCAAATCAAAATGTTCAAACCCTACCCTTAATCCCTATCACATACTAAGACAGATATCACCCAATATATCCATTATAATGTAATACTACAATCAATTTTCCCACTTAAAGTCCCAACCCAATTATAAGTCCTTTTTCACCATGGAGGATGAAATCCAAATAGACCAACCTTTTCCCTTCTTGGAAGAACAACCTAAACAACCTTTATTTTTCCCTACCTGGAGGAACAATTCAATGCATGACATTGATTTTGGAGTCAAAATACACAATAATATATTTTAATGGGTAGTAAAAACCTTTATAATTATGCATATATAAAAAGAATATGAAGAAGTAATTCTAGATAACCAAATAAATGCATCGATGTCTAAGTGTTGAGGCAGTAGTGAACTCTCTAGAAACAAAGGATGAAATGGTTTTAGTTTGGTTGGGAATAGTTATTTATCATCAAATAATTAAATACATTAATATTTTAATAGAATCCTCAACCTCAGATGTATTCCTGTACTATTTTTGTCAACTATATATATAGAGTTTCTTTGTGAACAAGATATTTCAAAATTGATATCTATTGAATATTTCTTTCTGCAGTGAACCACTCTAGATTTTTTCCATACCTTTTTCAAAAAATAATATTCCATTCATAAATCATTTATAAATAAAATTTAATACCAATGCAAGTCATTCTTGATATTCTATGAAATAAATATAGTCTACATATTATGTCTTTTTAGATCAATTAATATAATTGAAAACGGTGATCATTAATATACTTGAAATAACCTAATAATATTCATTACTAGACCTACATATTTAAATTTATATGAATTTGTATATTTTAACTTTGTTAATTCTTCAACATGAATATAAATATAAGATAAGTCCTTTGTGAATCACATTTAATTAATCATGAAAAAATTTAAAATATATTCCCCTAACTTCAAAATAATTTATAATTAACTCTTAATAAAATATAACACTAATTATATCCCTAATAATATTACAAAGAATATAATTGGGAAATAATATTTAAAATAATGTATATTTATAGGTTTTAAAACATCCTATAAAAATTCACATAACCACATAGGAAAATCTATGTAGGTTTTTTTCATGTAGTATTTTTTCATGATGTAGAAAAATATCACCACAAAATAAAATCGACATAGCTAACTTATGTAAGGAAATTCCCATTAATAATTCACATAAAGTAAATCATGTAATAAAATTCATGTGGGTTAATTCACATATCTTAATTCACATATCTGATTTGCATAGTACATTCTGGAATGTTTTAAAAACATTACTTATTAAATTTTAGTACAAAATATGTCCTTAAAAAGTATAGAATAATATTTATGTCTAGTTTAATTATATTTATAAACATTTGGTAGTTTTCTAAATAATAAATAATTACCTTAATTGATTCTCTATAACTCATTTTATCATAAAAAATAATATCAAAATAGTTCTAAAAAACTATATAATTCATATTGAAAACATGAAGTGAATTATAACTTAATTTAGGACAATATATAAACCTATTAATAATTTAATTTTTTTTAGATAAAATATATATAATTTACTAATATTGAAAACTTATTAACATTAAATCAATTTGGAGTTCTATAAACCATGTTATGGTAAAAATTCAGAAGGTAACTGAATAAGGAAACTTGACTGTGAGTATTTGAAATATTCTACATAGATTTCAAACTCTCTATATGGTTTATACTAAATTGGCGATATTATAATTGTAAAAATCATGGAATATTAGTATTTTAAAGTCCCAAATAACTTATTTATCCTACAAACACTTCATGAATCATGTATTACATATTACAACCAATAAAAAATAAATATAAAAATATTTTAATAAAGTAAATATTAGGATATGATCATGATTAATAATAAATTAATAAATAAACAATTCAAAGTATTAATACTTTTAAAGAAAAACAAATAAATAAATCCTTGTAATTATCAAAACATAAAGTTGTTCAAGGAACTATTAAAAAATCATGAGAAATGTCATCCTCACTTGTTATCATAAATAATGTCCAAATACAGTGTCAGGAATAAAACATTTTATTCTTGTATATGTTTTATCATAAATATTTTTAAAAACTCTTTTGAACTCATATGAAAAATAATTTTAGATATTGAAATACCCATTCCTTTTAAAACCCATTTTAAAAAATAAAATTCCAATAAAATAAACGGACGTTTTTTCTTTTAAGAAAACATATAATATTTTAATGCAATAAAAACATAAAATAATGATTATGGGAGTGTGAAAATACATTTACACCATATATGTTAAAATAGAAAATTTATTTTTATCTTTTGTAAATAAAGTCAAATTATTCTATAAATATATTCATTTAAAAACCTTTATAAGAAAGTAAAAAAGTTTTCTTTATAATTAATTAATGTCTATATAAATATATCAATAATGGGATTTTAATAATATGTACATTTAATGAATATATTCATAAAAACATCTTTAAAAAAAATTAAAAATTGGGTTTTTAAGGTAAGGTGTCCCTTACCTTGAGTCAGAATGATTATGTAAATTATTTATATTCTTGAATAATAAAGTTATGTTAAATAATAAATTTATTTAAAACATTTTTCAAGTTTATTAATCATTTTATTGTATTTATTACTAGGATGTATACAACAACTTAATCAATTGTGTTCACATCAAATGTTTTGATGATATTCATCTCATATTTCCGAAATGAATTTGGTAAGTTAACTATGGTAAAAGATGTCAATATTTTATCATTAATATAATATAACTCATGCCATATTTGTCATTTTTATATATAAATTATATTTAATACCTAACATGAAATATGGTGATGAAAAATAAACTATGTTATAATCTGAGACATGGTAGGTCGTACGTATGCATGAGTAACATTTTTATTTTTCAACAGAAATGAGAAAAAGAAGATAAGTATCGATTTATATATCCATAGTTATGATTATATAATGAATATAACATTACATCTTTAAATACACTTATATATACCATCCATGTGATGTAGTGATGAAAAATGAATCGCATCACTTCTTGGAGTTGGTAATCCAAACATACGTGTGAATGACGTTATCACCATTTTATAGATGGAAAAAAAAGAAAACAAGTGACATATTATTTTTAATGAATGATAATTTTTTCGTTAATGTAATCTATATACATTATATAGTCATTATAACTAGTCTAGGTAGGTGTTAATAGGAAAAACTGCATCGGTTCGTGAGGCGATTGGTCATCGTATGCATGAACGATGGTTTCACTTCCCATTTTATGGAACAATTATATGGATTAAAGTTAATCAATTTATATAAAAAATATTAGTGTATTTCGTATACTTATTTTAATATTTTAACATGGTTAAGTAATATTTGAAGGAGGTAGAAGAAGAAATAAAACAAAAACATTCAGTTAAAACATATACCTCTTCTTTGGACAACCTTCTTTTCGTTACACCTTAATCCTGATAAGTTAGAAATTATATCCAAAATAAGACCTCTATAATTTGGGTATGTATGTACAGAATATATTTGGATATAGATTTTCTAAATTATAGTGATAATAAGTTGTGTGGAAGAGTGAATTTGAGGTTTCCATTTATGAGCGAGTGGAGGGACACTCTAGGAACTTCATAATGTATAGATTAAAATAATTCAATTTTCATAGACAAGTGGAATAAAATTGATATAATTATAATATAAGATGAGTATGAGTTTAAATATTATCATAGAATAAAATTTGGAAATTTTGGTTATTTTTTCACCCTAATATCAGGGTTCTAGCCCCCCCCCTCCCCACACCATGTTTACCCTATTAATGATTACTATAATATCGAGGATTTTTACTCTTTAAGGGTAAAAATGTAACAACAATGGGAAAATTGGCCTATAAATGAACCGTGGTTTATATTATAAATCATATCCCATTAAATTTTAGATAGATATTATTTTCATGCTTTGTCAATCATTTAAAATTATTGTTTGTTATAAAATATCATTATTGTCATTTTATGGAATAAATGAAATATTATAATTTAATATGTTTTTAACTCAATTAAAATGGTTATAAAATGAAATATATTATTGGATAAGGTTTATATGGTCATAATATAATCATAAAATCAAATTTTTATTGCTTTAAATATCTTTTTAAACGTTATCTGTAGAACCATAAGGTTTGATGAATTATTTTTTTTAATAAATTAAATTTATTTGATGGATTGTTTTGCGTGCTACCCCAATTTATGATTTTGGTATATGAAACACTAATTTTCTCTTGTGGTTTATGCAATACCCTTTGATAGCTTTTATTTACACGTAAGACTGAGTTTTATCGAACTACAATATACTTTCAATATTATTATTAAAATAATATTATAGTTATCACCAACTCATTATAATGGTGGGTAAAAAAAGGATTTAGTACATTTTAAAAATATTTTTTATTAATTTTTGTTTAAAATTAATTATTTTATAACCAATTAATTATAAATGAAAGTAAAAACTATGTAAAAATAAATAAATTCCTTTTCATAAAAACTATTTTCTATGTACAAATATGTTTTATCTCAATAAATTAATAAACCACTTTTAATGAATTAATTAAATAAAAATTATATATTATATATAAATAAACTCTTTAAAATCCATCTTAGGTGTTTTCTACAGACAGATAAGAATAATTCCAATTTTAGGCTTAAAAGGCGTGTTTTCTGAAAGACAGTTGTAACCCCTTTTAATGGTGTAATTAATTTAAAACTAAATTTTGAAACATTAAAAAAAATAAAAAAACTTAATTAATTATTTAAATATTAATTTAAAAATAAAATTAGGGGGAATTTTTTGTATTTTTTGAAATGTTTAATTTTTTGACGAATAGTAAAATATACTAAATTTTAATTGAAAACTAACTATTCGTCTAATTTATTTATATAGTTAAATTATATTTTAATCTGATTTTAAAGTATAATTATTTTAATTATACATCAATAAATACAAATTAGGTCATTGGATTCAATTTGACATTGAAATTGGATATATAAAAAACTTCAAACTTTTGAACATTGTTACTTTAAAAATTGGTTGTTTCGTCCCATTTGTGGGATCATTTTTAAATTGATTTCTAAAAATTATGTGATTTTTATTTTGAAAAATGTATTAAATATTTTTAATCAGAATAATTTTTAATTTATATTAACATGATTCTAATTATTTATCAAGATAATTAGTAAAAATAATAAAAAATTTTATTACTATGATTAAGAGAAAAGTGAGCCTATAATGGGACCAAACATTAGAAAAATGTCCTAAAAACATGTAAAAACCCCATTATCTAGCCATATATTGACCATAAAATCTATTTTATATAAAATTTTCATTTTTTGAGTAACTTTATGTAAGGGAGAATTGCCAATGGTGTTTACCTTTTTGGTATTTACAAGTTTGTCATTTTCCTCCCTTATAAAAGGCCACCACCTCCTCCTCTATTTAAACCTATCAATCCATTATCATCATCCAAAATAATCCCAAATAAACTCCCAACATCCATAATCTCAGCATAAAATCATAAATTTGGGCATAAAGCCTTCCAAGTAAGTCATTTGTTGAAAACCAATAGGATATACCCAAATAAGATGTAACATTCGTCAACATGCATTTTTGTTTTTCTTCCTTCTCCACCCCTTAAATTATTATTATATCAGGATTATATAATATCCTTAGTATCATAAATATAATAATACACTATTATGTTATGTTTATGAACTGAAAATTCACAAACATTCATCAAATGGTATATGCATTCAATGTTCTTGTGTACAACGGATTATCACTTCACGAACTGATATCGTTCGCTCTTCCATTTAAGGTTTATATGTTATATATATATGATATTTATGACTTCTTTATTATTATTTAATTATTATATAACACATACCTTATTGATTTCTATTTTGTGAGAATACTATAATGTCATTCGTGTGTACGGAAAACTACCTCCTCATGAAGGAATGTGATTCACTCACGCTTTACAATGTATTAAAGATGTATATAATATATTTATGCAATATATATGAAATAATAATGATACTGGAAATAGTATATATATATATCATTTACTTATCTTCCATTCAAAATATGATAAGAAAATAGAAACATCATTCATGTGTACGTACGACCTACCATCACCTTGAATAGTGCATTTGATTTCATATTTCTATCATTTATAGATTATTATAAATATATATAATGAAGATATATATATATATATATGATATTTATATCATTTTTTAAATTATATTAATGATGAAATCGTGATTAATAAAAGGGGACCCAAAAAAACAAGTCCAAACATATATGAAAAACAAATCTATTATTAACTAAAACGTATCATTAACATGGAAGTGTTAATAAATGGGTAATATAAAGTCATAATAAAACCATATATGCTATGATATATAATATTATATTTTGGTGGTATAATTATAATAAACATATATTTATTATATAGGAATTTTGAACGTGTATGAGGTTGGTTAAAACTTAAGGTAAGGGTATTTATTGTCTCACTTTTATTTTGGCGAGAATTTTTCAACAATTAGCCCTCATTTATTTTGTGTGGTGTATACAATAACCTATTAAATTTTATATCCTTGATTTACTTTATTTAACAATATTCAATGTTTGAATTTATCTTATTCTTTAAGGGGGTCACTATTTAAAGTTACTCAAGGAGTAATGGAATTATTTTTCAATTTTTTACTTTTGTGAGACACATGCTCTATTAACCACTGATTTCATCTATGGGGTGTATATACTTCAAAATAGTTCATTTTATAAATAATATAATAAAAAAAATATATTTCAATTTACATTTTATGATCTATCTTTCATGGGGTCTATGGTTCAAAAGTTACCAATTCAGTAAAGTAATTTTGTCTCAATTTTCCTTCTTTGAGACACATGTTATGTTATGCACCTATATTCCAATATGTGATTTTATATTTACTATTTTAGATTTTATATCTTAAATAGACTTATTTTCATGATATTTTAATCATCATGTATGGTTATTAATTTATGGGGATTAGTATTCAAAGATACCAAAGTGGTAAAAGCTTATTGCTACAATCTCATCATTCATCGGGATTGTTTATGATTATGAATCCATTGATGAAATATTGTGATCCATATCTCAAGTATAATATTGAATTTTATTATCCTATGTTTATTCATGAAATATTCAAGTAATTATACAATTTTTTCACTCTTTTGGGAGTAACATAATTAAGAAAATTTATTTAAGGGAATCTGACTTTATCTCCCTCTTGGGTCAAAAATCTTCGTTCTGTCAAAATAATGTTTTCTAAAAAAGTTTTAATTTTTTTAAATGATATTTTAAGCTCCTTATAAATGATAAGTATTTTGAAATTTTTTATTTTTTAAAATGTTTTTAAAAGTTTTTCCAAATATTCATTTTTAATTTTCCAAGGTTATTTTTAACAAAAAATGGATTCAAAATGTTTTATGTTTTAAAATATGAATTTTTCAAAGAGAAAAAGATTTTCCTTAAGAAACATTTTATATGATCTTTAAAAAACAGTTTACATATAATATGACATCATTTTATATTACCTATAACTTACTAGGGTTATAATCCAAGGATATTATTCATATTATTTCTTTTAATCGATTATGTTTAAGATAACATGTTATTTATGAAACATGTCACTCTTCCACAAGTTATACATGTTTAATTGCTTATGAAACCCACTTATTTTTTGTGGTTCATGATATTATTAAATTATTATGAAACTTATCTATTTTTCATAGGTTATGACATGATAAGAATTTTATGATACCAATTTCATTTCCTAGGTTACTATATAATGAATGTTTTATGATCTTGTGGTACACATAAATTTGGTTTTGATTATGTGATGGGTGGGATCGATACATTCCCCCAATCCATTGTGTAATGATAAATAGAATATGAGCTCAGAGGGTATATAGGTTTTAGCCCAATCCTGAAAAAAAGAGAGTATATGGTATGTATCCCACGACCGAAAAAAAAATTGCATACACGAGTTGTAGCCCAAACCCAAATACTAGAGGATACATGGGTTGTAGCCTATGTCCAAAAACAAGAGGGTAAATGGGTTGTATCTGAATTCCAAAAACAATAGGGTACTTGGATTGAATCCCAAGCATATAAACAAGATAGTACACAAGTTTTCACCCTATCCTAATAACAAGAGGGTACACGTGTTGCATCCCAAGCCTGAAAAAAGAGGGTACATGGGTTGTACCCTGAGACCAAAAATTTGAGAGTGCATGGGTTGTATACCAAGTCAAAAAATAATAGGGTAAATGGGTTATAACCCAAACCAAAAAACAAAGTTTCGATGGGTTGAAGGCCAATTACAAAAACAAGAGGGTACATGTGGTGTATCCCTGGGCCAAAAACAAGAGGGTACACATGTTCTATCCCAAGATCGAAGTAGGTATATGGGTGATTGGTCCAAGCCTAACATGTTATAAAGGTCATAGTAGGTAACCTTAAAATAATATTTTATATGATTATGTATATTACACAATTATATGTCTTATTCCTATGATATTTCCTCAAGGATTATTCTCTTAATACTGTGATGATTTATGTCTTATGAACTACTAAACGTTTTGCCATGACTCGTGATTATGGTATCTAATATACCAAGAATGGTTTTCCAATGATATTATCATGTTTTCATACCCTTATCTTCATGTTATTCTTATGTGTATCACTTATTTACCCTTATTAATCATCTAATCTGACCCCATTATAAGGCTTTATTTCCCCGAGTTATGAAGAATGTTTTTAATTATGAGTATTGTAATAGCCCAAGGTTTTAAAAATAAATTGAAATGAATGAAACAATGAGTCTCTACATAATGACACTTTGTTTTATGTAGAGAGTTATACACTATCAATTAAACATAATTTTCTTACTATTGTGTTTTGAATTTTGAAAAACTGACATACATAATTGCAATTAGTAAGTTATTTGGAGTCTGATAGGACCAATATAATTTTTTGTGAATTATAATATACCCTTATGAATATTAACATACCCTTAGGAATAGTAACATACCCTTATGAATAGTAAATTGGAAAAATTTATATTAACCTCACCCTTGAATGTATAACAAAAAAGAAATCTTATAAGTGATAATATGATCATTTTATAAGTGTATGTATTTTTTTATGTCATAAATATTTAATTTCAATTTTATGATTAATTAAACAATTTAAATAAAAATTTATTTTCGTAAAATGTAAAAATAAATTATTATTTTGTCTTTTTATGGTTATGAGATAATTTTATGAGACCTTGATTAATTTTTCATAGTATTATAAAATGAGTTATAGTTTTAAATTATTATTTTTTTAATAAATTAGGATTTTAATTCAAAATTAAATTTCTTATCTATAGAAAATTATTTTTCTAAAATGGATTACATTTTTTAATTCTACACTTTTAGAAATGATTGGGGTGATTTTTTTGATTTTTCTAAAATACATGAATTTTTGTTTAATAGAGAAATTCAAAAATTTAATAAACGTGAAAAATAAATGATTTTATGCATCATGTTTGAGTCATGGCTGATGGAAATGGAACATATCTTAATATAAAATGAACTTATTACTATATTTATTCATTTAATCATCAATAATTCTTGTATTCGGTAAAAATAATAAAATAATGGAAAAAATACTGAAAACCCCCTCATCTCCTCCACTATAAATACCACCCTCAACCCATCTCCCTCCCACACCTATCAAACTTGGTGAATTGTCTAAATTCTTCCCAATATTATTCCCAATCCCCTTACCCACATCCAAAACCTACTAGTTTCACAAAAATTCCAATAATAAATGTATTAAGGAGGATCACAAGGAGAAGAGATCAAGAGGTAAAAATCATCTTTCAATTTCTTGTGTTTTCCTTTAAATTCTTTTATTTTCTTATAATCTCTTCTAATACCCTTATAAAAGAGGAATTATAGCTCATATATAACATATATAATGTATTTTTATCATTTTTATGGAAAAATTCATTATCATACTTCTTCTCCCCTCTCATTTATTAAAAAAAACAAAAACATCGTCCGTGATGTGTCGATTTACCGACATCATGGATGATGTGTCTTAAATTTCCTATAATACCTTAAAATCTTGTCATAAAACCATTAATATAGTTAAATAATATTTTATTATACATATTATATGATACATTATGTTTTGGAACCAGTGTTTATGAATAATATTAATTAATAAAATAAATTGGTACATAATTATCAAAATTCACCTAAAATGAAGTAACGATTATCAATAATGATTTATCTAATTATTCATCCTCATAACATATAACCAAAATTATTTATTAAATAATTTAGTATTTTTTTAATTTTAATAAAATATCATTTCACATCTAGAGTTTCAATTTCATTCGATAGGTAAATCCTTTACAAACCGACCATGGAAATCCTATAAAGAACGAACCTGAACCAATGGAAAGAACAAAATATTATAAATTAATGAGTGGAATGATATTATAAAATTATCATATAAGGTGTTATAAAAATTATTATGCTTATATAAATTATTAATAACACTATTTTAACCATTATATAGGAGGTTTGAACACATTTGAATTATGTCAAATCCGAGGTAAGGGAATTCTTAATCAAATTTCCATTCTTTTGGTTAACCTTATACTTTATTAATTATGTGGTATTTGAGATTATTTTTATGTTTAATTTTTTGTTATATTATGTTTTATTATGTGTATTTATAGAAAATACACATATCATTTCCATTCTATTAATTCGCACTCTAATTATATTTTAAAAGTATCTTTAATGATATTCAAAAATATTGTTTTATATATATATGGAATGACTTATTTCTCAGGATTTAATGATAATATATTACTAGGATATGTTAATTGTACATATTTATGTTTTTTATCCAATTATAGCTCAAGATATGTTGTATTGAGGCCATTATAGCTCAAGATATGTTGTGTTGAGCCCATTATAGCTCAAGATATGTTGGGTTGAACCCATTATAGTTCAAGATATGACGAGTGAGCCCCATTATATATCTCTAATTCATTGGGTACTCTAGAGATAGAATTTGACCCAATGGTTATTCCATGTGTAAGGGTTATTGTAAGAGTCATAATGTAAATATTTCCCTAGGAAACTACGTGATGTTTCTATGCATATTAATGAGTATTATATGAAATGGGTTTTATTGGTTTTTATGTTATCATTTGACTAAAGATTTATTACTTTATATCACTTACTAAGATTTTTGTGCTCATCCCATTTAAAAATCATTTATAGGTTATAAGTATGTGTAAGAGAAATAAATAAGTCATGTTAATTTTTATGAACATTTTTTAAACAAATCATGTTTTTTAAATTTTTATTATTTTGGAAGAAATGGATATTGTTTTATTGGTATCCTTATGTATAATTCTAAGATGTTATCTATGTTTTAAATCTTAATTATCTAAAACAATAAATCTAAAAATATCCTCAATGTATAATAATGTGTATTATTGTCTAAAACATGGGATTATGTAATTTATTTCTAATTGGGTCTTTATAGTTGGTATCAGATGATGGGTTTGATAAATTTAGGGGTTAGGATGATTTTAATAGAATAACATAAATTATTTTTACATTATGTTCAATTTGAAATGATATATCATTTAAAGATTACCATATTCGATTCGTATAAAATATGTCTATTCAGAATGGTTTTATTCAAAAGAAATAGGGAAGTTGAAGTAGGAAGGCACCAAGCGGTTGATATCTGTCCGAATATGTGTCTTGGAATGGTGGGAATCAGAACCGAGCAGTTTGTGAGAGAAATTTCTCAGTTGACTCAGGTGATAAATGGTTGTAGTAAATATACGAGAGAGGAACCTGACCTGGAAAAAAGAAAATTTTATTTTTTGGAGCATTTTATGAGGCAACATCTTCCATCATTCAGTGGAACCATAGATCCAGTGATATCCGAAGGATAGATCAATACTATAGAAAAGATTTTATGTCATGGGATGTTCAGAACATCAAAAGGTCAGTCTAGTAATTTTTCATTTTGAATGTGAATACAATAAATGGTGGTCACTGGTTATGAATTCAAGAGAAAAAGATAATCATTATAGTCTTTAATGGGATGATTTTGAAAGTCTTTTTCTGGAAACTTATTTTCCTAAAACTAATCGATTCATAATAGAGAAACAATTCCTGGAACTGAAGAAGAAAGATGATGATTCTATGGAATCATATAAAGTAAATTTTACAAGACTGTATAGGTACGTATCGTATTTTACTTAGGGTTATGATAATAAAATTAATAGATTTTACTCATGTTTGAAACCATTTTTATGAAGATCTTTTGCTTCACGAGAGTTTAAAAGCTATGAGAAACTTGGTTGTTGTGATGAAAATGTTGAGATGGATTTTTCTAACACATATGTGACCTACGAAGACATGAATAAAAAGTGGTTAGGTTGGAATGAATTGGGGAAGAATTCATGAATGAAATATAGAGGTAAGAAAATCAATTTCCCTTCTTGAGAAAAGTGTGGTAAAAAGCATAATGGTGAATTTATTGTAAATTCAGGGAAATTCTATCAATATGGAACGTCTGGAAACATGTCTTGTGAGTGAAAGGAAAATGATCTGAAAATTAATGAGAAGTCGATGGTGAGATACTTTAACTAAAGGAATTAGTGCATTTTCCTACAGTGTGCCTGAAGTTAGTCACTCAGTCATGAAATCAGCAAGACTGGAAGAAGAAGGGTGGGGAAAATCCATTGCAACCTCTTCAGAAGATATTGATTCATCAAATGAGGTGGTATTAGGTACATTTATTATTTTTTAAAAATTGAAAATGTGTTGTTTGATTTAGGGTCTACACATTCCTTCATTTCTAATAAATTTTCTACAAAATTGGGAATTCCACTCCATGAAATGAAACCAGAACTCATGACAAAAACATCTGGAGGAAATATTTTGGAAAAAGGAATTATAAGAATCAACCTATCTTTGTTTGTGGAAATATTTTACCTTCAGACCTTGTTGTATTTCCTCTAGTGTGGTTTGCTGTTATTATGTGTATGGGATGGCTTTCTTTTTATCATGTTATGATTGATTACTGAGTAAAAGAATATTGTTTCTTGATGAATTTCAGTTTTTTTTAAATAATGAACCCATAACATTGATAATATATCAAGAAGCTAAGAAACTGATAAAATAGAAATGAAATTTATTTTTCTCATCTTATTCAAGATAAGGGTACTATCTATATTAATGATTTTCCAGTGGTAAATGAATACTTAGATGTTTTTCCTAATGATTTTCTTGGTGTTCTTCCTAATTGATAAGTTAAGTTTACTATTGAATTAGTTCTTGATGCTAAAAAAATTTATAAACCCCCTTATCAAATGGATCAAATGGAACTTCCAGAATAAAAAAAATTAGTTTTATAAATTATTAGATAAAGGCTTCATTCGACCCAACACTTCACCATGGGTGGTCTTGTCTTGTTTTTTAAAAATAAAGATGGTTCAATGAGACTTTTCATTGATTGTAGATCCTTGAATAAAATCATTATTGAAAAAGTATAATTTACATCATATTGATGATTTGATTGACCAAATCCGGGGATCATAGTATTTTAAGAAGTTTGACTTCTGGGCAGGGTACCATAAGTTGAAAGTTAAGGATACAGACATCCCGATGAATGCATTTCATACTAGATAAGCTAATTATGAATTTTTATTTATTCAATTTGGTTTAACTAATACACCCGATGTATTCATGGATATTATGAATAGAATATTTAATGAGTTCTTTGATATGTTTTTGGTTGTGTTTATTGGTGAAATTATGTTATATTGTAAAACTAATGAGGTGCATGAAATACATCTAAGGGTTGTTTTGAAAACCATAAAAAAATAAACTGTATGGAAAATTTGGAAAGTGTGAATTTTGGTTGCAAAAAAATTCTTTGCCTGGTCATATTGTTTCTAAATATTACATAACTATTGATCCTAATAAAACAAAATTTGTTGAATAATAGACAATACCAACAAATATAATTGATATTAATAGTTTTCTTGGTTTTGTAGGATATTACCCGAGGTTTGTTGAAAACTTTTCATGGTTATCTAGCCTATTTACTAAGTTAACTAAAAAAGTAGTTAAATTCATCTATAAAAATGAATGTGATGATTATTTTCAAGAATAGAAAAAAAAACATTGGTGAATGCTCCAGTTCAGACCCCACCTTCCAGAAGTGGTGAATTTTTCATCTACAATAATTATTCTTTTATGGTACTGAGCTGTGTTTAAATACAGAATGATCAGGTAATTTCTTAAGCCCCACTTCAGTTGAAACCTCATGAGTTAAATTACTCTACACGCGATTTGGAATTTGTTTCATTTGTCTTGCATTAAAAATTTGGAGGCATCATCTATATGGAGTAAAATTTGAAATATATACTAGCCATAAAATATTGATGTATATATTTACCCATAAGGAATTAAACATGTGATAGAGAAGATGGTTGGAACTAATCAAGGATTATGATTCCACGATTCATTACCATCCTAAAAAAGTAAAAAAAGTGGATAATGCTTTGAGTTGGAAAATTAATGGTAAATTAACCATTATTTGTTCAGAACATGACCATTTAGTGAATGATTTGACAAAATTTGGCTTAGAATTTATTAGTGTGGGAAATTACTATATTTTTTTCAGGTTTCAATGCATTCATCCCTATCAGACAGAATTAAGTTAGCGCAGAAAGAAGATGGAAAGTTATAGAAAAAGGTAGAATTAGTTGAAATGGGTAAGTTGGATAAATTTAACAATGATATGGATTGTGTTTTGAAGTTTGAGAAGATATTATTTATTCATTTTTATTCTTAATTGAAGAAAGAATTATTATCTTAATATCATAGTTCTCTTTTTTCAGTTCATCCTAGTAACACAAAGATGTACAAAGATCCTCGAGATTATTATTGATGGGATGGAATGAATTGTGATATTACTAATTTTACCATGAAATGTATGATATGTAAACAGGTTAAGGTATATCAGCAGTTACCAAAGGGGATGCTTCATACCTTATCAATTCCAGATTGGAAATGGAAAAATATATCTATGGAATTTTTTGTGGGACAACCAAAGACATCTTGAGGTAACAATGCAATATTGGTTATTGTTGACCATCTGGATAAATCTTCACATTTCCTTCCTATTAGAGATACTATGTAATTGGATAAGAATTATCGATTGTACCTAAAATAGATTTTTAGGCTACATGAAGTTCCTCTTTCCATTGTATCAGACTATGACACCTTGTTTGCTTCTAACTTTTGGAAAGGCCTTCAGAATCCATTGGGCACAGAATTAAACCTCATCACTACTTTTCATCCTCAATATGATGGATAGACCAAGATAAAAATTAAGACATTGGGGAATATACATCAATAATGTTCAATGGACTAACAGGGAATTTATTATCATCAAATTTCTTTAGTTGAGTTTTCTTATAATAACTATTTTCATTCCAATATATAGATGGAACATTTTGAGGAATTGTATCGAAAGTAGTGTCGAAATCCAATTTTCTGGTATGGAGTATGGGAAAGGAATATTATGGGACAGGAATTAGTAGTTTAAGTGTCAAAAACATTATACGATTCTGTGACACATGAGGACGCCTCAGAGTAGGTAGAAACGTTTTGTAGATAATAGGAGAAACAACATTTCTTTTGAGTTAGGTGATCCTATTTTCATTAAAATATCTCCTTGGAAAAGTGTTATGAATTTTAGTAAAAATGAAATATATGTCCACGGTTCATTAGACCTTATGAAATCCTAGATCAAGATCGATCATTCGCCTACCAAGTAGCTATGACTTTCATTTTATCTTAGGTGCACAATGTTTTTCAAGTTTTGATGTTAATAAATTATGTTCTAGATTCATCGGGTGTTTTGAGCCTATAAGTAGTTCCGCTAGAAGAGAACCTTTCTTATGAAGAGGGACTTATTCATATTCTTTATTATAGAGAGAAAGTATTGTTGAATAAGTTAATCTACCAAGTATTGGTTTTGTGGAGAAACCACACTGTTGAAGAAGTAACCTTGTAATTAGAAAATGATATGATGAAAAGGTACCCTCACATCTTTAATCTGTAAATAAAAATTATGAGGATGAAATTTCTAGAAGGTGGGGAGAATGTTACACCCAAAGGTTTTAAAAATAAATTTAAATGAATGAAACACAAGATATCTATATATTAACACTTTGTTTTAAGTAGATAGTTATAAACTAGCCATTAAACATAATTTTACAACTATTGTGTTTTGAATTTCGAAAAAATGACATACACGGTTGTGATCAACAAGTTATTTAGAGTCTAATAGGAACAACATAATTTTTGGTTAATAGTAACATACCCTTATGAATAATAACATACCCCTATTAATAGTGAATCAACTAAATGTATAGTAACCTCACCCTTGAATGTATAACGAAAAAGGTATCTTATAAGTGATAATATACAATATATTTTAATTGAAAAGGCAGGGGCCGGGAAACAATGTGGGTGATGGCCCAGGCCACGAGTGGTTACGTGGTCAGGCATGCAGTGGCCCGAAAATCCCCTACCTTCCCCAGGCCCACCCAAGGGGTGAAGCCCAGTTCCCCAACGGGGGTCGGCGCCGCGTAAACACTTGGGTAACCTGCGTGTAATCGTGCACCGTGTGTGGTGAACATACTTTTTAAAGCATACCCCCTGACAAGGTTCGAACCCCCGACCTCCCCTGAGGGAAGCGGAGCCTTCGACCACTCCACCACGCCCACGGGGGCATCTTATAAGTGATAATATGATCATTATAAGTGATAATATGATCATTATATTAGTGTTTGTATTTTCATAAGTCATAAATATTTAATTATTGTTTTATGATTAATTAAACAATTAAAATAATTTTTTTCATAAAATGTAATCATAAATAATTATTTAATTTTTTTATGTTTATGAGATAATTTTCGGAGAACTCGATTAAATTTTCAAGGTGTTATAAAATGAGTTATAGTTTTATATTATTATTTTTTGAATAAATTAGGATTTTAATTCAAAATTAAATTTCTAAACATTAGAAAATTATTTTTATAAAATATAGTGCATTTTTTAATTCTATGCAATGAAAAATGTTTGGGGTAAATTTTTGAGATTTTTCTGAAATACATGAATTTTTATTTTATAGTGAATGTTGATAATTAAGAAACATGAAAAATAAATGAAATACAACTCCATGCATGAGTCATGGATGATGTAAATAGAAATTATCTCAATATCACATGAAATTATTACTTTATTTATTCATGTAATCATCTCTATTTCTTATATTGTGAAAAAATAATAAAATAATTAATAAAATGTGGGGAAACCCCTCATCTCCTCCACTATAAATACCACCTTCACCCCCTCTCCCCCTCACACCTCTCATGCTTTGTGAATTATCTAAACTATTTCCAATATTCTTTACTAGAACCATCCCCACTTCCATGACTTTATGGTCTCACCAAAAGTCCAATACCAATGGCATAAAGGAGGATCTCAATGAGAAGAGATCAAGAGGTACAAATCCTTTATCTATTTCTTGTGTTTTCTTTTCAAATCTTCTCTTTTGTTATACTCTCTTCTCCTACCCTTATCCAAGGGGAGTGTAATATCATGTATCTTATATATGTTATATGTTTATCATGTTTATGGAACAATTAATCGTCATACTACTCCTCCCCTCCCACTTATTCTAAAAACAAAAACATCATCAGTGATGTGTTGATTTACCGATATCATGGATGATGTGTCTTTAATTTCCATTACATAATTTAAATCTAATCATATAACCATTAATATGGTTAAAAATATTTTATTATACATATTATATTATATGTGATGTTCTGTAAATAGTGTTGATACATGCTATTAATTAATAATACAAAAGTGGTTCATAGTGATCCAAATTCACCAAAATAAACAAACGATTATCACTAATGATTTGTCTAATGATTCATCCTCATACCACATAACCAAAAATTATTTAAGGAATCATTTAATATTCTAGAAACTTTATGATAAACTTTATTTTCACTTCGGGAATTTTTCATCCATTCGACAGGGAAATCCTTTACGAACCGACCATGAAAATCATGTAAATAACGCACCCAGACCAATGGAAAGAAACAAATATTATAAATTAATGAGTTGAATGATGTTACAAAATGATCATATAAGGTGTTATAAAAATGATTATTCTTCTTTAAAGTATTAATAACACTCTTTTAACCATTATACAGAAGTTTTAAACTCATTTTATGTTAGAAAAACACGAGGTAAGGGAATGCTTTAACCTAATTTTCCTTCATTGGGTTAACCTTCAACTTTATTCATTATGTAGAATTTTAGATTATTTGTGTGATGGGATTTTTTATATTATGGTGTATTATGTTTATTTATAGTTTATACACATATCCTTTACATTCTATTAATTATCCCTCCAATTATATTTATAAGGGATTTTCCTTTTAAAATCTTTTTAAAATTCTCTTTAATGAAATTCAAAAAGGTTGTTTTTATATATATATGGAATGAGTGATTTATCTTGCATTAATGATGATTAATTACTATAATGTGTTCCTTGGACAAATTTATGTTGGGTTTATCCCATTATAGCTCAATATATGTTGGGTTGATCCCATTATAGCTCAAGATATCTTGGGTTGAGCCCATTATACCTCAAGATATGACAGGTGAGCTCCATTATAGCTCTCCAATACATTGGGTACTCTAGATATGGAAGTTTACTGGATGGTTATTCCATTTTTTAGGGTGATTGTAAGAGTGATATAGTTAATATATCTTGAGGAAAAAAATTTATGTTTCTATTCATGCTAATGAGTTTTATATGAAATGGGTTTTATTGGTTTTTATGTTATCATTTGACTAATGATTTCTTTCTTTATATCCCTTCCTAAGATTTTTGTGATCATCCCAAGTTTTTTAAATGTTTTTCATAGGTTATAATGATGTGTAGCATAAATATGGAATTCAAGTTAATTGTTAAGATTATTTTTCAAATAAATAATGTTTTATTTAAAACGTTTTATATTTTGGAAGAAATGGATACTGTTTTAGGTGTATCCACATGTATTATTATGGGATGTTATGTATTTTTTACGTCCTAATTCTGTAAAATAATAAAATTTAAAAGATCATCAATGTGTAATAATTTATGTTCTTTTCTAAAAATCAGCATTATGTAATGTATTAAGGTTGATTCCTTATAAGTACTAAAGGGGAATAACTTTTTTGGGAACACTGAAGATCTTTCCCCAAACTAGAATATTGCATTCTATGTTTCTAGATTCACTAAAATATTGTGGTCCTCTATCATGTATTTTTGTAATTTAATGAATATTCATTTAAAAAGATGTAAAATCCATGTATGTTAATCTCGGTTGACTATAGTTGGTATCAAAGGATAGGTTTAGTCAACCTTTAGTAAATAGGATGAGAAAACTTTAGTCAGGTCTCTTGGGATATTTTTAAGGATGTGTCTAGGGATGTCTCTAAAGATAAGTTTAAGGATGATTTAAAGTATAGAAAAATTTCATGAAATTTTTGTAAAGGATAGAGTTATTGGTTTCATAAAAATAAACTCATCTAAAAATACTTTAATTTTAATTATCTCTAGAAAAAATGTACATTGGGGCAACAATACTGAAAACGCCATATTGAGAAAGACTTGATCCGAAACTGGTGCCTAACAACGGCCCTTTCTGCCCACCTGGTTTGAAACTCTCAGGGGATATTCATAGGGAATTCAAAAACTCTGTACAAACCATCAGGAAAGAATTTAATATATGGTGATCATGGATTATCTAGGATAATCCTAAGGTTTCATATATTTAAAATAAGGTTTCATGATTCAGAAATTCTATAAATAATTTTTATGAATTATGTGGTTTTCTACTATGATAAGTGTTTCTCACACTTTACTTTTGGGTTTTAATCATTAGGGGGAACTATAAAGGAACTATGCTGGCATTAAATATGATGTACAAATTGTTCATGAGCAGTCAAATGGGATAATCACTAGAGTGAAGGACATTTTTATCATGTCTAATTAGTTTCATATAAAAAAATTCAACTATCAAAATCACCAAAGAAGGGAAGGAAATCATTCATTGATAATTTGGATAATAGATACCACAAAGAAAAAATATTCAGTTTCCTTTATGTTAATAATGTGGGAAGAAAATCTCTATTTAATGTCTTAGATGAATGGGAATATGTTTTAACTATGGAAAATAAGGACACAAAACAAGTAATTTCAAAGGGAAAATGAAAATATCAGTTAATGAACTGGATGATAATAATGGCCTCCCTAAGGTATCATCGATTATTGAATTCTTTAAATATGGAAATTATGGGAATTATTCAAATCAAATTTACAAGGGAGAAATATCATGAAGGAAATATAAAAGGATGTAAGAATAATAGTCTTGATGTGGATAAAGAATATACCCCGAGCAATGTATGAAAGGTATGTTTTGTTCTCATAATATTTTTTGTAAGCAAGATTAAATTGACTACACATGATTTGTATTTATTATTTTAGGAAAGGGGTATTAAGGAATAGTATGATGAATCATAATTAATGGTTTGATAAATAAGTGGGATAATTGATGTATATAAGTATTATATTGAAGAATTGTGTTATGTGAATCATGAAGTTTATGTTTTCCTTAAGGATTTGCATAATTTATTAAATGGTACTGATGACCAAGAAAAGTAATTTAATGGAAATGTGATATTTTGATTTAGAAAAGGTAACCCTTAATATGTTCTTAATATTGTGAAAAATGTGTTTAGAATTGATAAAAAGATATTATTGAAATATATAAAGTAAATCGGAATGTATTGATGAACTTAAAACTGATAAATGATTTTTTGAAAAAGTGTTCTATGTTGTCCTTGATGAAGATTACAACATTTTTGGATTTAAGGAATATATCCAATAATCTTTTTTCTATGTAAGGAATAAAGAAAAGTGTATTTTTTCAATATGGTTTTATGGTAATTCAAGTTATTACCATTTTTAAAGAGAATACATGATGAATATATTCACATGTTTGGTATGTGGAAACAAAGAACTACATTATGATATACGAGGGATCTGTGTTAAAAAAATTTTTTAGAAATTTAGTGACCTTTTTTATAATGTTTTGGATTTTCAAATATCATAAGGGATATAATTTTAACCATTTATGGAATGTTTTATGTTATAATTTGAATTTGGATTTGTATATTAATGTATTATCTCACTTTAAGATGATTTATTCGGATTGTATAACATATGCTTACAATTTTGTTGTGGTTATAACTAAATATAGACGAAATGATATGTCATCCTTAATAGATCTTATGATCCATTAGTGCTTCCAACATAAAAACTTCACATTCATTTTTAGACTAATATATGAAGTATAAAATTGGTAAAGGAATAACAAAATGTTGATATTTTTTATAAAAAATGTAATGAAATTGAGTAAGTATATATCTTTGTGAAAATTTATCAAAATTTGAAAAATTATATTGAACTAAAATCTTGTCTAGTTATCATCATTTTGAAGATATAAATGACCTTTTAATTACTAATTAGGTTATGGTTTTATGGTTGTTAAATTTATATTGATGACCTCCTTTCTTATGATTAGTGATCTTTATCACTCTCTAAAATTATTTTCTCTTTTCTTCCATGTCAACTTCTTCAATTTCCAACTATATTATCCTACGAAGAAACCTAGTTATGAGTTACATTGTGTAACTTTTATGTTTCCTACCTTAACTTTTTAAATAAGGTATTAGTATTATTTTTATGATATGGGTTTCTATGAATGGAACTTTTATATATTAAACCTTTGATTACCCAGATGAATTTTGAGGATGAAATTTATATAAAGGGGGTAGAATGTAACACCCTGAGTTTTCATGAATTATTATTTTTTAATAAATTTAATTTAATTGATGGATTTTGTTTCACGCTACACAAAGTTACGATTTTGGTACATGAAACACTAATTTTAGCTTATGGTTGATGATATATTGAGTCCCTTTGATAGCTTATGTTAAACATAAGACCGGGTTTTACTGAACTACAATATACTAATAATAATATAATTAAAGTATTATTATAGTTGTCAACTAGTGATTGGAATTTTTTGTTTGAAAAATTATTAACAAAATTATAAAAATATGATTATATCATGTTTATAAAATTATTTCATTGATTATTAATTAATTATAAGTGAAAGTGAAAACTATTTGAAAATAAAGAAATTCCTTTTTGAAAAAAAAACAATTTTTATATGCACAACTAGAGTTATCTAAAAAAATTAAAAAATAAACTTTTGATGAATGATTTTAATGAATATTATATATTATTTTTTCAATCAAATATTTAAAAATAATCTTATGTGTTTTTGATATATGATATAAAAATAAATCCAATTTTAGGCATAAAAAAGATGTATTTTTCTAAAAGGAAAATTTATAACCATTTAATGGCGCAGTTATTTTAAAAAATAAAATTTTAAAATTATATAAATATAACATGAAATAATAAAATTCATTTTTGAAATTTTAATTTCAAAATTAAACTGGGGTGAATTTGTTTTATTTTTAAGAGAATATTATTTTTTGATGAATATCTAAAATAGTGAATTTTAATAGAAAATTAATTTTTCTGTCAAATTTATTTTTATAGATAAATTATATTTTAATTTTTTAATTATGATTTTCTCAATAATACATATATAAATCTAATTTAGTTTATTTAAATCAATTTCACATAGAATTTGGATATAAAAACATTTGAAATGTTTCAACATTTTCACTTTAAACCCTCGTTGTTTAATCCCTTATATGGGATTAATTTTGAATTAATTTCTATCACTTATGTGACTGGGATTTGGAAAATGGATTAAATATTTTTAATAATTTTAATTTCTATTTTCTAAAAAGTTCAAATAAAATTTTGACCTAAATTATTAGTGAAAACAGTAAAAATTAATTATAGTGATTTAGAGAAAAACAAGTTTACCAAGGGACAAAACTTTTACTTAAGGGGGGAAAGACCTAAAAAATGTAATGACACATTTTATGGAAATATTTTGACCGTATACTATATTTTATCAAATAATAATAATTATTGGAGGCACATGATGTAATGGATATGTCCTGATAGTGTTTATATTTTTAGTATTTATAATTTTTCTACTCAGTTCCCTTATAAAAGGACACTGCCTCTCACCCTCTATTCAAACCGCTAAATCACTCTGGATTGTAAAATATCATTCAAAATAAACTCAAAAATTCTCTCTTATTAACCAAGAATCCTTAATTTGTGAATAAATCCATCCATGTAAGTTCTTTGGTGAAAATTAAAAGTAGTTACCCGAAGAAGTGGTAATGTTCATCAACGTGCATTTTTGTTTTTATTATTTCTCCAAAACATTAAATTTTTAATATATAAATATTATATAATAACATAAATAACTTAAATATAATTATATTTTGTTATGTTAATTCTCTTACTAACAACATCACACACTTCCATCAAATGGGATACGCAATCAGCATTCGTCAGTATGATGAACAACCGCCACGTAAACTGATGTCATTCATTTTTCTATTACCACCATTAAATGTTGGAAGTAATGATGTACTTTTATATGTGATATATATGATATTTATAATATATTTATTCCTATTTAATTATTATATAACATATAACTTCATTCTTTCCATTTTTTGACAATATGATAATGTCGTTCATGTGTACGGCAGACTACTGCCTCACGAAGCGATGTGAATTGTTCACGCTTTACATGGATTGTATTAAGGTTGGGGGTAATATCGGCATATGATATATATGAAATAATAATTATAATATAAATAATATGTATATATATATATAAATCATTTAATATTATTTAATTAAAATTGTGATAAGAAAATGGGAACAACATTCAGGCGTACATACGGCCAACTATTTCCATGAACGGTATATTTCATTTATTATTTATCTATTTTATATATTATTATAAATACACATATACTGAATATATATTATTTTTATGTCATGGTTTACATTATTAAAATTACTAAATAATTATGATATAAGGATTACCAAAAATAACAAGGCAAAACATATATAAAAACAAAGCGGTTATAACCTGAAACATAACTTTAATGTGGAATTGTTAATAAATGGGTAATAAAAAATCATAATAAAATTATATATTTTATTATATATAAGAATACGGTTTTTTGGTAGATTTATAATAAACTTATATTTATAATACATGAGGTTTGAACATGTGTGAAGAATGTTAAGACTTGTGGTAAGGGGATTTCAAGTCTCGCGTTTATTTCTTTGAGAATTATGCTATATTCACCACTCGTTTACTTTATATGGTATATATACTACCTTATAACATTTTTTTACTGTAAATTAACTTTATATAATTACAATAAAAGTTTCATTTGATGTTATTATTTAATGGGGCTTATGATTCCAAATTTACTCAAGTATTAAGGGATTTTCATCTCAATTTTTACTTTTTGTGAGACGCATGTTGTATTCGACACCTATTTCATCTATGTGGTTTATATACCTACCATGAATTTATTTTAAAATTATTCTAAAAAAATCTATTATTAATTACATATTCATTTGAGGATATCTCTTTGAAGTGGTTTATAGTTTAAATTTTACCAAATCGGCAATGGAATTTTTTCTCAATTACCATTCTTTGAGACACATATTATGTTATGTGGTTATATTCCATTATATGGATTTTTATTTAATAATTAACTTGTTCTGTCATGAATATACTTATTTTAATTATTTTTAAACATCATGTTAACTTATTATTTTCTGGGTATTAGGATTCAAGATTTCCAAAGTAATAAGAGTTTTTTACTATAATCTCATCACTTATCAGGATGGATGAAAAAATAATTTTTCAAAGAGGAAATGATATTTTTCTCAAGAAATGTTTTATATGATCTTTAAGAATTATTTTCCATATAATATGACATTTTTTATGTTACCTATTCCCTACTATGGTTATGATACAACGATATCATTCATATCTTTTCTCTAAATGGTGCATGTTTAAGATGAATAATTGTTTATGAAACATGTTTTTCTTCCATGGGCTATACCATATTAAAATTATTATGAAACCAAATTATTTTCCTAGGTCCTGCTATGAGGAAATTATTATGAAACCTTTCTATTTTCCATAGGTTATGTTATGATAAATTGTTTAAGATACCCATTTCATTTCATGGGAAATGATATGATGAATATTTTTTGATCTTGTGGCACACATTAATATGGTTTTCATTATGTGATTGGTGAGATATATATCTTCCTTCAATTAATTTTATAATGATAAATTTTATATGATCTCATAGGGTACAAGGGTTGTATCCAAATCCTAAAAACAATAGTGAATATGTAACATCCCGAGATTTTGTTAATTAATTTTATTTTCGAATTAAATTAACCTTTTTGATATTTTTTACTTTACAGAAAACTGAATATATATTTTTGTTAATATATGATATCTAAACGTTTGGATTACATTATATGCAACACCAAGTTAATATTTTACTACAAGAAACATGGACTTGTCTTGTGTTACAAACAAAACTAAGTTTCTACAAAACAACACATTATTATTATAATTATATAAATGAGATAGTTATAACCAAGACATTATACATAGTAATATGAATAGTAATAATTAGTTTTAAAATATTTTAACATAAATAAAACATATTTATAAATAAATGTTCAATTTTTTATAAAGTCCCGGTATGTTTATAAATATTATATTCTTAAAAGAACAAGTTTTTTTATCTTTCTATGAATAACAAAAAAAAATAATTTAGACACTGTTATAATGTTAATTTGATAAAATAAACATCATTTTTAAAATTTTAATGTAAAAATTAACAGAGGATAATATTTTTTTATTTTTCTAAGAAGTTTTTTTGATGAATAGTAAAAAATACTACATTGTAGTTAAAAACTACCTTTTCATTTAAATAATTATTATAAATTAAATTTATTTTAGTTAATAATATATCAATTATAAATATATTAATCAAATTTAAGTAATTGGGATCATTTTTTTATTAAATTATATATAAAAAATAATTGAACTTTTGAATTTTCTTTTTACCCGCCTTATTTCCACGTTTGTGGAATTATCATTAAACTTAATTTTGCAGCATCTCTGAAATAAATATCAAATAATAGACAAACATCGCCATAATATATATGAATTTTAGAGTCTAATAGGATCAAAATAATATTTTGGATATTATATGTAGTATCTTTATTAAATTTTTATTTATCACAATTAAGGGTAAATTGGATAATTAAAGGTAAAAATAATATTATAATATTATAAAATTACCCTAACACTCTTCCTAATTTCATTTAATAATTGGTATTCGACTAAAATAAACCTTAGTCTTAAATTATAGACTTTTAATCCACTTGGGAAAGAATATGTCATTTATTATATTTTATTTAAAGATAAGTTAAAAATGTCATACTCATATTTTTAAAAACCATAACATTTTTAATATAGGGTAATAGAAAATATATAATCTACTATAAATATTCATTTGAAATATTAAATTATTATATACATCATGATAATTTATTTATAATTTTTATTGATAAAATAATTAACTTAAATGGTTACATAATGTTGATGTAATAATTATTTAATTAATAAAAGGATAACATAAACGATATTAAAAATATTAAAATAAATATAATGACCGTTAATTAAGGTGATCCACGAATTTTATAGGTGATTATGATCTTTCATAAGATTATTAAATGGTTTTTTTGAAATTATCTTGATGTTTTGATTTTATTTAAAGACAAAGTTTTGAATAGTGTCAAAATTGACACTAATGGTATTTTATAAATTATAATATTTTATTAAATTAAATAAAAAACATAAAAATATATAAAAAACATTATTAAAAGGTATAAAATGTCATTAAGTGTCCATTTATGAACCATTTACCTCATATAAGTAATAATATATTACCACGTAATATTTAAAATTTTGTTACTACTATTAAAATTACTAAAAATTAATTATGGGTAAATCAAAATGGAAAGGTTTGAAATAAAACCAAAACCTGTCAGAAAAATAATTTTATGAAATTTATTTGACCCTTATCATCCTAATATCTAATTTGAGTTGTTTAATGGACACTAGTCCATGAAAATAACTTATATAATATTTAAAGTCAAGGATAGATACAAAATATCACTCTCTAATATTTAATATCTTTTATGTGTCAGTATCAGGAAGAATTCAAGATATGAAAGAATGGAAATGTTTATTTTGATCATAATAAAATTAATTTACTCATATAATTTTATTTTTAATATTTAGAGATTATATAATTACCTTAAATTCTTCTTCAATGTTAAAATAATATTAATTTAATAAAAAAAAATAATTTATTTTATAAATATTAATTTCTAAATATTTTGGGTGAACTAATGTTTCTAACGAATTTTATATATATAAAATTTATATTAGAGATGTTTGAAACCATTATATTCTAATTCAATATTTTTATTTATGTATTTAAAGTAAAATTAAATGAATAGTATCAAATTTGACAATATATATATTTTATTGAATTAATATATTATTAAATTATTTAAAAATCAAAAAAAATTAAAATAATACCAAAGGGAATAATATATGGTCTTAAATGTCTTCCCCCAATCATTTATATCTCATTTTAATTTTTTTCCTCTTGAATAGCTTTATTATATTTTAATATTTTGACAATTTAAAAAAGTGCCCCTCACCTCAATTATAAAATGGAACATACTCCTTCACTTACTCAAACCACTTTGAGAATTTTATCTTGACCAAAACCTTAAAAGTTCGCCTCCCAACATACTTATCCAAGTTCTTTATTTTCTGGTCTTCAACAAATACTAACTTTAGATCCCTTGATAAGAGATATATAGGAATCTCATCGAAGAAGTACTCTCCTTTACCATCTCTCTCAGGATCATTTCTTCTTCTAAATCCTATTCTTGTGTTGTTTCAGTTATAAAGTAATAACTAAAGTAGAACATATGTTATGGGATGTCATTATAATTATTTAATAACCATATTTCACTTTTTATTCATCCTGTGAAAAACAAAAGTACCACATGTGGGTGCGTATGTCTCACTGCCTCTACGTCGTGGTGCAATATGTTTATCATCACCACTTGAATTGGATGAGTATAATGATGGAAATAATAATTATATATGATGATTATAACATTATATTTTTTTATGGAAAAAAATATATACCATCCACTTCTATAAAGTTTCACAATTAATGGAAATATATCGTCGCTCATGCGTGCGTATAGCCTACTATCTCCAAGATGTCATGAGATTCATATTCCATGTAAACCATTTCAATAATAATTATGAAAAATTTATATATTTAATAAATATTAAATATATTTAAAAATAATTATAATGTAATAAAAAATATATACATATATTTCATTTACCTTCTTCCATTCAATATGATAAGAAAACGAAAACAATGTTCATGTGTATGTACGTCTCACCGTCTCCATGAACGGTGTATTCTATTTCATATATAAGTTGTTTATATTTCTTTATATACTAAATTTATATGATATATAAATCTTTTTCTATATTCTGGAAGTACTTAAATCATGAGAAAAGTAATAATATCAGGAATAAAAAGTCAAAACTTTTCCGATAAACAAAGTGGTTATTACCAGAAATGTTGCTTAAACTTGGAATCGTTAATAAAGAGGTAATATAAAGTTATAAATGATTCATATATAATATCATAGATATTATTATGATTTATTATAAGCTAATAGTATATTTAAAACATCTATAAAGTATTTTTAGACTCATACAGATGGAATCAAACCTCAGGTAAGGGATTTTTGTCTCAGCTTTACTTTTGTGAGACACATGCCTCATACACTACTTGTTTTTTCTATGTGGTGTATATAATTCCCATGAATTTATTTTATGATTATTAAACATAATATGAGGTAATTTTCCAATCCATATAATTTCCTTTATTTCATGGGGTATATGATTCTACTGATTATATAGTTGTAAGGGTTAATTCCACTGTCTCATTATTATAGGGATTGTTTATACCTGAGTATCTACTGTGAAATATTTATCTTACATGTGAATGTTTCTTAAAAAATTATTCCAAAAAAATTATTCTTCTTCTAAAAAATTTTAAAATCATTTTTACTTATTTATTATAATTTATTTAATTGTTTTAAAGGGAACTTTTTTTTGTTTTCTTAATGAGTTCCTTTTTTACTTTTCTGACAAAATTCCGAAAATAATGTTTTATTTAACTTATACAAAATGACCGTATTTTTATTATTTCATGATTAATTATTATCTTGAATATTACCTTAAAATTGTACAAGTTTTTTTTCAAAGAAATTTTTTTCTTTTCAAATTTTATGGCAATTCAATTAAACTTTTGTTTTCAAAGTAGAAAGAATATTTTCCTAAAGAATTTTTTTCAAGAGTTATCTCAAAATTATTTTCCATATAAGATAAAGTTTTTTGTTATTACTTATGTATTACTATGTCTAAGTTTAAAATTTTTCATTCTTGTTGTTTCTATTAATGTTTTATGTTTGTTATGGAATGATATTTGTCAAACCCATTTCTTTTCTTTAGGATATATTGTAATTGAATGATTCTTATGAAACCCATTTCATACCATGGGTTTTGATATGATACATGATTTATGTTATTATTGAAAATATATATATTATTGCATTGGGATATTCGTGGGACCTAAATATCTCTCCAATTCATTGGGTTAAGATTTATATCTCTTGATATAGACATAAAGGACCTTGTCTGCTAAGATGGTCTTGGGAGTGAACCTTAACTACTAATATGGTTCTGAGAGTGAAATATGACTACCAAGATGGTTATGGGAGTGAACCAAGACTACCAAGATAGTATGGGGAGTGAATCCATACTACTAATATGGAATTTTTAGTGATTTATTTACTACTATGGAAATAATTTTATATGATTATATGTATTCCAAAAATTCCATGCCTTATTACTATGTTATGCTTTCATGGATTATGTTATCTATTTCCTTATGATTCATGTTTTATGAACATCACATATTTATACCGTGATTTCTATTTATGTTCTTTGATATAAAATGTGTGATATTATATTTTCATGATCGTGTTCTCATGCACTTATGCTCATGGTTGTGTTTAAATTTCTTCTTTTTTACCCTTTTTGAGCATCTCAGCTCATTATTTCCTATGTTTCCTTTCCCAAAGATAAAAATAATGGTATTAAGTTTGATATGTAAAAAATGGTTTTAATTATGATTAAATAGGTTGTATAAGAATTAAATGTGTTTTGATCCAGTTGTTTATGTTCATAAGCTTCCAAATGCACTAAACTAATATGGTCTTTGGGTGTTTTTTGTGTAAAATATTATGTATTCCCCCAAAACTAATGTAATTTATATGTATGTTAAGATTGGGTTGTTATAGTTGGTATCAAAGTAAAGGTTTAGTCAACCTTTGGAAAATATAATTCAATAAATTTATTGAGATCCCTAGGGATTTTTATAAGGATATTTCTAGGGATGTCTCTAAGGATAAGTATAAGTATGAGGAAAAGTATATGAAAATGTCCTAGAATTTTGGTAAAGGATAGGGTGAGTGGTTTAATATAATTACATAAATATTTGGATACTAAAAGTGTATGTGGATATGGAATATATGTAACTTAGGTTAATAACTCCAACAAGGTGCATCGTTCTTGATTCGATCATAACATGGTACATGGCAATGAGCCTTGCTGCACACCTAGTTTGACACTCTTGGGGGATATGGTTTGGAAATTCATTAAATTTTTATTTACCTTAATAAATTAATTTAATAGAATATTACTATGAATAAACTTGTATAAACAAAAGGTTTCATGGATAAAAAAAATTAGGTGTCCAAATTTAGACATCATATAAGTAATTTTTCATGATTTTATAGTTTTATCCTATGAAATGTGTTTATCACCCTGTGATTTCTATTTTTAGTCAATAAAAAGAACTAGAAGGAACATGGTTAACATTTAATTTTTTAGATGTTGAAATTATGAGAATTATTAAAATAAATTTCCCAAATCAATATATCATAAATTGAATTTGGATGGTGGTATAAGTATCGGTTATACTTATAAAGATAATGATGTTTAAAATGACATGTAAAAGGTATGAGATGTTCTTTCACTATTGTTTAAATTAATCATTGAAAGTATGATTTTATTAAATTTGAGGAAACTTAGTACATGATTCATATTTCATATTCTAGGATGGAGGTATTAAGGAATGATTTGATGAATCCTGCGTAATGTTTTAAAAATAAAGTTGGATGAATGAAGTATTTATGTTTTGGAATTCAAATATTATGTTATATAAATCATGAAATATATAAGTATTTTTAGTATAAGTTTTCATTAAGTATTAAAAGGGATATGTTTAGTGGGGATGAATAATTAGAAAAGTGATATTTTGATTTATGTATGGTAACCCTTAATGTGATCAAGATTTTTAAAAAACTATGTTTAGCTTGGATGAAGAGATGATTAATTAAGAAAAAGTAATGTGTATTATATCAATGACAATGGAACCAATTAAGGATTCATTGAAAATGTTTTCTATGTCATCATAGATAAAGTTTAAAACTTCATGTATTTAAAGAATATGCCTAGTAATCTATGGAATAAGGTAGTATATATGTTTTTAAAAATGATTTATGGTAATCCAGGTTAATACCATGGTTCAAGAAAATATGTGATAAAGTTATTCACATGTTTGGTATGTGAAAAACATGAGATACTTTATGTTATACGTGGGATCAATTATAAACTGCTTTTAAGGAATTTAGTGACATGTTTCCAAAGTTCTGGACTTTCACCATTTTGAAGGATTGTAATGTTTTCCATTTATGGAATGGTTAAATTAAACATTGGATGTTGTTAGTGAGATTAAAATTCTTATCTCACCATAGGTGTATTTATGAATATTTGATAACTTTTGAAATCCTTTTTGTTTTGATGACCTATCATTCTATTTTTGGATCCTATGATCTGTTAGTACTTATGGAATGACCATATCACATTTATTTCATAGAATAAGAGATGAAGTGTAAATTGATCAAGGCATAAAAAAAGGATGATATTATGCTGAAATCAATTAAGTATATTTCCTTATTAAAATTCATAAAATTTAGAAAAGGATATTGAAATAAAATTTTGTCATATTATCATCATTTCTGATGATATCAATGACCTTTTTCAACCCTCTTTATATTATGTCTTTGATTGTAACATTATACTAAACATGTTCTCTATAATTATCCATCAGAACATGATGTTCAGATTTCTCTTTCATATCTAGGTTTTCAGTTCCCATCAATTTTCTCCTTTGTGGAAATGTAGGTATGAGTTACTTTGGGTAATCGTTATGTTTATAAAATTCCTTTTTAAAAGGGAGTTTTGTATTCATTTTTATGATGTGGTTTTCTAAGAAAAATTGATTCAAATATTAAACCTTCGATAACCTGGATTAATTTTGAGGTCGTAATTCATTTAAAGGGGGTAGAATGTAAAACCTCTAGATTTTCTAAATTTATTTTTTTCAAATTAGTTTAATATTTTTGATATTTTTTACAGTATACAACACTAAATATAGATGTTTTTTATTATATAAAAACACTATGTTTGGATTACATTATATGTATCACCAAGTTAAGCTTTCACTACTTTCAACACCGACTTGCCTTGCGTTACACGTAACACTAGGTTTCTGCGAAACAACATTTAATGTTATAAGTATTTAAATGATATAGTTATAACCTAGCCACTGAACATAGTAACATGAATATTGATGTCTAATTTCTACATGTTTTCACATAAATAAAATATATTTATAATGAAATGTATAATTCTTTGTAGACTTTATATGTTTAGAAATACTATTTTCATAAATGAGTTATTTTTTTGTCCTTCTATAAAAAATAAAAAAACCAATTTTAGACACACTTAGAAATAAAATTTGAAAAAATAACCATATTTTTAAATTTTAAATTTCAAAATTAACTTTGGGTAAATTTTTAAATTTTTCTGAGAAGTTTCATTTTTTGATGAATAATAAAAAAATACTATATTGTAGTTAAAAACTTCCACTTTCATTTAAATACTTTTTATTCTTTAAATTAATTTTTAAGCCAAAATATATCAATTATACATATATTCATAAAATTTATTTCATTGTAATAATTTTATATTGAAATTATATATAAAAACTTATAGAAATTTGAAACGTTCTTTTTACCCGCTTTCTAGTCTTGTCTACATGATTAGTGTTAAACTTAATTTTTCCACTATTTCAAATTGAATTTAGAAAAATAGACATAAATGGTTGTAATTAGTGTGATATTTAGAGTTTGATATGATCAAATTATTATTTTATATATTATTTATAGTTACTTTTGTAAATTGTTATTTACCATAGTTAAGGGTAAATTGGATAATAAAGGTAAAAATAATATTATAATATTATAAAATCACCCTAAAACTTTTTCTAATTTCATTGTATAAGTGATTTTACACTAAAATATATCTTAATATGAAATTATAACCTTTTTAATACACTATAGTAAGAATAAAAAATTTATTCTATTTTTTTAAAGAGAAGTTAAAAGAGTCATACACATATTTTTAATAACTATAACATTTTTAATATAGTGTTATATTGAAGATAAATTCAAATATAAATATTAAATTTAAATATAAAATTATTATCTACATCATGATAACTTATTTATAATTTTTAGGGAAAAAATAATTAACTTAAATGCTGACACAATGATAATGGAGTAGTTTTTTAATTAATAAAAGCATAAAATAAATGATATTAAAAATACTAAAATAAAGATATTTTAATAAATTAAGGTTCTCCACAACTGTTATTAGTTACTATGATATTTTAGGAGTGTATTTAATTCTTTGTTTAGAAATTATCTTGCTATATGGATCTTATTTAAGGATAAAGTTGTGAATAATGTTGAAATTGACACTAATAATATTTTATAAATTAATAATTTATTAAATTAATTAAAAAGCATAAAAAATATTAAAAAATACAATTCTATTATTATAAGGTCTAAAATATCATTAATTTTCCATTCATGTACAATTAACCCCATATAAGTTATAATTTTTAACCTCTTAATATTTATAATATTATTACCACAATTAAAATTACTATACAATAACTAAGGGTAAATCAAAATGATATGGTTTAAAATAAAAACCAATCTTGTAAAAAAAATATTAGATGAAAATTATTTGACCCTTATAACTCTAATATCTAATAGAGGTTTTTTAATAGAGATTATTCCATGAAAATAACTTATTTATTATTTAAAGTTATGGATAGATACGAAAATATCACTCTCTTGTATTTAATATCTTCTCTGTGTCCACATAGAGACAAAATCAATATATGAATGAATAAAAATATCTTCTTTGATCATATTGAAATTAAATTCATTATAGAATCTTATTTTTAATTTTTATAAATTATATTATTACCCTAATTTATTATTAAATTTGAAAACAATATTTATTTTATTAACATAAAATTAAAATAATTGATTTCAATAATATCAATTTCTATATATTTTGGATAAATTAATTTTTATGAATAATTTTATAGATATATAATATATATTAGATATGGGGAAACTATTATATTTGAATTCCCACTTTTCCTTGATGTATTTAATGTCAAATTAAATTAATAGTATCAAATTTGAAAATAATGATATTTTATTGAATTAATATATTATAAAAGTATTCAAAAATAAAAAAAATGTAAAATAATTCCAAAGTGGATAATATATGGTCCAAATTTTCTTATCCCATTCATTAATATCTAATTTTTATTTTTTTCTCTAGAATAGCCTTATTATATTTTTATATTTTGAGGATTTTCCAAAGTGTCCCTCACCTCAATTATATAAGGGGACCTCCTCTCTCACTTCCTCATACAACATTAAGCCTTTTACCTAAACTAAAACCTGAAAATTTATCCTCTAAATATCCTTAGCGATGTTATGGCGGTCATTTTCTTCCAAAATTACCATGTTTAGATCCCTTGAGAAGATATCTAAAGGAAGCTCTCTAAAAAGAGGTAATTTTCTTTTACTAACACTCTCAATATCATTTCTTCTTATACTTTATCTTCCTATGTATTTTCCATTATAAAGTAATAAATCCAATATCACTTATATGTTGATATGTTATTATGATTATATAAAAATCATATTTCTCTATTTATTCATCCTACTAAAAACGAAAGTACCACCCTTATGTATGTATGACTTACTGTCTCCACGTTGTGGTGTAATATGTTTTTAATCACCACATTACTTGGATGAGGATAATGCTGAAAATAATAATTATATATGATTATTATAATATGATATTGATTATTAAATAAAATATATACCGTTCAAATCATTACTTTTTCACAATTAAGGGAATGATATCGTCGCTCATGCGTACATACAACCTACTATCTCCATAACATGATGAGATTCATCTTCCACATTAACCATATAAAGAATGATTATAAAAATTTATATAATGAATAAATATGAAATATATGACGTAAAATTTATAATTTTATAGTTTACATATATATACATATATTTTATTTACCTTCTTTCATTCAGTATGATCAAAAATAGAAACATCATTCATGCGTATATGCGGTTTTCCATCACCATGAATGATGTATTCAATTTCATATATATATATATATATATATATATATATATATATATGTTTTATATATATTTATATACTAAATATATGTGGTATATAAATCATGTTTTACATTAGGTATGTAATTAAACCATGATCTAATTAATATGATAGAGAATAATAATTCAAACAATGTATGATAATCAAAGTGGTTATTACCCGAAATGTGGCTTTAACATGGAATTGTTAATAAATGGGTAATATAAAGTCACAAATGAATCATATATGATATAAAAAAATATTATTAAGATTTTTTATAAGTTAAAAATATATTTAAAACCACTATACATAAGTTTTGGACACATATAGAGGGAATCATACCAAAGGTAATGGATTTTTGTCTCACATTTACTTTTGTGAGACACATGCCTCATAGACTACCTATTTATTATATGTGGTGTATATACTTCCCATGATTTTTTAATGAGTATTAATAATATTATTATTTTATTTTCAAATCCATATAATTTTCTTTCTTTTATGGTGCATACAATTCTACTCATTATAAAATTGTAATGGTTAATACCACAATCTCATTATTATGGTGATGGTTTATATGTTAGTATCTACAGAGAAATATATATCCACCATGTCCATGTTTCATAAAAATTTATTAAAAAATATTGTTACTATTCTTCAAAAATTATTTAGATTCATTTTTAAAATTTATTCCTTTTTATTAAACTATTTCAAATAAATCTTCTGTCATTTTTCAAACGAGTTACTTTTTGAATTTTCCGGAAAAAGTAAGAGAAGAATGTTTTTTTATCTTATACAGCATGACTGTATTTTTATGATTTCATGATTCCCTATTACTTTGAATCTTTAATTACAAGATTACAATGTTATTTTCATAAAAAATATTTTAAAAAAAATTGAGTGGCATTTCAAGTAAAGAAAATATTTTCAAAGCAGAAAGGATATTTTCCTTAAGAATTGTTTTTAGGAGTTCTCTGATAATTATTTCCCATATAATATAAAATTGTTTGTTTTTACTTATGTTTTAAGGGGGATAATATTCATTTTTTTCTTATTCATTATATGAATGGTTAATGTTTATTATGGAATGTTATTTATGAAACCCATTTATTTTTTGTGGGTTATGTTATGATTAAATGATGTTTATGAAACCCGTTTAATTACATGGGTTTTGATATGATATATGATTTATTTTCCAGTGCCACATATATGTATGATTCCATTTTTATATGGTTGGGACCTATATCTCCATCCATTTAATTAGATAAATATTTATATCTCATAAGATAGACAAAAAGGACCATGTCTGCTAAGATGGTATTGGGACTGAACCTTGGCTACGAAGATGGTTATGGGAGTAAACTGTGACTACTAATATGGTTATGGGAGTGATCTGTGACTACCATTATGGCATGAGTATTGAACACATACTACTGATATATCCTTGGTAGCGATGACTTAACTACTATGGAAATAATTTTATATGTTTATATGTCTGCCACAAATTCCATATCTTATTCCATCATTATGATTTCATGGATTATGTTCTATATTTCCTTATGATTCATCTTTTATGAACATCCAATATTTATTCGATGATTAATATTTATGATTTTTGATATGAAAGGTATGATATTATATTTTAATGATCATGTCTTATACCCTTATGCTCATGGTTATGTTTACATGTCTCACTTATTTACCCTTGCTCAGTATCTGAGTTCACTCTTTCTTATGTTTATTTTCTCTAGGATTTGAATAAAGTTATTAATTATGATACGTAAAAAAGGATTCTTATTATGAATAAAAAGGTGGTAGAAGAAGTATATATGTTATGTACAAGTTTTTTATGTCTCCAAGTTTCTAAATGCACTAAACTAATCTCTATGAACGACAATCATGGGTTGTTATAGTTGGTATCAAAGAAAATCTTCAGCCAAACATTTGAAACTAGGATAAGAAAATTTTAGTGGGATCCCTTGGGAAGTTTATAAGGATATTTCTTGGGATATCTCTAAGGATAATTATAAAAATATGGAAAATTAAAGCAATATATCATGGAATTTTTGTAAAGGATAGAGTGAGTGGTTTATTGGAAATACATCCATGTCTAGATACTACAAATTCATGTGTCTCTAGAGCATATTCACCTACGGGTAATAACTTTAACAAGGTGCATCGGTCTTGACTCGATCGTAACCGATTACACGACAACAAACCTAATTACACACTTGGTTTGAAACTCTATGGGGATATGATTTAGAAATTCACAAACTCTTTATGAACCATCATGATGGATTTTAATAGAAGATAAATATGAATAACCTAGGATAAAACAACGGTTTCATTGAATAAAAATTAGGTGCCATTATTTAGACATCCGATAAGAAATATTTAATGATTATGTGGTTTTCTCAAATGATATGTGTTTCTCACCCTGTGTTTTCTCGTTTTATTCAATAGAAATAACTAGAACGAATAAGGAGAACATTAAATATTTCAGGTGTGGGAAGTATGGGAATTATGAAAATATATTTCCCAATTTTAAATCTCGTAAATTGAATCAGAAATTTGGTATGAGTATTCATTATAATTTTGAGGATAAGGAGTCAATAAATGACATGTGAAATGCATGTGATGTTATTCTTGTATTTTTTATGTTAAACACAAGAATCAGGATTAAATTGAAGTTTAGGAACCTTAATATATGATTAATATTTCATATTATATGAAGGAGGTATTATGGAATAAGTTGATGAAGCCTAACTAATAGGTGAAGAATAATTTTGTATGAATGAAGTATTTATGTTTTGTAATTAAAATATTATGTTATATGAAACGTGAAATATATAAGTATTTTAAGTATATGTTATCATTAGGGATTGAAAGAGTTGTGTTAAATGGTGATGAAGACTTATAAAATTTATATTTTGATTAAGGGAAGGTAACCCTTAATTTGATAAAGATTTTTAGAAAATTGTGTTTATCTTGGACAAACAGAATAATAATTTAGATAAAGTAATTTGGATAGTATCAATGAACATGGAACTAATTAAGGATATGTTGAAAAAGTAGTCTATGAAATCATATATGATGTTTAAAAATTCTTGGATTTAAGGAATATATTTAGTAATCTTTGGAATAAGGATGTATACATATTTTTGAAAATAATTTAGGGTAATTCATGTTATTACCATGTTTCAAGAGAATACATGATAAAGTTATTCACATGTTTGGTTTGTGACAAAAATAGATACTTTATGATATACACGGGATCAATGCTAAGCTGTTTTTGAGAAATTTTGTGAACTTATTTTTTTTTGTTTTTAACTTTTATCATTTATAAGATTTGTAAGGTTATCTATTTATGAAAAGGATAAGATAAAAATCATATTATGTTTATGATATTAAAATTAGTATCTCACTATAGGTGGATTTATTCATATTTAATAACTTGTGCTAGCTCTTTTTTTGTGATGATATATCATTATATTTTTTGATATTATGTTCTTTTAGTACTTAACGAATGAAAATCTCACCTTCATTTCATATAATAATATATGAAGTGTAAATTGATCAAGGCCTAATAAAGGATTAAATTGTTCTGAAGTAAAGTAGGTATACCTCTTTATTAAAATTATTAGACTTTTGGAAAGGATCTTGAAATTAAAATTCGTCTTATTATCATAATTTTTTATGATCTCAATGACCTTTTTCAAGCCTATTTTGGTTATGGGTTTGATTTTTAACTTTCTCATAACCATGTTCTCTATCACTCTCCATCATAACATGATGGTCATATTTCTCTTTCAAGTCCATATTTTTACTTTCCACATATGTTCTCATATGTGGAAACCTAGTTATGAATTACTTTGTGTAACCATTTTGATTCTAACATTGCTTTTTAAAAGGGGGTTTTATTATTATTTTTAAGATGTGGTTTTCTATGAATGATACATTTAAGTATTAAACTTTTGATAACATAACCGAATTTCAAGGTGGAAATTCATTTTTAAGGAGGGTAGAATGAAACACCTCTAGATTTTTTGAATTTTTAATTGAATAAATTTATTATTTCTGATATTTTCCCCTTTACATAACACTTAATATAGTTTTTTTATTAAATAAAAATACTATTATTTATTAAGTTAAATGAAAAATAATGTTATGATTACAATACATAAAACACTAACTTGGCTTGTGTTACATGTAACACTGAGTTTCTGTGAAATAACATTATACTATTTAAATTATTTAAATGAGATAGTTATAATCTATCAATTAGTCCTAGTAATTGTAATGGTAATAACTAATTTTTAAATGTTTTCACATAAATAAAACATATTTATAATGTAATGTATTATTTTTTTAAAAGCCTTTATTTGTTTAGAAATACTATTTTCTTAATGGAATTGGTTATTATGTCCTTTTATGAAAAATAATAAAATTAATTTTAGACACTAATAAGAATTTAATTTGATAAAATAAAAATAATTTTTGAATTTATAATTTAAAATTCACTTAGGATAGATTTTTAGTATTTTTTTGAGAAGTTTTATTTTTTATGAATAATAAACAATACAACATTTTAGTAAAAAACTACCATTTCATTTAAATAATTATTATACATTAAATTAATTTTTAAGTCACAATATTTCAATTATAAATATATTAATCCCATTTATATCATTCGGATCAATTATATTTTGAAATTAGATATTGAAACTTATTGAACTTTTGAACGTTCATTTTAGCCGCCTTCTGGCCACATATACGAGATTAGAGTTAAACTTAATTTTTCCACTTATGTGAATTGAATTCAGAAAAATGGACATACTTGGTTCTAATTAGTATTATATAATATTATAATTAGATCTAATTACTGTTTTGAATATTATGAATAGTAATTTTACTCAATAAATTACTATAGTTAAGGGTAAATATGATAACTAAAGGTAAAAATAAAATTATAAAATTATAAAATTACCTCAAAACATATCATAATTTATAACAAATTAATATTTATAACATTATTATTATCTACATTTTTATAATTCATTTATAATTTTAATTGATAAAATAATTAACTTAAATGGTGAAATAATGATGATTTAGTAATTGTTTAATTAATAAAAGGATAAAATAATTTATATTAAAAATATTAAAATTAATATAATCTGAATTAATTAAGATTATCCACGAATTTTCTTAGTTGATATGATATTTTAGGATTTTCTTAAATTGTTTGGTTATAAATTATCTTACTGTTTGGATTTTATTTTAAGAAAAATTTGTGAATAGTTTCAAAATTGACATAAATAATAATTTATAAGAAATATATTTTATGAAATTAATTAAAAATCATAAAAATATTTAAAAAATAAAAATATAATATTATAACCTCAAAAAATATCATTAATATTTCATATATGGACAATTTACCCCATATAAGTAATAATTTATAACAAATTAATATTTAAAATATTGTTATTAAAATTAAAATTACAATAGATTAATTACAGGTAAATCAAGATGATAAGGTTTATAGTTTAACAAAAATATTTTCTAAAATTATAGGATGAAGATTATTTGACCCTTATCACCCTAATATATAATTTGAGATATTTAATGGACATTAGTGCATGAAAATAACTTATATATTATTTAAAGTCAATGATACACACAAAATATCACTCTCTTGTATTTAATATCTTTTATGTGTCCACGTAGAGAAAAATCAATATATTAATGAATCTATATGTTTATTTTGATCATACTAAAATTAATTTCATTATATAATTTTATTTTTAATTTTTAGAAGTTATATAATTACTTTAAATTCTTCATAAGTGTTAAAAAAATATTTATTTAATTAAAAGAAAATTAAAATAATTTATTTTAATAAAATTAATTTCTACATATTTTGGATGAATTAAAGCGTATAAAAATTTTTATAGGTCTATAATATATATTATACATGTTTTAAACCATTATATTAGAATTTCAAATTTCAATTCATGTATTTAATGACAAATTAAATGGATAGTATCAAATTTGAAAATAATTATATTTTATTGAATTAATATATTATTAAATTATTTAAATTTCAAAAAAATGTAAAATAAACTAAAATGTGATAATATATGGTCTCAAATTTATTTTAAAACTCATTTATATATCATTTGGAATTTTTTGTCTCTATAATATCTTTATTATATTTTAATATTTTGAGGATATTTAAGTGTCTCGCACCTCAATTATAAAAGGGTACCTCCTCCCTCACTTCCTCAAACCAATTTGATCCTTTTAGATCGACCAAAAACTGACCATTTCTCCTCCAAAAATCTTTTTCCAAGATCTAGAGGTCATTAGTTTTTCAAAAATTCCAACTTTAGATTGCTTTAGAAGAGATCTAATGGAAGATCGCCAAAGAAGAGGTAATCTCTTTTATCAACTCTCTGAAGATAATTTCATATTCTACATCCTATTCCTATAGTGTTTTTATTATAAATTAATAACTAATATATAACCTATATTATGAGATTATATTATGATTATGTAACAACTATACTCAACCGTTTATTCATGCTATAAAAATTTAATGTACCACACCTGCATACGTTTGGCTTATCGTCTCAATGGCGTGCTGTAATACATTTTTCATCACCACTTTACTTGGATAAGTATAATGTTGCAAATAATAATTATATATTATTATTATGAAATTATATAGATTCTGGAACAAAATATATACCATCCACTTTCTTAATTTTTCACAATTAATTGAATGATATTGTCGTTCGTGCATACATATGGCATATCATCTCCACGATGCAATGAGATTCATCTTCCACGTTAACCATTTCAAGAATGATTATAAAAAATGAATATAATAAATAAATATTAAATATATGAAATAATAATTCTAATGGGAATGTATATATATATATATATATCATTTACCTTCTTCCATTCAGTATGATAAAAAACAGAAACATCATTCATGTGTACGTACGGCTAATCATCTCCATGAACATTGCATTCAATTTCATATATCTACATTATATATATTTATTTATTTATTTATATTTATATTTATATTTATATAAAAAATATATATGATATATAAATAATTTTTTATGTTATGGAAGTTATTAAATCATGATCTAAGTAATATGATAGATAATAATAAGTCAAAACACGTAAGATAAACAAAGCAGTTATTACCCAAAACATTGCTCTAACTTTGAATTGTTAATAAAAAGGTAATATAAAGTCATAAATTAATCATATATGATATCATAAATATTAATATTATTTTTTATATGTTAATAATATGTTTAGAACCACTATAATGGTGTTTTTTAAATGTACAGAGAGAATCAGACCTAGGGTAACAGATTTTTGTCTCACATTTACTTTTATGTGACACATTCCACGTACACTACTTTTATCTTATATGTGGTTTACATAATTCCCATGAATTTATTTTATAATTATTAACCCTAATGTTTTTTGTATTTTTATATCCATATAAATTTATTTCTTTTTTGGGGCATATGATTCTGCAGATTATAAGGTTGTAAGGGTTAATTCAACAATCTCATTATTACCAGGATTGTTTATTCATAAGTGTCTCCTGGAAAATATTTATCTCCCATTTCCATGTTTCATAAAAATGTGTTAAATTTTTTAATATTATTAATAAATTCTTTAAATTATTTTTTACACATGTATTATTCATTATTGAATGATTTGAAAGGAATATTCTTTTATTTTCCTGATGAGGTAATTTTTTACTTTTCCAGAAAAAGTATGAGAAGAATGTTTTTTTAACTTATATGAAATAAATAAATTTTTTATTATTTCATGATTACTTATTGAATTTAATCTTCCCTTACAATTATACAAGGTTATTTTTAAATAAAAAAATTTCTTTTAATTTTTCATGGTATTCCAAGAAAAAACAATTTTCAAAGATGAAAGGGTATTTTCCTCAAGAATTGTTTTCAAGAGTTCACTCACAATTATTTTTCATATAAGATATCATTTTTTTATGTTACTTGTGTTTTAATTGGGATAAAATTATATTTTTTCATTCTTATTCATTCAATGAATGGTTTATGATTATGATGTAATTATATTTGTGAAACTCATTTCTTTTCTATGGGATATGTTATGATTTCATGATGTTTATGAAACAAATTTCTTTCCATGGTTTCTGATATGATACATTGTTTATGTTCTGTTGGAACATATATTTATGGTTCTATTATAATATGGTTGAGACATATATCTCCCTCTAATGCATTGGGTAAATATTTATATCTCCAAAGATAAACAAAAAAGTCCTTATCTGGTAAGATGGTCTTGGTAGTGAACCTTGATAACTAATATAGTTATAGGAGTGAACCATGACTACCAAGATGGTTATGGTATAGAACTATGACTATCAAGATGGTATGGGGAGTGTACTCATACTACTAAAATGTCATTTTATGTGATACCTTTACTATTATGTAAATAATTTTATATACTTATGTGTGCCACAAATTCCATGTCTTATTCCTATGTTGTGATTTCATGGATTATGTTCTCTATTTCCTTATGATTCATGTTTTATGAATAGCAAATATTTATGCCATGATTTTTTTTTATGATCTTTTATATTCTTGTTGTGATATTATATTTTCAATATCATGTTCGCATACCCTTATGTGCATGGTTATGTTTACATGTCTCCCATGTTCATCCTTATGGATCATCTGATCTCACCCTTTATTATGTTTCATTTCTCCAAGATATGAAAAAAGGTATTGATTATGATATGTAAAAAAGGGTTATAGTTATGAAGAAATAGTTTAGAGAAGAAGTAGATGTGTTATGAACAATTTTTTTATGTTTCTAAGTTTCCAAAGGTACTAAACTAATAAGATCATTGGGTGTGTGTTTGTGTAAAGTATTAAATATTATATAAAAGTGATGTAATGTATATGTAAATAAATCTTGGGTTTCTATAGTATATAGGTTTTATCACAATATTAAAAATAATAGGGTACATGGGTTGCATCCCAAATCTAAAAAAAGAGGGTACATCGGTTGTAGCCCAAGCCTGAAAACAAGAGCGTACATGGGGTTTATCCCAATCCAAAAAATAATAGGGTAAATGGGTTGTATCCCAATCCCAAAAACAAGAGGTTAAGTGGGTTATATCCCAATACCAAAAACAAGAGTTTAGATAGGTTTTACCCTAATCCCGAAAATATGAGGCTGCAGGAGTGGTTTCTCATGCCTGAAAACGAGAGGATGTTTGAGTTATAGCCATCGAAAACTATAGGGTATACAGGTTATAACCCAATCCCGAAAACAAGAGGGTCCATGGGTGGTATACCATGTCCAACAAATATGGTTTAGGGGTTGTAACCTAATCTATAAAACAATAGGTTACAAAGGTTGTAGCCCAAGCCCGAAGAAGGTACATGGATGATTATCACAAGCCTAACATGTTATGATGGTATTTGAAGGTATTATTAACAAATGATTAATCTATTGATTATGTTATGATTAATGTATTATGAACTTCAAATCATTATTCCATGACTCATGATTATGATGTCTGATATGAAGGGTATGGTTTTCAAATGTTATTCTCATGTTCTCATATCCTTATGTTCACATAATGATTATGTGTCTATATTATTTACCATTACTGATAATTTGAGATCACCCCATTCTTATATTTCCTTTAACCAGTTTAGGAAGAATGATTTTAAGTTGGAGTAATAAAGAGGAATGTCTTTGTGGGAAACATTTAAAATCTTTCACCAGACTAGAAGATTATGTGCCAAGATTCTAAAGGAACTAAACTATTACGGACCTTGGAAATGTATTTGTGTAATTTAATGAATATTCATACAAAAATTGTAATATCAATGTATGTTAAGTTGGGTCCACAATATTATCCTTTGGATTAAAACTTCTGTTAATCATTTTTAATATTCACCATGACCCCAACATTTTCTATATAATAGGGTTCTAATTTTACATATAATGTAAAAATTGAATCAATAATTGTAGATGTATGGTATTTTAGACCATTTATCACCTTAATTGTGTATAAATACCACAAACCTAGTATAATGGAGTTGGTTCCTCAATTTATTACATTGGTATGAGTACAATTAATCACATCTTGAAGGACTAAATATTTTAGTAGCATTAGAAAACCAGATACATATATAATTTTTACAATACAAATTTTATAGGAAAATCAATATATAAATTCCATTGGAAACAACCATAACTCCAATATTAACCCTAAAATTCATTCATAATATTCATCTTCACATTATGGGTGGGAAATAAAACATAAAAAAAGTGGTGATCTTTGGTTTTCATTAAGGGTAAATAGTACAATGATAGCATAACTAATAAGGCATGGTGAATAAATAAAAGTACACATTCCATTAAAACACAATATTGTGCATAATTTGGTAGGAATACAAACTGATTAAATAATTCCATAATAAAACGTAACATGGGATATTCTACTTGTCTAATATTCACATGGACTAACAATCATTTGTTTTATAACGATGGAATGCATAATATGGGACATCATAACCATATTGTCAAGACCTCATGCTTAGACTATACAAAAATAGGTAAAACACTAACTAGTTTGTCTTATTATACCTACTGATTCATCGAGGGGCTATAGTCATCCCCATATATAACTTACTAAGTCCAATGTTTTCCTCATATAAAATGGTGAAACATAAACAACATATACATAGGAAATGTAAATAACTTTCCCCAATTTATAAACATAATCACTTACCATTCTGAGTAGTATGGAGAGTGGTATAAAGATAGAACATCCATAGTCAAAATGATCATAAACACTAAAAAAACATATGACATATGGTATCATAAGAGATAAACCTCAATTAAGTACATGATTCAACAAAGGGATTCAACAAATATGGAGATACCATGGAAAATTTCTCAAGTAAATTAATCTTTAAACATTCTAAAGTGTCACATACCACTTTGAAACATTCAAATCGTAATACCATAAAATAAATGAGAATAAGGAGAGTCTTGATGTGATATATCAAATGGTGATACATACACCACACACATATGTAATATCTGGTGAACAAGTAATATATCTCACTGAAGTAAAATTGAGGTGAGAAAAATCATTTTTATATTGGAAGAAAGAGTTCTTTTGGAAAATCATTTTTATTTGTCATAAAATCATATTATAAAAATGTATATCCAAAAAAAGAAAAGGGAAGGGCATTTAAATTATATTTTAGGAATAAATTATATCCTAATGAAGTGAAATCATGTAAAAATATTTTTTAATAAACATTAGAAATAAAACATTTTAGTGTGGTTTAAAGAAAATATTAAAGAGTTTTTAAAGTGAAATGAAATATTGGTTTTCATTAAACCATAAATGAACCAATATATTGTTTTATGATAAATTTTTTTATTTTAGAAAAATAATTGTGGCTTAAAATATATTATATACTACACTTGAAAATGTGTAAGAATTCATGGAGTTCTCTTTAATTAGGCTTGTTTATCAGGAAGAATGTAGAAGGGATCCATTTTAAGACAAGTATATCCCCATAAAATAAGGATGATCTAATATAAATATATGAACATATACATATAATTTAGAATAAATATAAAAAATAATAAATAATTACATTTGAGTAAATGTAGTGAAAGAGTAACTCGAAGGAAAAAAGGGGTTTGGGTAGAATCCCTTACCAGATTGTAATCAGTATAATCATATGCCCCAAAATTAATAATCATAAAATGACACATTTAATAAAATGAAAATAAATATATTATTTATATGATACAGTAATGGTAATTATGCATGAAACATACATAATAAATAGCAGGGAATAAATAATGTCTCACAAAATGGAAGTGATATGAGAAAACCCTTACCTTATATCTGAATATGTTCTGCACTTGGAGTTAATGTCCCAAATAATCAAATTAAATACATTAATTTAATATTTCATAACCTAATATACATATATTTGATTTATTAAAACATTATTAGGTATATTTATGGGATTTTTGATGAGTTATGAGATACAAATTTTTAGCTTCAGATCATTTTTTCATTGGTTTTCACAATCAGTTTACTTGCATATGAGTATGGAAGTTCTTTTGGAATGGATATAATTCTCAAAAATTAATTTTATATGATACTAATGAAAATAAAAAATATTAAATGGTTATATAATTCTTTTTTATATGGTATGATGATTTTTTTAGATAAAAAATTATTGAAAATCCTTTAGATTATTTTTACGGCTTTTTATCATCACAAAATAGTCTTGTCATGTGAATTAGTATTGTTTGGGTATATTGGTTCTAGAACATTAAATAGGTTATATTAAACATATTATAGTATCCCTAACCATAACAAATGTTATCATTACCATTCTCTAAAAATAAATTGAAGAAAACAAGTTTGTCATCCATGAAGGTTGTAAATTGGCACCTCTCAGGGGATTATTTCATTTTTAAAATAAGAGAGAGATATAGATTTAAAAGACTGATGATGGGTATTCCATTAACAAGATATGATTAAATATATATATATATATGATACTAGATTTATCATGATCATTTGGAAATAATAGGTGAGTAGAGTACAATAAAATGAATTGAAATGAAATTAAAAGAAAAAAAGGAATAGGATGTACCTCTTGAATTATCCTCCTTCAGAACCTCCTTAAAGAAAGGGGTTTTGATATTTTGGTAATAAAAAGTTCTCTTAGATGTTAGGAGAGACTATGGAAGAAGATTTGATCATAAAATTTACAATATTTAAGGCTTATATGAGTGAGGATAAGAGAGGGTGAGGGGTGGTTTTTAAAGTGGAGGAGAGGGGTGATTTCTCATTATTTTATTCATTATTTTATTATTTTGCTCAGAACAACCAATAGTGTTGATTACTACGAGTAAATAAATTAGTAAGTGTTTTTTAGTTTTAAACAAGGTTACTTACATCATCCATGACTCAAGTAATAGTGTTTTTATCATATAATGTATTTATACTGTAAATTAATATCTTTTACTATTCACTAAAAATTCAAGTATTTCAAAAAATCCCAAAAATTCACCCTAACCATTTTATGATGTATAGAGTCAAAAAATGAACTCTATTTTATGAAATTAATTTTTTAAATATGATAAATATAATTTTTAATTAAAATAATCATTTACTCTAAAAAAATAGTTATTAAGGTTAAAACTGGTTTTATGACACCCTAAAAAATTAAAAAATGACATTTTTCATTATCCTAAAATCATAGGTGAATAAAATATATATTTATGAATAAATTTTATGAAAATTAACTTACTTTTAAAACAATTAATTAGTTATAAAATTGTAATTAAATATTTATTACTCACAAAAAATACAAACATTTAATTATTAATTTTTAAACTATTCACTGACTTGTACTATGATATAATTAAATCATAAATTAATTTATATGGTGCATAAATTTTATTTATAATCTCATGAATTAGGTTACGATTCATTTGGCTGATTTACTATTCATAAGGGTCATATTACAATTCATAAGGGTACATTACTATTCCAAAGGGTCAAATTACTATTCACTAGAAAATTAAGTTGATCCTATCAGACTCTAAATATCTTATTTATTGAAACCATGTATTTCTTATTTTAAATTCAAATCATAGAAGTGGAAAATTATGATTAATGAATAGGTTATAACTATCTTTTTTAAATAATTATAACAAAAAAGTGTTGTTTCGCAAAGACATAGTGGTGAGTGCATTAAATTATATATTAAATTTGTTAATAAATCCTTAGGGTGTTATATTATAACCTCCTTCAATAAATTGTGTCCTCAAAATTGGAAATTTCACTTTGAAAAGGAAAAAAACTGATACTAGAAAATTACATTTTGGAAAACCCACATCAGAAAAGAATTTACTAGGATAACATTTTTTTGTTTTGAGATCCTTTCCCTATAGTTGAGAAATTATTTCACTCTATAATAATGAACAGAAATATGATTACATAATATGCTTCTATAAACCCAATATTATCATTTGGTTGTGTCTTTAACTATTCCTATTTCATTTCATGCAACAAGTTGTATCATAGGGTTAAATAATCTCTAAAACCTTATCCAAAGATCAAATTCCACCATTTCATAAATGGTTAAAATTTCCAAATTATATAGATCCAATACTTTAGAAATATGGTCACTAAATTTCTATAATGAACATATTAAACAACATGAAGTGGCTCTTAATCATCACATACAAACATGTGAGTACATTCTCTTTTTATTTTCTTAAAACATGGTAATAACTTGGATTCCCATAAAACCTTATTGAATACATTCATGCTTATTTATTCCTTATGTAAAATATAGTAAATTAGATATATTATTTAAATCCAAAATTTTGTATACTCGACCAATGATAGCATACACCACTTTTTTGAGATCCCATTACTTAGATCCAAGATAGTAAGTGATATCTAATTGTGTTATCAAAATCAATCATCTCTTTATTATAAAATTGATATCTCAGTATCATGAACATATTAAGGGTTGTTTTCACTCAGCCGTATATTTTCCTAAATATTAACTTTCTACTGAGTCACTTTTCCTTGGTACCATTTTCCATACGACCTCAAATCCTTAATGAAATCGTACTGCAGTACAATCCTTATATATTCCATAGTTCCGTATAACTAGATTTTATTAACATAGTTCTTTAATAAAAAAATACAAATAAATTAATTACTCTACTTTGACTAGAGTAACATCTTAATCTTGACCATGATCAATTTACTTATTCAGATCTATATTTCCTTGATGCTTGGTACATTTATTTGATTAGTGCCCGATATCCTTATAACAAGGAAGGTGCAGGACTAGGCTGAATGCCCAGTCCCGTAGAAATTTATTAATAAAAAGAAATTGCAAAGAGCAGAGGAGAGAAAAAATAAAAAGACAGCGTATCACAAAACCTTACAGCCTCATACCTTAAAAATCATCAAACACATCATCACCACCACCTTCTGAGAACTCATCTGGATCTGCCGACTCCCATTCAGATTGTGGAGCGTATTGATTTAACATGTGGATATACTGCTCCCGCAGACGTAACTTTGCTGGGGACATTGGCTCTTTGTTCTGTCGTCCCTTCTTCTAATCCAAATCTTTCAGCTTTCCATTTTTGGTAGATGATCTGGTGGATATGGTCCTCAGCGTGTTAGAGTAGTCTTTCCTGGGATTCCTATTTGGTGGAGCAGTGGAAGCCCCAATACTCTCATCCCTCTTCTCCCCTTTCCTAAGAATGTAACTATATGTTTCCTTCATAGAACTCGTTAGTCTGCCTCCTTGATTTTCTTTCCCCTCATCCATCCCTAGAGTGCCTTCTTGCACCAAGGAGGGTGCAAACTTGGAATTTTTCTTGTTAACGTCTACAGGTGTCAGACACGGATAAAGGTCCCTGCTATTCTGATTTTTGCAGCTTGCCGCTACAAATTCCTGTCTGTTCAAAGATCTCTCCCTGACCTTCTGCTTCTCTGAATTATTATTTCCATTCAACACCCCCTCTGAGATTTTTTCAGCATCCTCCTCAGGACTTTCCTGCACCATGTTCAACAAATCACTCCCTTGTGGCTCACTACATCCCTTATCCAGTTCCACCTGAAGCATGATGGCAGGAGCTCCAACAGCCCCTCCTATTTCCCCATTCCCAATGTTATCAGATATAACAGCACCAGTAGTAGCCCTATCCTGATGTGGGTAGGGTGCTTCCTGGTCATTGGAGTTCAGCTCAGTCAATCTTGCAAATCTGTTATCCAGGGATACATCACTGCCTTGCTTCAGAAGATTCTCACAGCCTCCCTTAACCAGCTTCCATTTGCCACAATCAGTATCTGAACAGCCCTTTGTACTTCCTGAATCAACCCCAGCACCATAATTGAGATCATGTTTCAGCCTTTTGAAAACATCCCCAACCGAGGGATTGACACCCTCATTGGTTTCCTCCTTCTGAACAGAATCAGTAGCATTGGCACTCGGGGCCCCGGTGCTTGCATCCTTCGCAGTTGTAGTAACAGCAAGCTCCGCTGACCCACCTATCTCCAGTACCATACGTCGACCAGGAACCTCCTCCCTTATCGCAGCAGAATCATTTCTATAGAAGGAATTCCGGCGACAATGAAGGTCCGAGTGTCCAAGGCGATGACAATTCGCACAATAAGGATTCCATGACTCAAAGAAGACAGACTGATGCCATCTGATCTCACCCTCCACTTCAACACAGACCGATTTAACTGGTTCCTTCGAGACATCTACTTCGACAAAGATGCGCGGAGCAACAGGATGGCAGGAAACACGGGTTCTCATGTCCATACGCAGGAAAAGCCCGATCAGATTTCCAATGACACGGAGGATAGCAGGATTCTGAAATGGTAAAGCAAGACCGGGGAGCGTTACCCATAACGCAGTGGTAGGAGGATCACGGTGGAGATGGAAATCAAAGGACCAGCAAAAAAGAGAGAATCTGGAACCATTAACCACCCTCGATGCAGAAGACCAGGCATAAATTAAGTCATCCTCACAGGAGAAACGGATTTGGAAATGCCTCGTGTCTAAAATCCCTAAAACCGCCTGTTCTTGAAGCAACCAGGTAGAGGAGACGAACCTGTGAAAACTGTCCACTGAAGGTCGAGACTTTCCAAACCTTGCAACAAGGATGAGGTCCAACCGCGACACCGCCTTCACGAACTCCAAAGAGGAAATCGTAACTGATATCTCACCATTCACCCGATTCGGCACCTTAGGGCAAACATCAATCTCCGGGAAGTCAGGGAAGGAGGAGGGATCCACATGCTGTGACAGAGGACAGTCTTTGCCCCCATCTGGCCGAGGCACAGAGGGGGTGCGCCGCCGCGAGGTCATGCTACGCCATCAAGGGTTTCGCTGGAAATCGCCGCTGCGAGAGCTCCTCTCCAAATCCATAAGCCTTCCCCCCATATCCTTATAGTTGAAGCATTGAATATTGGATAATTCCTTACGTATATTTTAATTATGAGTGTAGTTTCATTTTTCTCTAAAAATGAATAAAACTCCTTTTCCTATTAAGAATATACCAAGGTGTTTCCATCTATAATGATCACATGTGGGAAAATACTTCATTCCCTTCTTCCCTTTATTTATATTTTTCCATGTTGTCCTCTTCTTCTCCTACTTCCTTCCAAATCCATAATAATTTTTCTTCCTTTTGAGGACATGAATTTATCACATTATATGATGATAATTTTTTAGAGACTAGTTACCATTGAAATAATTTCTCAAACCCTTTGAAGAAACAATCATTCTTACTCTTTGGATTATGTGTATTGATGAGGTTCTCATTACTTTCGATTGAAGATTAATTTTTTATTAAAACTAAAGGAGTTAAAAAACAAAGGGTACCCACAAAGAGGAAAAAAGTGATGTAAAAAAAAGGCAATCCCATTGGATTATAACCTTGCCTTTGATAGGAATAGAATCCATGCTATCAAAAATGACCAGCTCCTCTTCCGACCTACCCATAAGAGCGATAAAATCCACCGCAAAATCTACCACCCTACAAGTATGATGAGAAATATGTCCAATGTTAGTCTCCACTATGCATATATGGATGAGATAATACATCACCCATGTCACATAATTCTTCCCCTATATAGACCTCACCAAAACATCATAATCAGACTCCACCTCAACCACATGGAGACCACGCTGCATAAAAATCATCATACTAGATTGCAGATCCCACACTTCTGCACCCAAGGAATCACTAGGACATTAGAAAGTATTGAATTACACCCAGACCAAACCCCATGAATCCTGAATTATCCCACCACCTCCCACCATCCCACCCATAAAGAACCCATCAACATTGAGTTTCAATCCACCAAGAGGAGGCATCCACCTGATCCAGCGACCCTCCACTTTTATAGGTTTACAATAAATGTTGAGGATATTAAATATCTTTAACGAACATTGTATTCCCTTGATAATATATCCTAAATTGAATATTAGGGACCTAAGATTCATCTAATGAAATAAAAGAGATCGACTGGTTCCCATCTGGGCCTGGTTGCACACCTCCCATATGGTCCAGCGCACAAAAGAAAACATCATAGAACAGACATTTCATTCCATGTCCCCGTACTCAATTCCATGGAACCAAAATGTCAAGAAACCTTGCATGGTATAATAACTATTAATACAGGGGTGAGGATCTAATAAGGGCCATAGATTAGCAGCCCATCTGCCCTAAATGAGAAGATGAAGCATGGATTCACCACACAGAAACTCACAACAAAAGTAGCGAGACACCAGGTGAACACCCTTCATTTCGATGTTCTCATCCTTCAAGAGTTCCATGTTTCCCATTACTTTTGGTAGGATCCATTTATAAATAATTTAATACACTAGATTAGATCATAACATTATGAAATATAACGTGTAATCCCAATACTAGTAAAATACTTAACCTAAATTGAAAACTTTATGTGTAGCTAATCTCATAATCATAAACATGGTTTCTTTGGGGACATATATACTTTTAAAATCCATCATAATGGATTATAAAGAAATTATTAATTATCCTAAGAATATCCCTTAGGAGTATCAAAATAGGTCTGTAGTAAGGCCCATTTTTGTGTCCCAGGTTATCTTGAGTCAGGCCCGAAACACCTTGTCGGAGTTGCTACTACTAGGTACATCTATTCCAAAACCAATTCCACTTATAGTATCCAAAAATGGGTGTATTTTCAAGGAAGTTTCACAAAATATATACCTTACCAAAATTATAGTATGTTCTTGTATGCTTATCCCCAAAGTCTATCATAGGGTTTTGTTTTTTAATATATGTTTTATATATCTAGTTTCAAATGTTTCTACTAAACTTCCTCTAATACCAACTCTAAAGACCCCAACCCCAGTAGCTTGGAGTTGGTGCATAGATTTATTACATTGGTTTGATTATGATGAATCACATCCTGAAGGACAGACTACATTAATAGTTTTATAAACCAAATATATATATATATATATATATATATAATTTTTATAATACGACTTTGAATATATATATATATATATATATATATATATATTCAATTGGAAACATCCCTAACTCCAATATTATCCCTTAAATTCATTCATAATATTCATATTCTCATACTGTGAGGAAAATAAAACATAAAAATGGTGTGATATCAGGTGCTCAGTAAGGGTAAATAGTAAAGTGTAAGCTTAATTAATAAGGCATGGAGAATAAATAAAAGTACAAATTCCATTAAAACATAATCTTGAGAAAAATATGGAAGGAATAAAATATTATTATATAATTCCATAATAAAACATGACCATATATTTTCTACTAGTCCAATAATCACAAGGACTAACAATTACATGTTTCATAATAAGGGAATTCATAATGTGGGACATCATAACCATCTGTCAAGGCCTTGTGCTAAGACCATACATAAACAGGTATAAATTCAAACTAGTTTGTCTCATGAGACCTATAGATTCATCGAGGGGATATACTGGGTCCCACCCATCAATTAATAATTTAAATTCATTTCTCATATTAAAGGGTGATACATAAATAACAAATACACATGAAATGTAATTAACTTTCCCCAATTTATAAACATAACCACTAACCATTCCGAGTAGTATGGTGGATGGTATCGAAATAAAACATTCACTTTCAAACTTATCATAAACATTTTGAAAACATATGTAAGATGGTATGATATGATATAAACCTCAATAAACTATAATATTCAATAAATCTAGTCAACAAAGATGGAAATACCATTGAAAATTTCTCAAGGAAATTAATCTTTAAACACTCCAAAGTGTCCCATGCCACTTTAAAACATTCATAACATAATACCATAGAATATAAAGAGAATAAGGAGACTCTGGATGTGATAATTCAAATGGAAGTACATACACCACACAAAAAATTAATAATTGGTGAACAAGGCATATATCTTATAGAAGTAAAAGTGAGACAAGAAAACCCCCTTTTACTTTGGAAAGAAGAGATCTATGGGAAAATCAATTTTATTTTTCATAAAATAAGATTCTAAACATGTATATCCGAGAAAAGAAAATTTAAGGACATAGAAATTATATTTGAAGTATAAATTATGTCCTAATGAAGTGAAATCATGTGAAAATAGTTTTTAAGAAACATTAGAAATAAAATATTTTAGTGCGGTTTCCAGAAAATATTAAAGCAGATTTAAATCGAAAAGGTGTATTTGTTTTCATTAAAACAAAAATGAAAAAAATATATTTGTTTATGATAATTTTTTTGATTTTATAAAAATAATTATGGATTAAAACATATTATATAGTGCACTTAAAAGTGAGTAATAATTCAGGGAGTTCCTTTTAATCATGATTCTTTATAGGGAAGAATTGAGAAGGGAACCATTTTAAGACATGTATATCCTCATGAAAGTAGGATGATATGATTTGTATATATTATTTTGGAACATAAAAACATAATTTATAATAAATATAAAAAAATAATGAAGTATTACATTTGAGTAAAGGTAGTGAAAGTGTAACCCAAAGGAAAAAATGGGTGTTCAGGTAGTTTCCCTTACCAGTTTGTAATCAATCAAATCATATGTCCCAATATTAATAATCATAAAATGATACATTTAATTCCATGAAAATAAATATATTAATTATATGATACATAAATGGTCAGTATAAATACAATATACAGAATAAATAGTGGTGAATAAGGAATATCTCAAAAAAATGGAAGTGAGATTAGAAAACCCTTACCTTATGCCTGAATGTGTTTTTCACTTAACCATATTGTCTTGGTTAATCAAATTAAATCATATAATTAATTAATTAATAAAATTATCTACATGTATTTGATTTATTATAATTTTATTAGGTTTATTTATGGCCTTTTTGGTGAGTTATAAGATACAATTTTATTGCTCCTGGGCGTTTGTTACCTTGGTTTTCACGATCGGTATACTTGTATATGAGTATGGAAGATCATGTGGAATGGATATAATTCTCTATAATTTAATATATATGATTATAATGAAAATATGTAAGATTTAATGGATATATAATTAATTTTTTTATATGGTATGAGGATTATTTACTTGATACAACATTAGTGATAATCATTTAGATTATTTTGGTGGTTTTTGATCATCATGAACTAGTTTTGTCATATAAATTATTATTTTGTACATATACTAGTTATGTAACATTAAATAGGTTATAATACATATATTATAGTCTTTCTTAACCATAAAAAAAGTTATCAAGTCTAACCTTTAAGACAAAATTGAAGAACAAAAGATCACCGTCCATGAAGGTTGTAAATCGGTAACTCCCAAATGATGTTTTCTTTTTCAAAATAAAAGAGGGAGAGAGAGATAGTAAGGATATTGATGATGGGTATTCAATTAAAATGATATAATTAATTATATAGATTATTCAGGAGATATCATGATCATTTAAAAAGAGGAGGTGTGGTGAGTATAAGAATAGAAAATGAATTGAAATGATATTAAAAGAAAAAATGAAGAGGATTTACATCTTGAATTATCCTCCTTGAGAAACTCCTTAAGGAAAGGATTTTTGGTATTTTGGTAAGACCAAGAGCTCAATTAAATGGTGAGAGACTAGGTTAGAGGATTTTGGAAGAACATTGACATGCTTCAGTGCTCAGAGGAGTGAGGGGAAGAGGGGGTGAGGGGTAGTTTTATAGTTGAAGAGATGAGTGATTTCTCCTTATTTTATTCATTATTTTAATATTTTCCTCAAGAAAACCAATAATATTGATTCCTATTACTAAATATATTAATAAGTACATGTGAGTTTGAACCTAGTGTTCTTACATTATCCATGAATTAAAGAATAGTGTATGTATTTTATAATGTATTTATATTGTAAATTACCATATTTTACTATTCACTAAAGATTCAAATATTTCAAAAAAATGAAAAAATTAACCCTAAATTTTTTTTGAAATGTAGAATCCAAAAATGAATTAAATTTTATGAAAATAATTTTATAAATATGAGAAATTTAATTTTTAATTAAAATCATCATTTACTCGAAAAATACAGTTTTTAATGTCAAAACTGATTTTTAACACCCTGAAAATATAATGATGGTCTTATTAGATTATCCTAGAATCATAGGACAAGAAAATATTTATTTAGGAATAAATTTTATGAAAATTAACTTCCTTTTAAATTGATTTATTTATTGTAAAATTGTAATTAAATATTTATTACTCACATAAATACCAACACTTAATTATTGATTTTTAAAATATTCACTTACTTGTACTTTGAAACTGCATAATGTGCGGAATAGTAAAATTGAACACACTGTTACTCCTTTAAAACCTGTTAATGCTCCTTCTAATGTTGACCTTGTTTCTCCTATTCTAGGAGATCTGAAACCATCAGCAAGTGCTAGAATCATGCCTCCTTCGAGGGGAGTTTATTATGAACCTAAGATTGACAATATGCAGGTTCCTGTTACAGCAGGGAATAAAGGTGACAAATCAGAAGCAGAGGATTGCAGTTGGAAACAAGCAAGAACAAGGAGCCAAAAGAAAAAACAAAGAAAGGAAACAATGAAGAAGAAGGAAGTTGATCAAGCTGCCAACTCTGATGAAGATATTGAAAACTTTTGCAGCAAGCTCAGGAAATTTCAGACCGCTACTCTGGAGGAAGAGGTCGGGGGCGTATCAGCGGAAAAATGTGGAATGAACTGAGAGACCAAGAACGCAAAATTGGAGAAAAGATAAGGAAAAATATTAGTTCCCAAGGTAGGGAACTTTAATGCATTTGTGTTTGCACTGTTTCTCTTGTATTTCTCCCCTTGACTTTCTTTTATAAATAAATTTGTGGGGCTTGTCCCCTCACCTTTAAAAAAAACTTACTTGTACTTTGATATAATTATATCATACCTTCATTTATAAGGTGCCTATTTTTATTTATACTCTCATGGATGAGTTTATTATTCATTTTGTTAATTTACTATTCATATGGGTTACATTATTATTCATAAGGGTACATTATTATTCCAAAGGGTCAAATTACTATTCACCAAGAAATTAAGTTGATCCTATAAAACTCTAAATATTTTACTGATCACAATCGTGTCTGTCTATTTTTTAAAATTTAAATCATAGAGGAGAAAAATTATGATTAATGATTGGGTAATAACTATATTGTTTAAATAATTACAACAAAAAAGTGTAATTTCACAAAGACATGGTTTTGTGTTCATTACATTCTATATTAAATTTATTTTTAAATCCTTGGGGTGTTACATTTTCAACTTTCTAGATTCTTATAATTTTTAAATAATTTAACAGTATATATTTTATATAAAATACAATTAATGTCATTTTAAGAACTATTTACATAATTTGACTTTAAAAAAAATATCAAATAAATGGAATCAAATTATAAACACGACTATAATTATTTACATATATATGTTAAAAAAATATTTAACTCACCTAAAAAATACTTCTTATAGAGTTTTTAAAATCATTTAATTGATTTTTTTACTGCCTACACAAGCACTGAGTCAGTGTTGCGTTAGAATTTATGGTAATTATTTAATCACTAAAAAATTAACATCATATAAATAAATAAATAAAGTTATATATAATCCTTTATATTCATTAAATAAGTTTAATTACGCATATCGATGCCATGAAAACTTATTTAATATGTTATTTTTACTTTTTTATCCTTAAGCAAGCATTGCACAAGTACTTGGATAAGTCGCTTATTTTATAACTCAAAAATTAGAATATTTTAATAAAAATCATCAATAATAATTTATATTTATTAATAAATATGATAAAATATTTCTCCCCTATCAAATATTATCATTAGGGCACCAAATTTGACATTTTTAGTGTTGCACAAACCCTACTTTGGAACATAAAATGATTTTCAAATTTATCTTGAAATAAATTCAAATTTAAATGTTTTATTTTATATTTTTATTATATTATTATTATAGATGATTCATTTCATAATTTCAATAAATTTTTATATGATATTTATGTCTTGGAGATATCATAAAATATTGTATTTCTTAAAAACTCGATTTTTTTACTATTTACCAAAAATTTAACTTCATTAAAAAATCAAAAAAAATTCATACTATAATATATTTGAAATTATGAATAAAAAAATTAATTATAAATAAAAAAATTTAAATTCATATAGGTTACATAAATTAATTTTAATAAAAATGCATAAAACGAAATGAAAAATAGTTTTTAGAGAAAATGTGTTTTTAAGGCCAAAAATTTTCTTACAAAAGACATAAAGTATATATCCAATACCTATATAATTAATTAAATTATTTATAATTAAATGTAACTTATATTATTTTAATATAAAATTAAAACACTAATTTTACTTGCTAACATAAAGAAATGACATATTTACAAAAATCAGCGATTTCACTATTCACTGAAAAATCAATCATTTCAAAAAAATATCAAATATTCAACATAATATAATTATGATATTATGATTTAAAAAATGATATAATTTTTATGAAATATAATTTCCAAATTTTCCAAAAAACAATTATAATATTGACTCATAAAAACCAATAAAAACATTTTTGGATAAAATATATTTTTGAAGCATAAAATAATTTTTCTAAAAATTGAGTTATTATTTCCTAATAGTTAATCAATAAATTTTCATTATGTAGTAAATTTATATATATATATATATAATCTTATTCCTACCCACAAATTCAATTCCTAGGTTATAAGAGTCATTTTTAAATATTAAACTTTCATAGTTCATTTAAGCTCAGTGATGCTTATCATGTGTGTTATAGAACATATAATTTCTATAAAATTGAGGGATATTACATCACCCCCACCATTTGATAAATTTAATACTTAATATTTGAAAATTATATCATTAATTAAGGGTTTGATAATTTAAATTACTATTTTTGAAACCACGCATCATAAAAATGGTTAATATTTTTTTTGAAATGATGGAATATGGAATTTGATGGTTATATGGAATAACACATAACAAGGTTTTTAGATAGGATAAAATTTGTGGGAATTGAATATATAGATATAGAGGAGAAAATTAATTTCTAAATCTTGGAAAGTGAGAGAGAATGTGATCATGATAAACTTAATGACCACAAAACTACAAATCAATAAGGGATTAAGAATGCCATCAATTCATTGGAAAAGGTAAAAGGAAAAACATTTGTTTTAAATTCTTTTTCCTAGATTTTATGAATTCAATTTACTTGTATATTAAGTATATAAAAAATATAATTACCTAAAAATGATAATTTTATCTTTTAATGAATTTCCACCACAATATCATCTTTTTCTTCAAACGATGAGTATTCAAGATGAATTTTTCATGCCTGATGTGCTAAAATCAACTTCTATTGAATCACATAATCCAAAAAATGATAAAACAATATATTCATATTCATTTTAAATATTAACCAAAACTGACAAGGTTATCATAAGGTAAGATAACATCCAAAATTTATTAAACATCATATAAAGAAATAACAAATTTCACTCAAACAAATCCACAGTAAACTCAATGTTTCAACATAGATCATTACAAAAATAAACAAAACTATATCCCGATTAAACTTTATAACCTCAATATTCAATAATTTTTTAACCCCAATGGTGACATAACACTACTTAGCTTACATCCCTAAAAATTTAATTTCAATCTTGGTTAATAATATTTCATGTTAAATAACATGTTCAAACTAAGGGTTACATATAACTCAACCTAATGAAACATCTCCCAAATATCTTTAATAACCATGATAAATCACTATATAATATTATAATGTATTTAAATTCACCAAAATATCTTTAATAACCATGATAAATCACTATATAATATTATAATGTATTTAAATTCACCAAAATATCATTAAAAAATAGATACTAACCTTAAAATTAATCCTTAGTTTGGCTATAAGTATCTTTTAATATACTACCTTGTCAATGAATCACTTTTCATCCATAAATATTATCTATATCCCACTAAAAAATAGTTTATAAATAACTTAAAATTCAATAATATACTAAACCAAAGAGTTATTTAATCACAAATAGAGTATTATTCCTAAAACCTTATAAATGTTTCAAGTAACATTACTATCACATCTCATAAAACCTCAAAATGGGGTATTTATACCTTCAAACGTATGATTAACAATAAACTTATAAACCCATGATGTTATACATAACTCTTAAATTAACCTCTCTTTAAAAAACTAATCTCTAAAGTTATCTAAACTCTCCTATGATACCATTTTTAATATCCTCAAACCCAGACTCATATAATCGGATCCCTAAAACATAATCTTTTCATTTCTATATTGGATACCAATAAATGTGATCCAATTTTAACCATCCAAAAAATATGACATAAAAAATAAATTTTGGATCACTTACATACCCAAGGACCTTTTTTGTTATAGTTTTAAATTTTTTTGTAAAACTCTTTAAAAGTAGTCATTTCTATATAATATCCTTTTTTCAACAAAATTAGTTCTTTATAAATACATTCTTCCTTCATTTAATATAACTTCCATATCTCGATATCGTACTTTATTAACCTTTACACCAATCCATAGGCCATAAAAAAATAAGTTCAAAATATGGGATGAGAAACAAAACTCAATAAAGAATATCTAGAAAAATAAATAGAACCCAATGGTTCTTTTTAAAACCATGAGGTTATATAAGAGAGTTTTACTTTTAACAAAATAAGCATTAATCTAAAATAATAATTTACCTACACATAAAATCATCTTTACTGCCCAAATTGTTTGATAAAAAACATTATAAGAAAACATAATGTAAAAATAATAATCATGATCGTTTCTTAGAAATCCGGATAAACAATTAAAATCATTTTCTTATAAACATATATTTTTACCATAAAATGGAATAATCATTCCTTTAAAACAAAATATCATTATATTACCATTTGAATTCAAATGAATTTCATGAAAACTGATTAGAAAGTATGGAAAATTCATATAGGTTTCGTGATACATCATATTTATGGAGCCCTTAAAAATAACTCTTACAATTATAATAGTAAATATTTTCAACTTCCATTATAATTATTTAGTCAAAAAATCATTTTCTAATATATTAGAGTGTTATATCAATATCACCTAACATCAGGAGCTATATTGGGATCACCCAGTATCGTTATCTATATTTTTCATACCGATCATAATGAACTATATCAGGATCACTCATCATATTAAATAATTTACAAGGACCATATAATTTATAAAAAAGTTTAATCGGGTTCATTTTTTATCATAAATGCATGTAAAACACTTTTTAACCCATATGAAAAACACTTTTAGATATCAAAATACCCTTTCCTTTTAAAAAATACTTTTTAAAAACTAAAATATACATCATAATTGGAAGGAGGGTTTTCATTTTTATAAAACATGGAATCTTTTAAAGTGATAAAAACGTAAATTAATCATTTTTGTGGAGGGAAATCCATTGATGATGTATACATTAAAATAGAACATTACTTCTTTATTTTTAGTAAAAAAATGTCAAAACATTCCCTAAAAATATTTATTTGATAAATTTTTTTAAAAAAATTAAATTTTCCTGTATAAATCATTAAAGTTCATATAAATATACCAATAAAATAATTTTAAAAATATATACCTAGAATAAATATATTTAGAAAATAAATCTTTAAGATAATTAAAAATGGGTTTTTTTAAGATAAGTCGGCCCTTACCTCAAGTATGAATCCTCACGTACATCTTTTATCTTCCTAAATAATAAACTTATATTAAATATTTACTTTTTTAATCACTTTTTTCTATTTTATTATTCCTTTTATTTTATTTATTACCATGTTGTATAAAATTGATTGATCAATTATGTTCACATAGGATTTTTTTTATGATATTCATCTTGTATGTCCAAAATTCCTTTGGTAAGATTATTGTGGTCAAAGACGTAATTATTTCATTATATATAAAATAATAACCATGAAATAATTATAATTTTTATTCATGAATTAATATTAATATGAACCATGAAATATATTTGTGAAAAATGAATAATGTTACAATCGTAGAGATGGTAGGTTGTACGTATGCATGAATAAAGTTTCCATTTTCTAATGAACATGAGATAAATAAGTTAAGTACTATTTTCTCTTTTTATAATTATTTTTATATCATAAATTAAATATTATCACTTTAAATACACTTATATATACCATCCATGTGTTATGTTGATGAAAAAAGTATCACGTTGTTGTGTGGATGTCTATATATATGCATGAACGATGCTATCATTTTTAAATGGATTGAAATGTATGTCAATATATTATATATTATCATTAAATAATTAAAATTATGTCATAAGAATCATATATAAACTATAAATATTTAATTTTAACCAGTTATGAGAGAATTTGATGGAAAATGAATTACATTGGTTCATGAGGTAGTAGTCCACAGTACACATGAATGATGGTTTCATTTCCCATTTTATAGAAGAATTAGATGGATTAATTTCAATCCGTTAGAATAATAAAATATTTTTATATTAAATATAATGATTTTATTATATCATCATGGTTGAATAGTATTTTAAATAGGTAGAAAAAATAATTAAAACTAATGTATTTGGTTAAAATCCATACCTATTTTTCAGAATACCTCAATTGCTTTACACCTCATTCCATCTATGTATGATATTATGCACAAAAATAATAACTCTATAAAATGGATAGGAATTTTAGGAATAAAGTTTGGTATATATTTTATAAACTAGAGTGCTAAAAACTTGTGTGGCAGCGAGGATAAGATGTGACCTTTTATAAGTGAGGGGAGGGGCACTTTTGGAATTTCATAAAGTATTAAAATTAATATAAGTTAATTTTTATAGAAAAGTGAAAAAATGATATAATTTTAATATAATACAGGTATGATTATTAATCACATAATTCGGAAAAAATTGACAATTTTTTGTTATTTTTTATTTCTTACCACCTTGTTTTAATCCCTTGTTAACACTTTTGACAATTACCGATATATCAAGACTTTTACTCTTTATGAGTAAATAAAGTTATTATAAAATGATAATTTACCCATAAATGGATCAAGGTTGATATTTTAAGAAAAATAAAATAAAAGTTTCTGATTATAGGTTTTTTATGAATTTAAAATCATTTAATAAAATATTGTTTATTATAAAATATCATTAAAGTCATTTTTAGAAATACGTGATATTTTATAATTTAATATGTATATAACTAATAACAAATGCTTCCAAATGAAATTTATTATAAAATAAAGATAATATTTTATAAATATTAGCATAAAATCAAAAGTGAGCACGTATAGATAACATTTTAAACCTTAAATTTTGGATGTCACGACCCGTCCTCAGGGCCCGTGCCGTGACTACACCAAGCTTGCCTTCCATAGGCTTGGGGCTAGAGACTAGAACCAAAGGTGTAAATCCCTATAATGGGAAGGCATTATCTTTATAAAAGTAAAAAAACACCACAGAGTATGAAACTGAAGTATGCAATATGTAAAATTGTATGAAAAAGTAAGTGCTAAAAAGAAAGGGGACGAAAATACGAGCCCAACAGTAAGTACAGTACAACTGAAAAGCTAATAAAACTACAGTAATGTAAACAGAAACCACTAAGTCGTCCTCCAGGAATCCCACCTGAAGGGTGGGTACAGATGGCCTCCTCATCACCTCGGGTCTAGCAGTCCACTCTGTGTATGTCTCGCCAAGTGGTCCACCTTCAGGTACCACCCAACTCCACAAACATCCACCTCGATCAGTGATGTCCATCGTCTGCATCCAAAACAACATATTGCAGGCATAGCCCATGCAGGGGTGAGTATATGATACTCAGTAGGGACCCCGAGACCCCTGAAGGTCTCCCAGAATCCACAAAGGATAAACCGCAAAAGATGGTTACAATAATGAAGTATCAACCTACTCTACTTAGGTATATCCCCATACATATATCTATGTTTTCAATCACAGAATGGCTCCAACTCTCAAGCCCAATCACAACCCAGTCCACATAGGACAACAAGTCAATCTCATCGATGATAAAGATTGAAAGTAAAGACTCAAATCACACAGGTATACAACTCACAAAGAGGGGTGGATATGATTATATGTAGCCTCTGAATCATCTCCTCTACCGAACCCACGTAGTATCCTAGAACAGAAGTTGTTGTTGCCGAACCCACGGAGGATCCAAGTACAGTAATCATCGTTGTCGAACCCACGGAGGATCCAAGTATAATATTCATCGCTGGCGAACCCACAGAGGATCCAAGTGTAGTAGTCATCGCTTCCGAACCCATGAAGGATCCAAGTACAGTAGTCATCGTCGTCAAACACACGGAGGATCCCAGTACGGTAGTCGTCGTAGTCGCATCCAGCTCTAGGGTTCCCACACACATCAAGCTCGATTCTAGGAGGGTCTGCTCCTCGAGCCAAGGGGTCAAAACATCAACTATAACGAAGTCCATAGTTGATGTATCTTTAAGTTTCATCTTTTCAAAAAGGAACCCAACTCGATAGACGATGCCTTAATCGGACGCCCGGTTTGAGAGATATTGGCTTTTCCGTTCAAGGGGCCCAGTTCGAAATATGATCGTTCCAAACCTGTACATTTTCCAAAGTCGTCCAAAACTCACTTAGAGTATCGCAAAAGTACCGATTCTTCACGATTGTCCCAGTAACGCAGACGGTGCATCGATCGGATGCACGGTTGTGAAGTTATTCACATTTAAGTGAAACGGGCCTTGCCCTTCAAGCCCGGTGGGCTGGAGGGTCGGCCCGTCCGGGCTCGACCCGGCCGAAAAATGCGCGGCCCGATTCGGTAGGGCTCAGCCCAACCCGTGGCAGGCAGCACGGCCCGGTGGGGCGCGGCCCAGCCCGGCTAGGCACGGCTCGGCTGGTCGCGGCTCGGCCAGCTGGCAGAGCCGGTACGGGGGGGGGGGGGGGGGGGACTTCTCGAACCAGTGGTGTTGAGCAGTGTCGCCCTCTTGTCCTGCCGGCCACATTTGGATGGTATTCTTGGTGTGATCAGCCCCCGGTTGAGGGCCACAATCCCTCCGCCGCGACGCCCATGAGCGACGTGACTCCTTCTACCAGGCCGGTTATTCTGCCGAAGAGGCACGCCCTGTGCGGACCGCGGTTCCCCGCTGCGTGGCACTGAGAGGCGCCACAGTTCCACCAGCCTGGCCGGCAATGGCCGACCAATTCTTCTTCATTCGAGCGGCCCGCGGTTGCGGGCCGCGGTTCTTCCACACACAGTCGGCACGCGGTCGCCGCCTTCACTCGTTGCTGCCTCCGTTCGCCACCACCTCCCTTTGCGAATTAGAAATCAAGGAACAACGGAGGGTCGTCGTGCCGTGTTCATTCGGCCTGCACCCTCTACGTTAGGCCGAAAAAATTGTCCATATAAAATCATTCACATTCAATAAGAACAAAGGTATAATTTATTCAAATTAAATTATACACACACCCAACCTCAAATTCAAGAGCAGAGCATGTTAACGAGTCGCAGAAGACAAGAGTTGCGGAGGTCGGGCGTCGCGGAACGTTGTCGTAGACGGCGTTCCTCGCGAGCGGTGTCTTCTCCTTTGACGCAAAGAAGAAGAAAGGATGTAGGTGTTCCTCAAAATCTTGTTCCGGTCGACGAGATGATATCGTTCCTCGTGTTCTTCGTTGGTGAGGGAGGAAGCTCTACTCCGAATTCTCCAGAGGTTTTCTCCACCCAAAATATTTTCCAAGGCCAAATATTTTAATAAAGATTCCTCATTTTAATATTTTCCATGCAATTAAAATTGTTTCAAAATGAGATGTGGCAATTAATTAATGAATTCATTAATCTAATTGTGTTGGAAAACATAACGTGAGGGAGGTGGAGAGATCACAAATTAATTAAGGGGAGAGTTTTCAAATTAATTAAGGGGGAATTAATGGGGAGTTTAAGGGAGTTGAAAGGTTAGGGGTTCGTGTGGGCCCCACCTCACATTATCCTCTCATAGGAGGTTATGTGGTTGCGGGCCCCACCTATAACTTCCCCTTTTATGGTATACCTAACAACTTTAAATAAAATTGTGTACTACAATTTTATTTATTTTATTCTAAATCCCCAGAAATTAACTCTCAACCCACATAAAACACAACTGCGGTAAAGGTCCCCTTAAGTGATTACCGGTGCTGTGAGTTCATCGGTGTTCTTGGATTTAAATTCCTAGAACCGGTTCAAAAGATAGAAAAACCCGCACGTACGTTTACTGAACGTACCAGAACAAAACATCAGAAATTGATTCCGGGCACCCCGGGCCTCGAAATCAGGTGTTTTCTGAAACCGCAGACTTGTAAAATTCCAAAGAATTAAGAAAATATTTTCCTTGAAATTTATGGTTCTTTACATTATTCCCACCTTAGGTCTTTATGTCCCCATAAAGCTAAAACACACACTAGGGAAACAAATGGGGGTATTGAACACACATCTGAGCCTCCCGCTCCCATGTGCTCTCCGGGAGGTTCCTATGCTCTCAGTGAATGCGCACCAGAGGAATCGACCATCCATGTAGGACCCACTCCTGTCTATACTCGATCTCCACTAGGACATCCGTGAATGTAGCCTCGTCAGTGATGTCTATCTCCCCACGGTCAATGATGTGGGATGGGTCGTGGACATATCTCCTCAGCTGTGATATGTGGAAGATGTCATGCAACTGGTGCAACTGAGGTGGAAGGGCCAGGCGGTAATCCACCTCGCCTACTCTGATGAGGACCTGGAAAGGTCTGATGAAGCGTGGAGATAAATTTCTACCCCGGCCAAATCTACGTAGACCTCGTCGAGGTGAGACCCATAAGAAAACGTGGTAGCCATCATCAAACTCTAGTGGTCTCCATCTCCTATCAACATAGGACTTCTGTCTGCTCTGTGCAGTCATCATCCACTCCTGGATGATCTGCACCTTCTCTGTCATAGCCTGAACCATTTTTGGTCCTACATGTGTTGACTCCCCTATTCAGTCCAGCACAGAGGTGATCTGCAAGGTCGTTCGTACAGTGCCTCGTAAGGGGCCAACCCGATGGTGGAGTGGTAGCTTTTGTTGTATGAAAACTCCATCGAGGGTAGGTGATCCTCCCAGCTATGGCCAAAGTCGAGGACACATGCACAGAGCTTGTCCTCGAGAGTTTGTATGGTCCTCTCAGTCTGACTGTCCATCTGAGGATGAAAGGCGGTGCTCAGACGTAGATGTGTCCCAAAATCCTCCTGTAACCCCTTCCAAAGTCGGGAAGTGAATCGACAATCTCGATCGGAAATGATATACGATGGGACACCATGAATCCGTACGATCTCCTGGATGTAGAGGCATCCCAATCTCTCTACTGATCCATGCTCTCTGATCGGTAGGAAGTGGTCCGACTTGGTGAGTTAGTCTACGATCACCCAAATTGAGTCATGTCCTCTGGATGTACATGGAAGCCCCGTCACGAAATCCATAGATATCGCATCCCACTTCCACTCTAGGACCTCTAAGAGCTGTAGCAAACCTGCTAGTACCTGGTGTTCCGCCTTCACTTGCTGACAAGTGAGGCATCGTGAAACGAACTCTACTATATCCTTCTTCATACTCGGCCACCAGTGCTGTCATCTGAGGTCCTGATACATCTTCTTCACTCTTGGATGTACCGCTAGAGGGGAAGTGTGGAACTCCCTCAGCACCTCCTCCTGTAATGTGACTTGTACCATGGTACGTCCCCTGAAGAAGATGATGTTCTCCCCTCCTTCAGAAAATCCATCAGGTGCATGTCCTGAGGATATCTAAGCACGTCGCGTCTCACAGTCAAAATCCCTATGTTGTGCCTCCCTGACTTGCTGATTGAGTGGAGGAGTGACTATGAGAGACTGAAGAAAGGATGCTCCATCAATATCCAAAAAGGATATCTGCAATGCGACTAGCTGCTCCGTCGCCTCTCCTAGCAGCTGAATTCCCGATCTCTTGCTGAGAGCATCATCTACAACATTCCCCTTCCCAGAAGTATAGACTCTCTTAAAGTCATAGTCCTGGAGGAACTCGATCCATTGCCACTATCTCAGGTTCAGGTCCTTCTGCAAGAAGATGTACCTGAGACTCTGGTGGTCAGAGTACACTATAAAGTGCTCACCCATCAGATAGTGTTGCCACATCTTCAAGGTGAAGACTAGTGCTGCTAACTCCAGGTCATGGGTAGCGTAGTTCTACTCATGATATCTCAACTACCATGAACCATAACTAATCACTGCTCACTCCTGCACCAGGAAACACCCGATTCCGGTCCCTGATGTGTCTCAGTAAACTACGTACCTACACCCTCTTCCGGTAGCCTCAAGATGGGCACACTGGTCAATCTCAGTCTCAGCTCCTGAAATCTCTGTTGACATCTGTCTGACCACACGAAGGGTTTCCCCTTCTTCGTCAAAGTTGATAGCGGTGCTGTAACTCTGTAGAAATCAGGCACAAATCTCTGATAGTAACCAGCCAGACCTAGGAAACTCTGCACCTCCTTCACGCTCCTAGGTGGCTCCCAAGCGAGTACTACCTCGATATTCGCTAGATCCACTGCAACTCCAGCCTTTGAGATGACATGTCCAAATAAGTGAACCTCTCGAATCCAGAACTGGCACTTCGAGAGCTTACCATAAATCTGGTGCTCTCGGAGTGTATCCAGTACAACCCGCAAGTGGTAGGCGTGCTCCTCTTCGGCAGTCGAGTAAATCAGTATGTCGTCGATGAAAACTATGACAAATCGATCGAGGTAGGGCTGAAAGATCTTGTTCATGAGACTCATGAACACTGTTAGAGCATTGTTTACGCCGAAAGGCATAACCAAGAACTCATAGTGGCCATACCGACACCTAAAGGTCATCTTCTGTATATCCTCGTCTCGAACTCTGAGCTGGTGATAACTTGACTTGAGGTCTATCTTTGAGAACACTCGTGCTCCCTTGAGCTGATCAAATAGGTCATCAATCCTTGAGAGTGGGTACTTGTTCTTCACGGTCAATTATTTCAGGCGACGGTAGTTGACACATAGTCGTAAGATCCCATCATCCTTCTTGGTGAACAAAATCGGAGAATCCCATGGTGAAACACTAGGTCGGATGAATCCATTCCCCTGTAATTCCTCTAGCTTTGCGCATAGCTCACGAAGCTTAGCGGGAGCCATCCGATGTCCTAGAGTAGATATCAGTGTTTTCCCTGGGTACAGGTCTATGTAGAAGTCTACCTCTCTGTGAGGAGGTAGTCCTGGAACGTCGTCAGGAAAAATGTCCGCATACTGGTCCACCACAATAGAAAAACTCAGACTCCGCACATCAACTGCTCCAAGGATGAGACTAGCCAACTAATGTGTAATCAGTTTCCCTCTCCTCGACGTATGTCCATCCTGCACTACAAAGGTTCCCTTCTCACCGGTGAACGTGAACCTGCTCCCATATGTGCGGACACATTGCACTTTTCGCCTAATGCAGTCGATATGAGCTTGGACTATAGACAACCAGTCCATACCCAAGATGACATCGTAAGGCCTCGACGCCACTACAAGAAGATCCCAAACGAAGCTCTTGCCACCTAGAGTAAGCTCACACTACTGACACCAGTGCGTAATCATCGAGTCTACTCCCGTAGGAGTATCTAGCCATAAGGATTGATCCAACGACTCCTTCAGAATCTCCAAGATCCGAACAAGGGCAGCGGTAATAAAAGAATGACTCGCACCTATGTCTATAAGAACTACAGCAAGGGTGGAGTAGACACAGATAGTACCTCGAATCATCTCAGGTGAGCCGTGGTCGTAGGCCTCGACTGCCTGGAGCTAAGTCCACCTCTGTCCGCCAGCTCCCTATGGTCGGGGTGGTCCTCCTGGTGGTGGTGGTGGTGGTAGATCCTCGAAATGTCATCCACCACCCACTACTCAGACAGCTCCTCTGCCTCGTCTGCCTACTCCTGATGGACCACCATGTTCGAACCTCTGCCTCTGCTTGGGATTTCTCTCTACTGTCTATTGCTTGTTTGCATGGCGGGTCGGGCAGTCATGAGCCATGTGGCCCTGCCCGCTCCATGCATAGCACTGCATGCCCCTCGTATGGCTGGCTCTGTTTTGTGTGCCCCGCACATCCAAACAAATATCCTGAGGTCGCCCACCTGATGGCCTAGTCCGCTTGGACCTCTGCGACATCTTTCTACTGCTGGCTACAAAAGACTCCTCTACATGTCGCCCTGTGGTTGGTCTCGCTACTGGAGACTGCTCAGCGAGGAAGCTCTCCACTAGAAGGGCTTGCTCCAGCACCCCCGCCTGCGTCGGGATGCTGAAGGGAATCATCAAAGCCCTGATCTCATGCCTCAATCCCTGCTCGAAGGTTCGGACCCTGAAGAATGGGTCCCATACCATGTCTATGAAGTAGCGTGAGAGGTCAGTGAAACTTGCTGAGTACTGAGCTACTGTCATGTTGCCCTGCTGTAGATGAAGTAACTCCTGAATCCGCACCGCATGAAGGCTGGCTGGAACAAACTCCGAGAGGAAGAGACTCTCGAAGTCTGTCCAAAGTAAAGATGCCTCGTCATGAACCTGGAGTATCAGGATCCACCATATACCTGCTTCCATGTGTAGGAGACTCATGGAAAGGATCACCATAAGGTCGACTGGTGTCCCTACCAATCTGAAAACTCTAACGACAGCCTCCAGCCAGTCCTCAACTGCCCGTGGGTCCATCTCTCCGTGGAACCTGGGCGGCCTCTGTCGCTAGAACTCGTGCAATGCACTCAAGTGGTATGCACTCTCAGCTACTGGGGCTGGTGGTATCGGTGGCCCAGTGGGTAGTGGTACCGTTGGTGCCTCTGCTGTGATGGGGCCCTGCACCGGGGCCTCGTCGCTCGGTGGGCTACCATCTCACACGTAACTCAGAACCCTAGTTGGCTGCCTTTGTGGGGCCATCTTGAAAAGAAATAGGTGTTCCATGGTAAAAACAGTATACCTGGTGAGCTGACACAAATTAATCACAAAGAAACCTTTTCAAAGGAAACACACACACAATCAGTGTTTTTGTGCACTGAGTCGGAAATCAGAGGTTAGGGTCCTAGTGTATGGATACGTCGGCCGCCGGACGAACACTGGACTCCATGGATTGAAAACCACACTCAATACACTTAACACTATTGCTTAACAGTGATATAGATCATATTCCTATGTTTTGTGGTAGAATAGACTCCTCTGATACCAATTTTTCACGACCCATCCTCAGGGCCCGTGTCGTGACTACCCCAAGCCCACCTTCCATAAGCCAGGGGCTGGCGAATAGTACCAAAGGCGTAAATCCCTATACTGGGAAGACATTTCCTTTATAAAAGTAAAAAAGAACACCATAGAGTAGGCAAATTAAGTAAGCACTAAGTAAAACTGTATGCAAAAGTAAGTGATAAAAAGAAAGGGGCTGGAAATACATGTCCAACAGTAAGTACAGTACAACTGAAAAGATAGTACAACTACAGTAAAGTAAAACAGAAACCACTGAGTCATCCTCCGGGAATCCCACCTGAAGGGTGGGTATAGTTGGCCTACTCAGCACCTCGGGTCTAGCCATCCGCTCCATGTACGACTGGCCAAGTGGTTCAATTCCGAGTACCTCCCAGCTCCACAAACCTCCACCTCGATCAGTGATGTATGTCGCTGTATCCAACACAATGTAGTGCGGGCATAGCCCGCGCAGGGGTGAGTATATGATACTCAGTAGGGATCCTGAGACCCACGAAGTTCTCCCATAATCCACGAAGGATAAACCACAAAATTAGGTTATAATAACGAAGTATCAACCAACTCTACTTAGGTATACGCCCATACATATACCTAAGTTGTCAGTCACAGAACGACTCCAACTCTCGAGCCCAATCACAACCCAGTCCAGATAGGACAGCATGTCAATCTCATAGATGATAAAGATTGAAATTCAAGACTCAGCTCACACAGTTATACAACTCACGAAGAGGGGTGGAGATGATTAGATGTATCCTCTGAATCATCTCCTCTGCCGATCCCACGTAGGATCCTAGTACAGAAGTCGTCGCTGCTGAACCCACGGAGGATCCAAGTATAATAATCATCGCTGCCGAACCCGCGGAGAATCCATGTACATTATTCATCACTACCGAACCCACGGAGAATCCAAGTATAGTAGTCATAACTGCTAAACCCATGGAGGATCCAAGTATAGTAGTCATCATCGTCGCACCCACGGAGGATCCCGGTACGGTAGTTGTCGCAGTCGCAGCCAGATCTAGGGTTCCCGCACACAGCATGCTCAATTCTGGGAGGGTCTGCTCCTCGAGCCAAGGGGTTGATACACCAACTATCACGAAGTCCAGAGTTGATGTATCCTGAAGTTCCATCTAATCAAAAGGAACCCAATTCGATAGACGGCGTGTCAATCGGATGCCCGGTCTGAGAGATATTGGCTTTTCTGTTCCAGGGGCCCAGTTGAAAATACGCACGTTCCAAACCCGACCATTTTCCATAGTCGTCCAAAACTCACTTATAGTATCGCAAAAGTACCTCTTCGTTGCGAGGGTCCCAGTTCCTTAGACGGCGCGTCGATCGGACGCACGGTCGTGAAGTTATTCACATTTAAGTGAAACAGGCCCGACCCGTCAAGCCCGGTGGGCTGGAGTGTCGGCCCGTCCTGGCTTGGCGGGTCCAACCCAGATAAGGGGTCAGTTCAGCCCGAAAATGTGCATCCCGGTCCGGTAGGGCTCGGCGCGACCCATGGAAGGCATCTCGGCCTGGTGGGGCGCGGCTCGACTCGGCCCGGTTGGGCACAGCGCGGCGCGGCTGGCCGCGGGTCGGCCAACCGGTCGAGCCGGTGCAGGGGGGCGACCCCCCCCCCGACTGCTCAAACTAGCGTCCTGCCATTGTAGGCCGCGATCCCTCTATTGTGGCGCCCATGAGCACCTCGGCTCGTTCCGCCCGGCCAGCCGAAGAGCCGGCCAGTTCTTCCGCCGAAGGGGCCCGCCCTGTGCGGGCCGCAGTTCCCCGCAGTGAGGCTCTGAGAGGCGTCGCGGTTCCACCAGCCCGTCCAGCTACGGACGGCCTGTTCTTCTTCAGCTGAGAGGCCCGCGGTTGCAGGCCGCGGTTCTTCCGCACGCGGTCGGTGCACGGCCGCCACCTTCACTCATTGCCACCTCTGTTCGCCACCGCCTCCCTTTGCGAATTAAAAATCAAGGAAAAACGGAGGGTCGTCGGGTCGTCTTCATTCAGCCCGCTCCCTCCATGTTAGGCGGAAACAATTGGCCATAGACAATCATTCACATTCAACAAGAACGAAGGTATAATTTATTCGAATTAAATTATACAACCACCCTACCTCGAATTCAAGAGCGGAGCACGTCAACGAGTCCCGGAAGACAAGTGTCACGGTGGTCGGGCATTGTGGAACGTTGTCATAGACGGCGTTACTCGCGAGCGGTGTATTCTCCATTGATGAGAAGAAGAAGAAAGGATGTAGGTATTCCTCTCAATATTGTTTCGGTCGATGATAGGATATCATTCCTTGTGTTCTTCATTGGTGAGGGAGGAAGCTCTCCTCCAAATTCTCCAGAGGTTTTTTCCACCCATAATATTTTCCAAGGCCAAATATTTTAATAAATATTCCTCATTTTAATATTTCCAATGCAATTCAAATTGTTTCAAAATGATATGTGCCAATTAATTAATGAATTCATTAATCTAATTGTGTTGGAAAACTTAATGAGAGGGAGGTGGAGAGATCACAAATTAATTAAGGGGAGATTTTTCAAATTAATTAAGGGGGAATTAATGGGGAGTTTAAGGGGGTTGAAAGGTTAGGGGTTCGTGTGGGCCCCACCTCACATTATCCTCTCATGGGAGGTTATGTGGGTGTGGTCCCCACCAATAACTTCCCCTTGTAGGATATAACTAACAACTTTAAATAAAATTGTGTACTACAATTTTATTTATTTTATTCTAAATCCCCAAAAATTAACTCTCAACCTGCATAAAATGCAACTACGGTAAAGGTCCCCTTAAGCGATTATCGGCGCTACGAGTTCATCGGTGTCCTCGGATTTCAATTCCGAGAACCGGTTAAAAAGATATAAAACTCTGCACGTACGTTTACTGAAATTACCCAAACAAAACTTCAAAAAATGATTTCGGGCACACCGGGCCGCAAAATCCGGTGCCGTCAGAAACTGCAGACTCATAAAATTCCAAAGAATTAAGAAAAAAAATTCCTTGAAATTTCCGGGTCTTTACGTTGGATTATCCTCTCTATTAATCATTTTTTACCATAATTATAGTAACAAAAAATTCAATATAAAAAGGTTATAATTTAACTTATAAGGTAAAATTTTGATCATAAATGGAAAACAGATGAAATTTTAGAAAATTTAAAATCCTACTTTTCTAATTTCAAAATTTTTATGATTTATAAATAAATAAACAAAATGTATTTTTTATAAAATATTATTAATGTCTTTTTAAGAACTATTCACATAATTTGACTTTCAAAGAAACATGAAAGCTATGTAATTTGAATTTAAAACTTTTAAAAAACTATAATATGTCATATCTATCTTAAATTTTTTTATGATGCTTTAACATAACCAAAAAATATTACTTTTATATTCCTAAAAATCATTGACTTGATTTTTTTAATTCTTGCACAAGAATAGAGGCGGCATTGCACAAGCATTTAAGATAATTATTAAATAATAATAATCAAAAATAAATTAAAATCCAAAAACATAATTAATTAATTTTAATATAACCCTTTATATTCTTAAAATATGTATATTTACTCACATATATTTCATGAAAACTTATTTAATATGTTATTTTGACTTTTATTTCCACGTGCATGCATTATAGAAACATTTAGATATGTCACTTGTTATCTAAATCCAAAATTAATATATATATATATGTGTGTGTGTGTGTGTGTGTGTGTGTGTGATTTTAATCAATAATACTTCATATTTTTTAAATATTTCAATAAAAGGCTTCTCACATCTAAAAAATAATCTTTAGAACACCAAATTAGACTTTTCGATTGTTGTACAAGCGTTGCGTCGACACTGAAAATGATTTAAAATTTATATAGAAATAAATTATAATTTATATGTTTTTAATAATTATTGTATTACAATTTTATTCTAAATTAATAATTACACATGTATAATTAATGTTTATTTGGTATTTATTTCTTGGCCTTATCATAAATGATACCATGTTTAAAAAAACATTATTTTTTTACTATTTTCGAAAAAATTAAATTCTTTAGAAAAATATCAAAAAAACTTACTACAATAAATTTTTATTTTTAAAACCAAAATTTTATTATATTTCCTAAAATTCAATTCCTATAAGTTAAAATTTTACTTTTAATATAAAGGTGTAAAATGCAAGGAAAGCCATTTTTTAGAAACAATTTGTTTTTAATTCCGAAAATGAACTTATAATAAAAATAAATTATAATGTTGATTCCTATGTAATTAATTATATTATGTATAAAAATATGAATATTTTTTAAATTTAATATCAAATTAAAAACATTATGGTAATTTTAATGAAAATAAATGATAGTTTTACAAAAATCGGTGTTTTTTCTATTCACTGAAAATTCAATCTTTTCAGACAAATACCAAAATTCCACCCTAAGATAATTTTAATATTATAATTTAAAAATACATATCCTTTTAATAAAATATAAATTCTAAAAGTTTCAAAATTTAATTAATATTTTCTCTCAAAAAAATAAATATAAATCTTTTTGGACTAAAATGTATTTTTGAAAAATAAAATAATTTTACTATAAATAGAGTGCTTATTTCCATGGAATTAGTCAATATATTTTCATTGTGTAGTAAATTTATATATATTCTATAACAGGGTTAATCCTATTTATACACACTAACTCAATAGTTAGATTATATAAATCATATTTAAATAATAATATTTTGTAGTTTATTCAAGCTCGGTGTTGTGTATCTTGTTCTTAATTGAACATAGTCTTATTTTTAAAATCATGGGATATTAAAGTGTATGATCCATGAAAATAGAATCCATTATGATCATGTTTTGGTTAATTTAATAGTAGTAAAAATTTACATTACAATGATTGTTTATTTTTTATCACCCCTCCAATACCATATTCAAAACATAAATCATTATTTAACATCACATTATACTATTTTTAATATCTTTATACTCATTCAAGTTTGAATCAACCTAAAGAAAACATGTTATACTAAAAAATGAATAACTGTATCAAGTTATATAAGAGTAATACCATTTTTACAGAAGAATAATGATGTTAATATAATATAATTATAGTTGTTAATGATAGTCATAAAAAGTAGAGATGATAATATAATTGAAAAATATGGTGAAAAATATGATACATTGATGAATTCACTCTTTCTAGAAATTGGTTCCTTCATAATAAATAATTTTGGCCTATTTTGTGTAATAATAGGCTACTAAACATAGAATAAAACAACATTAGAGGGAATTTTGGTTAGTATTCAATAGATAACAAAAGTAAAAGTTTGGTTTGATGTGGGTAGAGTATGGGTGCTTTTATATGTGAGATTTAGTGGAATTTCCACAAATAACCATTTCTTATTGTGTCAGGAATATATTCTTTACCTAGAAAGTGGATCAAAAGTGCATATATACTTGAAATTTTTTATTCATAGCCTCATAATAATAATTTATATATATGTTTAGTGATATTTTATACATTTATTCCTTAATTTAATCTATGTAACCTCATTTTACTTACTCTGGTAACTCAATTTTTACATCAACAACTTTTAAAAAAAAAGGAAAATGGACCACTTACCTAATTTCCAATAATGGATTCTTAAAATTAAATTCATTTTAATAAATTCAATTTGAGAAGTTAATTAAAAGTAATTTTAAATAGGAAACACAAAACACATAAAAATCAATTTTTAGAAAACTATATTTTAAGAATATAATTGACTTTATTCTTATTTGTTAATAAGTAATAATCATTAAATGAATTTTTATTTATATAATAAATAAATTTTATTTAATTTCATATTCCAAATATGAGAAATTTATCTTTTTTGATATAAATATATAATATATAAAAACTAAAATTTTTAATTAATACATTTTTCATTAACCATAAAGTATTAAATTATTTTTATTTATAGCTGCTTAATTATATATTATATTTTATTTACTTATTCACCATCTATCCCTTGAATGTTTTCAATCTATTTTATTAATATTATTCTTTAAAAACAATAAATTTAATTTAAAATAAATTATCTTCCAAAAAAATCTTTAAAATGATAGATATGTTTTAAAAATGAATTAATGATTTTAATTTTATTCAAGAATTATTTATGTTTATTAATTGTCAAATATTTATATGTAACACATTATTTAATTTTAACTATAAAATTCTCCCTACACATTTTGGATAAAATTGCATCCAAACACCACATATCCAATGACCATATATCTAATGATCATATATCCAATAGCCATATATATAATGGTTATCTAACAGTCCTATATATAAAAATACATACTTATATAAAATCATTAATATTATTCAGTAGTTTATTTTTTATGGTGTTAATCATATATATAACATTTTGTATTCATTTCTATAGTTATCATCAACGGTATGATCATCAGGTAGATTGTAATGATGAAAAGTTTAACCGTGTAATATGTTTATTTATGTGTGGTCTCATTCCTTAAGAAAATCTATTGATCATGTTTTATTTATTTATATTTTAATGTATTTCATTTTTTATTGAAATATTATACAATTATTAAATAAGGAATTTTTTATCTTAGTCTGCTGTTGTGTGTATCACAATCTATCAAACATACATGATTTATTAAAAGGGATGTACATAATAAAATAATACGGTGTTACACATATCATGTTTGAATCCTATAAATTTAGAGGATTAAAATTATAGTTTCCATAGAATAACCAAATAATTTCTTCCCATATATCCATGGTTATAACAAATAAAATATCTTCTGAAAAATTCATACGTCATGTATTTTATTCTTGAATAAACTTTTTTAGTAATATTTCTTCTTTTATTGTGTTCCTTGACCTCTAAACATACATCAATGGTGTGTCTCATACTTCCTTATAAGTTCAATTTTCTCATCACTCTTCTTTTTATATTGTAATCTACTTATTAAAAAAATTACTTTATTTAAATCACAAATTTTATGTTTGAATATCTGATTACATTACTTGTTAGGGCTTCCATATGAGGATATTATCCTTCACCTTCTTCATTAAGAATTTCAAAACTATTTTGAGATCTTTTATTTTCAAAAACATTTCATTAAATTATATAATAATATATTTTATTATATAAAAACATATTTTCTTGATTTTATTCTCTATTCATGTTGTGCCTTGAGAGAATCATGATATCTTTGAATTTATTCTCCTTTTCATTTATACTTTAACTTCATGTGTATGTTCGTTGAGTAAATCACTTTGCTCCTTAATAACATCACTCTTTCATATAGAGGATCATTTCATGGATATTTACTCATTAATTGTAACATCCCATGATTTGGAACTCTATCAGGCGGCCAAATTAGGTTGGTTATGTAACCTAATGCATGCCTCCCAGTATGCTGAAGGTTACTGACTATTAGTGGGGGTCGAATGAAAATCCTAGAGAGAATATACCACCTGGTTCAAAGCTAAAATATAGAAAAATTATTCAAAAATAATAAATATCCTAGAAATAGAAACATAGTAGAAATAGTACGACATTCCATAGGGAAAATAATGGAGAAACCAATAAACCAGTAGTAATGAACCATGTAATTACTAGCTAAGATATATCTAAATATCAAACTAAAATAATAAAAATAAAATATGTAGATGATACAGAAAATATCATTAAACCCCTATCTCGAACCCTATGTCATTCTCTTCTTCAATCACTAACCCATCTAGTAAGCAACAATCAGTAATAAGGTATCTTTCCCTTTTCCAAACCTATAACCATGTAATATGCTCAGGTTCTAAATGGAATCCCAAAAAGGTTGTGATTAAAAGTCAGTAAGTCGAAACCACCCAACTAAAAAAACAGTCTGATAATAAGTGTATCCATTAAAATGAAAAATATGTGTATTAATTAATTGATTAATATAATACAAATCACCCTACTTGGGAACTATTCCAAAATGCATCTGAGCATTTAGCATAACCTTACCAACCATACTCATATATCCATGGAAAAAAATCACCCAAAACTTGGCAAAGCCTGCTCTAAAAGTATCCAAATAGAAAACTCGATAGATCCATCTATATAATCATTTCAGCATGGGATTGGGTAAATCCCTCTTGATAAATCATTACAACATGGGATTGGGTAGATCCTGCTCTATATAATCATTACAGCATAAAATGCAACACATGTCATAGAAGCATGGACCACAGCACGGTATTGGGAAGATCCCACTCTATATAATCATCACACCGTGGGATTGGTCATATCCCATTGTATGTAAGAATTATAACATGGTACTAGGTAAAGACCACTCTATATAAGCTTTATAACATCAAAATCAACACATTTCATAGAAACAAGGACATCACAATACCACATAATAATCCACAGTGGTTAATTTTTCAAATTACCATTCATATTTCAATTACCCTATTAATTTATCAAGTTGGTCTAATTCATTAACATTACATCCATTTCAATAAAAAATAAGTGAATAATCAAAGGGATTCTATATCAATAAATCATTATAATTCCCATGTTATGTTAAACAAACTTTAATTTATTAGCCAATTCAATATTATTCAAGGTTTTTCTCACACAACATGTAGCCACAAGCTAGGTAAAAACACCATTTAATCAAAATGGATCCAAGGATATATGCATTCCATAGTTTACCATCATTTATCATTCTATTGATTAATGTGCATTTTGTGTCAACCCAATTTGTAGTATTTTATATACATAATAGTTAAACAGATCATATAGTTAATTTTTAGACACCCTGCCCTGATCTAGTTATTAATAAATGCTCTTAATGGGTAAAACTAATAAGAATGAAGATGTAGATGATCATAAGAAGGAACTGAGATAAAACTAGATCCATATCAACCCCCAAATCAACTATAGTCAACAGATTTACACTGTAATAATGGTAACGAAGGAAGAGGAGGGAAAACCATATCAAAACAAATACCTTGTGATTAGATTCTTGATCAAGACATCCAGAATAGAAGTTAGGGCTCTAAAATCATCTGGAAGGCCTTAAGTATTGATATAGGACATGATGCATCACAAGAATGAGGATAATCATATGCATGGTAGCCTTAAAACTACTATAACCAATAAATACACAATGTGTAATCCAATTTCACATCATGTATTTTTAATTCGAGAGATATTTTAAAAACCCTGACACCTTAGATTAACATTTAACCCAATTGAACATTACATGATGTGAAATATGTTCACGATTTACAACCACCTCACTTCATGAACTTGTTTATAACATGTGTTGGCAGCATTTAAATGTCATGTAGTATGTAAATGGAATGTAAATTCCTTGCAAACAACACTCAATCAAGAATCTTGAAAATGGTCTCAAACAACCTTTTAAATCCTCCAAACTCAAGGAGAACCCTCACAATCCCATTTTACGTGTTTATAACCAAACTCCATAAATTCAACAAAAAACATGCATCCATTAACATTATGTCGTTTTCCCCAATGAAATATCTTCATCCTCAAACAATAGTTGACCCAATGGTCTAAAGACAAACAAAAACCCAAACAAAAGAGGTTTGACAAAAAACTCAAAGAGGAAAACACTTGGAAAAATATAGGATCTTACAACCTCCCCATAATATAACATCTCATCCTAAAGCTACTCCAAGAATCACTTGGGGTATTAAAAAAAGTAATACCATTGTTCTCATAAATCAGACTCTATCTCCCTTGTCTCCTATTAAACACGACCATGCTGCCATGGCACATGAACTAAAAGAATCATCCTGACCTTGATATACATCTCACAATTATCCAAAATCTATATCAGATGCTCCTCAAAGGATGAACCTGCACCAAACTCAGTGTATTTTATTTTCTATCACTTGATAAGGTTCAAGATGATATCTCTAAAGCTGTTACATGTGAAACACATCATTCATGGAATTGTATCATTATGGAAGGTATAATCGATACACAACATGACCGACCATTTCCACTATCTCAAATGACCTAAAAACCTTGGTGCTATATTTCTCTATTTCCTTACACAAAATTTACCTATCCTTGGAGAAATTCAAAGGAAAATTTGATGACCAACCTCAGACTCTAGAGTTCATCTCCAATTGTCAATATATGATTTCTTCCAGATTTTTATTATCACTAACTATATCATGATCAATTGAACCTGCTCATATTTCTCTTACATGAGACTACGTCCAACAAGATTTGACTCTCCTACATCCAACCAACAAAAAGATAATGGGAAAAATTTCCATAAAAATCCTCAAAATATTCCTTCTAGATCGATTCATGGAATTAGTTATTATATAAAAACTCCTTGAGTTCCATATTCTACTACCACAAACCACAAAAATCCAAAACATTGGCTCATAGCATATCTTATAAAACCTAAATAGTCCACTTAGATTGACCATCAGTATAAGGATGATAGGTTTTACTCAAAATAAACTGTGATCCAAAATCCTTCTTAAAACCCTATAAGAATCAATAGATTTAACAAGGATCTCTATCTGAAACGTTACTCCTTATAACACCATGCAAGAGAACTGTATCATGCATATAATGACTACCAAGATAATCAACTATGAAGGTCTCCCTGACAGGTAATAAATTGGATACCCTCATTAGTGAATCCAAAATCACCTATATTCCATCATTATTAAGGGTTATCCTTTGAAATCCTGTTAAAAAATCCATAGTGACATCATCCAACATCCACTCTAGAATGGGAAGATATTGAAAAATCCCAGTTATCCTCTGATGCTCGGCTTTCACCTACTAATAGGTGAAACATCTCAACATAAATCCCACTACCACATTCTTCATTCCTAAACACCATTATTTTTTATGTATATTACAATACATTATCATCAAACTAGCATTTACCTCCCATCTAGATGAATGAAACTCTCTCATCAACTCTTCATACCCGCCTGTAGGAACTCATACTTAGCCACACACAATAATAGAATTGTTTCTCCCAAGAGACTATCCCACTGATGTCTCCCCACTAAATAAGATATATCTCATAACTAATCCCTTTATATCATAGATCTAATCTATCTTAATCTGGTCCAAAAGAATAGGTATAACATATTTCGAAGTCTAAGTTAATTTTTCTTCAGACATATAAACATATAAATGCATGTCTTAAAAGCAAAATAGTATCCCCCAGTCGTCATATGAATTTGACACTACATCTATCTACATCATCCGGCTCAAGGTGTCAATAATGGAATTTCCCTTTCTTGGTGAATAATCCATCTTAAAGCTGAAAGACTATAAATATTCAACCCACCTCTTCTCTTGGAATTTTAAATCCCACTAAGAAAATATGTACCTGAGGATCTTCTGGTCTATGTACACCACAATCCTCCAACCCATGATTTAATTCCTCCAATATCTCAGTGAATGTACCACAACTGATTACTTCATATCATCATTATGGTAATTCCTCTCATCCAGTCTCATCTTTCTGGATCTATAAGAAACCAATCAGTCCTCCTACATCATAAATGATCTAATTCTAACTCTAAATGCATTACAACACACATTATATTGTTTACCTGGAATATGTAAAGTGAGGATACATGTTGAGGTCATCCTTCTCTTCATCTCCTAAAAATACCTCTCACAAGAATCTATCCAAACAAACTTCACCCCCTTCTTGGTCATCCCAGACATCAGTGACACCAAATAGAAAAATTCCTGAATAAAGCACTGATAATATCCTGCTAAACACATAAAACTTCAAATTTCAAAAACATTCTCAGGTATCTCCCAAGATACGGTTGTTGAAATATTCTCTGGATCCACTGAAAACTCTACCTTTGAAATTACATAGCCCAAGAAGTGCACTCTATTAATCCAGAAACTACATTTGGTTAGCATGGTATAAAGCTGATTCTCTCTCAATGTAATCTAGATGTTGTCAAGATGTTGGGAATGAATGTCTACTAATTGGGATTACACTAATATTTCATAAAAAAAATCACAAAAAACTAATCTAGAAAAGTATGAAATATCTTATTCATCAAGTCCATGAATATTGTGTGTTCATTTGTTAAAGCAAACAATATCACTATGAACTCATAAAAGCCATACCTACTCCTAAAAGAAGTTGGAGGTATGTATGATGGTCTCACCCTCAAATAGTGGTATCTAGATCTCAAATAGATCCTTTGTAAGATCTTATAACCTATCAACTAATCGAAGATATCATCAATATATAGAAGGGGATTTCATTTCTTGACCATTATTTGGTTCAATCATTGATAATACATATATGATCATAAATACCCATACAACATAGAGAAAATAACTAGAGAACTCCACATATATGGACTATGAAATATGAAACCTATGTATTCTATATATTGAAACCAAACTTTCAACTACCTAAGATATGTTGGTTCCATCCTATAAGGTGGAATAGAAACTAGATTTCCTCCCTACACCAACTTGATTAAGAACTCATTCTCTCACTTGGGTAGTAAGCCATAGAATACATCATGAAAATGTACTTAAAATAGTCTACACTAGTGGAAAAGTATCCTACTACATTCTACAATCATCCAAAATAAGACCTGCTACTTGATCTATGGTATAGTAAAATATACATTGAATTGGTCCTGCATGACAAGCTTGAAGATACCACTCTCCATGGTGAATAAAGATTCCTTCTTTTGGAGATTGAAAGGTAACTCTCATTTGGTGAAAATTGGTATGATAGTAGTATATAACTAGCTAGTACATACCAAGAATCATGTCGAAACTTGTCACTTACAACACAAACGGTTCCCAAAAGAAATGGCAACCACCAATTTCCAAAGGAAATGCCTTACAATGTTTGATATTTTCTGACCAAACTCCCAGTAGTGCATCGATGTTCAAAGAACCATCCAAGATCCCCACAATCAATCTCAAACCATTTTTAAAAAGTATGAATAAAAATGAATGTGATTATCATGTATCCAAAAAGACACAAACATGGGTAGATGATATAATAATTGTACCTTGGATGATAGATTCTCTTGAATCCACACTAGCTAGAGTATTCTGCATAGCATGAAACTAACTTGCCCCTCTACCCCAGACTCCAACTTGACTCCCCTAAGATATCACCCCTGCCGGATACTTTCACTTATCCACTAGGGTACCTTGACCCCTTCCTTTACTAGGTCATCTAATGGAACTCCACCTACCTACCTAATGAAGAGTAACTGAGCCCATCCCATACTCTAGTACTTATCCCAACCCCCTTCCACTTCCCTACTACATGATGTTCCAAAAAAACTTCTGAAGATGACCCAATGAATAGTAGGAATGAAACTCCAAGGCATGGTATGGAAACTAAGGCCTCCTGTGTTCCAATATTCAACACTAATATTTCAACAAAAGAAGACATCCTTTCGATTGATCCCCACTTCTCTAAGTACTCAATTCAAAGTTTCCTTACAAGAAACTATCACAATGGTGATTCTTACAACTAGAATAAGATCTCCCAGTTTTCCCTGCTGAAACATCCTAGCCACTACTCAGATCCCCTCTCAGATTCGCCACTATGTTGAGTTTCTGATTCATCACATATAAAAATAAACTCAATATAAAAACATTCATATGTGTTCTAATATCATAGAGAACCCCATCCAGAAGGCATCCCCCTTATAGATCGCATTAGCCGCTAACGATGGAACAAATTAATGTAGGTTGGTGAAATGTCTATCGTAGTCAATCAGTGACATTCCAACATGTTTCAGATACATGAACTCATAATCCTTATCACCCCTCAATGTCTCTAGATAGAAGTGTCTCGTGAAATTGAACTCTATGTCCTTCCATTATAAATCCTTCTTCTTTCCATTTTTATCCACAATATCCCACCAATTCTTGGAAGGTCCATGAAGCATGTATTTAGCAAGCTTCACCCTCATATTTTTGGGTATCTCAAGATAAATAAAGATCATTTGGACTGACTTGATCTATAACTCAGCTTCCATAGGTCCTCCCTATCTATTTAATGTTTATTTATTTTTTTAGCTGAAACTCTCTCTTTAGATCTAAAATCAAAGACACGGTTCGAACAGTCTCCATTTCCATGGATTGCATGGCCCTCAAGAAGGTATTCAGAAGTTGAAAATCCATATGATCCTTATGAGAAATATTTAGCTCCAACTCAGCTGTGTTAGGTTTGTCTTTATTTCCACTCTCCTAACTCTCAACTCGAAAGCATAGGGGAGGAATTTACTTTATAAGATAAAAAACTTCTTAGAACACTTGCTATAAAAACATGGTCAGCCTCATCAGGTGACAAAAATAAAGAACCAATGCTCATGTTCTCTATAAACATAGCATAAATGTGTTTTATCATGAAATAATAGTTCATTTAATTTCATTTATCAGATATTATAGGTATCTCATTTCACAGTTCATATAGGAAATTATATAAAACATGCAATAGTTATATCCCTAACATGAAAAATATATGTCAACATATATATCTCTTTGTGCCTATCATGTTTCATCCATTATCATATCATTTCATACTGGTATAGAGTATAAATATCAACAAATAATAATATCAAAAAACATATGAATCACTTCGGGTGAAGTAACATCAACAATAATAAGCGAACAACATAAACAACAATCTCATCCCTAGGAACTTGGATTTTCCACCATACATGGGTTATCTACTCCCATTCACATGATCATTTCCAATTCCCAAAAAATCCAAGTAACCTTTAAATCTTTCTAAAATAGTAAATCAATAGAAATTATAAGAAATATGATACTCTAATACCACTTTATAATGACCCATGATCAGGCACTCTATCACATGGAAAAATTGGGTTGGTTACATGACCTCAAGTGCGCCTCCCTGTATGCCATATAATGTCGACTAGTAGTGGGGGTAGAATGAATATAGTGGGGAGACTATACCCACTAATTTAGAGGTACAATATAGCATAAATAAACAATAATAATAACTATCAAAGAAACAAAAAAAATAGAAAAAATAGTACAATATACAACTAGGAAAATAAATAAAAACTAATAAACCAAGAGTAATGAACCATGTAATGAATGGATGAGATTTATCTAAATGTCAAACTTAAATTATAAAAATAAAAGAAACAAAAGAAACAAATAAACTCAAAATACCATGTTCCCTAACCCCGAGTTGGTCCTATCTCCAAACTGCATCCAATGTAGCCAACAATAATCAGAAACAAGGTCCCATGCCCTTGTCCAAATGTACAACCATGTAATCTTCTTGAGTATGAAACAGTGGCCCAAATAGGGTGTGAGTAAAACTCTGTAGGTCAAGAACCATATGTATAAACAATTTTTTTTTTGATAATAAGTGTTTGTAATAAACCAATAAATATGTGCATTATGTAAGAAATCAATATAATATAATATTCAACCTACTTTGGAACCATGCTAGAATGTATCTGAGCATGTGGTGCGACCATGCTAACCCTAACCATGTATCCATGGAAAAAATCATAAAAACCCTACTCAAACCCACAATATTAGAAATTCTGCATGAAACTGAGAAGATCCTACTATATGATAATTTTAGAATGAGATTGGGCAAATATTTCTTGATATAATCATTATAGAATGGGACTAGGTACATCCCTCTTTATATAAGCATTGTAGCATCAAACTAGGTTATACCCTCTATATATGAATTTATACATGGTAATGGGTAGATCCCACTCTATTTAATCATTACAGCATGGGATTGGGTAGATCCCACTCTATATAAGCATTACAACATGGGACTGGGTAGATACAACTCTATATTAGCATTATATAATCAAAATCAACACATTTCATAGCAATAAGGATATCACAGTATCACATCATAAGCCACAATGGTTAATTATTCAAAATACCCCTCATCATTAAATTATCCTTTTTATCTACAAAGTTGGTCTTAAACCATTAACATTCCATAAATATAAATAAACAATTAGTTAATACCAAAATGGATTCTATATCAAGCAGTCACCTTACATCCTAGGTCATGCTAAACACTCTTTAATCCATTAGACAATATAATAATATTCAAGGTTTTTCTCACCAAACAGCTAACCACATGCCAATTCATAGCACCATTTGATCTAAAGGGATCCAAGGATATATCCATTCCATGGTTTATCTTTATTCATCATTCAATTGATTAATGAGAATGTTGTGTTAATTCAATTCATAGTATTTTATATAATTAACAATTAAACAGGCTATAGGCTTAGGTTATGACCCCTTGACTAAATCAGGTGATTATGCACCGCTACTAATGGTTAATACCAACAAGAAAGAATGATAAGATGATTGAAAAAAGGAACCTAGATAAAACAAGATCCATATCCACAACCAAACCAACTGTGGTTAAGAGATTTACACCACAATGATGGAAAATAAAGGGAGAGGAGGGAAACCAAGAGTGGAACAAATAACCTGGTATAGGATGCTTGATTAAAATTTCTAGAATGGATAGAATGGATAAAAAATATCTTATTAAGACTTAGAGATCAAGATATGAGAGGTTATACAGATATAATTAGGAGAATCATTTTCACAATAAAGTTAAAAGTACTTGATCAAATAAATCAATGGTATATAATCAACTTTCACATCGTGTATTACTTATTTAAGAGATACAGTGGAAAAACCAATGCCTCAGATTAATATTAATCCTGATCAAAAATTACAAGATAGGAACTATGTTCATGATTTGTAACCATCTCACATCATGAACCATTTCACGACATGTCTCTTGTGACATTTACATGTTGTGTAACATGTACATGGAGTGTAAATCCCCTGCATACTGTGTTGAGTCCAACATCTTCAAAAAGGGTCTCAACCACCTCTAAAATCCTCAAAACTCAAGTATAACCCTCATAATACCATTTAACACGTTTATAACTAGGATCTATTAGTTAAAAAGATCATAAATACCTTAAATGTTGGTCGTCTTCCCCAATAGAAGCTCTCTTTCCCTAAATAAGACTTGGACACCATGGTCTAGAGACAATGGAAAACACAAGAAAAATAGGTTAGATGAAAATCTCAAAGGGGGATGTACCTAGAAAAATATGGGATCTTATATTAATTAATTCTTCATTCTATATTTATTTTCTAAATGATACACCTTTTATTATAAATATTGAATCTAATCATGATTTCTTTTTGTATATTCTTTGGAATATCTACCTAATGTATCAATATCTTTTCAAAGTAAATAATATCTCTTTCCATCACTAAGGTTATGAAATTATAAATTTTTAAGGAATATATAAATCATTATTATATTAAGATAAATTATTTTTATTAATTTTATTCAGCTGAATATGATTGTTAATCCTTTTTTAAAATATATTCTTTTTATTCCTTTTCATATTACCTTTTAATATAAAGAATTTCTCTTGGATCTTTTCTATGTATAATTCATCATCATCTAATTTTATTTTAACACTTATAGAGGTTTTTATAAAGCCTTATTCCTCTATTATGGGTTATCTATATATCTACATTATTGTGTCTAAAATTTTTCCACAACCATGTCTAAGCTCATCATGAGTTTCTAAGCCTTAAATCCATAAAAGGGTAAAAAGTAGAATTCACCACAAAAAATAGCATTATATAATTTTTTCCTACCTTTTTATCTCAGAATATGGTGATTTTCCTTAGGTTTTCATTTGGTAAAATTCTAAAATAATTTAGTTTTAAGGGATATTTATAATTTCATTAATCAATATATATTTAAATCACGCATGAGAAAGATGATATCGTATATATAGGTCCTTGAATGATAATTCCAACACAAATGTTGTATTTGAGACATTTAAAATTTATTCTTGTTTGACGTACTTTGAGGATTATAAATAACCTTATAATGTATCTCAATTAATGTTGGTTTTAATAAATAGAAAAAACTAATGGGGTTAGATGGAATTTAATTTGTGGATCTTGGGGTCATTGATGAGGACACATTATAAAAATTTTAAAGTGTAGAAGAGTTAAAAAAATTATATTTAATGAATATTCAAGTGTTGGTGATTCACAAAAATATAGGGCACTTATCACACCATGACCATTCCTTTTATTTTATTTATTTATTTTATTTATTTTATTTATTATTTTTCTATTTAGTTTTTGGATTTCTATATTTCTTTGATTTATTGCTATTTTGGAGTATACTAAATTTATTGAATGTATTAGGTCACATCACAACTAATGGATGTCACACTATTATGGATCCTTGGTTCATTATTAATTTTGGTGTAGGAGTATGTCATACTACAATGATGGGGTCATATCATCATGAAACCTTATGCAGTGAGGCCACATCTACCTAGAGTAGGTTATTCTATAATGGAATGGATTGGGTTATTATGTGACCCAAAATATTGAGGATGTTTATCAATTAATATTTTGGGGAGTTGAGTCATGCTATAATAAGGGTTTTTCATCATGATAAGGGTGTTATGCCACAATGTTTCTTTTTCTAGATTTAATTTTATATTCTACCCACTTCAACTTAAATCCCTATTTGGGATTTCTTTCTATCCATATCACGTCACTCATCCAAAGGATAGAACTGTGAAAATCCCCTCTATTTCTCCATGAATTTTTTTTATTCCTCTTTGATTTTGAGTAAATTTATTCAATTTTAGGTTTCCTTATCTCCTCTATTTCTATTCTTTTTCTATTTTCCCCAAGTTTCATATTCTTCCTTTCATTTGGGGCAATGGTGGTTGAACCCTATGATGAGATTTGGTTATATAGTTGTGATTTTTTATATCCAAGTGTTATAAATATCATTTTGAAACCTAGTCTAGAATCAATCTCCAAAGGTGGTGTGTTTCTCTTTAGTTTAAGGTAGGTGTTTCTAGGTTATTCCATTTATTTGACATTCCTTAAGAGTATGATTTCTTTTAAACACTTTTTCCATTTAAAATTTATGTAGTGATACATTTTTTGATTATTATAAATGGGTTCCATTATCTCATTTATTTTCAAGTTGATGAAAATGATGCTTCTAATGGATCTTGGGTTGTATGTAGATAAAATTTATTTCTAAATCCCTATAAGTGTTTGTAAACAAAATTCAATAGATATTCATAAAAATAAAAGTTTTAAAAGAGTTTTTTAATGTACCTAGTGACCTTGGAATTCTTTCTAGAAGTAAAAAAAAAATTTCTACTTCATTTCCCAATAAAATTGAGTTATTTCAAAAAGGGGTTTGTTTATCATTGATATTTGGTTTTCTTTTATAATCATTTTATGACCCTTACTTCTTGATTTGATTCTTTTAATAGGTGAAGATATTTTATATGATTTTTGGATTTTGTATTATTTATGTTAATAATTTTTATCATATATTAAGTTTCATTTGGTTTGAAAATATTTTTTTCAAAGTATTGATATTTATTTTTTAAAAGGAAGATTCCAATATTTTGAAACTTAGTTTAAATATTCAAGGAAATTTTGCAAAAATTTTAAAAGGAGTTCATTCTGTAAGGTTTTAAAGAGGTATCAAAGGACTTGTTAGAAATTTTATAACATTTATGGATTTAACCCCTTTCTTTATTTCTAATTTGATCTTTTTGGTTTTGTGGGAAATGGTTTTTCCATGTAGAGTATATTGGGTTTTAATGAAAGGGTATATTTATATAATGGTTATTTTGAGATGAGATGAGAGATGTTTTATATCATTGAGGATTTATGTGATTGACTTACTCACAACTTGTTATAAAATCATGGAATCCTTGAATAATTGGGTAGAGAAGACTAAGTACCACTATGAATGATGGACCCATATGAACCTTGGACTGTTCTCCACCACTAACTAAATAAAACTATGATGTTATTTACTTCTATGACTTGATGAATTTATTCCTAGTGACCTATGCAGGATTGGATATGGATAGTTATTATTAGATATGATTAGTTTTATCACTAATATTGTATAAGGATCCTCAGGTTCCTTGACCATTGTTCCATGAGGGCTATTCCCAAAGTTTTTTATCTTTTTTTACCAAGGAGGATATTATTTCAATTTATTTCCAATTCATGGACTATCTATTTTTATGTATTATGGTTTATATATTTCGAATATTTGGGATTTCTTATATTGGTGAATTTTATGTGTGTGGTTTTGATTTATTTTTTTATCATTTAAATCCAAGTTGTGGAATGTTTTCGAATTGAATTATTGAAGGAAATATTTAAACTAGTTTTTTTATATTTTGTGGTTTTAATATAATATTAATACTTTAAGACGGGGTTCTAAATGAATTTTATAAAACAAGTTTTCTTCAATAAATGATGTGAAGTGTTTAAAAAAATAAAATTTTCATTTTAATAAGTGTGTTGATTTCTTAGAATTTTAAAAAGGTATTAATTTCATGAACTGTATTTAAAAATATCATTAATGGAATGGATTCTAAAATGAATCAAATATATACATTTTTTGGTATAATATTAATGAGTTTACTTCTCACACACCAATTATACCACTCGGTGTCTGTAGACTAAGTGGATCTCAGAGAATTAGGCTCAGGTTCTCAAGAATCTCCTCATTATGGAATTATTTATTTAATGTTACACATGGGGATTGATTTGTGATAGTGAATATGGATAGAGACTTTGTGTCATGTTAATTCCTTTCATTGAGTTCTGGGTATTTGTTATTTTTTTAATACCGTGTATGTGTCATATAGTTCATCCTTATTTGTATTCATTGGTTTCTTCATTAGTATTTTGTATTTATTTGGTATAATGGAATGCATGTTTCTAGCTTATATTTTGTTATGCCTATTTTGGTATACATTTTATTTATAACTTCCTATTTGGTTTACCTAGAAGGTCATATTATGGATGATTCATGTCAGATTCTCAGTGATAAATATACTAATTTTTTGTTATTATTTATTGATAAAAATCATTCCTAAGAGTATTTTCTTAACGCCTAAATTTTTTTCCGGATCTTTATGGATAATGGATTCCCTTATAACCTTTCCACATGCCAACATGAGTGTCAAGTCTAGATATCCTAAATTTTTTCATGAAAAATAGTTATCAAAGAACCCTATTTTATTTGATAAATTATAGTAGAATATAAATAGAAGTATTGAATCTTGAGAGGTTGGTATGGGGAGAGTCTAGATAGATATTTCTCATTCATATTCTGATGTTACCTTAGGAACTTAGGTAATGAGTCTAGTATTTTTAGATTTACTCTTCATTTTATTGGTATATCTTGATTCTAATTTGTGGGGTTATGATTTTTGTAGAGATTGTTTCAGTTTTTATAGGTTTTTCATGTTTTGGGTGAGGATGGGATAATAAATATAGGTTCCTAGTTGGATCGTACTCTATGGAAAACTATACAAAGAATGTGTGTATGGTTCTAGTAATCTCCTAGTGATAGTTTCATGATTGGAATATTGTCCTCAAAAACATGTGACGAATCTATACATAGTCACTAACCCATTTTAAATACAGTTTTAATGATGTATTAGTGTCATTTTATTGCAATTTGTTGAGGTTTTGCGATGAAAACATGATTTAATTAATAAATGGTTATGTTTTGTAATTAATAAATGGACTTTCCAGAAGGTTTTGAAATGAAGTTATTATTTTAGTTTTATAAAATAATTCTTAAAATTTTCAAGTAATTTCAAGTGGAGGTTTTAATTTCAAAAAAAATAAATGTCATTATGAACCTCATTTTAAATGTTCTAAATGGGTATTAGTTTAATTTATGTACTTGTGGGGAAATCTTGGTTTTGATGGTAAAAATGTCATTTTGAAACCTATAAAGTAATATTCCAAATTAAATTTAAATGAGTTTGATTCTGTGGAATATTCTAACAATTTTTTGATGAAGTTATGATTTAAAAAATAATAATGAATAGTTATGATTTTATCCCATGGGTTTTTTCTTTAGACTGGTGATTTCTTCCATTGGGATAAGTTGAATCTTGGGTGACCCTGATTTACACTTTTTCCCTCTATTAAATAATATAAATCCTAAAAAATACCTAATGAGTAAAGTGTTTTTTATTTAATTTAGTATCTCCCATGGTTTGGGAGGATCTTCTTCTCCTATTATTATTCCTTCTACAAAGGATTGATCTCATGTATACTCTTAGTATGAACACATTAGGAATTCTATGTCCTTTTTTCAGAAGTCCTAATGAATCTGAAGTAACCATGTATGGTTGTATTTGTTGTTAATAAGTAATATATAAAAATCTATCAATATGTGTATGGATATTTCCTAGATATTCTAAGAGAGTTTCTATCATAAATGGTAAGGATACTATGAGTTTTTTCTTGACAACCATGGATGGATAGATTTAAAGTAGTATCATTTTGTTATGATGATTATTTCACTAATATTTAAGAAAAAGAAAAGTGGTTTTCGTGTGATAACACACTATATACTAAATTTAATGTAATTTTTAAGCTCTTAGAAGTGATTAAGAAAATATTGAAAGCCTCATGAGTGATTGAGAAATGACCGAAGTCATTTTGTGTTTTAATTGTTACCTACATAATCATAACTCTAGGTTTATGAAAACTACCTAAAGGTAACTCCATGTTTTAACTATATATGGAATAGAAACCAACCACTACATAAATTTAAAAATCATACCTATGATAAGGATATATAGAGTACTAGTGAGTTGTGTATAGGTAGTCCATGTACTACGTAAAGGTGACCCAAGAATCTAGTGGGTGATGTAAAGGTAACAAGAGAAATATATTGACTTTGTTAAGGTAGTCCTGAGATATGTAAATTTCATTCCAAACATTTTTAAAAGTCCCACCAAATAAATGGAGACTACATCATGGTAATTTTTAACATAAATAAAGGTCAAATGATAAAGATGATGGCTATATAAGGGTTATCTATGATTTATAATACCCATGTAAAGGTAACATTAGGATTGGATTGGATTCATGAAGGTCCCAATGAGTTTCACTAAAATAGAGACTACACTGGATAGAGCTATGAAATGAAGACTCTTCCATGCCATATTGCACTAGAAGTGGGAATTTCATTGACCAGGGTGAGATTATAATTTACCTATGAGTAATAGTGAGTGGAACTATGTCAAGGAGATTCCCATGATGTCTCAAATGAGTAAAGTAGAAATGAGAATAAAAATTGAATAGTACACACTATATTCCATGGTGTATGACCATTTGGTGATGTTGGAAGTCCAACATGATGAGATCAGTGACACAAATTATGTTGTGTTGCTGTATTTTATATGCTAACACAAAATTATTTTGATGGGTGAGAAATATGGAGTTAATAAATCTGTGTCTATTTATATGTAGTTTGAGGAATTCAAAGATAATTCCGCATATATTTAAATGAATTTTTTTAATGGATATATATGATAAAGATTCTGTATTTTAAATATCAAATAGAGTTTCTTATTAGATTATATATCATATATTTTTTAAAATAATATATATTTAAATTTATTTTAAATGAAAAGATATATAGGATAATTCAAAGTAAATTAATCAAGGAGGAAATATTAATGTTGTAATGTGAGTATCTATATTTATAGAAGAAGAAATGGAATAATAGAGGGAACTTGATACTGATTTCAAATGATAATGTGTTGTGTATCGAAGAGGATAATTTGATTTTATGTAGGAATCCATATGAATTGAAGAAGAAGGGTGGAGAAGTACCATGATAAAACTATATCATTGATGGAAAGTGATAACTCAATGTGATACACTATCACAGTGAATGTGAGAAAGCTTAAACAATCTAGGAGATCCGAACATGAAGAATTTAAGAGAACTAGGCTGAAATAATATTATAAAGAGATATAAAAGTCGAATATATGTTCAAATGAGGTTATGGAAGACCTTAAAGATCAATGACTATTTGAGGAACTTAGTAGCAGTTGGGAGGGTTGAGCTATACAACCCAGCAACAAGAACTATTAGGAGGATAGATTGTGTGATATAGTATAATGATCGTTTAATGGAATTCTGAAGTATGTGATGGGATATCATGTAAGCATGGTCTGAAACTATTCCATTGTAGCCACTTGTATAAATAGTGGAAGAGTTTTTTATCGGGGTGCATAATTAGTTGTAGTAAGTAGTAGTCTCACATTGATACTGAACCATATAAATCTTTACATACCATGAATTTTAATTACATTATTATTCAAGTGAGGAAGAAAAATACAAGAAGAGGAGAGTAGTGATTTAACTAATTACAAAGCTTGAATTTAGAATATAATTTCATAAAATGAAAAATTGATCATAAATTAAACCCCTCCCCCTCTCAGTGATCACACTTGATCTAGTCACTATATGTGGTATCAAATCTATAGTCCCTTATGAAATATCCAATTGATAAATAAGAGTGGATGATTTTAGTTCTTTCAACAATTTATGAGTTCCCATATTTTATGGAAATAATTTTAATGAATATAAAAATAGAATACTTCCATATCAACAATCATAAGGGATTGAGGTTAATGATGTTGTCACAGTGGTATTTACTCCACATGTAAGAGCTTCTACCATGACTCATGCATATAAGATAGGTCTTGAAGTATATGGTAAAGTAACGAATACCATCCTATCATCATTGTTTGAAAATTCTACACTAAGGTGATGGGTCTTAAAACATCCAAGGAGGTTTGGAAAAAATTGAAAATATATGTGAAGGAAATATAAATATTAAGGATTAAAATATTCAGATTTAGATATCCAATTAGGAAGATATTTTTATATAATATTATTAGAATATTGATTATTACATTACCTAGGTTAATAAGGCCAAGAGTAATATTAAATGATTTGGCGATACTTTGGAGAAATTTTTGTTGTGAAAAAGCTTATGATAAATATTCCCAACTTATTTGATTCAAAGATGTTAGTCTCTGACGAAATTAGAGAACTATCTCTTAATGAACTTCAGAATACTCATATTTAATAAGAGATGAAAAAATACATGGTGTTTAAGAACAAGTAAGAGGAAGAAATGGATATCAAGGCCATGATAAAAGAGAAATTGAGGAAGGAAAAATATGGGAATTTTAATAAGTATAGAAATGAGAAATTAGATAATGATAAATATTATAAGAGAGTTATATATCTTATATCAAAGTTATTGAAAAGGGGAAAATGTATGTATATAGGAAAATAACCTTTTAGGTATTATAAATGTATTGGTGTTGCTAATTTTTTCCTCAAATTTCCTAATGAAGAAAATCCTTTAATATGATTATGATAACTAAAAATAATATTAATCAATCAATTAAAAAATCTATAGGAGAATATGTAAACAATACAAAATAGATTATACAATGAGGAGTAAGAGGTTATAAATAAAGGATAAGAAAAATATAATGAGTATAGAGGAATATGATGACTCATTGGCATGGATTGATTCAGAATATGAAGGTGATCCTCAATCACATAAAACCATCATTATTCATATCAGAAAACATGATGACACATCAAACAATAATAATTAAAGAGAAGATACTTATATTGAACACATGTTAAGGACTGAAAATAAATTAATCCTAGAGAAAATCACTCAATTAAAGAAGAAAATTAGTGTCATGGTAATGGAAGAGAAGTTTAAGATAAGAAAAAAAGTCGTCTCATCCAAGAGATGAAAACATCCAAGGTAAAAATTATAGAATAGGAGATAACAATTATGGAACCTTATGATAATATGCATGAAGAAAATAAATAACATGATGAGGAATAATCTTGATCCCTTAGTTTTGAAAACACCTTGATGTTAGTTAGAAAATATTATTAAATATTAGTAGATATTTAATCTGAATCTTAAAATGTTTCTAAGAAGAATATCGATAAGAGAACGTAAAAAACTACATCTAATTTTTCTATTTATACTAAAAAAAGTTATCTGGTAGTATAGTCCCTGATATTATATCTAAAAGTTATCTGGATAATGGAAGTTGTAAATAAATAACTCTGACATGAACGAACATTGAAGTTGATGATGTGAGTGGAAAACCCTCAAATAAAAGGATAAATAATGGTTGAAATATTCTCATCTAGTAATCATATTTACTGACATGGACTCACTAATATGTTGAAAGATAAAGATACAATGGTTACTATTAATGTTATGGAGTTTTGAGGTATAAAGAAAATAATTCCAAGTTCAACATATCCCCACCATGGAAATGGTATGAAGTAAGGTGTGATATAGGTAAAATAATAGGTACATTTTTGATAAATAAGAATAGTATTAGGTTGTAGAAATATAAATTTTAGAATTCATCAAAGAAGACTCCACTTATTATGGATTCTAAGAAATATCAGAGAAGAAGTTTGATATCTGTCCCAGATAATTCCAGTCAAGGTATAGAATTATGGGAAGTATAAGATGGTTCTTATAAAAAAGTATAATAAGAAAAACTAAAAATGAGTTTTGTGGGAGATACAATAATTCTAGTCCTAATGAAAATGATTGTATGAAAATCATACCATGTAAAAAGTAAAAACTAAAAAATAAGAATCCAAAATCTAAGGAAGTGTGTTCCTTTATAACTCACAAAAAAAGGGACCCACAAGATGAGATTATTGAGAAAAAAGTATAACATGGTGTTCTCATTAAGGAGTCATGACATGAAATTCATAAATGGAGACATGAAGGTCTTCTCAGAAGATAAAATTAAAAGACAAAAGAAACCTTGGTTGGGAAGAAACTCTCAACCTTGGTTATATTATTTAAAAATAATGATTTGACCCCTATTTATTCTCTTTATTCTATTTATTCTAACTTTAATGGAATTAAATGAAACCAAAATTGGATAACAAGAGAATTTATCCATCATGGAACATGGTTACTATCCTTATTAAGATAAAGTGGGCGCATCCCATTAGGGGGATAAAAACATGATGAAAGGATGTAAAGGTGAGACACTAAATAAAATCTACTATTTTTTTGATATCCTGGTAAAACTAAACATTTTGGTATTCTAATCCTACTTTATATCCTAGTTTTAACTATAATAAATGGGTTTACAAAGTAGAAATATTGTTTGATGCATTCAGCTAGAGAAACAATGAGTTGTATAACTTGAACATGAGCTTTCTAATGTGTTTTCTGATATTTTTTTAAGCTACATGTAATTTCTTGATAAATCTAGTTGAGTATCCCCAAAATGATAAAATTGAGAATTATGAAACATTCATGGATTTATGGATAGATTTTATCACCTTAGTTATTTACTCTTGTTTTCCATAATGGGTTGTCCCACATAGACTTAGAATTAACTATCTAAAGGATCATTTCCTGTATATCATGTTGATCTATCCTTATCTCACATAAGTGAATCAGGATAAGATTCATATTTAAAGAGGGAGAAAGATATATTCGAAAAAATTCCTTACAAAAAATATAATTAGGATAAAATAGGTGAGGTACATCCCCTATATGACCATTAAATTTTCTTTTCAATAGGTGGGAGAAAGAATTGGGAATACATATTAACTTATTAGATTTGTGGTGGTATTGAAAACAATTATAAAGGGGTGTATTGAAGTTCCAATGAGTGATTGTATTTTTTATAAGGAAGATATAATAATCTATAAATATTTTTATAAATATGTACTAGTGATTTGTTGTGAGATATCATCATAAATAGAAAGGATACTATGAGAGTATACATGAATACCTTGGTTAAATAACTACAAAGTAGCATCCTTTTATTGTAATTTTTTTTACTGGTCTTCAAGCATAAATTTTTTTTTATTTAGTGATGAATCAATTTTTTATATATTTTATAGAATTTGGAATGCCTTAGAAGATATTGAAAAAGGTATGAAGGCCTCAAAAGTGATTGTGAAAGGCCTAAAGATCTCATGAGTGATTAAGAAAGGCCAAAATCTATTTTTGAGTAAAAAATGTTACTGGCATAAAGGTGATTATATATTTACTTAGGTTATAAAAAGGTAACACCAAGTTTCCACTATCAGTATAACTGTAAGGACCCGGCCTTAAACATTACATAATCTTGAATTAAGTTAATAATTCAAATTGGGGATCTTTTCAGGTTTAGAGATTTAGAGAATTAGGTCACAACTTATACATAACAACTTGAATATTACATGTAGACACTTCTACTCAGTATCCATTTTTTTATAAAATAATAACTCTTAAAATAAAAGAAACATGTTTAGTTCCATGTTTTAATCCTCAGGACTTTTACTTGATCCCATCATAGACCCTATTCCACTTTAGGTCCTATGAAAAAAAATTCAAAAACTTTAGATGAGCATAAAAATCTTAGTAATGGATACACAAAGAAGGAAAACTGTTAGTTTTGTAAAACAAAAAGTAAACCATGAATACTTTATTATAGGTAATACGTTTAACCTTTATAAAGTAGTAAATACTCTTCATTGAACTAAATCTGATTTCTTACCCTTTTGTAACCAAAATATTACCATAAAACCCAAAGAAAGAACACATAACATATAAATGTAACTTGGGACATAGTCATACTTAAATAGAATAATCATATGGTCGACTTTCACACATATCACTAAATGGAATATCCATACGGATGACTTTCATACCCAATTCATTGGAGGTTATAATGTAACAACCTCATGGCACCACCTATCATTTGGTTTATCACATAATTTCCTGTCAAAGGCCCAAGTACCATTATAAAATCATAACACAATAAAATATTTAAAATATAAACATTTCACAAATAACATTTTATTTTCAATCATAATAAATCATTTCAAGATATTGAAATAATAAATCCATTTAAAAAACCATTTTCAATACCAAAACACCCAAAAATAGAATAAGGGGTTTCTTTTTCATTTTAAAAACATTAGGGCTTATAGAGGAGGCCAAATAACGATTACGGCGGTGGAGAGGTCATTGTCACCACATACGTTAAAAAACATTCCTTTTGTCATTTATTAAAAAGATTCTGAGAAAATATATTCTCTTTTAATGAAAATAAAAGTCAATGGGGTTTATTATACACCGTATAAAATAAGATGTGTTTATTATCAAAATATGCCTCAATGAAAGGAGATTGAGAGAAAGTCTCTTACCTCATGTCCGACATGACTCGTTCTTTATTTAATTTTTTAAATAATAAACATAAGTTAATTTCTACTTTCTTAAGAACATTTTTTAATTTTATTATTCATTTTATTTCACTTATTACCTTGCTATAACAATTAGTAAATTATTTTAGTTTATATCATACATTTTGTTGATGTTCGGAACTTGAGTCAAAAAAATGAACTTGTTATAATTACAAATTGTCCATGTGGTAAGAATTCCATTATCTCCAGAATTATATTCATGATTTAGATATCGTATATATAATATATATAGTATATATGTATTTATAATAGTTTATATAATTTGTATATATGAAAACTAAATTCATCATTCATGGAGACGGTAAGACATACGTATGCATGAATGCTACTTCCATTTCATTATTTTCATTTTTAATGGAATTAAAACCAAATGATATATAGTTATATTATTATTCCAGTATAATATCATATTTTATATACATTAAATAATTTCATTATCACCATCCTTTATACGTTCCTTATATGGTATGAACAAGTCATGTCACTTTGAGGGGGTGGTAGTCCGCACTTCCTCAAATGAAATTATCGCATTTGTACAACATGAAAAGTATAAATGTATATTATAAATGATAAATAAAGAGTCATAGAGAAAAAAATAAATATCTTAAATATCATATATAATTATATTTCCATCATAATGGTCACCATAAGAGGTGGTAGGAGAATATTGAACAATCATTGTTTTGTGAGGCAGTAGTTCGTCGTCCACAAAAATAGTATGTTCTATACCCATTAGATGGAGGTGTGTGTAAGTGTAGTTATAATAATTCTCATAAGAAAAACATAGTATATTTAGGATACTATTTTTTTATATAAACATATAATAATAGGATCATAGGGATTGAAGAATTAAAATAAAAGAAAAGAACTTAAGGGAAGACATTACCTTTAAATTGGGTAACTCCCTTTGGTTTGACCGAAAAGGATCTCTTGAAGTGATTTAATCCAAAAGTAAGGATTATAAGAGTAAGAGAGGGATTTTGGAAGATTATTTGGGCAGATTTTGGACGATCCAAGGGTATTGAGAGGTGTGAGTAATGGGTTAGAGGTGATGGCTTTTTATAAGGGTAGGATGGGCTCTTTAGGAAAGTTTGAAAGTATTATTTTATTATAAAATTATTTTCGGTTTAAAAAAGTACAAAACTCATTAAATTAGCAGATACGATGACTATTATTCGAAAACCTCTCAACCAATAGGTTTTAGATAAGTTTTGGTTTCAAATTTAACCTTATCATTTAGCTTTAAACCTTAGTTAACTAATTTGACTCTTACCATGTCTTCTTGTGTATTCACTCTATATTGTTAATATAGATACCATAAAATGTCAATAGAACCAAAAGTGGTTCATTAATGACACTTTCAACCTCATATAAGTCATTTTGCCGAATCTTAGATTTTTTGGATTATTATATCATTTAATAAAATAATATTTGTTTTAAAAACTCATTTATGTCAATTTAAATACTATTCATATCATGACTTTTAAAAAATCCAAAACAACTTCATTATTTAAAAAAAACATCATTAATTCAAAGATAATAATTCATCCCCATCTCTAAAATTCTTGTATGGCACAAAAAGTTCGAAAATAAGTTTATTTTAATATTTATAATCTCATTTATTTAAAACATTAATTAATGAGGTAATCATTACATCATCATTGTATCATAAATTAATTTATTTATATTATGTCTAAAAATTATAAATAAAAACCATAAGGTATTAAATATTATAATATTTATAATGAATATTTATAGTCCAAAATATCAATTATATAACCCCACGTTAAATTTTTTTTTCAAAACAATACATGTTTATGATATTTTTATTTTTAGTTTAAATAAAAAGTTATTAATGTCCTTATCTTACCCAAATGGATTTCAAAGGCCAAAAGTATCACCCAAGGGTTTTATTGTTCATCCATGACTCATCCAATAAGTTTATTACAAGTTTTAAGGTATGTTTATATTATTATAATATTATTTTTACCTTGAATTGCCCTTTTTACCTTTAACTACGGTAAATAAAAATCCAAAGTTACTATTTTCGAAAAATTATTTTCATCCTACTGAACCAAATTTTATTTAATGATGACAACCATATATTTCATATTTTTTAAATTCAATTCATATAAAAGTTAAAATTTCATTTAAAAGAAAAAGTCCATTTTTAACTACAATGTAGTGTTTTTCACTATTCATCAAAAATTGAACGTTTTCATAAAAAATTCCAAAAATTCACCCAAAGCTAGTTTGGATATTATGAATTTAAAATTGATGTCTATTTTACCAAATTTAAAACATATAAGATTCATTAATTAATTTAAAATTAATTTTCGCTTTCAAAACTAAAAAACGTGTTTTTAAGAAGTAAAAACTACAAAATAAATGACAAGTGTTTATTTCCAATTTTGAAGTGAAATTACTTCCAATGACCAAAATTTGATAAAATGGTGAAAATATAATCCAATTAAACTTTAAAACCAATTAAAAATATAATCTAACCATATAAATAAATCATATGAAAAGATAGTTTTGACATAAAATGCAGTATTTTTCACTATTCATTTAAAAATGAACTTTATCGAAAAAATACCAAATATTTTTCCAAATTAAATTTTGATATCCCACTTATAAATTAGAAGTTTATTATGTCAAATTAAACATATAAATGTGAAAAAAACTATATTTAAAAGGGGTTCACCATCAAAAGGAGGTAAAACTACCTTTTAAAAATATTAGAGTATTTATGCTTAAAATCATCTTCATTCTCATTTTAAGACTCTAAAAGACATTTAAGAAAAATGTATAATCATATTTTAGTTATTTATGTTTATTCCTACCAATAAAATGGTTAGGAATTAACTACCATTTAAAATAATAATATTACATTATTATTATTTTCAGTATGACTCAGCATTGTGTGGAACATAAGACTTCAGAGAAACTCATTGTTGCTTGTCGGATACTCAATCGAACATAACATCCCCTTTAAAGTAATATTAATACATATTTCAAAAATATTAATAAATTTGAAATTTTCATATTCTTTATTTACCTAGGATATTACATCCTTCCCCCATTTTGGGAATTGCATCCTCGCAATTTTAAAATTGGGCTTTGAAACTTCATTAAAAGTCCCACATCAGAAAAAGACTCAATAAAACAATCACTTTAAAAGAAATAAAGAGAGGTAAATTGGTCACCCAAGAAAACCCATACTATGATTCCATGAAAACATGGATATATATGAGAAACTAAGTTTCATGTTCTGATGGAGAGTGATGGATAACATGATCAGGAGAAAGTTAACCACCAGAAAACCACAAATGTGTGATAGGTTAAGCAGTCTTTGGTTTCCTAGAAGGAAATGTAAAAGGAAAACGTTTTTGTTTTAATTTCCTTTTCATAAAGTTGAGTAATTTATTTAAGATATTTACTAACAACATAATGAAACATAATTGTTATGTAGATTTTCATCCTTTATTAAATTTATACCACAAACTCATGTTTTATCCAAACAATGAGTATTCAAGATGACTTGGTCACATAAAAAGTGCTAGAATCTACTTCTAGAGAATCACATAATTCAAAAAAGATGAAATATATATTTCCCCTTTCTTTAGACATTAACTAAAACCAAAATAGTTAGTAAAAGATCAGACAATCCCCAAAAGGATAATGTTTTATAAAAAAAACTACTCTTAATCTCCAAAATTGAACAAACAATACCCAAAGTTAAAAAAAGGCCATTCAATAAACAATTGTCCTTAAAATTCTTCAAAATAATAAAAACTGATATTGAAACCAAAAATTCAAAATAATTTAATCACATAGTCTTCCATAGTAAATCTTAACATTTATCTCCAAATAACATCGACTACTCTTAAAATCTCATACTAAAGTGTAATTAACCAAATCATATATTCTTTATGATAGGTTAATCATTTCCACAAATAACCCAAATCTCCATATTTCCACAATAAAAACATATATTCTTAAAAAATAAAATTCTACCATTACTCCTCAAATTAAATCCTATAGTATTCTATTTTCCATAGGCATATAGTTTCCCAGAAGAAGAAACGTCTTCCAAAATAACCTTTATCAATTAATCACTAAATCATTTTCCTATACTAAGGATATCTATTTTATAAAACATAAGTTACCAAGTAAACTTATTCTTGATAAATAAAATCATTTTACTAAAAAGAATATGTCATACTAACCAGGGACTTCACGTAGTCCAGTGGTAGGTGATAAATCACAATACCACTTGGGTTGTGGGTTCGATTCACGCAGCTTTGTCCAACGTGATGGGTTTTCACATGGTATGTGTGTTATCCTTTTTAAAAAATTATATAATTTTATAACATTAAAAAAAGAAAAAAATCCTAAAAATAACCATAACATATTTTAACCACTAATGTTTTCTCATACCACGCATTTTCATCCAAAAAAGTAATAACCTGTAATGGCCTCAAATTCAAGGATCATATAAATCCAAATGTTTCTTAATAACTATATCCAAAAAAAGATAATTCTTCCTTGAATAAATTTTTCACAGTTCAAACTTTGGGGTTACACATACTAGAAAAAGTCTTCCAAAGCAATCCATCATCGAAAGAGCCTTAATACTTTTAAGCATTTCATCATCCTAAAATCTATCATAAATATTGAATCACTTATATGTAGAGTCTTTAATCATTCAAAATTCTTCATGTTCCATTAACCATTCTTTTACAAATTATTCTGTAATACTTATTTCCTATAAACAAAATCATGAATCATATCCTAAGATTCAATAATATCAAAACAATATCTATGAAAATAATCCATACCTTTCATTGGTCATTGTTAATTTCCTCATACTCAATTTTAATGGAATTAGGTATTGGTAAACATAAATTTTTACAGTCCTACTAGTCCCATTCCCAAACCATCTTCGTAGGACATCTATTTTTATAATGACCATGCACACTAAATTTAAAACATTCAATTGATCCTTCAGAAATAACTTCTTTCCCTTTCATGGAGTTAACTGGACGCTTCATTCTTCCATGGAAGGTTCGTTCTATATGACCTTCATTACCACATCTATTACATCTTCCCATCCCTTTGAAGCATTTTCTTAAGTGTTTATTTCAACATTCTTGACACATAGGTTATTTATTATACTGACCTTTATGATTTTTACTTGAACTTCCATAGGGATTTGTTTCTTGCATATACGATGCCTTATAAAAATCACCAGGGTTCAGGTGGTTGATCATGACTCCAGATAGTTAGTTGAGAATAACCACAAGATTTCTCATTGCATCTCCCATTTCATTTGGATTATTAATCAGAAAACAGTCATAGTTTTCTTCACATCCATTGTCACTTTGGTGCCTGCTAGATCTATCCATTTACTAAAACCATAATGGTTAGTGTGAGTATATTAGTAAAATCGTCTTATAATATCTTATAATGAGGGTAATCACTAAGATATACTTATTCATGTTATCATAAACCCATTCAATTTATCCTAAATAACTATGACTCTTTCTAATATGCTAACCATTATGGTTATATAACTTATTCTTAAATAACACCCAAACCTCTAAAGTTATCTAAACTGACATTTGATGCCAACTATAAGGACCCAACCATAACCATTACCTAATCTTGAATTAATTTAATAATTCACACGGATGATATTTTTAGGTTTACAGCTTTAGATAATTAGGTCATAAATTATACATAACAACTTGAGTATTACATGTAGACACTTCTACTCAGAATCAATTTTTTTTCATAAAATAAAAACTCTTAAAAGAAAAGAAACAAGTTTAGTTCCATGTTTTAATCATCATGACTTTTCTTTGATCCCATCCATGACCTTATTATACTTTATATCTTGTGAAAAACATTTCAAAAACATGGTATGAGCATAAAAAGCTCAGTAATGGATACACAAGGAAGGAAAACTGTTAGTTTTTCAAACCAACAAGTAAACCATGAATACTTTATCATAAGTAATAATTTTCTCCTTTATGAAGTATTAAATACTGTTAACTGAAAAAAATCTCATTGCTTACCATTTTTTAACCAAAATATTACCATAAAACCCGTAGAAATCACACATAACATATAAAGGTAACTTGGGAAATAAACATACTTAAATGGAATAACCATACGGTCGATTTCCATTCATATCACTAAATGGAATAGACATACAGCTGACTTGAATACCAAATTCATTGGAGGTTATAACATAACCACACATCCTAATTTATCACAACACCACCTGTCATTTGGTTTATCTCGTAACCACCCATCAAATGTCCAAGTACCATTATAAAATCATAACACATAAAATATTGCAAATATAAACAATTCACTGACAACATTTCATTTTCAATCAAAAGAAATCATTTAAAGATATTCAAATAATAAATCCATTTCAAAAACCATTATCAATACCCAAACACCCAAAAACAGAATAAGGGGTTTCTTTTTCATTTTAAAAACATTAAGTCATATAGAGGAATCCAAGTAACAATTATGGTAGCAGATAGCTCATTGTCTCTACAAACGTTAAAAAAATTCCTTCTGTCTTTTAGTGAAATGATTTGTAGGAAAAAGATTCCCTTTCAATGAAAATAAAATTCAAAGGGTTTTATTATACACCATATAAAACAATCGGTGTTTATTATCAAAATATGACTCTATGAAATGAGGTTGGGACAAAGTCCCTTACCTAATGTCTGACTTGACTCGTTCTTTCTTTAATTTCCTAAATAATAAACTTATGTTAATTTTTAATTTCTTAAGAACCATTTTGTAGTTTTTTATTAATTTTATGATACTTATTACCTTTCTATAACAATTAGTTAATTATTTGAGTTCATATCATACATTTTGTCGATGTTCGGAACTTGAGTCCATAAAAATGAACATGTTATAATTACAAATTGTCCATGTGGTCAGAAGTCCATTATCTACAGAATTATATTCATGATTTAGATATTTTATATATCATATATATCCAGTATATATGTATTTATAATATTCCATATCATTTTGATATATGAAAATGAAATGCACCGTTTATGAAGTCAATAAGCCATATGTACGCAAGAACGCTACTTCCATTTAATTGTTTTCCTTTTTAATGGAATGAAAAAATAATTATACATAGGTATATTTTTATTACATAATAATATTATATTTAATATATGTTACATAAGTTCATTATCACAATCCTTTATACGTTTCATGTATGTTATGAATGAGTCATATCACACTAAGGGGGTTGTAATCCACACTTCCTCAAATGAAATTATCATATTTAGACAACATGGAAAGTATAAAGCTAAGTTATAAATTATAATTATAAAAGAATAGAGATAATATAAATATCATATATAATTATAGTTCCATCATAATGGACACCATAAGAAGTGGTAGGAGAATATTGAAAATCATCGTTTCTTGAGGCAGAAGTTCACCGTCCACAGAAACGGTATGTTATATACCCATTAGATGGAGGTGTGTGTAAGTGTACCTTTAATACCTATCATAAAAAAACCTATTATATTGAGGATATTGGTTTTTTTATATAAAAAAATAATAATAAGATCATAGGGAGTGAATAAGTACAATAAAAGAAGGGAACTTGAGGGAAGACATTGCCTTTAAATTGGGTACCTCCCATTGGTTTGAACCAAAAGGCTTTATTGAAGTTCCTTATGCCAAAGGAAAGGATTATAGGAGTAATATATGGATGTTGGGAGCTTATTTTATCATAGTTTGAATGAGACAAGGGGCTTTAGAGGTGTGAGTAATGGGTTAGAGGTGATGGCTTTTTATAAGGGGGGGAGGGGCTCTTTAGGAAAGTTTGAAAGTATTATTTTATTATAAAATTATTTCCAGTTTTAAAAGTTCCCAAACCCATTATATTCAAATATTAGATTACTATTATTCTAAATCCTCTCAATAAATAGGTTTTAGATAAGTTTTGGTTTCAAATTTAAACTTGTCATTTAGCTTTAACCTTTAGTTAACTAATTTGACTCTTACCATTTCTTCTTGTGTATTCACTCTATATGGTTAATATAGTTACCATAAAATTTCAATCGAACAGAAAATGGTTAATTAATGACAATTTAAACCTAATATAATTCATTTGGCCGAATATTAGATTTTTAGGATTATTATATCATTTAATAAAATAATATATTTTTAAAAAGATCATTTATGTCAATTTAAATACTATTCATATCATGACTTTTTTTAAAAATACAAAACAACTTCATTCTTTCAAAAGACTTTATTTAATTAAAATATAACAATTCATCCTCATTTCTAAAATTTTTGGATGGCGTAAAAAGTTTCAAAATAAATTTATTTTAATATTTATAATCTCATTTATTAATAACATTCATTAAAGAGGTAATCATTACATCATCATTGTGTCAAAGGTAAATTAATTTATTTGATGTATAAAGATTATAAATAAAATACCATGATTTAAGAAGTATTTTTATATTTTTAATGACTATTTACAGTAAAAAATATCAATTATATGACCCCATAGTAAAATTATTTTAGCAAAATAATACACGTTAATGATATTTTTACTTTTACTTTAAATAAAAAGTTATTAATGTCATTATCTTACCCAAATGGCTTTAAAAGGACAAAAGTATCACCCAAGGATTTTATTGGTCATAAATTACTTATCCAATAATTTTAGTTCAAGTTTTAAGTTAATTTTATAATATTATAATATTATTTTTACCTTGAATTACACTTTTACCTTTAACTGCGGTAAATAAAATTCAAAAGTAACTATTTACCAAAAATTATTTTCAACTTATTGAACCACATTTTAATTACTGATGATATCCATGTATGTCAGATTTTTTAAATTCAATTCATAGAAGCAGTAAAGTTTCATTTAAATGAAAAAGTTGGTTTTTTAACTACTTTATAGTGTTTTTACTATTCATCAAAAATTAAACATTTTCAGAAAAATACCAAAAAATCACCCAAATATTATTTTGATATTCCAAATTCAAAAATTATTTCTATTTTAAAAAATTAAAAAAATATAAGTTTCATTAATTAATTTAAAATTAATTTCTGTTTTCAAAACTAGAAAACATGTTTTTAAGAAGTAAAAACTACAAGAAAGAATGATGTGAGTTTATGTCCAATTTCAAATTGAAATTACTTCCAATGAACAAAATTGTATTAAATGGTAAAACTATAATCCAATTACACTTTAAAACCATTTAAAAAGATAATCTAACCATATAAATAATTCAGATGAAAAGACAGTTTTGACATAAAATGCAGTATTTTTCACTATTCATTAAAAAATGAACTTTATCAAAAAAATTACCAACAACTCACCCAAAGTAAATTTTCATATCCCTACTATAAATAAAAAGTTTATATTGTCAAGAAAAACATATAAAAGTGAGAAAAATATTATTTAAAAGGGGTTCTCCCTCAAAAGGCGGTAAAACTACCTTTTAAAAATATTAAAGTATTTATGCTTAAAATTAGATTCATTCTATTTTTAAGAAACTAAAATAATTTTAAGAAACATTTATAATAATAATGTAGTTAGTTCTTATCATTCCCTCTAATAAAACTTCTAGGCATTAACTACCATTTAAAATAATAATATAATATTATTGTTATTTTTAGTATGACTCAGCATTCTGCGCAACATAAGATTTTGAAGAAACTCATTGTTTTGTGTCGAGTACGTCATAGAACATAGCATCCCCTTTAATGTAAGATTAATATATATTTCACAAATATTAATAAATATGAAAATTTCATATTTTTTATTTACCTAGGATGTTACAATAAGGGTAACATAAAAACCAAGTGATGTATAAAGGTAAAAATATTACCTGTGTTGTGGTCATCCAGATGTCTAATGAGTTTTGTAGAGGTATTATAAGTAATTTATAATGATAAGAAAATAATGCATTGGGCTATGAAATGTTATCAAGATAAATCATTGGTATATATTAAGGTGGTCCTAAGCTATGTAAAGGTCATTCATGGTCTATGTAAAGGACACATTGAATAAATTGAGACTACACTAAATTAATTCATAACCAATATAAAGGTCACTAGATAAAGATAATGAAAACATAAGGTTCAACTATGATTTTCAATACCTATATAAAGGTATCCATGGGACTGCATTATTTTCATCAGGGTAACTATGATATACACATAAATAGATATTATGCCACATGGAGCTATGAAATGAATATTCCACCACATTTTTTTGTATTACTAATGGTCATTTTGGTGACTTTTAGATGATTAAAAATTTTATTTGAGAAATATTAAGTTGAACTATGTTGTCGAGATGCCTATGGTGTCTCAAATGATAGAATTGGTGATGAGAATAAAAATATCATAGACCATTCCATAGTTCATATTTGATAACCATTTTTTATATTAGAGGTCCCAAATAGTGAGCTCCATCCCGTAGGTTATGTCATGTTGTTCGATTTTGAAAGCTAACACAAAATGTTTTGGATGAGTGATAAATGTATAGGAGATAAATTTTTTGGTACTTATATACCATATGAGGAATTTTAAGCCAAGTTCAAATATATTTAAATGAATATTATTGTATCAGGATCAGTGGATATGCTAAGGACATGATAGTTCAAATATAATTTGGAGGTATTCATTTGAGTCTATAAGATATATTATTGAAAATAATATATATTTTAAATGATTTTAAATGAATGTATATATAATGGAATTCAATGTATGAAAATCATAGAGGAAATATTCATGTTACAAAAATTAATATATATTTTTACATGATAAAAAATGATATATGATATAGAAACAAATACTGATTTCAAATGATCATTTTATATGTATCAAAGAGGATAATTATATTTCCTTCAAGAATCCCTGTTTGTTGAGGAATAAGTTTAGAGAAGTATCATTATGTAATTATATCATGGAAGTAATGTGATAATTCATTTTGATTCACTGTCATAATAAGGGTGAGTAAGGCTGAACGATCACGTAGAATCACACATAAAAACTTGAAGAGAACAAGGATAATGTTCTGATATAAGGAGATGAAATAGTGAATGACCACATATAAGGATGTTTTCAAATACATTGAATATCAAGGACTCTGTTATTCACTCAACACCGGCCGAAATGGGTGAGCTTTATGAGATAGAAATAAGAACCAATGGAGGTCGGAATGTGAAATGTAGTACAAATATCCTTAAGTGTGATGCAAAATAACATGATCGGATGTCATGTAAGCATGGTGTAATACTAAGAAATTGTAATTGTAACACCCCCGAATGATAAAGGGTTAAATGAATAAATGATATGACTCATGTCAACAAGGTGAACCTTTCTTTTTGGAAGCCTACCTGATTAGAACTCCACAGTTAAGCATGCTTGGCCTGGAGTAGTGATCTGGATGGGTGACCTTCTGGGAAGATTCTCAGGGTGTGTGTGAGTGAGGACAAAGCACACTGTAAAGGACATGTGTTGGCCTGTGATTCCTAGGGTGTGTGTGAGTGAGGACAAAGCACACTGGAAAGGACATGTGTTGGCCTGTGGGGATACGCATTTGTTAGATGACCCATGCGGGCATGTGGGTGGGCCCTAGGGTGGGGACCACGTGTCTATGGGGCAACTGATGGTACTTAGCGGGCCAAGACCCAACAACCTTATTAAGGCAGGGTGTTTGTGCTTTCATCAGGACCCGGTTGTTACATTTGGTATCCGAGGATGAACCCAGCCTTAAGTGTGATGCACTACCTGGGTTGAGATGTAGGGCCCACAATGAGGACGTTGTGCTCTAAAGGGGGGTGATTGCAACACCCCCAAATGATAAAGGGTTAAATTGCTAAATTATATGACTCATGTCAACAAGGTGTACCTTCCTTTTCAGGAGCCTGCCTGATTAGAACTCCACAGTTAAGCGTGTTTGGCCTAAAGTAGTGATCTGGATGGGTGACCTTCTGGGAAGATTCTCAGGGTGTGTGTGAGTGAGGAAAAAGTGTACTAGAAATGACGTGTGTTGGCCTGCGGGGATACTCATTAGTCAAATTACCTGTGTGGGCACGTGGGTGGGCCCCAGGGTGGGGACCACGTGTCTACGGGGCAACTTGTGGTACTTGGCGGGCCAGGACCTGATGACCTTGTTAAGGCGCGGTGTCTATGCTGTCACCGGGGCGAGGTTGTTACATTTGGTATTATAGGAGTAACCCAGCCTTAAGTGCGGTGCACTACCTAGGTTGAGATCTCTCATGCGGGCACATTGGGTTGGCCCCAGGGAGGGGACCACGAGTCTACGGGGCAACTGGTGGTACCTGGCGAGCCAGGACCCGACTACATGGGTTGAGATGTAGGTCCCACAATGAAAACGTTGTGCTCTAATGGGGGGGATGATTGCAACACCCCCAAATGATAAAGGGTTAATTGTCTAAATGATATGACTCATGTCAACAAGTTGCACCTTCCTTTTCAGGAGCCTACCTGATTAGAACTCCACAATTAAGTGTGTTTGTCCTGGAGTAGTGATCCAGATTGGTGACCATCTGGGAAGATTCCCTGGGTGTGTGTGAGTGAGGATAAAGCACACTGGAAAGGACATGTGTTGGCCTGTGAGGATACTCATTAGTTAGATTACCCTTGTGGGCACATGGGTGAGCCCCAGGGTGGGGACCACGTGTCTACGGGGCAACTGGTGGTACCTGGCGGGTCAGGACCCGACTACCTGGGTTGAAATGTAGGGCCCACAATGAAAACGTTGTGCTCTAAAGGGGGGGTGATTGCCCCACCCACAAATGATAATGGTTTAAATGTCTAAATGATATGACTCGTGTCAACAAGGTGCACCTTCCTTTTCAGGAGCCTACCTGATTAGAACTCCACAGTTAAGCGTGTTTGGCCTGAAGTAGTGATCAGGATGGGTGACCTTCTGGGAATATTCCTTGGGTGTGTGTGTGAAACGCCCCGACCCCAGTTACCCAGAGTCGGTGCATTACCACAACGAAAACGTTGTGCTCTAAAGGGGGGGGGGTGATTGCCACACCCACAAATGATAAAGGTATAAATGTCTACCTGGGTTGAGATGTAGGGCCCACAATGAAAACGTTTTGCTCTAAAGGGGGGTGATTTCCACACCCACAAATGATAAAGGGTTAAATGTCTAAATGATATGACTAGTGTCAAAAATGTGCACCTTCATTTTCAGGAGCCTACTTGATTATAACTCCACAGTTAAGCGTGTTTGTCCTGGAGTAGTGATCAGGATGGGTGACCTTTTGGGAATATTCCTTGGGTGTGTGTGTGTAACGCCCCGACCCCAGTTTCCCAAAGTCGGTTCATTACTACAATGAAAACGTTGTGCTCTAAAGGGGGGGTGATTGCCACACCCACAAATGATAAAGGGTTAAATGTCTAAATGATATGACTCATGTCAACAAGGTGCACCTTCCTTTTTAGGAGCCTACTTGATTAGAACTCCATAGTTAAGCGTGTTTGGCCTGGAGTAGTGATCAGGATGGGTGACCTTCTGGGAATATTCCTTGGGTGTGTGTGTGTAACGCCCCGACCCCAGTTACCCAGAGTCGGTTCATTATTACATAACATTGTCATGATCACAAGAAAGATCAAATCTTGAAAGACCTATTGGTTTAGTAGCCTTGGAAACACTAGTAACATTCATAAAGTTTACATTACATCATAAAAATGAAAACTACTACAACAACATCTTGCCTTTATATCCCCTCATATTATCCCTGCATTCCATTCATAAATTACTTCTTCACATCCTGGGAAAAATAAAACATTGAAATGGGTGATCTCAGATGCTCATTAAAGATAACAATATAGCGGAAACTTTCATAAATAAACATAAATATTTAAGGCAATGTATAACTAAAACAAAAGCCTTTTAAACTTCAACTTCAGCATAATATGGCATAGATTAAATGAAATAATGCGATTTACTTATTCACGTGGATATTCTACTAGTCGAATAATCACATGCAATATCAATAACCACTTTCATAATGATGGAATGTATAGTGTCAGACTAGCATCACCACGTAGCCAAGGCCTCGTGCCAAGACTACAAATAAGATTTTGTCAAGGCCTCATTTCAAGACACTAGTTTTTCTCATGAGACCTACCGATGCATCGAGGAGCTATAGCAGGATCCACCCATCACATATTAAGTCCAATGCATTCCTCATATGAATAGGTTTAAACATAACATAAACATTCGTATTAAAACTAGCATACGAAATGTCAATACTTTCTCCATAAACCATGAATGGTATAAAAATAAAACATCCACAGTCAAACATATCACAAAACCTTCAATACAATATAGAAGTTTTTTATCATAATAAATCAACTTCAAATAAGCTTAAAATCCATCAATGGATGTTGACATAGATGAAATCAAAACTATTTGAGAGAAATATCTTTTTTTTTGAAATCATTTAAAAGTCACATAATTATTAAATAAAATATTTACTTTGAAAATATTCTTATAATCTTGTAATGGAAGCTTAGATGATTTTATAACGGCGTAAAATAGCCACACCCGCCGTATAAGTTAAAAAAAGACATTCTTACCTTAATTCTGTCGAAAAGGTTAAAAAGGACCTTGTTTGGAAAATGACGGAATGATTCCTTTATAAACTTCTTATAAAAAGTCAAAAAATGGTATAAATGACTTTAACCCATATTCTGTAAAATAGTAATAATGATTTGAAATAGATTTTTAAGAAACATGGATGTGGATGATAAATATGTCTCAGAAGATAATTACGTATAAACAACCTCAGATAATGAAGAGATTGTGAAATAACCCTTACCTTGTACTTTTCATTGGTTGATGGTAGTTTAAAATCTTGTATAATGGTAAAATAATTGTTATTAAATTATAAAAGAATCATATATATTAATATGATATCATATATGATCTTTTAACATTGATTTGTTAATAACTTCTTAGTATTATCGTCGTTTCGGGTGTTAATGGATTCATTTTACTTTGTCTGTTTTGTTATGTAAGTCATGTTTGTTATGGATAGGTCGTATCTTATTCATATCCAGAATGATATCAAGTCCTTAAATATTATTTTTAATCATCCAATAAAATTTAGTCTTGAATAGATACGATGGGAAATGAATCTCATCACGTTCGTGGAGACGGTAATCCGTACGTACGCACGAACGACAATATCATTCTTTTGATATTAAAATAATATATAATTGGATTTTATATCATATAGACAGAATCATTATCATTTTATATTTATTATCGACATGAATTATACATCATTATTATACCCATCTAAATAATAATATATTGAATAACAATTACACCACGACGTGGAGACGGTAGGCCGTACGTACACACATATGATGACATGTCATTCAAGGGATGGATAGAATAATGAATTTGTTTGTTCCATATTTATAATAACATCACAGTATATAGAAGATAGTGGATCTATTATTTTAGAATGGAAATAACAAGGAAAGAAGAAGTTGAAGAAGAAAGGAACTTTAAAGAGGGTGGTTAAGACGTTACCTCTTCTTCGAGTTCTTCCTTTTGATTTGATCAAAAGGGATCCTTAGGTTGGCTTTCTGATAAAACTAAGGCCTATATGTTGAATTGAGGGAATTTGGGAGGATATTTGGGTAGAGGTTGTCCGAGCCAAATGGCTTTGAAGGTGTAAACTAATGAGAAGGGGGAGTGCCCTTTTATAAAAGGGGTGAGGGGCTCCTTTGGAAAAGCTAGAAATATTATATTATAATAAATCCATATTCCGTTTCTAATGGCTCCAAAGTAGATTATTTAAAGGTTAAGATGGGGATAGGTCGAAAACAACTCAACCAATATATTTTAGACAGGTTTTGGTCACATTATTAACCTTAACTTTTATTTTTAACTCTTAGTTAATTAGTTTGACACTTACCATGTCACTTTGTATTTTTATATTATATAGTTAATAAACTTACTATATACATCCAAGAGACCCAAAATAGGTCCATTAATGATACACCAATCATTATATAAGTCTTTTGGCTTATCCTTTGATTTTTAGGAATTAAATATCAATTAATAATATAATATATTTTTTAAAAAACTCATTTATGTCAATTTTGACACTACACAATAATTGGTTTTTGTTAAAGTCTTAACAACTTTATTAATTAGAACAAAACTCATTTAAGAAATACTAACATGTCATATTAACCAATAAAATTCGTTTATGTCATCAAAACGTTAAATTATATTTATTTTAACATTTATAATATCAATTATTTGTTTCTTTTATTAATAAGGAAAATACTGCATCATTATTGTGTCATATATATTTTTACTTTTTCAATGTCTAAAAATTATAAATAAAATACCATTATATGTTAAATCTTTTTATCTTTATAATTAATATTTATAATCTAAAATCCAACATATATTACCCAATGTAAAAATTGTTTTTCTAAATGATATATGCTTATGTCATTTTTGTATTTATTTTAACTTAATTAATATAAAGTGTCCTTATCACCAACTAGTGGCTCCATGGGGTCCCAAAATCGACCCAAAGATGCCCATTGTCGGAAATTTATCCACCAATAAGGTTAGGAGAAGTTTTAGGGTAATTTATGTTTATTATAATATTATTTTTTAACCCTTATTTACCCGATTTACCCTTTAACCATGGTAAATAAAATATTTACCGAAGTAATTATTCAAAATGTCTAAAAATAAAAGTTACCTATTTATACAATTTGAACATCCTGATTCCAAATATGGAATCAATTTTTCCAAATTCAAAACACAGAAGTGGCAGAAATTAATTTAAAATTAATTCCTGCTATCAAAACAAAAAACGTGTTTTTATGATATAATAACTATCAAAAGATTGAAACTTGTTTATGTCCGGTTTAATTGTGAAATTATGTCCAATGACCAACATTGTATTAAATGGTAAAAATATATTCTAAATATACTTTAAAACCACTAAAATTCATAATTTATCACTACTAATTATTTTGATTTAAAAAAAAAATTTAATTAAAATTTAGTAATTTTCACTATTCATCAAAATATAAATGTTATCCGAAAAGTACCAAAATTTCATCCTAATATAATTTCAATATTACGAATCCAAAAATGAAGTCCATTTTGAAAGATAAAATGTATAAAATTTTAAAAAGTGGGTATTACTAATCATAACGGTTACTTTGATTGGTTGCGGTGTGTTAGAATCTCAAAGTTGTGTACAACACACGCTACTGTATTACTCAAAGAGAAGAGTACCATGGAAGCTTGGGGTGTTACATTTTCCCCTCCTAAAAATAATTTCATCCTAGAAATTTCTATAATATTACTGCATAAAAAGACTCAGGTGGTTCTTCATCATAAGTTCCTCAGGTTCCCACATTGCCTCTTCCATCTTATGGTTTCTCCAGAGAACTTTTACAAGACTTGTCGTCCGGTTTCTCAGCACTTGTTCTCTCGTATCAAGAATCCTGATGGGCTCTTCGCAATAAGAGAGATCGGGTTCCAGTTCTAATTCCTCATAGGTGAGTACATGTGTTGGGTCAGGCATGTATTTTCTCAATAGTGATATGTGGAACACATCGTGAACTTTGGAGAGATTTGGCGGCATTGCCAAATGGTAAGCTACAGCCCAAATTCGTTCTAAAATTTTGAAAGGTCTGATGTACCTGGGACTCAATTTACCTTTCTTTCCAAAACGTATAACTCCCTTCCATGGAGATACCTTCAAGAAAACATGATGTCCCATCTGAAATTCCAAATCCTTTCTTCGGTTGTCAGCATAGATCTTCTGCCTACTTTGAGCTGCTTTGATGTGGTTTTGGATTACCTTCACCTTTTCCATTGTTTCCTCGACCAGTTTTGGGCCTATAAGTTTTCTTTCACCAACGTCATCCCAACAGGTTGGTGTGCGAAATCTCTTTCCATATAATGCTTTATATGGTGCCATCGGAATGCTTGAATGGAAGATATTGTTATAGAAAAATTCTACCAGAGGTAAATATTGATCCCACATACCCTGAAAGTCAAGTGAGCATGATCTCAATATGTCTTCTAAGGTTTGAATAGTTTGTTCTGATTGTCCATATGTTTGAGGGTGGTAAGCAGTGCTCAAACGAAGTTCTGTATCCAAGCCCTTCTGAAGACTTTTCCAAAATCTTGATGTAAAACGGGGATCGCGATCCGAGACAATCGATAGGGGTACTCCTTGAAGTCTAGAAACTTCATTAATATATATTCTCACTAGACATTCAAGTGGTAAATCCTCCCTTATAGAAAGGAAATGTGTTGACTTGGTAAGATGATCAACAATGACCCATATTGCATCGTTCATTCTCGGAGTCTTTGGTAGTCCCATGACAAAGTCCATCTTGATATTATCCCATTTCCACTTAGGTATGGGAAGAGGTTGCAATACTCCTCTAGGCAGTTTCCTTCCAGCTTTCACTTGTTGACAAACCATACATCTTGACACAAAATCAGCAATCTACCTCTTCATGTTGTCCCACCAAAAATGTTCCTTTCAATCTCTATAAATTTTGGTGCTCCCAGGGTGTATAGAGAAATTGGAACTATGAGCATCGTCTAATAATTCCCTTTTTAAATCAGGTATATCGGGAACACAAAGTCTCTTCCTAAATTTTAAAATTCCTTCTTCATACACAAAGTCTCTCAATATACCATCATTCACAGCTTTAATCTTCTTTTGAAATTCTTCATCATCGGTCTGAGAACTCTTAATCCTTTCTAGTAAAGATGGTTTGGCAACCATTTGAAAAAGCACTGATGTTTCACCTTCCATGGTTATTCCCATGTCCATCTTCACTAGATCCATGAAAATTGGATCCCTTTCAATTCTCATATTGTTCAAAACTCCATGATCTTTTCTGCTCAAAGCATCTTCCACCTTATTTGCCTTCCCAGGGTGGTAGTGTATCGTACAATCATAATCCTTGAGTAATTCAAGCCATCTCCTTTGCCTCATGTTGAGTTCTTTCTGTGAGAAAATATACTTCAAACTCTTGTGATCAGTATAAATCTCACATTTCTCACCATAGAGACAATGTCACCATATCTTGAAAGCAAAGATTACAGCAGCTAACTCAAGATCGTGAGTATGATAGTTCTGTTCATTAATTTTTAGTTGTCGTGATGCATAGTCAATAACCCTATCATTTTTCATAAGGACACAACCTAGTCCTTTCATTGATGCATCGCTATAAATAAAGAACCCATCATTCCCCGATGGTATAGTTAATATAGTATCATTGACTAATATTCTCTTCAGTTCTTCAAAACATTCTTCACGCTCTTTTTTCCTGACAAATTTAACCCCTTTACGTGTGAGCTTCGTTAATGGGTTAGCTAATCGGGCAAAATTATGGATGAAATGTCGATGATAACCTGCCAAGCCAATAAAACTGTGTACCTCAGTTATACTCGTCGGTGCTGGCCATTCTTGGATTTCCATGGTCTTATAAGGATCAACGGAAATTCCATCCTTAGAGATAATATTTCCAAGAAAATAAATCTCTGGAAGCCAAAATTCACACTTGCTAAACTTCCCATATAATTCATGTCTTCTCAGAGACTTCAAGATAATGCGCAAGTGATTCTCATGATCTTCATAGATTTTGGAGTATACCAAGATATCATCAATAAATACCACCACAAAATCATCGAGATATTCCTTGAAAACTCTGTTCATTAGATCCATGAATACAGAGGGTGCATTAGTCAGTCCAAAATGCATTACTGTAAACTCATGATGCCCATTCCTTGTTCAAAATGTTGTCTTCAGAATGTCTTCCTTCTTCACACACAATTGATGGTATCCTGATCGAAGTTCAATATTTGAAAATTATTGAGCTCCTTGCATTTCGTAAAATAAATCATCAATGCGAGGTAGGGGATACTTGTTCTTTATTGTTATAGCATTGATCTCTCTGTAGTCAATACATAACCTCATAGATCCATCTTTCTTTTTAACAAAAAGAATAGGGGCTCCCCATAGAGAAACACTAGGGAGAATAAATCCCTTATTACTCAATTCCTCTAGTTGTTTCTTTAGTTCAACTAATTCCACATTGGCCATTCTATAAGGGGTTTTCAATATAGGCCTGGATCCAGGAATTAAATCAATGGAAAACTCAACTTCCCGTTCTGGAGGATGTCTAGGTAAATCTTCCAGAAACACATCTACATATTCTTTCATAATAGGTACATCATCTATTTTAACATTTCTTTCCTCACCCACAGTTATTTCATTCTCTTATTCCCCGATAATTGAATTTAGTTGAGCTATTGGGGGTGGATTTAGATAAGAATTAGGTGGTGAAGATTCTACTCTAAAGATAAGGTGTTCCTTATCATCATCGTCAGAAATCGTAACCTCCTTCTTCTTACAATAAATCTTCACATCATGGTCTGAAATCCAATCTATACCGAGGATTATATCAAATTCAATCATGGGTATGACGATAAGATCAGCAGATAAAGAACATTTATATGCCCTAATGGGAACAGATCCACAGAACTTTGTAGCAATGATACTTCCCTTAGGGGTTTTAAATGACAACTCTCTTGTTAAAGCAAATTGGAAATATCTAATTTTCATAGAAAACTGGGAAGATATGAAACAATGCGATGATCCAGAATCAAATAAAGCATTTTCTAAACTTGAGAAAACCATTAAATTACCTGCCACCACATCTTTTAGAGCTTCTACCTCCACAGTAGTGATAGCATAAGCCTGGCCTTGATCCCTTGTCCTTTTTTGAGGAAAGTTCCCCTGACGATTAGGACATTTATTTGCATAATGTCCCATCTCTCGACAATTATAGCATTCCACGTTGACATAAAATCTCTTTCCCTTGCAATCATGAGCTTGGTAGCCTTTTTCACCACACATGTAACAGACTCCCATTCTTTTTAAGCAAGTACCGGGGTGTTTCTTCCCACATTTACTGCAGGATGGATTTTCAACTTTTCCCTTCTTAACCTTATTTCCATTTCCAGATTGATCAGCAGATCTCTTCTTCTCTTTCTTTGCTTTAAAGTCATAAGACTTAGAGAATTCCTTTTCTGTCTTGATAGCACACAAGACAATATCTTCGTACGATGAGAAGGTTTGTGGGACTAATGCTCGACAGAGAAATGGTTTTAACCCATCAAAGAAATGATCAATATTACTTCTTGGGTTACGTATATAATCTGCATCATACCTCGCTAACCTTGTAAAGTTAGCCTCATACTTTGTGACATTCTCATCCTCTTTCTGCCTCAGACTCAGAAATTTACTTTCCATATCTGCTCGATCGTCTCAAGTAAAGTATTTTTCTAAGAATATCTCTTTGAACTCCCTCCATTCCATATCTGATACGTCATCATCTTCCTTCTTTTTTTTTGTATAAATGACCACCATTGATCAGCATCTCTAGTGAGGCGGTAAACTTCCATGATAACTTTTTCCCTTTCACTACTCCCCAAGGCATGGAATATTTTCTCTAAAGAATTTATCCATTGCTCAGCTACCAAGAGATTTGTACTCCCATTGAATGTTGCTGTTTGTTTCTTCATGAAGCAATCTAACATTGATCTTCCACGCTGCGGATCAGGGTGCTCCATACGGGTAAGGTTATTATTCATAACCTGAGTGAGTTGTCCCAGTATGGTGATAAGCTGATCAGCATCAGTTACATCACCAGCTCCACTATAATTGAGTTGGAGGGAAATCCCTACATGGAGTGTGTGCATTTATATGGTTTCCATTTCTTCCACTAGACGCCATTTCTAAACAATGGCATAAACTTGATCAGTTTATGAATCAAAATACATAATTACATACTTGCAAAAAACTTAACATAAATTGAACAGTTTATGGATATAATCCATAATTATAAAAATGTTTTCTTTGAGAAAGTATATACTCATAGACACTTCATAATGGTTCTTAAAGAAAATGAGAATTATCCTAAGCATATCCCCTGGGAGTGTCATAACCAAGAGTGCAGCAAGGCCTGTTGTCGTGCACCAGTTCCCGTTCGAGTCTAGCTCAAAGCGGTGTTTTCAGGTTTTACCCCTAGCTACATCTGTGCCAAAGTTGCCTCTACCTGCTCGTATCCAGACAGGGATTTATTGCTCGAAAAACTCACAAAATCTCTACAATACCTAAATTCTAGGAAGTTCTTCTACCCTAATCCTCAAAGTTCATCTTAGGTCTACGTGCTCTAATCAGAGTTTATCTAAATATAGCTTCCAAGTTTTGTACTAAACTTCCTCTAATACCAACTGTAACGCCCCAAACCCAGTTCCCCAGAGTTGGTGCATTATTAAATAACATTGTCATGATCACAAGAAAGATCAAATCTCGAAAGACCGATTGGTTTATTAGCCTTTGAAACATTAAATACATTCATAAAGTTTACATTACATCATAAAAATGAAAACTACTAAAACATCATCTTGTCTTCATATCCCCTCATATTATCCCTGCAGGTCATTCATACATTACTTCTTCACATCATGGGAAAAATAAAAAATTGAAAGGGGTGATCTCAGATGCTCAGTAAGGATAACAATATAGTGGAAACTTTCATAAATAAACATAAACATTTATGGCAATGTATAACTAAAACAAAATTCTTTTAAACTTCAACTTAAGCATAATATGGCATAGATAAAATTAAATAATTCCATTTACTTATTCACATGGATATTCTACTAGTCTAATAATCACATGAAATATCAATAACCACTTTCATAATGACGGAATTCATAATGCCAAACTATCATCACCACATAGCCAAGGCCTCGTGCCAAGACTACAAATAAGATTTTGTCAAGGCCTCATGCCAAGACACTAGTTTGTCTCATGAGACCTACCGATGCATCGAGGAGCTATAGCGGGCTCCACCCATCACATATTAAGTCCAATGCATTCCTCATTTGAACAGGTTTAAACATAACATAAACATTCATATTAAAACTAGCATACGAAATGTCAATACTTTCTCCATAAACCATGAATGGTATAAAAATAACACATCCATAGTCAAAAATATCACAAAACCTTCAATACAATATGGAAGTTTTGTATCATAATAAATCAACTTCAAATAATCTTAAAATCCATCAAAGGATGTTGAGATAGATGCAATCAAAACTATTTGAGAGAAATACCTCTTTTTTTGAAATCATTTGAAAGTAAAATAATTATAAAATAAAACATATACTTTGAAAATATTCTTATAAGCTTCTAAGTTAATCTTCAAGGATTTTTTAACGGCAAAAAATAGCCACACCCACCGTATAAGTTAAAAAAAGACATTCTTACCTTAATTCTATCGAAAAGGTTAAAAAGGACCTTGTTTGGAAAACGACGGAAAGATTCCCTTATAAACTTCTTATAAAAATTAAAACAAGGGTATAAATGACTTTAACCCATATTCTGTAAAATATTAAGATTGATTTGAAATACATTTTTAAGAAACATGGATGTGGATGATAAATATGTCCCAGTAGATAATTACGTATAAACAACCTCGGATAATGAAGAGATTGTGAAATAACCCTTACCTTGTACTTTTCCTTGGTTGATGGTAGGTTAACCTCCATTATAATGGTGAAATAATTTTTATTAAATTATAAAAGAATCATATATATTAATATGACATCATATATGATCTTTTAACATTTATTTGTTAATTACATCTTAGTATTATCTTCATTTCGGGTGTTAATGGATTCATTTTACTTTGTCAGTTTTGTTACGTAGGCCATGTTTGTTATGGATAGTTTGTATCTTATTCATATACATAATGATATAAAGTCCTTAAATATTATTTTTAATCATCCGATAAAATTTAGTCTTGAATGGATATGATGGGAAATGAATCTCATCGCGTTCGTGGAGACGGTAATCCGTACGTACACACGAGGGACAATATCATTCTTTTGATATTAAAATAATATATAATTGGATGGTATATCATATAGACAGAATCATTATCATGATATATTTATTTTTTACATTAATTATACATCATTATTATACCCATCTAAATAATAATCTATTGAATAACAATTACACCACAACGTGGAGACGCTAGGCCGTACGTACGCACATATGGTGACATGTCATTCAAGGGATGGATAGAATAATGAATTTGTTTGTTCCATATTTATAATAACATCATAGTATATATAAGATACTGGATTTATTATTTTAGAATGGATATAACAAGGAAAGAAGAAGTTGAAGAAGAAAGGAACTTTAAAGAGGGTGGTTAAGATGTCACCTCTTCTTCGGGTTCTTCCTTTTGATTTGATCAAAAGGGATCCTTAGGTTGGATTTCTGATCAAACTAAGGCCTCTATGTTGAAGTGAGGGAAGTTGGTAGGATATTTGGTTAGATGTTGGCAGAGCCAAATGGCTTTGAAGGTGTGAATTAATGAGAAGGGGGAGTTCCCTTTTATAAGAGGGGTGAGGGGATCCTTTGGAAAAGCTAGAAATATTATTTTATAATAAATCCATATTCGATTTCTAATGGATCCAAAGTAAATTATTTAAAGTTTAAGGTGGGGATAGGTTGAAAAAAACTCAACCAATATATTTTAGATAGGTTTGGGTCACATTATTAACCTTATATTTTATTTTTAACTCTTAGCTAATTAGTTTGACACTTACCATGTCACTTTGTGTTTTTATATTATATAGTTAATAAACTTACTATATACATACAAGTGACCCCAAAGTGGTCCATTAATGATACACAAATAATTATATAACTCTTTTGGCAAAACCTGTGATTTTTAGGAATTAAATATCAATTAATAATATAATATTTGTTTTTAAAAACTCATTTATGTCAATTTTGACACTAGTCAATAATGGATTTTTGTTAAAGTCTTAACAACTTTATTAATTCGAACCAAATTCATTAAAGAAATCCTAAAATGTCATATTAACCAATAAAATTCGTTTATGTCATCAAAACTTTCAAATTATATTTATTTTAACATTTATAATATCAATTATTTGATTGTTTTATTAATAAGGAAAATACTGCATCATTATTGTGTTATATATATTTTTATTTTTTCAATGTCTAAAAATTATAAATAAAATAAAATTATGTAGTAAATATTTTTATATTTCTAATGAATATTTATAATCTAAAATACAATGTATATAAACCTATATAAAAAAAATTCTAAAAGATATATGCTTATGTCTTTATTGTATTTATTTTAACTTAATTAATATAAAGTCTCCTTCTCACCAACAAGTGGCTCCATGGGGTCCCACAATCGACCCAAATATACCCATGGTCGGAAATGTATCCACCAATAATGTTAGGACACGTTTTAGGGTAATTTAGTATTATTATAATATTATTTTTTAACCCATATTTACCGGATTTACCCTTTAAACATGGTAAATAAAATATTTACCGATGTAATTATTCAAAATGTCTAAAAATAAAATTTACCTATTTACACAATTTGCACATCCTGATTCCAAATATGGAATCAATTTTACCAAATTCAAAACACAGAAGTGGAATAAATAAATTTAAAATTAATTCCCGCTGTCAAAACAAAAAGCGTGTTTTTAAGATATAATAACTATCAAAAGATTGATACTTGTTTATATCCTGTTTAATTGTGAAATTATGTCCAATGACCAAAATTGTATTAAATGGTAAATATATATTTTAAATATACTTTAAAACCACTCAAATTCATAATTTATCACTATTACTTATTTTGATTAAAAAAGTTGTTTTTAATTAAAATTTTGTAATTTTCACTATTCATCAAAATATAAAAGTTATCCGAAAAGTATCAAAATTTCATCCTAAGATAATTTAGATATTCTGAATCCAAAAATGAAGTCCATTTTGAAAGATAAAATGTATAAAATTTCAAAAAATGGGTATTACTATTTATAACGGCTACTTTGATTGGTTGCGGCGTGTTAGAATCTCAGAGTTGCGTACAACACACGCTACTTTATTACTCAAAGAGAAGCGTAGCATGGAAGATTGGGGTGTTATAGTGTGAGTGAGTACAAGGCACACTGGAAAGGAAATGTGTTGGCCTCTGAGGATACTCATTAGTCAGATTACCCGTGCGGGCATGTGGGTGAGCCCTAGGGTGGGGACCACGTGTCTATGGTGCAATTGGCGGTACCTGGCGGGCCAGGACCCGATGACCTTACTAAGGTGGGGTGTCTGTGCTGTCACTGCGGCCAGGTTGTTGCATTTTGTATTATAGGAGTAACCCAGCCTTAAGTGTGGTGCACTACCTGGGTTGATATGTAGGGCCCACAACGAGGACGTTGTGCTCTAATTGGGGGGGGGGGGTGATTGTAACACCCCTGAATGATAAAGGGTTAAATGGATAAATGATATGACTCATGTCAACAAGGTGAACCTTTTTTTTTAGAAGCCCTACCTGATTAGAACTCCACAGTTAAGCGTGCTTGGACTGGATCTCAACCCAGGTAGTGCACCTCACTTAAGGATGGATTAATCCTCTAATACCAAATGTCACAACTAGGTCCTGGTGACAGCAGAGACACCCCGACTTAACAAGGTAGTCGGGTCCTGGCCCGTCGGGTACCACCAGTTACCCCGTAGACATGCGGTCCCCTCCCAGGGGACCACCCACATGCCTGCACAGGTAATCTGACTAATGAGTATCCTCACAGGCCAACACATGTCCTTTCCCTAGTAGTGCACCACACTTAAGGCTGGGTTACTCCTCTAATACCAAATGTAACAATTGGGCCCTGATGACAGTACAGACATCCCGCCTTAACAAGGTCATTGGGTCCTGGCCCGCCAGGTACCACCAGTTGCCCCGTAGACATGTGGTCCACACCCTGGGGCCCACCCACACGCACGCACCAGTAATCTGACTAATGAGTATCCTCACAAGCCAACACATGTCCTTTCTAGTGTACTTTTTCCTCACTCACACAGACCCTCGGAATCTTCCCAGATGGTCACCCATCCTGGTAACTACTCCAAGACAAACACGCATAATTGTGGAGTTCTAATCAGGTAGGCTCCTGAAAAGGAAGGTGTGCCTTGTAACATTTGGTATTAGAGTAGTAGCCCAGCCTTAAGTGTGGTGCACTACCTGGGTTGAGATGTTGGGCCCACAACAAGGACTTTGTTCTCTAAAGGGAGGGTGATTGTAACACCCTTGAATGATAAAGAGTTAAATGGATAAATGATATGACTCATGTCAACAAGGTGCACCGTCCTTTTCAGAAGCTCTACCTGATTAGAAATACACAGTTAAGCGTTCTTGGCAAGGAGTAGTGATCAGGATGGGTGACCTTCTGGGAAGATTCCCAGGGTGTGTGTTAGTGAGGGACAAAGCAGACTGGAAAGGACATGTGTTGTCCTGTGGGGATAATCATTAGTCAGATGACCTGTGCGGGATGTGGATGGGCCCTAGGGTGGGGACCACGTGTCTACGGGGCAACTGGTGGTACCTAGTGGGCCAGGACCCCCCGACCTTGTTAATTTGGGGAGTATGTGCTTTCACCGGGACTTGGTTGTTATAGTAATCACATGTATTAATTGTGGAATAATATATAACAAGGGTGCATAACTGGTTGCAGCAACGAGTGGGCTCACATTGAGACTGAATGATAAAAATTCCATATGTTGTGTTCCTTTTAGTTACTAAATTATTTGAATTAGTTATCAAAACACAATAAGAGTGGATATAATATTTAACCTTGCTACAGTTGTTGAATTTAAAAGAAAAACTAAAAAAATAATGGATCAAAGATTCACCCCTACCCCTATTTGAGATAACATTGAATCTTGGCACTATAGACTCATAATCATTATAGTTGGATAAGTTTTTTTGAAATTTAGTGAATTAAATTTTTATGGTCCAGATTTAGGTAGTAATATGAATGATCCTATTCAGGATGTTCCTTTTATTTTTCTCCTTTATTCATTTAATCCTATTTTATTTCATGTACATTTAATGTTTAATTTTATTTGATTTTGATATAATTATTTTGGATATTTGAGATTTCATGTCTTGGAGGATCCTGTATTTATTTTCATGTGATTGTGGATGCATCGCCAAAGGGCCATACTAGCATAACCCTTTTGGTTGTCGGTAGTATTTCATGACTTGAGATGATCTTCCTTGGTCTATCTTGGATGTGTTTATCCCACCACATTAGAGTAAACATTAAATAGTGGAGGGACCTATGGTCAGTCTCACCTTCTAATTATCTCAGGTGGATTTCAGTTTTGGTTTATATTTCTATTAGAGATTGGCACCATGGGTGTCATCCATAAATTTGGATTGGTGTTTGATTTATTATTTCCTCATTCATGGGTAGTTTGGGAATTTCACCACTCAATTATTAAATTTATTATTTCATTCTAAGTGATTATTATCATGCCTCTCTTTTATATTTAGTGACTTTATGGGGGTAGAAAGTATTGTGGTGAGGAAAATTATCACATCTTTACCATTTAATTATCTTTTATTTAATTATTCATTTATTAATTTTTTATTCAATTTTTAAATATATTTATTTACAATATTTCTTGATATTTTTAGTGAATACTATTGTTATAGACTATAGTAGGTCATGTCACAACCAAAGGAGGTCTCATAGTGACGATTCGTTGGGACTTTGTGGATTTGGGGCCTAGTGTAAGTCACACCATGATGTGGTTTTAGGCAGTGCTGTTGAAACTAACTAGGGTAGGTCTTGCAATAAAGGCATGGGTTACACTATGAAATGACCCTTAGTATTGAGGTTGTAACTCTACCTAACTATGGGGAGTTGAGTCATGCCATTATAAGGGGTTCATGATGTAATGTGTTTATTTACATATTTTAATTTTATGATTTCTTTATTCTACCAACTTTGAATTAGTACCCCATTTGGGGTTTCTTTACTTCCATATCACATGACTCGGCCAAATTAGGTACCTATGAAACTCTCTTCCCATCCTCTAGGGATTTTTTGCTTCATGTTTGATTCTGAGTGACGTTATTCAAGGTTAGGTGTCCTTCTCACCTATCTTTCTATTCTTATTCTTTTTTATTTTTTATTTTTTATTATTTATTGTAAGGTCATAATTTCATAACCCTTGGATGAGGTTTATTCCTAACCTTGTTATTTTTTTGTCTAGAAATTTTAAATCTAATCCTGAGACATAGTATAAAATCAATCATTAAAGGAAGTATGTTTCTCTTTAGTTTAAGATAAATGTCTCAATGATATTTTCTTTTTTTTATGTGTAAGTGTTGTTTGATTGTTTTTAAACTCATTATTCATTTAAAACTGATGGTTTGATTTATCTTTTGAGCATGATAAAATGGTTTTACATATATTGATGATTTTCAAGTCAACGCAACTGAAGTTTCTAAAGGATCTTGGTCTATATAAAATTAAAAATAATTTTTAAATCCCTATATGTATTTTTCAAAATGTTTCAATAAATTATTCCATAAAATTAAATTTTTAAAATAGATTTTTAAGATACATAGTAACTTCATAACTTTTTTCTATAATTTATAATGGAAAATTTATACTATGATCCCCAATTAAATGGAGTCCTTTCAAAAGGTCCTTTGATTATCATTGATCTTTGGTGTTATTTTATCATCATTTTATTAATAATACTTATTGGTTTAATTATTTTAGTATATGGTGATGTTTTAAATGATATTTGGGTATTGTATTATGTGTGTTATGTGTATTTATCATGGAATTGAGTTTTATTTTTTAAAAGTTTTTTTCAAAGGATTGAGGAATATTTGGATTTAAGGGTGATTACCATATTATAAAATATTATTTAAAGATTTAAAACCCATTTTGAAAAATGTTAAAGCTATTTCATGTTGTAAGTTTTCCAAGATGTATAAAAGGACCTATTTAAATTTTTTTCAATTTTTTTGAATTGAGATACTCTGTTTCTAATTTTATATAGATAATTATTTGGGGAATGTTGTTTCTATATGGAGTATGTTGGGTTTTGACAAAATGGGTTGTTTTTGTGAAAGGGGGTTAGAGGTGATATTACAAAAGCTTTTATTTGTGGAATTTCTGCTTTACATGATTTATTTACACACCATTGGTTAGATAATAATGTGATTCTTGAGTTATTAGGTAGGTAAGTCTAAGATATGTACTCCTAGGAATGAAATGTCTTAAATAGCCTTAGATTATGCACCAAAACTAACTAAATGACACTATGATGTGACTTACCATTTGTACTTTATATATTTCTCCCCTAAGACCCACATGATACAAAATATGGATGGTTATGGTTGGATATTATTTCTTTTATTAATGATATCATATGTGGATCCTAGTGTGTCTTAACCTTAGTTCCCCTATTTATATTCCTAAGATTTTTTCTCTCTTTATTTAACTTATGTGGATTCTATTATTGTTTATTTCCAATTCATAGAGTGGTTATTTTCATGTATTATGTTTTATATATTTCATGTCAATTGGATTTCTCATATAGTTTCATTTTATGTATTTGGATTTAATCTATTTTTTATCATTTAAATCCAATTTATGAATGGTTTTGTAATTAAATCGATAAAGGAAGGATTTAAACTAATTTTATCATCTTATATAGTTTTAAATTAATTTATGTACTTTCTTTAAAAAAAACATTTTTAATTGAATTTTATAAAAGTAGTTATTTTCCATAAATGATGTGGTGTGATTTTAAAAAAAATGAAATATTAGGATTTACTTAAGTGTTTTTTTTTCGAAAATGTTTGGAATTTATTGATTTTATGAGATATATTTCATACTACTATTAACAGAATGATTTATAAAAGGAATAACTGACTTATAAAAGGAATCACATAGAGAATTTTATTGGCGTCGTCCTAGTAGTATTTTTTCTCATTCCCTACTTATACCCCTAAATCTCTATAAAATGATTGGATCTTGAAGGATTGGGTTTGGATTTAAGAAAATCTCCCCATCATGGACTTCTTTCTTTTGATTCACTCATGGAGCAGATTTAATGATAGTGGAGTTGAATGGTGACCCCCGGTCATGTGGATATTTTTTTATTTAGTCCTAGGTCTTGTTTGTTTATTTTTTTGTTGTGTATTTATCTTCCAAGTAAGTTTTTTTATATTAATGGGATTTTTTTAGACTTATTGTACTTTTTTTCTATCATGGAGTGTGATTTGATAGCTTATTTTTTATTATTAATTGTTTGGTTAACATTAAATTTAAAACTACTTATTTGTTTGGATGGAATTCGAAATTATAGATGAGTCGTGATGGATTCTTAGTATGAATTTTTCTTTGTTTTCATTACTATTTATTGGTGAAAACCATCCCTACGGATATTTATCTGATGCTTGGACACTAGTTTCTAGCCCATTGGGATTAAAAACATTTTGCAGACCTTCGCATGGTCTGGATTGAGTGTCATGTCCTTATACCCTTGTTTTCTTCATGATAGCACTTTTTATTATTAACTTTCCCTATTATTTGTTTGATTTAATTTTGGATTCTCATTATTGAAATTATTTAATACCTCAGGGATTAATGGATTTTTTTCAATTGATTAAACTCTTGATTTTTCAATGGATTATTACTATATATTGTTCATGGATTATTATTTATGTATCCCTTATTCCTTCTAAAATTATTACCACAAGCCCTTTATCTAATATGTTCAATAAAGAACATGACATGAATAAAATTTTGGGTAGTCAGAACCTGACCTTTCATCGACCTCTTTCTTATCCCTATATCATTACTTGTTCTCGAAAATAAAAAATTCCATCATCCCACACAATGAATAGTATTTTGATGATGAGTTGAGTGGGTTATGACTCAGACATAGTGGTGGTGAATGGGAGGATATTAAAGTAAAGCATCAGCTAGAGGATAATTTGGGATCTTGGATAGTGACTTGAATTTTTGTGGGAGGTGAGAGGTAGTGTCAATTCATGACTATATCTATAGGAATGATATGTGTGGTCTAAAAAGTAAAGGTAGTGAGATTTGGAATCATTGGTTTTGATCAGTGGAAAGGAACGTTTTTATGGTAGACAACCCAGTGGTAGTGGTTTCTAGAATCATAGGTGGCTTGGGTTTATAGAATTTTATTTTTGGATCACATGGTGTGTGTTCATAAAGTCACAGGTCTTATTCCAAATTATTTACATCTATAGGTTAATTAGTGGAGTAAAATAGAACATGATGTGTAATTTTTGAATGCACGTCATGTTTGATCAAGGGACACATGACCTAAACTATGGAAATAAATTCCCAACTTCACTTGGAATCTACATGGCATGTAACCAAACTATATGTTGTGTTTATAGAGATACACAAAATAGGGTTCACTGATGTATACACCAATAACCATGTGTATTAGACACATATTGTAGTTATAAATACACTCCATGTTAGATACACAATAAGTTTCTAGTCTTTATTTCACCCTAAATCTATCTTTCAAGTTTCATATGTCTTATAAAAAATTATAAATGTAATATTGGTTGATATGATGTAGAATGGGCCTTGAGAGTATAAGATAAAAATACCTCGAGCTTTATACACTATTATAGTAAGGAAGAAAATATATGTATATGGTAAATGAAATAACTAGATAGTTGAGGTACATGTTCATCTCTATCTTATGGATCACATGTTGTGTCTAATAAGTTTTATGTCATGTAAATTATTCTTTTTGATGTTTTATGTAACTTCTAACTTGAGTGCCATAATTGGAAAATAGAATAGTCCATTAAAATCATTTTTTACATAGAACATAAAACTATAACCTTTTTAATATTTTATTCCTTTTATTTGTATTAGTCATTTAAAGTATGCATGGTGTCAATAACCTCCATATTGATATGCAGATACTACGTCACAGGACCAACATGTGATATAGAGTTAGTAAACCCCATAGGGACACACATATAATGGGATGAGGGTTCTCCACATACATCATGGAGTTGGTACCCCTTGATAAACATAGGTTTTGGGTCCTCTATTATGGGAATTTTAGGTATATAGTCGATATACCCTTTGTCATTACATGGAAAGGTTCCTCTATAAAGTTTGGTAATTCCCTCATTCAATATACATTTTCCCTCATTAAGTAGTGGGTCTCCCATATAACCTATGGAAAAGGTACCCCCTAATGAGGAAATAATGATAATAATATATCCATGGATTAGGTATCCCCCTCAACCAAGATACATTCTCTTTTGTGAGGTGCGGATCCTCCATATAGGCTGGTAAAGTGAATTGAAGGTTATGAGTGTGGTTATGTTTGAATATTTTGGGTCTTAATATGTCAGGGAATTCACAGTTTTCTTTGAGACATTAATTTCAACTAGGTATATAAACTAGATTTTTTACTTATAGTATTGGTCATTAAAATCTCAAAGAAAATATATATTTATTTTTAATTTTCCATAACTTTGGGATTTCAGTGGACATGTATTCTTATCTCATTTGTTTTAGGGAATCTTAGTGGGTATTTTTATAATCACCCCTACATTTTCCTCTATACCCATTCATGTTGTGTCTTTGAATATGATTCATAGTCTATAAGTGATATGAATGGTTGTGGGGCTAGTATAGATAGATCTTAGTGGTGATTGGTGGAGTTTTATGGTGACAGTTTCTTTCAAAGATTTTACTAGGAGTCATTATAGTGTCAATGAGTTTCCCCTTATCTAGGATTTTTTATAATTTAAGATGTTGTATTTATCTTTTTTGTGTGAGTTTTTCTTTGTGGCCTTATTATAGATATTTGGGTTCATATTCATGTATATTTTATATAGTTTGATTATTTATATTATTATGGGTTTTTAGTTATACTATAATGTATTTGAAGACATTTCGTTTATTTTCATTATTTTTTTAGAAAAAGAATTCCATTTATGTACTATGATTTATTTATTTTAATGATCATACCCTAGAATATTTTTGGTGGGATTACAGTTTCACACTCAACCTGACCGTTGGTCCAAGTGGGACTTTGGTATATTTGTTCATGTGAGAGTGGTATCAATGTGATTATATCTAATGAATTGTTTTTTGTATTATGAGTCTTGTGAGGTTTAGTTTAGGGGAATTTAAGAAAATAGTGTTAAGAGGGTCTTAAGTATTGATATCAAACCAGGGAACCTAATTTAGGTGTGGTGTTTGATGTATCCTTTCACTAATACATTGATAATTTCATAGTTTACTCAAAACTCTAAGGAATTAGTTGAAGGGTACAAATGGGATTGTACATGAATCATATTATGTAGATGATGTGGTTTTATCCATGTTCTTATTAATACAACTCAATTAGAAATTCTTCAAATTATAATGGGATCATCATATTAACTATAGTATTATACCCTATAGATATCCAATTGATATTCTGAGGAAGGGTTGTAATGATCATGTACTAGTGTTAGAGCCTTTAGTCACCAAATAATCAAGAAATGAGGATTAATTTAAATTAATTGATCATGAGGTATCTCTCCTTCACAAGTAGGGTAAGATCCCTTAATTTTTGTGAAGATAAAAATAGTCATTCACTTTTCATGAAGATTTTAATTTCTACTGAGCAGGATGACACTGCAAATAGATTTAGTGTATTGTGAAGGTTTTATTGATATAGGCCACCTATGTTTCAAGGTGACCCAAATCATCAGGAAGTATAGAATTGGATTGAGTTGGTGACTCATGTACTTTATCTAGTTTAGAAACACAATGACCATATGGTGATCCTTGTATCAAATATCGTCTACAACATGGTAATCCATTAGTTGTTTTTGGTCACATAGGAATAAGATAAGGCTACTATATCATGGTTAGAGTTTGTGTACCTTTTAGGGAGGATTATGATCAGGTGATGTTAGGGATGGTGATAATTCATGAACTTCAATATCTTCACCAAGAAAGTATAATCATGACCAAGTATTCATCAAGGTCCATATAAATTTTAAGGTCGTACCTATACATGTTTCACACTAGATTCCTATAATCTAGTTGGTTTTATTGAGGTCTCTATATAATGATTCAATGTTAGGTTTCACATAAATAAATCCTATGAATTATTTAATTCCTTGAGAAAGATTTGGAAATAATGATATTCAAAGATAATAAGCTGTATATTATAGACACGGGTCTGGGTTTCCTTAGAGTGGAGATTTAAAAAATAGTAATCCATTGATAGTAAACAAGATATATTTATTGTATGAATTTTAATTCTCAATCCCAATTTTAGTGGTTGATGATGGGAGAGTCTAAAAAGTGTTTTAACCAGTAGGGAGGTTATATTTTCTATACTAATAGAGGTTAAGGACACGTGGATCAAGATTTACTAAACAAGTGAGTAGTTGAGCGTGTTCAAAGAGATATTTCATATGATCCTTCATGTAAGATGAAATGTCTAGATCAGGAGCCTCCCTTGGTGGAAAAGGTGATTATATTAGAAATAATTTCATTAGAGGAGTTGGTGGTATATTAGGAGGATACATTGGTGGAAAATTATTTGATACACTTCCACCTTAACCTCCTAGTGGTCATACTGAGGAAGGTTTTTGGTGGAAAAGTATGTGGAAAAATTCATATTTTGGAAAGATTTGATTACATATATCTAGTTTTGATACATGTTTTATTTACATTATAACTTTTACAGGTTGACCCCTAGAAGATCCAATCTATTATTATTGAATTTTAAGACAGAGATGGATTTAGAAATATTGCTATCCTTATCCCAACCAATTTATCTAGAGACTCTTACTAGACATGATAACCCCCTCTCCCACATCTTTCATTTGTGCAAGATTGCAATATCCAGAGACATGTTTCCAGGGGATCTCATAAAGATAGATATTATACCATATAATACAAAATTGTTTTTATAATATCCATCCATAGTCCAGGATCTAGTAGATTTTTATCATCACAACATGTTTTTTAGTGAAGAATATGGATCTAGGTTCACCTATAATGGTGACTGAGACCTTCAAGTAGAAAAAGAAGGCATAACCCTTAAAAAGTTCTATCCATACTACCATCATTTGGTTATATTTGAATTATATATTTTTTATTCATTAGGGATAAAATTCATGAGGTTATAGATAAATTAAAGGATGTTTTCATTAAAGATGTCCCTAGGTTTCCACTTTTTTAGAGATCAATCTCAGTAACAACTTACATCACTAACATAGTATTCACATGTCACTATAGACATTATGAGTTTCTAGGTGTTAGAAAAAATCCTCTTAATAATTTTTGCGTTTTTTTACAAATAATAGGTAAAATACTCTAAAGACTCATAATATTTATTCAGAATAATTATGTATAATATTGTATAATTTAGATGAATCTTGGAATCAGTGTTGTTTAGATTATATAAGGATAAAATCTATACATTTCATGGTTTTTTCTTAAAAACAATGTGGTTGTGGGGACCATGTTTTTTTAAAATGGTTAGATAAGTGGATTAATCCTTAGGGTACACTAATAGTATAAGAAATAGTGAAACCATGCATTTTATGTTATAGTGTATAGTTTTATGTTGTATAAAACACCTATGTAAAATAGGTAATGCCAAAAGACCCATATCCATGGGTGTTTTGTGAAGAGAAAATTTCTAAGTAATATATTTGGATGGATAGATTAGGTGTTAAGGATCCGGAGTCCAAATGAAAATGGAATGATGGAAATAAAATGAAAATACATCTAGATATTAATATCTCACATATGATTCCTAAATATGGCCATCTAGAATGGGGTTTTATGTGGTGCAGGGTGTTTTTAGAATGATTTTTTCTATATTTTTTCTGAAACAGATATAAGGTTGGTTTGGAAGTCATTGTGGAATAAGTTTCACCTAAAAATTCACTATAAATTGATCCAAGGTATAACACCACATAGTGGAAGTCAGACCTGAGATATCAATACAATAAATGGAATGATTTATATAATGTTGAATATTAAATGTCCAAGTGTTTTATGGTCGAGGTTTTAGAAGGATCCCAAAAATGTTGTGGTGATGGTAATAGATGTAATTACAGTCTGTGATGTATTTAATATCTATATTATTAATTTCTTATCTTTTGATATATATTTTTTTATCTCAATTAAATAATTTTAACTAGGATTTAAATGAAGTTGTTGGATTAATTTTCCTATAAAAGTCAATGAAATATAATGATCATAAACAAGATCATCATGGTGTTTCTTAATGAATATTATAATGATATTCCTTTACAAAAATGTAGAAATATCATGTTCAATAATTTGAACACATATAAGGGAATTCCAAACTTTTCTATAATTATAATATAGAGATCCATGAGTTTAACTGACTATATATTTATGGATATTCTTCATTTTCATAATAGAGGAACATATTACTTCACTATAATTGGTGTAATTATTACTCTTAATTCATGGAAATTCAAGGAAGCACTTAGAGGAGTAATGTGTGCTTTCTAAGTGAGGAGATTAGTGAGTTCTCTAAAATTTTAAGGGTTTAAAATATATAGGGTTAATGAAGCCACTCTAAATTCAAAATGAACATATAATGCACTTAATGGATTTGGTACATCATCACACCATCATTGTATATGAAACTACTTATAATAATTGGGAATGGATGTTTATATTTATTTTATATATGTAGTTTCCATCAATAAGGAGAGAATATATTATTCTAAAAGAGAATGTATGAATATTGATTATGATACTAAAAGAATCAATTAGTTATAGTGAGATTTTTTCAACACAATCTATATGAAAGTGATGTCTTGTAAATACTCACATGCTATTTGTAAAGACCCATAATTTATAAATGATATTTTTTCTAAAATAAATGTATGATATATTATACCACACATAAATAAACTAAAAAATATATATTTAATTAATGGATATCAATAAATTAGTTAGAAACTATACCCATAAAAAATTTAAATATTAAAATGGGAAAAAGTATTCAATATAAAACATAGAATGGAAAAACATTGATCATTCCAATCTGGTAGAATTATCACCCCCAAGAACAACACTATAGAAAAGAAACAAAATATTAGTAAACCAATCGAATATTAGAAAAGGAAAATAGGTAAAATTGGGAGGAATTACTGTGAATAATTTATAAAGGAATGAATTGGTATTTATAAAATTCAATTTGACTATTTTAATAGTAATATGACCATTGGAATAGTTACTTTCCCATAAATAATAGTAACCTAATCATTGGGAATTGTAATTGGGCTTTTAGAATATAAATTTGATCTCAAAATAATAAAAAATAATTTAAATAATATATATCATGGTTAATTTAATAAAATTTAAAAATTATAATAGCATAGAGTAAATATCATAATTAAAAACTAAAAGAAAATATAAGAAAATTTTTAAAAAACTATATTTTAATGTATTTCATAAAAATAATAATTTTTTATATTAAAAATTAAAATTACCTATGTTAGAAAATTATTTTTACAAGATGAATTTCGTTTTTATAATGAACATGTTTAAATTTTCTAAGTGTAATTTTTTTTGTGATTTTCTAAAATAATTCATCTTTTATGTGAATGTTAAAAATATTTTTTTTAGTAAAAATATGTTTTAAATAACATCATTCATGACGTAGTAATGACCTGATGAATTATAAAAAAATTTACATATCCAAAAAATATATTTAATGAGATAAATTAGTTATTTAAATATAATAAAAAAAATTATAAACCTAAAATTTATTTTCCAAAGTGTGAATTCTAATGTATTCCATTAAAATAATATTATTTTCATTTTTACACCTATATTTTTTATTAAGCTAATAAAATAAAATTATAAATTTATTAAAATTACCCAAATAATGTAATTTTATTCAAATATATTTCATAATTTCCAAAATATCACTATGGAAAGGTTTGCCTCAGATAGAATAATTTATTCAATAGTTTATCAATAAAAAAACCCCTCACCTCAAGAATAAATATCCACTCACCCCACCCCTAAAAAACGACTTCACTTACACTTATCAAGGAAACTTTTATTCCCATATCCCCTACCAAAATCACTCTATATAAATTAAGTATGTTCTTTTGTAAATAGACTGCAAGCATCAAGGGAGTTTAGTGTCATAAAAAAGAGGCGATATCGATAAGAGGGTGTGTTCTCATTAACTCTTCTCTCATTTTCCTCTTCAATTACTTTTCTTCCCAATTACTTACAAAAAATCTCTTTAAATTAATTGAATGTTATTTTAACCTTATATTGATGATTTTAACATACTATAATGATTATATTAATGATGTATTTATATTTCATAGTTCTCTTTCTTCTTCTTCTGATAATGTCCCTTTATTGATCGATTAACCAGCATCAAAGACATTTCCAATTATTTTATTATCACCACCCATATAGATGACTATAGTCAACTATTTATAATATATAATTTTATAAATATAAGAATTTATTATATCTTTAGTTAAACTTAATAATGTATAAGTAAAAATAATGAAATATTGTTAAATAAAAGAAAGATTGGATATTTAAAGGGAAATATGATATCAAAATGTTTTACCATTAACAAATGTAATTAAAGGATATAATGTAATGATTTTAATTGATCAATGTTGAAAAAAATGAACATAATTCTCTTCATTTTACATGTTTTAATAAACCTATGTTTGTTTTCTAAGTGGTGGAAAAGAGACAGAATAATGCGGCATATAAGTTAAAAGGTTCCTCAAACCCAACTCCCTCTCATTTGAGTTATGGCCTATTTCACATTATTTTCTATATGGATAATACTATAATTTCTTTAAAATTTCATTTAAATAGTATTTACCATAACTTTATTGAGATATACATGTTTCTACTTTTCCAAAATGGTTTCTAATCCAAATAAAAATATTTATCAAAAAGAATTTATTTTTCCAAAACATATGTTTTTCCCTTATTATGTTGTTTATTATTCAAAGTGAAATGATTTTTTATGGAAAATTATGATCTCCATTATTAATTTTTGAACCCCAATGGTTATTCCATGCAGTATGATATGTGAAATCCATTATGAAATATATTCCTTTCCATGGGTTTATTTCATGTATATTATTGTTAGGTGTTATATTTATAGGTTTCATACATGAATGTGTGAATTTTATAATTTTATAGGTGACACTATAATTATATATCCCTTGAATTCATTGGATAATGAGATACATATCATGTAGTTCTGTTTATTATTCATGAACATGATTCTAGCTATATTCACAATTATTATGTCACAATTTGTGTATATATGTTATGTGTTAACATGATGCAAGCTTTGTTCACAATTTTTTGTGTCATTTGACAACTATGTTATTATGTTACATTATTATTCATTTTCCACATTATTTTCCTTTATAAAATGTATCTATTATGATTATTATGATGATCCAATTCCTATGAAATGATTATGATGATTATGATCACCCATGTATTATTGATTCATGACACTTATTCTTCTATATTATCACTCCCCTTACAAGGATTTTAGATAAGTCATTTATTTTATATATACCATTAGGTGACTACATGTACTAAGGATAATTTGAGATATTTTATAAGGATAAATAATATTATTTAAATCATTCTTCAGTTTTATTATGTATAAGTAATGTATGGGCCTAATTTTCCCAAGATATTAAACATTTAGTTCATTAAGTGAAATACTATTAGGTTTTCTTAATGATGTATTAGTTATGTACGAAAAATATGGGCTACTATAGTCGGTATCAGAGGTAAGGTTTATTTAATTTTTGACATAGTAGTAGAAAACATTAGTGAAAAACTATGGTTAAGTTTGAGTTTTAAGAGAAACATCCAATGTTTTTTTAAACCATAAGAACGTGTGGTTTACAATTAATTAAATCCTTATCTAGATATTACAAGTGTATGTGGCTCAAGAATATTTTTACATACGTTTAATAGCCTTGAAAAGGTTGGATTGGGTATTAACTCGATCGTCACATGGTGCATGACAAAGAGGTCATGCTACACAATTGGTCTGATACTCCAAGGGGATATTCTTCGGTTAATCACAAGATCTATAAAATCCATTATAAAGTATATATACCTAAATTAATTATTCCTCTTAATGTGAACAGATGATTATAGTACATGATCCTAGAAGCACCATTTAAAAAAATACTAAACATTGGAATTCTATAAGATATGACTTTATAATTAATTTTCATAAAATAATAAATTATTTATTCATGCTTTGTTGACTTTTGTTTTTAAGACATTTTATATTTTAGAAAATGGTGGGAACTATGAAAAACTAGGCAAAAAACCCATGTGAGTGAAAATGAAATGATTGTCCGAATGATATCCCTAGTTCCATGGGAGTTGTAGTTTGAAACTTCATGGTGATACTTACCTAGCTATCTAAAGATATGAATAATAACTTGAATCATGTGAAACATCCACCTTCTCCCAAGAAGGATAAACTTAACATCAATTCCATTATATTGAAATGACCACCGATGTTTAGTGGGTCTTCTAATCCTCTTATCAAGGAAATAATAGGTGAACTTAATATAGAAGATATTTTTTTTGCTCTATAAGGTTGATAAGGAGAAAGTTACCTTGGTTATCTATCATTTAGATATATAGGCTGATCAATGGTGGGTGTTTATAAATAATTTTAATCTAATTGATTAAATGGAAGAAATGGGGGAAGAATACAATAATAAGATATTTCCTAATAAGTATTTCCATTTAACTTTTCAAAAAAATATGGTGAGATAATTCATATAAATTAATAAAAATTAGGGTGAATCTGTCATGACTTATAAGGATAATTTCATAGGTCATGTAATATGTGTCTCAATATTTTTTATTGATAATGATAAAATAATAGATATATTATTTTGTTTTTTAAAACCAAACCTCCAAAAGGATCTAACTATCTAAGACATTGGGAGTTATGAATAATTACTCTAATGTGCTATCAAATTAGTGATATAGTTTGGATATTGGTCCCATGGACATGGGGATAAAAATATAAGAATGAACTTTTAGTATGGAGGATAAAATTACAATTGAGGGAAGAGGATATAACAACCCACATATCAAAAATTTGGTAATAATATTCATTTGAACTACCTCAAAGAGAAAGGGAAATTCATTGAGTGTGGGAGCAAAGTCCAGAAATCTCATGAATTTCTAAGAGAAATGAAGAATTTTTCCAAAATAGTAATGAATATTTTTTTCATGTATTAATTTGGAATATTTCTAGGAATATTTATGAAGCTAGGCACTACATCATCACAAAATTCTGGGGGCCATAAAACCTTGGTATAGTGATATTAAAAATATTAAATATTTTATATCACATGCATGATGTTTTTCAAGACATTTAGAATAACTATCAGATAGATTATTGTATCAGATATTTGATATCATGGTTGTTTATGAAATGTGAGGTTTACTTAGGGTACAGAATAATTTTTTTCATTATCGGGTGCATAGTGGGGGGAGACCATTGTTGGGGTATTAAATATATAGTGTTTATTAATTAAATAAAATTTAATTAATAAAAATAATCCCACCTTATTGGTTTCCACACTTATCAAATGGATATGAGGTTTTCCTCCCATGGTTTATAGTTTGACCAAGGGAGATAGGAGGCACCAACGACCTTCATTCTTGATGGTGATCAACATCAGATTGAGGTGTAGTAGCTTCGGAGAATCACATTGTACCCAAAGCTTTGAGGTTTCACCATGAGGTATCAGGATTTATGATTACTATATATTGATCAATTTATATGAATTTTTTAATGTTTTTGATCCCTTGTATTATTTTTATAGATCTCATGGGGGTAGATCTGTGTAAATTTTCTAGAAATTGGGGGGGTTTTGAGGATTGCACCAATTTTCGATGTGGAAATCCTAATCACATGGTGTGTAGTTCTCAAGAACATGTTATCTGTTATTTATATTTTTTGGAATATGATCTATGGGAACTACAAGCCATGTATTTTTGGTACAGACTATATGGTGAGGTTTGTACAAGTGTCCAAGTACATGGTAAAGCATTCCATGAAAGGTCACATGGATGTATTGAAGTACATGACTATACCCTAGGTGTACATGGGCTTGAGGAAATATTCAAGTACACGATCATATGCTGTTATACATGGGAACATCCAAGGACGTGGTATTCGGCTGGGCTATGAGGTACACACTACATACTACATGTACATATTGTGTGGATCTATGTAGAAGGCTATGTCATGAATGGGTGAGGACATGCCCAGGTGATCAGGTAATATTACACACCGTGTAAGCACATGTACATCCCGTGTATATTTCTTACACACATTGAGTGTTGTGAGGGGATACAACAAGGGTTTTATCCTAAGAGACACATCATGTACTATAGGTAAATGTTATGTACTTCCCTCATGTACTTCTCCCTTATGCATCTATATCTTCAGGACATATATTGAGGCTCACCAGTAGCCTATACAAAGTATTTTTTCACTTAGAAAATGATGGTGGACATGGTTTTGTCTTGAGAGATGTGACATGATGTGATTCTAATGGGATTCTTCTATTATTGATTCATAGATAAGTACCAATCAGGTACTTTCCCCAGGTCTGACCCTCTAAGGATACAATGTGACCTTATATCATAATCATAGGATTGTAATCCAATTTATGGTAATAGTTCATCTAGAGTGTGTTTATTGCTCTGAGAATCCCAGGGAAGGATCCTCTATTGCATAATCTTCACTATGTGGGGTTTATGGTATTTTCATGACCAATGTATATAAGGTGTACTTCCCCTATCTAGTATGTTTTCCCAGAAGGGTTTTTAGTATTATCATACATATGATTCCATACTTTGTGGATTTTTCTATATTTGGTTGGTTTCGTCCCCCAGCAGTTCTGGGTGTCATCCCCTATATGAGTGTTGAGATCTCTAGTTATCCAAATTAGGTTCATGGTGTCTACTAGTGGTACTGGGTGTGACCTATTATCTATGTGTTGATATCATATGAGTTTTATTAGGTTTTATGGATTCTCCTCTAAGATATTAGTTTAATCCTCCATCTAACTGTCAAGATCTTCTAGGCTCCAATGTGACTTTCTTTGTGAAAATACTCAATGAGAATGTTCTTTTAGATGAATTATTCCAAGTATAGTGGGTATATTCCATCATTTTTATGATACTTTATGAGTGATGTCTTATAAATAAGTTACATTTGGGATGGTATGGCTCATAGAGTGTATACTCCCAGATGAGTGATACCATTGTTCCTTATGTAGGACCCTATGGCTGGAAGTGAGGTTTAGACCTCTACAGACTTCGATACTATGATGAGTATATCTAGGTATTCTGGTTTCTATGTCTCACATCATGATTGACATAACCTAGTTTTTATGAGATAACTATTCATATATAGTTGAGTTATGGAGATTGATATTTCTATTCTATATTACTTGGTCTTTTGTACTCACAGACTATGTGTTGAGATGACTATTTCCTTTTAGTTTCTCACTTTAATTTTGGGTTTTTTGGGTGCCTATTTGGTATTATTATACTTACCTCTACATGGTATATACCCAAGCATTCCATGTATTATACAAATGATAGAACTTTTGATAGAGTCCTAGCAAGACTAAGAGAAAGAGGAGATTTTTGAGCTCGATAGATCGTGGTGTTTACTTGTGTTTCATTTGAATGTATTCCTCTCCTTATGAGTATGTTGGACCCTTTTTTAGTTTTTGGTTGGCTTGTATTTTACCCTTATTATTTCTGAATTTTTCATAGTCAAATGTGGGATATACACATGCATTAATTTTGGAATCATCTATTTTATTATATCTACACTGTTACATGGAGATGGATGTGTGAGTTTGTGTATATGTACCATAAGATATTCCCTCCCATGTATGTGATATACCTTATTATAACTAGACACTAACACTTGGCCTATCAAAGATAGATTCAGGTTGTCACACTTGGCCAACCACCAGTCAAGAAAGGCCCTGAAAGGTCGGGTAATGACATAGTGGTGTTAAATGAAGTTCTTCCTCAGGTCAATGTTGGACCCATGGTGAGGGATTGTGATGTCTCGGACCCATTTCACTCTAGTGTAACTGAACATGGTTAGCCACAATCCCCCCCCCCCCCCAATATGCTAGAGGCTACTGACTAGTAGTGAATGAATAGGGTGTGTTCATGGGGAGACTACTCCCTCATCTCAGAGTGGATCATAGTGGTGAAAGAGATGAATAAGTAGTGGATGAATAATAATGAATATTACAATCAGTTGAAATAAGCATAAGCATCCATGTAATAATAATCAACTCCATAATTGGTAACTATATCATATACAAAAGATGATGTGATGTTATATATATGAAAAAGGGAAAAGTGGCATACATTGAAGTAGGAAGTCAGTACAATATATGATATATAAAAGAATAAAAAATGGAAAAAACTATCCAAGCATCCTGAGCTCTAGTTCATTCATCTGCTACCCAACTCTCATCCTAATGTAAGAAAGTTAGGTGTCCAAAGTGGGATGCTTCCCCTTATCCATAACTGAGATCATATATTCTTATTAGGTACCAAGGGCGTCCTTGATAGAGTTTGACATTAATCCTAATAGGAAAATACCAACGAAATCTATAAAATTTTGTTTTCAAATATAAATTGTACATTGTGTAGGTACATAACAAAATAAAGTAGTACAAATAAACAACCCATACCTACTTCAGCCTCAGCTAGTGTCTGAACAAGTAACCATTTAATTAATTATGATCCAGTTTATAATAAAAATATCACATGTAAATGTATTAGTAGTTCTAAAAAGGGGGAAATAATAATATAGTATCCATGGTGAAACTATGGAATCCTTCACCTTAGGAGTCAAGAAAACTCATAGTAGTAACTCATGCAGTAGGTTTATAAGGAGTCTAGGTATAATAAAAAACATACACACAAGGAATTCCACTATGAAATAGTCTAACTGGGTCCATGGAGATCATCCATAGTAATCATAGGGTAATCATAACTAGGTAAATGGTGTGTATCCATGGTGTCGTGTATATGAATACATCAAGCTCAATCCAAAAAGTTTATCCAAGGCATTCTAATATCTGAAAAAAAGTTTGGTGAATCATCCATAAAACATAGAGGAATTAAAATAATTATTTAAAGACTATATTCTGTAGTGGATATATCCCATGGAAATAGTATCAACTAATCGGAATGGTTTCCTCTAAGTGATAAAGTAATTACCTTGGGAATTAAAGGGGATATCAAGTTTGATCACTCTTATAAAGATAAAAAATTCCAAAATTAATAGGCACCACATACCCACATTATATACATATTCAATCATACGAAATGTAATACCCATACCATTAAATAATTTAATTGGTTGAATCCACTAATTTTTTTTAAACATGGAATGGTGAATCAAGGACATACAACCAATATCAATTCGATTTATAATCATTTACTATGTTTATTCCATTACATTTCATTAAGCATGAAAAGGTGATTTATGGACATTCAACGAGCATCAATTCAATTATATTATCCAAGTCCATGTGATATATATATATATATATATATGTACTTTCTACTTGACAATTTAAGATTAATTTATTAAATTCAAGCACTTAACTTAATAATGGTCATGTAAAACAAACCCAAATAGTGTCCCAAATAATCTCAGTAGGGGTTTCCAAGGAAAAAATAAAGAACACGCCCTAAAAGGGTGTTCATCATTAAGTTCTCAACCTCTAATGGTTTCAAGTGATATTATTTGGGCCATAGAGTTCAATCTAGAAAAATCAAATTAAGAAAGATGAATTTAAAGAGCATCACCTGGTGAAATCAACATTCACACAATGAAAGCAACTTATAAATGGAGATAATTTAAGGGATGAGTCATAGACCACCTGTCATATTCTTATAGTATATTCCTTTTACAGTATCAACCCTTAGTTTGGACTGGGTTAGAAAAAAATAGATGAATGGATGATTTCCCTGAAAATAGGGCATATGGTTCCACACTAAAATAACATCATCGATATAAAAAAGAACAATTAGAGGATCCAAAGAAATGAATATCATACCAAGATGAATACAATGAGACAAAAAAATCAATTTTGAGTCCAAATTGAATAATTATCAATGAACCAAGGTAAAAGGTTTTCGATTGATCTTTAAAAAAAGGCAATTTTTACTGGTAATAAGAGATAAGAGAGGGGGTTAAGTTATAAGAATCTAAAGTAAAAAAAGTAATTTTACCCAAATTTAAGGGACGAAAGATTTATCTACATGGTTGTCCAAACCATGTGACAACTATTATTTATTATCTATCCCAAGACCCCCCCCCCCCCCCCGTATGGGATAGGTGCATGGTTAGACTAACCATGACCAGCCTATGTTAAAAGGCTCTACAAAAACAGTTGAAACACTTGTATAGGCATGTGTCCTGGGTAACACAATTGGGGAAAACTATCCAGCCCAATTATACGCATGGAAACACCCATCACGGTTAGGATAAACCATGTGGAATGGGCTACATAGTTAAACTAACTATGTGGAATAACTCTTTCTTCCACTGACTAGGTTTCCAAGCTCAGAACAAGACCCATACACCCTAAAATCCTCTGTGACCACTTTAGGAATTCATATTAGGTCAAAGAAAAATAATTTAACTAAAAATTAAATGATCCATAACTCAAATAAAATTTGGTTTATTATATTCTTCCCCCTTAAATGAACTCATCCCATAGTTTCACATCCAAGGGTGGTAAGACACTATCTGAGAACAACTATGTCCACTGAGAATGTATGGCGGCCTCTCCCTACCATGTCACATCTTGTGCATAGTCATGCTTTCATAGAACCCTTTCAAGAGGGACAGACCATCCTCAAAGATCATTTGTTCTTCAATCAACAATCATATGGGACACTCCTAAAAAATCACTAACATCCAATTAAAAATCATCAAGATCAAAATTATGAGATGGGTCGGCATAGTAATGGAAAATTTATGAAACATGGAAGACTTCATGTGTAGAACAATACCTCTGAGGTAAAGGAAAGTGATAGACCTTCATCCCCACCCTATCCAAGATCTCAAAAGTCCTAACAAATCAGGTTAATAGATTCCCTTTCCTCTATATCTTATTATGCCCATGTCTGGGTGATACCCACAAGAAAACATAATCCTCATCCTTGAACTCCAGAGGTTGTTAATGATGATCTTCTAAGGTTTATATCTACAATGAGTGGTAGAAATATGATTCCTGATAAACTATACCTACTCCAAATTCACCTTCATAAGATAGAGACCTAGTAACATTTCCTCCCCTACCTCTATCTAGTATAGAGATGAATGAAACGGACTACCATATAAGGCATCATTCGGATCTATATGAATCATCTCTTGAAATATATTATTATAGTTAAAATCTACGAGGCATATATGATTCTCCCAAGAATTGATGAAATCAAGGATTCATTCTTGGATCATGTCCTCCAACACCTGTATAGTCCATTTTGAATAGCCTTTGGTCTAAGGGTAAAAGGTTGTGCTCGGAGGCACCTGTGTACCAAAATATTCCTTCCACCATTTACAAAACATTGATGTGAAATGAACATCCTTATCTAAAATTATGGTATAAGGGGCCCCATATAGTTTTATAATATTACAGGAATACATACTTCCCATATTATCAACTGAGAAAGTCTCCTGGATATGAAGGTAGTGGGATTCCTTTATCAGTCGATCCATGACTATCCAAATCATGTCACCACCTCATGGAGACATCAGTAATACAACCAAAAGGATACTCCATGATTCCATCCCATTTATATTCTAGGATTGGTAAAGGTTGTAAAAATATAGCAGGCTTCTGGTGTTCCACCTTCACCTACTAACAAGTGGACCACCTAGTGATAAAACTCATGATCTGTAATTTAATCTCAGGCCACCAACACTGGGGACACATATCACTATATATCTTGGAGATACATTGGTTCAATTCTTACATAGAATCATTGGAATCTCACTTAATATCCTCTCACGTGTATATAGGAACACTAATAGGCCCATTTATATGTAGCATATTATCTCTATCAACAAACTAATCCAGAAGTAGGTTCTCACCAGAAGTATTCTCCCATAGGACCAAAGCTTTAGGTTCTGAGAACTTACTTATCTTCTCCATATTGAGGAGTGGAGAGGTAAATGATAAAAATTTAATAAAATTATACTCATTACTCTCATGAACTTCTAGATATTGATAAAAAAAATATGTCCATCAATTTCCCTTCATCACTAGATTTCTGAATGGCTTGTGCCTGAGTTTTCTAGCTCAGTGCATCTGCTATGTATTTCCCTTTCTAGGCATATTGACAAGCTCAAAGTAAAATTATTGTAGGTATTTGACCCATATTCACTATTTTATATTCAATCCATGCTGTTTAAATATATATTTGAGGCTCGTGTGGGCCATATACACCAGAAATTTCTCTCCCATAAGATAATTCCTCCATCAATTCTAGGCATGAACAAATGCTTCTAGCTCAAGATTGTGCACCGGGTAATTACACTCAAGAGTTCTCAATTGGAGAGACTCATATTCTATGACTCTATCCTATTGCATCAGTACTACACCCAACTTGATGACTAATGTATTACACAACACTATATAGTCTCTACCTCTCTCTGGAGGAGTCAGAATTAGCACTGAAGTAAGCCTTCCTATTAGATCTTGAAAGGAATTCTCAAACGCTTTAGACCACAAAAACTTCACACCCTTCTTATTCAAACTAGTAATAGATACAGAATGGTGTGATAAGTTTAATATGAAATGCTTGTAATATCCTTACAACCCCAAGAAACTCCATATATCAAACATGTTCTTGTGTTTCTCCTAGAAAACCATAGAACTCGCCCTCTCTAGGATAACAGATACCCCTTATTCTAATATTATATAACCTAAGAATTAAACCCTATTGATTCATAAGTGTCACTTCAAGTTATTAGCATATAATTGATTATCTCTCAGCATATTCAAAATGATATCAAAATGTTTTGAATAGTCACTTTAAGTTTGAGAAGACACAATTATGTCATCCACAAAGACCATGATGAAGTAATCCATGTGGGGTAGAAAAAACTAGTCATCAAGGCCATGAAAATAGCAAGTGTGTTCATAAGACCGAACAAAATAACTAGATGATCGTATAAATTTAACTGTCTTTGGAAAGACGTACATGGTATATCTAAAGGCCTTAATCACACCTGATGATATCCTGATCTCAAATTGGTCTTGGATAACACACTATCTCCTCAGTGTTAGTTGAAGAGATCATATATCTGAGACAAAAGATACTAGTTATTAACCATAATCTGGTTCAATCATCTATAATCCACACATAGACAAAGGGTTCCATCTGACGTCTTGGAGAAAAGCACAAGTGAACCCCAAGATAAAGTACTTTTTTAGATAAAACCATTAGATTTTAAATCCTCCAACTATATCTTGAGCTCCTAGATCATAGTTGTTTCCATCATGTATAGAGGAATAGATACTATAGATGCTTATGGAACAATATTGATTTTAAATTTTACCTCTCTTTCAAGAGGAAGAACGTAAAATTCCTTCAAGAAAAATACCTAAAATAATCCACAATGGAAGGAAAATATATAATATGCATTATCTCATCATCCATAAAAATTTTGGTGATCTAGTAATCTAATACTCCCATCCCACGATGCTCTAGTCTTTCTTGAGTAGCTTGTACATTCCACTCACTGTTGTAAAGATACTTTCCACCCACTGGAGATGTAAATGATACCTAGTAGAGATAGTAGTCCACATACGTATGATAAGGAACTAACCATTCCATCCTAAGAATGAAATATATTCTGATCATCTTAAGGGTGAATAGTTCCCACAAGTAATGAAAACATCCAACCTCAAGGGTACATTACATGCATTGGTGTATACCCTATCACTACACACCCAAAGGTGTGTCTAGGGTCATCACCCCTATAGAAGCACTATATTTCCATCCTGATATATTCCACGATAAATAAAGATATTAAGGAGTGATAGGAACCTATATTGAATAAAGCATAAATAATAGTATAGGATATTAGAATATTACCTCATACAATAGATGTTTCTTCACTCTGATCCTCAAGTATTGGTTGTAATCTGTGAAACTAGCATGATCTATGACCTTCAATTATAGATGGACTACCTTGAGTAGGTCCTCTCTACTGGCACCGACAATCAAAAGCCTAGATACCATGACCAATACCTCATCTTTTTCCAGTTTGGATGATACTAATCTAGCTTCTTTACTGATGTGGAGTCACTGATCCTACTCATAAATATGGATCTAGTGAAAAGTCGCTTCCACTGGTAACAAGTGGAATGGTCTAGCAATATCTCTGAATATGACCCATCTGGCTGAAATCATGGTACTCAAATGGGTCACTATCACACTAAATCTTCACATTCACCTATCATCCACGTTGATAACATAAAACTGAGCTACCAGTGTGGTAACACTGGCCTCCACTTATCTAATGAGAAACCTAAAGGTTATGCTTCCTGTTACTAGAATAGATACGGACCTATCTCAGAACTGAGCCTCTATGCCCAATACCGTCAGCTTCCCTCAGGTTTTGCTCAGTGATATGATCATGTTTCATGATCTCATAAAAGTTATACTGATGAAATACATTCACCTATGAGAATATGGAATACTTTATCTCATCCTCAATGCATCATGCTTGTGATAGCTCATCATTGTAAAGAATTAGCTTGAAATTTTGTAGCATACTGAAATGTGTTGAATAGTCCATGATAGACATAGAACCCTGATCTAAGTTCATTAACTCTCTAGCTCAGTCATATCTCAACATTTGAGGAAAAAATTAATCATAGAAGGAATTTTCGATGTCCGACCAAACCATTCCCTGATGACGATCAGCCAAGGTAATCACATCCCACCAGCGCTTGGTGGAATCAAACGTCATGTCAGTGGTGAGCCTATCCATCCTCTATGAGGGAATCTAAATATACTAAAATATAGAAAATATGGCCTCATTCTATGACTCAGCATCCTGAGGACCACCATCCCCTAAGAAGACGATAGGATGCTACTGCTGGAACTCGTGATTTTGATCATACATAGTAGTTTCAAGACATAGAGCACCTTTCATTGACATTATCAGACATAGAAAACTCTCTTGAAGTTTGGCTTCAGTTCCCAGCTCGGGAATAGAATGTGGTTCCAACGGTGGAACACCTAGAGGTAATACTAGTGGGTTTGAGCCCACTATCATTGGATCATGGTCATCACCACCCTCTAGGCAGATGACTCAAGGATTCCATGGTGGAATATCTATACAAATGACAATCATACACCTCAAAACAAGATTTAAAATAAAGTAAGATTACTAAAAAAAGAAAAACATTAGAATAAGGTATCACTACCCAAAATACTACCCCAAGTGCCCACTTATAATTCTACGATATAAGTAAGTGTTCAAATTTGATTTATAAGTATTCTAGTATATAGAGGTTGAATTTCAATTTAAGGAGGAAAACAATCCTTAAATTTCACTTGGCCTTATCATTTATAGGAAACCATTTCATTTGTAAGTAATAATTTATATTTTTAATTTATAAGGGCTTTTTTACACTGCCCAAGGTTTAATTAAAAGGATATGCATTCCTAGTTTTTAAAGTCCCATACACTTTATAAATTGAAATCTACACCCATTTAATTACAACCAAACCCCCTTACATTCAGTCTCATAATGTAATGGGTAAAATATAATGGATCGATTTTAATGTATTACCCTTTCCTATTCGTAAGGGATCATACACCTCATAAATTGAAATTGGTATTCATGTATCCATTTCCAAATCCTAGCTCATTTAATAAGGGTTACATAGCTTACATGGGTCAAAATTGTCCATTTATGATTCCAACATCAATCTATATGAGAAAACACCATTTAGGATGATGTTGAAATTTTAAACAACAAATTTCCTTTCACGGAAGTAGAAGTTCAAGAAATGGGAATATATCACAACAATGGAACACTCGACAATCATACAAATACATGCAATGCAAGAAATAAAATGCACCTATATATAATGGAATATGCATGTAATGTGAGTACAAGGTTCCTATAATGATGCATGTAACAATTACCTTTATCGTACTAGGCTAACGTAAAATATTCATAATTCATAAAAAATATTGAAATTCATGTTTATCACCCAAAGGTGAAATTACATCAACCATAATATGAAGAAATATAAAACAATAATTTCCCATTCCCATGAAACTTGGTATTTACCCCAAACATGGGTTAGATACTCCCAGGAATGGATTATAACCAAGTTACAAGACATTCCTTATCTCCTTTTTGCCATCCCAAAATAGTAACTCAAGAAAATAGACACTCTAATACAACTTTCTAACATCCTGAACCTATTTCAATCTTGAGTAAATGAACCTAATAGGACACATAGCCTAATGCTACCCCACCCCACCCCCACCATCATAATGTAGAGGCTACTAACTTGTAGTGAATGCCTATGATGTTTCCATGGGGAGACTATTCCCTCAAGTCCAAGTGGAGAACAATGATGAAATAGATGAATAAGTAGTAGGCTAATAAAAATGAATAATACTATAAGGAGAAATAAGCATAAATGTTTATGTAATAATAATCAAATCTATAACTGTCAACTATATCATATAAAAAATATAATTTAATTTCATGTCTCTAAAAAAGTGAAAAACATGCATACATTGTAGTAGGTAGTTATTACAATATATTCTATATAAAACAATCAAAACGGTCAAAAACTATCCATGAATATTGAGCTCTGTCTTAGTTATCTACAACCCAGCTTCCATCCTAAATAAAGAAAGTCAGGTGTCTGAATTGGGATGCTTCCCCTTGTCTACAAATACGATCATATAATATTCCCCGGTACCAATGGCTTCCTAGATATGGTGTGAGATAAATCTCAATTGTCTACCACCAACAGTGTCTATATGATCCAATATGTGAATATAAACTGTAGAGTGTGAAGTTATACAATAAAATAAAGTGGTAAAAATAAACAAACCACACCTAATTTAGCCTTAGCTGGTGTCTAAACAAGTAACCATTTATTAAATTATGATTCAGTTTATAATAAAGAGATCATATGTAAATATATAAACAGTACTAAAAAGGGAAATAATAATTATTATTATTATTATAACAAAGGATTAAGGGTGAAACCAATTAATCCTTGACCACAAGGGTTGACCCAACTCGTAGAGGTAACTCTTGTATTTTGGATATAAGGGGTCTGAGTGTAATCCAAGGGGTACACCCAATGGATTACACTATGAAAGAGTTTACCCAAACCATGGAAATTGTCTATAGTAATCTTGGGAAAAGAATGACTGGGCCCAATGGGGTGAATCCATGGCATCGCATCATCAAATACATCATGATAAATCCAAGGAGTGTATCCAAGGAATTTTAATATCTAGAAAATAGTTAGGTTAATCATCAGTACAATGCTAAGGAATTCACATAATAAGACAAATACTAGGTTCTAAGGTGGGTATTTCCTATTGTAATCAACTCAATAAATTGGAATGGTTTCCTCGGAGTGATTAATAAATTCCCTTTAGAATCCAAGGTGATCTCGACTCTGACCACTCTTATAAAGATAAAAAGGTCCAAATGTTTTAGGCACATTATACACACTTCATTTATATACAAATTCAATCATATTCCCCTTAATACTCATGAAATTTAATCATTTAATCGGTTCATTCTAGTACCTTTCATTAAACATGACAAGGTGAATCAATTACATGAAACAAATATAAATTCAATTTATAATCATTTAATTAGTTCATTGCATTAACATTCATTCAGAATGATAAGGTGAGTTAAGGACATGAAACCAGCATCAATTCAATTATATTATCAAAGGCCAAGTGATTTCAATATGTATATATATATACACACACATTCGACTTATCAATTTAAGATTCGTTTATTAAATTAAAGCACTTTCTTTATTAAAGATCAAGTAGAAAAAACCCAAACTCCATACCAAGTAATCCCAATATGGGTTACCAAAGAATAGATGAAGAACATACCCTAAATGGGTGGTCTGTGTTGAGGTCTCAACCTCCCACAGTGTCAGGTGGTATTATTTAGGTCGTGAGAATACAATCTAGAAAAATTAAATTAAGGAATATGAATTTAAGGAGGAAGGCATGGTGAAACTGTTGTGTACATGATGAAACAACTTATAGATAGTGAGACTTTGAGGGATGAGTCATAGAATACCTACCTTATTCATATAGTTTATGGCTCATCTTCTATCAGCCATTAGTTTGGATTGGATCAGAAGAAAATGGAAGAATTGATGAACACCCTAAAAATGGAGCATATGATATTGCACTGAAATAGAATTGTTGATAGAAAGAATAATGAATAAAGGTTCTTAAGTAATGAATCACTTATTGAGAGGAGTCCAATGAGATGAATGGATCTTGGTTTCGAGTTCATATGGAAGAATTATCATAAAACCTAGGAGGAAAGGGATTTAGTGCTATTCGTGGGATAAAAATGAGGGTGTTGTCCTTTGGAAAAAAGAAAGAAGAGGGGGGTTATGTTATAAAAATTTAAGGGTAAAATAGTAATTTTACCCAAATTTAAGTGGTCACGTGGTTTGGTCGTATGATTTTCCAAACTCTGTATGAACTGTGTTCCATGATATATCTCGAGACCGCCTCACACGGGCTAGGCACATGATTAAAACTAACAGTGTGCAGCCCTTGAAAACCCCCTATACAATAGGAAATGAATCACATATAGGGGAATGTGGAATAGGTCACATGGTTACAAAAAACCATGCATCCCACTTATTCTCACTGAAACACCCCACACAGTTAGAAGAAACTATGTGGACTAGGTCATACGGTTTCAATTTTCCATGAGTCCCGGTTGTTTCATTCACCAACAAGGGTTTCATGCTCCGAACATGCCTCAAACACCCTAAAACCCACGGTTGACTCTTTAGGCATTCATATTAGTTCCAATAAAAACAGTTATACAAAAAATTAAAGGATTCATACCATAATTAAAAACAAGGTTCTTAGAATACTAGAGATTGGATTTTTTTTCTAAATGTGAGGTTTGGTTTCGGACTAATGGAAATAGCATTGTAGTGTATTATTTTTAAATTTTAGGCCAGGGACTCCAACATTGGTGTAGTGGATGATGTGTAAATTATCTAAGATTCTGATAATATGCTTATTGACTTGTTGCATGGAGTCACATGATAAAACAAAACTTTGGTACATGCATCATATAGGATTGGGTTGTGGTTTCCATGTCGTTCTTCAGTCAGCTAAATAGATATACTCTTTATTCATGGTACATCTTGATTATTACAATATTCCTCTATGATAATATCCAACCAAGATTCCATGGTAAGATAATTATGATAATCCGACTAGTGATGAGGATTTGGTGTAGGGGTTTTCACAAGTGGTTATACCCCTAGGTGGTTTTCTATTTGTGCAAACATCCATTGAGTTGTAGGTTTTTCTAGAAGTACCAATAGAGTTTTTGTGAAAGATGAGTGTTCTCCATGGGGTTTCGAGGAAGATTCCTCCCATGTTTCACGGTGATCCACACCCTCGGGCATCAGAGGACTAGGTTGAGGTAGCTACCATAGTTTTATCCTAGTAAGGACACATTAGGATTAGATGGTGGTCCTAAAGTCGAGTATTCTTCAGACCTCCATAGGAAAATGGTGGATTCTAGCGAATTAGGCCCATGATGAGATGAAACTCTATTGGATATAGTTTTAGAGGATCTTTATATAGGAGTTATATCTTTCTATGTTCTGAGTGGTTCATATCTAGGACCTTTTGAAACTTCTACAACTTCAGAATGGTTCTATGACCATGGAAGTGTATTCATTGAGGTTCACTAACTAATCAAGATACACTATTGAAATGGTACAATATCTATTTTTTCCATGAATAGACCTTTGAGTAGGTATTACACTAAGATATCAGGGTGGTTTTGATATCTCTATGAAAACCTATTCCACATTTCTCAATTATACCATAATAAAGGATATATTTTTGGCTGAGCAGACACCGATAGTGGTTTCTGATAGTGGAAACTCAAGATATGAGATCTCATCACCTAGTAGATATTGGATTTGGTGCCCTAGAACCAACTTCTATACACTTTATGATAACTTTTATTCATGTTTTTAAATATTAATAAACTACTTATCACATCATGATTGTTCTTTTGTATGACATAGTATGTGATAATTTCTTAAGAATAGTTGTCACTTTAAAAGGTAAGAGTAGTTCCCCGCTATGATGAGAACCCAAAAGTGTTATGACACTATTCTTGAATATATGTTATATAGCTAGATGATGTCATTTGAGGGACACAAATGATATAGGATATCAGGGGCGGAGATTCATAGGACTTTGAAGCACCTTTTAATGGTGTATGTCCTTAGTAATATCCATTAGAATATTATGAGATTGAACCCACCAGTAGGAAATCAACCTTTATATTTATCATTGGATTTTCCTATCTATGAATGTGTGTATTGTTCCTTATACTTGAATATTATTATTAAAAATATTATGAGTTTTTTACTTTGATGTATTATTGAAAACCATGATGACAGATATTTGTGGTGAGGTAGGATAGGGTGGTTGTATCATGAGTAATATTACATTAATCAATATCGAGAGAGAGGATTTAGCCCTTCTATTTTTAATGGAATTTGATATATTAGGCCATTTTATGGAAATGATATAGCCTAAATAAATCCAAGGCCATGGTATTCTATAGGAAATCTATACTTATGAAATTTCCAATAAGGAGACATGAAGAACATAGGATTATAGAATGGGAAAGCAACTAGATTGATTTGGGATATCGTGATAAAGGGATTATATTACATAGTAAGTGTCTGTATGAGGTATCATTTCATTGCGAAATTAACTTCTTTCTCTATGGGTGCCCTGGCATGTTGTTAGACACTAACCTTTAAATTTTGGATGCATCACCTAATTCCACTAAGATAGATGCCTAGAGGGTCACACATTAAGTGTATCCAGAATCTCTATTAAATAACATATTATTATTTAAAAAGTTGAATAAATATTATTCCTAGATGTGGTTTAATAATTATTCATGTATGCTTGATCACATATATTACATCACCAGTTATTTGAGAGAATATAATGTGAGAGGAATATTTAATAAATATTTATTTTCTATTTAGTGAATATAATATTTATTTATTGGTGAATAATGTATTAATATTTATTTAGTAAATAAATTGTCATAATTCACAGCTCGATAAATGTAAAGGAATGGTAGACCGAGGTTTTTGGTCAGGTAATAAATAATAATTATTGAATATTATTTAATTAAATCATATTTAATATAATTTTCAAGTTAAGGGCATGTCGAGAAATATTATTATTATTATTATTATTATTATTTTAGATGGGGTTCCATGGGGATTAAATAAATAATGAAGGAACTTGTGCTTTTATTTTATTTTAAAACAATTAATATATTAACCCATTTATATTATTTTATCAATGAGCAAATTCATTTTGTTGGTTGTGCACAATAGATTTGGAGAATCCTCTCAAGCCTATAGAGCTCCCTTCTCCAAGAACACTCCCTAGAATAGAGAGAAAACTCCCTCCACTAGATCAAGGAGAATGATTTGGAAGTAGTTATCATACAAATCAAAGGATAATTATGAAAGAGAATGGATTTTCCATGATAGAACCTAGATATTACTTAAATAATGTCTAGATATTCTCAGAACACATGTGGATCACTACTATAGGGAATCTGCACTTGATTCCTACAACGTAATGACGGTGAAGTGCAGATCTGTCACCAGATTCATCAAAGAATAAATAATTCCAAAAAAGTAATTCTTTAATTAAATTTATTAATTATAAATAATATGTGATTATCCTCTCTATGGATCTGGAATTATTACTCTTGTTAGATTTAATTGATCCAATTAAATAGATGACATCATTTGTCATCATGTAGATCTCAGATTGATCATCGATCATGAAAAAATATCGTTTTGGGCACTTCCCATCTCATTCATCCACTACACTCAGAACCTTCAAGTTGTATCAGAGTGGTCACGTAATAATTTATAATTATTTAAAGATATTTGGTGATTTACCCATTTGTAAATTATCTTTCAATTCAAGTTTAATCATTCATTTAGTATGAATTGGGAGATATACTTCTTCCTCGTTTGTTTCTCATAGATTTAATCAGATCATTTATTTAATGAATTAAATAAAATCAAAAATATCATCTAAAGATTCCAAGAATTCTGGTTAGAAAACATAGGAGTACACACCATGTAATTGGATTTATATATCGTGTACTTATGTTCAATGCATCAGGAATTAATTCAATAATTAATTCAAACTGTATTCATTGATTACATGTGGGGAATTAAATTCCTTACATAATATGTTGACTAATATAGGGTGGAGCACTGTCAACTAGAGTATATTCCATGTAACCCACATACATGGTGTGTAGTCCGTTTGATTCATAGACAGGTTGTGTATTTCTATACATAGCCTACCTAACTGGTGACCATGTAACATAAAGTAAACATGCCATGTAATTCATTTTACATTTCATGTACTTCATTAAGTGTTTAATTAATATATGGGTAATGTTAATATTTTCATATCACGTATGAGTCATATTACAGTTGTTACTTTGCATACATTAAATCATAACATGTGAACAAAAAATCATGTAATTCATGTAATTGTACATGTCATGAAATTATATGATAAGTTGTGTATTCCATATGTCATAAAAGTAAAACTATATACGAGTATAATACATGTTGGGTTGATTTATATGGTTATTCACCATGTTAGATCCAAGGTACATTTATGCACACAATTAATTTTAAATAAATTTATTTAATTTCTTTAAAATTATAATGGATGAGAATCTCAAGGAAATTTAGATAAGAAATAAGATGAAAAAATTTATTAATTAAGGATGAAAATTAATTGATTTGAGCATGATTTATCTTAAATAATAATGTAAAAGAATTGAATTATAGTTTCATTAAATTTATAATTTTTTTCATGGATGTGGATGATCATGAGCTAAACCAGCCCTCAGTATGTGATTAGTTTCATTTAATTTATTATTAAATTAAATTGTTGGCATGCATACCTTCTATCTTATTATTATGTAGGGCTTGTATGCCCATGGTTTCTTTTATGTGAACCCCTTTTTCCCTCACTTACATGTGAGTTAAAGGCATATGTAATGGATGGATCTCCAAATCTAGTGGTGGCAGTTCAAGTTCTGATCCGAGACGAAACCAATTCAAATAGATACATAGGTGGACAAGTGGAAAGCTATAACATAAACCTTAATCGGTCCATGGTGTTTTCCCCTAGGTTAGTGGTTATTTTATCAACCACTAGATAAAATAACCATTAGTATAAGATCATGATCATCCCACTTTATTATTTTATTTCTATCAAGTTGCATGGTTATTTCATTGTAGATATTTTTTCATGATCACATAATTTAATGAGATTAATGAGCATGCAAGATAGAACTAAAATAAATTGGATTATGCATAAATATTTTTCTAAGACATGGTTAATTACTTAAGTAAATCCACTTAATATTAACAAGCATGTGATAAAGATAATAATTGGTAATTTATGCATAAAAGGATAAAATCCCTTAATTATATATATTAAGTTGGTATAGTCTTTGACTACTTCATTTAAAATGAAACCATAGTTTAAAGCATTTTACCAGCCAAGGTTTGGGTTCTTTCAATTATTAGGGAATTCTAACTTGAATTTTTGGGTTGAATTAACTTAGTTCACATCAAGGGTTTAATATCAAAGTAGTAATTGGTGTAACTGAGAGGAAAAGTTTAGGAAATCAAAATTAGTGATTTCAGGATTGGGGATTCCACTCAATATATCAAGGAACAATGAGTTAGTGTTGTTGGAATTTCTAATGGCTACCTAAAACCATTCATGTTTCTTGACCAACCAAATTTGGGGTAATGAGAAGGGGAATATGGATCCTTTCCACTAGAATGTCAAAGAAATAGGATATTCTGAAGCCAATGGTGAGGGATATTTGGTTTCAATAAAATAGTGGGAGACTAATAGATATAGTATATATTTATTTATCTAAATTTTATAAGATAAATTACTAAAACTATACTAATATTAGTTTTATAAATTTCAATAAAATGAAATCAAGTATATAATTTTGATTCACACTTGATAAGGACAACCTTCTCACCAAAAAAATTCCATGATTGCAAAAGGCACATACATTCCATCCTTCACCATGAATGAAAATTATATGTTATAGAACAACCTTTTACAATTTCACTTGGTAATGAGGCAAGTGATGAAGAGATATCTCTTAATGAGAATTATTTGAATGATGTTATAGATGTTCAATGTTTGATGCTATCATCCAAGTCCAATGATCTTTTTAAGCAACATGATGATATGGATATCTGTAGCATGATGTCTCACCTTTAGGATATCTATGAAGAGAAGGAAAGAAAAGAGAGGTATGAGATCTCCAATGCTTTTTTTATAACTAATAATAGAGAGTATACACCAAATGGACCTCATTTAGTCAAGATTATCAGCTACATTGAACACTGAGACATCTTAGGGATTAAATTATTAGATGAGTTTCATACATATTTGATACTTTCATCACTGCCTAAGACATTCTCTAGTTTTATTGTTAGTTAAAATATGATAAATAAGGAGAATATTATTTCATAACTTCTTAATTTGATTCTTCAATTGGATAGGGACATAGGGCATGACAAACCTGTGATCCTTATGGTGAACAAGAAAATTAAGAAGTAGGAAAAGGGGCCCAAAAACTATAAATAGTCTAAAGCTCTTGAGCATCGTCCTTCAAAGAAAAGGAAGATCCAGAGGCAGTGAAAAGAAAAAGAGATAATAGGTTTTTCATGTGGCAAGTGAGGCCACTGGAAGAGGAAATTCCCCTAGAAGCAAGGGAAGCTAAAATTGATTTGGTTATCGAGTGAAATCTTTCTATTTCTACACATTGGGTTTTAGATATAGCTTGTGGTGCTCACATACATATCAAAATGCTAGAAAAAAGTAGATTCCTAAAGATTTATAGAGGAGATGTGGATCTGAGATATTCCAATGGAGCGAGGATGGATTCCCTAGCCATTGGTGACTACCACAATTCATTGCCCATAGGAATTATTATGGTTTTAAAAGATAATTATTATGTACCTACAGTTACCATGAACATAATTTGTGTATCAATCCTAGATACTGATGGGTTTATTTTCAACTTTGGAAATAAAAGTTGTTTATTTTATGTAGATAACATATGTTTTGGTATGACACATTTATATTACGAAAACCAAGTGTTGGAAATTGATAACGAACCATGTTCACATGACTCATATAACACCTAGCTATAGCATCACCATCTTGTTCATGTAATTTAGAAGTGTTGGAAAAAGATATATCAAGATCGTTATTTAGACTCTTCAGATCCAAAACCACTTGAATGATATCATGCTTTTTTTAAGTAAAATGTACCAACTACCATTTGGTGGACAGGGTGAAAGGGACAGATAGCTTCTAGGATTGGTACACACAGATGTGTGTGGACCATTTCCAATAGAAGCTAGAGGTGGATATTTTTACTTCATAACATTTAATACTAACTTGAGTAGATATATCTATGTCTACTTGATGAGGTATAAGTCTATGTACTTTGAAAAATTAAAGGAATTAAAGAATGATGTAGAGAATCAACATGGTAAGAAGATAAATAATCTTTGTTCGGATCAAGGTGGTGAATATCATAACAAATAGTTCATCGACATTCAACGAGAGTTTGGGATTCTATCTCAACTCTCTCCACCTTAGACACCACAATACCATGATGTTAGTGAAAGGAGGAATTTTACTTTATTAGACATTGTAAGGTAGGTGATGAGCCATGCAGATCATCCATTATCCTTTTAGGGATATTCATTACAAATTTTGGCATAAACACTAAACCAAGTACCAACTAAAGTGGAAATGGAATTACCTTTATGTTATGGAGTAGAAAGAAACTTTTTTTGTCATATACATGTGTATGGGGTAGTGAGAAATTTGTTAAGGCCTTCTCAGGAAACAAACTAGCACGAGCATGAAGTGTATCTTTATAGGGTATCCCAAGGAAACAAAGGGATACTGCATACACAACCCCTCAAAAAAGAAAGTGATTGTCACCAGACATGCCATATTTATTGAGAGGGAGCACATACTCAAAAGGGGTAGTTAGATAAAGACTGACTTAGGTGATGTTGTTTCTCATGATACACAAGAGTTGGAGAAACAATAGGTTCCATAGGTCCCTATGGAAGAATTTGTTCCTAAAACATGAGTACTATGTAGGATTGTAAGAGAGGTAAGAGAACCAGAGTGATATGGTTTTCTGCTCACAGAAGATAGAGTTTCATTATTGGTTGAAAATGATAAACCTATCTCCTACAATGAGGCATTATAGAGCACATAATATGCAATATGGAAAGAGGCCATGAATTCTAAAATGAATTCCATGTATCAGAACCAGGTTTGGGTTCTGGTTGATGCACCGGTTGATGTAATTCTCATTAGGTGAAAATGGGTATTCAAGAGGAAACAGGACATGGAAGGTAAAGTAAATACCTAAAAAGAAAAGATAGTGCCTAAAGGGTTTAAAAATCATTAATGAATTGTCTACGATGAAACCTTTTCACTAGTATCTATGTTTAAATCCATTAGAATTCTACTTGTTATAACAGCTTACCATGACTATGAGATTTGAAAGATGGATATCAAAACTACATTCCATAATGGGAACCTTCACAAAGTTGTCCATATGACACAACTATAAGGGTTTGTGACTCTAGGTGATGATAAAAGGATTTTCAATTTTCAGAGTTCCATTTATGGATTGAATCAAGCATCCAGGTCATGGACCATTCAATTTGATGAATCCATAAAAGAATTTAGTTTCATTAAGAATGAATGTGAGCCATGTGTTTACAATAGGTTTATAGTAAATGTGGTCATTATCCTATTAGTATATCTTGATGACATATTGCTTATTGGAAACAACATACTAGTTTTACAGTCTCTTAAGGACTAGTTAAACAAATGATTCTCCATGAAGGACTTAGGTAAAGAAGCCTATATTCTAGGGATCAAAATCATTCATGATAGATCCAAGAGGTTTCTTAGACTAAATAAAAGTGTATATATTGACCAAACACTAATGTTATTTAGTAAGGAACAATATAAGAGGGGATTAGTTCTAGTTTCACATGGTTTACATATTTCTAAGAAAATGTTTCCTCAATCACAAAAAGAGAAAGAGATAATGGGAAAGATCCCATATGCTTCAGCAATAGGATTAATCATGTATTCCATGGTATATAATAGACTTGATGTTTCATATACATTGATCAAGGTGGGAAGATATCATGTAGATCTAGGAGAATAGCATCGGACTGCTATTAAGGTTATCGTTAAGTATCTGATAAGAACTAAGGATATGTTCCTGTTGTATGGAGAAGATGAGGAGTTGCTTGCGGGGGGTTATATTGATGCTAGTTTTTGGATAGATCAGAATGATATTAAGTTAAAATTAGGATAAGTTTTTTGTCCTAATAGAATAGATATTATCTAGAAGAGTCACTACCACAAAATAGGCTTTTATCAGTATTAAAAAATGTCTTTATCAGTGCTAAAAAAGTGATGTTTATCTTATTAAAGATAAAGGGGTTCCCTTTTATCAGTGCTTAGAAAATCATAGATAAAGGACCCTTTTATCAGTTCTAAATAAAGTGTTGATAAAAGGGGTCTTTTATCAGTTCTAAAAAAATCACTGATAAACGGTTCCATTATCAGTACTTTTTTAGCACTGATAAAAGATACCTTTTATCATCTCTTTTTTAAAAGAACTGATAAAAGTTAAAAAAAAACATTAAATGAAATCTGAAAATCAGGGAGGGTATTCAATAGAGCTTGACCCCCCCCCCCCCCCCTCAATAGTGTCCTCCCCTCCCCATCCTGCACACCCGAGCCACCCCCATCCTTTAACAACGCCCCCACGCAGCCTTTAACAGAGCTATCCCTTATTCCACTTACACACGTGACCTGCCACCCCAAGGATTCGAACTTGGGATCTGTTGCCTATTCACCTAAGCCTTTACCACTTCACCATATTGATTTTCTCTTAATTTATTAATATATCTATTTATTTATATATATTTTTTGTTATATTTACTCATATATTAATATATATTTATATTAACATATAGATATTTATATTAATATATATATATATATCCTTATATTAATATATATAGTTATATTTATATATTTATATATTTATTCGTATATTAATATATATTTCTAAGATCAGTTTAAAATACTTTTATAAAATATGCTTTTTTGCGTGTGTTTAGAAATAAATAAATATATATATACAACACACACACATATATATACATATATATATATATATTATATGTTTATCTGTAAGTGTAATTATATATATTTATATATATTTAAAAATATTATATATTAATATGTATATACATATGTTTAGAATATATAAATAATATATATCAGTTTGTCAATACAGACACACAAACATATATATATACATGTACACATTATATATGTATATAAATATTAATATATTTTAATTTTAAATAAAATGGATATTAGTTTTTTATTTAGATGAGGCTAATATATTGAGAAATATATTTTATATGTAAATAAGTTTAATTATTTATTTATAAAATTAAATTTCTATGTGTGAATATATAAAAAATATGTATATATTGTTATATATTTGATTATAAATAATAGTATATTATGAAAAATGATAACAAGACCTAAAAACCAGAAAATAGGTAAAAATGGAGCAACCCTCAAAACCTATAAATATAGTGAGAAAGTCAAATAAACCCTAAACTTAGGGTAACAATGAAAAATTATGATTGGATAGTCTGTTCCTACTCCTTGATGAGTCAAATTGAAGATCATCAAACAATATTTGACATGATAGGTGGTGGAGGCCAAATGGATAAGAAAACCATAAGTTACAGTTGTTTGAAAAAAAAATAGCAGATAGGACAAAAGTGCAAGAAATGGGTGCTTGAAAAACCTAACAAAGTGTATAGTCACTAAAACATGCATAACTTCTGATTTGGGTATCTGTTTTAGCTCTATGACTAGTCAAACAGAAGCTCATGGAACGAACTATGATATAAAAGGAGAAAGAGGCCAAAAAGTCACAAGTATCAGGATTTATTACCTTTTTAAGAAAACCTTTACAGGGTACCAAACGCGTAAACAAAGTTTTGGAGGCCTACTGATGGTATTTTTGGGTTTTAGGGACCAAGACATGATTGTAAATTTTTTCAAATCATCCTTCTAGGTATATCTCTTCGCTGCCTCTGATTTGATGTATAGTAGAGCCTAAACGAACACCTAGGGATAATGTTATGGCCCTTGGAAGTTTGAGTTTTTTATAGTGGTATAACAAATATATATTCTATTTCTTTGATCTTATCATAGTTTCGATTAGATCTGTTCCTCACTCATCTCACAAGATTCTATTTGACTGGTCGCAACACTCAAATGGACACTCAGAGCAAAGGTTATTGTTGTTTTAGTGAGTTATGGGTTTCTTAGGTTTTTAGTCACTATGAGGGTTGCTCAATTTTAAACGATCATAACTTCTATTCCAAGTGAATATTTTCACTCTACCACATATAAAAAAAATATTGAAAAACTATCTACACTATGGGGACCATTATAACCCCTTATCACATTCTTCAAGTCCAAAATAGGCCTATAATTCCTCCCAATGGTCATAAGTTCTACTCTAGGAGTCCATTTTTCCATAACTTCTGCTCCGGGTGTCCATTTTTGCATCTACCGCATATCAAATTGATCTAAAACATATTTAAAAAAATATATTATATTTATATAAATATTAATATACTTATATATCAATATATTATTTTTTATGAAATATAATATTTTGGAAAGTATACACTTTATCAGTGCTAGGAAAAAAAGTGCAGATAAATCCCCCCCCCCCCCCCGTCATCACTACTAAAAAAGTGATGATAAAGGGGGTGTCTTTATCAGCACTTTTTTAAGTGCTGATAACGGAACCCCCTTTGTCAGTGATTTTTTTTAGCGATGCTAAAGGGTGGCACTGTAGAAACCTTGTTTTGTAGTAGTGTGTTCAAAGCAGGCAGGTGTCGTTGATTCTATAATGTAGTATGAGTATATAGTGGATTCTGATGAAACCAAAGAAGTTTTTTGGATTCATAACTTTGTATAAGATCTTGATGTGGTACCTATTAGTAAATATTTCATCACATTTTATTGTGATAATACTACAACAGGGACTCTTGAAAAAGAACCAAGGTTACACCAACAAACAAAGCACATACTCCGTAAGTATCACCAATTGAGGGATTTTTATCAGAGGTGCGAAGTTGAAGTAAGAATATTACCCATGGAAGATAATGTAGTGGACCAATTGAATAAAGGCCTATCTAAGAAGAAGCATGAGTATCATGTGAGAACTAGTGAACTGAAGGTTGTTAGCAGTTGGCTCGAGTGTAAGTGGAAGTCTGTTGTAGTTGGTGCCCTAGAACCAACTTCTGTGTAATTTATGATGACATGTTTTCATGGTTATTAATACTAATAAACTACTTATCACATCATGATTGTACTTCTACATGACATAGTATGTGATAATGTCTTAAGATTAGTTGTTGCGCTAAAAGGTCATAGTAGTTCCCCTCTATGATGAGAACCCATAAGTGCTACGAAACTATTCTTGAATATATGTTCTATAGCTAGATGATATCATTTGAGGGACAAAAATGATATAGGCTATCAGTAGTGGAGACTCATAGTAAATTGAGTCACCCTCTCATGGTGTACTCCCCTAGTAATATCCAGAAGGATATTATGATAACGAGACCCGCCACTAGGAAATCCACATTTATATGTTTCATTGGATGTTCCTATACGTGGATATGTGTATTTGTCCTTAGACTTTAAGATTATTATTAATGAGTATTATGAGTCACTTACATTGATGTATTGTTGAAAATCATAAAGAAATATGTTCTCGGTGAGGTAGGATAATTTGGGTGCATCATGAGTAATATTGCATTAATGAATAATGAGAGAAAGGATATGTCCCTTCTATTTTAAATGAAATTCGATATATTAGGCCCTTTAATGGAAATTATATATCCTAAATAAATCTAGGTCCATGGTGTTCTATAGGAAAATTCAATTTTTAAAAAGTAAAACAGAGAGACATCGAGAAAATAGATTGATGGCATCGACATGCAACCTTCATGATTTGAGATATCATGATAAAGGGACTATATTACATAGTAATAATTCATATGAGGTATCATGTCATTGCAACATTAACTTCTTCCAATATGGTTTCCTTGGTGTATTTCTAGATGAAAACCTTGTACTTTAGGATGGTTCATCTAACGCCACTAAGAAAGATGTTAGAGAGTTTCACACTAAGTGTTATCCTGAATCTCAGTTAAACAATCTATTATTATTTTACATGTTTAATAAATATTATTCCCAGAAATTGATTAATTAATATTCTTGTATGCTTTATCACATATATTTTTTCACCAGTTATTCGATAGAATATAATGAGAGTATAATATTTAACAAATATTTATTTTCTATTTAGTGAATATAATATTTATTTATTGGATAATAATTCAGTGATATTTTTTTAATAAAGAAATAGTCATTATCAAAGTCCTGATAAATATGAGGGAATGGCCAACTGAGGATTTAGGTCCGGTGAGAAATAATAAATATTGAATATTATTTAATTAAATAATATTTAATATAATTCACAAGTTAAAAGCTTGTTGAGAAATAATATTATTATTATTATTATTTGACATGGGGTTATGTAGGGATTAAATAAATAATTAATGGCACTAGTGAAATTATTTTATTTAACCCCTATTAATATATAAACCCATTTATATTATTTTATCAATGATCCAATTCATTTTTTTGGTTGTGAATAATAGATTTGGATAATCCTTTCAAGCCTAGAGAGATCCCTTCTTCAATAACTCTCGCAAGAAAAAAGAAAAATATTCCTTCACCATATTAAAGAGAACTCTTTGGAAGAGGCTCTCATAGAGATCAAAGGTGGGAAATGAAAGTGCAAGGATCTTCCATGATATCTCCTAGATATTCCTTCGGTGATATTTAGAGATTCAAGGAACCCATGTGGATCACCGCTAGAGGGAATATTCACTTGATTCCTACAATGAAATGATGGTACAACACAAATCTGACACCAGATTCATCAAAGAAGAAAGAATTCCAATAAAATTAATTCTTTAATTAATAAAATTAATTATAAATAAAATATGATCATCCTCCATCTACTTCTAGAATTATTACTCTTATATAATTTCATTTATACAATTTTGTATATCTTGGAATTTTATCATCATATAGATCTTGGATTGATCATTAATCATGACAAAAATCTGTGTTGGGAACCATTCATGGCATGCTTCTACTGCACTTGGAACCTTTGGTAGCCAATGTTAGTCACAGGGATTCAGGAATGTGATATTCTTTATTAGATGATCCTAGGACCAAGGTACTATATTTAAAATCTCTCATAATGGTTACTATCAACTAATTTAGAGGCATTGTTTCACTTGTGATAGACATGGATTACTTTTCTAGGATTTTCCAACCCATCATGCGGTTGACAGGGAGATTTTTTATGGACCACCCTATAATAAACTGTAATCAGTACAAGGAGTTTCGCATGATGGAAGACATTTTAGAAGTGTAGAGATGTCAATAGAAGGTGTAATATAGTTCAAACTATTACCACCTCCACCCACATGTGGTACATTCTGGACTTAGGAAGCCAGAGAATGGGTGTGATGACAATTGCAGGTCCCATAGGCCTATGACCAAGAGTCTATTAGAGTTCTTATAGGTAAAATATCTTTAATTTATAATTTCTTTATAGTATTGATAGAAATAGTTGTGTTCCATTCCTTTATTTCCACTTCTTATTAAAGAAATTTATAGGGATATATAGGGAATCAGTGGGACCCTGTGTTAGTGATGTTTGATGTTGTTTCGGACACACAAGGAAGATGGATGCTTCCCCTATTGAGACTCATTCTTGTGATGTGATACAAAACCATACAGGTGAATCAGTGTCGTCCAAAGAGAATCTTTTCAAGGTATGTTGGATGAGTTACGTCAACTAGTGTGTTTAGATCATTTTTGTGTGTTGAGGTCTTAGAGAAGGCCCTGGTTGTGATGAACTGGCAAGCGAGGGAGAATATGAGCTTTAAGTGGAAGGGGCTTAGGTCCTAGAGGATTGAGTATGATTTGAGGTATGAAATGTGTCTCCACTTACCCAGCTATATTTTTATCACAATCATGAGACACATTTTTCTAGGCATATCCCATGTACAAGGCTTAGTGATACTAGGGGAGGTTTTTTAGATTTACCCTTGTGTTAGAGGATCTTGCAAAGAGGATCAGTGATTACACTCATATATTGATAGTGTGAACTGACACTGGAAGTATAAATCCTCATATATAATCTCTCCATAGTGTCATATATTCCCTACAATGTTCTCCTAGAAATGGATTGGTTGTCTACTATCCATACTCAGGTGGTTGTCGCTAGTGAGTTTGGTAGTGTTCCGGTTATGGGACGGAGTTTTCCTCCATTCATAAAGAGTGAGCCTAGTTTGAGTAGGATGAGATCATGTGTAGTAGTATATAGTCAAATTTATATCCAAAAGTTAGTATGACCCTTGTACTAGAGGATACTATAAGAATTTAGTTTCCTATGATAGTGGTGAAGTGTGAGGACTTCTTTCCTGAGGATGTGTTGGGTTTACCTTCCCCCCAATATTTAAACTTCTGTATAGACTAGAACTCGAGTACTTCCTTGATATTTGAACAGGTATATCGTATGGATATATTTAAGCTTCATGATATGGGGTGATTCTAGGGTTAACATAGAAATGGATTGGTAAGACCCAGTGTGTTCACAATGGTAGCCTTATGTTGTTCTTCTAGGATGCAGATGAGAGACTTGTGAATCGGGTACTTAAACCCTTCTTGAATCATTTCATGGTAGTATTCTTAATTCTTACCCTCATTCCCATGGCATTAGGGTTGGATCACATGATACATTTTAGGATGGTTCTAGTCATTCTTTGAGACCACCATCTTCATGAGGAGCTCTTGTAGAGTCATTTATGGACTTATAAGGTCCACTTCTTGGGATATTTCTTCTTATACACGGGTGTGATAGTGGATCCAACAATAGTTAATGTTGTTCTATCTTGAGATCCACCCAAGGGTGTTCCTGTGGTAAAAGATGCTCACGGTGAGGTTTTCCCTCTATTGTTTTTTGATCAAGGTTATGGGGTAGTTAACTTCTTTGTATTTGGCCCTTATGGGAAAGTATGGTGCATCATATCCCCATTAATTTTCGTTGACCCTCCATTTTTCAGTGAGGTAGGGAGTTTCACCTTAGGTATTTCTATTGAGAGGACTCACATGACCAAATATCCATTGGAAATGTTAATAATGGATTTTCTTAATGTGGGGAGTACATCATCCTTCTGAAAATTGGAAATCACACCATTCACACTACAAAATGAGATACTGAGGAGGTTACATTCCAATGGTAGAACACCTTGGACAGGGGTGGTTATACCAATATCATTTGGTGTCATTTTTAGTTTAAAAGTATATGTTGGCGTGTTTATGAGTTATCCTTTGATGTCTCACCTATCAGTAGGTGGAGACTGAGATGCCCGAATGGTAAAGAAAATGGGGTGGTGATTTTGTGGTTTTCATGATGGAATTTCCTTGATCTAGGAGAGTTCACAATTCTATTTGAGTGATTTTAGACCTAATCACCAATTGTTTCCACTTCCAAACCATCCAAGAGAAAATCTTAGTGGAGATTTTGGAATGCTTGTGCATGTAGGAGGTAGTCAAGCATCATGGAATTACCATGATGATCATTTTTGTGCATGGTGTTCACATCATGTCATGAATATGAAGAGGATGCAATAGTATATTATGGATTTTAATAGTACATAAGGCTATCCCTAGGTTTCTTAGATCCTTCCATCAGTTTCTATGTGGCTTAGTGTTGTGTTATGTTGTTATACCCTATGACCATAGTTGTATTGAGTGCTTGGTGTTTTTCATGTGTCTCATATGAGGTGACATGTTCAAAATTCATTGCATGATGTTGACCAATATGAGTCATGGGTTGAGTTTTGAGTTTCCATTTATATTTTCTAAGTGTAATTTGAGAACTATCCATATAAGACCATTAATGGGAATTTTTTTCTCCTAGGCGAGTGTTTTTTACATCACGGGAACCTTATAGAGAGCTCTCTAGTGTGGGAAATGTATTTGAGAGCATTGTTTCCCAATTATGAGAAGTATTTTACTTTTTGGGATGAGAATCCTTGAATCTGGGAAATTTTTAATGATTTTTTTCCATGTAATACTTTAGAATATTTCTCGGAATATTTTCAAAACCAGATGCTAAGTCGGTGCAGAATTATGGGGCTTGAAGAAACTTGGTATAGTGATACTAAAAATAATAAATATTTCATATCATGTGTCCATAGTTTTTTAGGAAATTTTGAATAACTAATGAATAGATTCTTAGATCAAAAATCTGAGAGTGCATTTTTTTTCTTGACTGAAGGTTTATCCAAGGCACAATATAATGTTTTTCGGTGTCAGGCACCGGGTTGGATGCGACCATTGGTGAGGTGTTAAATAAAAGGGTTTTATTAATTAAATTAAATTAAATTAATAAAAATAATTCTTCCCACCCATAACTCCTTTTTATCCATGATTTTAAGAGGTAAAGGATGTTTCCCTCCCTCAAGTGATGACTGAACCGATGGAGAGAGGATGCATAATCAGACTTTTCCTTTGATGAAGATCAACACTAGATCAAGGTGAAATGGATTTTGGGTGTCGTATTGGACCTGAAGATTCTTTTTTCACCATGAAGTAGTAATATTTATTATTTGTATGGAATCCTTTATATATATGCATATTTTAAGGTTTTAAATCCCTTATATGACTTCTAGAGATCCCCCAAGGGTAGATCTGTGGAAATTTGGTGAAAATCAAGAGTTTCGGGAGGATTTCATTGATTTTCAGTGTGGAAATACCAATCACATGGAATGCATTACTAAAGAACACATTGTGTGTTATTCCTAATTGTGGAAGATGGTCTATAAGAACTATACATTGTGTAATGGAGGTACATATCGTATATTGAAGTTTGGCTTGGTGGATATGGACATGGGCAGGCATGCCATGTAAGGGGACATTGTTGTGTGGAAGTATATTGCCTAACCCTAGGTGTACATGGGTATGAGTACATAGTGAGGTACATGGGAATAAGTTTTTGTACATATTAATGTCCAAAAATGGGCTTGGTTTGGGTTAATTGGTACACACCATGTACTACATGTACATGTCGTGTGGGCCTATATGAAAATCAATGCTCTGTGAAGGTGAAAACACACCTAGGTGATTAAATGAGGTTATAAAAAATGTATATTTATTATACACATTGAGTTCCATGAGGGGATATGGCCACAGTCTATCCCCAAGAGATACACCTTGTACTATGGGTACACACGATGTAATCCCCTCAAAGACTTCTCACTTGCAAGTATCCATCTTCAGGACTCGTATCGAGGCCCATGAGTAACCTATCTAGAGTAGTATTCTATATATAATGGGATGGTGTCCATAGTTTTGGAATGAGATATTTGATGTGAGGTGATGCTTATGGGATGATTTTGTTAGTGATGCATAGATTGGTACCAGTTAGGTACGTTCACCTGGTTGGTCAATATAAGGGTATTGTGTAACATTACCTCCTAAGAATAGAATTGTGATTACCACTATGGTAATGGTTTATTGATAGTTTTTTTATCCCTCTGGGAAACTTGGGGTGGTATCCTCTATTTCATCATCTTCCCTAGGTGGGGTTCATGGTATATTCCTGACCAACATACATAGGGAGGTGATCCCCTATCTTGTATCTTATTCCAATAAGGTTTTTCAATATCATCATACATATGATCCCCTATTTAATGGATTGTTCTAGATGGGGTTTATAGAGTCCTCCAACGGTTCTGGGTGCATCCCTTATCTGAGTGTTGAGATATTCAGTTTTAGAGATCATGTTTTTTGTATCCCCCAATGGTCCTAGATGCCATCCCCTATATGTGTGTTGATATATTATGAGTTCTATTAGGGTTCATAGATTCCCCATGATACATTTGTGGGATACCCTATCTGAGTATTGAGATTAATTTGGCTCTAGAATGAATTTATTTTTGGTAAGACCTAATGAGTGTGTTCTCTTAGATGAATACCACCTGTGATGGTTGGGATGTTCCATCAGTTCGGTGATACTCAATGAGTAGGATGTCACTGAAAAGTTTCATTAAGGATGGTAGGGCACATGGAGTGATTATTATTGGATGAGTGATTGCTTTCATATTTAAGTAGGATTATGTGGATAGCAATGAGGTTGAGACATCTTGAGACTTAGAGTTTTTATGAGTATTTTTGGGTATTCTATTTTTCATTTATCACATCATGACTGAAATACCCTAGTGTTGATAACATGAATAGTAATTTATAGTTGATCTATACATATGGATATTTCTATTCTCTCACTTGGGTATTATGTACCCACTGGATATGGGTCTAGCTGACTGTTTCCTTTTAGGTGATCTATTTCTTTTTTGGTTTTTGGTGAGCCTATTTTGTAATATTATACTCACACATTAATGGTATCTTACCACACATGTCTTTCCTTATGGAGATTTTAGGCTTTTGATAGTGTCCTTGGAGGAGTAGGAGTAGGAAAAGATTTGTGATCTAGAATGGCTGAGGTCTTTATCGCTATTTCATTTGATAGTATTCCCCTTCTAATGAGTAGGTTATAATCAAATGAAAATTTTTATGGGCTTGTATTTTCCCCTTATACTTTCTAGTTTTTTTCATACTCTAAAGTGGGATAGATGTATGCATGCATTTTGGTATCAGTTCTTCTATTATATATACACTACTTCATGGAGATTGATGTGTTTTCATGTCTATAGGTACCATAGTCTAAGGACTCCCATGTATGTTATATGTCTTCTCCACACTGGTTTTCTACCCCTATCCTATTTGTGGTAGGCTTGGGGTCATTACACTCAGCCTATCATGGGAAAGGTGATCCCTAGAAGGTCGGGTCATGAAAAATGCGATAGAGGAAAGGATTTCACCACCCATTGTTCAATGCTTTAACTATAAAGAGTAAGGGAATTATAAAATCTAGTATAATAAACCATAATTCATCAAGGGTAATCAATTTAGGAAACTAACAAATCAAAAGGAGAAAGGGAAAACTTATCTTTTCACTATTGTTGAGGAGGAAAATGAAAATGAATTCATATAATTTACACATCATATTCACTCAATAATGGAGAAGGCTTTATTTTATTCTAGTTATAATCATTCCATTATATCCTAAAAGTTTGATAAAAAATTTTAATCATAACCCCAATACCTTCAAGTATAGATATTTATAAAAGAACCGGTGGTATGATCAATGTAACCCATGTATTGGACTCTTATCTTGTTAGTGTTTGTTGGAAGATTCTTCCAACTCATATTGTAATAATTCCCTTGATGGAATTTGATGCAATATTTGGAATGTATTGGCACTCATTATATATATCTCACATCAATTATTTAGAAAAGTAAATATCTTTCTATATTCTGAATATTCCCACGCTCCTCTAAAAATGCAAGGAAGATCATGAATCTCCTTTGGGAAATCCCTCAATGGTGTGGGTTTTGATACCCTATGAAGAAAAATAAATTTCCTCAATGGTTTAGTTAAATGAAATCAAAATTAATAAAATTTCCATTGTAAATAAATATAATAATGAATTTCTTGAAGAGTTACTTGGACTTCCCCCGAATTGTAAGGTAGATTTCTTAATAGAGATTATTCTTGGAGACACTCTTACCTATAAATTCTTTTATAGGATGTACCATATAAAAAAGAGGATTTAAATAAGTAGTTTCAATAGAATTTGGAAAATGATTTATATTCCCTGGTTCATGGGTTTGGGGTGAACCAGTACTTTTTGTTAAGAAAAAGGATAGATCAATGCTATTGTGTATCAATTACTGAGTGCTCAACAAGATCACTATAAAGAACTATTATCCCCTACCAAGTATTAATGACCTTTTTATCAACTATAAGGAGATTAGTACTTCACAAAGTTGGATCTTCATTTTGGATATCATCAATTGAAGTTAAATAAGGAATATATTTAGAATAAAACCCTTTGTATAAGGTACAAACAATCTATGTTAATAGTGATTCCCATAGGACTTACTAATACCATTAAAATACTTATGTATTTTATGAATAGAGACTTTAGAGATTGTATTTACAAATTTATGGTAGTATATTATATGATATTATCATTTACTCTAATATAAAGTAAGAACATGAATATCATATAATGATTTTGATTGAAATAATAAAAATTTAGAAAATGTATTCTAAGTTTAGAATGTGTGACTTTTGGATGTACCAATTCAAATTATTGTGTAACATGACCACAAGTGATGGAATTTTATAGACCCTTAAAATAAAAGGGAAATTATGAAATGGTTTAAATGCTCAAGTGCCATGTAAATCTATAGTTTTCTTGGATTAGTTAAGAACTACAAAAAAAATTGTGAAATTTCACATGATTGTCTCACCTAAAAACTATGTTAACATAGAAAGTGTTAAAGTATGTTTGGATATAAGAATATGAGGAAAAAATTAAGGAGATCAAGAAAAGGATAATCACTGTGCCTATACACACACTACCATTAAGTGAAGTTTTTGTGATATAAAATGATTACTCAAATAAAGGCTTGGGTTTTGTACTTGTGCAGTATGATAAAGTGATAACCTATACCTCATGATAGTTAATGATCCATGAGAAGAACTGCCAGAATCCTGATCTGGATTTAGCAACTGTAATCTTAACCTTGAAGATTTGGAGGAACTATCTTTATGGTGAAACGTGTGAAAAATATAAATATCACAAAATTCGAAAGTATATCTTCACATATAAAGAATTGAACGTGAATCAATGAAGATAGTAAAAGCTGATCAAGGGATATAATTTCTATATTCACTACCATCCTAGTTTGGAAAACATGGTAGCTGATTCTCTTGGTAGAAATGAAACTACAAATATATTTATGATGTGGATTGAAAAAATACCCCATATTAATGGATATGAAAGGATATGTGTAGAAATAAAATTGATAGGGAAAACATACTACCTTTTCAAAATGATTTCCCAACCATCTATCTAATATAAAATAAAATAGATGAAAAAGGATGTGATCTAGAGCATCAAAAAATGGTTGAACTAGAAAATAAGGCAAATATTTATGAATTCCACATCAATGAGGATGGTTTTATTTGTTTTGGAACTAGGATTTATGTTCCCATATCACTGGAGACAAAGAATGATCTATTGGGTAATTCACATATCTTATCATTCTCCATCCATCTAAGAAATACAAAGATGTATCATGATCTTTAAGAGCTCTTATGGAAGTAAAACATGAAGAAGGATATCACTAATTGCAATTAAATGTTATTAGTATGTTAGAAAGTTAATGTTAAGTGATAGAATCCCAACGAGATAACACAACCATTACTCATAACCCAATATAAATGGGATAACATCACCATATACTTTGTCACGAGTCTCTTGAAGTCATCCGAAGGAAGCAATGTGATATTGGTTATGGTGGATTGACTCACCAAGAAAAACCACTTCATCACTAATTTAGAAGATTACTCACTTAAACAAATTTCTATTATATAAATAAAGTAAGTAGTGATGTTTCATGGGGAACCACTTTTTATTATCCCTTTTCATGATCCAAGTTTTATTTCTAAATTTTTGGGAAGTCTTCAACATACTCTAAATACTAATCTGGATTTTAGTATGGACTATCACTCCAAAATAGATAGAAAATAAAAAATAACCATTAAAACCCTTAATGAAATTATAAGAGCTTTCATAATGGAATTTAATGAAGGATATGATCAACATCACCCATTGATTGAGTTCTCATACAACAAAAGCTTCCAATCAAGTATTAAAATGGATCCATATAAAGATCTATATGGGATTCGAAGAATAATTCCTACTTATTGTGATGGTGTTAGTGAAACAAAGATATGTGGACCCAATCTTGAGCTAGGTATGATAAAACAATTTTCAATCCATCCAATAGTATATAAAAACTGCTCAGAGACATCATAAGTACTATGATAACAAATATTTAAGGTACTTTGATTTTAAAGTTAGATTAAAAAATTCTTTCAGATATCAACATGAAAGAGTGTCTTGCATTTTGGAAATAAGGGAAATCTTATCCCTAGGTACATTATCCCCTTTTAAATCCTTATTCTCATAGAATCATTGGCCTATCGGCTAACACTTCCACCAAACATGGATCAAGTTCATAATGTATTCCATATATCTCTACTATAGAAAACAAATTCCAGATCTATCACTTATATTGAATCTGAATGTGGTTTAATTGGAGCATAACCTCTATTATGAGGAGAATATGGTGAAGATCATAGACTATAGAGACAAATTTCTAGGAAACAAGATAACCCACCATGTTAAAGTGTTGTGGAGGAACCATAAATATAAAGAGGTGACATCTAAACTGGAGGAAATTATAAAATTTAAGTACCCCCGTATATTCTCAACTGAAAATATGAGTTGAAATTTAAAGGATGAAACTTATAAAAGGAGGAATAATTTAAAACCCAATACTTTATAAATTATATTTTTTTTCTTGGTAAATGTGTTTTGTATTATACAACACATTGAGAATGTAATAAAACATTATTTCATTAATAAATATTGTTATATAATTTAACAACTAACCCCAAGAAAATTATAAATATTATAGTGTGAAAAAATATTAAATAGAAAAATCAGAATTGGAAAACTTGAATCACTCTAATTTTCTCAAATTGTTTCCCCCATGAAAAACATTATAGAAAAGAAATAGAATATTAGTAAACAAATCAACATCTTAGAAAAGGAAAGTATGTAACCAAAGGAGTAATTGAAATGAATAATGTACAAAGGAATTAAAATTTATTTATAGGAGGTAAGGCGGCTATTTTAATAGTTATGTGACCACTAGAATAGAGAGTAGACTATTAGTAATAGTAACCTGACCATTCGGAATAGTGACCAGACCCTTGGAAATAGTAACTAGCCAATTAGAATAGTAAAATGGCTAGAAAATATGAAAGTGTAATATAAATAATATTTATCTTGATTAATTTAAGAAAATATAAATATTATAATACCATAAAATAAATATCAAGATTAAAAACTCAAAGAAACAATCATCACATTTTTTATAAATTGATTTTGTATATATTTCCTAAAAATATTAATTTTTTTATATTGAAAAATAAAAATTCCAATGTAGGAAAATTATTTTGAGAAAATTAATTTTATTTTTAAAATTATTATGTCAAACAAAATTAAGGGTTATTTTTATTTATAATTTTCCAAAATACTTCTATTTTTAGGTGAATATTAAAAATATAGATTTTTCATAACTTGTATGTTTTAAATGAAATCATTCATGATATAATAATGACCTAATCAAATATAGAAATTATGTTATGGTAAAAAAAATATTTCATGAGATAGATTAGTTATTTAAATACATTATACATGTTTTAAAAACCTAAAAAATATTTTCCAAAGTCTAAAGTCTAATGTATTCCATTAAAATAATACTTTTTTCATTTTTTTACCTTTCCTTTTGATTAAAATAATAAATTATAATTATTAATTGATTCATAGTCCTAAAATCATGTTATGTTTTCAAATATATTTCATAATTAAAAAAAATATTATTATTGAAATGTTTACCATGGATATAATAATTATTCAATATTTTATCCTTAAATTACCCCTCTCCTCAAATAGAAATAACCCCTCACCCCTACCTTGAAAAAAATAACTTACACTTACTATATACATATTTATAGATATATACCCAATATTAATCCCCCTATCATCCTTAGGGATGTTCTAGTGTGCCCTAAATCCAAGAATCAAGTTAATTTATCATCATATAAATGAAACAACACTGAGAAGACGGTAAGTTTTCATCAACTCTTCTCTCATTTCCCTCTTATCTTAATTTTTTACAAATTTATTCCAAAACCAAATCTTTTAAAAATAATTTCAGAGTTTGTTAAAATTATATTAATGATTTTAACCAAGTTTAATGATTATATTTATGGTGTATTTATATTTCATACTTCTCTTTCTTCTTCTTTTGAAAATGCCTCGTTAACGGTTGATTAACCGCTAATAAGGATGTTGTTAATTATTTTATTCTTTTCACCCATATGGATGACTATAAAAAATTATTTATAAAATATAAATGTGTAAATATATGTATTTATAAGATTCTTGAGTTAATATTAATAATTTATATGTATCAATAAAAAATGATTGTTAAATCAAATAACTATAGGATATTTTAAGGAAAATATGATATCAAAATGTTTCCACACTAACAAAGGGAAATAAGTAATATAATCCAATGATTAAAATTGATAAAGAGTGAAAAAAATGATCATAATTCACTTATGGTTCCGGGTTTTATTAAACCTATGTTTATTATTTAGGAGGTGAAAAGTGATGAAATAAAGTGTGATTTAAGGTAAGGGGATTCTTGAACCCAACTTTCTCCCTTGTTGGGTTATGGTTTTTTCACATAATTTTCAGTTCGTATATTACTTTAATATACCTAAAATTTCTTTTAAATATTATTCACCCTCTCATTATTTGGATATACATGTTTTTACCTTTTATAAAACATTTCTAATCCAAATAAAAATATTTATAAAAAATACATAATTTTTCCAAAACACATATTTGGATCCTCTTGAGTTGTTTCTTCATCAAATAAAAATGATCTATTATGACAAATTATTATATAGATTATTAATTTAGGAACCCAAAATGTCATTCCATGAAGTATTATATGTGAAATCCTTTATTAATTCCACTGTTTTCCATGATTTTATATATGACTATAAGTTTTATGTGTTATCTTTCCATGTGGAATGTGAGATTATGATCATTTTATAATGTTACAAGTGGTATTTGAATTATATATCCCTCTAATTCATTGTGTAATTTTATATATCTAATGATATTGTGTTTATTATTTATGGAAATCACTCTATATTTTCCCATAATTATGATGTTAGGATTTATGCACATCTTTTATGTATAAACATGTCACTGTATTTTTAACAACTATGTGCGGTATTTGACCACTATATTATGATTTTTAATTATTATAAATATTCCAAATTACATGAATTAACCAAATGTATCCATTAAATTATTATGATATTTTAATGCTTATGACATGATTATGATGATTATTCTCACCCATGTACTATTGATTCATGCCTTTTATTCTTCTATGTTATCCCTCCCCTTACAAGGATTTTATCTCACCTATTTCTTTGATGTATATCCTAGAGTGATTACATGTACTAAAGAGAATATGAGATATTTAAGGAGGATAAAGAAGAATTATTTAAATAATGTTTATATTTTATTATGTAAAATGGATGTATGAGCCTAATTTTCCCATGATACTAAACCTTTCAATCCTTGAATGTATTAATTTTTTTTTTCTTAGAATTAATTTAATACTTATGTATGAAAATTTTGGTTCACTATACTATATTGAAAAATTTCTCAAAATCTATGAATGTGAATCAAAGTTACATGAAGTTGAATTGATAAATCTATAGAATATGTTTGATTGCTTTATGATGCACCAGAATAAATTCATTGATGCATTCTTTGACTAGTTGAACATAATTATAGAAAACGTATGTAGACTTTACGAAATTCATGATTATATCAATATCATGAAGAGAGTCCTAAGAATATTTCCACCTCATTTCAACCAAATGTACTGATCCTTGGGGATAAGGATTTAAAATAGGTTATGCTGGATAGTCCTTATAGAACTATTGTTACATATAGGATGAGTATCAACAACAACAGCACTATATAAAAATAAAATTATTTAGAAGATACTTTAAATTAATTGAATAATAACATGGTGGAGGATTATCTCAAAGAGATGGGTGTAGTTGAAGTCATGTCCTTCCTTTCCTCAAATCAGAAAAGGGGAAAAAGAAACTCCATGTGGAAATTTTCACTTTCATGTTTTTGGTTTGGGAAAGTTGTGAACATTATTGTAAAATGTCCCAAGAATTTCTGAGATTGTGAATAAGATGGATTTCCTATGAATAAATATTTAAAATAAGTGAAAATAATGTGGATCAAAAGGTATAATTTCTTTAAGAAGAATAAATTTATTTCAAAATTAGGAGTTATCTTGCATTAAATAAAATTAAAAGAAATTGAGGACTATAAATACCTCAATGAATGGAGTGTTTTTTATTCTAAACTCTATATACAATTTAAAAAATAGGGGAAATTTGAGTTGTAGGTGAAAATTTAACAGCTCATATTTAGAAATTTGGAAAACATAGAAACATATGTTGAGTAAAAACTCAAAATTAAAGATAAATCAAAGATAATAAATAGTTTTACTAGTATAGTGAATGATCAAGTCAAACATATTAGGGATCCTAAAGGAGAAATCACAAGTCTATGATGATAGATTGAAGATCAATAGAGGATTATGACTCATTTAATGACCTCCAGAAATTGGATTTTGTAAGATATGTAAAAAGTGGAGGAAAATCATGGAGTTCTAATGGTTAATTTTGAAGATTGTATTTATCAGTAAAATCATTGTCCAATAGAAAAATCTAATGTGTGGATTGAACTTAAGAAAAAGGTATTCATGGTTGATGTGACTCTATAAGCGACCACTCTGTAGAGGAAGATTGATTAGAGTGACACTCAAAATACCCAAAACTATGTTAGAAAAGTAGTGAAGAAATATAATAAAACCCCACAAATCTAATTTCATTATTAGTGAAATATAATTCATACATACACTGGTAGAAAAAATGGAATTACCATCATGGATTTTTTGATGATCCAAGCCTGGTTCACTCGTAAGTAACTGAACCTGAGGGTTGCATGGCCTCAAGTATTTCTCCTTATACACAAGAGGTTTTCGACTTATAGTGAGGTTATATGATTGTATAGTGCGAGAATATACCCTCTATTAATCAGAGTGGATCATGATGATGGTAATAATAAATAATTCATCAAAAAAATATAATGGAATTGCATAATAAGATAGGGCAGTGGAAATAAACATCCAGATAATAATAAATGGTCAAAGGTGTTTATAAATATCTTATAAAAATGATCTCATTTCAATGAAAAATGAATAATAATACATGGAAGAATACATAAAAAGAATACATGTGTAATAAAAGGAAAAAAAGAACAAAATCTATCTTAGTGGTCATCCTATGAATTATCATAGTCATCTACTACCAACCCCAAAGGATTCATGAGTATATTGCTGAGAGATTCCCTTTATATCTACCTACATCCTTGAAGTCTATTTGGGTACCCAATGGTAGACTGAATAGGGTGTGATTAAAACTTAGTAGGCCACCACCTATAGTTTTTAATACAAACTTTTCATGTGAATATAAAATGTAATAGTGTTCAGGTATAATATAAAAGTTGTGAAGAACCAATAACCATATATAGACTTGGGTCCTCACTGAGCACATGGCCAACCATATGTGCTTCATCCTAAGATGTATGTATCTAAACATAAGAACATTTTTGTTTGTACTAGTGACCATGTAACATATTCAAAAGTACATATAATAAAATTATATAATATCTAATGTGAATTTAAGGCATATATAACCTTAGGAGGTCAATCCAACTCTTATTAAAAACAATATATCTTTATTATAAGGGTCTAAGTGTAATCTAAGGGATCAACCCTCAGTATTCCAATGTGAAGATCTCAAACCAAGTCAAAGGAAAAAAAGTCTTATATAAGAACATTCTATATTTGATGTGGAGCCTAAGTAGATAATCCATGGAATCTTATATCAATGGACATCAAGATAAATCCAGTGAGATAATCTTGGAATTAAATTTTTTAGAGAAGAAGGTGAATCATCAGTGATACAGCGATGAATTCACTAATATAAGACATTAAACAAACCCTAGTGTGGTATCTCACATAGTAGTAACATCAATGAATATGATGGAATCCTCTGAGTTCAGCCAAGGAATCTTAGTTTGAGAATCCAAGTCTTACTCATGGCCGGCCACACCCTTAATGTGATCTAGGCCCATAAACAGCAGTCAATATACCTTTAAAAATTATACAAGGCTATGATAAACATACGTGAAAATTTACCATTCATCGTGATTTTTTTCATTTTTCAATTCACTTATAAGTGATCAATTGGTTCAAGTGATGTATACATATCATTTATGTAACATCCCAGGTAATTAAAGAATAAAGAATTTTCATATTTATTAATATTTACGAATTAAATACTAATTTTAATTAAAAGGGTTTTCTACGTTCGATAGCGTACTCGATACGCAACGATGAGTTTCTTTGAAAACTTACGTTGCACACAAGTAATAAAATAATATTATTTTAAATGTTAGTTAACATGTAGTCGTTGTACTAGCGGGAATGGATAGAAATAACTAAAATATGATTATATATGTTTTTAAATGTTTTTACATTTACCCAATAAAGGATAAAGGCTTAAAATACGAAAAGAATTCAATTTTAGGCATTTATACCCTAATTTTCACTAAGGGTTAACTTATCACCTTTTGACGGCGAACCGTCATTAAATATAGTTTTGATCAATCTTATAAACTATATTGGACCAAATATAACTCTTCTTTAGAATCGGGACATCAAAATTTACTTTGTGTAAATTTTTGGTATTTTTCCGATAAAGTTCATTTTTTAATGAATAGTGAAAAATGTTGTATTTTAATTCAAAACCTCTTTTTAATCTAATTTATTTATATGATTAGATTATTTTTTCAATTGGTTTTGAAGTGAAGTTAGAATATATTTTTATCATTTTTTCCAATGATGGTAATTGGAATCAATTTCACTTTGAAATCGGACTTAAACTAGTGTCAATCTTTTGATACTTATTGTTTCATAAAAACACGCTATTTGCTCTGACAGCGGGAATTAATTATTAAATTAATTAATGAAACTTATATGTTGTGAATTTTGTAAAATGGACTTCATTTTTTAATTCTGAATATCAAATATAGCTTAGGGCGAATTTTCGGTATTTTTCTGAAAAACTTCAATTTTTGATTAATAGTGAAACCACTAAGTGGTAATCAAGCAAACTGATTTTTCAGTTAAATGAAATTTTACCACTAATGTGTATTGAATTTTGAAAATCCGACATACATGGTTTTCATTAAGAAGTAAAATTTGGTTCAATGAGATTAAAATAATTTTTTGGTGAATAGTAACTTATTAAGTTTTTAATCGCGATTAGAGGTAATTAGTGTAATTTAAGGTAAAAATGATATTATAAAAATTTGTAAACACCATGACACTTGTCCTACACCTATTGGGTGAGTCATGGCCGACCAAGACAACCCATGGGTCGATTTAGGGGACCCCATGGAGCCACTTGGGTGAGATAAGGACTTTAATGCCTTTTTTTTTAAATAAAGGTGAAAATGAAACTAACATAAATTGTTTTACTAAAACATTTTTTATAAGGGGTTATACTAATCATATTTTTGTTTATAAATAGTCATTGGAAAGATAAAAATATTTCCTACATCATAGTAATTTTTTTATAATTTTTAGACATTAAATAAATTAACTTATTTATGAAATAATAATGATGCAGCGATGACGTCATTATTTGACGATTTAAATAAAATGGAAAGATAATGTAAAATCTATGAACTAAACATGTCCAAAACTTATTGGATGGGTGGATTTCGAACCCTTATCACCTTATCCACGAATTATATTAATGTGGGACCTTTTAAAACCGAAACACATTTTAAAATAAAGTAATATTTCTTTACTTTCCAAAAGTGCCCCTCCTCTCCTCTTATAAAAGGCCCCCACCTCTACCTCATTTCACACACTCCTCAAGCCTTTGGCTCGGCCAACCCCTACCCATTTACTCTATCCACATCCCTCTCCTCATCCTAGAGTATTACCTTTGGGAAGAATCCTTTCAAAGGAAGCCTTTAGGCTCAAATCAAAAGGAGTTACACTTTTAAAGGTAATTCAATCTCTCATGTTCATTTGTTTTATTTTGCTTCCCCAACCCCCTAAACTCTTTTTATTTACTTCTTTTGTAACAACAACAGTATATTCAATATACTATTATGTTGTTATAATATTTATTCGAGCTACACTCTCACACAACTACATCAAATGGTTAAAGAACATACGGTTTCCGTGGATGGCGAAATTCTGCCTCCCGAAACGATGATTTTTCAATACTCATTTAACACCTTCAAAGGTGGCCATTATGATGTCACTATTTTTATATACGATATATAATATGTTTATTCTTTCCTTAAGCTTTTGTATTTTTCATTTATGGCATACCATTATTGATTCCATTATGGGTAAACACGATATCTTCATTTTAGGAAGTGCGGACTACCACCCCCTGAAAGTGATTTGATTCATTAATACCATATGTGGGATGTGTAAAGGATAAAGTTAATGATATTATATATGTTATTATACTGGAATTATAATATACTCTTATATCATTATGATTCCATTCCAGAAAATACGAAATAGAAATGGAAGTAGCGTTCATGCGTACGTACGGCTTACCGTCTCCATGAACGGTGCATTTCATTTCATACCTCTAAATGATTATGTAATATTATGAATACATGTATATGCTGGATATATATGATATATATGTTATCCAAATCTGGAATGGCATTCTGGATATAAAGAACCTTTGACCTCACGAACAACATGTAATTGTAAGAAGTCTACTTCCGACTTAAGAACCAAATATCGACAAAACAAACATTATTAACTTAAATGGTTACATAATGTTTATAACAAAGAAATAATTGATATAAAAGGAATAATGAACTATAAAAAGGTTCTTAATCAAGTAGAAATTAACTCAAGTTTATTATTCATGACATTAAAGAACGATCGAGTCAAGTCGGACCTGAGGTAAGGGACTTCGTCTCAATCTCCTTTCATTGAGGCATATTTCGTTTTATACACAACTTTCTTTTATACGGTGTATAAACCCCTTTGACTTTTACTTTTATACAAAAGGAATATTTTTCTACGAAGAATTTTACAAAAAAACAAAAAAGGAATTTTTCTTTTAAAGTACGTGGCGACAACGACCTTTTCCGCCACCGTGAGTATTATTTGGTCTTTGGCTTCCTCAAAAAGCCGTAATGTTTTTAGAATAAAATAAAAACTATATACTCTTTTATGTATTTTGGTATTGAAAATGGTTTTGATAAAGGATTCTATTATGTCAATATATTTATGATATATTGTGATTGAAATTTGGAAATGTTATCATTCCTTTATATTGGTTTTATGTTTTATGATTTTATATTGGTACTTGGACATTTTAACGGGTGGTTACGTTATAAACCATATGACGGGTGGTGCCGTGAATACTAGGACGGGTGGTTACATTATAACCTCCAATGAATTGGGTATGGAAGTCGGTCGTATGGCTATTCCATTATGTATGTATGGAAATTGGTCGTATGGCTATTCCATTAAGTGATATGTGTGGAAGCCTACCGTATGGTTATTCTACTTAAGTATGTTTATGTCCCAAGTTACCATTATATATGTTATGTGTTCATTATATGGGTTTTATGGTAATCCTTTGGTTACAAAAAGGTAAGTAATGATACTTTATTCAGTGAAGAGTTTTTACTACTTCATAAAGGTGAAGGTATTACTTTGATAGAGTATACATGGTTTACTTAATGTTTGAAAAACTAACAGTTTTCATTCTTTTTGTATCCCTTACTGAGCTTTTTATGCTCATCCCAAGTTTTTTTGAAATGTTTTTCACAGGACTTAATGTGGAATAAGGTCAAGGATGGGATCAAGTGGATGTCATGCTATATAAAACATGGAACTAGATATGTTTACTTATAAGAGTTTTTTTTTTATTATGGAAACTTAGTAGAAGTGTCTACTTTGTAATCTTTTGAGATGTAATAGTTATGTTCTAATTATCTAAAATTCTAAACCTGAAATGATCCTCAATGTGAATTATTCATTTAATTCAATATTAAGTAAGGTTTAAGTCCGGGGCCTTATAGTTGGTATCAAAGGTCGGTTTATACAACTTTAGGAGTTAGAAAAGTGTTAAATTATAATATGATTGAAATGATATAGCATTTACGGATTACCATGTTGCTTCGCCTAAGATATTTCTGTGTTAAGAATAGTTTATCGTAGAGGAAATAGAACAACTTTTCTAAGAAGGCATACAGAGGGAATTGACCTTCCAAATCAACATACTGAGATGGTCAGAATCAGAACTAAACAGTTTTTTGCAGTGATGGCTCAGTTGACTCAAATTTCTTTTCTTGGTCACGTTGTTTCTAAAGATGGAATAACTGTTGATCCTGCAAAAAAAAGTTGTGGAAGACTGGCCAAGACCCATAAATGTAACTGAGATTCGTAGCTTCCTTGGTTTGGCAGGCTATTACCGAAGTTTTGTTAGAAATTTTTCACGGTTATCTAGTCCAATGAATAAGCTAACTCGGAAGGGTGTTAAGTTTATCTGGACAAAAGAATGTGATGATTGTTTTCAGGAATTGAAAAGAATATTGGTGAATGCTCCAGTTTTGGCACTACCTTCCAGGAATGGTGAGTTTGTTATATACAGTGATGCTTTATTGAAGGGACTTGGCTGTGTCCTTATGCAGAATGATCAGGTGATTGCTTATGCTTCACGACAGTTGAAAACTCATGTGGTAAATTACCCTACACATGATTTGTAATTAGCTGCTGTTGTCTTTGCTTTAAAAATTTGGAGGCATCATTTGTATGGAGTAAAGTGTGAAATATATACTGATCACAAAAGTTTAAAGTATATATTCACTCAGAAAGAATTGAACATGAGACAGAGGAGATGGCTGGAATTAATCAAGGATTATTATTGTACAATTCATTACCATCTGGGAAAAGAAAATAAAGTGGCTGATTCTTTGAGTCGAAAAAGTAATGATTCATTAGCAATGTTGCGTTTGGAACGTGATCCTTTGGTTAAAGATTTGATGAACTTTGGAATAGAAGTTGTTGGTACAGGATGTTCTTCTTTTTTGTTTCAGGTATCAGTGAAATCTTCTCTATCAGACAGAATCAAGCAAGCACAAGAGCGAGATAGTGAGTTGCCGAAAAAGGTAGAGCGGGTTCAGAAAGGTAAGTTGCCTGAATTCGACATTGATAATGATTGTGTTTTGAGGTTTGGGAAGAGATTATGTGTGCCTTGTGATTCACAGTTGAAGAATGAGTTGTTATGTGAGGATCATAGTTCCCCGTTTTCAGTTCATCCTGGCAGTACTAAGATGTACAGAGATCTGCGGGAGTATTACTGGTGGGATGGAATGAAAAGAGATATTACTGATTTTACTGTGAAGTGTTTGACATGTCAACAGGTTAAAGCAGAGTGGCAGTTACTGAAAGGGATGCTTCAGCCTTTACCACTTCCAGAGTGGAAATGGGAAAACATATCCATGGACTTTGTTGTGGGATTACCGAAGACATATCGAGGTATTAATGCAATCTGGGTTATTGTTGATCGCTTGACCAAATCTGCTCATTTCCTTTCTATACGAGATACTTTTTCCCTGGATCAACTTTCCCGTTTGTATCTTAAAGAGATAGTCAGGTTACATGGAGTTCCCCTCTCCATTGTATCTGATCGTGATCCCAGGTTTACATCTAACTTTTGGAAAGGCCTTCAGAAGTCGTTGGGTACTGAATTAAATTTTAGTACAGCTTTTCATCCTCAATCAAACGGGCAGTCAGAACGAACAATTCAGACCTTGGAGGATATGCTACGAGCTTGTTCGATGGATTATCAAGGAATTTGGGACCAACATCTTTCTTTGGTTGAGTTTTCTTATAATAACAGTTTTCATTCCAGTATACAGATGGCACCATTTGAGGCATTATATGGGAAGCAGTGTCGAACTCCAGCATTTTGGGATGAAGTGGGTGAAAGGAAGCTGATGGGACCAGAATTAGTAGAAGAGATGGCAGAAAAAGTTCAGTTGATTTAGAAGCACATGAGAACAGCTCAGAGCAGGCAGAAGAGTTATGCGGATAACTGGAGGAAGGATCTATCTTTCTAGGTAGGTGATCATGTTTTTATCAAGGTTTCTCCTTGGAAAAGTGTGATGAGATTTGGTAAGAAAGGAAAGCTGAGTCTAAGGATTATTGGACCGTATGAAATTCTGGAGAAAGTTGGATCAGTTGCTTACTGAGTGTCTTTACCTCCGAGTTTATCTCAGGTACACAATGTTTTTCATGTTTCGATGTTGAGGAAGTATATGCCAGATCCATCTCATGTTTTGAGTCCAGAGGTAGTTTAGCTGGAGGAGAACCTATCTTATGAAGAACAACCAGTCCAGATTTTTGACCACAGGGAGTAGGTGTTATGGAATAAGGTGATTCATCAGGTAAAGGTTTTGTGGAAAAACCATGTGATTGAAGAGGCAACGTGGGAATCTGAAAATGCTATGAGGGATAAATACCCCCACTTATTTTGATAAGTGAATAAAATTGCGAGGACGCAATTCCCAAAAGGGGGGAAGGATGTAACATCCCAGGTAATTAAAGAATAAATAATTTTCATATTTATTAATATTTACGAATTAAATACTAATTTTAATTAAAAGGGGTTTCTACGTTCGATAGCGTACTCGATACGCAACGATGAGTTTCTTTAAAAACTTACGTTGCACACAAGTAATAAAATAATATTATTTTAAATGTTAGTTAACAAGTATTCGTTGTACTGGAGGGAATGGATAGAAATAACTAAAATATGATTATATATGTTTTTAAATGTTTTTACATTTACCCAATAATGGATAAAGGCTTAAAATACGAAAAGAATTAAATTTTAGGCATTTATACCCTAATTTTCACTAAGGGTTCACTTATCACCTTTTAACGGCGAACCGTCATTAAATATAGTTTTGATCAATCTTATAAACTATATTGGACCAAATATAACTCTTCTTTAGAATCGGGACATCAAAATTTACTTTGTGTAAATTTTTGGTATTTTTCCGATAAAGTTCATTTTTTAATGAATAGTGAAAAATGTTGTATTTTAATTCAAAACCTCTTTTTAATCTAATTTATTTATATGATTAGATTATTTTTTTCAATTGGTTTTGAAGTGAAATTAGAATATATTTTTAGCATTTTATCCAATGATGGTCATTGGAATCAATTTCACTTTGAAATCGGACTTAAACTAGTGTCAATCTTTTGATACTTATTGTTTCATAAAAACACGTTGTTTGCTCTGACAGCGGGAATTAATTATTAAATTAATTAATGCAACTTATATGTTGTGAATTTTGTAAAATGGACTTCATTTTTGAATTCGGAATATCAAATATAGCTTATGGTGAATTTTCGGTATTTTTCTGAAAAACTTCAATTTTTGATGAATAGTGAAACCACTAAGTGGTAATCAAGCAAACTGATTTTTCAGTTAAATGAAAGTTTACCACTAATATGTATTGAATTTTGAAAATCCGACATACATGGTTGTCATTAAGAAGTAAAATGTGGTTCAATGAGATTAAAATAATTTTTTGGTGAATAGTAACTTATTAAGTTTTTAATCTCGATTAGAGGTAATTAGTGTAATTTAAGGTAAAAATGATATTATAAAAATGTGTAAACACCATGACACGTGTCCTACACCTATTTGGTGAGTCATTGCCGACCAAGACAACCCATGGGTCGATTTAGGGGACCCCATGGATCCACTTGGGTGAGATAATGACTTTAATGCCTTTTTTTTAAATAAAGGTGAAAATGACACTAACATAAATTGTTTTAATAAAACAATTTTTAGAAGGGGTTATGCTAATCATATTTTTGTTTATAAATATTCATTGGAAATATAAAAAGATTTCCTACATCATAGTAATTTTTTTATAATTTTTAGACATTAAATAAATTAACTTATTTATGACATAATAATGATGCAGCGATGACATCATTATTTGACGATTTAAATAAAATGGAAAGATAATGTAAAATCTATGAACTAAACATGTCCAAAACTTATTGGATGGGTGGATTTAGAACCCTTATCACCTTATCCATGAATTATATTAATTTGGGACCTTTTAAAACCGAAACACATTTTCAAATAAAGTAATATTTCTTTACTTTCCAAAAGTGCCCCTCCTCTCCTCTTATAAAAGGCCCCCACCTCTACCTCATTTCACACACGCCTCAAGCCTTTGGCTCGGCCAACCCCTGCCCATTTACTCTCTCCACATCCCTCTCCTCATCCTAGAGGATTCCCTTTGGGCAGAATCCTTTCAAAGGAAGCCTTTAGGATCAAATAAAAAGGAGTTACACTTTTAAAGGTAATTCAATCTCTCATGTTCATTTGTTTTATTTTGCTTCTCCAACCCCCAAAACTCTTTTTATTTACTTATTTTGTAACAAAAACAGTATCTTAAATATACTAGTATGTTGTTATAAGATTTATTCGAGATACAATCTCACACAACTACATCAAATGGTTAAAGAACATACGGTTTCCGTGGATGGCGAAATTTTGCCTTCCGAAACGATGATTGTTCAATACTCATTTAACACCTTCAAAGGTGGCCATTATGATGTCACTATTTTTATATATGATATATAATATGTTTATTATTTCCTTAAGCTTCTGTATTTTTCATTTATGGCATACCATTATTGTTTCCATTATGGGTAAACACGATATCTTAATTTTAGGAAGTGCGGACTACCACCCCCTGAAAGTGATTTGATTCATTAATACCATATGTGGGATGTGTAAAGGATAAAGTTAATGATATTATATATGTTATTATACTGGAATTATAATATACTCTTATATCATTATGATTCCATTCCAGAAAATACGAAATAGAAATGGAAGTAGCGTTCATGCGTACGTACGGCTTACCGTCTCCATGAACGGTGCATTTCATTTCCTACCTCTAAATGATTATGTAACATTATGAATACATGTATATTCTGGATATATATGATATATATGTTATCCAAATCTTTAATGGCATTCTGGATATAAAGAACCTTTGACCTCACGAACAACATGTAATTGTAAGAAGTCCACTTCCGACTTAAGAACCAAATATCGACAAAACAAACATTATTAACTTAAATGGTTACATAATGTTTCTAACATGGAAATAAGTGATATAAAAGGAATAATGAACTATAAAAAGTTTCTTAATAAAGTAGAAATTAACTCAAGTTTATTATTCAGGACATTAAAGAACGATCGAGTCAAGTCGGACCCGAGGTAAGGGACTTCGTCTCAATCTCCTTTCATTGAGGCATATTTCATTTTATACACAACTTTCTTTTATACGGTGTATAAACCCTTTGAATTTTACTTTTATATAAAAGGAATCTTTTTCTATAAAGAGTTTTACAAAACGACAAAAAAGGAATGTTTCTTTTAACGTACGCGGCGACAACGACCTTTTCCGCCACCGCGAGTATTATTTGGTCTTTGGCTTCCTCAACAAGCCGTAATGTTTTTAGAATAAAATAAAAACCATATACTCTTTTATGTATTTTGGTATTGAAAATGGTTTTGATAAAGGATTCTATTATGTCAATATATTTATGATATATTGTGATTGAAATGTGGAAATGTTATCATTCCTTTATATTGGTTTTATGTTTTATGATTTTATATTGGTACTTGGACATTTTAACGGGTGGTTACGTTATAAACCATATGACGGGTGGTGTCGTGAATACCAGGACGGGTGGTTACGTTATAACCTCCAATGCATTGGGTATGGAAGTCGGCCGTATGGCTATTCCATTATGTATGTATGGAAATTGGTCGTATGGCTATTCCATTAAGTGATATGTGTGGAAGTCGACCGTATGGTTATTCTACTTAAGTATGTTTATGTCCCAAGTTACCATTATATATGTTATGTGTTATTTATATGGGTTTTATGGTAATCCTTTGGTTACAAAAAGATAATTAATGATACTTTATTCAGTGAAGAGTTTTTACTACTTCATAATGGTGAAGGTATTACTTTGATAGAGTATATATGGTTTACTTGATGTTTGAAAAACTAACAGTTTTCATTCTTTGTGTATCCCTTACTGAGCTTTTTATGCTCATCCCAAGTATTTTTTGAAATGTTTTTCACAGGACTTAATGTGGAATAAGGTCAAGGATGGGATCAAGGGGATGTCATGCTATATAAAACATGGAACTAGACATGTTTCTTTATAAGAGTTTTTTTTTATTAAGGAAACTTAGTAGAAGTGTCTACTTTGTAATCTTTTGAGATGTAATAGTTATGTTCTAATTCTATAAAACTCTAAACCTGAAAAGATCCTCAATGTGAATTATTCATTTAATTCAATATTAAGTAAGGTTTAAGGTCGAGGCCTTATAATTTAACTACTTTATTAATTAATTTATGGATTCCCCTAGTAAGTGGAAATCTCAATGCACCCAAGGGGTGGTTTAGTCACAAAAAGTTAATGATAGTGATTGGAATTTAATTTCTCACACCATACGGGGTGGTTTAGGTTGAGTTTTCAACCTCTACCCATGTAAAAACGGGCTAAGTGACATCAGGTTTATAATCTAAATAATTAATTTAAGGTATTTCTCATTTTTAGAAAAAATCATGGAAATTACAATGTGAGGCACAATGGAGAAAAATTATAAACAATATTACTTTTAGTGAAAAGTAATAGAACACCTGCCTTAATATAGTAGTAGATTCCACATCAACTTTTAGCCTCATATTTGGGCTGGAATGAGGGAAACCAAAGAAACTATAAAAATTACATAAAATTACGGTATATAATCTCACATGGAAATAGCATTCAAGACAGTGAAGAAAATATAGAAAGGGAGGAAGGGGAATGATATAATAATTAAAGTTGATCCAACACAACTAATAGTGATTTACATAAATCTTTAATGGATTAGATGCCTCAAATCCAATGAGAGGGGATACGGGAGATCTCCCACACAAGTACATTATGAACAAATGGGATAAGGAAGAAAAAAATTTGATTTAAGATAAAGGAGGGGAAATTTGGTAATTTAAAGTGTTTTTAATAGGTAAAATCATTTGGTCACATGGTTAAACAAACCATGCACCAAACATGAGCTCTAATACCCAAGTTTCCACACCCCACATAGTTCATGTGTATAGTTAGACAAACCTTGCACAAACCGTGTGTTTGGAAATCTCTCAAAGCCCCCAACCCACACGGTCTAGGAACACTATCAGAAAAACCATGTGTAATATTTTCATGGTGAACCTACAAATATTTTTTGCATTATCATAGTCATGTGGCCCATGTTTCATTATATATCTAACCATAAACCTATCTTAAAGGGTTATACAGTTGAGGTACAAAGTTAGCACTAATCATGCACCTCCCACCGTTCTCTCAAAAACTGGAAATTTGGGCCTCAAACAATTAATACAACTCCTAATACCTCCATTACCACTTTAAAAACTTCTATTTATATGAAAAATGATAATTTGAGACTAAAAATTAGCTATTCATGCCTCTATGAAGAACTGATATCTTAAAACCTCCCCTCCTTAAAACAACTTGACCTCGTGTTTTCCATATGAGGGTGGTTGAGAAACATCCCAAAATAAGTCCAATCACTAAGAATTCATATAAAACTCTCACTCCCAAGTCTCATCCTATACACATCCATGCTTCCATAACACCTTAACTATAGGAATTGAACTTCCTCGAAGAGCCTTCATGATACGATCAATGATATGAACTGGGTACTCCTCAAAATAAGCATATGTCTCTAACTCAACTTCCTTAGGATAAAAAAACATGAGATAGTTCAAAATGATGGTAGAAAAGATGATAATCATGAAATAAATCATTCATGGACATATACCATAGAGTATTATCTATTTGATATGCTACTAGCCTAACCCTCTCCAAAATCTCAAAATATATGATGAATCTAGGAAACAAAATAACTTTCCTCCTAATTGGGAAATGATCCAATCTTGGAGGGGCATGACCGAAGACCCAATCTCCAATTTCAAACTCTAGTGGTTGATAGAGATGATTAGTATTTGAATTATTACTATAATAAGATGTATCCATACATTTTTTGATAAGTTGTAACAAATTCGATATCTCATAAACGAGTTGAGGTCTAAATAGTGTTTCCTCCTATGCCTTCAACTTATACAGATATGAATAGTAAGTCCTACCATAGAGTGACCCATATAGATCCATTTTCGTAGTCATTCTAAAACTATTATCAAAAGTAAATTCATCTATAAACATTTTCTTTTCCTGTAAGCCTCAAAAATCAAGGATGAATTCTCTAAGAGTGTCCTCTCACACTTGTATAGTACGCTTAGACAGACTAATAGTCTATAGATGATATGTTATACTCAGAAAGACGTATAATCCAAAATCCCTTTGTAACCCTTTCTAGAAATAATATGTAAATAAAGAATCCTTATTTTATGTAATGGTACATGGAACTCCATGAAGTCATATAATCTCTCTAACATAAAGCCTCATAAGATCATCTACTGAGAAGGTCTTCTAGATAGGCAATATGTGGGAGACCTTCATCAGCCTACTCATACTACATCACTTCCTCAATATGAATTTAGAAAACCAATACTTAAATACATAGTAACATCATCTTATCTCATATTTGGAATGGGTAAAAGTTGTAAAATACCAGTTGTTTATTAGAGTTTCTCCTTTATTAGATGATAGGTGGAACACTAAGTAACAAAACCTATTATCTATTTCTTCATGCCAAACCACCAATATTTTTTGTATAAGTAATAAATCATATAAGTGATTCCAGGATGTAATTTAAAATTATAAGCATATTATTCTCTCATCATCTCCACTCACACTCTTAAAAGTACCCAGACACACCCATGGATATGCAGGATCTCATCCTCATCAATTATCCTACTAGGATATGGGTATTTACCTAAAACACTTTCCTTAAGGACCAATCCTTCAGGGTCTAAAATTATTATTCTCTTTAATCGATACAGAAGTGATGAAGTTACTGATATGGATGTAATAAAAGGTTTCTCATGACACTCTTGAACTAATAGATGTGTTTAATAAATAAGAGTCATCAACGTCTATCAAATACTAGCTTCATGAACAACATGATTTTATGTTTTTCATCTTATAGAATTGATAACTTCATTTCCCTTTCCTATAAAATACGAAATCTCAATTTAAAAATAATAAAGGTATCCAACCCATATTTTCTGTTGGAGTTTAAGTTCACATTGATTTAATATTTATTTGAGACTTTTATGGTTCTTATTAACATAAATTTATTCCCCAATAATATAGTGTCTTCAACAATGAAAGTCATGAACATCATCAACTAACCTAAGGTCATGTGTCAGGTAGTTATATTTGTGTGGAATCTGCTAAAAATAATAATATACTATGAATCACTCCCCTTGCATTAGAACAACTCTCATCCCAATTCCTGATGCGTCATAAAAAACTATATAACCTCTTCCTGGAATAGGTAGAATCAAAATAAGAACTGAGGTCACCCTTCCATTCAACTCCTAAAAGGATTTATCACAATATTTAGACCATTTAAACTTAACACCTTTCTTAGTCAAGCCTATAGGTGGTTTTGAAAGGTATAAAATGTTTTGAATGAAACATTGATAGTAACTAGATAGCCTAAATAAACTCTATATATTAAAGTCATTATTCAGAAACTCCTTGGAAGCAATATCTATCGCCTTGTCTAGATCTATAGATACCCTTGATTTTGATATAATGTGACCATATAAGTGAACTTTATCAATCTATAAGTGGAATTTTGTAATCTTAGCATATAAATTATACTCTCTCATCGTACTCAAGAATATTTCATGGTTTTTAGAATCATCATGATGAGTCTATGAATACACTACTATGTCATCCATGAAAATGAACACAAAATAATCTAGGTAATGATAGAAAACCTAATTCATAAAGTCTATAAATACTACAACGATGTTCATTAGAATAAGTGAATTAACCAAATACATGTATAAGTGATACCTAATTTGGAATTTCTTACATGTTATATCTGAGGGACTAACACATAACTAATGATATCCCATACTCAAATGGATCATCATGAAGACCATAGGTACTAGGAGTTGGTCAAAGACATCATTTATTCATGGAATTCTATATCAATTTATAACTTTAAGATAGTTCATTATCTAATTATATACACAAAGTCTAAGGTTATTATCCTCATTCATAGATAAAATCATGGATAAACCCTAAGAAGAAGTAATAGGTCATATAAAACCCTTATTTTCTAGGTCTCCCAACTATCTCTTATGTTCATAAAGCTCGTTAGGATCCATCATGTATGGAGGAATAAAAATATGTTCCTCACATGGAATAAGATCAATGGGGAACACTACCTCTATTTCATTAGGTATCCCAAAAAATCATCAAGGGAAACACCCTAAATAGATCCACCACTTGATGAAAACAGTATGTCATACTCCTTAACCATTACGAAAAAACTAGCAATATGGGTCTACAATTTTCCCAAACCATGATTCTTAGATCCATATTGACTTTCCTGGGCATCATATTCTCCCTAATAAATGTATTTATCACCCTAATGGGAAATAAGAGACACCCTCCAATGATAACAATCAATATGGTCATGATAGTGTACTAACCAATCTATTATAAGAATTATATAAAATATTGTCATCTCAGGGATAAAAAGGTTCTATAAGAAATGTTAATCGCCAATCTCAAGAGGAAACTCCATGTTTTAAAGAATTTTCTATGATAGTACTCCCAATAGTTAATCAAGATTCATTACCCCACTAAATTACCCAACCTCAAGTCCAAGAATCTCCATTATAGTGATAGATATAAATTAATAAGAATCACTTATATCAAAAAAAATAAGACACTAAAGTGGAGGCTAATGGCATCATACACTACACTGTAGAAGGATCGACACTTTGTTCCTCAGGAATAGGCTGCACTACATGTTACTGGCCAGATCCATGACCCTGAGATACAATTTGAAATCCCTGAGGAATAATGCTTTTGTTGATGTTGCACATAATAATTATAGCTTCTTTGACCTCAACCACCTCCTTGACCTATATGATTGGTGGTAGTACTGCTCATGGAATAGCACAGAGCTACTAATCTCACTTTGGATTACAAAGCTAGTGAGGATCCTCTACCACTATGGACTAGTTTAAAGGCCTGAAAAAACCTCTATAGCTTTCCAATACAACCCTATGATCTATAATTAATTGTTTTTATATCACATTGATACTTTGTGCTTCCTTTTTCACCCACACTGATGGCATACCAAATATCTTTCAATGTGTATACTTTGACTATAACTTACATCATGAGAAAACTCAAGCCAACATTTCCTACTAGTGGATGAAGAACTAACATGCCCAATGGATGAACTACCATGCTATATACCTTCATATTCCCTCAACTTCCACTCAAATATCAGGTCCTAATTTACCATTTTTAAAATTGTAGAAAATCAGAAGACATTCACCTATAATTGTATGGAATACCTACTATCATTTTCAAAATATCTCACTATGGATAGCTCACCATTAGTAAAAGTTTTTGGAAAGAACTATAGTTCAATAAAGAGAGATGAATAGTTTATTATGGAGATAGTACCATAATTCATGTTCATAAATTCCCAAGAATAATTATATATCAATGTTTTTTATAAAAATTAATCAAAGATGGTGGTCTAGATATCCCTCCACACCATACCTCAATGTTGATCTTCCTAATTTATAACATTCCACCATCGCTTGATGGATCCATAAAGAATATAAACTATGATATTGACCCTCCTCTCTAGAGGAATCTCTAGATTCTAGAAGATCTATAGAATAGAATCTATCCATGATTTAGTAGCCTAGGGGCCACTGTACCCTGACAAAGTAGGTGTGTGTTGCTACTATAACTCTCTTGTCAACTCTAACATAGTCAGTGCAGGTTGTGGAACTCCATCCATAAACTGCAATAACCATAAGAAACTCTCACAATGTAGAGTGTTAGTACCCAGATTAGGTATGGCATGTGGTACTACTAGAATTTTCATGAGTGGGTCTATAGGAAGATCAGGTTCCACCACCTCAACAGCATGGTGGTTACCACATTCCTAGAACTCAACCCAAGGACATCATGGAGGAAAATATCTATATTTATAAACACACTCCACAAAAAATATATAAGATGAATGGATCAAAGATAGGGAACATGATAGGTACAAAGACTCACTACCTGAAAAATTCTAACCCAACTACCCAAATAAATGGTCAAGGTATTGGTAAGGTTATGAGTTTCAATTATAGAGGTTTTGTTATATGGAGTGTCAATTTCAAGTTATAGAGGAAAACACCATTTAAGTTTTAATTAGTATCCCCATTTAATGGGAACTGTTTTCTTTATGAATTATTAAATTTCAAAATTATATATAATGGTTCAGTTAGATGTACTATCATTATCATTTCATAAATTCATACACTTTATAAGTTACAATAGGAATTATATGTAACTAAAACTAGTACTTATATCTGATCTCATAATGTAACAAGATTTATATGATGATTTGACTATATGGATCACCCTTCCCAACTTATAGAGGAAAAACATTATTAATTACAATTAAAATCAATTTAATCATAACGAACTAATTTTTTAACCCAAGTAACTAATCTTCCATGGATGAAACATGTTATAATATATTAGTTAAGGTTCCAACATTAGGCTATGTGGGAAAACATAGTTCAGATTTATGAAAACACGTTAAGTAACCAATTATTTTTTACCTTTTTCCTGAATGAAAATGCTAATACAAATATTATCATATCATTCAAGGAATATAAAATATGCAATAAGAAATATGTAAACATGGAATGGCATATGCATGTCGGATAAATATCTAAGTGTTTATAATGATGTGTGAAACAATGCTACCTTTACATACTATCCTAAGGGTAAAAATTAATAATCATAGCAACTTCATTAATAAATTGAATAACCCAATAGTGAAAATAGTATAACTATATCAATAAAAATATAGAACAATAAATCCCATCACGGAAACCTAACTTTTCCCCTAAAGATGGGTTATCCACATCTAGGAATGGCTTATTAATAAGTTTCTACATGTCCTAATATCCTTTCTACCACCAAAAAATTGTAAGTAAAAGGAAAAGAACCATTTGATACCACTTTGGAACATATTAGGCTTGGTTCACTCATAATTAAACAAACATGGGGGCCAAAAGGTCTCAAGTGTGCCTCCTCATACACCATAGGCTACCGACTAGAAGAAAGGGTCTATGGGGGTATGGTGGGGAGACTATACCCCCTTTTTATCAGAGTGCATTATAGTGGTGGAAATAAAAAATAAATAAGTGGAAACATATAATGCAATAGTGGAATAATAAAAGGTAATGGAAATAAACATCTAAATAATGATTAACTATAAGAACATATTTTCAGTATCATATACAAATGATGTCATATTTATAAAAAATGTTAATATACATAAGCAGGCATAAATACAATATAAATATATAATAAAAGGAACAAAAGGACAAAGTCTATCTCCATAAGCATCTGGAAAATGGCTAATTCGTTTACTACCAACCCCAAAGGATTAAAGAATCCATATCTGGGTTCTTCCCTTTATCTCTACGTACATCCATGAAGACTTTTTGGGTACTGAAAAGTGGCCTAAATAGTGTGTGATTAAAACAAATTAGGCTACTAACACTGGTGTATAATAAAAATCTATCTTGTGAATATAAAATATAATATTGTCCATGTATAATATGAAAGTTGTAAATAAAAAATAATTGAGTCAAGATCAAGGTCCTCGTAGTGCTCCTAGCTGACCATACTTACTTTAGCCTAAGCCATATTTCTCTAAATATAGAAAATTTTATTTTGGACTTAGAATTAAGGAACATTGTAAAAATTCAATATAATATAATCATGTTGGATCCAAGGTTAATCCAAGGAAACCATGAAATTTGGAGTTTGACTGTAGCTTAGCTATAGGGTTTTTAGTGTACTATAAGGGATGAACCCACTAAATTTCAGAATGAAGATTTAAAAATGAGTCCATGGAAGAATACCAAGGTAATCACAGGCTAGAATTGATTTATAGCCCAAGTATATGATCCATGGAATTTTTTTTGAGGAAATAAATCCAAATCCAAGGGTATAATCCTAGAATTCAATTTTCTATAGATGAATATGAATCACCAATGATATTTTGATACATCCACTAATAAAGTTTATTGACTAAACCCTAGTGTTGTATCTTACTTAGCGATCACATCAAAGAATAAGACAGTTTCCTCTAAGTTCACCCAAGAAATTCTAAGTAAGGAATATAAGTCTTACTCAAGGAACGATACTCCTTCAATGGGATCTAGGTCTATAAATAGTAGGAACCATGCATTTAATAATTAAACATTGGTCATGATAAACATCAATGCCAATTTACCATTCATAATGATTATTTTCATTAATAAATTCACCTACATGAGATAAATAGGGTCAAGTGATGTATACATATAATTTAATAATTTGATTAATTCATTTGTAGCTTCCACTAGTGAGTGGAAAGCTTAAACCACTAAAGGTGTGGTTTAGTCATAAGAGAAGAATGGTGTTCATTGGAATTTAATTGAACCCACCTTAATTGGTGGTTTTAGGTTGATTTATTCAAACCCCATCAATATAAAAAGGGTTAAGTAATAGCATGGCTATGTTCTAAATAATTAATTTAATGTATTACTCATTTTAGGATTAATATACTTAAAGGATGATGTGTTTCATAGTGGTGAAAAATTATAAACAACAAAACATTTAGGGGAAATAAATATACCACCAACATTAATACGGTAGTAGAATCCTTATCCAATAATATATTTATATTTGATCTGGAATTAGAGAAAATGGATAATCAAGAAAAAAACCTAGAAAATAGGGTATATAAGCTCATACGGAAGTAGCATCCAAGAGAATGAAGAAAATATAGAAAGGGATGAAGAGGAATGAATGGATAAATGAGGGTGATCCAACAAAATCAATACTAATCAAAATAAAACTCAAATAGAGGATATGCCTCAAATCCTAGGAGAGGGAAGAAGAGAGATCTCCCACATTGGTCTACTATGAAAAAATGTGAGAAGGAAGATAAGAAATGTATTTAAAATATTTGAGGGGAAATTTGGAAATTTCCAAGGTTTCAAATAGGATGCACAATGTGGTCTCATGGTTAAAAAAATTGTTTATCAATTGTGTGAACCTACTATCCAAGGTGACACACCTCACATGGTTTATGCACACTGAAAGATAACTCATGTGTAAATCGTGCATTTCAATCTATCTTAATGACCCCACTACACATGGTCTAGTAACATGGTTAGACAAACCATGCGCAAGTCATTCATAGTGCCTCTATAATTAATTCCAAGTTTTTCATAGTTGTGCATCCCCTGTTTCACAATTTGGCTAAGCATTACGCTCCCTTGTAGAATCTTATGATTGAGGTGCATGGTTATCATTAACCATTCATTAACCATATGCATCCCCTTTCTCTAAAAACCTATAACTATGGTCCTAGAACCATGAACAAACACTCTTGAGACCTCTATAACCTCTTTATACACATACATTAAGATAAAAAAATAATGTTTGAGATTGATAATTAAAGGATTCAGTCCTCTACAAAAAAATCAGTATCTTACAGTTTTAACAACAGTTATTATATAACCAATTTTAAAAAGGTTTTAATATTTATTATATAATAACTTATGTTAAAAATATAGTCATGGTGGGTTTTAATATCAATTATTATATAAATGACATTAAAAACCAATATTTTTACATTTTTAATATAAAAACTTCTGTTAAAACCCTTTTAATAGTGGATTTTAACATTATTTATTATATAATTGGCGTTAAAAACTTAGATTTTAACACCGGTTATATATTAAATTGTTTTAAAAGTAAAATTTAACATTTCATATTAGTGATTTATTAATTTTTTTCTCAATGCTCCCTTCTAATTTTTATCTTTTCTCCTATATATTTATCATGTTGTGAGCTCAATTTTTTCAATACCATCAATAAATTTTCAATCTCTCTCTTTATATATTCTTAATATACACCTCCTTCACTATTATATTTTTTTTCTATTATACTATTTATTTTTTCCATAACTTATCCATGGTATCTATAGTTATTCTATCATTATTTTTTTAATCATTTCTTTCATCATAGATATATTTTTTGATGATTTATTTTCCTTTCAAAGAATAATTATTTAGATCAAGTAGAAATTATAAATCATTAAAATGAGATTTACCAAAATAAATTCAAAATTCCTCAAGATTTATTACCTAAAATGAAAATTAATATCAATAAATAATATTTAGATTGAAATAAAACTTCCATAAGTAAAAGAAGTTAAAGTAGTAAGTTTCTTTTTCTTATTTTCATTTGGTTTTTTTAATTTTCTAGAAATTTTATTGTATTTTTAATTCAAGAGGGGTTATGAACATTGAAATATTTAAAAAAGTCAATAAAATTACATGATGGTTATTGGATAATATATATAAATATGTTTATATAACATTGGTTATTTTTATAATTAATGTTGCCGTGACTTATGACATTTGTTATCAAAATAACTAATGTTTTAAGTTTTTACAGTTGATAATTTTATATGTCTTAGTTTAATAACCAATGTGGAAAGCTATCTATAATGTTTTTTATTTTTAAAACTGATGTTATATGGGAATTTCAACATCATTTATTAACATAAAAGAAATATAAAGTATTGGAAGTAAGTAAAAATAAATATTTTGATATTAGTTTTTATAAAGAATATTAAAAAATACTTACTACATAAATTTTATTTACATCAGTTGAAAAACCATTTTTAAAACACCAAAAAATGATTTTAAAATGTATTATTCCGCCACAGTTAACGTGTGTGTTCTATAGCTAAAATATACTTCAAGTTATAATAGAAATTATGAAAGATGGTCATAAATTCATATATCAAGTATGTTTTTTATTGATATTATTTTTGGTGGGATGGTTATGGACACAAATCCATGAATTTATCATTAGTAATATGGAAAATGGTTCAATTGGGATATAAAGTGGAAGAGGAAAATAGATGATGTCTTTATCAAGTGGTATAAAAAAGAAAAATAAATCTATATACTTATAATATAAAGTAGGTCTATTATATAGAGGAGGAACAAACATATTCACCACTAAATAAGGTGAACTAGTGTACATGGAGCAAAATATAAAGGGCTAAAAAGATGGTAATTATAAATATTTATTTAAAATAAATTTCTTGATCTAAGGTATTGATTCCTGATATAATATATTTTTACTACATGAAAGGAATAAAATATATTTTTTAGCTTCTTTTCATGACTTTATTTCTTTAACCTCAGGCATTAAGGCTTGATATTATATTTTCTTCTACAATTATAATAATTTATTTATCAAGAATCATTATAAACAATATTACCTTTCATTCTTAAATTTTTATCATCTTTAGGATAATCCCTTTTAATCTTCTTGAGTAACTTTTTTTTCTTTTTAATACTCCATTTTTTACATGATAAAATTAATCACATTCATATCCTTGTAACTTGGGATCAAATGAATAAGTAGTAAAATTCACATTTTATTTAAATTTTACTCCTTTTATCTTGGTAGATTATTCTTCATGATAGTTTTTCAATTCCAATTTATATTTTAATAATTATCTAATAAGGTTATCAATAGTATATTCTTTAATAAAATTACTCTCAACAATAACAATATTTTTATCATTCCATTTATTTGGTAAAGATATAACTACTCTTTTAATTAGAATATTATTATTTAATGCTTCTTTAAAGTCACTCATCCATTTAAAATACTAGTGAACTGATGATACATTTTATTAATTGTTGCATTCTCACCCATTTTCAAATATTGATAATCAACACTTAATATTACAATTTTTTTCTAGTCAACTTATAAGACCCATAATGAGTAGTTTCAAAATTCTCCACATATCAAGATAGGTTTTAATATTTTAAATATGACTAAAATTATTTTGTCTTATTGAAAAATATATAATATTCAGAAATTTATAATTAAACTCATATTTTATATAAAAAAATACATTAATTGAATCAGGATTAATTTTTGAAAGTTGGTTTGTAATTTCTATTATATTCTAATGATCAACACTTATCTATTTAGGGTAATTTCCCAAATGAGAATTTCAATAGCCATAATAATTTCCATCAAATAATGATGTCCTTTGAGGAACCAACCATCATTAGAACATAAGCCTACCATCTCAAATGATCCCTTCTAAATACTTTTTATAGTCTAGAGAAAATTTTATATACATAAATTAAACATACATAGTGATACTAGAAAAGTATATAAAATTTAGATAATACAGAGTGTATCCTTTGATACCTATTTTTTGGTATTAGGTAAAGTAGTAACCATAACTATCCTTATAGGGTCCAAGATCTGATACGAATTGTTTTTCCCAGACAGTGATATTTTAAAATGGTCAAGAGGAGGGTTAATTGACTAATTTATAAAATTTTAAATTCTATATCATAATTATGAATCTAAAAAATAAAAAATAAAAAATAAAGACATGAGGATTTTTATAGCTGTATGGATCAAAATGGTCATACATCTACTCTTCACACTCTCTATGTGAGATTATGGAACCCACTATAATGTGAATTTACTTTTTATGGGGTCTTACAATCCAATTGAAATTATTTTTTTAACATAGATTCTAAACCCAAATACCCTACATTTTTCTACCTAGATGCGCAACCAATATACCATTCCTTTTTCTAACTTTAGGAACAACCTAATACCTTAGTTTTTATATCTTGATCTGGAACCAAAAATAGCTTTTATAGGGGTTTTATAACCCAATTGTCATTATTTTGAATGAAAAAAGTATCAACCGACTATAACACACAAATAAAATAGATATGAAGAATAAAAAACCCAAGGCAAAAAAATAAACAAGTAGTTTTTTAACATTTATTTAACCTTATATCACATCTATTTTGAATTTAATTATTTTGATGTACAATTTAAAGACCAAAGAAGCATTGATTGAAAAATTATAGTGTCACATTGATTAGCACACCTCTGTTTTTTCACATTATATAGTTCATGTATCCTCGACACTTTACACTAGTTCAATAAAACACTATTTATAGAGTTTATTTATGTAGAGACACATCAACAATACACAGAAGACATCTTTCAAAAATTGATTCATTGTTTTCCCTTATTCATTCATGTGATATCAATGAACTACTTTAGGGTTTTTTGATGTTGATTTCATTGAAAATATTTCACATGTTTTTTCCATTTAATATTCCTGAAAATCTCATCTAATATCTTTTAAAATATATTCTAAATAATTATAAATAAATACACACTTTGAAACACATATAAATTAAATAGATATAAATTATCAATAATAATTAAAATAGATAATATTTTAATTCAAAATATAATTAGGAAGGTTCCAATTATTCGGTATCATGTATGAAATTAAATTCAAGTAACATACCTAAATTTTATAAGATACATTGATTTCATAAGATTAAAATTTTCAAAATATATACAATAGATTTCATAAGATACAATTTTTTGTAACATATAATTTTCTTAATATAATAAAATATTTATAACATAGAAATTTTCATAAGATGAAATTTTTGTAAGTTAGTAAAATATTCAAAATATAGTAATAATTTTTAAGATACAAAAATAATTTTAGCATATTAGAAAACTCAAATAAGATAATTTAAATTCATAAGATATGAAACATGTTTATAATAATAAATTTATTAAGACTTATATATTAAAATAAGATATATATTTCCATAAGATATGTACTTTGAAAGATAAGAAAATAATATTATTACAAAATAGATTTCATATGATCAATTTCTATGTATAAGAAATCACAACCTTTGTACAAGACAATTTAGTTCTATATATGTGTCATTTGACACTTAAAATGTTATGAGAAAAAAACTTCACAATGTTAAAAGGAAAATATTTTTAAGTCAATTGCCTCACTATATGAGTCATTATTTAACACATACTAATTTATTTTTTTCTCTAACATTTGTTCATAAAGTACATGATAATAATAAACACATTATGAAAAAATTAATTATGATCATAATAGGAATAGGAATAAACAATATACAAAATAAATATGGATTGTTTTATTATATAAGTAGTGTAGGGTTCAAACAAGGAAAATAAACTTTTTTAAATTTTTAAAACTAAATTTATAGTGAATATATTGAGGATTTTTTAGTTATCAAAATAATAATAAATAGAGTTTCAAGCAGTTACTTCAACAATATTACCCTAGGAATCGAATAATATAAGGAAGGTGTTTTAAGATTTAGCAATGATGGAGGCTTCAATGTCTTTAACTCTTGAAAAGAAAAAAATAGAGATAAGGACATGAGGTTCATGGATGAATTTTTTGTTAAATTACTTAGTCAAAACATTCTTATTGTAACTCAATTATGTGAATTAGGGAATATAAAACATTTCACTAAGATTATTTATATCAAAAAAGGAAGATATGGTGCAATTGTGATGCAAGGGAAGCGCACAATGGGGAAACTCAACCTCATTAGTTAAGAAGAAGATATGTTATTAATATCAAATGTGGATGAAAACAAGTTGTTGTATAAATATTTTTTCCACATGAGATATAAAACCTTGGAAGATTTTGTGAATAATAAAGGATCTTATGATATCCTTAACCTCTCATGTGATCATAATCTTAAATTTGATACATGCTAAAAGGAAAAGATCATTCAAAATAGTTATAAGACAAAAGATAAGTGGTTCATAGGGTATATCTATTTAGTGAACATTGATTTTTATGGGAAACTATCACTAAAATACAATTATTTAAAGAGTTATTATGTGATTTTCATTAATGATTATAGTATTGTAACACACCAAAAATTATAAAAGATTAAATTTTATTTGATAGCATATAACCTCTCAAGACTTTATGGTATATTTAATATTTTAAATAAATTTAATATATTCTATAGCTTTCAATTTATTTTATACTGAGATATCATGAATCACACAAAACAATTTGTTTCTTCAATATCTTGCGTTACATGCAAAATCGAGTTTTACCGAATAATGATATATTATTAAAATAATATTATTTACTGTAATAATATAATAGGGAATCTATTTTAAATAAAACAATTTGGAACTTTAATAAATTTTATATGTCAAAATCAACTTAATTTTTTAAATTAGGGCATAAAAATCAGCTTACGGTTAATTTTTGATATTTTTCTGAGAAGTTTCATTTTTTGATTAATAGTGAATAAATACGAAATTTTAATTCAAAACATATTTTTCAACAAATTTATTTATAAAGTTAAATTATATTTTTTCAGTTTAAAAGTTAAATTAAATAAAATTTATATCAATTAATATAATTTAGTCAATTTTAATCAATTTCACTTTGAAATTGGATATTAAAACATCTCAAACTTTTTAACATTTTTACTTTTAAAAGATTGTTTTCTCATCCCATCTCTATGATTAAATTTAAATTAATTTTAGACACATATGTGATTTTAATTTGGAAAAATGGATTCAATACTTGGAATAATAAAAATTTATAATTTATAATAAGGTAAACATAGTTTTTTAACAAAACTATTAGTAAAAGTAATTAAGATTAATTATAGTGACTAAGAGAAAAAATAGCTTAAAAAGGGACTAAACAGCAAACATAAGGTGCAATATGAACTAGAAACTTATCCAAAATCCATTTTATGGACATATTTAGACCCTATATACCATTTTATGTAATATTTTCCATTATTGGATCCAATTTACATGTTAAAAAAGTGGGTGGAATTCCCTTTTCAAAAATTTACAAGAATGTCACTAATCCTCCACTATAAAAAGCCAGTCACCCCACCCACTTATTCACACCTATAAATACCATCATCTCACCCAAAAAATCATAAAATAAGCTCTAAAAATACCTCACATCAACCTATAATCCTCAACTTAGTAAGAAATCAAACCAATAAATCCCCTTTGTGCAAACCAGAAAGAGTTACCCGAAAAACAGGTAACATTTTCAATGAGAATTTTTGTTTTTTTGTTTATCCACCCATTATATTATTTTTATATCATAATTATATAAAAACCCAATATAATAAATATACTAATATGTTGAATGTTATGTTATATATCTACACCTACACACACTTCCATCAAATGGGTATTGAACTTATCGTTCGTGTACAGTAAACTACCACCTCATGAAACAATGTTGTTTATTTTTCCTTTACCACCTCTCATGGGTTGTAATTATGATGTAAATACAATTTTTATATGATATTTATGATGTTTATGTTTTATTTATTCTTTTTTAATTTTTATATAACATATACCCTCATACTTTCCATTTTTTGGGAGTACGATATCATCGTTTGTGGAAGTGTGGACTACTTCCACCTCAAAGTGATATGATCTGTTCATGCCATAAATGGATTGTATAAAGTATGGGTTTAGGAAAAATATGTGAAGTATATGAAATAGATATTATATTTTAATTATAGTATAAATATACATATATATCATTTAATTTTCATTTTTTTAATTATGATAAGGAAATGGAAGTAGCGTCCATGCATATGTATAGTCTACCGTCTCCATGAACGGTGCATTTCATTTTTTATCTCCAAAATTTATGGATTATTATAAATACATATATAATTAATATATATGATATTTAAATCAGGGTTTAAATTGTTTATATGATTAAATAATTATCTAATTAATATGAACAACAAGTAACAAGTCAAATCATAGTCTAGAAACTAGGAAATTAACACCAGAAATAGTGAAAATAATGAAAGATTACTAACAAAAGGGTAATAAGATATAGTGAGAAGATAATATATGATATCATAAATGTTAATATAGTTCTATAATAAGTTATTAACATGGTTAAACCCATTATATAGGAGGTTAAATGATGTTCTCCCAAAAGAAAATGCAAGGTTATCGATTCTTGTCTCGCTTTCACTTTCATGAGGCATACATCATATTCACCACTTATTTATTTTGTATGGTGTATCTACTGCCCATTTTGATATATTATGTCATGAATTATTTTATCTTCATGTATTTTAGGTTTCAATATGAATTATTTCATTTAAATTTATTTTAATTATATGTTACCAAGTTGTAAATAATTTCAGAACCTGATACCATTTCATTGGGTTATATTACTTCCTCATTGTTATTAAAAATATAAAATTATGTGTATAATAAATTTTGAATATATATTCTTGTATTTAAAATTATTTTATTTGGATTTATATTTATTACACATAATCTATTCATTTATCAATTCTCATATCAAAATTATGATCCTTTTAAGGGTTTACTTCACAACCTCGTATTATTCGAGATTGTTTACACAAGAATTTCCATTCAAGGAAATTATTTTTATCATTTTATGATAAACCATTTAATTTTATTCTCCTATGGTTATTCATGACCCATTTCAAGTAACAGTACTATTTTTCACTCTTTGGTACTCAAAATGTTTTAGAAAATGTTTTTCAGAAAACCCAACTTCATTTCTCTCTTTAGTCGGAGAACTTGTTTTCTTCTAAAAACCATGTTTTATAAAAGGATTTCAAAAACATTTCAAACCTTTCTAAACTGATTTATTAAAGAAATTTTTAACCTTTTTTCCTTTTAAAAATGTTTTCAATAGAATCTTATTATCACTTTCTGAATAAAGAAATTTTCTAACCTTTTTACTATAGAAAAGGCATGTTATTTTACCTTACACTACATGTACGAATTTACCTACCATCATTTATTTGAAGCTTCATTTGAATTTTTATAAGGTCAATGTTTTAAGAGAAAAATTTAAAATTAATTTAAAAAAAAATTTGAAATTTTCTTCAAAATAAAAATAATATTTTCCTCAAGATTATTTTTAAAATATCTTTTATAGTATTTACATCCATTAATGAAAACAACCATTTAATTTTACTCCATATGGGATATGTTGTATTGAAACCATCTTTATTCTTACTATAGATGGTTTTTGATTGATTTTCCCAAGTATAGTATTGACATTCACTTCCTTTATTCCTTTTTGTAGTCCCCATGAAAGATTCAATTTCCTATTATCATTAAACATTTAATTTCCCCCAAATATCGATATCATTTATCATGGATATGATTATTTCTTAAATTCTATACCATTTTTAAATATAGTGTATACTTTGAAAGTTATTTTATATATGGGGAAATATTGATAAATAAAAAACTTATACTCAATGTGGATTTTTGATAAGGAACATTTTTCATGAATTACATAAATTATTTGATATATGAGGAAATATTTGGACAGGTAAGACATGGGTGGGGCCTAGTTATAAATAATCCCTCAATGAATTAGTAGTATCAGGGGATATGTTAGTTGTATATACGTAGTGGGTTTTTAACCCAGTATATTATAAACTATCTTGTGAATGTTCTTGATGGTAAAGGTAACATGTACCTAGGAAACATGGTGTCCAATAATTAAGCATTGCCTTCATTTTGATTCAATTATTCTTATCCATGATATTTTCACTATAAAAAATCTATAAATGCATTTCATTATTAGTTTACTGAGTAAATATCATGGTTTTAAATTATTTAAAATTCCATATTTATTATTACTTATACAATTATTTACATGGCATGTGTGGTCAGTTATTTACTTTTCCATATTGTTTACGCAATGCCTTTCATTTTATTGATTATATTGCATGTGTGTTAAGTTATTTTCCATTCCATTTTATTTACCTAATCCCTTTTATTTTTTTGATTACATGGAATGTATGTTCAGTTATTAACTTTCAATATTGATTATTATTATTCATTCATTATTTCTTCTGTTATACTTAACCATTACTGAGCATTTGAGCTCTCCCTTATTTTTTATCCTTTTCCCAAGAATCCAATAAGTTTACTACGAATTATATAAAAGGATATTCTATATGGAATAAAGTTATAATACAAGAAAGAAAGAAAAATATGTTGTAATTAGTGTATTAATTTTTAATGCAATACTCATGTATGTTTCCAATTTACCAAGTAATCTAAACTCATCAAAGTGTCAGGATCTGATTCCTTGTAATCATGAAAATTTAATGGTAGTAGACATCAACTTCGAGCTTCTGGGGTTGGGTCGCTATAGTTGGTATCAAAGGAAGTTTAGTAGCAACATTTGGAACTATATTTATGAAAAAATATAATAAAGAACATTATTCTAGTGTAGAATTTGATGATAAATATAAAAGAACATTTGAACGTTTCAGTTATATACAGATTCTGTGGTTTTCCTAGAAATGCGTCCTTCTTTATACTAAAATTGGATGTAATTATGAATCAGATGTACTTAGAGGTAAAAACTACAAGAACATGTGTTGGGTCTAACTCGAGTGTAACCTAGTACATTACAATGGGCCTTAATACACACCTAGTTTGACACTCCTAGGGGATATTGTTAGGATAATTCACATTTTCTCTGAAAACCATTATGAAGGATTTGAATATATAATGAAAATGAATAACCTAGGATAAAACTCAGGTGTTTTAGATTTAAAATAAGGTGTCATGATTTATATATCCTACAAATGATTATATTATTTTCTCAATATGACTATTGTTACTCAAACTATGATTTTTAGTTTTAATCAATGGATAGAACCCCGAAAGAGTCATGTTAACATTGGACATGAAGGAAAATGTGGTGAAAATTAGAAACCAAATGAGTTATTGATATGAGTGAAAGATATCATGATTATAACTAATTAGTTTTCCTAAAATATGATTAAAAAAATATACCTTAACCAACTCTCGAACTCACCAAATAATAAAAGGATCAAGGTTGCTAATAGCTCAAGAGGAGGAGACCAAGGAGAAAAGAAGGCTCAATTTCCATCATGCAAGAAATTTTTAAGTAGAAACCTAGGAAAGTGTCTCAATGGAATGGGGAAATTATTTATGTATGGGAAATAAATACATAAAGCAAATATTTTTCGGGGAGAAATTAAGATTACAGTGGAAGGAAATAAAAATAATCCTAATGATCCATGTATGGTTCATTGACTTAAATTTGGAAAACCTAGGATTTACCTGAGTCATTCCCTCTTCAAAAGGATAAACTCTATACCAAAGAAAGACAAATGTCGAAATAAATGGATAAAGTATTTATGTATTGGGGTTGTATTGAAAACCTTAGTTAAAAGGATATTTAGTGATTAACCTTATTTCAAGGATATCCATCTTATTTATTTTAGAAATTAGATTAATATGTTTTTAGAAAAGGACAACATGTATGCTAGGTGACACCCCATCAATTTACGAAAGGCTATGGGACTTGAACCCATGGTTGAAGGATGATAAGGGTTTTTCACCTACCACTGGCCTACAAAATGTCTTGGTTAATTTTTAATTGTTTATAGTTTAAAAATTTGATTAATAAATATTAAATATGAACCAGTAGTGTTACTTTTTAGGTTTATAGATTATTGTATTAACCGTATTATATTTATAGAATAGTTAGAGGCTAATGGAAATACTTTTCACTCTTTTATGGGTAGTATAATCTATTAAAAGTGTATTTTAGTGCGTTAGACATAAAAATTAATTTTTGGATATCCATTTATTAACGTAATGGATGAATTGGAAATTGATAAAATTATAACCAAAGGATTAAATTATGTTTATAGAAATATATCAAGTAAGTATATTTCCTTATATTTATAGGAAGTTAAATAATTACTCAACATTAAGAAAATTATTAGAAACAAAAAAAAATGTTATCTTGATACCTTAATTTTTTTGAACTAATGGTCTTTTAAATCATAAAATATTTATGTCTTTAAGGACCTTAAATTTTCATTGATAATTCACTTGTTTTTTATTGATTTCCACAATAACTCCCTATAAATATTTACACTTTTCCTCCATTTTAATATCTCTAATTTCTACTAATGTTATCTTACATAGAGGCCTAGTTATATGTTAGTCCATGTGACATTTGAACTTCCCATTCTCTATTTTCAAGAGGATTTTTTACAAACCCTTCTCACGATGTGATATTTCAACATAGTAAATATCAAAAAAATTATTTCCAAGTCCAAGTTTAAATTACAAGTACATAATTTATTTAATGTGGGGAGAATGTAATGCCCCTAAAATTATAAAATATTAACTTTCATTTGATATCATATAACCTCTTGAGACATTATTGTATATTTAATATTTTAAATAAATTTAATATATTCTATAGGTTAAAATTCATGTGACACTTATTTATCATCTATCACGCACAATCATGGGTTTCTTCGATAGATTTTCTTACACACAAAACTATGTTTTCCGGAAAAATAATATATTATTAAAATATTAATATTTAATATAATAAGATATAAACAAGCTATTAAATTAGAGGTTATGAATAGTATTAAATAACTTATGAAAATATATGGTTTACACAAATATAATTTTAATTCATTGGTTACCAATTAATAAGAAATGAAAATACAAATCAATTTATTATAAAGAAAATATTTTTATGCTCCCAAAGACATTTTGTCTTAATAAATTAAATAAATTAAAATTAGTGAATGATATTAATTAAATATAAATTTTATATATTCAATAAATTATATTTTATATTCATCCAATTAATTTTATATTTTTATTATGAGAACAAACCCAATTTTACTCTCAAAAACCTATTTTTTTATAAAGTCACATTTTCCACCTTTTAATGGAGAACCTATTTTTAATCCAATTTTTTCAAAATTCATAAATTTTATATGACTAAATAAACTTAATTTCTGAAATTGAAATATTAAAATTATCTTAGGGTAAATTTTTTCATTTTTCTGAGAAGTTTAATTTTTTGATCAATAGTAAAAAATCCTGAATTTTAATTAAAAACTACTTTTTCATCTAATTTATTAATAAGATTAAATTATATTTTTTGATTTGTTTAAAAATTTAATTAGATCAAATTTATATCAATTAATCTAATTTAGTTTAATGGAATCAATTTCACTTTAAATTGTTTATTAAAACATCTCAAAATTCTGAAGATTTTTACTTTAAAAACTAGTCTTATCATCCTGTCTGTGGGATTAAATTTTAATTAATTTCTAACACTTCTGTAATTGGAATTTGGAAAAATGGATTAGAAATTTTTAATAATTATAATTTATAATTTCTATTAATTTCAACTAAGTTTTCGACCAAAAAAATAGTAAAATTAATTATAGTGATTAAGGGAAAAATTAGCTTGATAAGGGACTGAATTTTAACCTTAAGGGCCAAAATGACCTAGAAAATTTTCCAAAATCCATAATATGGGAATATTTATACCCTATTGTCCCTTTTATAAAAACATTTCTATTATTAGAGCCACTTAACATGGGAAAAACATGGGAGGAATTCTCTTTTCAAAAATTTACAAGAATGTCACTCCTCCTCCGCTATTAAAAGGCACTCACCCCTACCACTTATTCACACATATCAAGCCCTTTGGATCACCCAAAACCTGCTCCAATAATCTCCAAAAATCCTTCCCCAAAAACTATAATCCTCAAATGTGGAATAAATAAAACCAAGGAACCCCTTTGGTTCAAACGAAAAGGAGTTACCCGAAAAAGAGGTAACATTATTCAATGTATATTTATGGTATATTTGTTTCTCCACATATTATATTATTTTTTATATAATTATTATATAAAAAATCAATATAATAATTATATCATGTGATTTTATGTTAATGTTTCTACCTAAACCTACACACTTCCATAAAATGGGTAATGAACTTACCGTTCATGTATAGAAAACTACCGTCTCGTGGAACAATGTTGCCCATTTTTCCTTTACCACATATCATGGTTTGGAATTATGATGGACATGCTATTTTTATACGATATATATTATATTTATGTTATATTCATACTTATGAAATTTTTTCATAACACATACCTTCATGATTTTCATTTTGCGGGTATGCAATAACATCGTTTGTGGAAGTGCGAACTACCGCCTCTTCAATGTGATGTGATTCATTCACACCATATATGGAATGTATAAAGGTTGGTTTTAAGAAACATATGTAAAATATGAGACATATATATATTATACTATAATTATATTATACATGTAAATATATATCATTTTATTTTCATTCTTTTAAATATGATATGGAAATGGAAGTAGTGTTCAGGCGTATGTATGGCCTACCATCTCCATAAACGGTGCATTTCATTTTCTATATCAAAAAATTATGGATAATTATAAATAAATGTATAGTGAATTTATATATGATATTTAAATCTTGTTTTACATTCTTTATATGATTAAATACTGATCTAATTAATAGGAACAACAAGTAATAATTCAAAACATACTCGAGAAACTAGGCAATTAACAACTGAAATAGTGAAAATAAAGAGAGATTACTGAAAAATGGGTAATAATATATTATAAAATGATCATATATGATATCATTAATATCAATATTTTTCTTTAATAATTTATTAACATTTTTAAAAACATTATACATTAGGTTAATTTATGTTCACCTGAAAGGAAATGCAAGGTAAGAGATTCTTGTCCCACTTTTACTTTTATGAGGCATACATCATAATAACTAATTATTTATTTTTTGTGGTGTATATAATGGACCTTTTGATTTATTATAGCATGAATTCATTTATATTCATGTTATTTTAATTTTCAATATGAATCATTTCATTTAATTGGATTTTAATTAAAAGTTTCCAAGTAGTAAAGAATGTCATAACCCGATACTTTTTCATTGGGTTATATTGCTTCCTCATTTTTGTTAAAATTATAATATTATGTGTTTAATAACTTTTGATTATATATTTATCTATTTACACATATTTTATTTGAATTTAAATTTGACACACATAATTTATTCATTGATCAATTCTCACTGCAACATTATGATCATTATATTGGTTTACTTCAAAATCTCATTTTTTTGGGATTATTTACACTTGAATTTTGATTCAAAGAAATTATTTTATAATTGTATACAAAACAGTTTAATTTTTTACTCATATTATTATTCATGACCTTTTTTTAAGTAATAGTACCATTTTTTTACTCTTTGTTAGTCAAATTTTTTTAGAAATTGTTTTTAAAAAAAACCAGACTTCATTTCTCTCTTTAGTCATAGAACATATTTTATTTTAAAATACCTAGTTTCTAAATGGTCTTCATAACATTTTAAACCTTTAAAAATGATTTATTAAATAATTTTTTACCCTTTTGGTCTTTTAAAAAAAATTAATTTAATATTTTTATCTCTTTTCGAACAATGAACTTTTCAAACCATTTTACCATAAAAAAGGAATGTTCTTTAAACCTTGTACAACATGTATGGATTTACCCACCATAATTTCTTTGAATATTAAATTTTAATTTTAAAAGTTTAATGTTTAAAGAAAATATTTTTAAAAGTAATCTTCAAAGAAAAGGATTTACAATGTGTTTTTGAAAATTAAAAGGATATTTTACTCAATAGTTTTTTTAAAATATATTATATAGTATTTCCATTCATTAATGACAACAACCATTTATTTTTAATCCACTTTGGATATGTTTTATTATTAAAATCCTTATTCTTCCTCTAGATGGTTATTTATTAATTTAAATAAGGATAGTATTCAAATTCACTTCTGTGATTCTTTTTTTAGTCCCCTTGAAATATTCAATTTTCTATGATTATTGAACATGAAATTTTCCCCAAATATATATATAATTTATCATATATATGATTCTTTCCTAAAATTTATACCATTTATACATATAGTTTATACTTTGAAAGTTATTTTATATCTAGGGAAATATTGATCAATCCACATCTTTAACTCAATAAAAATATTTTTAAGTCATATTGTTCATAAATTATATTGATTATTTGATATATGAGGAATTCTTTAGATGGGTATGACATGGGTGGGGCCTAGTTATAGATATCCCATCGATGCATTAATAGTCTCATGGGATAATTATATTGTCTATCCTTAGTGGGGTTTTCACCCAGTATGTTATGAACCATCTTGTGAAAAGTCTTGACGATAAAGGTACCATATACCAAGGAAACATGGCATCCAATAATTAAGCATTATATTTATTTTTGATTCAGTTAGTGTTATCCATGAGATTTTCATTATGATAAAATTGAAAGATGAAATTCATTCTCATTTTATTGAGTACACGGTGTGGTTTTTAGTTATTTAATTTTATATATTGACTATGCCTTGTCTAGTAATTTATATTGAATGTATGATCAGTTATTTACCTTTACATATTTTATATGCACTCCCTTTTAGTTTATTGATTACATGGAATGTGTGTTTATTTATTTATCTTTCTATATTTTTTATGCACTCCCTTTTATTTTATTGATTACATGGCATGTGTGTTCAGTTATTACCTTTCTATATCAATTATTCTTATTGATTCATTATTTCTTCCAATATTCTTAACACTTTCTGAGCATTAGAGCTCGCCTTTATTCTTATTCCTTTCCTCGAGAATATAAGAAGTTAACTAATAATGATATGTAGGGATATGATAGATGGAATAAAGTTATTATCCAAGAAAAAAATTAAGTTGTGATTAGTTTATCAATTTGTATTTCAATACTCATTTTTATGTACTTTTCGAAGACTACTAAACTCTTCAGTCCTTCAGGATTTGATTCCTTATAATCATTCTAATATAATTGTAGTAGACACTGACTCCTAGCTTCTAGGGTTGGTTCACTATAAGTAGGATGGTATGGTTTATGATGATATTTCATAAAACTATGTTCTTAATTATATTAATCGATGTCAAATATTGGTGGACAATATTCTTGGAATGAAAGTTATAAAATAAATTTACCAAAAATGGAATAAATTTTAAAAATAACCAAGTTAAGAATCTTAGGATAAGGTAACATGTATTGGTATTAAGGACTCCTCATCAAAATAGTTTAGTTGATAGGAGGAACCAAATCATTAATAACATAGTTCCAAAAAATCCCATTATGAAAGACCTATTGAATAAATTTTAGAAGTAAGTGGTATTAAAATCATTATATGTCCCAAAAATATATTTTTTGAGTTAGGTATATAAACAAATCCATATGATATGTGGTATATTAAGAGTCCAAAATTGAAATACTTGTGAATCTTCAAAAGTGGGTGATTTATTCTAAAACAAAGATAAGAACCACCAGATGTATGAATATCATGGAGATGAAGGTATATCTCTTGGATAGTCATCAAAGATAAAAGAATATAAATGTTTCAAAAAATAACATGGATAGATCATTCAAATATAAGACATTATTTTAGTGGAAAATAAAAATAATTTTCAACAAACCTATAGGATCATTTTGGAGGAAACTGATATGGAATTAAGTGGTTTAGGGGGTATAGAGGGTTGGTAATTATTCAAAAGAATACATAAATAAAGAGTAATTTGAGTAAAGTTTGTCCAATACATGTAAAACAAGAAGTATATCTAAAATATTTTAATAAAACGTCATTGGTAATCAAATTTCACCAGTGTAGACAAGGAGTATGAAGTCTATGGAACATAATTTACACTTATCACAAGTATATACATAGATTTTTTTAATAAGATATGAAGGGTGGGAGTTGAGTCAATGTGATGCATGAAGATATTGACCAAATTGAGAAGAATCAGACTTGAAAAAAGAATTGGGGATAGGGAACTAGAATGTTATTGTAACCATATGGGTTTTACATAAGAAACTCAAGGAATAATAAAACATTATTAAATACAAGGCATGTCTTGTACGCAAGTGATATTCCCATATTAAAGTAATCAATAATAAAAATATATTTTCACTCATGGATAGGTTATAAAAAATTCAATTATTTGTTACCATGGTAGTATAAATTAGATTTAAGTTATTCAAAATGGATTTGAAATAAATATTACTTAATGTTTTCCATGAGGAGAAGGTTTTTGTTGAGAAACAAAACAGATTAATTCATGAAGTTTAAAGAAATGAATTTTAATTGATTAAGGTTATTTACATTTTAAAATAAGCACTATGATATTGGAATTCTATATTTGATCAACACTTGAGAAATATTGTATTCATATGTGGAGTAGTTGATCATGGTCTCTATGTCAAAAAGAAGAATTATCAAATAACGATGGTGCTCATTTATATTGATTCAAAATATTTTGAGGATCAAAGGAAGAACAATGAAATAAATTTTTATGAATCATGAGTTTTGAAGTGAACTTGGATTTAGAGAATCCTAATTTGTATTTTTTTTAATTAATAAAATTTATTTTATATTGGAAGACACCATTGAACAAGAAAATGATGGAATATTTCATGTTGGAAATGGTAAGTGAATAGGTTGTCTATAAAATGCAGGTGATGAACTCATTACCCTTGTAAACATCGTTGGACTGATTCAAAGGGTATCCCATGCATGTTGTAATTTTTGAGATGATCCTAATTTAAAATAAAACTATCATAGATATGAGATGTATTTTCCATAATAATTAAAATGTGTGGATAATTTTAGAAGATATGAAGGTTTAACTATGTACTAGACAGCTTGTATAATTGTCAGTAAAGTGGGTTAAAATATGTTCAATGTTTTTTGGAGAGATAGATATAGTTTATAGAACCATCCATGTATTTTTTGTCATTTAAAAATTCTTTAATTAAGGATTGATAAGGTTTTATTTTCATTATAAGTGTCTTGTAGTCATTTAAACAAGTCTAAAATTTCGTGTTTTAATATAGAGAATTAGATAAGTCTTGAAATCATAAGACTTTGAGAAAAAATTAGATCATAAAAATTCAATATATGATTTCAATACAACTATAAGACTTCTAAATTATTATGAAATAGAGATTGTATGTCTTTTTCAGGTATCATAATTCCACCTTTTGACTTTCAGATCATCGTATAACTCTGTATCGTAAAATTCTGGTGGAGCATATGACATTAGCGAATGACTTATGCGACATCATATGACTTTCCAAGTCATATGAAATGGATATTATATTCAGAATATTATTTACATGAAGATTTTATGACACTGGTAATATAATAAAAAAATAGAGGCCATATGACTTTAATGTCATATAAAGCATATACATCCACATAGAAAAGCATTGAACATTATATTTAGGAAAATTTTGAGTTCTTTATGGGTAAAAATTTAATTTTATAGAATTTTTTACTATAAATAGGAATTAAATGAGATGATTCTAGAGCTATTATATCTTATTAAAACATCCTAAATCCCTCAAGATCCATTAAACATAAATGATATGAGAAAAATTAAATGAGTTGAAGAAGAGGATATCACAATTAAATAAATCTTCAATTCTTAAAAGATAAAAATAAATTCTTAAATTTTCAAGAATAATTCAGATATTGATGAGTTATAGAATGACATGTTCATCAATGCATAAGTCATTTATTAAGAAAATAGTTTGAGAAAGTGTAAGACGGTGTTAAGATATTATTTGAATTGTACATACCCTAACTGGAACATTTATTATTTTCATGGGATGATCTCACACTACAAGAGAGAGAACCATGTTGTAATAAATATGTGAATAGTGATTTTAATATGTCTATACAGATGTATTTTTTGATTTTACAATCTAAAATTTTTGCGGAAGATAAAGTTGAGCCTATTTAAGAATTAAAGGAAAGATATTTTCACAAAAGTTTCAAAAATGGGAAATTAAAATAAAGGTAGTTCTATATTACCCTTCAAGTTAAAAAATGAGATATATAAATTGTGATAAGTTATCCCATGTGATATAGTTGGTGATAAATTTAATTACATAGATTTTACAATTAATATTTTTAGATATTGTATGGATTATTTCTGCGACTAGTTGTTGAAACGACGTGTGGTTCTGAGGCCCAGTCCGCTCCGAATAAATGTTTGAAATATATTAAATATATTAAATAGAACATTCATGAAATTTTCCTGAAAAAGTGAAATAACTACATAATGGGGGGACCCGTATCCAAAATCAGAGGGCACTATTGAGTTCAGAACACTAGTTTTACCCTAGGTTTTACTTAACATTTGTCGGTGTGGTTCATTTGTGGAAAATCCATCATTGTCATAAAATGAATTAAATAATTAATTTTTTTTGTTTCATTGACGTAGTGACCTAACCCTTTATTTAAATACACTCTTATTTCAGATTTGAAGGGTTAGTTTCATAGCCCTGATAATTGTTGGAGAGCCCTTGGAAAGTGTGGAACAGGATTCCGTTGGTGAATAATGAGCAGATCGAGGATCGATGACTGGTGAAATAAAAAATAAAAGGATATCACTAAAAATAGTAACTCCATATCATTATTAATCATTTATTGATCCAAATTGAGGAAGGTAATTTTTTTTGTACTTCTTCACCATTCTTGATTTCTACAACGAACACAAATCAATCGACTAACAGGTTGATTTGTGGATCATGTGTATTTAGGTATGGGTTTTATTAGGAGAATCATTTGTTATTATTGATTATTAAATTATAATTATATTGTAAATGAACCAATATCTATATGAACATAGATCGAGGTCCATTCCTTTTGATTGTTCTTGTGTTTTTCTCCCTAGATTCTCCATTAATCACGGGAATTTTTCATTTGGACCGTAGTTCGACATATCTCGATGAATCAATCACTTCACATTCGTTTCTTCATGAAACAATATAAAATAATATATCTGGGATTAGAATGACATGATGGAGGTTCAACCATGGTGGTAGTGGATTGGATGTCATAGATACCCAATTTTACATTCTTCTGTTCGTAATGGAGAATGATGTATGAATCTTTTTTTGAGTAGATTGAAGGGTTGAATATTTTTGTTTGGTGATGGAAAGGTTTTTTAGGCCTTGATTCATGATTTTATGAAAAGGAGGTCACCAGAACTAAGATCAGAGAATGAATAGAAACACATAAACCAGATCTAGGAATCTAGAAAAACCTATGGTACACAACATGTAACCCAGAGCCACACACTATGTGGGCCCCGTGTGCAATGTCTAGGGTTTTGGGGGAACTTAAGTATAACATTTCGTGTGACACCTATTACATAGTATGTGGTCCCTCCCTAGTGACTCTTCATGTACCTCTAAGGGTACACGAACACGGGTTGGAGTACATGGGTTAGAGCATGTTGTGTACTCCCTTACATGGACACGACCTGGACCAGAGTTCACAAGCTGTATTGTGTACTGGTACATGGGAACATAAACATATGATAAAGGGGTGTAATGTCACATGGGTTGACTACACAGGGAACTGACATGTTGTGTACTTATACACAGATATGGGCAAGTGACACAACCTATTTAAATGGGAAGGACCCATGGTCAGGGGACATGTTGTGTGATCTCTACTACACATTGTATACTTTATTATACATGGAATGGAGCACTTTTCCTCTCTATCGTAGAAATTTTTCAATGGGGTTTGTTCACTATATCCTTTTCCTTAAGGTTTAGTGTGGAATCATCTCCTACTCCTAGGACTATGATCCCTTTAACAGGATTTCTTGGATAGAGTTGTTGGAATCCCTCTAATAGGCCTAGAGTGAGGTCCACTATAAATCTTTGGGCCCTAGGTGGAGTTCTTGGTATTGTTATGAACAAAACTACACGGTCACTAAATCTCTACTTAGAATGTTAATAAATAATTATTTATTATTATCACCCCATGGCCTTGGAAGTGATCCTAATATGTGTATCATATATTTTTAGACCTTCAATGAGTACTTCTAATAGTGATACATGATGAGCATTACCTCTGAGATGAACATCATCAATGATATTAGACTCAGGAGTGTGTTCTCCCAGATGATAAATTTTTTGGAATCATCGAGATAAAATCCTAGGATGGCATACTATGGTTGTGACTTACCTTTAGACTATGTGTATTTTTTGAGTATATCTTGATATTCTTGTTATATGTTTTTTATATATATACCCATGTATAAATTACTGTATTTCATTTGTTATATTCTTTTTGGTTCCAAGGTGTCTTTGTGAGTATTGTTATAATCACCATCGTATGGGATTTTCCCTCACGTGTCATGTCTTTTATAGATGATTAACCCTTTGATAGACTTCTACATGGACTAAGACAAGATGGTGCTTAGTGAGACTAGTTAGACCTAGGTGTTTTCCTGCAGTATCTTGATAGCATACCCAATTTTAAGTTCAGGTTGGACTTTTTTTCAGACTCTTTGTGGTGGGATTTTATTTGGACCTATTTACTTTACTTTAATTCCTATCATACTCTAGTTGTGGGATTTATATGTATTCATTCAGGGTTTCTCAGTTGTTTTTTACATTTCAGTATTATATATGCTTGGATATGTGTGCATGTGTATCATTACTTCAGCTAATGCCTCTCATGTTAGTGATATACCTACTTGATTCTATTCAACATCCCCTATACTATTGTAGGTAGTCTAGGGGAGTCATGTAATGGGCCCCATTGGGATGGGTTGTAAAAATAAATTCATGAAAAAACATCTGGAACCCAAAAATGGATATTTGATAATAATGATTTTAGGATGGCGGCTTATTTTTATGCATGCGTTCCATTTGGGGAAATTGAAAATGAAAGGGGATTTAATGTATCCACATGTTAGTTTGAGAATATAAATTAATAATAAAATAAAATATAATTGGGTTTTCTTGTTTTTCAGTATGGAATTATGAGTGTGCTGAGAGTGTATAGAGACTTCTTTAAATAATAAGAAATATAAGTAAAATAAGAAGTCACTGTAACTTATAGTGATGAAGTACATAGTATCTGAATTAATGATAAGTATGATAATATACTAGGTTTTTAAGAGGAAGAATAAGAATAATAATAAGAGAATAGCCTAAATTCATGGTTCATTACAGTCAAGGAAAAATAATAGAAGAAGGAAGAAGAGTGTATATAGCCTATATTTTGTAAGAACTGGAAGTAGTGTTGTGTTTTATAGGTTTTGTAACATGATAAAATGTTTAATACTATGAAGTTAGTTGAATTTATCTATGTTAAGGAAGGATATTATATTTTTGGGTGAAGATTCATCCCTGGAAAAAAGTTGTTGAACTACTTCAAGAGTAGGATGTGTTGAATAGAACATTTTATTTTATTCCAACATGAATAAAAGTTATGGGATACATCTTGATTCATATGTTTAATATTATTAAATAACTCACTTTTTTAATATAATGATAGTTTGGGTTATAATAATAATATCCTATTTCCACTTATATTGATAAAAATATTTATAGTGTAAAATATGTAACCTAGTGTAACAATTAGTTGCAGTAAGCAGTATGCTCACATTGTTTATGAACCTTGTAAAAACACATGTTTTAATATTTATGGAATTATATTCATTTCATATATTTATATGATAGGTTAAATAAAAAAATTATCTATATAAATTAACCTTAATTATAGTTTTAAATCAATGTGGGTTTAGAGAATCAAAATAATATTTGGTTTTTGGTAAAAGAATTTGGAAACACTTGACAACCCCCCTAGTTGTGCCTGCATGATCCAACTAGGACTTATAATTTGTATCATATTGAAGGTTACCTCTGGTTAGATCTAATTATTAACACCTATTTGTTTTCATAAAGAATATATTAATTCAATATTTGATATGTTTAAATAAGTTCCGGATATAGAACAATCTATTTTCATTCATATTAGAATAGATTCAAAATTTTATTCCAAACATTACTTAACAGGATGAATTAAGAGGATAGAAAGTAGTTAAAGGATTAAATTATGGAATATTAATTTCCATTATATTAAGGTTTTCATAATTATATAGGTTTATTAATTAAATATGTTTATTATTATTCTTTTTGGGAATAAATTTCAAGTTCTGATGATAGTTTCACTAAATATACTAAATACCCCAAACTTTATGTTAATTATTATCTAAAGGATATACCTATTGAATTAGTGTCTTATATATTAAAATCAATCAAGGTAATTCATAACAATAAGTTAGAGAAATAATTTGAAGATAATTTAATGTAAGAAGCGTTGTAAAAGAAGATGATTTCCTATAATATTCTCACAAAGATAATGAAAATCAAGGAAGAAACTATCCTAGTTTTCAATGAAATATTATCTATAGATGATAAATAATGGTAAATATATTTTTGTGAAAATTAGTTATTTTCACTCTTTTTTAAGGAATCTTCTATTGCCTTATAAAATCTATATAAGTTTTCTAGGGGTGTCAAGGATGCACAGTTGGATGTTAAATATAAAAAGATAACCAACCTTGATAATTCTCTAAAGGAAAGTGGTAAGATGAATGAGAATCATGTTGGAAAGATAAATAAACTTTGGGAATATAGTTTGATATTATTTTAGGATGAAAATAATAACCTAAACTTAAATTTATTATAATTGGAAAATCAAACAAAAAAATCTAGAAGAATCTAAATTTAAAACTTCTCAACATACAGATAAGTGAAGAGTTGTTACCACAAGAAAATATGAAATAAGTATTTCTTATAAGAAAAATAATAATTTTGCTAATATTTTATTAAGATTAGTTGGATAATCCTCTAACTTATATTAATAGAAAAAGGCATCCCACACCCCTGAAAATTCTATTTGTTATAAAAATGGTTCAATTCAATGTGCAGATTTAAAATCAAAAAATGTATAAATTTTAAGGAGTAAAAATTAAAATAAATTCATCAGAAAATAAATTATTAATTTATAAATATCTAATAAATTTTTTCCCTCAAATTTTTCCAAACAATATAAGGTTTTATCCCAAAAAAGTTGCAAGGAATGAAATTTGTAAAATCTAGAAACATTGCACCTAAAGTAAAAAAAATGAAATAGATTGACTGGAAGATGTGTCTACTGATAAAGATTCTAGAATAGGTATATTAATTGCCGGTATTATATATTTGTATGTGAAAATAAAATAGGCCCAATATTTAAGAGTAGTAAAGTTGAAATAGGAAAGAAACCAGGTGGGGTGAAGCAGATAACATCGAAAATGATAAATCTATCCATGATGAAAAAAATTGAATACTTTGAGAATTTTAGTGAGTTTTGAAACACTAGTGGTCATTTTTATAATGAATGATGGTATAACCATTACTAGTATAATTCAAATATTTAATAAAATAAATAACCACCATATATAAATAATAAGATAAAGTAAGAAAGTGTTCTTTCCTTGGGATGTAAATTAGTAAAGGAAAATTTTGAACCAAATACTCCCAATATATCAGGGAAGAATGCTAAAAATGATGTTAAACTTATAGGTAATAGGTGTATCTATTATGGAAAAATACACCATATCATGGAAAATTTTAGGAAATATTTGAATTTAAAAGTTAATGGAGAAGACTATAATCTAAAATAGAATCCATCCAATAGATAGATAGTCATATTGCAATAGTTATTAACACTCCTTGTGAAGAGGATGAGAAGCTTCCCAAAAAAGGATAGCTCAAGTGTGGTCAAAGAAGTGTGAGGAAGGTGAAAATATATGGGACACATGGATGTCCTATTTATTACTATCCTTCCAATATAAATTTGAAACAAAGGTAAATAATCATCTACTTATAGTATTGAAAGTAAAAAAACTAGAAGGGAATCCGTACTCTAATAAAATTATGAGCATGAGCCTAAACATCTATTAATCAAAAGGCTAGACCAACTGAAAGAGGATGTGAATGTGGATCAAAAGTAAAATAAGGGAATTGATCTAGTTTTAAATTTTAATAATTCCAATACAACTAATAGTAAAGTTTAAATCAAGGATATTCCCATTTCATTCAAAGGCATACAGACTTGGAAAATCAAATAGAAAGAAATCATAAATAGGACTAGGAATTTCAAACCATTGATGAAAGTATCTAATAGTTTAAAACAATATTTCCTATATTTATTTCATTAGTTGAAGAGATTTTGGAAGATCTAAATTATTAGAAAAATGATTTTTTTTAGCTATAATGCTAGGAATTAATGATCAAGAAGGTTAGAGAGCATCCTTTGAGGGGGGATTTTAATTTATTTTAAGCTTCTAGAGAGTTATTATTTTTTAAATAGTCTTTAAATATATATAGACCCCTCAAAAATTGATATATGAGGTCTTATTTTTTTTCTCCCACAATTTTTTTAACACATATACATTATTTTTTCAAAGGGTTATTATCTAACCAAATAGGGTAATAAATAACCATTCACTTGAAATTATTTTATTTGTTTGTTCAAGTGAGTCAAGGTTATTTAAAATTCTTGAAAATCTATTTAAATATTCCCTAACTAGTGAAATTTTAATTTGGTTCCACATTGAAGTGAGTAATTAGATTATAGTGTTGTATAAATTAACCACACATTTTTTCTACACTAGGATTTCCATGTAGACTTAGAGTTGTTGTTTTATGGAACATTACTGAGAATAATCAGGTATCATCCTTCTTACATAAAACTAATAGAGAGATTATAAAATGAATGGAATCACATTGGGTGAATTTGCGTTTCTTAAAATTAGAATAGTTTTCTTGAAATTATAAAACCCTCCCTACAATTTTATTAAGGGTTATAACCATTTTTCCCTCTTTTAATTTATTTTAAATTATGGTGTGAAGAGACACATTTACTGTGGAAAACAATTAGAACTAAAAATAAATAAAATGTGGGGATTAAATTTCCCTTCAATTTATAGAAGACTATTTTATATTTGTTTTCAATTAGATAGATTCAGTGTATATTGAAATCCACCATTCAATATGTAGTAGAGTAAGTGTTTCATGTTAGAAAAGGTATGTGAAGAGGTTACCCATATAATTTTAGTAATGAACTTACTACCCTTGAATACCTATAGGGATATACTCAAAGGGTATCACTTATATGTGATGATTTTTTATATGATCCTCATGTCAAATACAAGTACCAAATATGTGAGAAGTATTATCTACAAAAATTATAAGAAGTTGAGAGGTTGAGAAGAGTGGGATGTTGTACCATGTGTTATACATCTTATACAATTTTAATTAAAGAAAGTAAAAATAATTTTAAGTGTTTGGGAGAGTTAACATATGTTTATAGAACCATCCATGTATTTTTTGAGCATTTTAACACTCATGGATGAATGACTGTGAAGGTTGGACTTCCATTGGAAGTGTTCACGAGTCATTTTCATATAAGTCTATAATTTCATATTCAAAACTAGAAATTGTATAAGTCCTAAAATAATAAGACATTAAGAAAATAATATATCATAAAACTTTAGTTTATGAATTCACTTCAACTATAATACTTCCAAATTCGTATGAAAATGAGATCATATAAATTTTTTAAGCATTAGGTTTCCACCATGTGTCTTCCAAAACATTGTATGACTCTACATTATATGACTCCAATGAAGAGTAAGACTTATAAGACTTCATATGACTTACCAAGTCATAAGAAATGTATATTTTTTTGATCATAACACTTACATAAACATCATATGACTTTAATAAATTTATAAAAATTTATATTTTATGACTTCAATATCATAAAAATCTAAGACACCCATAGTAAAAAACATATGACTTTATAATTAAGAAAATTCTAAGTTCCTGCTTGATGAAAATTTATGGTTTCAAAAATTCCTCACTCTAAAGAGAAATAAAATAGGATTATGAAATAACTATTCTATATTATTCAAAAAAATCACCAAAATATCAATATTCATGGTACAATCTTGAGTTTAGAATGATAAAATGAGTTTAATTTGAGTAGATCACTATTGGATAAATCTATGATTCAAAAAATAAGATAAAATTTTTTTGAATTTTCAAAAATAATTTAGATTTATATGATTCAAATATTGACCCATTAATCAGTTATTAATTAATTTATGAAGTGATCTATTTGATAAATATAAAGGAGGTGTTGATATACTCTCTAAATTGTACAAACCCAAACTGAAACCTATATTTGTTTCATGGAAATTTCTCAAACTACAAGAGAGAATATAATTTCATAAGATATATATTGAACAAATAAGGTCTTTGATAGGATTTTTTGAAAATATGTGGTATTAAATTTTCTATAAAAATATGTGAAAGATTAGTTGATGATGGAAAAACATGTGGAATACTAGACTAAAGTGATTTGTTGACAATATATGTTGAAGGTGGTATAAGGTTCCCAGTTGAAAATATATATGGGATATGGATGAAGTGATACTTGGAGGATTATTATAAAATCATCCTTATAGGAACCACTATTATGATATATGTTTAGTACACTATATCTATTGATGAAGTCATGGAGCAGAGAGATGGATTCTAAAGATAATCTATTTGGAATATAAACTGTACATCTCAACACCTCTAGTTGCTTTGTAGAATCAGTTTGGAAGAAGGAACACTTAAGGTTAAGCCATAAAAAGTGATTTATTGGAGTTTCCTATCTAGAATATTGTAATAGGATATGTTATAATAATATGCCACATTTCATCACAATAGTTTACATCGAAAATTATCAAAATAATTTGAGTTCACCACACTTCAGAATTTTAGTCATGCCATGAAGGATATTACATTAATGTAACTCAAACCTCATGTAAAGGTCATCAGGGAACTAAATGTGTTATTTAAGGGTAATTATATTCAATGTGTAAAGGTAATATTTTTTATTTGAATAAATTTCATTCAATGGGAATAAGAGTTTGTGTAAAGGTAAAGATGAATTTTCAAAGCTTTCATAAGGGCATATTAACTTGTGTAAAGGTAGAGAAGAAGGTCCATGACTTTTTTAAGGTAGATGAGAAGATAATTATAGTGAAAAAACGGTACATTCATAAAAGTAAGGCAACTACACCATAGCATAAGGAACAATGACATGAAGGAGATTACATAAAGATAAACCTCAAATTGCATAAGGGTTATATGAAGAAAAAACCAAACATTAGGCATAATGTTATAGTGTTATGCTATATTTAAAGAAAATATGTCTATGTTATAGTAAAATTTTATAATATAGAGGGTTTTATTATATAATATCACATGATTTATGTTTCTCTAAGTCTATATAACTTTTTTCACAAAGAAAAGGTCCATATCATGGTCATGAAGAAGATGAGAAGGTTATTCCATAGAAACTCCTTGCATTATGGAGGAGGTGATTTGGGAAGTATGAATGAGTTGATGATTTCCAAGTCTACAGGTGTCTATTCCATAGAAAATGGATTTAATTACAAGAATTATTATGCTTGAAAAATTTTGAGAAGATCATTTCATGATTGTGGAAGAGTTATATGGAAGTTAAGATGAATAAGATTTGTGGATATAATCATAGGATTTTATGTTTATAGAGAGTTAGTCTATACTGATAGTATTGATTGAACTCTATTTCTATGTCATAGTGGAAGGAGCTACAGCATTGTAAAAACAAGGAATAATATGACTATTCTGTGGAATTAGGAACCACACTATAGTCAAATGATTATAGTTATGAAATAAATTCATCCAAGGAGGTTAATGCTCAATATTTTAGGGACTTTTACTTGGTTTTAATGAAACTAAATGGATACAATAAATGTTTGGTGCACCTAGAGAAATATTAATAAGATAAGAATAATGAGGATAAATATGATCCATCATATTAAGTAGTAAAAGATTATAAAACTTCTTGTAATTGTTTTGGAAGAGTAGATATCAGAAGAGAACTGGAACTCATTTATGAAATTTGTAAAGAAGAATAATATGTTAATGTAGGGAAATGAAGAATAGAACTTTTATATATGTTTTGGAAAGTGAAGAAATTTTTTTGATGACCACTCATGGAAATATTAATATAATAATATTTAGGGGAAGTTTCACAACATAATTTTAAAGGGGAATCCTAGATGATTCAAAGAGAACTAATCCACACTGGGTGAAAACAATAGGTGATATTTTTCTTGGCATATGTTCCAACTTATTATTATTATCTTAAATAAATGAGTAAATGACGAGGAACTATGAGGGAATTAATCATAGGTAGATAGTGCATCTAACACAAATCCTTATAAGGTAATTGATGCAAAGAATGAATTAACTAGCCACATCCCTACAAGTAGTAATATTTCTTGATTTGGTACATCAACATATTATTGATCAAATTCTATTTAGATTATCTTATAGTGGTAAGCCAAGTAAAAATTAGTGTATCCCCTATGATTGATTGTTTTTATTCTATAAAACACAATCTAAAAATGTGGATAAAGAAACCATTGATTTTATTTTTTAAGTGCTTTTCAAAATAAATTTTAATTAGATAAATATCTAAAATAATTTGAAAATAATTGAGCCTTATATTTGAGAGGAAAATATCAGTTGTTTGGTGAGGAGAAAAGGGAAAAATATTAAAATTTAAAACAAACTCCATACCCTGATTCAACTCCCCATATAGGTTATCTCTCACCTAAGGCCATTAAGGGAACTTTTATTGGTATCAAATCTAGGGGTAGTTTCATATCCATGGGAACATGTTGAGGGGTTTATTTTTGGTCAATATACAAAACATTCCCTATAGAATTGGTACATTGACTTAATAGTTTTCGGGCTTCAAGGTGTTTTGATGTGGCATATGCGGTTGTTTCATAGTGTGTGGTGTTATAGAATGGATAATGAGGTTACACAGTGACAATCCATAAAGAGTCCCATGTATAGAATATGGGATTTTTAGGTGTGGATTATAAGTATTAAAAGAAATCCTCCCTGTTACAAGGCCTTCTCTGATCATGGTAAGTGCTTCCTAGTAAATAATCCCTAATAAAGAAAAACGGTAATACAATGATCCAAAGAAGAAAATATTATGATAAAGGGGTAATGGAATGTTCCCTACATTATAGAGCTCAATCAAAACTTCTATCATAGACTACCTATCTATAGGATAACCTCCTATTGATCAGATCCAAAAATTTCAGGCATCTTAACATCTTCATAACTCTCCCATTATCATAATATTATCTCTTAAAACTTCTTCAAACACTGAACTACGTATGGTGTAATCCATTTTCTACAAAATGGTCACCTGTAGACTTTGAAATAATCAACTCATTTTCACTTCCTAAATAGCCTCCTCTATATCATAATGATTTTCAATAGAATAGACATATCCTCTAATTCATGACTATGGCATGGACCATTCATATATGATGTAATATCATGTAGAATTAGAGAATGAAAAATCATGTGCTCATCCAGAATAACACCCTCTATTCTACAAGATCTTTCTACAGTGTGGACATATTCTCTTCATCATGAATTTAGTAAAACAATATAGTGTGATTCCTAATAGTTGGAAATTTTTCTTCACATGAACATTATACATTTTGATGTTTTCATTTATGTAATCTCCAAAATGGTTTGGTTCCCTATATTATGGAATAGCCACCTTCCTCTATGAACATACCATTACACACTATGATGATTTTCTCTTATACCTTTATGTAAGTCATGGATCTACTATTCTACCTTTAAAAAAGTAAAGATACCCTTATGAAAGATTATAAAATTCATATTTACCTTGGAAAAAACTCTTGTGTCTTTTGAATGACTTTTATGAAAATAAAATATATTACTTTTATGAAATTGTAATACTATAACTTATATATCTCATTTAATTACATTATGACCTTTATGAGAGGTTCAAGTTACCTTAACATAGCCCCCTCTATGTCATGACTCCATATTTTTTGGTGTAGTGAAATCAACTTATTTTTATTATTTATAGTGTAAAATGATGTATTTTTGTGTGATATATTGTTACAATATATCCAATTCCAATATTATAGAGAGATAAATCCAATAAATCACTTCCAACGGTGCAACCTTAAGTGTTTTTTGCATGGAAAACCTTTATCTGTAAAAGATAATTCTTTATCCAAAATAATTATATGGTGAAACTAAATGTGTTTCAGTTCCAAGGTAGTATTTTAAAAATATTATCATCAATATCCTTCTCCATTATCCAAGAGTTTTTCAAAAAAACTAAGCTTCTCTCAAGAAAGTGTGGGTATTAGAAAGAATATGTAAAAGTGGTTAATAATAACTCATAGGACTGGAAAAATAATTTTAGTTAGTTTTTCATGGTAATGTATTTCCAAAATCATCCAAACTAATAAAAATGATTGAAAATCCAATTCCAGGAAACAAATCCCATCAAAAATCATTTAAAATCCATTTTTTTCAAAAATCATGTCAATTATCTCAAAACCAAGAGATGTGTGAAAACTAAAAGAATATTAATTGATGATCAAGGATCCTAAAATGGAAAATAAAAATAAAAATGACACATTAACTAAGTTGGTTGACACTCACCCCACACTTATAATTTACTACCCCTCATTTCAGCTCAACAAAAAATAAATATAAGGGTAGAAAAACTAAAGAGAAGGAAAGATACAACCAGAATTTACTTTCCAATGGTAGCCATGAGTTAATATCCTAAATTCTAACACTAAACTTATAAATCATGAAATAAATAAAATGATAATAAAAATAATGAAAAGGAAAGAAGAATGGAAAAAAGGATAGAACATGGTTTAGACCTCCATGTGGGAGATAATATTTTACTACCCCTAGTCAGGATGTTGTAGAGGTTTAACCCTAATCAGAAAGAGGATGGAGTTTCTTGATTAGAAAAAACTAAATAGTATTACTCCCAACATCCATTAGTACATGAGAGGATTCATAACCCCTAGATAAAATAAAAATATCCCCAACCCCCAAATAAGTTGAAATAGAAAATTTGATATCAGGAGGGGGATGGGAAATAATATAGGGGTGCTCCCTTTTTAGATCATCTAGAGAAGTTATCTAAAATAGTGGTATAGATAGTAAAATAAGATTTTTATTATCTTATACTTTGGTTTTATAAAATTATTCTTTAATGATTTCTTATTTTTTACCATTATCCTCATATGAACTAGTGTACAGCTCGAATGGCTCTACCATTCTCTCCTCAACACAATCAACTTCTTCATCTTCTTTATCCATGTCCTGCTATAGTGGTACTAAATATACAAAATCAGAATAAAGGAGATTAGTTTTCAATTAAAAATAAATAATGTTTGAATAAAGATACAGTTCATAAATTAAATATCCCTCAAAACATTCAGATTCAAACTCTTTTTCCTTAAGCAGGGTAGCTGGGAATGCATTTATTGGAGAGGGAAGTGGATCTTCACATGTGGATTCAACCTCTCTAATGTATTATTTAAATATAGGTATAATAGGAACTTCATTATCCATATATTTTTATTTTTTTAATTCCATCCATAGTACTTTTACTTATTCAACTTTGGTATCCAGTGATGATACCATATTGCTTTATTTTTCATGAATTTTGGATTTATTTTGAAGAGTTAAAAAATTTTGTTCCATTTTTTGTGAATTTTCATGAATTTGAATCTTAAATGTCTCTAAATTATTAAAAAATTCAGTACTAGTCCATGAATAATAATAAACACTATATTAAACCTTGAACAGAATAAATAATGATATTCAATAAATCTCGTTTTTTATGTTTTTGAAATATTTGAATTTTTTGGGTTTCATTTTTTAAGAAATAGTGTGTTCCAGATCTTGGCCTCCCAGGAAATTGATCCAAATTGAAGATAGTGATTTTTCATGAAACACTATTCAATTAATTTCTTATTCTTCTAATATTGTACAATAGTGGTAGAACCTAGGGCGGATCATAAGGAGGCTTCTCGCATGCAATGTTTTTCTATTATCACTATCTTAAACTAACTAACATAAAACTATAAAATTAATTTATATGGGGGGTTTGGAAATTAATGAGATATATATATATATAATAGATATATTAATATGAAAATATAAAACACAAATAAATGGAAAAAAAGACACAATGAATTCATCCAAATAATACCATTAATCTCGGGGTTTATAGTTATCATTATAATTCAAAATATTTATAAATTTATAATTAAATGTGGAGATCAAGACATGTCACTCCACATCCTCTAGTTCTAATGTTATTACCCTACATTAATAACTCTTCATGTACTACTAATCTCTTCCACATGAATACCCAATCCAAACTCTACTATTTGAATTAATTCGATGTCAATGAGAAGGAAAATGTGTGAATGAGGAGGAAGAAGGAAATAGTAGAGAATCTGGGGAGACTACTCACCGAAATCATTTTAACTAGTACATAATTCTTAGAAAAAAATTGTTAAATCAAGAAATAACAATATACTAAAATGTCACCACTTCCACCCTCTAACAATAGTGAGGGTTATCAATCTATAATCATGGAGATAAAATAAGAATTGTGGGAGAAACACAAATTTGAAAACATAAGAAAATGGATAGAATAAGAATAAGATCTGCACTAATATAAAGTGAAAATATGACATAATATTATAGAAACTAAACTCCACATTTACCCTTGAAAATGGATATCCTTGTAAAAGGGAGAAGATAAGAAAATTTATAGAGAAGGGATGGAAAAAGTTTTGGATCCAATTCTGTCTACTAAAAGAATATGTGTGTTAACCACATTTAATGACAATATTAGGAAATAGGTTCTTATTAAAATTTGTTTTATTATTTAACTTCATTATAATCACAAAATTTGAGCTTCTTTTTCCATTTTTTTAGAGAGATATATTTCCAATTTACTCGGGGAATTAATTGTGCCCAGGCTGACTATTCGTATTTCCAATATTCAACTTCCAATGCAATTATGAACTTTTATCTGGAAGATTATACTATTTAATCCTACATTAAAGTTGTTAATTAATTACTTATCTGTATAAATGTATAATTTCATATTTATTTAAACATCCCACATCAGGATATAAGCTCATTTGTAAAAGAGTCCAAATCTATGCATAGTTTTCGAGGTCTGAATTGTGAGCTAGTTTTGGGCATCCAAAAGGTGGATTGAGATTAAGCTACAAAAGTATTAAATGAATCCAAATATGTATAGAATCCTAAAAAATTAATTTCACAATTTAATTCAGTTTATAAAATGTTATGTTTGAAATAATCAATTAAATTAAAAAATTTAAATTCTAAAATTAGGCCATTTTTTCATGTAAGTTCAAAAAACTACTAAAACATAAAAATGTTACAATTTACCATAAAATAAATCTATGGTGGGATTATAAACATTTAATTACAGTATAAAATATCTGAAAATGTTATCTTCATCAAAGAATCACTTCATCCAACTCCAACATGTATTGACAAAAATAAACCTTGGACTACCTTCTGTATATTTTGTCAACAAAGCACTTTAGTCTGATCTTCAATATATTTTCTATCTTCCACTAATATTACACTTATATTATCAAAAAATAAAACACCACATATTTTCAAAAATCTAATCACTACTGGAAAATCACCTTATACCCATGGATTAGAACCATGGGTATAGCCCCTAAAACCATGGGTATAGCCTATACCCACAATTTTAGAAACCAAGGCCTTGGGAGCCGTTGGGATAGACCTATACCAATTATTTGACCAAACCCTGGGTATAGTCCACCTATAACAATTATTTTTAAATAGTTGGTGTAGGAAATTTCAATTAAAATACATATACCCACAGTTTGACCAAACTGTGAGTAAAGACCTTTACCCACGGTTTGGTCAAACAGTGGGTATAGGTCCTTATTTAAAATAATATTGTGATGTGATTTGATTATGGAACCATCGATCTACACTCCAACAACATTGCCACTATCTTACAACATGTTTCTTGTTCTAATATTAAAAAAATTATATATGTATATAAATAAAAATTTATTAATATTAAATTATTTATTATTATTATTATTATTATCATTGTGGAAAAATAATGGGCCAACATATACCCACAGTTTGGTCAAACCATGGGTATAGGTACTTATTAAAAAAAATCTGCTATTATTTAATCTTAATACCTTCCACCTATACTCCAACAACTTGACCACTATCCTACAACACATTTTTCGTTCTTATATTCAGAAGAAAAAAATATGTATAAATAGAAAAATTTATTTATATTAAATTATTTATTATTGTTATTGTTATAGAAAAATAATGGGCCAACCTATACCCATGGTTTGGTCAAAAAATGGGTATAGGTTTTCCAATAAAAAAATTCCTACATAACCTATTTCCATGGTTTACAAAAATAATGGGTATAGGTCCTTCCTAAGGAAAAAAACATTTCCCCAGGAAACCTATTCCAATAATTTTTAGAGAACCACGGGTATAGGTTCTTCAAAAGAAATTTCAACCCCAGGAAACATATTCCCATGTTTTATAAAAATTGTGTATATAGGGGTGACCTATACCATGGTTTTTTAGAGAACTGTGGGTATAGACTTGTTTTCTAGTAGTGAATCCAAACCCTTACGGGTTCAAAAATATCAACCTTTGTATTTTATTGACACTATATCAAATAGATTACACTATAGGTAGTCCGATGTTTAAAGAAGTTTGAGGAGAATATTTCATGATTGTAGGGGAGTTATGAGGAAGCTATGATGTGTGATATTTGAATATATATTCCACAAGAGGTTACACCATAGAGAGAGAGTCCACTCCATAAGTTTGGGTTGAGTTCTTTAATGTAGGGTTTAATCTACACCCCTCTGTCACAACATTTTCCTCTTTGGATCATTGTCTCAAGGATTTTCTTTCTTAAGGCTCACTACCTATGAAAAAAAAGGTCTTTATGATGGGGAATAGTTAATTTAAGAATTATAATCCTCATCTAAAACTGCCAAAATTACCATGTGGGACTCAGGATAGATGTTTATAATGAATCCTCATAGGCCAAACTAAAACACCATGCACTACGATGCTGCCTCACATGCCACATCGTACCACCCAATAACTTCATGAAAAGAAGGATATTAATACCAAATCCCATATCTATAGGAAAAATTATATGTATTGTCCAAAAATCACCCCATCATCACATGTCCTATGATATGAAATTTCCTCTAGATTTGATATTAGATGTAGGGTTCATTCTACAAAACCTCTATGAAAATATTATTCACATTAGATTATTATCTCAGGGTTGTTCATTCCTAGGGATAACTACCCAGGGATAATTTCCCATAACAGAAAAGGCCTTATGATAGGGGGAGTTCATTCAGGACTTATAATCCATGCATGAAACTCCCCCATGCCTCATATCATACTCAATATGGGTAGTCATAGTGTATCCTCAAAGTCCATGTTGTATCACCCTACTACCCATTGATAGGAGGTCTATTAATCCCATTTCCCAAAACTGTAGGGTATGTACTATATATTAAGTAATAATATCCCCCTATCACATTCATAGGATATGAATCCTCCCTTAGATTTGATATCATATGTAAGGTCTATACTGCAACCCATTAATCCAAATATTTTCCACTTTGGCTCATTGCCTCCTGGGTTTTCTTTCCTAGGGCTCATTTCCCAAGGCCCACTACCCATTGCTAAAACATTTATTTTTATGGGGGGTATTTATTTTATGAATATTAATCAATTCCTAATATACCACATTCACCATGTCAGGCTCAGGATAAATTTTCATAGTGCATCCTCATAATCCATGTCGTAGTACCCTACTGCCTGATGGTAGGAGGGATATTAATCCCATTTCTCAAGTCCATAGGGTAAGTATTTTATATTGACCAAAAAAATTTATTGTATGATTTTTTATATAATTGAATATTAAAGTTTTTATTTTATAATGGTATATTTTTTTGGTAGATAAAGTCAAGCATGTGGAAGAAAAATAGAAAAGATATTTTCAACCGAGTTTCAAAAATAAGAAGAAAAAAATAAGAGTGGTTTTTTAATTCACTTTGATTTTGAAAATAAGTTATAAAAATTGTGGGAACTTTTCTCAGATGATGGAATTGGTGACTAATCCGTGAAAAATCTTGGGGAACCAAAAAATAAGTAATAAATAATGATTCTTTTGGGATGGTGGCTTATTTTTCTACACACATTCCATTTATGAACATTGAAAATGAGAGGTAATTTAATATATCCACATATTATATTGATAATATCAAGGAAGAAGAAAATAAATGAGAATAATACATTTTAATTGTGCAGTGTGGAACTGTGAGTATACAAAGAGTGCATAGATACCTCTCAAAATAAGAATTGGAAGTGGGGGGATAAGTAATTGAAACTTATAGTGGACAAGCTTAAAGTATCTAAATCAATCTTGAGTAGGAAGAGCTACTAAGAATTAAATATGGAGAAGAATAATAAATTGACCAATATTGTTGGTTAGTTACATTCAAGGTAGATGAATAGAAGAAGGAAAAATCATTCTAGTAGACAATATTCATCAACACCTGGAAGAGGTATTTTGTTTTAGGGGTTGAGTTTCAAGTGTAGTAGTTGATGAGTATAAATTTAGTCAAAGATATTTCATTTGAAGAAGAAGATTAGATTAGTGGGTTTAGATTCATCATTGGATAGAAGTTGGTGATCTAAATCAAGAGGAGGAAGTGTTGAACAGAATAGTTTTTGTAATTCCAACTTCAAGAGAATTTGTGGGATATAGCTTGGTTCACATGTGTAAGATTATGAACTATCTCTCTAGCATAAAATTTTGATATAGTGGTTTAGGATAAAAACAATCCAATTACACTTGTATTGAAAAAATTATTTATATTAGAAAATATTTATCTCAGGATAACAACCAATTGTAGTAAGGAGTGTACTCACATTGATACCAAAGCACATAAAATTGCATATTCCAATCTTTATTGTTTAATCTACATTACATATAAGTGTATTCTAGGTTAAATAAAAAATTATCTATCTTCTCTAACTAGGATCATAGTTTTAAATCAAAGAGGTTTTATAAAATACAAATAATGTTTATTTTTTGGTAAAATAATGTAGTCACATCGGATTCACCCCCCCAGGTGTGTTTTCATGACCCTACTATGGCTTACAAGGTGTGAATTTGAAATTTAAATTATTGGTGAGTAAACAATTTCATTGGTTATCAGGTGATTCAAGGAAGGAATGGAATATTTATTTCTCAATCCAAATATGGAAAGTATGTGCTAAAAATATTTGGAATGGATGATTCTGAGGTAATGAAAAAATCAGTTGTTATAAGATTGATATTTTCTAGAGATAACACTGGAAAAAAGATAAATGTGATAGAATATAGTCAAATAATTGGGATTCTATTATACTTAACATCAAAAAAATACAATATTTTGTTTTATTCTTTCCAAATTATATAGTAACAAAGTTTTCCCAATGAAATCCACTTGAAATATATGAAAATAATACTATGGTATGTCAAATACATAGTGTATTTTGTTTTTTTACAAATAAACATCAAAAAAATAGTTATTGGGATTTATATATATGGATTTTTCTAGTTCAATAAATTATCTAAATTCAATATATGGGGATGTATTTTATCTTAGAGATTTGTGTATTTGTTATCTAATAAATAATAAATATTACATATTATTGAGAACTTAATAGGTTGAGTACACTATGGCTACTCAATATCATACTCAATATAAATGGATGAATTATTTTCTTAAGTATATTATATTTTAGGTGAAATATTCCATTGTAATCAAGTGTGATAACATGATTTTATCAATCTTATAAAAAAACCTATCCATCTCTCAAGGAAAAATCATATCAAAATAAAATATCACTACATACAAGAAAAAGTTTGTGCAAGGTCAGGTAAATTTGCATTATGTGTATAACCAAAGTCGGGTTTTTTGTATAATGAAAAATGAATTATCAAAATATATTTTTGAGATATATCATCTATCTCTTAGAGTTTAACCATATTCATCTACATAGATAGTTTAGAGAAGAGACCCTCACTCTTTGAATGTGGTTTTAATTTCACTTGTATGCACTAAAGGAGGTATTATCAATATGTGTATCATGTTAAGGTATAATATATCACATGGAATACTTGTTTTAATGTCAAATCCTCTCTTGTGAACTTTAATGTATGTTTAATTTGGGTTTATTGACAAAATAGAAGAAATTTTAAATTTCATTTAAATGAGTTATAACTCAAGGAAGTAATTTGAAGTGTTTTTCTTTTATTAAAAAAAATATGTAGATTTACCATGTTAAAAAATGGGTAGAAAGAATTTTATTTATGGTTTTTTTGCGGAGTAATTGAATTATTATTTAGAGAGAGTTTATTATAGTTAGTTTGGATTGGGCCTCATACTCAATGAATGGTTTCATGAGGTTTGTTTATAATTTTTTAGAAATATGTGGTGTCTAAGATCATGGATAACAATGAAGTGTTTCATGGGGAAAATTTTAGTTTAATCTTGTTTGTCACACAATTAATCCGTAATTTGATCTTATAGTTAATGATTAGTGTACAATTAGATACACGATCTGAAGATGAAGGTAGCAGTAATTTAATATTTTGTTAAAAAATTGAGTTAAAGTTCTTTATTAAAATTGTAACAAATGGTTGTCAAAATTCCCAAAGGGAGATATTGTTAGAAAAATACTCTTAAGCATTTCTGGGTTGTGTATTTTAAATATAATGATAAAGATACTCTAAAAAAATAATATTTACGGAGGATTATTACTTAGAGTATTATATAGACTGAAGGAAGCATGGATATATGGTTTTTAGAGTATTACATGAGGAACTCTATACATTTCATGGCATGGTCCCAAAAATGGAATAGTGATAGACACATTTTTTTAAAATGGCTAGAGTTGTAGAAGAATAAAATGGGTGCACTCACGGTACAGGAAATGGGGAAACTAGGCCAAACTATGACATGATTCATGGAATTTATACTAGAGAAAATACCTTTATAAAATGGGGAATTCCATATCACTCATAGTTGTGAGTGTTTTTTTAAGAGTAAATAATGAGGTGAGCCATTTGGATTTTTGTGGTAAGCTTTATAGAGTCAGATTCCAAATAAAATAGAATTTATACATAAAAATTTAATGCAATTGCGTAATGAGGTGTCACATATGATTAATCAAAATATCCATCTAGAATGGGTTTTGGTATGGTATTTGTTGTTTTTTCTGTAAGGTTTTTTTCAGTTTTTATGAAATCAAAATCAATGTGTTTTAGAATTCATTTTGGATATATTTTTCCTTATTAATAAACTATATCATGGTCAAACTTGTACCATGATGAGATGGAGGTCAGACCTAAGATATCTAGATCTGATAAAATGAAATTTAGAGGATTTTGAAAATTTTAAGGTCAGAAATTTCAGGGTAAATGTTGGAAAAAGAACCTAAAAGAGGTGTGGTGAAGGTCATACATGTCATGGTGGTCCAATATACATTTAATATCTCTATTTCAAATTTCTAATATTTTGAGAGATTGTTGGTGATCTAAATTAAAGGATATTGACTCAGACTTAAAGGTTGTTTTTAGATAAATTTTCCCATCATAATAAAATAAAAATAAATATCATAAAAGATGAAATATTTGTGATTATATTTTAATATTAGATTCATTTTACATAAAAATGGGGAAGGATCATGGACGAGGGTGTAAACAGAGAGAATATAATTTCATAATTTACTATAATGAGAAGAGAGATATCCAAGAGTTTAACTTATTTGAATTTTATAGAAACTCATCCTGTTAATAAAGGATTGGTATATTTCTAAACAAACACTATTTTAATTCTTATTCTTGGTACATTATGGATCAAGGAATCACTTGAGGAGATAGTGAATTCTTTGTAATAAAAGGGAGCATTGATTTTTCTATTATTATGAGGGTTTTAAACCAAGATGATCTATGTGACTACTCTAAATGTTTAATGAAAAAAAGAATTAGTATTAGTAGATTAAGTACATTGATACACCATCATTTTATTCTCCTTATATATATCCCAGTGAAGGTGAACCAAGTAAAAATTACTTAAATTTCTCTATTTTTGATTTTTCACTTCCATATTCATTATAAAGGAGAGAAAGAGTTTTTTTCTTAATTGTGAGACAATATTGTTAGAAGGTTCATCTGAAATCTGCATACCATGATTCACCTCCCTAAGGTATCTTCCTTGTCTATTAGAAACACTAGGGATGTTTTGTGGGTAAAATATTCCTTTTTCATGATCATGGGACTCATGAATCATATCTTCCATATATTCTTGGTCCATTTCAGGAAATTCAACTTTAATATAATCATTATCTACCTGAGATGGAAGGGGAGGTTCCCAATTTTTTTTAAGAATTATCTTGGGTATGCTTCAAAATAAACTATAGTGTGGTAAAGTCTCTAATTGTAAATTTTGGATTTATGAAGTCTTTCTCTTATGAGGTTTTTTCCTAGAGGATGCATTAGTATTCGACCTCCACAAAAATTATTACAGTTTTTTTATCATCTTCATAATGTTATCAGTGAGGAGTAGTGATATCATGGTAATTAACACCCTCAGTAAAAAATTAAATGCTCATTATATAGAGAAAGAATCTAGGAAACTATCCATGATATGGTTTATTTTATAGGATAAATATACATTCCATTAATTTATTTTATGGTGGTAAACCCCAAACTACTTTATCAAGTGAATAATTCTTGGACTTATTTAAAAACCATAAATTTTATAAATAAAATTCCCTTGGTAGTTAATTTAAATTCATTAGTATGTATTATGGTTATAGAAAACACAGGAACTTATTTGGATTTATTATATCCTATCAGATTTAAAATACTATTAAGTATCATAACCATTAATAATATAGACATTGAACACAGATCATATAATCAGTATAAATGTAGGGTTTTGATAAATCTAATTGAAACGGAAAAATGAAATGAAGGCCTTAGCTAGTAGGATAATACTCTATGGATCTCATTTATTAAAACTTATAAGGGGGTAGCATCATTGGGATTTTCCCTTGACCAATCCCAAGATAATATACAATAACTAAATCACAAGTGAAACAATATATGGGAGATATTCAAGCTCACTGAGATCACAAAGCAAACCATGTAGGTCGAACCACCCCATGAAAATCTCACCATCACACACCTTACCCTTTGGGAATTTTCCATTGTAATAAAGGTATATGTATCATGACACTAATAATATGAATATGAATATTTTATTTTCAATAGAATAATGGTTATATTTAATTTTTATTAGTGTTACTTTATAAATGATTTTGATTTGATAAAACACAAATTATATTTTTGGGTAATATGAAATTTCAATTCAAACATTACTTTTGATGGATTAAGGAATTTTTTATTAAATTATATTTTAATAAATTATTATTATTAAATAATATTTGTTAAGTATGGTTGATAATATAATTTTACGAAGTTAAAAGTAATTTTTATAAGGGTTTGAAAACTATTATTGTCAAAAAACATAGAATTTCTCAATAAATGTATACTCTTATTTTAAAAGTGAAAATTTTCATATTTATAAAATTATTTGAATAAAATAAATATTATTTTTGTAATAATATTATCAAAATTATCTAATGGTGATTTTTTTATAATCTTCTAATAAAGTTGAATTTTTGGGTAAAAAAAATATGGTATAAATATACAGTATGTATTGTGACATCATAATGACCAAAAGTGATATAATAAATACTATAAAAGATATCCATCACCAAATATATATTTTAAATTTAAATTAATTTGTGCTTCAGGTTATTTAATTTATTTTTTAAAGCCTTTATGAATCCTCCAAAACCTATATTAAATTTTAAGTTTTTAAAAATGAGTTATTTAAGAACATGACTCACTTCTACATCAACAAGGTTAATATTTTAATATGTTAGGCTCCTATACATATAAAATATTAAAAACCACTCCAGTTTGGTATAAAGAATAGTCAAAAACCATGTGAAGGTTTGTGGTTTTGATTACTTTTTATATATATTCCAAAACCTAAGTTTGGGAAATAATAAAGAGCTCCGCTATCTTTTTCTATATAAACCCACCCAAGCTCTCATTACTATTTATTAAAAAAATTGGATAACATCATTAATCTTCCATACGCTCTCCAGATTCCTCCCAACATTCTTTTAAGGTCTCATAAAGATGATCCCAAGTTTTTGGAATCACCCTCTCAATGTAAGGGATCCTCTCCTCCTATTTATTCAAGAATCTTCATCATATTATAAATTTTATCTCTAATTAAAAATGTTGGGATATGTTATTACATATCCCAATTAATAATATTATGGTTTATAAATGATTATAGACCACTTTATATCTCATTAATCTCTACCATTAACATTTATGTGCCCTCGTTATGCTATAAAACTTTCACTTCGATATTCTATGCTAAACAACTGTATAGTGAACACCTAACCCATTTTCTATCAATGGTGTTCACCATTATGCACTTATACTTATTTTATTGGGGACTTATAGGTATGTAATCCAAAATTCATTATTTTGGGATTAAATGGGATGAAATATGTTCTTAATTATATGATCTCTGTGCCACACTTATGCATGTACATGATATGATTATGATGGGTGCTCCCAGATAGCACTCTAATTCATTGGGTAATGTTTTAGTCTCATGATATGACATGTATGGTGTGTGGAAGTTTATCCAAAGAACATTATTTTATGTTTTATTAGTGGTTAAAATTGACTTATTATAATGATTCCATGTTTAAGGTTGTGTCCAAATTCTCATGTTACCTTTATGTTATCATGTTAAAACATGTTTCATTGTTCATGTTTATGATTCTCACCCCATTTATATCCAATTTATATGCCTATTGTCTAACATGTAATACTTTCTTAATTTTATTCCATATTTATTCCCTTATAGGGATTTATATCTCACCCCTTTCTTATGTATGTCCCCAGGTTATCCCATACAATTTTAAGTGTGGTAGAATATTATGATCATGTTAAGGAAGTATTCAACAATGGAAATGTAACCCCTATTTTAAGTTTTTATGAAATGTACCAAATTACCAAAATATACTATACTTATATATCTTCTAGGTTTTATTATGTTTAATATTATGTATCAAATCATGAATAAATGTGAAATAAATACATGGGTTTTCATAGTTGGTATCAAAGGAAAGTTTAGGTATATTCGGATTTGGATTAGAAAACATTAGAGAAAAATTTAGGGATAACACTAAACATAAGAAGACATCCCTAAATTTTGGTAAACTATATAGTATGTGGTTTCCAAGAAAAAATCCATATTTGGATTCTAAAATTAGTTGCGGCTCTAACACAGATATGACTAGGGGTAAAACCCAAAAACATCACATTGAGATAGACTTGATCTGGAATTGGTGCACAACAACGAGTCTTACAGCACACTTACTTTCACACTCCTGGGGGATATTCTTTGGTAAATTCACAATCTCATTTTGAACCACTATTAAGTCAGAAGAAATTCCTATAATTGTATATGTTATCAAATATATTATGGATAACATTAATTAAAGTCTCGAAATCCATAAGATAAGGAATAAATTTCATTTCTATGTTATCACATTAATTTAATTTGATTCTCATTTATTTTTTTAATAGTTTAAAAATACTCATCCATAAATTTACCTTTATTCTATACAATGGCTAGAAATAGGAGGAACCTATTAAATAATCAATGTGAAGGGAAATGTGATGACTTCCTCAATGAGATTCCCAACCTGATGGAAGTAGGAACAATGAAATTTGTAATGATATAGTCTCAGTTGAATCTAGTTCTAAATAGAAACATGAATTAGGTGGAACACCCAAATAGACCTAAGAAAAAACAAGCTATAATTTAGGCCTTTATACGAAAAAGGCCACCGACTTTAAATGGATCATCTGACACCTTAATCACATAATAATGGATTAACTCCATTCATAAGATCTTACCCATCCTTTAATTTTCTGAATAATATAAGGTTATACTAGTTTTTTATTGTATAGAGGAAGAATATGATTAGTGGTGTACATTGATAAAGAATATGAATCCTGAGGAATAGATCAAAGCGATGGGGTGGAAGGAGTTTGGGAAAATTGTTTTCAATAAATATTTTCCTAACACTCTACGACATAAAATAGAAAGGGATTTACCTAGCCTCAAGATAAAAGGAAATGAATACATTCAGGCGTATAAGGAAAATATCACAAGACCTTCACAATATGACTCTAGATTTATTGTTACCTCTAGATTCAAAGTTGTACACTTCTTTTGTGGTAAAAAACTAAGTCTACGAAAATACATGGTGATCCAAGACTTTGATAGCTATGAGTAAATTTTCTAGTGTACCCTTAATGTCAAAATAGATATCGTAAAATCTCAATGGTGTTATGGGGATAATAATAGAAAAGTGGAGTTTAATTTTGGTATTTTGAGGGACAAATATATTGATGGTGATAAATTTCAACATCCCACTTTTCAAAAGTGTGGAAAGAAGAACCCTAGAAATTTCCTAATGGGGGCAAGGAAATGCATTATGTGTAGAAAGGAAGGGAACCTATATAACAACTGTGTATAGGAGAAACCCACCAATTCAATGGAAGAAATGAATGCTTAAACCTACCCTCATCCTTTTTTCCAATGTTTCAACCACAAGAAACAAGGACACTATGTGAACCACTTCCCTGATCCAAGGGTTTTTGAAGACAATAAACACCAACAACCTCCAAGGAATAAAGGGTGAGCATATTCCATCACAACCACTGAGGTGGATCCTGAAAATGAAGTGGTGATAGGTACACTAGTTATTTATTCAAGAATAGTGAACAGACATCTTGATTATATTTCTAGACATTCTTTCATATAACACAATTTTAGTATCACTATATAAACTAAACAAAAAAAGTATGCAAGTAGAGATTTTGATCAAAACATAAAATGGGATAATTATTTCATCCCATGTATATAACTACTCACCTATCAAAATGTGTGGGTTTAACTTCCCAAAAAACCCTATGATACTAATTTTAGTGCAATTTGATTCAATTCTAGGTATGGATTTTATTTCCTTATATGTATCCAACATAAATTATCATGATAATGAAATCACTCTCAGTATCTTGAATCATAACCTGATTCTATACAATTGTAAGGAGGAGGATGAATATTCTTTAGCAACAACATCTCAATCATGGATATTATTTCCCTATGAGAAATATTATCTAGCTCAAATTATTGATTATAAGTAAAATATAATCCTTGAATACATTCCCATTGTGAGGTAATATGATAATGTGTTTCCCGAAGAATTTTCTACCATTCCTCCTAGACGAGAGGTTGGATTTTCAATTGAGTTTATACCTGGGGAGTTTCCATTATCCAAGAATCCATATAGAAATAATGTTGTGGAACTTGAGGAGGTGAATAAAAAACTGCAAAATAATCTAGATAAAGGGTTTATATGCCCAACTTCTTCACCTTGGGGTCCACTAGTCCTCTTAGTCAAGAAGAAGGATGGGTCAATGCACCATTGCATTGATTATCATGATTTAAACAAGATCATAATAAATAACAAGTATATTTTAACATGGATTAATGAATTGTTCAATCATATATGTGGATCCCAATACTTCTCCAAGTTGGATCTTTGTTCGGGTTATTATCAAGTATGGGTGAAGAAGAAGGATATCCCCAAGACTACTTTCCGTACCAGTTACAGACACCATGAGTTCAAAGTAATTCCATTAAGACTCACTAATGATCTAGAAATCTTCATGTAAATGATTAATATATTATTTGGATATTACATAGACAAATATTTAGTATTATTTATAGAATATATTCTAATATACTCCAAAACCAAGGAGGATCATGAGGAGAATCTGAGCATTGTGCTAAAGACCTTGTGAAAGGAGAATATTTCTACAAAGTTCAAAAAAATTGATTTATAGTTGAAGGAAGTCTCATTATTAGGGAATATTATCATAATAAATGGGATAAATATTCACCTTTCAAAGAAAGAAGTAATTGAATGATGATAGAGGCAAAAATCTATGAAACAAAATCTGTAGTTTCCTTAGATGAATCGGGCACTGTCGTTGATTAGTGAGAAATTTATAACAATTATTAAACACTCTAACCAAAATAACTCGAAAGAGAGTCATGTATGTTTTGGATAATGAATGTGAAGAGGTATCAAATGAGGTTAAAAATATTCTTATTACTGCACGTGTACTTATTCTACCCACAAGTTGGTAAATTTTTAGGGTATATAATGATACTTCAAATAATTTTTTGGGTCGTATGTTAATGTAGAATAAAAAAGTGATAGAATATACCTTAAGGAAATTTAAAGTTTGTGAAAATAACTACCCAACACAAGATTTGAAGTTTATTATAATGACCATTATATTGAAAATCTGGTGGCATTATCTCTTTGAAGAAAAGTGTGAAATGTATACTAATCATAAGAGCCTCAAGTATATATTCACGCCAAAAGAGATAAATATTATCTAGTGAATATGGTTAGATATGATTAAGGAATATGACTGATTAGTCAACTACTATCATGGTAAATCAAATATAGTGTAAAATTTTCTAAGTATAAAGGGTCCACAAATTTTATAATTGATGAAAATTGAGAAGGATTCAGTCTTCTTAGACTTGAAAAGGATGAAAATGGGAAAAATAAAAGAGGTAACATCATCAATCCTTTCAAGAATTATTTCTCAATCATCCCTTATAGAGAAGATAAAATATTATCAAAAAGATGATGTGGAAATTCAAAATAACGTGAAATCTATAAGAAAAAGGAAATTTTCAAAGTTCAAAATTAATGAAGAAGGATTTATAAGATTTGTGGTATGACTATGTGTACCATAAAATATTAATTTAAAGGAGTTGTTGGATGATACACATAGATCAACCTTCTTCATACATTTAGGGAGCGCGGAGATGTTTCAAGATCTCTAAGATAACTATTTATGGGAAAATATAAAGAAGTATATCGTAGAGTATACATCAAGGTGTCTTGTATATCAGAAAGTAAAGGATAAAAGGAAAAAAATCCAAGGGGATGATGCAGACACTACCCATAACTACATGGAAATGGGAAAACACTACCATAGAAATTATCACTAGTCTTCTAAAGACATCGAGAGGAAATAAGGATATATGGGTTGTGGTGGATCATCTTACTAATTATACTCACTTCATTACAATATAATAGGATTTATCACTTGGTCAACTTGCAAGGATATACATTAGATAGGTGGTGAGGCTACATGGAACATGGCTATTGATTGTATCTTTTTCAGATCCATGATTTACCTCTATGTTTTGGAAGAGTCTCCAACATTCTCTAAATACTGAGTTGAACTTTAGCATAGCTTAACACCCTAAAATTGATGGCCATCCTAAGATAATTATCTAAATACTTGAGGACATACTGATTGGATAATAAATTGACTTCAAAGGAGTGTGGGATCAACATCTTACTCTGGTTGAGTTCTCATAAAATAATTGTTTCCACTCAAGCATCCAAATATCTCCCTATGAATCCCTTTATGGGAAGAGGTGAAAACCCCTACATGGTGTCCTGAGGTTGGGAAACACAAACTGCTAGGTCCTAAAATGGTTACGTAAATAGTGGAAAAGATCAATACCATTCAACGGTACATTAGGGATTCTCAGAGTCAACAAAATAGATATACTAATAATCATCAACAAGACCTAGAGTTTGAGGCTATAGATAAGGTATTCCTCCTCATGACTCTATGGAATTAATCCATGAGATTTGGGAAGAAGGGAATGATTATTTCAAGATACATCAGTGTCTTTGAGATCCTTAATCACATCAGAGTGATCGCCTATCGAATAGCACTCCCACCTAACCTATCTCAAGTTCATGATGTATTCTATGTATCCCTCTTGAGGATGTACATACCAGAACCGTCATATGTGATGAATCCATAGGTGGTACCATTGGATAATAATATCTCATATGAGGAGAAACTGGTGAAGATATTAAATTTTATAGACAAAGTTATAAGAAATAAGACAATAAAACTCGTCAATTTCTTATGGAGAAACAATAGGTTTGAAGAAGTGATGTGGGGACTATAGGACCCTGGAACACCCTAAGAGGGGAGAGGTGAATCAAGGTGTAAAATTTTTCTTCTAAAGTGACAGATCTTGATCCCACATTGGTAGGAACCTATTAAACCTATCTAATAGTAATGTGCAGTAATTTAAACATTCACATGTAGAGAGACTACATGACACTTTTACATGGTTCACTACTAAGGGATACACCAAAGAGCATATGCTGACAATGTGTTGGTTGTACCTAAATACCCTAATATTCACTAGTTATGAAATACCGATGTTGAGGCAAAGTCACTATATTCCAGGAACACTACCCTTACAAAATTTTAGGGATATCATTCTACCTCCCTCATAATACTTCCATTGAATCCCCATATCTCACTATTTGGTTGAGGTCTCAATCATTTTAATGACTTGAAGGCCACTTCAGTATATTGGAATTTAAGTCTTTGACCCTGAGTAGAATGAGACTATGCTTGCATCAAAGTCCTGATTTGATACACTTGAAATCACTTTTCATTTAAACCTAATGTTCAACCCCACTATTCGTGAAGATCCTTCATGAATCTCACTACCTTCATGAAGAAAACTTCCTTTGCAGAACTAAATGCCTCAAAAATCTCACTAAGTAATCATAGAATACCCTGTCATCACAAAACTCATTTTTCCTAGATACCTAAGTATTGGTCAAGATAAGAGAATTATTTTTAGGATTCGCAAGCTCAATTTGAATTCTTGATTCATATATCTCTTAGCCTTCACAAATTAAGATTTATTTAGCCTCTTCTCTCATACTATTCATCTGAAATGAAGTGGGGGTAGCCACCTATTTATATGTTTGAAATTTCATGATACTCCCATGACTCCCGTGGGTTTTCCATGAACTATAAATTTATGTTCTTAAAGATACTTCACTAATGAATCTCCATTTAAATTTAACCCACTCACAAAGGTTCTTGTAGTCCTAGAGATTTCCATCAACACTTTACACTATTCACAATTCTTGTTCATGATGATCTAAATATTTGTGAATCACAACCATTGAAAAACCTAGTCTTTGTGAAACCCATGTTATTAAAATATTTATGAATATTTGATCCTAGAAAAGTAACTTTCATTAAGCTCACTCTATTTTCATGATTTGGAGCCCAAAAATTTGGAAAACACTTGGAAATGACATCACCTTCAATAATGTATTCATATTGAACAGTAAGATCACTTTCCTTGAAAAATATCTAATAATACAAGTGTGGATTAAAAAAACACAAAATAGACTCTGTTTCCATCTATGAAATACTTTGGTTCCAATAATCACCCCCTTTGGGTTTGTTTGCAATCTGTAGATAAATTTAATAAACCGCCAGCCTCTATCAAAACTTGATAGGAGAGAAACAAATCATCCAAAACTCTATGTCTACATGAGAAAATATCGGTGTATAAAACAAGATGGGAAACATTAATTAGGTTCTCATGTTTTGGGATTCTTAAATATGTCTAACCTAAGCTCTGAGAAATATGAATTTTTTCCTCATAACACCTGCTTCTCATCCTGTAACATAAGCATTTCATGGTTTTTCAAAACCCATCCACCAGTAAACCTATGAAACATTAAATATCTCTATTTATCCATTATTACCCTTTGAAAAAAACCCAATGAACCTATATTTGTACTTGTAGAGATCAAAAAAACTCACCATAGATCATATATTCCCCATAAACCAATATCACTTCCATAAATAGATGAAAATAGTTAACACAAATGGGGAGATGGGAACAATCGTAACCTCCTTGTGCACTGAGAGGTGGCTAAACACTGAGGTTCAATTGATATTTCATGAACACATGTGTTTCTAATGGATAAGTCATAATTTCATCCACTAGGTCATCAGTTCCAACATAATAAATTTTAATCATGCCTTGTTCAACTTTTTCTTTGATGAAGTGGTATTTGATATAAATATGTTTTATATGAGAGTGTTGAACATTATTCTTCATAAGATAAATCATTTTCTTGTTATCATAGTGAATCACCATCGGCTATTTCATCTAATCACTAATATCAGTTATTTGCTGATTTATCCATAATATATGAGTGTAACCCTTCATAGTAGAGATATACTCTTCTTCAGTTTTACTAAGAGAATTGATTTCCTATTTCACACTGAACTATCCCACACATTTCTTGCTAATGAGGAATGCTTCACCACTTGTGCACTTTCTATTAACCACGTCTTTATCCCATTTAGCAATGTAAAATGTTGATAGTTCATTATAAATTCCTCTAGTAAAATATAATCCATAATTTTGAGTACCTTGAATGTACCTCATGATTATTTTAATTACTTCTAAATGATATTCCTTTGTATTACTTTGAAAGTGGGTTGTTAATCATTTTGAAAAGACGATATCTAGTTGTATCACAGTCAAGTATAATAATCTTACATTGATTCTTCTATACATGGTGGGATCCAAATAATTCCTTTCCACATGCTTTCCAAGCTTTTTCCCAACTTAAATTGAAGTTTACATTGGTTTCAAGTCATATAAGTTAAATTTATTCATAATATATCTTGTATATTTTACCTGAGAAATGAAGGTATAATATTTATTTTTAATGACTTCCAGTCCCAAAAATTATGTGAGTTCACCAATCATGTACATTTAAAATTCATATTTCATGTGGTAAGAAAATTCTTACACTGATTTGTTCCTTCTTCTGCCAAATATAATATCATCCATGTATACAAGAACCATAAATTGATCTTCCTTTGAATTCTTAACATAGATATTATGATCTATACCTCCTCTTTTTAATTGAATCTTCTTCAGATAAGCATCCAAATGAGATTAACAATCATGTGGTTCTTTCTTTAGACTATAGAGGGCCTTCTTAAATCTAAAAAACTTTGCTTCGTCCTTTCTAATCAAAAATACCATTGGTTTTTCAATGTATACTTCTTCAAGAACTCTATTTAAGAAATCTGTTTTTACATCCATCTAATAATCTTTGTATCCTCATTGAATTGAAACAACAAGTAAAATCCTGATCGACTATATTATTTCTATGGAAGAAAATATTTCTTCAACATAAATTACTTCAATATGTGTATAGCCTTTATACACTAAGTGTGCCTTATTTCTGATCACATTTCCATGATCCTCAAAAATTTTTCTAAGGATCCACTTCCTTCCAATCACATTTTGATTTTTAGGTCTCTTAACAAGATCCAATGTCTAGTTCTTGTCAATATGATCTAGTTATTCATTCACGGTTTTAACCCATGATTCATCCTTTTATAATTATTAAAACAAGGTGGGTTCCATAATTGATAGGAAGTCATAGTGTGCTTAGTTACTCATTATCCTTGTCTATGTGGGTGCTTTACAATCCCTGGTGATGTTGGATTGATCAATTTTTTCTCTTATTTTTATACTGTTAGGTTTAGATAATGTTTCTTCAGCCATGGTTTCCTATTCTGATTCTTCTTCCATATCACCATTATTTTGTGACCCCCAAATGTTTTACACAACTTCCTCTACTTGTACATTTGAATATGTTCCATTTACACTTTCTTATTCATCTTCTATCATATCAACATATGATCTCCTTGAGGTATTTTTGGTTTTATCTTCAATGATATTGACATCATTTCTTTCCACAATTCTTCCAATATTATTATTGAAACATTTTTAGGATTTAATATTAATTGAATATCCAAGGAATATTTTCTCTTCTATAGAATCAACATACTTGCATTGATTGCCTTCTTTGTTTCAGATGAAACATTTACATCCAAAAACATGAAAATACTTCAAAGAGGGATTCCTTCCATGCCAAAACTCATATGGTGTCTTGGTTTCTTCCATATAAATCCCTCTTTGATTTTGAGTGTACATTACTTCTTGAACAACCTATTTCTAGTAATAAAAAGTGATACGACTCTCAATTGTCATTGTTCTGGATATATTTTTTTACTTGTTGATTTCTATGTTCAACAACTCTACTTTTCAATGGGGTTCTCACTATATCCACATCATACTTTATTCCATGTTTTTTAGGTAATTTTAAAATTCATTGGATTTTTATTCCCCTCCATTGTTAGATTGTAGAACTTTGATTATGCGGCTAGTACCATTCTTATATATTTGATGATAATTGTTCATGAAAAAAAGAACTTATTTTTTCCTATATATAATCATTACACAATCCATTCTACAATAATCATAAATAAAAATAACTAAGTAACTTTCTCTATAAGTTCCAGCCACATTTATTAGGTGACACATGTCTATGTAAATGAGATCAAAAATATTTTATATCTTTTTCCTCTTTGGATGATATTAATTGTAGACCAACTTTATTCACATTAAATCATCACATATATTTTCCTATTCATGCTTCAAATTAGGGATATACATGGCTATCTATATCTTAGATATCTTTTCCATGCATTGTTGATTAATGTGACTCAAACTCTGGGGCCACAAGTTGTTTTGTTCTTCAACTGTTAAGTAACAATTGTTCTCTTTACTATTAATCTGGTATAAATTACCATCTATTATACATCATTTCATGAGAGAATTATCTTTCTTTCCTTTGATATCGAACCAATTTTGATTCAATGTCACTATCATTCCTATGTCATGGAGTTTAATCACACTCAGAATATTGTGACATAAACTATCCACATAGAGAATTTTAGTTTTCTTAAGCTCATCATTTCCAATTCAATATTTCCACTTCTTTTGATCCTAAAATCACCATTATTTCCAAACCATACTATTACATCAACCCTTTTCTTAACATTTATCAATAAATCTAAATTTCATATCATATGGGATGAGAATCCACTATCAAGAATCTAGGTGCCACTATTATTTGTGGCTTTAAGATCTATTTAGGAAAATTTTGATTTTGTGATTTTCTCATATTCCATCCATTAGATATTTTATTGAGTGGAGGCTAAAGATAGTCTCTCCAATATTTTTTCAATATGAACGGGTTCATTATAATCATGTTATTCTTTTAGTGGAGAATAACTATTCTTAAGAGAAACTTTTCTTGATTGGAGAGTATTGACTTGTCTCTAATTTCTGTAGGTATTTTTCCCACCTTTCTTCTACCTGCAATAAATAAATTTATGAGCATAATTAGAAAAAAAAATATCCATAAGAACTATTTATTCTATATTATGAAGGATATGATCTCATTCTCTGTTGTATACTTTCAAGAACTTCCACATTCAGATTGCTTCTTGTTTGTTCATAGTATGATATGTTATAGCTCAGATAGCCACAAAATTAACATTTCATAAAATGAAATGTATTCTCACTTCCATTCCTCATCATCTCAACTTCCAAAGGAAAGTTAATTGACTAAATATCATTCCTAGATAGTTGTGGATAGTTTTCAGTTCTCCTTTTTGTTTGATTTGAGGCTTTCTTTATTAGGACTTTATGTTACTTTTTGATATGTCCAACTTTCTGCTTCCCATTATTTTGGCTCATATTTATTCTATACTTTGATGTTCCAGCATCACATCCAATTCAACTTTTTCTCATACATGTGGATCTTTGATTATTCAAAGCCTTATCTACTCCTTCATAACCACACTTATCTATTTCCAACAGCTCTTCATCTAAGAATATTCCAAACTAAAATTTATTATTTATTTCCCTTGAATTTGATTCAGTTTCTAGTTTAATCTGTGTAGTAACAAATTCTTCTTAAATCCCCTCAACTATCTTAACTTTATCCTCTAGTATAGATATAAGTTCATTGATGACCTTTTCCTTCTCTTCAATCCTGAGAAAAAATTCCACAACATCTTTCAATATTTTAATATTCTTTTAATATTCTTTTTCTCCTTATAATCGATCAATTTCTGCTTCAATCCAAGAAACATACCCTGATTACTCTCCAGAATGGCTCTAATCTTTCTATTTCTATTTTATTTATTGTAAATCTTACCAAGAGAATCTTCAAGTTCCAAATTATGATCAACATCACCAATCAAATGATTATATTAAGATTTATTTTTTTAAGGTTCTAACTTTTCAATTGTAAACATCATGGACACCTGGGTTCCATATTTAAATTCTGGTTATTCATCCCCATAAAATCATTATCACCTTGTTATTTATTAAAAAATAAACTCTTTCCCTATAATTTATTTCCTGATTTGAAGTCATCATTTTGGGGAATCCTTTTTTGAGGCTTCTATATGTTTCGAGCTTCACTTTCTTCATCATTAAACTTCTTTGAGAATTCAGATACAATGTTCCCAATTATACCACATCAAAAATAGTCTAGAGGAATATTTCCTTAAAATATCCTTTTTCCTCACTTGGATTTCTTATCAAAAAGAGAAATAAGTTCATCTTCCTTATTATCTTAATCAACACTCTCTCCATAAATCTCAATATTTTCCATGGTTTTTAAATCCATTTCCTTACTTTCTTTTTTTCATCTAATTGTTTGAATCTTAATTCATATGCCACGAGACTACTCAGCAGATAATCCAAAGAAAGTTTATGTAGATCCATTTCCTCAAGGTCTGACACTTTTTTATTTTAGAGAGGTGGAATCCTTCTCAAAATTTTCATCACAATGTCAATGTCTTTGATTTCTTCACCAATGTAACGCCCCGACCCCAGCTACCCAGAGTTGGTGCATTAATTCGTAACATTGGCATGATCACAAAAGATCAAGTCTCGAAAGACCAATTAGTTTAGTAGCCTTGGAAACACTAGATATATTCATAAATGTTACATTACATCATAAGATGAAAAACTATAATAACAAAGTCTCCATAGTCCACACTCATATCCTCTTCTGACTATCCCTGCAGGTCATTCATAAAATACTTCTTCATATCCTGGAAAATATTAAAACATTGAAAGGGGTGAGCTCAGATGCTCAGTAAGGATAACAATATTGCGGAAGCTTTCATAAATAAACATAAATATTTAAGGCAATGTATAACTAAAACAAAAGCCTTTTAAACTTGAACATCAACATAATATGGCAAAAGTAAAATGAGATAATGCCATTTACTTCTTCACATGGATATTCTACTGGTCAAATAATCACATGCAATATCAATAACCACTTTCATAATAATGGAATGCATAATGCCAGACTATCATAACCATGTAGCCAAGGCCTCATGCCAAGACCACAAATAAGATTTTTTCAAGGCCTCGTGCCAAGACACTAATTTGTCTCATGAGACCTGTCGATGCATCGAGGAGCTATAGCGGGCTCCACCCGTCACTTATTAAGTCCAATGCATTCCTCATATGAATAGGTTTAAACATATCATAAACCATAACATAATCGTATCACATAAAACATGCATAAAGGAAAAATAACATTTCCAAATTTCAATCACAAGATATAAATACAACACATTGATATAATAAAAACATTTTCAATACCATTTTCAATACGAAAATAAAAGAAAAGTAAAACATGGTATTTATATTTCATTAAAAAAAGTGATGGCTTGTAGAGGAAGCTGAAACTCAAATAATGGTCACGGCGATAGAGAAGTCATTGTCGCCGCATAAGTACGGAAAGAAAAACATTCCCTTTTTTTCATTTAGTAAAACGCTTCGTATAAAAATCATTCCTTTTGAATAAACGTAAAATTCAAAGGGGTTTATACACCGTATAAAAGAAATTTGTGTATAAAACAAAATATGCCTCAATGAATGGAGATTGAGACGAAGTCCTTAAAAAGATAATTTTTAAAATAAAATAGATCTATTATGTGTATTCACTATAGGTACACATAAAGAAAGTAAAAATACAAAATAGGACATAATAATATCATGACATAATTTGAAAGTAGGAGATTAACCCAAAGAATGGAAATTGGGTTAAGAAATTCCCTTACCTTGTGTCCGACTTGATTCGACCGATCTTTAACCTCCTGAATAATAAACTAGAGTTAATATCTACTTTATTAAGAACCTTTTTCAAGTTCATTATCCCTTTTATATCACTTATTACAGTGTTATGAACATTATGTAATTATTTAAGTTAATAACGGTCGTTTTGTCGATCTTTGGTACTTGAGTCAAAAATAGACTTCTTATAATTACCAGTTTTTCATGTGGTGAAATATCCGTTATATCCAGAATTATATTCATGATATAGATATCATATATCTCATATATATCCAGTATATACATTCATTCATAATAATACATGACATTTAGAGGTAAGAAATGAAATGCACCATTCATGGAGACGGTAAGCCGTACGTACGCATGAACGCTACTTTCATTTCTATTTCATATTTAATGGAATGAAGTTATAATTATATAAAGGTATAATATAATTCCAGTATAATATAATGTATAATACCATTTACTCCATCCTTTATACATCCCACATATGGCATTAACGATTCAAATCACTTTGAGGGGGCGGTAGTCCGCACTTCCTAAAATGAAATTATCGTGTTTACCCATAATGGAAATCATAAAGTATGCCATAAATGAGAAATACAGAAGTATAAGGAAAACATAAACATAATATATATATATCATATATGAAAATATTGTCATCAAAATGGCCACCATTATAGGTGTTAAAAGAATTTGAACAATCATCGTTTCGTGAGGCAGAAATTCGCCATCCACAGAAACAGTATGTTCTTTAACCATTAGATGTAGGTGTGTGTAAGTGTAGCTCGAATCCTTCTTATAAAAACATTCTAGTATATTGAGGATACTGGTTTTGTTACAAAATAAAAGAATAAAAAAAGTTTAGGGGGTTGGAGAAGCAAAATAAAACAAAAGAACATAAGAGAAAACACTACCTTTAAAACGGGTAACACTTTTTGATTTGAGGAAAAGGCTTCCTTGGGAAGAGTTCTGCCCAAAGTGAGGCTTCTAGGAGTAAGAGGGGGAAGTTGGGATAGTATTTGGGCAGAGTTTGGCTGAGAAAAATGGCTTGAAAGTGTGAATGAGGTGGTAGATGTGGGGGCCTTTTATAAGTGGAGAGGAGGGGCACTCTTGGAAAGTAAAGAAAAGTCACTTTATTATAAAATGAGTTTCGGATTTTAGAGGTCCCACACTTATATAATTCGAGGATAAGGTGATAAGGGTTCGAAATATACTCATCCAATAGGTTTTTGACAAGTGTAAGCCTTGTATTTTACATTATCTTTTTATTTTATTTAAATCGTTAAATAATGAGGTCATCATTGCATCATCATGATGTCATAAATAATTTAATTTATTTAATGTCTAACAATTATAAAAAAAATACTATGATGTAGGAAATCTATTTAGATTTCCAATGAATATTTATAGTCAAAAATATGACTTGTATAACCCCATGTAAAAATTGTTTAAGTAAAACATTTCATGTTTTTGTCATTTTTTTACTTTAACATTAAATAAAAGGTATTTATGTCATTTTCCAACTAAAGTGGCTCCATGGGGTCCCCAAGTTGACCCATGGATTGTCTTGGTCGGCCATTACTCATCCAATAGGGGTAGGACAATTGTAAGGGTATTTTCATATTTTTATAATATCATTTTTACCTTAAATTTCACTAATTACCTTTAATCGCGATTAATTAAACTTAAAAGTTACTATTCACCAAAAAATTATTTTAATCCCATTGAACCACATTTTACATTCTAATGACAACCATGTATGTCAGATTTTTGAAATTCAAAACACAGAAGTGGTAATATTTCATTTAAACTAAAAATCAGTTATTTAACTACCACTTAGTGGTTTCACTATTCATCAAAAATTGAAGTTTTTCAGAACAATGCCAAAATTTCACCCTAAGCTATAATTGATATTCCGAATTCAAAAATGATGTCTATTTTACAAAATTCCAAACATATAAGTTTCATTAATTAATTTTATAATTAATTCCCGTTGTCACAACAAATAGCGTGTTTTTAAGAAACAGTATATATCAAAAGATTGACAATTGTTTATGTCCAATTTCAAAGTGAAATTAATTATAATGACCACCATTGGATAAAATGGTAAAAATATATTCTAATTATACTTTAAAACCACTAAATAGTATAATTTATCACAATAAATTATTTTTATTAAAAAAGTTGTTTTTAAGTATCTTTCACTATTCATAAAAAATTGAAAGTTCTCAGAAAATTACAAAAAATTCAACTTAGGATAATTTCGATATTACGAATACAAAAATGAAGTCCATTTTGAAATATAAAATTTATATAATTTTAAAAATTGGTTATTACTATTCATAACGGCTACTTTGATTAGTCGCGGTGTGTTAGAACTTGAAGTTGCGTACAATGCAAGCTATTGCATTAATAAATGAGAAGCGTATCATGGAAGCTCGGGGTGTTACATTCTCCCCTCCTTCAATAAATTGCATCCTCACAATTTGAAATTTTTCTTTGAAAATAAAAGTTTGAAAATAGAAAGTACCTTTGGGGAAAACCCACATCAGAAATAAGGTTAATAAAAATATAACATTAAAAGAACGAAAGATAAGTACAAAGGTCACCCGAGATAGACCATACAAAGATTCTATGAAAATATGGATATGGAGGAGAAACAAACCATCAAGGTATGATGGAGAGTTCTAGAAAAGAGGATTAGGAGAAAGTTTAACTATAAGAAAATCACAAACTTGTGATTGGTTAAACGATCATTGATTCCCCAGTAGGAAAATTTAACCGACAACATTTTTTTTGAGTTAACATTTATAAAGTTGAGGAATTTATTTAGGAGATTTACTAAGAACATAAGGGAATATACATACTTGTCATGTAGACTTTCATTCTTTAATAAATTTTTACCACAAACCCATCTTTCACTCTAAAAGGTAATACAACTCAAAAATATTCTATTTATCCTAATTGTATAAGGTTCCAAATATTAACACATACCATTTAGATTAGTAAAACTATTTTGTAATAACCATGGACTTCCTGTAGGCTAGTGGTAGGTAATAAAGTCATGTCGCACTATGGTTGTGGGTTCGATTCCTGTAGCTTTGTCCGACGCGACGGGTTATGCCCCACCCTGCAGGTTGTCCTTTTTCTAAAAATATAGTATTATAGTATTCCAAAAATAATCTTCAGAAATGTTTTAACCTTAAACAATACTATTCAAAGTTCAACTTAATCCATCCCAACATTTATAGTTATCCAAAATACCTCAATCCAAACTTTCTCTAAAAGGTCTCTTAATTCCAAAATCAATTTATCAGATTCCCCAAACAAAGTAAAGTTTCTCTTATTGTCACATACTAAAAATATGATTACCTTCATCATATTAAAACCTTTCTGAAACAACCAGTACTTCAGTACAATCCTTATATATATCACATTATTCTTATAACCATAATCTAGTTCTTGAGTCCAAAAGCACCAATACATTAATTATTCCACTTCAACTGTAGTCACAGCATAAGATTGGCCTTGATCCCTTGGCCTTTTCTGAGGTATGTTTTCCTGACGCTTAGGACATTCATTTGCATAATGCCCCATTTCCCTACAATTGTAACATTAAACATTGATAGCCTTTTTCTTTCCCTTACAATCACGAGCCTAGTGACCTTTTTCTCCACATTTGTAACAAACTCCCATTCCCTTTAGGCAAGTACCAGGGTGATTCTTCCCACAATTATCACATAGTGGAAAATATTTCTTTCCCTTTTTCCCTTTATCCGTCTCTTGTTCCACCGTTCTCTTCTTTTCTTACTTTGCTTTAAAGTCATGAGACTTAGAGAATTCAATTTCTGTCTTGATAGCACATGAGACAATATCTTAGTATGACGAGAAGGTTTGTGAGACTAATGCTCGATGGAGAAACGGTTTTAACCCATCAAAGAAATGATCAATCTTACTTCTTGGGTTACGTATATAATCTACAGCATGCCTCGCTAACCTTGTAAAGTTAGCCTCATACTTTGCGACATTCTCATCCTCCTTTTGTCTCAGACTCAGAAATTGTCTTTCCATATCTGCTCGATGGTCATGTGGAAAGTATTTTTCTAAGAAAAAGATCTTTTAACTCTCTCCATTCCATACTCGATACTTCTTCATCTTCCTTTGTATTTTGAATCAACGACCACCACTGATCAGCATCTCTAGTGAGGCGGTAAACTGCCATGATAACCTTCTCCCTTTCGCTACTCCCCAAGGCATGGAATATTTTCTCTAAGGAGTTTATCCATTGATCAGCTACTAATTGATTTGTACCCCCATTAAATGTTGGCGGTTGTTGCCTCATGAAGCGGTCTAACATTGATCCACCACGTTGCGGATCAGGGTGCTCCATAGGAGTAAGGTTATTATCCATAACCTGAGTGAGTTGTCCCAGTATGGTAATAAGTTGATCAGCACAAGTTGTATCTCCAGATCGACAATAATTATCTTGAGCAGGAGGGCAATCCCTACACGAAGTGCGTGCATTGATACGGTTTCAATTCCTTCCACTAGGTGCCATTTCTAAACAATGGAATAAACTAGATTAGTTTATGAATCAAAATACACAATTCCATACTTGTAAAATACTTAACATAAATTTAACTATTTATGGATATAATCCATAATTATAAAAATGTTTTCTTTGAGGAAGTATATACTCATAACCCTTCATATTGGTTTGTAAATAAAATGAAAATTATCCTAAGCATATCCCCCGGGAGTGTCGTAACCAAGAGCACAGCAAGGCCCGTTGTCGTGCATCAGTTCCCGTTCGAGTCTAGCTCAAAGCAGTGTTTTCGGGTTTCACCCCTAGATACATCTGTGCCAGAGCCACCTCTACCTGCTCGTATCCAGACAAGGATGTATTGCTCGGAAAACTCACAAAATCTCTATAATACCAAAATTCTAGGAAGTTCTTCTATACTAATCCTCAAAGTCTATCTTTGGGATATGTGCTCTAATCAGAGTTTATCTAAATCTAGCTTCCAAGGTTAGTACTAAACTGCCTCTGATACCAACTGTAACGCCCCGACCCCAGCTACCCAGAGTCGGTGCATTAATTCGTAACATTGGCATGATCACAAAAGATCAAGTCTCGAAAGACCGATTAGTTTAGTAGCCTTGGAAACAATAGATATATTCATAAATGTTACATTACATCATAAGATGAAAAACTATAATAACAAAGTCTCCATAGTCCACACTCATATCCTCTTCTGACTATCCTTGCAGGTCATTCATAAAATACTTCTTCATATCCTGGAAAATATTAAAACATTTAAAGGGGTGAGCTCAGATGATCAGTAAGGATAACAATATTGCGGAAGCTTTTATAAATAAACATAAATATTTAAGCCAATGTATAACTAAAACAAAAGCCTTTTAAACATGAACATCAACATAATATGTCAAAAGTAAAATGAGATAATTCCATTTACTTCTTCACATGGATATTCTACTGGTCGAATAATCACATGCAATATCAATAACCACTTTCATAATAATGGAATGCATAATGACATACTATCATAATCACGTAGCCAAGGCCTCGTGCCAAGACCACAAATAAGATTTTTTCAAGGCCTCGTGCCAAGACACTAGTTTGTCTCATGAGACCTGCCGATGCATCGAGGAGCTATAGCGGGCTCCACCCGTCACTTATTAAGTCCAATGCATTCCTCATATGAATAGGTTTAAACATATCATAAACCATAACATAATCGTATCACGTAAAACATGCATAAAGGAAACATAACATTTCCAAATTTCAATCACAAGATATAAATACAACACATTGATATAATAAAAACATTTTCAAAACCATTTTCAATACCAAAATAAAAGAAAAGTAAAACATGGTATTTATTTTTCATTAAAAAAAAGTGATGGCTTGTAGAGGAAGCCGAAACTCAAATAATAGTCACGGCGGTGGAGAAGTCGTTGTTGTCGCATAAGTATGGAAAGAAAAACATTCCCTTTTTGTCATTTAGTAAAACGCTTCGTATAAAAAACATTCCTTTTGAATAAATGTAAAAGTCAAAGGGGTTTATACACCGTATAAAAGAAATTTGTGTATAAAACAAAATATGCCTCAATGAATGGAGATTGAGACGAAGTCCTTAAAAAGATCATTTTTAAAATAAAATAGATCTATTATGTGTATTCACTATAGGTACACATAAAGAAAGTAAAAATAAAAAATAGGACATAATAATATCATGACATAATTTGAAAGTAGGAGATTAACCCAAAGAATGGAAATTGGGTTAAGAAATTCCCTTACCTTGTGTCCGACTTGATTCGACCGATCTTTAACCTCCTGAATAATAAACTAGAGTTAATATCTACTTTATTAAGAACCTTTTTCAAGTTCATTATCCCTTTTATATCACTTATTACAATGTTATGAACATTATGTAATTATTTAAGTTAATAACGGTCGTTTTGTCGATCTTTGGTACTTGAGTCAAAAATAGACTTCTTATAATTACGAGTTTTTCATGTGGTGAAATATCCATTATATCCAGAATTATATTCATGATATAGATATCATATATCTCATATATATCCAGTATATACATTCATTCATAATATTACAAGACATTTAGAGGTAAGAAATGAAATGCACCATTCATGGAGACGGTAAGCCGTACGTACGCATGAACACTACTTTCATTTCTATTTCATATTTAATGGAATGAAGTTATAATTATATAAATGTATAATATAATTCCATTATAATATAATGTATAATACCATTTACTCCATCCTTTATACATCCCACATATGGCATTAACGATTCAAATCACTTTGAGGGGGCGGTAGTCCGCACTTCCTAAAATGAAATTATCGCGTTTACTTATAATGGAAATCATAAAGTATGCCATAAATGAGAAATACAGAAGGATAAGGAAAACATAAACATAATATATATATCATATATGAAAATAGTGTCATCAAAATGGCCACCATTATAGGTGTTAAAAGAATTTTAATAATCATCGTTTCGTGAGGCAGAAATTCGCCATCCACAGAAACAGTATGTTATTTAACCATTAGATGTAGGTGTGTGTAAGTGTAGCTCGAATCCTTATTATAAAAACATCCTAGTATATTGAGGATACTGGTTTTGTTACAAAAGAAAAGAATAAAAAGAGTTTAGGGGGTTGGAGAAGCAAAATAAAACAAAAGAACATAAGATAAAACACTACCTTTAAAACGGGTAACACTTTTTGATTTGAGGCAAAGGCTTCCTTGGGAAGAGTTCTGCCCAAAGTGAGGCTTCTAGGAGTAAGAGGGGGAAGTTGGGAGAGTATTTGGGCAGAGTTTGGCCGAGCCAAATGGCTTGAAAGTGTGAATGAGGTGGTAGATGTGGGGGCCTTTTATAAGTGGAGAGGAGGGGCACTCTTGGAAAGTAATGAGGTCATCATTGCATCATCATGATGTCATAAATAATTTAATTTATTTAATGTCTAACAATTATAAAAAAAATACTCTTATGTAGGAAATCTTTTTATCTTTCCAATTAATATTTATAGTCAAAAATATTACTTGTATAACCCCATGTAAAAATTGTTTAAGTAAAGCATTTCATGTCTGGGTCATTTTTTTACTTTAACATTAAATAAAAGGTATTTATGTCATTTTCCAACTAAAGTGGCTCCATGGGGTCCCCAAGTTGACCCATGGATTGTCTTGGTTGGCCATTACTCATCCAATAGGGGTAGGACAATTGTAAGGGTATTTTCATATTTTTATAATATCATTTTTACCTTAAATTTCACTAATTACCTTTAATCGCGATTAATTAAACTTAAAAGTTACTATTCACCAAAAAATTATTTTAATCCCATTGAACCACATTTTACATCCTAATGACAAACATGTATGTCTGATTTTTGAAATTCAAAACACAGAAGTGGTAATATTTCATTTAAACGAAAAATCAGTTATTTAACTACCACTTAGTGGTTTCACTATTCATCAAAAATTGAAGTTTTTCAGAACAATGCCAAAATTTCACCCTAAGATATAATTGATATTCCGAATTCAAAAATGATGTCTATTTTACAAAATTCCAAAAAAAATAAGTTGCATTAATTAATTTTATAATTAATTCCCGCTGTCACAACAAATAGCGTGTTTTTAAGAAACAATATATATCAAAAGATTGACAATTGTTTATGTCCAATTTCAAAGTGAAATTAATTCTAATGACCACCATTGGATAAAATGGTAAAAATATATTATAATTATACTTTAAAACCACTAAATAGTATAATTTATCAAAATAAATTATTTTTATTAAAAAAGTTGTTTTTAAGTATCTTTCACTATTCATAAAAATTGAAAGTTCTCAGAAAATTACAAAAAATTCAACTTAGGATAATTTCGATATTACGAATACCAAAATGAAGTCCATTTTGAAATATAAAATTTCTAAAATTTTAAAAAGTGGTTATTACTATTCATAACGGCTACTTTGATTAGTCGCGGTGTGTTAGAACTTGAAGTTGTGTACAATGCAAGCTATTGCATTATTAAATGAGAAGCGTATCCTGGAAGCTCAGGGTGTTACAACCAAGTCCTCATATTTCTCCAACAACTTGAGTAATTTTGTTAAAAAGGGTATCTATATTTTCATGATGATGCATTTTCAGATCATTAAACCAATTATAAAAAACATGGAGTTTTTTCTCCATCACTTTGTTGTCACCTTCATATATATTTTCTATTTTTTTCCACATAGACTTGGATGAAATGAAACTAATCACCTTTAGATAAATTTTATTACATATAGCTGAAGTAAGGGAATATTGTACATTGGCATCTATATCAATAATTTTCCTATCTATTTTAGGCATAGATAGTCTAGTTGCATTAATAACCTATATCCCTTGTGTAGTGGAAAAAAGAACTTCCATTCCAAGAGATCTTAAATGATATCTCATCTTGTTCTTCCAAATATAGAAGTCATCAAAGAGGGGGTAACCTAAAATTTACTAAATTATAAATTAAAACAATATAGGATAGATTTTACTCTAGAAACTGGTAGGCTCATGTACCACTTGTAGGACCCTAGACCACCCTGAGAGGGGAGGGGTGAATCAAGGTGTCAAATTTTCCTTCTTAAGTGACAGATCTTGTTCCCATGTTAGTTGTAACCTATTAAACATGTTTTATGGTAATGTGTAGTAATTTAAACATTAACATGTAGAGAGACAACATAACAGTTTTACTTGGTTCACCATTAAGGGAGAGTCTAAGGATCACATGCGGAAAATGTTTCGGTTGTACCTAAATCCACTACTCTTCACTAGTTTTGGAATACATAAGTTGAGACATAGTCACTAGTACCAGGAATATTAACTTTCCATTATTTTAGGGATATAACACTTCCTCCATTAGAACAATTTTTTTGAATCCCCATAGCTTACTACTTTGGTTGAGGACTCACTCGGTTTAAGGACTTGAAGGTCGCTTCAGTATGTTGGCATTTAAGTCTTTCTCCCTGAATATCATGAGACTCTTCTGGCATCAAAGTCCTAAGTTAATTCACTAGAAATGATTGTTCACTTAATCCTGAGTTTCAATACTACCATTTGTAAATATAATTCATAAATCTCAATACCTTCATTAATAAAATAACCTTCATAGAACTAACTTCCTTCGTGAATCTCATAGAGTAATCGTAGAATACCCCATCATCACAAAACACATTTTTCCTAGATACCTAAGAATTGATCAAGACTAGAGAATTATTTTCATGATGATCAAGATCACTTTGAATACTTGATTTTTGGATCTCTTGGACTTCCTGAATGCAAAGCAATTAAGTCTTTTCTCCATTTCTTTTTGTGTGAAATGAAGAGGGTGTAGCCTCCTATTTATAAGCTCAAACTTTCACGGTGCTCCCACGCCCCCAATAGATTTTTCATGAACTCTAAATTCATTTTTTATAACATACATCACTCATGAATCTCTATTGAAATTTAACCCCCTCATGAAACTTATTATAGTCATTGAGATTACCATAAACACTTTTCACCATTCACGATGCTTGTTCACGATAATCTACATCTTCACAAATCTCAGCCACTACAAAACCTAGTCTTCACAAAACCTGTGAATTTACCATATTTATGAAGATTCAATCCAAAAAAACTTACTTTATTTAATCTCACTCCATCATCCTAATTTTGAGCCCAAAAATTATGAAAACACGAGTAAATGACTCCACCTTCAATACTATAGTAATCTTATACTATAAGTCACTTTTCTTGCAAACTCCTAGGTCATCCAAGTGTGGATTGAAAACAAATAGACTCTATTTCTATCTTTAAAAGACCATGATTATAATAGGGACTAAAGGAGGTGCTGAAACAGAGTTAACCTCATCTATTTCCGTGTGTGAAATGAAAATTTTGAGGGTAAAATTTCTAAATGTGGAATATTGTAACGTCCCAAACTTTTATAAATAAAATTCCCGTTATAGTTGATTTAAATTCCCAATTATGTATTATGGTTACAGAAAAAAAATAAAATTATTTTTTTATTATATACAATCAAATTTAAAATATCATTAAGAATCATAACCATGGATAATATAGTTGTTTAATAGTTATCATATGGTTGTTCTAAATATAGGGTTTTGATAAATCCAATTGACATGGACAAAGGAAGTGATGTCTTAAACCAGTAGGATCATACCCTATGAAACCCATTAATTGGAACTTATGAGGGAGATGGTATCACTGGGATTTTCCCATGACCAATCCCAAGATTATATCCAAAAACTAAAGTGCGAGAACCATTTACGGGAGAATTTCAAGCTTATCAAGATCATGACCCAAACCATGTATGTCGAACCACCCCAAGAAATTTCATTATCATGCAACATACCCTTTAGGAGTTTTCAAGTGAAATAAAGGGGTATGTATCAAGACCCTAATAATATGAATTTTAATATTTTATTTTATATAGAATAATGTTTATATTTACTTCTTATTATTGTTATTGTATAAAAGATTTTGATTCAATAAAACACAAATTGTATTTTTGGGTAATATGAAATTAAAACTATGAAATTCATTTTGAGGAATTAATAAATTTTTTAAATAAATGATATTTTAATAAAATATTATTATTAAACAATATTTATTAAATATAGTTGATAAATTAATTTTATGAAGTCAAAATTAATTTTTATAAAGGTTTGAAAACTATTATTGTAAAAAACCTAACATTTCTCAATAAATATAAATTATTATTCTAAAAGTAAAAATTCAAATATTTATAAAATTATTTGAATAAAATGAATATTATTTTTTTAATTAGAACTTTTAAATTATCCAATGGTGAAATTTTCATAATTTTCTAATACAGTTGAAAGTTTGGTTATAAATTAAATATGATATAAATATATGATGTGTATTATGACATCATAATGGCCCAAAGTGGTGTAATAAATGTTATAAAAGTAATCAAAGACAAAATATATTTTTCCCATTTAAATTAATTTGTTTTTAAGTTATTTTATTAATTTTATAAATCCTTTAAGAATCCTTAAAACCCTATATTATATTTTATGGTTTTAAAAATAATTTCTTTACGAACATGAATCATTTACACATCACCAAGGGTGATATTTTAATGAGTTATAAACTTGACCTAATAAAATAATGAAAACAAATTCTCTTTGGTAGAAACCATGGGAAAAACATGGGAAGCTTTGTGGTTTTGATTACATTATTATATAGATTTCAAAACCTATGTTTGGGAAATAATAAATAACTCCCCTATCTTTTCCTATATAAACACACTCATGATCACATTCCTCTTCACTCAGATAAAATATTTAATCTAACCTCCAATATGAAGATTCCTCAAAATGTTCCCCCAATCTCTCAATAATCTCCTACAAATATTTTGGAATCACCCTTTCGAAGTAAGGGATTGTCTCCTTATCCTCTTTATTCAAGCATCTTCATTATCTTATGCCTTTTGTCTCCAATTCCAAATGTTGTAATATGTTATTCTATATCCTTCTTACTTAAATTATGATTTTTAAATGATTATATACCACTTATAATCTCATTAATCCCTCCCATGAACATTTATGTCCCCCCGTTATGATGCCAAAATTTCACTGTGATTTTCCATGCGAGACAATTGTGTAGTGAATACCTATACCCGTTTCATATCAAGTGTGTTCACCTTTATGAACTTATAATTATTCGATTGGTGAATTAAATGTATTAAATACACACTCCATTATCATGGGATTAAATGTGATGAAATTTGTTCTTATGTATATGATCTATGTGGCACATTTATGCATGTACATGATATGATTATGATGGGTGCTCCAAGATAGTGATCCAATGCATTGGTAAATTTTTTAGTCTCATGAGATGCCTTTTATGGTACATGTTAGGTTATCCTAATAATATTATGTTATGTTTTATTGGTGTTTAAACTTGATTTATGCTTATTATTTCATGTTTAAAGTTGTTTCTATATTCCCATGTTTCATTTATGTTATCATGTTATATCATCCCTAAATTATTCATGTTAATGATTATCACCCTTTTATGTACCATTGATATTACTATTTCCTAACATGTAATACTTTATTCATGTTATTAAATGTTTATTCCTTACTGAATTTTATATCTTACCCCTTTCTTTTGTATACCCCCAGGTTATCCCATGAAATTTTAAGTGTGATGGAATATTATGATCATATTAAGGAAGTTGTCAATAATGGCGATGTACCCCCTATTTTAAGTTGTTAAGTAATGTACCTAATTACCTAAAGACAATAGACTTATTTATTTTATGGATTTTATTATGTGTAATCTTATATAATAAATCATAAATTAATGGGTTATAAAGAAACAGGTTTTCATAATTTATGTCATTTATTATATAGCCCTATATGAATAAATATTCTCTAATGATGTACCAAGTTGATTTTTTTAAGACAGGGAGCATGTTATACTATTTCAAGGTTGGAAATTGTATTCACTTGATGATCATATTGATTTTCATCATAGTAAATTATGATTGAGGACCCCCTAGGGAAGCATGTCTATATATTGGTGAAATACAAACTGAGCATTTACTCATCTACATAATGTGGGATCTCTAGCTACTTAATGGGGAATTTTTCTCTATAGGTTGTGTTCTTGGTCACTTGACTTTAGGAAGGTTTTATATTGGGGTATGGATCCTACAAATTAGGGTCATTTTAATGGGTAAGTATGGTCCACTTCTAATTCTAGTGGAATGGGTATCTAATGAGAAATGGATAGTTTTTGGTTGATTGAAGGGGGGTGGTGTTATTTATTGATGTTTTCATCGGTATCATTAATGAATGATAAATATAATCCCAAATGGTTCATAAAAAATATTAGATTCAATATTTTCTTGAGTTTGAATTGTGAATGTGTGGTTTTGGATAAAATTAAAGGGAACATTAAGATAGAGAAGTTGATTTTTTTTCTTTAGATTTCTACTAGAAACATTAGTATGTATATTTTTTTAAAAGAATATAAGAAGTAGAAATAAACCTTGAAGATCATGTTACCAAGAGGAATTTTTGGGGATGGTTCATAATTTTTATTATTATTCTTGGAAGTATAGTTTTATATAGTTAGATCTTCCTCTTGTGATAGTTTTATGGATCGTTCATTAAAGTCAAGGAGTGTAATTCTCTCATGTTAGGTACCCTTATCAATGAACCATTCTAGATACAATTCCATTGGTTCATGGTTACACATCAATTCCTAAAGACGGGTGACCTTTGTATACTTAAGTTATTTGGTAAAAAATCCTTGAAAGATTAATATAAGGTTTTATTATACTTTTTTTGTGGAATTTCCTTTGGTTGGGCATGAGTTTATTGTTCATTTGAAGAATTGAAAGTCCATGTGAAGAATCCCTTATGATAATGATAATAAGATTATTTTTTATATATATAGTTAAGGTAACATCTCAACCCCAACTCATTGGATTGGTTAGGACTGAAATTTCACTATCCTTGGGTAACATTCCCTGAACACCAAATATTGTAAATAAATTCCTAGGGTTTAGGAAAATTGTTAGGGAATGTTTTACCCATTACACACACAAAAAATATAATATTTTAAATCATATAAACCCATATAAAATGCATGAGGTAAAACTAAACAATTATATAAATGTAATAAGATGAAAATTGTAATGGTGGTAGAATATAATAAAAAATATAAATCTAAAATCCTAAGACATATAGGGATTAAGTTACAAATGTGAAAACACTCAAGACACTAATACTTGATCAAATCCTATGCTTCAAATCCCATCAACTATGATCACAAAATTAAGGTTCTTAATTATTGATGTATGAAATATTATGCTTACCATTATCATGATAAATAGAATCTTCATATTCTCAAAGGTGCATATGCAGGGGTGAGTATACAACCAACAATGAAACCCCCAATACTTTCCGCACATGCTTCTAAAACATGAACTGGTTATATTGCATTTAGAATAAAAAAATGTGGAATGTTTGAAAACTGATGGTTAAGATAGATATATATAAAGCAATGGAATGACCCATACTAAAGTAAACCCATAGAATGAACCCAAATACCCATGAAATATACTAATCCAATGCATCTCCTATCAAAGAATATCCTCTAAACAGTCTAAATCATAAGAGAAAACTCATCCCTACAAACCCAAGTTTTCATTTAGGGGTATAATTTAGTGTTCCATAAAATTAGCATCGCACCCAAGTTTAGCTCACAAGGACCTTCCCATATGCATGTGAAAACATTCTGACCATTTCAATTCCAATCTTACACATAGAAAAACTTATTTATTTTAAATTTCATTAAATCATTTTATCGATCACATTGTGGGCATTAACCATAACCCAATATTTAAAGGCTATTTAGTAATATATATTTCCAAAAAATATTTAACAAGGTTTTTTTTCCAAAATAAAAATCAGAATATTTTGAAAATAGAAAAACTTTTAGTTATATGAGAAAATGGAATGAGAGAGAAGACGCCTAACTCAAATGGGTTTGTGCCAAATAATTACACCTTGAACTCACATATCCAAGCCTCTTCCACCTTCCTTATAATAGATCGCATGGAATTCCCATCAAAACACATCCTAAACCATACATATAGTCATAAAATCCATGATCTATGTTTCCTTTTAAAATAAAATGATAAGTTTGAGGATTTGAAAGAGAAATAAGGCTCTTAACATAGATTCCTAGGTTCAAAATCTCAATAATTCATTAGAAACATCCACCATATTGAAAAAAATAAGCAAAATCACATAAATAAAGTCTGACATTCAAAAGCCTATGTTAAGGGAGGTAGAATGAGGGCTTCAGTGGAAGTTTTAGGTTTAAAATTAATTTTTTAATCTCATTAATTAAATCATGTGGTTTGGATTCATAATATGGAAAATTGTGCACTAACTATACGGGTGTTATTGGAAAATACATAGGTCTACACAGTTGGATGGAACGATTTTGAAAACCATGTTCCAACTATAAAAAATTCCAATCTATGAAAAATTAAAATACCACATAATTACCACATATTTTACTCAAGCCATGCACTATATATGTGCTTCCACCAAAGTATACTCTCTATATTACATGCTTACCTAGGTAAATTGCATAGTTTCTCTTAATCATGCTCAAACCATGCACCACCACCCCCTCCCAAAAAAGCTCCCAAAACCCTCTAAAATCATACAAAAATTCATGGAACTCAGTCATATCATTATAATAAATAAATAAAACATAATAAAAGAGAAAAGTTTTGTAAAATAAGGGTGTTATATTATCCCTACCTTGGGTTTCCCATCCTAGAAAAGCTGGAGGTTGGCAGTGTCTTGGAAGAGTTCTAAGCATTCCTCAAGCATAAACTTCTCTATATCCCTTGATTCCTCTTGAATCTAACCATTATTTAATAATACTCAAGATAAATAGATTCATATTCCTCACAAGTCCTATTATTTTCTACCCAGAATTACGATCGAGGCATAGAAATATGTGTCCTTTGGTTTGAGTGTAACATTTTCCCAATGAATTGTATGGCTAGGATCAGGGGGATAGTTTTTTAACTGAGACACATGGAAAACATTATGGAAAGCACTAAATCTTGGTGATAAATCTAATCAATATTCTACTTTTCCAATATATTTCAGAATCTTTAATGGCCTGAAGTGTTGAGGATCTAATTTTTCTTACTTAATCAAATGGAAATTACTTGATCTTGGTGAAAATTTCAAGAATACATGGCCACCTAAGTAAAAAGATAATGTCCAATGATGATGAACTGCATAATAATTTTGAAGTATCTGGGCTATTTCCATTCATTTATTAATCATATTTATTTTCATAGTAGTCTCATAGAATACTATATGTCTAACTAGTGAGGTTACCCTAGTTTTTACCCAACATATTGGAGATAGACATGGAAGATCATACAATGTATTTAATGGTTCCATATGTATTTCAGATTGATGACTATTACTATATGAAAACTATACCAAATGTAGATGATCTACCCATGAACCAATGAAATCCATAACAACATCTATAAGAGTTTATTCCAATGCCTATATAGTACATTCTGATTATCCATCTATTTTATGTCAATATACCATGCTCCGGGTTAACTGGGTGCTAATGGATAGTTGTAATTATGGAAAAAACTATGAGGAGAATATAGGATCTTGGTCAAAGGAAATAGAAACCGGTACCCCATGTAACTTAAACACTTCCCAAATATAATGCTTCACTAATCCTTACATCATATTTGATTCTTGAATTTGAATGAAGTGTGTGGAATTTGTGAGTCAGCCCATAATCAACCAAATAACATCAGGCTTCTAAAGAATCTATGGTAGAACGATGAAAAATTATATGGAAATTTTTTCCCATTTTAATACTGGTATAGGTGTATAATATAACATACTAATTATTTGTTGGTGTCAATCCTTCACCAGTTAGTAGGTGAGACATCTCATAACATAATCTGTCATATTGCATTTCATATGAAACCAACAAAATGAGACTTAATTTCCCTATAAATTTTCTAAATACCTAGTTGGACATCCCATTTTTAATGGTGATATAAATAAACAATATATTAATGGAACGATGGAGTAACTACCATCTGATCACGAAATCATGGCATATATTTTTCATCTTCTAAACAATATACAACTATAGCAACCCAAAACCTTTCATACATAAATATTATATATTAATAGAATAATATTTATTACATAATATTATGATCCATTCCATAACATTGAAGGTCTATTATCTTTGGAAATATAGATAAACAAACAACATGTTCATAAGATATCTACATTGTATCCCAACTAGTTATTCACAACTATTACCCTTCTTAGACATATCACAATAATTATTCATATCCTGGGGAAGGGAAATATAATAAAGGGTGTTATCATATACTTAGTAATGGTAAACAAGGGAGATATTATTGATCACTTAAGCATAACCTGAGAAGAAGGGTATAAGAATATGAGCTTAACATTTGAAAACCATACCTAGTATATCACAATAAAAATTCTTCAATCGTGTCATAAAACATAGTATTTCATAAGACAAGAATCATAATGGAATCAAAGAACATGAGCCATGATATAATAACATTGGCATATGACATAATCTTGTGGAATACACATAAGAATAGAAAATCATTTCCTTATTCAAATCTCACTATTAAGAATATCTCAGTGGGTTGGGTTCACTCCCCATTTTATCATATATTTAGTCAAGGTTATCCTAAAAAACTATCATAGTAGAGAAATACCTTTGTTGGATAGGGTTCAATCCTCATTCTAGTCCTTATTATCTCATGATATGTCTATCATAACCCAATCATTAGAGGTATATATAATTTTGGTCCACCCATAACATAATAAAAACCATAAATATATATACTAAAATATCATAAAACAGGAATCATATCATATCAAATGGAAAATAAATGGTTTTTATAAAAATTTCAGTATTTTATCATAGTATTACCCAATGAAAAAATGACTTATATAAAGTTTTCATCATAAATTAATTAGTATATGGGAAAGAAACGGTTTTCACATAATCATACTTAAATCATCATCATCATAATCCAAACAAAGAATTAAATTCGATAGTATCATTGGAACATAACCACAAAAAATAATAACTAAAATCAAACGATGTCAACATAGATTAAAAATCCCATTAAATGATCACTAGAATATTTCATGTGGAAAATAGCCTTTTCACTTTGAAATCACTTATTTAAAATTTATAAATCTCCCAAATAATAAAGAAAACGTTTTATTTCAAAATAACATTTTAAAATTATAAATTAATCTTAAAATAATTTAGATTTTATGAATTTGTGTAATTCTATTCATACCATGCATGTTAAAAAAATTCCTTTCATATTTTTGGTAAAAATTCAAAACTACCACATTTGGAAAATGATAAAAAAAATTACATTTAAACCATTTTATAAAAAATGAAACATGGTTAAAAATTAATTTATACAATCATAGTTGAATATTAAAAAATATTCATAAAAATTTGGAAAACATGGCCATGGGAGAGAAGGGATTTTTCATTGAAAAGAGAAATAAAGTCAGTTTTTACCTAAAAACATCATTTCAATATCTTGAGTACTTAAAGAGAGTAAAATGAAATGAAAACATGTATTATTAAAAAATAACTAGAGGATAAGAAAATTTATTAAATTATTGAGAGTTATATTATGAAATTTCATCATCATAAACTTAATCAAATACAATCCTGATAAATAATGAGATTGTTACATAAAAACCTTACCTCAGGTTGGAATTGATTTTAAAGATATCTAAACTTATATATAATAAATTTAAATTTATTATAATTCTATAACATAGTCATGTACATACTTATAATATCATATATGATTCACTTATAACATTTTAACAACCATTTAATTATAATTCCTTATTAAAATTGTCATTTTAAGGTGTTAATTGTTTCATTTTTCATGAGAATTTTAGTGAGGTGGTACAAATACTTATACTTTGATTATGGTTCCATAATATAAAAAATGTTAATAATGATATAAATATCATATATATTCATTATATATATACTTAGAGTCTTCTAAAAATGATACAGATATAAAATGAAATTACACCATTTATGGAGAGGGTAAGTCGTACATACGGATGAATATTATTTTCAATTTTCAAATGACGGAAGGAAAGAAATATTAATAATAATTTGTCTTTACAGAATAAATAGTATATCATATATTATGAAAAGTTAATTGTATCTCTATGTGGAGGTGGTTGTGCACACGCACACACGTGTGATACTTTCACTTCCCATTTGATGGAATAAAGGGTATATATTAGTGTTTATATAATTATAATTAAATTTTAGTATACTGAAGATTATTAATTTACTATTATATGATGAATAAAATATATTTGTATTAGTTATATGAATAAATAAATTGAAAGAGTTCTGGTAAGATAAATATCTCTTTTTCGGTAGGCCTCCTTTAGATCATTTCGTAAGGATCATTAGAATGGTATTGTAATAACAAGAAAAACACATAATTTGTGTATATGTAAGATTAAAATAAAATTAAGTAGGACTTTACTGATAAATATTGGTCAAATTTTGTAATTAAGATAGGAGAAGATGTTCCCTTTTATACTTGAGAAGAGGGACTCTCATGGAATTACTTAAAGTATTAAATTAATATAAATTAATTTTCATTTAAAAGTGAATTAAAAATGATATATTTTTAATATATGGTAATTAGGAGCCTAAATTATCTCATAAAATAAAATTTATGCATGTTTATGTGATTTTATAACTTTTATCTCTTTGTATTGACCCTTTGTTACCCCTTTTGACAATTACCACAATATTAAAGTATTTTACTCTTTAAAGCTCAGCAATTTTACCATAAAAAAAGTGACCCATAAATTCATGATGGTTGGTAATTTAAACCATATGCTATTAAATGTTTTTAATATTTAATTATTACTAATTTTAAATCATTTAATAAAATAATATTAATTATAAAATATCATTAATGGTATTTTGGGAACTATTCGTTTAATTTGAATTTGAAAAAAATGATAGGAAATAAATTAAGATATAAACCTTTAAAACATATATAATATTTTCTATTTATATATAAAATTCATGATAAAATGTAACTCACTCATATAAAATTACTTTTGTAGTTTTTAAAATCATTTACATGATTTTCCTATCGCATGTACAAGCACTCTTTCGATGTTGTGTAAACGTTTAAGGAAATTATTTCATACATAAAAATATAAAAATATTAATTTGATAAAAATATTAATTAATATTTCAAATAAACATTTAGAACTAAACTTATCCTCTCTTTATCCTTATTTTAAAATTTTATGTATATTAAAGTCAAGAGAGTGATGTTTTGGAAATTTCTTTACTTAAAATAATATACATTTCATTATCAAAGGAAAATGACAAGAAAATAAATATATTAAAACAATGTATCAAAATATCACAAATAAAATCATAAAATAGTATAAAGGAAAGTTTTAGATAAATTTTAAGGGCTTATTCCTATGTTTTAACTCCTTTTTACCCTTTTTACCCTTATAGAGGTGATAAATATTTACCAAGGTTACTATTCATAATTACCAAAAATAAAAGAGGCCTATTTACAAAATTTTATCCACTTGATTCAAAATATATAATCAATTTTTAGAGATTCAATTTCTATAAGTGTCATAAATCCATTTTAAAATAGTTACGCAAAAGGAAATGAAAACCGTTTTTCATAAAAGTGAATTTTTATACATAAAATTTGATTTATTCATATCTCATTCCAAGAAAAAACATTAAATGAATGTTAAAAAATTTAATTGAATATAATATATATATATATATATATATTTAATTTAAATCATTCTCCAATGGTGATTTATTTAATTTATTAAGAGAAACATACATTATGCTCATAAAACAATTTCCAGAAAAGTTATTTTACTTTTAAAATATTTTTATTTTAATTTATAATAATTTAATAAAAAATGAATTAATTTTATACATGAGTAAACTGTTCATTATTTCATATTTTAGTTATTTCTATTAATACCATCTAATCCAATGGATAAGATATATTTTTCAAATTAAATAATAATATTTCAATAGTATAACACAGTTTGGTTAAACTTAGTGTTGTGTGTAAATAAAGCTATCAAATAAATTAAATTTATTTATAGAAAAATATATCATAAAATATCAGGATGTCACATTATACCCCCATTAAAATGAATTTCATCATCAAAATTCCATCACTTCAATACAAATAAATGAGGATATCTATGTTTCATCACATCCTCAGGTTCCCAAGTATCTTCTTCGAATTTACGATTTCTCTAAAGAACATTAACCAAGTGAGTATTCTTATTCCATATAACTTTATTTATATTATCTAAGATTTATAATTTTTATTATTCATATTAAATACTATGTTCCAATAGTAAAACCTCTAGGTTCATTACATGTGAATGATCTAGTATTCACTTCCCAGAGATAGATGCATGGAACACATTTTGAACTTGATAGAGGTTCTATTGAAGCACCAAGTGATAAGTTACCATCCCTACTCAATCAAGAACATCATAGGGTTAATATACTTATGGCTTAGATTCCCTTTATTTACAAATATCATAACCTTATTTCATGTATAAATTTATGATAATACCTTCTCACCAACTTAAAGTTAAATATCTCTCTAATGATTGGCAGCATAACATTTCTAGTAAATATGAGCCCCCTTGATGTGACTTTGAATGGATCTAACATTACCTAAAATCTTCACATCTAGCTCAAGTCCCAATATCTTTATTTCTCAAGATTCATGTCAACATGTTAGAGTTATACACTTCTTTCCATATATGGATTGATAAGGAGTTATTTGAATACTTGAGTGAAATATATTATTTTAAGAAAAATAAATTAGAGGAAGGTGTTGATCCCAACCCCCTTTTAAATATATAAAATAAAACATCAACATATTCTCCACAAATTTAATGGTTCTCTTAGATTTACCATCTATCTGAGGATGATAATAAGTACTAAAACACAACTCTAAATCCATAACTTGCTAAAGAATTCTCCAGAACTTTGAGGTAAACCATTGATCTTGATAAAATACAATAGAATGTGGTACTCCATGCAAACTTACCACTTACTTAATGTATAACATGGAAGATATTCAAGAGATAAATCTTATCAGGTAGCAATGAAGTGTACTAACTTTGTAAGGTGATCAACTATAACCAAAATATAATTATGGTCATTATATGTTTTAGGTAATCCAATGAAAAAATCCATGGTGATATTTTCCCATTTACATTATGATATGTGTAATGGTTGTAACATACCCTTAAAATTATATCACTTAACCTTGACATTTTGACATACCAAGCACCAAGATACATACTTTTCAATATCTCTTGTCATGTTATCCCACCAAAAATACTCTTTCAAATCTCTATACATATTTATACTTATAGGATGAATAGATAATGGTGAAATATGAGATTCAAACAATAGAAATTTATTCAAATATGGTATGGATAAAACACATACATGATTCCTAAACCTTATCATTACATCACAATCAAAGTTGAACTTAGAAACATTTCTCTATTTCTTTTATAGATCAAAATTTTACTTTTATTCCTCTTTAATCCTCACATGGATGTATGGTTAAACACTCATATGAGAAAGATAATATTTCTCCACTTACTTCAAGATTTCTAGATCTATACTTTTCAAATCCAAAAAATATGGGATCTTTTGTGATCCTTGTCATAGATAAGCAGTCATGATCCTTTCAACTCAGTGCATCAGCCACCTTGTTCTATTTCCCAAGGTGGGAATATATTGAGTATTCATAATCTTTAATCAACTCCAACAATATTATATGGTTCACATTTAACTATTTATAAGTGTATATATACATTAAAATTTTATGATCATTATATATGTCACAAATTTCTCCATAAAGATAATATCTCCATATCATTAATACCAAAATTACCATAGGTAACTCAAAATCATGAGTTGGGTAATTCTTCTCATAAAACATAAATTTTCATGAGGTAGAATATTTCACTATATCATTATACATGAGTAATCATCCTCGTCCAATTTTTGATGCATCACTATAGATCACAAACCCTTCTCTACTACAAGGTAGTGTAAGCATCGGTGCATTGACTAACTTTCTCTTTGATTATTTAAATTTTTTTCATATTCATCTATACAAAGGAACTTGGATCCTTTATGAGATAACTTGGTTAGATGATAAGATGTACATGAGAAATTATTAAAAAATAATCAATAATATTTAGACAAATTAAGAAAACTGTAGTTATCAGTCATAGTGGTTATACTAGTCCAATATTAAATAACTTTCATCTATGATAGAACCAACAATATACCCTATATTAACATTATATGAGTGAAAATAAAACTTTCTGTAGACAAAATAAATAATTTATAAAGTTTTCATACAAAATGACCTTTATTAGGGTCTTCATAACAATAATTAATTGATATGAATTATCTCCTTTTATATAGGAATATATAATAATTTCATCTATAAATTCTTCCCAAAATTTATCACAGTAATCTCTAAAGACTCTATTAATTAAATACATGAAGATTTTGGGGCCATTGGTAAGACCAAATTGCATCACTATAAATCTATAGTGTACATAGCTTGTACAGAATGTTATCTTGGGTATATCTTCCTTCTTGAACCTCAATTCATGAAATCTAAACCAAAGTTCAATCTTTGAGAAGTATTGAACTCTATGAAGTTGATCAAATAAGTCATAAATATTGGGTAGATAAAACATGTTATTTATTGTGATCATGTTAAGTTCCAGATAATCATTGTAGATTTACATTCATCTATAATTATTTTTAATAAAAAAATAGGTTCACCCCATTGTTATGTACTTGTCTGAATGAATCCCTTATCTATATTCTCTTGGAGTCACTTATTTAATTATAATGGCTCAATCAGATTCATTATGTATAGATTATTAAAAATGGGTGTAGCACCATTTATGAGTTATATTGAAAATGTAACTTCGTGATGTAGAGGAATACTAGGTAAATATTCCATAAATACATCAAAAAACTCACTTATAATATGAATATCTTTTATGTTGAGATTATCCCCAACCATCTGAGATAAATACTCCCTTTCAACAAGAATCAGGTCTCATATAATGGATGTAATTTCTATTATAAGTTCATATTTATCATCTCATATATAGAAGATCGTATTTTGGTTTGGAATATCAAATGTGACACCCCATCCCCAATAATTTATGTGGAATTTAAATAAATAAATACAATCCATTTCTAAAATAACATTAAATTCCACTATAGGAAGAATAATGAGATTTACAGGATTCACATTCCCATAAACATTAATCTGATAAGAATCACATACTTGATATGTGATCATCATATCATTAGTGGTTTTCACCACTAATTCAAAATAGAATCATTTTGGTGGTACTGTGATGCCCTTATCAATTTCTTTAGATATAAAAGAGTTTGTAGATCTAGAATCAAATAATCCATTATCAGTTTTATAGTATATGGTAAGTGTGCCTTTCACTGCTTTTTTATCATAACCCACATAAGAAATAGTGAGAAAATGAGATTTACCTTTATCTCTATGATTAAGATGTTTCTTATGTTAACCATCACCATTAATCTTCTAATTTAAACACTAATTGTCATAATTCCCATACTCCTTGTATTTGGAACACTAGAGTGTGGGTGGTGTATTTTGTGGTGCTTTATCTCCATCATTATCATACTTCTTATTCCCATGAATTGGGTATTAAATTGTTGATGAACTTTATTTACACACTTAATACATTCATTATCCCCCTTAATACAATTTCTTCCTAGTTTTCTTTTACACTTTGAGTATAAAATAAAACTCATATTATTCTCTCCATGGTTTTTAGAATTTCATTTGAATTTCATCTTTACTTTTTCACCAAAATCATGATATTGATAGGTAACTCAAATCTCCATCTCCAACTTGATAGAAAATAAAATTATTTCTTCCTAACTATTGATGTCTCTTATGGATAATTCCCTTTAGATATTTGGTTTTAAGAAACTGAATAATCGATTAACCTTACTTTTAGGTTGGATGGTAATATTAGAAGTGTACCATGAAAGTACTTTAAAATTTTCTAATAAATAAAAATGGATCAATTATCCTTATATTTTAGATCAAGTAATTCCATCTCCATTTTCATATGAAGAATATTATGAAAGTACTTATCGAAAAATAAACTCTTAAATTCATCCCACCCCATATAGTCAATTTATTTATATTTTGCCTCATGTTCTTGATAAGTCTCCACCATTGATCTGATTCTCCTTATAAACAATAAAAAGAAAAAATAACATTTTCTTATTCTGAACACTATATAATGGAAAATATATTTTTAGTGGTACTGATCCATTTCTTAGTAACTAGTGGGTCATTAAACTCACTAAAAGAAGTTGGATTTTTCTTCATGAAGGACTAGATTGAGTGTTTTTTCTTCTTTATCATTTGAAAATTTAGTGTTATTCGTAGATTAAAAAATCTTCATAAGCATAGAAATAATATTTTTCATTCCAAATCCTATAAAATTTGGTTTTCTTTAGGACAATCATTTCATTATCCATTACATTTAGCTTTAATACGATTCCTTTAGATTCCATCCATTGACTAAAACCAAAAAAGTATAGTGTAAGAAATAAAAATCATAGTAGGAAACCACGTAATAAAGAAAAATAATTTATGGGATGTCTAAATCATGACACCTTATTCTCAATCTATTGAACCTTAGGTTTATCCTAGGTTATCAATGGTCATTAAATTTTTTTATAATTTTAAATTATAATTAGAATTATCCCCAGGGTTTTCACCAAAGTTATCTAATCCTAATCTCTAAATATTGACTAAACCCTGCTCTAATACCAACTATAGATACCTAAAAATTTCATACATATAAATTAAATGTTAATATATGAATATTCATTACATAATATTATGATACACATTAGATATATAAATACCTAGTGTATTTAGAAACATGGACACATAAACAACTTATTCATGATAGATCTACATTGTCCCCTTGTTATTTCATAGTAACTAGAATCATTATTATACATATCATAAATAAAATCATTCTTTGTATCATGGGGAAAGGAAACATAATAAATAGTGATCTTAGATTCTTAGTGATGGTAAAAAAGAGAGATATCATTTATCACTTAAGAATAAAATGAGTAGAAGTGAATGAGAACATGATCTTAGCATTTGAAAAACATACCCAACATATTATTGATCATACACCTGAATCATGTAATAAATTATGGTAGTTCATAAGAAATGAATCATAAATGAATCAAAGATAATGAGTTGTGAGAGAATAACATTGGTATAATACATAAGTTTTCAGTATACACATATTCAAAGAAAATCATTTTTTTCGTCAAGGATCACTTCCAAGACTATCATAGTGGATTGGATCACTCCCCATTCCATTGTATATTAATTAAATTTTCACTCCCAATATTATCATAGTGTATAATTTACCTTACTTAATAGGGTTTAATCCTCATTCTAGTTCTTTTTATCTCATGAGATATCCATCTTTATCCAATGCATTGGGAGAAGTATAATTTTGGGTCACCCATAACATAATCAAAACCATAGAAATGTGTTCCACAATGTAATAAAACATTAATCATATAATAAATAATATAAAATAAATGTATTTCATAAACATTTCAAAATTTCATCATAAAATAACATGTAAAAAATAAATGGTTTTCATAATGGTTTTATAATAACTTAATTAACCCGTGGTAAAGAAATGGGTTTCATAGAATCATCCTTAAATCATCATCATCTTCATAATTCATCTAAATATTGAAATTGGATGGTATCATTGGATCATAACCCCAAAAAATCATAAGTAACATAAAAGGATGTTTTCATAGATAAAAAATTCCTTTAAAATATTTATAGAGCATTTCTTAATGAAAATACCCTTTTCACTTTGAAATTACTTATTTTAAATATAAAAATTTCCCAAATATTAAGGAAAAAAAATTCATTTAAAATAAACTTATAAACATAAAAATAAATCTTCCGAAAAGTGATTAGTCATGACGAAGGAAAATTTAATTCATTTCGTGAATGTTAAAATAAATAATCCATATATTTGTTTTTTGTAAAAATGATAAAGTACATCATTCATAAAATAATAAGAAGATTCCTTTTAAACAATTTTTTGTAAAAATTCAAAAATTGATAAAAAATAATATTATAATATAAAAAAATTCTTCAAAAAAATTAGAAAACAAAGATATGGAATAAAAATGATTTTCGATTGAAAAGATGATTTTTCCCTAAAAACATTCTTTCAGTTTCATAAATACTTAAAGAGAGAAAAATGGTAGAAAAACCTGTATTCTAGAAAAATAACCAAATTATAATAATATTCCTAAAAACATTTATAGGTATATCATAAAATTTGTTCATCATAACCCTATTCAAAAATATTCTCAATAAAAAATGAGATTTTAACATAAAATCAATACCTCCGGTCTAAGTTGCTTCTAAATCACTCTAACCTCTTTCATAATAATTTTAAATTTATTATAATTTTATAATAGAATCGTTTTCAAGCTTATAATATCATATATGATCTAATTATAACATTCCAAACCCCAATTATTAATAATTCCTTGTAAAAATCATCATTTTGGGTGTCAACTGTTTCGTTTTTCATGAGAATTTTGGTTCAGTAGATATAGTCCTTGTAAATTGATCATGGTTACATCACATATAAAATATTAATCATGGTATATATATAATTATTTATATTCATCGATAAATTATAGAGACATAAAAATAAATTACATTATTCATGGAGTCGGTAAGTTGTACGTACACATAAACGATATTATCACCTTTCGATAGATTGAAGGAATGAAAGGTAGAAAATAATCATGATTTGAAAATAATTATTATATTATATATATCATATATATTCATTAAATCAATCTGTATTACCATCCAAGTAAAATGGAAATAAAAAATGAATCGTAATGCTTCATGGAGGTGGTAGTCTACACGTATGCACGAGCGATGTTATTTTTTCTAGAGGATTGGAAGTTAAAAAGGTAGAAATTATATTATAATTATATAATATTAAAAATTATATAAATTTAACTTATAAAAAATAAACCCATAATAATACTCATCTATGAAAAAATGGTGATGAAAAATGAATTGCATCACTGCGTGGAGGTGGTAGTCTACACGTACGATTGAGGGATACTTTCACATCCCATTTTATGGAATATAGGGTTTATATTAGTTTCTAAATAATAATTATAAAATTTTAGTATATTTATGGTACATAATTTATTATATTATTATGAATAAGTAATATTTATTAAAGGTAGAGGAAGAAATAAATTGAAATAGGTCGGGTAAGATGGTTACCTCTTCTTGGTAGTCCTCCTTTAGATCCTTTATTAATGACCATAGAAATTGTATATTAAGAATAAAAAAAACATCTAATTATTATATAGGTAATTATATAAGATAATTATTCAGTATTTGGTTGTGATAAATGACTCAAATGGTGTGAAGAAGAGAGAAGAGATGCCCTTTTAAAAGTGTGGAGAGGGACACTCTTGGAATTACCAAGTATTAAATTAATATAAATTAATTTTCAGCTTCATGTTGATAAAAATTAATATATTTAAAATTAATAGTTATTATGAGTATAAATTATCAAATTAAACAAAATTTGGATAGTTTTATTTTATGGTTCCACCCTTATTTCTTGGTTTTAACCCCCTGTTACCCATTTTTGACAATTACCACAATATCAAAGTTTTTTACTCTTTAAGGGTCAATAATGTTACCATTAAAAGAAAATTAACTCATAAATGGACCTTGGTTGATATTTTAAACCATGTAAAATTAAATTGGAATAATATATAAATATTATTAATTTTAAATCTTTTAATAAAACATTAGTTATTTTAAAATATCATTAATGTTATTTTTGGGACTATTCATTAAATTTAACTTTGAGAACAACATGATAGAAAAATAATTAAAATATAAACATCTAAAAAATATATAATATGTTTTATTTATCTATAAAATTCATGGGACTTTATAACTCACTCATATAAAATTACTTTTATAGTTTTTAAAATCATTTACATGATTTTTCTAATTCTTTCACATGCACTACGTTGGCATTGTGTAATCATTTAAGGTAATTATTTCATAATAAAAAAATTAAAATATATATATATGGAAAAAAAATTAATTAATCTTTCAAATATGTATTTATAACCAAACTTATCCTCTTTGTATCCTTATGTAAAAAATTTAGAGATATTATTGTCAAACTTGTGATATTTTGAAATTTTATTTATTTAAAATAATATAAATTTCATTATCAAGGGAAAATTGAACCCAAATACAATATATTAGAAATATGTATGGATATGGTTGAAATATACTCATAAAATAAAATAAATTCATGTGCTATAGAAATTTTAAAGCTTATCCCAAATTTTTAACCCTGTTTTACCAGTTTTACACTTACCGAGGTGATAAATATTTACCAAGGTTACTATTCATAATGACCAAAAATAAACGCAACCTATTTACAAAATTTTATCCTCCTAATTAAAAATATGGAATCCATTTCTTAATTTTCAATTTCTATAAAAATTCATTTAAAATTAAGACTCTAAAAGGTGATCAAAACCATTTTTAGAAAAGTACATTTTAATTTATAAAAATTGATTTATTCTTATCCCATGCCTAGAAAAAATATTAGATTAATTTTAAATAATTTTATTGAATATATAATATATAAATTTCATTAAAATCATTGAAAATTGTGATTAATTTAATTTATTAAGATAAAAACTCATTGTGTACTTAAAAATTTGTTTTTAGAAAAAATATCTCTTTTATATTCAAATGATTTTTATTTTCATTTATAGTCAATTCATAACCAATAAATTAATTTTTTATATGTGTAAAGAATAAATTTTTCATAATTTATTATTCCAATACACACTCACCAATCCAATGGTTATGCAATAACTATCACATTAAATAGTAATATTTCAATCGTATAACATGATCCATTTAAACTCAGTGTCTCATGTAAAGGAAGATATCAAAGAAATAAAATATATTTATAGAGAACTAAAATAAAAAATCTTGAGGTGTTATTAAAATGGTCTTCCCACCATTGAATTTTTACCTGATGGTAAGAAAGTCAAGATCCAATCATTGGTCCTCTTTGACTAATTCAACCATGTCAGGAATAAGAGTAACAAGAAAGAAAACGTATCCTCGTTTTTTATAGTATAGATGAATTTTAGAAATTAATCTCATAAAACACAACTAATAATTATCTTATTTAACTAATTCATTATAAGATTTCTGAATCAAATCATCATTCACTAAAATAGGCTTCCTTAGTGTATAAACCTAGTCAAACTAAAACATTTAGAGATATCCCATCCAACATTATTTCCTGAGGTTAAATCCCCTTATAGAAAATATATGATTCGAAATTTTATGATCATTGAAGATAGTAAAATTATCACCAAAGAGATAGTGACACCATTTTTTAACCCATAGACTGCCATTATTAATTTCAGATCATGTTTTGGTTATTTCCTTTCATTTGATTACAATTTCCTCATGCCAGAAGCTACAACATGATCTCTATGTATAATAATACAACCCAATATAGATCTATATGCATAAAAATATACTATGTATCCTTATCATAGTTTTGAAAATATGAGTATAGGTGAAAAAGTGTTCTAGGAATTAATCTCCTCAAATTATTTTTGAAAATATTTAGTCCAATTGAAAAGAATACCCTTTCTATTAAAAACATTCATAATATAAGTTATAGGGTGACCCCCTTTTTAAAATATTATTTGAAACATAATTCCTTAAAAAATATTATATTAATAACTTTCAGGGATAATTTTATGCTTAGTGTCTTGGAAACTAGGGGAATAATGCATCAAGTACATAAGGAAAACATAAACTTTATTTAATCACCTTGAAATAGTCATTTATTATTCCATACTAGTTCACCTCACTTCAAGTGATTTCTTGAGGACATACATAAATAGAAAAGGGTGAGCATAAAGCCCAATAAGGGATATACAAAAGAAGTGTAACATGAATAATTATAATGGATAAAACATGAGGTATAACATGAGAGAATAATATTAATTATATGATAAATAATGTGGAAATATGGTTATTGAATAAAAATGAGACATTAATAATCATATCACTAAGATTCAATAACATCATATCATAAAACATATTTCAAAGGTTATTCACCAAGGTATCATAAAACATTTCATATCTAGAGATTAATTCTTTACCCAATGCATTGGATTACTATCAAGATGCACCCATAATATGTATTAATTCAGGTGTTACATATAGATCATAATAAATAATTTTATCAATAACATATGGATGATAAAGAATGGGTTTTATATAAAATAATTGAGTACATAAGTGCTTAATGACTTGAACTTTTAGTCATTTTTACCCAATGAAAAACGGAATATCAGTTTCATATATGTAAATCTCTAATAAATGATGTATGGTTACATATATTTGAATACCATTTAATAGAAATAGGTTTGGGTATTCATAACATAAAAAAGGTGTCATGGAAAATCAAAGAATGATTTTAGTGGCATAATAAGTATACATTTTTGTTTATGGAATGGGATTAATTAGATAGAATTGAAGTATCACATTGATATAATAGTGTTTGGAAAACAATGAATGATCATAAGTGCATAAGAATATAGTAACTTTGAAATTATAAGAATAATTAAAAAATGTACTTGGATGAAAAAGGGAGAGGATGAGAATCTTTTACCATATGAGATAACTTCTTAATGGTTAAAGAGAGTTACTTAGAACCATATAAACTCCTTGAAAATTAAATAGAGATGGATAATGAAGGGAAATTTATTTTTAATGTATTTTAAGTGAATTAAATGGGTTGTAGAGGTGGATATTTATAGAAAATCTGGGAGGATTGTTTATTAATTTCTAAATATAGGACTTGGAAATCTAGGTTATGGAAAATGGAAAACCATTGGCTTACCCATGGTTTTGGATCATGTTTTATGATATTAAAAATGTATTTTTTGGAATATTTCAGTTTAAAAACCTAACTTAAATATTTAATATTACTTTGGTAAAGGTAAAATAATTTTTCTATAAAATAATGTTTTTAAAACCTTAATTTTCATTTTAGAATTTGGAAAGTTATTTATAGATTTTAAAATTCTTTTTAGTTAATTAGAATTAAATATATTATTAAAATAACTAATTTTTGGTTGTAGGTTCGTTTTTATTAATTATTATATCATTATTAAATATTTATTGTGTCATAAAACATACTTAAAACACAAAACTATATTTTTATTATTCACTAGAAAATAAAATATTTTAGAAAATTCTCAAAATTTGACTCTAACGTAATTTCAATATGTTAATTTCAAATATAATGTTTATTTTATCAAAATAATTTTTTAAATATTATAATTTTAACTTTTAAATAAAAAATCTCATTTATTGATAATTATTAATCATTATGATATAATAAACTTTCTCACACTTATAAAAACTTCATAGGACATTATAAAATAATATTATCATTAATATTTAAATAAATAGTGTTTTATAATTCTATTTCATGAAAATAACTTTCATTTAGAATACTTCAATTTATCATAAAAGTGTATTTTCCTTATATATTTTCTAAAACATATCTATGTTTTATTTGTATCCAAATATTTATATATCATATTCCTCTTATATTCATGTTTATTTATTAAATAAAATGAAAAAAGGATTGGAGAGACCACTATTTCATTTATAATAAATAAAATTACACCTTATCATACTAAGTCCTAGGTACATATCCCCTTATTACACTAGAATACTCTCTAAGGGTAAGGTGTACGATGGTGGTACTTTCATAAGGTGGATCTACCAATATTGATCTAGTGATAATCTACACTAAATTAAAATTCTCTCATATTTGATTTTTATTGAGCCTTACTTGTTCAATCTCTCCTTGGGATTCATCAAGGGTGAATCTCAATGATGTTATCTCCCTCTTAAGTTCTGATAAATGTAAATCAAGTGGTATTATTCTAGTAGTTTAGGCCATAGTTTCTCTATTTTTCATTAATTAACTTTTTACATTACCCTATATATACACTAGTTCAAATAGTAAAATTTTTACCAACAATCATAATACCCAAAGGTCATATTGATCAATGATCAGGTAATGGTTAGATCCTAATGGTGAAATTTCCCTTTATACCATTATATACTCCACTATTCTCATACCTCAACATTTATTACATTTCATACAGTGGTTCTACACTTCCCTTGATAATCTATATCATATTCTTAACTATTATATTTCTTTTTACTATTTTTATATCAAGATCATTCATCATTATAGAATTCAATCCTATAGAGTTTAAATTAGTGTGTTCAATTTTATTTTTCATTTATCTCCTTGTATTATTTCTAGCTATAATAATAAATATTAATTCATGACATGTAATGTTCTTATGAAATTTAATAATATTTCTATATTCTCATAATAAAATATTCAATGTAAAATAATGGTTCTTAATAAAATAATGAATTTTCTAAGCCATTACATTCTCCCCCTTAATAAATTTCTTCCTTGAAATTTGGTTTTATACCACAAAACAAATGGGGGTATTTATCCTTCATCATTTATTCAGGGTCCAAGGTTACATCATGTTTGGTATGACATATACTTTCTTAATAGGGACACATGGAAGATTTCATTGACATTAGAAAGATTCTGAGGTAGTTCTACCCAATAGGAAACTACCTCAATATTCTCTAGAATCTCAAATAGTACAATGTACCTTGGACTTGGTTTCATCTTCTTTATAAACCTCATGAACCCTTTCTATGGTGATATTTTGAGGAATACATGATCCTCAACATGAAACTCTAATTTATTCCTTAAATTTTCATCATAACACTTTTATCAACTCTGAGAAACCATGAAATTTTTTTGAATAACTTATATATTCTCCATAGTATCTTTCACCATTTTTGGACCTAAATTTTATCCTTATCTAACTTCTACACAGTATATTCTATTTCTATTCATCATCCTATAGAGTTCTTTATAATGATTTATTTTTAATACTTGTGTGAAAACTATTGTTAAAGGATAATTCAACAAGTGGAAAATTTTGATCTCAAATACCTTGAAAATAAAGTGAGTTGGCTTAGAAAATATCTTCCAATTTCTGAATAGTCCTATTATATTGCCCATTACTTTTAGGATGATAGTTTGTGCTGTGTTTTACTTTGGTATTCACATCTTTTTAAAGGCTCATCCAAAAAATTAGAAGTAAATCTTGAATCACGTACTAAAACTATTGAAAGTAGTTCCACATAAAGGCTCACCACTTCTTTAATATAAAAAATCATGGAGTTCATGGGAGAAATATACTTGTATGGAAATAAAATGATTATACTTTGTTAACCTATCAATTATTACCCATATATAATTGTTTCCCTTGGATATCTTAGGAAGTCCAGTAATAAATTCCATACTTATCTTATCCCACTTCCATAAAAGTAAGGGTAGTGGTTGAAACACTCCTTTGGGTAGTTATTTCTCTCCCTTAAATTATTGAAATACCAAACATCTTGTAATATAATCAATAATATCCCTTTTTATGGTATCCCACCAATAATTATCTCTTAAATCCCGAAACATTTTGGTTATTCCAAAATGTATAGAGAGAATAGAGTTTTGAGCATTATCCATCATCTATTTCTTTAAATTTTTAACAAATGGGATATATAGCCTTGTATAAAACCTCAATATTTCCTATAAATAGATATTTAACTTTGGAAAGTTATTATTTTTCATAAAATCTATTTTATTGTTAAAATTAAGATAATATCTTTACGCTTTCTTGATCTTATCTAATAATGATGGATGGTAAATAATTTGGGATAGTATTGATTATGTCCCTTGTTGTATGACTTCTATTTCCATATTTACCAAGTACTTGATCAATGGGTCTCCTTCAATCCTCATCATTGAAAGAACTCTATATTATTTTCTACTCAATGCATCAATGACTTTTTTTATAAGGTGATAATGGATAGGACAACCGTGGTCATTAAGAAGTTCCAACCATCTCAATTGTCTCATTTTCAATTAATTTTGTTTGAATACATACTTTATACACTGGTGTTCAGTGTATATATCAAAATTCTCCACATAAATATAGTTTCTTCATGTATTTAATGCGAATATAACCACACCTAACTCCAAATATATGGTAGGATAATTTTATTCATGATTATTTATCTATCTCGATGCATAGGAAATAATTTGTTCATTTTTATGAGTGCACATATAAGTCTATACAAGTATGCATCATTGTAAATGAAAAATATTCCCATATTAGAGGGTAAAGTTAGCATAGGTGTACTGACCAACCACTTCTCCAATTATAATAAACTTTATTCACGCTCCTTCATCTATATAAACTAAAATACCATTTTAGTTAACTTACTTAGTGGATTAGTAATCCATGAAAATCTTTTCACAAACCATATATAGTATCTTTGTAGACCAAGGAAACTACTAATCTCAATTACTTTTTTAGGAAATTTCAAGTCCTAAACATCCATTATATTTTCATAATTTACTAATATTACTTCACGGGTCATAATGTGTCATAATAATGCGACTTTTTGTAACCAAAACTCACATTTTTTTAATTTACCAATAATATTCACTTTCCTCAGAGTTTGGAATAATACCCTTAGGTGATCCTTATGCTCCTAATGAATTTTAAAATATAACATAATATCATCAATAAATACCACCACAAATTTATCAAGGTAGTACTTAAAGGATCTATTCTCCAAATACATAAATATATAAGGATAATTAGTTAAGACAAATGGCCTTACAATATAATCATAATGTATATATATTATTTGTAAATTAGTTTTGGGGATATCTTCTTTCTTCACCCTCCCATGATGATACCTCAATCAGAGGTCAATCTTTGAGTATAATTAAGCCCCATGTAGCAGTTCAAACAAATATTCTATACTTTGAAGATGTTATTTTTTATCCACTATAATCTCATTTAGTTCTGTATAATTAATTCATAATTTCATTGATCTATCCTTATTCACAAAGATATAGGTGTTCCCCAATGAGATATACTTGGTTGAAAAAAAAACTTCTCCAAAATATCTTGAAGTTTATTCTTTAATTCCTCTAACTCTGCATATTACATTCTATATGGGGACATTAATATTGGTTTGTATCAAAGTATGAGTTCAATTGAGAACTCTGCCTCACTTTCTGGGGGAGGTCCAAGTAACTCTTCCATAAATACATCAATATATTATGGAACAATGGTTACATCTCCTATATTTACACTTTATATTTATTATCCTTCATTACCAATAATTTCTATAAATAAGGCAATAGAATTTGGTTATTGAAAAGTCTTGGGTTGGGATATCTCTCCTTTAAATATAATTATAGGTTTTCCCTTCAATAAAACTAAAATTTTAATTCTTATATAGTTGATCTTGGAGTTATACTTTAACAACAAATACATTCCTATTATTATATAAATTTTCTCCATTGTAATGACTACTAGGTTTTGTAGAGATATTATACTCACCAAAGTTAATAGGGGAATCCCTATATATCTTTTATGTTTGAATAGTTTATCTAGTAGTTTTAACTAAAAACTATCCCACTAGCAGTTCATAGTTTTACTTGATGTTATTTAAAACGTGAATGAAAAAAGAATGTTCATAACAAGAATCACACAATGTACTTTCTATATTTGAGTTTATGATGAGTGTACCTACCAAAAAATCATTTTTATCCTTGACATTAGTCGTTGTGATTATAAAAGCATGACCTTTATCCCTTGGCCTTTGTTACTATTGATGGCGATTTCCCTCTATTATATTCTGATTTGGACATTGATTATTGAAATGTCTATTCTCTCCAAACATGAATCATTATAATATATGATATACTTATACCATCATTCCTTTTTCATTGGCATTTCAAATTTTGAGTATTTACATATCAATGATAGTTTTAATGCATATGGCCATCTCTTCCACACATGTATCACTTTCAACTTCCTTATATACAATTTCCCAAATTCTTCTTCCAAAAAATGTTGCATATAGGTATGTCATAATTATTTTGTTCTCTTTCATGGTTGAAATTATTTCTAAAATTTGGATTTATCCACCTCTTCTTATCATTATGTTCATGATACCACGGTGCATCTCCAAACTCCATTTACACTTTGATAGCACATCTTCATATTTACTTATAACTCCCAAAGTCTCATATTGAAAGATACTTTCATAGATGAGGTCCTATCATACCAAATAATCCATAAATCTTCCCATCCAAACAAATGAAAAAAATTTAAGTGTATCATAAAATCCTTGGAACATTTTTCTCATAATTCACCACTAATTCATTCTTTTTCTTCAACTCAAGGAATTACCTCACCATCTCAATTAAGAGGGTGTGAGTAAAATAATTATTAAAATATAATTTTTTTGATTTATTCCCACTCTATGGATTAAAACTCTCCCTTTTTTTGTGTTATTGACTATTTTCCACCACTAATTATCTTATCCCTCTAAGTGATAAACTATAAAAGTGACATTCTATTACATCGAAAAAATAGATAATAAAAAATATATTTTATATAATATTGATCCATTGTTCTATAATAAATGGATCATAGGTTCTACTAAAAACAAGTGATTGTTGATGTATGAATGATTCAATAGCTAGTTGTTCCTTCCTTCATGAAGTTTGATGCTCCACATGGATTAGGTTGTTATTCACAACTTGATATAACAGATTCAATATCATCATGATGTTTTTAACTACAAGTTCCCCTATATTGGGAAGGTTTTCATCCTAGTGTTTATTGAATCTATTATTTATATGAGTCCTTCTATTTACTACCATTTTTCTAGAAGAATAAAACATAAGTGATAAATTTATTATTATTTTAAATATTATAATAATAATTCTAAAGGAAATATTAATCCTAAAATTTTATAATATCATGATTTTAGGATGATGTATTAAAATCATAAAAAATTAATTATATATATATCCTTCAAAATGGTTTGTAAAAAACATGTGATTAACTAAATCATATTCCCCAGGAGTGTCAAAATATGTGTGTATTAAGGCCTCTGTATCATGCACCAGGTACAGTTCAATTGAATACCAATAAACCCTTTTGGGATTATTACCCCTATGTGAATCTATGAAAGATCCATATCCACTTATAATATCTACAGAGGGATTTCATTTCTTGTAAACCACCACATTATACATTACCAAAATTTCAGGAGGTTCTCCTATATTTAAACTTATCCATACAATTTTTATAAATATTTTCTAGTCTTAATTTCTATAAATAACTAAACCTTATCTTTGATACCAACTATGGAGACTCACTTTTTTAATACATGATCTTTCACATAATTCCTTACAAAATATTAAATTTATAAATTCAAAGGATATTTTGGGGTTTAGTGTCTTGGAAACTATGTATATAATACATTAAGTGCATATGTAAAACCTAAAAATAAAAAAAAATCCTCTTGAAATAATCCTTTATTATTCCATCATATTTCACCTAACTATAATGGATTTAGTAGGGACATACTTCAATAAAAAATGGTGAGCATAAATACTAGTAATGGATAAACAAAGAAAATGGAACATAAGTGATTATCTTGGATAAAACATGTGGAATAATATGAGATAATGATAATAATAAGTATATGATACATAACTTAGAAATGTGGTTAAAACATGAAAATGAGACATTCATAAGTATATCACCAAGGATCAACCCCAATGTGTCATAAAACTTATTACCATGGTTATTTGTCAAGGTATCATACAACAAGTCATCTCTATAGATTAATTCATTACCCAATTCATGTGAGTTATATTAGGTCACACCATTCATATGTATTAATTCATAAGTTTCACATAGATTATAATAAATCATTTCATTAATAACCAATAGAGGATAAAGAAGGTGTTTTATATCAAATCATTGAGTACATAAGTGCTTAATGATTTGAAATTTTCATAATTTTTAACCCAATAAAAAGTAATGTATGTTTTATAGATATAAATAACCAATTAATGAATTATGGTTACATATATATGAATACCCTTGTATAAAATAGGATTGGGTATTCATAACATAAAATTGGTGTCATAGAGAATCAATGAATGATTTCGGAAGCATAACTAGAATATAAAGTGGTTTATAGATCATGATTAATAATAGAGAATGGAATTATATCCTTCGTAAAACATTTTCATAGTAGTGGAATGATCATAAGTTCATGATAACATAATAATTTTGAAAATATAAGACTAACTACAAAGGAAGTACTTGGATAAAAAGGGACATAAGGATAATTTCCTTACGATATAGCTTCTTAAATATTGAGGAGAGTTTCTTTAAACCGTTTAAACTCCTTGGAAAAGAACAAGATAGGTAAAATGAGTGGAACGTCATGCTTAATGGATTGTGAGTAAATGAACTGGGGTGGAGATGATGGAATTTATAGAAAATGTGGGGGGGGGGGGGGGGGGTTGTTTACTAATTTCTAAATGTTGGACTTGGAAATCAAGGTTGTGGAAAATTGAAAACCATTTGCTTACCCATGGTTTTTTCTCATGGTTAAAGAAATTATAAAGATTTTTTTTTGAAATATTTTAGTTTTAGAACCAAACTTTAATATTTTATATTAATTTTTTCATGAGAAAATAATTTTTCTACAAACTATTATTTTCCAAACCTTACATTTTATTTTAAAATTTTGAATGTTATTTATAGATTTATAAATTCGTTTTAATTTATTAAAATACAACATATTAATAAAAATAATTTATTTTTTAATTTTGGATTTAGTTTTATTAATTATTACATTATTATTATATATTTTTGAAGTCATAAAATATACCAAAAACACAAAACTATATTTTTACTCTTCATTAGAAAATAAATTATTTTAGAAAACTGTCAAATTTTTACCCTAATCTAATTTCAATTTTCTGATTTCAAATATAAATTTTATTTTGTTAAAATAATTTTCTAAATATTGTAATTTAAAATTTTAATTAAAAAAACTTATTTATTTAAAAATTAAAGTTTTTATAACATACTTAACTTTCTAAATGTTATAAAAATTACCTACGACATTATAAAATTATATTATAATTTATATTTAAATAAATTGTATTTTATAATACTATTTCATCAAAATAAATTTTATTTAGAATACCTTAATTTATCATAAAAATGTATTTTAACTATATATTTTCTATAAAATAAACTTTTGTTATATTTATGCCTAAAAATATATTTATCATATTCATATTATATTTATGTGTATTTTATTAAATAAAATCAAAAATAGGATTGGTGATACCACTATTTAATTTCTAAAAAATTATACCTTATAATATAAAGGTATAGATACATAACCCCTTGTTACATCAGTATACTCCCTAAGGGTAAGGTGTGTGGTGTTGGTACTTTAATGGGGTTGCTTAGCTAAAATTGATCTAATGGTGATCTTCACTAACTTGAACTTCTCTCATGATTTATTTTTCTTAAGCTTGAATTTTGAAGGAATACTTGGGCTTGGTCAAGGGTGAATCTCAGTGATAATACCTACCACCTAAGTTTTGATAAATGGGATTTAAAACACTCGATCCTACTAGTTGAGGCTATAGTTTCTCCCTTATACATCAATAATATTTTTCCATGTCCCTTTATATACACTAATTATAAAGGTAACATTATTACTAATGACCATAATTCCCAATAGTAATATTTACTAATTGTTAAGTAATGGTTAGATCCTAACTTTCACTTTACCCCTTATGCCTTATATATACTCCACCATTCTCATACCCCATCATTCATTACTTACCATATAGAGGTTTTACACTTAATTTGATAATGTTTTTCATATTCCTAACTCTTCTATTTATTCTTAATATTTTTATAGTAGAATCAATCTTCATTGGAGAATTCAAACCTATTATGTCTACATTAGTGTATGAATTCTTCTTTTTTGTTTATCTCCCTTTTTTCTTTATATCTATTGTATCCAATATTAATTTAGGATATATAATGTTATTATGAAATGTAATATTATTTTTATGTTCTCATTTTAAAAAAAATCACTATAAAATAATAGTTCTTAGTAGCACAAAGAAATTTTTAGATTGTTATAAGCGAGGCATGATAAATCCAAGACAAAGTGATAATAATAGCCAACTAATCCTAGAAATTTGTATATCCTAAAAAAATTCTTAGGTGGTTTCCAATAAATAAATACTTTAATCTTCCTAGGATCAAATGATATTACTTTTTTAGAAATAACATGCCAAGGAAATGAATTTCCAATATCCAAAAGTTACACTTAGAAAATTTAGCATAAATTTCATGTTCATGAAATATACTCAACACTAGCTCCAGGTTCCTTTCATTTTCATTTATGGTTTGATATTATAAAAATATATCTTTAACAAATACCATGAAAAATGATTCATGGAACTTGTAGAAGATACAATTTATTAATTCCATGAAAACTATAGTTGCATTGTTAAGACCAAATGGAATTACCATGTACTCACAGTGGATATATCGGCTTTAAAAAGATTTATTTGGGACATATTCTTTTCTAAATCGGTGTTAGTGATACCCCTAATAATAGATCAATTTTAGAGAACCATTTGTCCCCCTTAAATTAAAAAAATCATCATTTTGAGTAAGAGGATATGAATTCTTAATTGTAACTTGACTCATTTTCTGATAGTCAACACATAATCAAAGTGAAAAATATACCTTTTATGAATAGAACTAGAGTGGACTGATATGATTTATTTGATCTAGTGAATCCCTTTCTATTAAATAATTCCATTTGGAAATTTAATTCCCATAATTCCATTGGTGAAATTTTGTATAATGGAAGTGAAATAAGAATAAATCCTAGAAGTAGATCAATAGAAAAAATCGATTTCCCATTCAAGTGGAAGCCCAAAGAAATCATACAGAAAGATGTCAAGGTATTATTATACTATGGTAGGAAGAATCATATTTTAAATTTCATCGATAGTCCCTTATATCATCATTTTTAGTTGATTGGAGATTCTTTTATCTTCTTCCACTAAAGGCCCTACTCTACTAGCATTAATATCCTAATCCCCTTTGAAAAAATGAATAGCACCGTCTGGGGATATGAAAGTTACTTTCAATAATTAATAGTAAATATAATATTTGAACTCTAATAACTAGTCTTTGATAAAGATTAAAATGAATATGATCATCTCTAAGATAGTAAAGTACCATATTAATTTTACTAGATTGATGGAAACGGAACACATTATACACCTAGATCGTTTTTATTTTCATTATCCAAGAGGTATCTTGATGATCAAAACATGAGGCATCATTTTCATGTGAAATCAAAATTGATTTACCATAAGAGAATAAATAAACGAATGTGATGTGCCAGTGTCAAACAAGAAATTATTTAAATAGGAGTTGAGAAGAATGGTACCTCACACTATATAGGGACACAGTTTTTTAGCTATGATTTTCTGCTGAACTTCGTGTAGTTATCAATCAACTCCCACTTATCATTCCTTATTTCTGTTATTAATGTGATGTCAGCTATAATACCAAGGTGTTCTTAGAGTCAACCTGACATTCTCAATTATGATGGTGAGACCAATTTTGATGAGATCATTTTGGTTGATCTCTTAGAATGGTGTAACTTGATCCTTTGGATAAAATTAGTCCAAATGATAGTATCCCAGATTTTACACCAAACCACTAATCCCATGGTTCAACCTCCATAGTAAGGTCACTTGGGGTTTCAAGTGGTATTATACCCCTTCTCAAGGGTTTGGGCATTGTACTAACTCTGACTGAACAATGGTAGAGTCGATTGGTGACACCAAGATGGAATTATAGTAGTGTGGAATTACTGTAGTATCATGTGATAATTTTGTTGTATCTCTATATAATTCATACCATGTATACTATTTTATCATGGAATTGGGTTGTTTTGGCACTATAGCATAATGGAATTACTGTGAAGGCACTATAACAATGCAAGTTACTATTCACTTTATTTTAGGATATCATTCAAGATGGGGTTTTATGTACTCTAAAAATTCACCATGTAATATTTTTCCCAAATATAGTTAAGTGATTCTTCCTATCTGTGGATGTAAGGATTATTCTAAAACCCCATAAATCATTGTGTTCATCTTCTTCTTGTACTTTTTTTATTTTTTCTTACTTTTACTCTTCTTCTATAAATTATTTATTTCTTGTTTATCACCATGTTTTTGTAACATGATCATGAGAAGCTGGAGATATATCAAATTAATTTACACTTGTTGATTTTAGAGGTTTATTAAAATAATGCTTTAGGTTTCCTCTTTTTCCACAGTTGTGACACTCTCAAGGTGGTGTTGTGTATTTGATATTCTTGTTCCCTAATGATACACATTGAAAGAATATTGATTCATTGTTGTGACGTAGTAGGAAATATATTGACCTGGTAAATAGTATCTCTAGTACTCTACTATCCTGAGAATAGTTGTTTCTTTAGTTTTTATTCCCCACATTATAGTTCCCACCTCTTCCTAGTTAGAAAAAAAGAATTTTTTCTCATTTCTGGTTCCCTATAATGTATTTTTTCTACCATCATCACTTTATTCACCATATTTGTGAAGTTTTAAATATTTAACATGACAGCCATGGAGAAATTTATAATCGTAGACATATATCTAATATAAGATCCTTGAGAGATTCACTAGCAGCTACCACTAGAGAAAAACATTACATATAAGTAAATACAGACATATATTATATTACTGAAATAATTCCTTGTTTAAAATCAAATAAGTCCACCATTTTTTATAAAAATAATCTTTTAAAATAGAATTATTTATTAAAAAATTACTCAAACCCCTCCCATGTAAGGCCGTGATTGAGCTTAATTTGGATAGTTAGGCCCCATGCCTACTATGTCAGATCATCAAGCCTACACACTACTATCTTAACCTTAATTTCATACCCAATTCCAAGAAAATCAAATATTTTGTTCATCTTACCAATTAATTATTATACTTTCTCATGTCCTGAGTCACCCTGAAATATTGATGGGTTTTTGTCTTTATAATTCCAATGAACGATCTTGTTGGGTCCTCGGATTATTTGAGAGGGGGTGAATCAGGGTGATTTCTAAATTAAACTTTTCTTTTAAATCCATTTAACTTTCTTTGGGATATTTTTCCATATTGGAAGGAAATATGTTCAACATATTTTTTGAATACTCACTCTTATAAAGCCTCACTGAACAATTATCAGATGAGCATAAAATTAAATCATTGATATAACATAATGATTTTACTTGGATCACCACTAAGGGCTAGTCCAAGTAGAATATACTAATGATGTGTCAGTCATACTTGAATTCACTATTATTCAATAGTTTAATGTATACAAATTTTCATCTATAGTCACTTCATTATAGGATTTCTACCTTTACGAAATTATGGGTTTGGTCATTCCACAACCAAGGTTCACTAACCCTTATTAACTTCCATCCACTACTTCAGTAAAGGATGTTTCATAGTTTATAGACTTGTAATTATCTTCACTAGATAAGGAATATGATGATCTATCTCTGTCTAGAATTAGACTATTATTGCATTATAACTCCTAATTTAATGTTATGTTTCCCTTCACCACTCTTGATCCTAAACTATTTTTTATAGTAATAAACTTCATAAACTATCCTATATTTTTTATTGACTACCTTAAATATTACATGGTACATTTTTCACCGCATATTGTGTTTTGTGAACTGTCCTCTATGCTAGGAAAACATTCATGTGCTTTATGATATGATTCTTAAAAAACATTCCATTATTCTACAAGTATTCTTTCACTTTTCAAATTGATTATTTCATGAACTATAATTGTTATATGGAATGGCCTTGCTATCCAAACACCCAGACTTCTCCAATTTTTGATCAATCTATAGATCTTCCCTTTAACTTTTTATTGATCCCTAATGATGGCATTAGTGGGGTATTTATAGTCAAAGTCACCCAATGATATCTCTAATCACTAAAATTACATTAAGTCCCATTGAAGACTAGCATAAACATTATGCGGTTTATCTTACGTAGTATACCAAAAAATACTACCTCTTTCTGCAAATAAATCTAATGATATGTGGCATTTTCATACAACCCATGATATGTGCTATTTTTTACTTTATGGAGCATAGAATAACACCGCCTTCCAATCACAAAGGTCTTTAGTGTTATATGATATGTGTACTACCTTTTGTGATTCATGGGATTTTTTTCTTATGAAATGTCCTTCATTGTAAATTTGTTCCACTGAAAATTGTCTTTTTCACTATGTGGTCATTGACTTCTGTGTTATTCAGTTTTTATACTATCTTATGTGTTTTATAGGATTTTTTTACTTAGTAAAAATTCCATCTCTACAAATTCATTCCACCAAAAATTTTATTCTACACTATATGATCATCACAAACTACTTTATGTGTTATGTAGTCCTATGTGAACTACTTTACATGCTTTAAGGAAATACATATGTTGAATCTAACCCTTCACGTTATTTTACCAATAGCCTCTATTTTTGTGCCCATACATTTTGAAAAAACTAGGACACATCTCTATTTAAAAACGTTTTTCAGGCTTCTATTTTTCTATAAACAATCTCCCATTGATTTCAATATTCTTTATCAAATACATATTTAGAAATACATAAAACCCCTCTACTTAATATTTAAGATAATACCACATCATAACATCTAAATATTCAATACAATATTCACTAGCAGTCTTGGGGAACCCAAAATCCCCTTTAATCTTTCCAAAAATGCTAGTTATGAAATCAAATCCTCAATAAATGAACTAGGTATTTGATGTAGAGAGATATCATGGATTCTTTTTTATTTCTTCACAAGTGCTTCCATGTTCATTTCATCTTCACATCTTCAACAGAATCTAGTGATTGAAAATATACCAATGATTGATAATAAATCCAACACTAAACAACTTTGGTTTAAAAAAACCATATGACATGGTTCATCAATTTTAATTCCCTTATCAAAATCATGGAATACTTTTATGATGATTTGGAAAATAGGTTATTTTTCATGTGATTCATGTGGAACAAAATTATTAGCTACACCCTCGTATAGGTTTCTAGGCCTCTATACTTGTGGCATATTTTTATAAATATAGAAACAAGTTCCACCCAATCACTTCATATCTATCTCATCATAATTTATATAGTATATCACAGTCTATAAAGGAAAATAAAGGTATTTTTTATAGAATTAAATCAATAAATAACAAATTGATGATGAAATACTAGTGGGAAGTCTCTTTATTAATGCATGATACTACATGATAATCAACTAAACCCATGAATATGAGTTGAAAACACACCTATAATTTCTTAACAACACTTTTTATAACTAGGACATAGTAGTAACTTTATGTTTAGTATAAATAGGTTTTTTATTCCTTTTAATGATATGAATTTCAATTTAAGACAAATATTATCTTCATACCTAACATCCCAACTGAAAGAGAATACCAAACTGATACCATTTGTAACATTTTGACCCCAACTCATTGGCTTGGGAAATACTGAAATGACAATAACCTTAGGTCCCATTCCCCAAAAACCAAATTTTGGAAATAAATTACTACGGTTTAGGATATTTATTAGCGAATGGGTTAAACATAACACAAACACACAACCAATAATAAACTAAATCCAAGATAGCCATATATGATGTATGAGGTAGAATTAAACAATCCCAAAAATCTAGAAATATTTCAATCAAAGTTTTAGTAGAAGATAATAAAAAATAGGAAACCATAATACAAATACATAAAGGACTCAAGGTAAAAATTTGGAACCACTACCACACTAATACTTGATCAAATATTTATCTCCAACTCCCATCAACCATGTTTTCATCATCATGGTGCTCTGCTAGTGAATTCTGAAATCATAACATTTCTTTTATCATGATAAACAATGTCTTTATGTGTACTAAGGTGCATATGTCAAGAGTGAGTATACAATCCAATATGAAAACCTAGAGACTTCACACGCATTCCACTAAAAAAGAAAAAATTAGATCACATTTATAATATAAAATAGGTAAAAAATTATAGAATCTAATTATCAATAGATATATATATATATATATATATAGTGGTGAAATAACCCATACTAAAGCACCCTCCTGGAATGAACCCATGCACCCATGAAATAAACCAACCAAATGTATCTCCTATCAAAGACGGTCCTCTGAATAATCTAACTAATAGGTGGAAACCTATCCCTCCAGACCCAAATTATCACTCAACATTATAATCCAATATTCCCCAAAATTGGTACCATGGCCAAGTATAATTCACAATTCCCTTCAAATATGCATATAACCACATTTCAACCATGTCCATACCAAGTTTACAAACCCAAAATCTTCTTTTGATGAAATTTCATTAAATCATTTTATTGAGTACATTGTGTGTGTCACCCATAACCCAAGATTTAATGACAAACCAATAAGAGAGACTTAAAATCGATTTTTAACATTACTTTTTTAGTAAGAATAAAAAATAAATTATTTAGAAAATAAAAAACCTTTGAGTTCAATGAGAGAGTGGAATAAGGTAGAAGTCACATACCTCAAATGGGCTCACGTCGAATAATAACAAAATGATCTTGTATATCCAAGCCCATCCCACCTTCCATCCTGTGGATCATAATGAATTCCCATAAAAAACATCATAAACCATTTATATGGGCATGAAATTTGTGATATAGGGTTTTTTCAAAAGAAAATGAGAATTCTAGGGAGGATAAAGATAAGTGGGACTCTTATCTTCGTTTCCTAGGATCCAATGCTCAGTAATTCATCAGAAATAGCATCCATAGTGTAGTAGATCACTAAAATCACCAAAAAGATGCATGGGGTTTTAGGCCATAAATCATGGGAGGAAGAATGAGGGGGTTTTTTCTGATTTTAGAGTTTTAAAACTAATTTTAAAATCCTGGGAATTACATCACATGGTTTGGACACATGGTTTGTAAAACTATGTGCCAAAATTGTGAGTGTTATTGAGAAAAACCAAGTGTTTCATGGTTGGAAAACCATACACTAAGTGTGAAAATGACATTATACGAAAAATTCAAAAAACTATATGGTTTTCTGAATGATTTACCCAAATATTGTAATAACTATGAACTTCTCCCTAAGTCTCCTCTCTACCACACATGGTTATCTAGGGAACCTTCATGGTTTCCTCTAAATATAATCCCTTCAAAAAGATTATAAAGATACCTAAAACCATCCAAAAACTCTTGGATCTCAACCCAATCATTATATAACATTAAAATATATAATAAAAGATAAAATTACCTCAAATCATAAGTGTAATCATTTTTTTATAGAATTAAATCCTTCAGAGGGATGAAGTACATGTGAGAGAAATCATCTATTTGTAAGATGTTATTTTTTGAGATTCTATGTTTAACAGTCCTAGTTGTTGTTTTTTGGGATGAAAAGTTTTAAAGTTAGGGGAATGTAGTGACCTAAATTTTTCTTTGATCATGAATTAAGTCATTTTTTTATTTTGAAATTATCAAATCCATAAAATCATATAATGGTTAATTCATCTAAGAAAATGGCCTAAGATTTTTTTTAATTTTCTTATTGATCTCGGGACATGGTGATTACCCTTGGGGTGACTTTTGGTAAAATTATGAGATATTTTAGTTTTAATGGATATTTAATATTTATTTAATAGATAAATATTTATCTTATGTATAATAATTAATATGTCTACAAGATATATCCATGTATGGGAATTTTGAAACCATTTTTATATCTAGAGTGAAAGATTTTACTAAGGATGGGTATAATATTTTTTGAGTTTTGGGCCCCATACCAAGCTTGTTTCAATGCTTTTAAAATTTATCCTTAATTAACCTAATTAGAGTATTATAAATATACCTAATATGTTTCTATAGTATGTTTATCTACCATTAATTTAATTCCCTAATATTTGTTAGAGGGAATATATTTTTGAAGTGGGGGTGAGTTTGTGGAATGAAAAAAATAGATCTTAAAGCATTAGTGAATCACCATAGGGTAATGTAATTTTTTTCCTTGTATCATTATTTATGTTATTTAATTCTGTATTCTCGTTAATGAAATTATTTTATAACTCATGTATAATCAAATTGTGTTCTTTGATTGATTAATCTTTTTAATTTTCAATTGATTATTTCCAAATACTCTCTATTGATTATTCTTGGTATATTTAATTAAGAATATATTATTAATTAGATGAATACCATTATAAATCCTTAATATTAATCAATAATTAAATAAAATCATTTTAATTAAATTTTTGGTGTCTATAATTGAATAATTCACTAATATATTTCATATCCCTATCTCCATACTCTTTCTGATGAAGAAAAATCATTATCGACCCTCATAATAGTTAGCAGTATATAAGAGTAGCCCAGGATTGTGATATGGATATAGATGAGGTGGGGGGAATGAATCATGAGTGTTACTGGTGAATGGTAGGTGGTTTAGGGTGAAACATTATCTAAAGGTCAAATCTAGGGCTCAAGCAGTGGCTTAGTTTAATGCGAGCAGTGATAGGTAGTGGTGAACAGTTATAGTGGATGGAGTTTTGATGATAGATGTCTAGAAAATAAAGTAAATGGTCTCTTTCAAAATTTATTTAGGTTAATGGTGAGAACATGGATACACTGACAGTGGTAGCGGTTAAAATCATGGGTTTCTAGGATTTCTAGAATTTTATTTCAGAATAACTTAGTGTGTGGTCATTGAGACACATGTCATGTATCAAATTGGTTGTGGTTAGGGTTCATATGATAGAATTAAATATAATATAATGCATAATTATGAAACACACATTAAGTTAAACTAGGATATGCATGACCCAAAGTTTGGTAGTACATGTAGAAATTCTTCTTGACTCCACATTGCATGTAGTTGTAGTACATGTTGTGTTGGTGGAGACACATGACACGGGGTGTTGTGAGGTATATACTAAAAAACATGTTTTGTAGATATGGTTTATAGTTGATAACACATTACATATTGGATATATCTCATGTTTTGATTCAACATTATATGAACATGCCATCTTTTGAGATATACATGATGTGTCCCATATTAAAAACATCATATAGGTTGTGATGATGTAACATGGATCTTGGTCGTACACAAAGACTAACCCTTAAGCTTCACAGTTTGTGTCATTAAGGAATACATATCATTTATATGGTAAATAACATGAATAGACTACAGTTTCACATGCTCGGCTCCTATATAAGGCTCACACACCATGTCCTATATAGGTTTTGGTAACCCCTTATTCAAAATAAATTTTCCATCAATAGGGAATGGGTCCCCTATATGGCTGATGGATTAGGTAACACACTTATGAGTTGAAGGAGAGGGTCCTCCATCCATGAAGTTAGTAACCTATATGATCGAGATACGTTCTCCATAGTGAGTTGTGATTCCTCCATATGGGTCAATATTGGGGTGTGGAAGTTAACAGATATGGGTAGTTTAGATATTTTAGGTCTTAAAATGTGTGGAAACTCATGGTAACCTCCAATATATGACTTATAGTTGATCCTATCAACCTAGTTTTTTCTTTATTGCATCAGTTTTTGAAATAATTAATGCATATATGGGATTATTTATGCTTTTCCCAAACATTGGTATTTTATCTGACTTATCATTCTATACCTTGGGTTTAAGGGCATCTTACTAGGTATTTTTTTACTCATCCATGAATAGACCTTTATACACATATATGTTGTTTATATGTAGATAAATAATAGTATAGAGGTGAACTCATTGGATGTGGAGCTAGTGGAGCTAAATACTAGTAGAACTCAATGGTGTTTGATGATGATTGTGGTTATTGAAGTTCACATTGTGAGTCATTATATTGAGGAGATATTTTCCCTTTTCTTGGGCCTTCCGTACATTAGGATCTTGTATTTATATTTATTATTAGAGTTTTTCTATGATGATTTATTATGGATTATTTATAGTGACCTATTACAAACATAACATAAAGTATACATTAATCTCATGATTTAAATTATACATATCATAAATAGTCTCAAAACCCAAGGACCAAAAGTATTAGTGTCATGGAGACTATCTATATAAACATATTATTTTAAAAAACTTTTGAACATTCTCCAAAACCATACTCCTATAAACCCTTTTCTAAATACCTCAATTAACATAATCCTATTCATAACTCAGGGAATGAAAACATAATAAATGGATGAGTTCAAATTCTCAGTAATGGAAAACAAATATCAAAAGGTATTACTTCATAAACATGAAGGAGAATAATAAGAAGGTGTGGAGATATTAATAAAACATCAAAAGACCATGTATGATAATAAAAAAAGATAATGGAGAAATATAATATCATAAAAATATAATTAAGGAAGCATAAAAGATATGACATGGGTCAAAACATGTATCAATAATCATAAAACATGTGGGCATGATATAAAAGTATGGAATACTTTAAAAATAATACATGAAGATTAAAATAAGAAATTTCATGGAAATTAAATGCATCATGTAAAATTGGAATAACTTTATAAACAACATGAGAATGTGGAATAACATTATAAAAAACTTGAAAATATGGAACAACCATAATCATTGGAAAACCTATGTGATAAAACCTATTATTACCACACATATGTGAAAAAATTTATTATGTCTACACCTGAAATATGAGCAAACCAATCATGCCCATGCATATGTGAACAAACTCATTATGTCCATGCCTAACTATATGATTTGATATAATCTCAAACCAATTAGTCGGAGGAAAAATAGGACCTAATCGTTATCATCCATACATATTTTTGCCGCTTAAAATCAAACATCATCACATCTTAAATAACTAATGGAAAAAGAATGGGTTTTTTAAACATATCACATAACATGAACTTAAGAAATCATATGATATAAAAATATCATTGTCCAAAAGGGTTCCTAACATAATAAAATATAAAACTTCACCTCATGAGTTATAGATCAATTTAAGTTAATGATAATCAAATCATGAAACAAAATTAAAAACGTTTTTTATTCATCATTATAAAAGTCATGTTTATAATATCCTTTTCAAAAGAGTCCCTCTTTTAAGAGAAATGAAAATAATACTACGCATGAAATTAATATTTGTTCCAAAAACTTTTCCCCATTAATAAAGAATGAACATTGATAAAAATTTAAATTATTGGAAATAAAATGTTCAATAATAAATTTCATAAATCAAATAAAGTATTTTGAGTTACCAAGTCCCTTACAGTATTTATATTTTTTGAATCAAAACTCTAATAAAGAATGAACATGGAATAAAACATTTTACATCATGAAATATAATTAAATCATGATGAAATATGAAAATAGGGTAGTACTTACACCGTAAAAAAATGAAACATGGTGTATATAATAAACATATCTCAGGGGATTCAAATTTAAGATAAAGAAACCCTTACAAATATCACAATATTTGAAAAAATGATCCTCTTGAAAGGAATTCATGAAAAAAAAAATTAAATCCAGAAAAAATAAAATTTGAAATAAAATTTTATTCAATCATAGTATAAAATAATTCAACTTAGAATAATTGGCTTCAAGAATAACCATTATAACCCAGGAAAAGAAAATGTGTTATGAAAAACCCTGACCATGTTTTCTTATTTAGTCGAATGTTCTCTCATATCTTATAAAATAAATATAAATATATTAATATAATATTTTGTAATCATATTCATACCTAAAAATATTTTTAATTTTAATTTTTTATCATTATCTTTATGTATATTAGTTAGATTTTCCCATTTTCCCACATCAGGTGTTTACAATTTTGGTTTTTGGTAGTAGTTTCGTAGGATCGAGGCAGGTATTCATTATTCTTCCAAATTTCATCATTAAAAGTTCATTAATGTTACTATAATCTATGAATTATAATGTTTTTTAATTTTTTATTTCCTTTCATGAGTACTTTAGTCTTTATCCTAGAAAATGAAATTGACAACAAATTTTTTTTGGTGATTCTCAACATATGAAGAGTGTTTTCTTAATTAATGAGTTAAATATATATTTATACTTTTCAAAACCAAAAAATAATAATAATTTAAATATTTATGTCATATTATACTATAAATTAATTCTTTCATCATCATTAATTATATAATTTCACAGCATTATTCGAGTAGGCGATGAAACTGACCCAGTCTTGAATACGCTATAAATCAATTAGTGAGTATGGTTAAGGATGTGTTTATTTTGACATAATATCATTATAAAATAAGAATAATGATATTATTTTTATTTTTTTATGATTTTGATTCATATTTTAATTTTTTTTATAAAAATTAGAAACTATAGGAAAAATGAAAAAAAATGATTATTCGTGGAGGCGGTAGTCCACACAATGCATGATTAGCATTTTCCTTGCTCAACGAATTAGACGGGTGAAGGTGGATAGTAATTGATAATTTAATAATCATAAATAATTTATATAAATCATATTTATTCATGAATACCATCATTAAGATCATCCATATTAGGTGGTGATGAAAAACTGAATGTGTCGCTTCATGGCGGCGGTAATTCATGCACACGCACTAATGACAATTCTTGTTTTTTATAGTAGATGGAAGAGAATAAATAATGGTTGTACCACTATTAAAATAAAATATCAAAACACTCTTTTTATAATTTTTATATTATAATATGGTTATGGTTGGTTTATATTAGAAAGATTACGAAATATATGTTAAGAAAGAGGAGATACCTACGTTGAGACCATAAACTTCTTCTTGATGAAGGCCTAATATTTGATAGGATTGGGATAATTTATAGAGAAATGGGAACTGGGGAGTGTAAAATAATTAAAAAATAAAATATTTATCCTTTTTTTCAAGTAAATTTCTAAATATTAGTGGATTATTGAAAGGGTGAAAGTGATCCTCTTTTTATAAGTGAGAAAGAATGACTTTTCCATGGAAATAAACGGTGAGTAAGGGGTAATAAAGGAAATTATTGTAAGTTAAGTGATTTATGTGATATAAGTTTGGTAATACACATATTTAATACTTTAAAACCTAAAAAACTATAATTTCCAAAGGCCATGACAATTTAGGAAAAATCGATCCAGATTAGTCATTTAAAAACTTATTACTCTTAATTAAATATTAATCATGTCAGTTATTTTATTAATAAAAATATAATTAGACCCTTACTATGACATTTAAACATTATAAAATTTAATTTTGGTTTTATTTATACTAATTAAATTTCCCAATATGATACAATTAACTTATAAATCAAAACATATAATGTGTTGAAAAAACTATTTTTTAGAAAAAACTTCTTTTTAATCATTAAGTTCTCTTAATCATATTTAATATATATTACCCATTAAATGATGGTTAATTATATTTTATATAATCTTAAACATCATATTATACATTTAATTTAGATTTAGTCATTTAATTTTAAAAATACAAAATATTTTGAAAATCATTGTTCTTTAAAAAATAATTGGTTTACTATGGTAACTAATATTTACCCAAGTTCACATAATCTTCATACCTAAAAATAAAATAAACCTTATTATATAATTTAGACGCATTGATTATAAATTTAAAATCCTTTTTATTTGATCCAATTTTTAAAAAATAATTTTAAAATACTAATTTATGATGTATTTAAATCATTATTTTGAGAAAATGTAGCTTATGTTTTAAAATGTCAAATATAGGTTTGTAATTAAAACATGATATTTTAAAATATATAATGTTACATAGAATCCATATATTTGGGTAATAAAAATGTTTCCTATGCTTTATTTTCTGCTTATATCCAATTTATGTTACAAAATTTTTAATGACTCGGATATTTATAAATGAAATTCGCTTTTTAAATGAGTAAATACCTAGAAATGAAATGAAATTAAAGAAAACACGTGAAGTAACTAGGTTATTTTATACTTTTATAAGTTATTTCATATTATATTTAAAATACCATTAAGAATAAAAAAAATTATATTATAGCCATTATATGGTGATCTTATGATTAGTATATATATCGGTTTATGATAAATTCAATTTATACAGACAAAGGAAGTGATGGCCTCGATCAGTAGGATCATACCTTATGAAGCCCATTTATCATGGATTATGAGGGAGATAACATCATTCTGATTTTCAATTTACTAATAATAATACTATATTCAACAACTAAAGCATGATTAAAATCATTTATGAGAAAAGTTCAAACTCATCGAGATCACAGCTCAAACCATGTTCGTCGAACCACTCTAAGAAAATCTCAAAATCACACACCTTACCCTTAGGTAATTAACAGGTATAATAAAGGGATATGTATCTATACCCTAATAGTATGAATTTTTATGTTTTTATAAATTAATTATTATATTTATCTTCTATTATTACTTTATAATTATTAAAAAATAAGTTTCATAAAAATTAAATTTCGATACATTGAAACAAGAATTGTATTTTTCAGAAATAGATAGTTTCTAACAAGATAATTTTTTGAATTAATTCAAGAATTTTTTAAATAAATATTATTTTTTTAAAATATTATTATTAAATAGTATTAATTAAATATAAATTATAACATAATTTTATGAATACAAATTTAATTTTCATCAAGGTTAGGAAACTATTATTGTTAAAGAAACCAGTATTGTTTAATAAATAGAGATCTTTTATTTAAAAGTGTAAATTATTATATTTATATAATTATTTTGAAAAAATAAATATTATTTTTAAAATAAACACATTGAATTTATCTAACAAGAAATTTTTTATAATTTTATAAGATAGTCAAATTTTTAAGTAAATATTAAATATTATATAACTAAATAATATGTATTATGACATCATAAAAGACAAAATGTGGTGTAATAAATACTCTAAAGAGTATCCATGAAAAAAATTGTGTTTCCCCTTTAAAATAACGTGTTATTTAAGTTATTTTATTAATGTTTAAACCCTTAATGAATCAAACAAAACCTAAATTATATTTTAATGTTTTAAAATCAATTATTTAAAAACATGACTCACTTCCACATTACCAAGGGTATTATTTTAAAAATTTGGGTTTTTATCCTTATAAAATAATTAAATAAAATCCTATTTTTCAAAAGAATATGGGAAAACCCCATGGGGTGATTTTTGGTTTGGATTAATTTATCACAGAGTCCAAAACCTAAGTTTAGAAATTATTAAAGAATTATCCTCACTTTCTATAAAAACCTACCCAAACTCCCATTACTATTCACTAAAAAACCTTTAATTATGAATTTAATATACCCTTACCTCTCTATATACCTCCCAAGGTTCCCATGAGATCTTAATAAGAACCTCCCAATATTTTAGAATCCCCCTCTCAAGGTTAGGGATCCTCTACTTCTCCTCTTTATTCAATCAATTTCTTTATATTGTGCCTTTGTTTATAATTTTTCATGTTGGGATATGTCTAAAAACATTAATAGTATTGTAATTATTTTTAAAAGTGATTAGATACCCCTTTAACTCTCATTAAACCATTCCATGAATCTTTATATACCCTCATTATATTGTCAAAATTATCCTATGATTTTCCATGACAAACATTTGTGTAGTGAATACCCATCCCAATTTCCACTCAATGGTATTCACCTAGTTGTACCTATCCTTTATTTATTGGGTAATTCTATGTACATGACCCACACTCCTTAATATTGGGATTAAAAGTGGTGAAATACATCCTTATGTTGTATGATCTTTGTGGAACACTTATTCATGTACATGATATGAATGTGACGGGTGGGAATAGAATTATATAGCCCTACAATGCATTGGGTAATGTTTTTATCTCATGAGATACCATTTATGTGGAATGATAGGTTATAATAAGCACAATTTTTTATAATGTCTTGGCATTTATCCTTGGCTTATGTTTATGATTTCATATTTTATGTTGTTTCCACATTCCCATGTTTCTTTATGTTATCATATTATATCATGATTTTCTGTTCAAGTTTATGATTATAACACCTATTATATTACCTTTATATAAATATTTTCTCCCATGTATTACTTTCTTCATGTCGTACTTGGATTAGTCCCTTATTGGTCCATATATCTCACCCTTTTCTTATGTATTCACCCAGTTATCTCATGCAGCTTTAGAAGATCCAGGAAATATAAGGGCATGTTATGGAGTTTTAGTTTACATATTAGTATTTTAGTTTCAAGATATTATTAAATTTACCTAATTACCCAAATACACTAGGCCTAATGATCTTATAGGATTCTATTAAGTGTATATTTATGTAATAAATAATGAAATAAAGTGTATAAAATATATGGTTTGTCATAGTGGGTATCATAGAAAAGTCTGATTATTTATGGGGATTAGGATTAGAAAACTCTAGTGAAATCCTTAGGGATAATACTAAACATAGTAAAACATCCCTAAATTTTGGTAAAGTATAGATTAAGTTTTTTACAAGAAAATACATCCATTTTTTGGATACTATAAATGGATTTGGATCTGGAATGGTTATACCTAAGGGTGAAACCCTAAAAAGGATGCACTGAGATGTACTTGATCATCACCTAGTGCATGATAAAGAGGCCTTTCTAAACACCTAGTTTTACACTCCTGATGTATATGATTTGGAAAATTTATAATCTTATTATGAAACATTATTAAGGGCACAAAATTCTAATTACACTTTATGTTGGAAAATAGATCATGGATAACTTAGATTGAATCCTAGAAATTCATAGGTTAAGGAATGTATGTTATTTATGATTTAACCCTTAAATATTCACATTATCCCTTTTAAGTGTTAAATATTTTGAAAATTATCATCCCTAAGTCTAATTTATATAAATTAAATGATTAAAACTGGAATAAAATAGTGAAAGGTAGGATTATCATCCATTCATGAACTTCAAGTGTCCTATGTCACTATGGTTCTATGAATTATTTCATATTACATAAGTTTAGTAGAACTACTCAAAAACCCAAACATGGAAGTTTTATAGTAACCTAGGCTTAACATACATGGATATTACATCATTTTAGATGAGTATTCAGGTTATTACAAAAATACATGCTTGAGGACCATAATAGTTTAGTGTATTTGGAAACTTGGAAATAAAATCTTTTATACTAGTGAAAGATCTTCAACATCTCCCATAAATATATTCACCATTATTACTTATATCTAAAACCTTTCTCCATGACCTGGGGAAATGAAACATAATAAATGGGTGAATTTAGATTCTTAATAAGGGAAAATAAAGGAAATTTGTAAGAATAATATGAAAAAAGGGTATGGAACTTGAGAAAAATATTTGAAGATCAAAATAATGACTGGTAGTTCCTAAGACATGAATCATAAGGAAATAGGTAACATAATATGTGAAAGTATAACATAGAATTAAAACATGGAATAGTGGAACACACATATTCATATAATAACCCTAGGTCATAGCGGCCTACCGAGCCCTTTGCAACATGTTAAGCTTGGGTTAATCACCCGTTTACCTAATTTAGTCTTGGTATACCCTCTCTTGTACCCTCTTATTTTATGATTGGGATTTCTTCTTGTTTACCCTCTTATTTCATTCTTGGGATTTCCTCCCATATACCTTTTTGTTTCAGGCTTGGGATGTACTCCTGTATACCCTCTTTTTTTGGACTTGTGATGCCCTCTTGTATACCCTTTGAGATCATAAAAAATTTATCATTACACAATACATTGAAGGGAGATACAGGTCCCACCCATAACATAACAAAATCATAAATACATGTTCCATAGGAAAATAAAACTTGCATCATATCATGACCTATAAAAAGAGATAGGTTTCATAAATGAAAATCATAACCCATGAAATGAAATGGGTATCATTAACATTTCATCATATCCTAACCTATCGAAAATAGATATGTTTCCTAATCATTTCATTAAGTAATAACCCATAAAAATAATTTTGATTCAAAATAATATAACATGAGGAATATAAACGAATTTCATAAACATATAACTCAAGAAAGAGAAACGGGTTTCATAAACATATAAACCGTGAAAGAGAAATGGATTTCATAATGACCATGACTTCAAGAATAACCCATTTAGAGAAATAATATGAATGGAAGATTTAGATCATTTCCTATAAAGGAATTATTAACATCAACAAATGTTATATTATATGGAAAATAATTTTGAAATATATTTCAAAAAAATTCTTGAGTAAAAAAACCTTTCTTATTTGCAAAATGATTTTTAACACATAAAACCATTTTAAAATAATTTTTTTATAAAATACCTTGAAAACTTATAAAGAAAACTTGAAATAATTTTGAAAAACATTTCCCTTGAAAACATATAGAATAAGATTCAAAAAATTTTAAAAACATTTTTATTTGAAAAAAAATTGGAAAACTTTAAATGAAATCTTGAAAACGTTTTTAAAACCAATTCATTGAAAATACATTGAAAACTTATAAATAAATCCTGAAAATGTTTTGAAAACCTTTTAACATGAAAACTTGTGAAAGAATATTGGAAAAATTTTGAATACAATTTTCCTTTAAAATTACTTTTAAAAATATTTTCTTAAAAATTAACCTTTTAATCTTGGAAAATGAAGTTTCACAAAAATTATGGTGGGTAAATCTTTACATCTCGTACGAAGTAAAAAAAAAATATTCCTTTAGCGTGGTATAAAGGTAAGAAAAATTCCTTGTTTGGAAAGTGATAGGAATATTCCTTTGAAAACATTGGTAAATGACAATAAGGGTACAAATTTATTTTAATGATTGTAGGATAATATAACAATATTATTGGAAACCATTTTTAGAAAACATGGTTTAGAAGGAACATAGATTTCTGACCGAAGAGAGGGTACAGTCGTACTATCTCAAAAACAATTTATTAACTATATTATGTACAAAAGAGTAAAAAAAATGGTACTAAAACATTAATATATCATTAATAACCATAGTAGAATAAAATTCATTAATGTTCTTGAGATATGGGTTATATTATTTCATCAAAGGAATAATAAACATAAAAAAATCTTGAAAATCGATGAGATTGTTTCAATAAACTCTTATCACTTGGTAACTTAGGATAATACTATCCATATAAGAAAAGGAAATTAAATATAGCTTAAAATATCATGAAAATAAGTGGATTCATGATATATCATTTAAAATAGAAGTATATACACCTCAAAAAAAATTATGTGCATAACCAAACATGATTCTCAAAGAAGGAAAATTGAGAAAAAACTATTTTACCCATTTAGTAACTTTTGAAACTTAAACCCCATTAAATAAAGGTCATATAATGGATTTGTAAATGCCCATAAATTTAACTATAAGAAAAATTGAATACATCCATGTTCATTATAAACACCACAAAAAAAGTAATTAGTGGTTAATAATGCATGCATCTCACAGGAAAAAAAGTGGGATAAAATCTCCTTACCTAGTGTCATGACTCGCTTACTACATGTACAAACCAAATTTATATTAAATATAAATTTATTATAAATTTTTTACAGAACCATATTCTTATATATAATACCACATATGGTTTTATTATGATCTTATATTACCTTCTTGTTAACAATCATATGTTAATGTTTCACTTCAGGTAATATTTTCTTTATTCTTTGCATGTGTCTTAATTTGTTATATTATTTGTCCTTATACATATATCATGATTTCAAAAATTTAAACCATGATTTAAATATTATTTATATATATTATATTTTTATTATTAAATTCCATATAATATATAAGTATTAGATGTAATACACCGTTCATGGAGATGGTAATTTGTACGTACGCATGAACGTTATTTCTGTTTAATTGTTGTGTTGAAAGAAAAAAAAGTAAAAGGCATATATGTATATATATGTATATATATAATTATTATAGTAGCTTTATTATATCATATATATATATATATATCATATATATTCACTAAACCCATCTTTAATACATTCCATGTTGTGTATGAATGAATCGCATCGCTTTATGGGGGAAGTAGTCTACACTTCCTCAAACAAAATTATCATATTAACAAAAAATGGAAATTATAAATGCATGTGTTGTAAAATAATTATATAAGATTCAATAAATAATAAATATAATATATAACATATATAAATATATTTTTTTTCATAATTTCCACCATGAGAGGCGTTAAAGGAAAAATTAACAATCATTGTTTCGTGAGACGGTAGTTCTTCGTATATGTAAACAGTATGTTGGTTACCCATTAGATTAAGGTGTGTGTAATTTTAGGTAAAAAAATTATAATAAAACCATCATATTATATTTATTATATTGTTTTTTATACAATCATGGAATAGAGAGAGTGGAGGTGTGGAGAAATAAAATAAAAGAAAGGAGCTTAAGAGAAAATGTTACCTCTTAATCAGGTAACTCCTTTTGGTTTGTGCCAAAAGGATTCCTTTGATTGCTTTATTCCCAAAGGGAGGATTAAAGGAGGATGTTAGAGGTGTTTTAAAGTGTATTTGTTAGATACTTGATTAACCTAACTATTTTGAGAGGTGTGAGGAAGTGGGAGAGGTGGTGGCCTTTTATAGGGAAGGAAAAGGACTCGCTTGGTATTTTTGAAAACAAGTTTGGTGTACACAAGTTGTAACACCCCAGGTAAATAAATAATATGACATCTTTATATTTATCCATATTTGTGAATCAAATATTAATATTACTTTAAATGGGATGCTATGCTTGATGGCGTACCCAATACGCAACAATGAGTTTCTTGGGAATCTTACGTTGCACTCTAATAATAAAATAATATAATTTTAAATGGTAGTTAACGCCTAGACATTGTAATGGGGGGAATGAACTGAACTAACTACCAAATTATTATATATGTTTGTCAAATATTTTTACTTTTTACAATAAATGTTATAGGATTAAAAATGCGAATGAATCCAATTTTAAGCGTAAACATTCTAATATTCTTTAAAAGGTCGATTAACCGCCTTTTGATGGCGAACCTCTTTTAAATCCACTTTTTGACAATTTTATGTGTTATATTTGACAAAATAAAATTATTATTTAGAAGAAGGACATCAAAATTTACTTTGGGTAAATTTTTGGTATTTTTCCGAAAAAGTTCAATTTTTAATGAATAGTGAAAAATGTTGTATTTTAATTCAAAACCTCTTTTTAATCTAATTTATTTATATGATTATATTATCTTTTGAATTGGTTTTAAAGTGAAATTAGAATATATTTTTACCATTTAATCCAATAGTGGTCGATGGAATTAATTTCACTTTGAAGTCAGACTTAAACTAGTGTCAATCTTTTGATACATTTTGTTTCATAAAAACGCGCTATTTGTTTTGACAGTGGGAATTAATTATTAAATTAATTAATGCAACTTATATGTTTTTAATTTTTTAAAATAGACATCATTTTTGAATTCAGAATATCAAATATAGCTTAGGGTGAATTTTTGGTAATTTTCTGAAAAACTTCAATTTTTGATGAATAGTGAAACCACTAAGTGGTACTTATAAAAACTGATTTTCCATTTAAATGAAATTTTGCCACCTTTGTGTTTTGAATTTCAAAATCCGACATACATGGTTGTCATTAAGAAGTAAAATGTGGTTCAATGGGATTAAAATAATTTTTTGGTGAATAGTAACTTATTAAGTTTTTAATCGCGTTTAGAGGTAATTAGTGTAGTTTAAGGTAAGAATAATGTTTTAATAAAATGAAATGACCTAGACACATGTCTTACCCTCATTGGATGTGTCATGGCCGACCAAGAAAATCCATGGGTCAACTTGGGGACCCCATGGAGCCACTTTGGTTGGAAAATGACATAAATACCTTTTTATTTAATGATAAAGTAAAAATGACACAAACATGAGATTTTTTACTAAAACAATTTTTACATGGGGTTATACAAGTCAGATTTTTGACTATAAGTAGTCATTGGAAAACTAAAAAGATTTCCTACATCATAGTGTTTTTTTTATAATTTTTATACATTAAATAAATTAAATTATTTATGACATCATGATGATGCAACGATGACCTCATTATTTAACAATTTAAATAAAATGGAAAGATAATGTAATATCTAAGACCTAAACATGTCCAAAACCTTTTGGATGGGTGTATTTAGAACCATTATCACCTTATCCACGAATTATATCAATGTGGGACCTTTTAAATCCGAAACTCATTTTCAAATAAAGTAACATTTGCTTACTTTCCAAGAGTGTCCCTCCTCTCCTCTTATAAAAGGCCCCCACCTCTACCTCCGTACCCACACTCCCAAAGCCTTTGGCTCGGCCAAACCCTGCCCATTTTGTCTCTAAACTTCCCTCTCTTACTCCTTGAAGCCTCACTTTGGGAAGAATCCTTTCCAAGGAAGCCTTTGAGCTAAAATCAAAGGAAGTTACCCGATTTTAAGGTAATGTCTTCACTTGAGTCCTTTTGTATTATTTTGCTTCTCCAACCCCCTAAACTCTTTTTATTCATTTATTTTGTAACAAATCAAGTATCTTAAATATACTAGGATGTTTTTAAAAGAAGTTTTCGAGCTACACTTACACACACCTACATCTAATGGTTAATGAACATACGGTTTCCATGGATGGTGAATTTCTGCCTCCCGAAATGATGATTGTTCAACATTCTTCTAACACCTTAAAAGGTGGTCATTAAGATGACACTATATTTATATATGATATCTAATATTTTTATGTTTTACTTAAGCTTCTGTATTTTTCGTTTATGGCATACCTTTATGGTTTCCATTATGGGTAAACATGATATCTTCATTTAAGGAAGTGCGGACTACCGCCCCCTCAAAGTGATTTGATTCGTTAATACCATATGTGGTACGTATAAAGGATATATTTAATTATATTATATGTGATACCATACTGGAATTAAAATAATATTATGTATCATTATGTTTTAATTCCATTAAATATGAAATAGAAATGGAAGTAGCGTTCATGCGTACGAACGGCTTACCGTCTCCATGAACGGTGCATTTCATTTCTTATCCCCAAATGTAATGCACTATTATAAGTACATGTATATAATGGATATATATGATTAATTATACGTCTAAATGATGAATATAATTCTGGAATTAAAATATACATACCTCTCATTTAGTTTTAATTCCATTAATATGACAAAGAAATGAAAGTAGCGTTCATGCGTATGTATGGCTTACCGTCTCCATGAACGGTGCATTTCATTTCTTACCTCTAAATGATTATGTGATATTATAAATACATGTATATTCTAGATATATATGATATATATGATATCCAAATCAGGAATTTCATTCTAGATATAAAGAACCTTTGACCACACGAACAATATGTAATTGTAAGAAGTCCACTTTCGACTTAAGAACCAAGTATCGACAAAACAAACATTATTAACTTAAATGATTACATAATGTTTATAACATGGAAATAGGTGATATAAAAGGAATAATGAACTTGAAAAAGGTTCTTAAGAAAATAGAAATTAACTCAATTTTATTATTCAGGACGTTAAAGAACGATTGAGTCAAGCCGGACCCGAGGTAAGGGATCCTCCTCCTCTCTTTCTTTTTAAGTACACTCTTTTATGTCATTCCTTTTAAAGATCATATTTCTTGTTATTGGGATGTTATTTTATCTTACTCTTACTGTAATTTTTATGTTCATATGATGAGAGACCCTATTCTCTCTCATCAATCCATTTTGGAAGTTTTGAGTGGCGTCGTTAGGCTGCCGAATTTTCGTAAGAGATCTAACCTCTCTCTTTCTTTTTAAGTACTCTCCTTTATGTCACTCCTTTTCAGCTCCTCTTTGTTATGTTGGGGGATGTTATTTTATATTACTCTTTCTATAAACTTTATTTTAATATGATGTGATACCCTATTTGATCTCATCAATCCATTTTTGTAAGTTTTATGTGGCGTCGTTAGGCTGCCGAGTTTTCGTAAGGGATTTTTCATCTCACTTTTATTCTCGTGAGATCTATGCTACATTTGCCACAATTTCCTTTGAGTGGTGTATGTACTGCCCATTATTTTACTCATTGTGTAATATACTTTCATTTATGAGTATTTACATCAATGTTGTATTTTCCTTCTTTCACGGGGTGTATGTTTCGAAAGATACCCATTTCGGTAAGGGAACCTTTCACCCTTCTCTTTTTGTAAAAGACTTATTTTTTTATGTCTTTTAATTCACATAATATTATGTTGGGATATGTTCTTCTATATCCTTATTGATCTAAATTTTATGTCCATGTGATGAGATACACTTTTTATCTCTCATCAACTCTTTTTCTGAATTTTGAAGTGATGTCATTAGGCTGTCAAATTTTTGCAAGGGAACTTTTTAACCCAAATTTGATTCTTTGGGATAAACTTATACTCCTTAAATATGTCATTCTATGATTATGTGTGAATGACCTCTGATTGTTTTACACTTAATATCCACTTATATTATTTTTATTCTTATTTGTCACACATAATCATATAATTGATTTATCCTTAATCTAAGGATACCGACTTTGTAAGGGACTTCGTCTCAATCTCCTTTAATTGAGGCATATTTCGTTTTATACACAACTTTCTTTTATACGGTGTATAAACCTCTTTGAATTTTACTTTCATACAAAAGGAATCTTTTTCTATGAAGCGTTTTACTAAACGACAAAAAGGAATGTTTCTTTTAACGTACGCGGTGACAACGACCTTTTCCACCGCCGCGAGTATTATTTGGTCTTTTGCTTCCTGAACAAGCCGTAATGTTTTTTTTTAAATGAAATAAATACCATATACTCTTTTATTTATTTTGGTATTGAAAATGGTTTTTATAATGGATTTTTTATGTCAATATATTTAAGTGATATATTGTGATCAAAGTGTGGAAATGTTTTCTTTCCATTATATTTGTTTTATGTCTTATGATTTTATAATGGTACTTGGACATTTGACGGGCGGTTACGTGATGAACCATATGACGGGTGGTGCCATGAATACCAGGACGGGTGGTTACGTTATAACCTCCAATGCATTGGGTATGGAAGTCGTCCGTATGGCTATTCCATTAAGTATGTATGGAAGTTGGCCGAATGGCTATTCCATTAAGTGATATGTGTGGAAGTCGAGCTTATGGTTATTCCACTTAAGTATGTTTATGTCCCAAGTTACCTTTATATGTTATGTGATCTTTATATGGGTTTTATGGTAATATTTTTGTTACATAAGGGTAAGTAATGAACTTTTATTCAGTGAATAGTTTTTACTACTTCGAAAAGGTGAAAAGTATTACTTTGTTAAAGTATACATGGTTTACTTGTTGTTTTGAAAAACTAACAGTTTTCATTCTTTGTGTATCCCTTACTCAGCTTTTTATGCTCATCCCAAGTTTTTGAAATGTTTTTCACAGGACTTAACGTGGAATAGGGTCAAGGATGGGATCAAGGGAAAGTCATGCTACCTAAAACATGGAACTAGACATGTTTCTTTTTAAGAGTTTTTATTTTATGGAAACTTAGTAGAAGTTTCTACTTTGTAATCTTTTGAGTTGTAATAGTTATGTCCTAATTCTCTAAAACTCTAAACCTGAAAAGATCCTCAATGTGAATTATTCATTTAATTCAATATTAAGTAAGGTTTAAGGTCGGGGCCTTATAGTTGGTATCAAAGGTCGGTTTAGATAACTTTAGAGGTTAGGGTATTCTTTAACAATAAGTGACATTACCATAATGGTTAGAAATTCGGAAAGAGTCATAGTTTTTAGATAAAGTGAATGAGTAAGTATATCTTCCTCATTAGTACATGATGGTTCTGTTGATATACTCACACTGACATTTCTGTTTTTAGTGAATGGATGGATCTAGCAGGCACCAAAGAGACAACAGGTTTGAAGGAAACTGTGGTGGTTCTCTGATTAAGATACTAGATAAAATGGAGGATTCAATGAGGAAACTCATGGTTATTCTCAATCAACTATCAAGAAGTCATGATCAACCACTTGAACCTTGGTACGTTCTATAATGCATCATGTACGAGATGACCAATCGATGTGGAAGTTCATGTAATAATTATAAAGGTAACCATTAGAGTTTATATGATCCTTACTTTTGAGGTAATTATGGGTTACTCTATGATATTATGGAAAATGAAAGGCATGAGATAAACTTGAGGTTAAAATATGTTATTATTATTTTTAAAGATTTTATCTCATTTTGGGGAATGTTTTAAGTGTTATATAGTTTTGTAAAAAGGACAACACGTAGACCGTGTGACAACCCGTCATGTCGGACAAATCTGCGGAAATCGAACCCACAACCAAAGTGCAACTGGTATTTATCGCCTACTATTGGACTACGTGAAGTCCCTGGTTAGTTTGACTGGTTCCTTTTAGTTAGATGATTTTATGAATTAAAAGTAAGTTGATTTTGGGTTATCTATGGATATTTATTAACCTATCATGGAGGATATGTGATTAGGTTAATTACTTTTCAATACGAGACATTAAGAGAAACTGATGTTGTTTGGAGATAAATGATACGATTTAACTTGGAAGAATATGTGATTAAATCCTTCAAATATTTGGGTTTCAATCTTATTTTGGTTTACTTTTAAGAATTTTATGGACAAATTATTTATCGGATGGTCCTCGTTGAACTTTGGGTTTTGTTGGACAAATTTTGGAGATTAAGCATAGATTTTCTTTTTAAAGGGTTATCCTTTTCTGGATTATCTGATCTTGTACTAACCTTTTTGGTTTTGGTTTTGGTTAAAGCCTAAAGACATGGGAAGTATATAGTTCTCTTTGGTGGATTAGGTGATTCTATAGAAGTTGATTATAGTACTCTTAATATGAACAAGTCTTCCTAAATACTCGTCTTTTGGAGAAAATATGAGTTTGTGTAAGGAATCTAATAAAAGTTGAAAGTCAACATGATAAGTGATTATGTTTCCTTATGAATAAATTCCTCAATAAAAAGTAACTTAAAACAAAAATTTTGTCTATTAACTTTTCCCACTGGGGAATCGAATACCGTTTAACCCATCATAAGTTTGTGATTTTCTTGTGGTTAACTTTCTCCTAAACATGTTTTCTATCACTCTCCATCAGAACATGACCCTTTTTTTCCTCCATGTCCATATTTTCGTACTTGGAATCCTAGTATGGGTTAACTCGGGTGACCTTTGTACTTATCTTTCCTTATTTTAAAGTGATTGTTTTACCGACTCTTGTTCCGATGTGGGACTTTCAAGGATGTTTCCAGGTCCAATTTTAAAATTGTGAGGACGTAATTCCCAAAAGGGGGGAAGGATGTAACACCCCAGGTAAATAAAGAATATGACATCTTTATATTTATCCATATTTTTGAATCAAATATTAATATTACTTTAAAGGGGATTCTATGCTCGATGGAGTACCCAATAAGCAACAACGAGTTTTTTGGGAATCTTACGTTGCACTCTAATAATAAAATAATATTATTTTAAATGGTAGTTAACGCCTAGCCGTTGTAATGGAGGGAATGAACAGAACTAACTACCAAATGATTATATATGTTTGTCAAATATTTTTACTTTTTACAATAAATGTTAGAGGATTAAAAATGCGAATGAATCCAATTTTAAGTGTAAACATTCTAATATTCTTTAAAAGGTCGATTAACCGCCTTTTGATGGAGAACCTCTTTTAAATCCACTTTTTTACAATTTTATGTGTTATATTTGACAAAATAAAATTCTTATTTAGAATCGGGACATCAAAATTTACTTTGTGTAAATTTTTGGTATTTTTCCGAAAAAGTTCAATTTTTAATGAATAGTGAAAAATGTTGTATTTTAATTCAAAACCACTTTTTAATATAATTTATTTATATTATTAGATTATCTTTTGAATTGGTTTTAAAGTGAAATTAGAATATATTTTTACCATTTAATCCAACAGTGGTCGATGGAATTAATTTCACTTTGAAATCGGACTTAAACTAGTGTCAATCTTTTGATACATTTTGTTTCATAAAAACACGCTATTTGTTTTGACAGCGGGAATTAATTATTAAATTAATTAATTCAACTTATATGTTTTGAATTTTTTAAAATAGACATCATTTTTTAATTCAGAATATAAAATATAGCTTAGGGTGAATTTTTGGTAATTTTCTGAAAAACTTCAATTTTTTATGAATAGTGAAACCACTGAGTGGTACTTATAAAAACTGATTTTCCGTTTAAATGAAATTTTTCCACCTTTGTGTTTTGAATTTCAAAAATCCGACATACATGGTTGTCATTAATAATTAAAATTTGGTTCAATAGGATTAAAATAATTTTTTGGTGAATAGTAACTTATTAAGTTTTTAATCGCATTTAGAGGTAATTAGTGTAGTTTAAGGTAAGAATAATGTTTTAATAAAATTAAATGACCTAGACACATGTCCTACCCTCATTGTATGTGTCATGGACGACCAAAAAAATCCATGGGTCAACTTGGGGACCCCATGGAGCCACTTTGGTTGGAAAATGACATAAATACCTTTTTATTTAATGATAAAGTAAAAATGACACAAACATGAGATGTTTTACTAAAACAATTTTTAAATGGGGTTATACAAGTCAGCTTTTTGACTATAAATAGTCATTGGAAAGATAGAAAGATTTACTACATCATAGTATTTTTTTATAATTTTTATACATTACATAAATTAAATTATTTATGATATCGTGATGATGCAGCGATGACCTCATTATTTAACGATTAAAATAAAATGGAAAGATAATGTAATATATAAGACCTACACATGTCCAAAACCTATTGGATGGGTGTATTTCGAACCATTATCACCTTATCCACGAATTATATTAATGTGGGACCTTTTAATCCGAAACTCATTTTCAAATAAAGTAACATTTGCTTACTTTCCAAGAGTGCCCCTCCTCTCCTCTTATAAAAGGCCCCCACCTCTACCTCCTTACCCACACTCCCAAAGCCTTTTTCTCGGCCAACCCCTACCCATTTTGTCTCTCCACTTACCTCTCTTACTCCTTGAAGCCTCACTTTGGGCATAATCCTTTCCAAGGAAGCATTTGAGCTCAAATCAAAGGAAGTTACCCGATTTTAAGGTAATGTCTTTACTTGAGTCCTTTTGTTTTATTTTGCTTCTCCAACCCCCTAAACTCTTTTTATTCATTTATTTTGTAAAAAATCCAGTATCTTCAATATACTAGGATGTTTTCATAAGAAGGTTTATAGATACACTTACACACACCTACATCTAATGGTTAAAGAACATACTGTTTCCGTGGATGGCGAATTTCTGCCTCCCGAAATGATGATTGTTCAACATTCTTCTAACACCTTCAAAGGTGGCCATTAAGATGACACTATATTTATATATGATATATAATATGTTTATGTTTTACTTAAGCTTCTGTATTTTTTGTTTATGGCATACTTTTATGGTTTCCATTATGGGTAAACACGATATCTTCATTTAAGGAAGTGCGGACTACCGCCCCCTCAAAGTGATTTGATTAATTAATACCATATGTGGTATGTATAAAGGATATATTTAATGATATTATATATGATACCATACTGGAATTAAAATACTATTATGTATCATTATGTTTTAATTCCATTAAATATGAAATAGAAATGGAAGTAGCGTTCATGCGTACGTACGGCTTACCGTCTCCATGAACGGTGCATTTCATTTCTTATCCCCAAATGTAATGTACTATTATAAGTACATATATATAATGGAAATATATGATGAATGATACATATAAATGATGAATATAATTCTGGAATTAAAATATACATACCTCTCATTTAGTTTTAATTCCATTAATATTACAAAGAAATGAAAGTAGCGTTCATGCGTACGTACGGCTTACCGTCTCCATGAACGGTGCATTTCATTTCTTACCTCTAAATGATTATGTGATATTATAAATACATGTATATTCTAGATATATATGATATATATTATATCCAAATTAGGAATGTCATTCTGGATATAAAGAACCTTTGACCACACGAACAACATGTAATTGTAAGAAGTCCACTTTCGACTTAAGAACCAAATATCGACAAAACAAATATTATTAACTTAAATGATTACATAATGTTTATAACATGGAAATAAGTGATATAAAATGAATAATGAACTTGAAAAAGTTTCTTAAGAAAATAGAAATTAACTCAAGTTTATTATTCAGGACGTTAAAGAATGATCGAGTCAAGTCGGACCCGAGGTAAGGGATCCTACTCCTCTCTTTCTTTTTAAGTACGCTCTTTTATGTCATTCCTTTTAAAGATCATCTTTCTTGTTATTGGGATGTTATTTTATATTACTCTTACTGTAATTTTTATGTTCATATGATGAGAGACCCTATTCTCTCTCATCAATCCATTTTGGAAGTTTTGAGTGGCACCGTTAGGCTGCCGAATTTTCGTAAGAGATCTAACCTCTCTCTCTCTTTTTAAGTACTCTCCTTTATGTCACTCCTTTTCAGCTCCTCTTTTTTATGTTGGCGGATGTTCTTTTATATTCCTCTTTCTATAAACTTTATGTTAATATGATGAGATACCCTATTTGATCTCATCAATCCATTTTTGTAAATTTTATGTGGCGTCGTTAGGCTGCCGAGTTTTTGTAAGGGATTTTTCATCTCACTTTTATTCCCGTGAGATTTATGCTACATTTGCCACAATTTCCTTTGAGTGGTGTATGTACTGACCATTATTTTACTCATTGTGTAATATACTTTCATTTATGATTATTTACATCAATGTTGTATTTTCCTTCTTTCACGGGGTGTATGTTTCGAAAGATACCCATGTCGGTAAGGGAACCTTTCACCCTCCTCTTTTTGTAAAAGACTTCTTTTGTTATGTCTTTTAATTCACATAATATTATGTTGGGATATGTTCTTCTATATCCTTATTGATCTAAATTTTATGTTTGTGTGATGAGATACCCTTTTTATCTCTCATCAACTCTTTTTCTGAATTTTGAAGTGACGCCGTTAGGCTGTCAAATTTTTGCAAGGGAACTTTTTAACCCAAATTTGATTCTTTGGGATAAACTTGTGATCCTTGAATATGTCATTATATGATTATGTGTGAATGACCTCTGATTGTTTTACACTTAATATCCACTTATATTTTGTGTATTCATATTTTTCACACATAATCATATAATTGATTTATCCTTAATCTAAGGATACCGACTTTGTAAGGGACTTCGTCTCAATCTCCTTTCATTCAAGCATATTTCGTTTTATACACAAATTTCTTTTATACGGTGTATAAACCTCTTTGACTTTTACTTTCATACAAAAGGAATTTGTTTCTACGAAGCGTTTTACTAAACGACAAAAAGGAATGTTTTTTTAACGTACGCGGTGACAACGGCCTTTTCCGCCACCGCGAGTATTATTTGGTCTTTGGCTTCCTGAACAAGCCGTAATGTTTTTTTTAAAATGAAATAAATATCATATACTATTTTATGTATTTTGTTATTGAAAATGGTTTTTATAATAGATTTTTTATGTCAATATATTTAAGTGATATATTGTGATCAAAGTGTGGAAATGTTTTCTTTCCATTATATTTGTTTTATGTCTTATGATTTTATAATGGTACTTGGACATTTGACGGGTGGTTACATGATGAACCATATGACGGGTGGTGCCATGAATACCAGGACGGGTGGTTACGTTATAACCTCCAATGCATTGGGTATGGAATTCGGCCGTATGTATATTCCATTAAGTATGTATGGAAGTTGTCCGAATGGCTATTCCATTAAGTGATATGTGTGGAAGTCGACCTTATGGTTATTCCACTTGAGTATGTTTATGTCCCAAGTTACCTTTATATGTTATGTGATCTTTATATGGGTTTTATGGTAATATTTTGGTTACATAAGGGTAAGTAATGAACTTTTATTTAGTGAAGAGTTTTTACTACTTCAAAAAGGTGAAAAGTATTACTTTGTTAAAGTATACATGGTTTACTTGTTGTTTTGAAAAACTAACAGTTTTCATTCTTTGTGTATCCCTTACTGAGCTTTTTATGCTCATCCCAAGTTTTTGAAATGTTTTTCACAGGACTTAACGTGGAATAGGTTCAAGGATGGGATCAAGGGAAAGTCATGCTACCTAAAACATGGAACTAGACATGTTTCTTTTTAAGAGTTTTTATTTTATGGAAACTTAGTAGAAGTTTCTACTTTGTAATCTTTTGAGATGTAATAGTTATGTCCTAATTCTCTAAAACTCTAAACCTGAAAAGATCCTCAATGTGAATTATTCATTTAATTCAATATTAAGTAAGGTTTAAGGCCGAGGCCTTATACAAGTTCTTACCTAAATAAGTCATAAAACAATCCAAATAAATAATGGAAGGTTTATGGACGAAATATTTCCATAAAATTGGTTTTTATAAGTGGATAGGTTATTTGGGACCCAAAGATTAAGGTTTAGTCCCTAATTAAGCTCAATTTGACCTTAATCACTATGGTTAATTTTAATAACTTTTACTAATAGTTTTGGTAAAAAATTAACATGATATAATTAGAATCTAAATATTATAATGATTATATTTTTTATTTATATTTTTTTAAATTCAATTCACATAATCAGAAAATTTAATATTAATGTCAATCCCACAGATGAGATGCAATAATGGGTCTTTAAAGTAGAAAAATGTTCACAAGTTTGTTAAGTTTTTATATGAAATTTCTAAGTTAAATTAATTATAATGACCTAAATTTTATTAATATATGTATAATTGATCTAAATTGACATTAAAATATATTTAAAGAATAATTTAACATTAATAATTATTTAAATTAAAAGTAAATTATTAACTAAAACACAGTATTTTTCACTATTCAACAAAAAATAAAGTTTCTCATCAAAAACCCAAAAATGCACCCTAAGATAATTTAGGAATTATAAATTCAAAAATTAAGTTTATTTTATCAAATTAAACATCTATATGTGTCTAAAATTAATTTTTTTTTCTTCATAGAAGGACATGAAAAGCAATTCATTCGAGAAAATAGTATTTTTAAACATATAATGACTTTAAAAATTATATTTTCTATTATAAATATGTTTTATTTATATAAAAACATTATTAGAATATTTTAAAAGTATTTATCAATATTTATATTACTAAGTTTTAATGGTTGGGTTATAACTTAATCATTTAGATAATTATAATAATAAAATGATGTTTTTTAGAAACTTGGTATTGCATGTAACGTACCTCAAGTCAGTGTTGCATGTAGTGCAAGCCAATTCAGTGTTTCATGTAGTAAAATCTAATTCATTGTTTCATGTAGCACAATCCAATTTGGTTCTGTGTGAAATTAATTTTTGACTTGGTTTTTTAATATATATATATATATATATAACTATTTCCAGTATCATGTGAAATGAAAAATATCAAAAAGATCAATTAAATCCAAAAAAATATTTCACAAAATATTTGGGTGTTATATTCTACCCTGATTAAAATTAATTTCACCCTTGAAAATTGTCTGGATTATCAAAGGTTTAATACTTGAAAGTTTATTTCATAGAAACCCACATCATAAAAATGAATACTAAATATTTCATTAAAAAAGAAAGTTAGAACCAAAACGGTTACCCAAAGTAACATATAACTAGGTTTACACATATGAGAACATAGGTTGGAAGTGAAAAAATAGACATGGAAGAGAAATCTTACCATCAAGTTTATATGGAGAGTGATATAGAATATGATTAGAATAAATTTAACAATAAAAAAAGTCATAAATCTACGATGACTTAAGGGACCTTCTGATTCATCAAAAACGAAAGCATTGGGACAACATTTTTTGTTTGAATATCCTTTTTCATAAATTTAAATAATTTTTATTAAAATATATAATTTGAATGATTTTAGGAGAATGTCATCCCTTTGTATTTCATTGATTCACTTCACCTCTTTCTCTAAAAAGGAAGGTGACTTTTTCATTCTTGAAGTACTAACAGATCATGAGACCCATGATATGTCATCTCGTCATTTATTATCAACAAAAAGTAGTTTGAATAGGCTATCCAATATGAATAAATACTCATAAGGAAGGATAACACTTTAATCTTACTAACTTCATTTGAAGTTTAACATAAACATTTCATAAATGGTTAACCTTGTAACCCTTCCAAAATATAATCCACCCTTTATTCCTTAAATAAGCTCTTATCTTAAAACAAAAACATTTTTATTATAAAATTGGGACCATCCTTGTACTGATAGAATATCAAATGTGATTTTATTATTCCATAATCCATGTAGGGAAAGATAATCACATGAAATATCACTAAAGGATGAACAATAAGACTTTCAAAGGTAACATTCATACAAAATTAAACATAAAATTCCCAACTGAGGGAAGGATATGTAATTACTAATTATCTTGGTTCATTTCATCCATTATAATCGCATAATCTTTCCCTTTTTCCTTTTTATTTATAGTTTTTTGTGGCTTATCATTCACATTAGTCCTTGGATTGGGGAACTTGTTAGTGTAATGGCCAAACTCCATGCAATTGAAGCACTGAAGTGTGGGAGGTGAATTCTATGGGGATTTCTCATTATTTGCATCATTATCTAACTTCCTACCATAAATTTTACATTCAGCCACTCGATGACCTTCCCTTACACACTTAAACATTTATTAGTCCCCTTAATACAATTCCCCACATGTTTCTTCACACAATTTGTGCATAAAGGAAGGATCATTTTATTTTCTCCATGGTTTTTAGATTTTCCTTTGAAATATATCTTCCTTTTATTGTCAAAACCATGAGATTGATACACAACTCCAGACACCATTTCCACCATTATAGAACATCTAACTACTTTTTAATGGCTGCTAAATTATCTTATAGCTAAGGTATTTTGAATACTAGGTTTCAGACCACCAAATAATCGATCAATTTTTTTTCAGGTTGAATGATAATACTCAAAGAGTACCTCGCAGGCCTTGTAAAATTTTCTTAATAATCATAGATAGATTCATCATCCTTTTACTTAAGCTCTATTAATTTCTTTTCTATCTTTGTATGAAGAATCTGAGGGAATTACTTATTAAAAAAATATGTTTTTGAACTCATCCCAATCCATTGAGTCAATTTCATATTGTTTCCATGTATTCTTGATTAGAGTCTAGTACCGATCCGCTTCACCCTCAAATTGATAAACATCCATAATGAATTTATCATGCTCCGAACATTGGAGAATGGAAAATATATTTTCATTGGTATTGATCCATTGTTCAGAAACAAGCGGATCAGATGACCCACTAAAAGAAGGCAAGAATTTCCTCATGAAGGAATCAACAAAATGTTGTTCCCTTTTTTGCTCATTTATGAATCCAACATCGTTTATATCTTGAGAAATTTGGGTGATTGTAATAATGAGACTTTTAATTCCTTCTCCCATAGCATTTGGTTGATCAGGAGGACAATCACTACATTGTCCATTATAATAACCATTAATGTAGTTACTTCAGGTTCTATCCATTGACTAAAACCAAAAACATAGAGTAAGAAATAGTTATCATATTGAGGAACCACATAATCATGAAAACCACTTATATGATTTCTAAATTATGACACATTTATTAAACTATGAAACCTAAGGTTTATCCTAGGTTATTCATAGAAAACTTCTATTTAAATCCTTCATGATGGTTTGTGTAGAGTTTGTGAGTTCCCAAATCATATCCCCTAAGAGTGTCAAACCAGGTGTGCAGCAAGGCCCATTTTCATGCACTAGATTACCCTGAGTCAGGTCGAGGACATCTTGTTTGAGTTTTTACCCCTAGTTACATTTTTTCCATATCCACATCTACTTGTACTATCTACACAGGGATTTATTTCTATGAAATCACTTCATATATCCTTTAAAAAAATTCTAGGAAATTTTCCTAAACATTAAATCATACTTATACTTTTCCTTAGATAAATTCCTATACATATCCTTAGAAATATACCTAGGGATATCGAAAAAGTTTTATCATCTTAGTTTCTAAATGTTGACTAAAACTTTCCTTTGATACCAACTATATCGACCCGGGCTTAACATACATGGATATTACATCATTTTAAATGAATATTCAGTGCATTACAAAAAATATTTCTAAGGACCATAATAGTTTAGTGTCTCTGGAAACATGGAAACAAAATCTTCTATCCTGGTGAAATATATTCAACGTATCCCATAAATATCTCAACCTTTAGTAATTCTACCTAAAACCTTTCTTCATAACCTGGGGAAAGGAAACATAAGAAAGGGTGATCTCAGATGTTCAGTAAGGGTAAATAAATAAAATGAATAAGAATAAAATGAAAAAAAGGGTACAGAACATGAGCATAACATTTGAAGATCATACCTTGCATATTATAGATCATAATAATTATTTGTAGTTCATAATATTTGAATCCTAATAAAATAGAGAACATAATCCATGAAATCATAAGATAGGAATAAAACATGGAATTTTGGAAAACACATAAGCATATAATAACCCTATGTCAAGGTGGCATATTAATGCCTTTGTAGCATATTAATCTTAGGTTGATCACCTATGTACCTTCTTCAGTCTTGGGATTCCCTCCTGTGTACCCTCTTATTTCAGGCTTGGGATTTCCTTACGTGTACCCTCTTGTTTTAGGCTTGGTATGTCCTCTTATATACCCTCGTGTTTTGGGTTTGGGATGTACTCCTGTATACCCTTCTATTTTGGTATTGGGATTCCCTCTTATGAACCCTTTGATATGATAAAACATGTATCAATACCCAATGCATTGGAGGGATATATAGGTCCCACCCATCACATAACAAAATCATATATACATGTGCAACAGGAAAATAAAACTTACATCATATCATGACTAATAAAAAGATATTTGTTTCATAAACAACAATTATAACCCATAAAATGAAATGGGTATAATTAACATTTAATCACATTATAACCAATGGAAAATAGATAGGTTTCCTAATCATTTCATGAAAGTATAACTTTTGAAAATAAGAAGGACTCAAAAGCTTATAAATCATGAAAGATAAGTGGATTTCATAAACATATAACCCATGAAATAGAAATGGGTTTCATAAATATATAACCTGTGAAATAGAAATGGGATTTATAAATACCATAACATCAAGCATAACCCATTCAGAGAAATAATGTGAATGGAACCTTTAGATCATTCCCTAGAAAGGCATGAGTAACATCAACAGATGTCATATTAGATAGAAAATAATTTTTAAATATCATAAAAAAACTTTTCTAGGGTAAAATATCATTTCTTCTTTGAAAAAGTCTTTTTAACACATTAAACCATTTGAAAATAATTTTCTTAGAAAATACCTTGAAAATTTATACAGAAGACTTGAAATAATTTTAAAAAACTTTTTCCTTGAAAACTTATATAATAAACTTCAAACCATTTTAAAAACATTTTTATTTTAAACCACTTATAAAACATTAAAAGAAATCTTTAAAACTTTTTTAAAACCATTTCATTGATAATACTTTCAAAACATATAAATAAATCCTGAAAACATTTTGAAAAACCTTTTACTTGAAAGATTATGAAAAAAAATTAAAAACATTTTGAAAATAATTTTCCTTGAAAATTAATTTTAAAAACATTTCCTTAAAAATTAACCTCTTAAATTTGTAAAGTAAGCTTCACAGAAATTATGATGGCTAAATTCACACATGTCATACAAGGTCAAAAGAATATTCCTTTTTCATAGTATAAAGGTAAGAAAAATGCCTTGTTAAGAAAGTGAAAAAAAAATTCCTTTGAAAACATTGGTAAAAGTAAAGAAGGTTAAAAATTTATTTTAATGATTATAGTATAATATTATAATATTCTAGGAAATCATATTTAGAAAACATGGTTTTGAAGGAATATATATTTCCAACCGAAGAGAGGGTAAAGTTGGGCTTTCTTAAAAACACTTTCTTAACTATATTATGTAAGAAATAATAGAAACAAATGGTAAAAATACATGAATATATCATGAATAACAAGAGGATAAGTAAATTCATGAATTTTATTGAGATATGTGTTATAATATTTCATCAAATGAAGCATAAACATAAAAAATCTTGAAAAGCGATGAGATTTTTTCAATAAAATATTATTACTTGGTAACTTGGGATCATACTCTCCGTTTAAGAAAAGGAAATTAAATTATGCTTATAATATCATGAAAATAAGGATATTCATATTATATCATGTAAAATGGAAGTATAAACACCTCAAAATTAATTTAGGTACATGACAAAACATGAGTCTCAACGAAGGAAAATTGAGACCAAACGATTTTTCCGATTTGGTAACTTTTGAAACTTAAACCCCATGAAATAAAGGTCATATAAAGGATATTTAAATACCCATAAATTTAACTATAAGAAATATTTAATACATATATGTTTAGTATACACACCACACAAAATTAATTGGTGATGAATAAATAATTTATCTCATGAAAATAAAAAGTGAGATAAAATCCCTTACATTGTGTCTTGGATCTCTTTGTATTTGTAAAAACCACCTGTATAATAAATATAAATTTATTATAAATATTTTAAATAACCATATTTTTATATCTAATACCACATATGATTTGATTATTAATTTATATCACCCACTTTCTAACAATTCTATGTTAAGGTTTCACTTCAAGTAATATTCTCTTTATTCTTCACATGTGTCTTAATTTGTTATATCTTTGGTCCTTATAATTATATCATGATTTACAGAATTTAAACCACGATATAAATATCATGTACATACATTATATTTATTATAAAAATCCATATAAAATCTATGTATTAAATAGAATACACCATTCATGGAGATGGTAAGTTGAACGTACGCATAAACGTTATTTCCGTTTAATTGTCATATTGAAAGAAAGAAAGTAAAACACACACACACACACACATAAACACACGCACACACACATATATATATATCATTATTAAATTAGATTTATTATATCATATATATTCACTTAACCCATCCTTAATATATTTCATGTTGTGTATGAACGAATCACATCGCTCTGAGGGGGCGGTAGTCCACGCTTCCTCAAACAAAATTATCGTATTAACACAAAATGAAAAGTTTAAATAAATGTGTTATAAAAGAATTAAATAAACTTAAATACATAATAAATATAATATATAACATATATAAATATATTTTCTATCATAATTTCCACCGTGAGATTCAGTAAATGAAAAATGAACAATAATAATTTCGTGAGATGGTGGTTCGATATACACATAATTAGTATGTTTGTTACCCATTAGAAATAGGTGTGGGTAATTGTAGGTAAAATCCTTATAATAAAAACATCCTAGTATATTTAGGATACTATTTTTGTTATAAAATCATGAAATAAATATATTTTAGGAGGTGGAGGAAGAAAATAAAAAAAGGAGCTTGAGAGAAGATGTTACCTATGAATTGGGTAACTCCTTTTGGTTTGAGCTAAAAGGATTCCTTGGATTACTTTATTTCCAAAGGGATTATTCAAGGTGGAAGTTATGGATGTTAGAAATTTTATTTTGAAGATATTTTCCAATCCAAATTGGTTTTAGATGTTTTATGAAGTGTGAGAGGTGGTTCAGTTTTATAGGGAAGGAAAAGGACACATATGGAATTTTTGAAAACAAGTTAGGTGTACACATCTTCTTACCAAACAAAATTTATACCAAAACAAAAAAAATAAATAATTGAATTTTTATGTCTGAAATATGAAAATAAAATTTGTTTTGGAGAAGTTTATAAGTCATTTCTATCCCTAAGATTATGTTTTAGTCCTTAATTAAGCTTAATTTGACCTTAATCATTGTGATTAATTTAATCACTTTTACTAATATTTTTGGTCAAAAATTAACATGATCTAATTTGAATCTAAATATTATAATGATTACAATGTTTTATGTATGTTTTTTGAAATTCAATTCATAGAATCAGAAAAATTAATATTAATTCTAATCCCATAGAAGGGATGAAATAACGTGTTTTTAAAGTAGAAAAATGTTCAAATGTTTATTAGGTTTTTATATTAAATTTCAAATTGAAAATGATTATAATGACATAAATTTTATTAATAGATTTATAAGTAAACATTAATAATTATTTAAACAAAAAGGAAGTTATTAACTAAAATGAAGTATTTTTCAATATTCATCAAAAAATGAAGTTTCTTAGAAAAATCACAAAAAATAACACTAAGATAATTTCAGAATTAAAAACTAAAAAAAAATTATTTTATCAAATTCAACTTCTATATTGTCTAAAATTAATTTTTTTTCTTCATAAAAGTGAATGAAAAGCAGTTCATTCGAGAAAATCATATTTCTAAACATATAAATACTTTACAAAAAATATATATAGTTTTCATTATAACTATGTTTCATTTAAATAAAAATATTATAAAAATATTTGAAAAGTATTTATCACTATTCATATTAATAATTTTTAATGTATAGTTTATAACTAACTAATTTAAATAATTATAAGAGTAAAATGATGTTTTGTAAAAACTCGGTACTTTGTGTAATGTACATCATGTCAGTGTTGCATGTAGTGCAAGCCAAGTCAGTGTAGCGTGTAGTGCAAGCCAAGTAATTATTGCATGTAGTGCAATCCAAGTTGGATCTATGTGAAATGAATGTTTGACTTGGTGTTCTAATATATATATATATATATATATATATATATAACCATTTCTAGTGTCACTTGAAATGAAAAATATCAAAAAGATAAATTAATTTGAAAAAAATAATTCAAAAAATCTCAGGGTGTTACAAGTTGAGTTATCGATGAAGATGTAAAATGGTTCAATTATTATATACCAAGTATATAACACCTCCCCTATACATATTTTCATGATAAATTTCCTATTAAACCTTTTGATACTCCCTTTAGTGTAATTTGATACTATTTTGTTCATGGATTGACTTTCCTTGTATAGATCCAATATAAATTGTCAAGAGAAGGATATCACCCTATATGTCACAAATCTCCCCCTAATTATAAATATGTTTAAGGAGGAGGATAAAAATCATTTGGTATTATCATATCAACCATGGGTATTATTGATTTATAAGAAATATTATCTATCTTAAATAATTTATTCTAATGAAAAGATCATCATTGATGACATTCCCATTGTTAGGGAATTCGCTGATGTGTTTCCCAAAAACTTTATCAGTATTCCTATTAGCTGATAGGTTGAGTTCTCAATCAAACTTATACCTAGATATTTGTTAACATCAAATACTCAATATATAATTAATACTTTTTAACTTCAAGATCTTAATAAGTAACTATAGAAGAATATGAATAAAGGGTTTATATGCCCAAGTGCTTCACTATAGGGTGCATTGGTCCTTTTTTTAAGAATAAGGAAGGTTCAATATGCATCTAAATTTATTATCATGAGCTCAACAAGATCATGATAATGAAAAAGTATCTTATACCACATATTTATGACTTTTTCAATAAACTATGTGGAACATATTACTTCACTAAGGTGGATCGTTGGTTGGGATATTATCAAGTAAATGCGAAGAAGGATGATATCCCTAAGACTATTTTTTATACAAGGTACAAGAACTAAAAGTTCATAGTGATTCCATTTGGAATCACTAATTATTCATATATAATCATGATATTAATGAATAGAGTCTTTATGGATTTTTTCAAAAAAATCATAGTTTAATAGATGATATTCTTATCCACATCAAAATAAAGGAGAAACATGAAGATCATTTTAATGTTGTATTAAGAACCTTACAAAACCAATTATGCAATGTATAGTAAATGTGAATTCTGGAAGGATAAAGTAACATTCCTAGGTCATTTTATCACTATAAAAGGGATATTTATGGATCCTTCAAAAATATAGTCAAATAAAGGATGGCCCAAACCAACCTATGTAATGGAAATATGTAGTTTCCTTAGATTATCTGGGTATTATATTCAATTTTTGGGAAACTTCTAATGATTTTCAATACCACTGACCATGATAACTCAAAAGGGGGTGAAGTTTTATTAGAATTATAAATATAAAAAAATATTAAAGAGTTTAAGAAAAGGCTAAACCCTACACTTATGCTCACATTACCTACCAGTGGGGAAGGATTTCAGATCTATAGTGATGAATCCAAAAACTTATTGGGTTATATACTCATTCGAGATGAAAAATTGATATCCTATGAATCCTTCCAATTAAAGACCCATGATCATATACCCAACACATGTCCTAGAATTTTCTATAGAGATATTCACACTGAATATTTGGTGAAATTATCTCTATGGTGAGTAGTGTGACATATATACGAATCATAAAAGCCTCAAGTATATATTCACGAAAAAGGAGAAAAATATGAACCAATGAAGGTGGTTAGATCTGACCAAGGTTTACTGTTGTTCAATCCATTACCATCTTTTGAAGGTGAACAAAGTGGTAGATTCACTAAATAAAAAAGAATTCGACAACCCTATCCATGATGAGAATTTCAAGGGATCTAGTAATATTTTATATATAGAGGATATAAATGGTAATAATAAAAGGATATTCATCCTACCTTTCTCAAATGACTACTCAACCATAAATTACTAAGAGGATTAATGAGGCTTAGAAGGATGATGAGGTGATACAAAAAAAAGATAGAGAATATTATGAAGTTAAACTTTGATAAAGATGGATTTATATGGTTTGGAACCCAAATATGTGTCCCACAAAAACTATAATTGAATAGGGAACTTATGGATGATGTGTATAGATCATCCTTATCTATTCATCTTAGAAACACTAAGATGTATAGAGATTTGAAGAAAAATTATAGTGGGATAACATGAAGAGTGAGATTGGAGAATTTTTATCATGATTCTTGGTATTCCAATAAGTAAATGATGAACAATAGAAGTATTAGGGTATGTTAAAACCATTTCTCATACCAGTACGGAAATGATAAAACATAACCATAGATTTCATCGTAGGACTCCCTGGGACAAATAAAGGCAATAACACTATCTGGTTGGTAGTCTATAACCTTACTAAGTCAACACATTTCATTACTATCAATGAATATTTCTCCCTTGACCAACTCACCAAGATATACATAAGGGAAGTAGTAAGACTGTATGGAGTTCCACTATTTATTATATCTGATCTATATCTAAGGTTTACCTTGAGTTTTTTTATAATCCTTCCGCAATCATTGGATACACAAGTAATATTCAACACTTTTTATCACACTTATATGGATTTTTAAACTGAAATAACCAATAAAACTTAAAAATATATGATGAGATCTTGTTCAATGGATTTCCAAAGATGTTAGGATCAGCACATTCCCCTAGTGGATTTCTCATATAACAAAATATTCCATTATAGAATTCAAATGGAACTTTATGAGGCTCTTATATGAAGATGTGTTAGAATCTGACATGCTAAGATGAAGTGGTAGAGATGAAGATGATAGGATCTGATCTTATCCAAAAAATGATAAATATGGTTCAAACCATTTAAAATCATATGAAGTCCAAAAAATTCAATAGAGAATCTATACAAATAATCAACGATGATACATAGATTTTGAGTTCAGATATGTGTTCCTATATATATCATCATAAAAAATCATGGGGTTTGGGAATAGGGGAAATATTAGTCTAAGATACATTGTCCCCTTCAAGATCCTTGATCGCATCAAATCAGTGTCTTATTAACTAGCACTCCCACCAAATTTATATCAATTGCATGATGTCTTCCATGTATCCCTCTTGAGTTAGTACATACCAGACACATCACTTGTACTAAATCTACAGGTGGTTTCATTGGATAATTATATCTCATATAAGGATCATCTAGTGAAGATATTAGATCATACATACAAGGTTCTATTAAATAATAAAACTCACCTAGTCAAAGTGTTGTGGTGGAACCACAAATTTGAGGAAGTGGCTTGGGAACCAGAAAAGGTGATGAAACAGAAGTAAACTCATCTTTTTTAGTGTATGAATTGAATTTTTGGGGTTTAATTTTTAAAGGGGGGATAATGTAACCACCTGAAAATTTATAAATGAAATTATCTTTTTAAATGACCAAATTCCTTATTATGAAATGAAATGTATAAAAAACATGCACTAATTTGGTATTTTGGACTATTATAAGTTATATCTTATCATATTTAAAATACAATTAATCGTCATGAAAATTAATATTATACCCATTATACATTGATTATATGATTTGTATATATAAAGGTTTATGGTAAATCTATTTGAAATGGACCAAGGAAGTGATGATCTCAACCAGTAGCATTATACCCTATGAATCCCATTAATCGAAACTTATGAGGGAGATAGAATCATTGAGATTTTTTCCTTTGCCAATCCCAAGACAAGATTCAACAACTAAATCATGAGTAAACTATTTATGGGAGAATTTTAAGCTCTTATAGATCCAACCCAAACCATTTTTGTTGAACCACCCCAAGAAAATCTCACCATCACACACCTTACCCTTAGGGAATACACTAGTGTAATAAAGGGTTATGTAAATAGACCCTAATAGTATGAATTTTTATATATTTTTATAAATTAATTATTTTATTCATATCTTATTATTACTTCATAATTATAAAATAATAATTTTGATAAAAAAATAGACTTTGATATGATGAAACAAAAATTATATTTTAGGGAAATATATAGTTTACATAAAGACAATATTTTTTACTAAGTCAAGAATTTTTTAAATTAATGATATTTTAATAATACATTATTATTATATAATATTTATTAAATATAAATGATAATATAATCCTATGAATTAAAATGTAATTTTTTTATGGGTAAGAAAACTATTGTTGTCAAAAAATAGTATTTTTTAAAAAATGGAAATTTTTTATTTAAAATTGTAAGTTAAAATATTTATATAATTATTTTGATAAATTAAAGATTATTTTTGATTCCATCACATCAAAATTATCCAATGTTAAATTTTTCATAATTTTATGAGATAGTCTAATTTTTAGGTAAAAATTAAGTACGATATAATTATACAGTGTGTATTATGACATCATAAAATTCAATAGGTGATGTAATAAATAATATAAAAATTATCCATTGATAAAATTTTGTTTCAAATTTAAAATAATTGGTTATTTAATTTATTTTATTAATTTTATATACACTTAATGAATCCTGCAAAACTAATATTATATTTTAAGTATTTAAAATCAATTCTTTATAAACATGCCTCACTTCCACCTCACCAAGGGTATTATTTTAAGGGCTTCGGTTCATATCCTTATAAAATAATGAAATAAACACCTCTTTTTTATAAACCATGTTAAAAAAATATAGTATTGTTTGTGTTTTGGATTAATTTATCATATAGAGTCCAAAACCTATGTTTAGAAATTAATAAACAAATTCTCCTCTCTTTTTCTATAAAAACTCACCCAACCTCTCATTCATATTCACTAAAAACCCTTTAAGAATGAATTTAATCTTAAATTAAATCTCTATATCTCTCATAAGGTTCTACCAATCTTTTAAGGATCTCCTGTTAAGCTTTTAGAAGTTCCATCTCAAGATAAAAGATCCTCTCATTCTCCTCTTCATTCAAGCACCTTCTTTAAATTATGACTTTTGATTTCCAATTTTTCCTGTTTGGATATGTTTTTACACATCAATATTACTGTAATTATGATTTAAAAGTGATTATATAACCATTTAACTCCCATTAAACCCTTCCATGAATATGTATGTACTCCTGTTATGCAGCCAAAATTATCCTATAATTTTCTATGTCAAACATTTGTGTTGTGAATACTCATCCCCATTTCTACTCAAAGTTATTCACCTAGATGTAATTATCCTTCATTTATTAGAAACATAAATTTATTTAAACCACACTCCTTAATCATGGTATTAAAATTTTATAAATACATCTTTATATTTTATGATCTATGTGGCACACTTATGCATTTACATGATATGAATATGATGGGTGGGCCCAAAATTATATGGCCCTTCAATGTATTGGGTAATGTTTTTATCTCATGAGATACCATGTATGGTGCATGTGAGGTTATACTAATAACACTATGTTATTATGTATCAACAATTATCCTTGACTTGTGTTTATGATGACATTTTTTATGTTGTTTCCACATTCCCATGTTTCATTTGTGTTATCATCTTATATCATCCCTCGACGATCAAGTTTATGATTCCCATCCCTCTTATGTTACCTTGATATGCCTATTGACTCACATGTATTACTTTATTCATGTTATTATTTTATTACTCCTTTATTGGGATTTATATCTCTCCCATTTCTAAAGTACATCCCCAGTTTATCCCATACAGTTTTAGAAGATCAGGGAAATTTAAGTGCATGTTATAGAGTTTTAGTTTACATATTTGAATTTTTTTCAAGTTGTTTTGAAATTTACCTAATTACATAAATACACATATAATAATGACCTTTTGGTGTTGTATTAATTTTATATTTATGTTATAAATCATGAAATATAGTGTATAAAAGATATGGGTTGTTATAAAATCATTGGTATATTCAAAAAATAGTATTTTTCACTATTCACCTAAAAATTTATTTTAGAAAAAAACTTAAAAAATTAATATTAAGCTAATATAAATATGATAAAACCAAAAATTATGATAAATTTTTAAAATTAAGTTTCTAACATTTAAGAATTCAATATTTAAATAAAATCCCAAAATATAATGGAAAATAATTCATAATGATTAATAACTCTTTTTTAAATGATATATATTCTTTATTCTTATTTATTATCAAGGAATATATGCATATATCAAATGGATGATAATTTATTTTTATATATATTCATATATAGAATAAATATAGGTTCATTTTAATACACGAATGAAAAACAGAAGGATTTAAGTTTAAAATGGATTTTATATTAATATAACCATTGGATACTATAAATATAAACTGCATGTTTATATCATACTAATTTATACTCAAAAAACCCTTATAACATCCACATGTGATCCAACAGTAAGATAACCATTAGTAGTAGTCACATGTGGTGATTCTGTTAGAATGGATTTGGTAGTGAGTTCTATAAGATTAATCTTTTCCCAAAAGTGGTTTCTACCAAGTTGTAGTTCCTCAATTTCAACTTGGTATTATTCCAAGGAAATTCTAGCAAAGTTACCACCCTTATGATCTTAGAAAAATGAGATTCATATGGAAGAATTCCACTTTTTGATGTAATGCCCCCCTACTTTATTATTGATTTTTCAATATGGTTACTTCCATTTATACCAACTAATTTAATGGTTATGTTTTAACAGTTATATTTAGTATTCAAAATAGATGATTTTTTTTATTTTATTTTAATATGGTATAGTTTTTGAAACATTATATTTAATATATCATATATTTCAAGAGAAAATACATTTAAATCTTGGATTATTACATTATACCCCCTAAAATAAATTTTTTCCTCAAAATTTAATTATCATTTACTTGTAGGAATAGCTAAAGGTGGAAAAAATATTGACTTTCCCCAAGATATCATCTTTAATGAGATATTATCCCAAATATCATAGAGAAAACTAGAAAAAAACTTATTTTCCCAACCCATTTCAAGGAAATGTATCTTGTAACTAGGTATTAAGTCCCATGTAAAGGATTTATTTTTCTTCTTATAAAATGCATAGTGGTCCTTACACTATTATATGGTTATAGTTTATTTTCAATGTGTTTTTCCCTATTCTAGAAATTAATTTGGATTAAAAGTGATGATATCCACTCTATTTTGAAAATAAAATCAATTTTTTTAGGTTAATATTATGATTTTCATAAATTATATTTAAAAACCGTAATAATCATAGCACTAAATTATTTTCTTAAAATAAAAAACATCAATGGTAGTGAATGGATATTCTTAGAAAACACTCTAGATAAAATAGGGTCTATTTAACTAAAATACATCCATTGGTTTAGGTTGGAGGGTAAGTGAATACTTAATTACCACTATCATCTTCATCAATAGTAATTACATTGGCTCTTCCTTACTCCCTAGGTCCAGGAGGTTGTAGATTCTTACCATCCTCGACAATCCTTGGATTAGGGTGTTTTCCTAGATAATGCTAAATATTTTCACATATACAGTATTGAATTATTAGTGGTTCCCTAGGATCGGTTATATCTTCTTTCCTATTTTTAACTAAACTCATCATTTCCCTTAATAGTTTAATGCTCTATAGACTCCTTTACCACAAGTAATGAATACTCCAGTCCCCATAAGGAAATTAAATTGATTATTCTTCCCAAATTTTTGTCATATTTATGGTTGAATATCCTTTCATTCATCATCTTTATTGCCTAAATTTTCATGAACCTCCTTCTTTGCATTATTTATTGTGCTCAGGATTCCAACTATGATTACATTATTAATCATGTTTCACAATATTTTGTTTTTCATAATCACTAATTTTTTCAATCCATAAACCATTCCAATGGGTTTATTATTGATGTAATAATCAAATTATCCTTCACACCCAAGGTTTTCTCAATTCCTTCTAGTTTTATCTACCACTAAAACCAAAAAGGGTTGACATGAGTGAAAAAACATTAACAATATGAGAGAATTATCATAATAATAGAAGGAATTAGACCATTAAAGGTATTATTATTTTATATTTTAATGTTTTCGTACAGTTCCTTTAGTTTGGACTATATCAATCTTAGTTTGACCTAGGTTACTTTATGTTGGGTTATCTTACGATTATCAACTTAATCCCTAAAACTAAATAGGAAATCAATCCTTCATAGTAGTTTATAATGAGAACATGATCAACCAAATAATATCACATAGGAGTGTCAAACCAAGTGTTCACTCATCATGCATTAGGGTGATGATCGAGTCAATGCTTAACCAACCATTTTTAGGGTGATTATGTTGAGTCAAAAGTTCTCCTTTGACTTCTATACCTTGTTTTGGAAATCACAAATGTCTCTTACCTTGCTAATCATACTGACCATGCTGATCATACTGATCATGCTGATCATATTGACCATGCCGATCATACTGATCATGCTGATCGTACTGACCATGCTGATCATCGTACTGATCATGTTGATCGTACTAATCATGTTGATCGTACTGACCGTACTGATTTTACGGACTATAATTTGCATACTGACTCTTCCAATTGTATCGTACTGACTCTGTCAATTGTACTCACTTTTTTGTATCTTATTTTGTATCATATCAATACATTAAATTTAGTAATACTTATAATACTCATACTTTTATTACTTTCTTGTTTTGGTACTTAGTCAAAAACACCTGTTTCATATTAATCGTACTCTTGTTTATCATCTTCATATATCTTTTGTTTTAACCAATACGATGTCTTTGATTTAGTTACAAACTAATCAAAATAATGTCGTGCTTTCTGTTTCAATATGACCGTTATAATGCCAGGTGTCCAAGTCCCTCCGAGTTTTTCAGAGAAATATGATCGTTGGAGGAAATGTGACTGTTGGAACCTGAGGCCTATAAATAGGAGTTCATTTGAAGCCGAAGGATAACTGTGATATAAAACTATGATTCTTTTCTTCTATAAAGTTCTAGAGAGAGATGTTGTGACTTCTCTCATGCTTTGTGCTTTGTGTGACCAATCTTCATATCGCGGGCTTTCAAGTGATTGAAAGACAGAGGTGCTGATTACCTACCTAAAAATCGAGGGCTGCCGAGGATAGGCAGATAGACATTCCAATCATCGTATCGAGGGTTGCCGGGGATAGGCAGACAGATGTTCCGATCATCGTATCGAGGGCTGTCGGGGATAGGCAGACAGACGAATCGATCATCATATCGAGGGCTTACCAAGGTGGTGGTAAGACAGACCTCTTATCCTAGGTGAAAGGATAACCCTTCTCTTTGGGTTAAAAGGAATTGTAATACTTTTACTTTTCCGCAGTTGTTTGTATTAGAAAGGAATTTGTATTGTTTCCTTTCTTCTTTACACTTTTAATTGTAATTTTTTCAATTACGATTATTCTATTACATATTGTATTAATAGATTCTATACGCTTTATGGTAGAATCTCTCACACTTGTTTTACTCTGATTATTGTATTCATCTTGAATACAATTACTTTACTTTTCTAATAGTATTACATTACATCATACCTTTATATTCAATACAATTGTCATTGTTTTAATTGTATTAGTTTAATATCTTTTAAACTAATCTCCTAAGTGTTTAAACACAGTTTTAAACCTAAAATTCACCCTTCCCCCCCCCTCTTGTATTGTTCTGTCTAATATACATATACATCTACATATTCGATCCAACAATTGGTATCAGAGGAGGTTTCCACTAATTTGTATTACTTTCTCTATTTCTTTCAAACTTTCATTTTAATTACTTACTACACTAACGTGTGGAGTAGAAAAGTTTTTGTTTCATTAGATGGTAGGAATGAATATTGGGTCAATTGACAACCTAAATCCTTCTAGACCACCTATCTTTGATGGGAATTATTATGAGTACTGGAGAGATCTAATGAAGATGTTTGTAATCAATACTGGTGTAGACAATTTTATTATGCTTACTGGAGGTTACAAAATTCCTAACAAAGAAGTCAGTACTTTCACTAACCAAGAGAAGCAAGAATATCAACTGAATTACAAGGTATGCAATACTTTATTATGCTCTATGACCAGGAATATATACAGCCAGATACCTTCTTGTGAAGCATCCAACTGTATTTGGAATAAATTGGAAGTCACACATTTTGGTACATCCAAGGTTATAGAAATAAGAAGAGCAATGCTTCGAGCAGAGTATCATGGATTTGTTTTTCCTTATGTAAATCCAATGTGTAAAGTGAAACAAATATTTATGACAATTGTTAATAGTTTACAATCTATGGTAGAAAAAGGTCTTGATGATAAATCTCTTGTAGATAAGATTATTGATATAATTCCCAATGAATGGGAGTCAAAAAGGACAGATATTGATGAAAATAGAAAAGTTTCCCAGATTACTCTTGTTGAACTATTTGGAACTCTTTTACAGCATGAAACAAGAATGAAAATAGATACTGATTTCAAGAAGAAGAAAAATGGGAATGGAAGTGTAGCCTTTACATCTAAAGCTAAAACACCTGAAAGGATAATAAGATCCAAATCCAATAAAGTTGTTATATCAGAATCAAGTGATAGTAATCACTCGGATAATGAGTTATCCAATCTTGCTCGAAGAATGAACAAGATTGTGGGAAAAAATACTTCCAATACAGATTCAAAAAGAAAGATAGGAAGGATAAGAAAGATTCAGAGGTAACTTATTACGAATGTAAGAAAATAGGACACATAAGGCCTGATTTTCCTTTACTGAAGAGAAAAGACAGAAAGGAGAAACATTCTGAAATAAATAAGAAAAAATATTAAAATAAAAAGAAAGTCTTGAAGGCAAATGATACTTGGAGTCCAAGTGGTATCAATTCTTCAGATAATTCTTCAGAATATGAGTCCTCAGGATAGAGAAATATTGGACTTATAGCCAGATTACCTATTGAAGATAATTGTCTTATGGACAAGGTACACAATGCTGAAGCTATTACAAATGTCTCTTTAAATTCAAATTATACTAATAATAGTTATTATGAATCTTCAAATGATAATTATTCTTCATCAGAAGATGATACATTACCTTCTTTTGAAGAAGTATATAGATTTTCTAAATAACTTGAAAATGATAATTCTAAACTTAAGAAAAATCTTGATAAAGAAAATTCTAGAATTTCAGTTTTAACTAAAGAAGTATCAGATCTTTCTAATGATCTGGATACAAAAACTTCTGATTTTTAAAGTATTTTAAAACCCCTTGAGAAAGTCAAATATGATAAGGATAAACTTTCTAAGGATCTTGAAAATGTAATTTCTAAGAAAAATGTTTTAGAACCTAACCATAGTTCAAAATCAAATGTTTTGGAGGATAAAAATTTAGTTTTAAAACTAAAGTCAGAAATTTTTTCTTTGAAAAAATGTTTGTCAAACTTTACTTATGGCAAGGAGAACTTTGAAAAAATGTATTCCCAAATCCGGCCTTTGAGAAATCATTATGGACTTGGTTATACTCATTCCAAACCTGTTTTTAGTAATAACTATTTTGTTCCAAAAAATAACCCTTTTTGTTATAAGTGTCAATGTGGTGGACACTATAAAAGAGAGTGTTATCTTAATAAGACTCAGTCTTTAGGGTTTCATAAAGCTCATTTTTCAAAACAAATGTGGATTCCTAAAATTCTGTTATCTAACCATTCTGGATCCAAACAAGTTTGGATTCTGAAAAACTAATTGTTTCTTTTTTAGGAAAATGAGAAGTGTACCAATAAGAATATTTGGTACGTGGATAGTGGTTGTTCTCGACACATGACCGGAAACAAATATTTCTTTGAAAAGATCATCAAAAAAAGGAGGAAAGGTTACCTTCGGAGATAATGCTCAAGGAAATATGGTTGGTATAGGTAATATTGTTTTTCTTGGAAAAGTTCTTATCTCTAATGTTTATTTTTTGTTAAAGGTCTTAGGCACAATCTCATTAGCATAAGTCAATTATGTGATGAAGGTTACCTTGTGAATTTTAGAAATGATAAATGTTTAGTTCACAATTCCAAGGATAAGTTCATTCTATTTGACCTTAGGCAAGAGAATGTATACACTATTAACTTAGAAGACCTTAGGAGCCAAAATTTACCCTGCTTAAGTGCTATAGAAGACTAATCAGGGCTATGGAATAGAAGACTAGGACACTACAACCTAAGAAACCTTTGTAAACTCTCAAAGAAAAGACTTGTAAAGGGACTACCGGTTCTTAGATATGATTCTTCAAAAGTCTGTGATCCTTGTCAATTTGTCAAGAAACATAAAACTAGCTTTAAATCAATTAATTAAGTTTCAACTTCTAATGCATTACAGCTAGTGCATATGGATCTTCTTGGTCCTTCACAAACTGGAAGCATTGGAGGCAAATACTATGTATTTGTTTTAGTTGATGACTTTACTAGATTCACATGGGTCTATTTTCTAACAAAGAAATCTGAAGCCTTTTCCTATTTTAAAACTTTTAGAGCCCAAGTTAAAAATGAGAAAAACCTACCATTGATAACTATTCATAGTGATCATGGTGGTGAATTTCAAAATTCTGAATTTGAAACTTTTTTTAGTAAGAAAGGTATTACACACAATTTCTCAGCTCCAAGAACTCCTCAGAAAATGGTGTTATTGAAAGAATAAATCATATTCTTCAGGAAATAAATATAACCATGTTGAGTGAATACTCAATTTCTAAGCACTTTTTGGCTGAAGCCGTTAGTACTGCTTGCTATATTATAAATCATGATTTAACCAGACCTTTTCTTAATAAAACACCTTATGAGTTATGGACTGGCTGAAAACCTAAAGTTTCATACTTCAAAGTTTTTGGGTGCAAAGTATTCATTTTGAATACTAAAGATAATCTTTACAAATTCACACCAAAATCTGATGAAGGAATATTTCTAGGCTACTCCATAACTTCTAAGGCTTATAGATTTTTCAATAAAAACACTTGTACTATTGAGGAAATAGTACATATAAAATTTGATGAAACTGATCCTTTTGTTTTTAAACCATCCCAACCTACATCCTCGAATGTATTTTCAAAAACTGATTATCAACCTTTGTTAGAAGATCCTTCTGATAAGGAAAATGTTCAGAAAGATACTTCTGAAACATTTACCCCAGAAGAATTTCTACCATATGTTTATGGACAGATTTTACAAAACCATAATCAATTGCTTCTTAGAATCATCCTATTGATAATATCATTGGTGATGTAAATCAACCTGTAAGGACAAGAAATTCCTTAAGAAATGAAATAGAACATCTTGATTTTCTTTCCCAATTTGAACCTAAAAGTCAAGTGAGGCCTTAGGTGATGAAGATTGGATCAAAGAAATGCAAGATGAACTAAATGAATTTGAGAGGAATCAAGTCTGGACTTTAGTTGAAAGACCTAAAGAAACAACTGTAATTAAAGTAAAATGGGTTTTCAGAAACAAATGTGATGAAAATGGAATCATTATACAAAATAAACCAAGACTTGTTGCTAATGGCTATAATCAACAAGAGGGAATAGACTATGAAGAAACATATGCTCTGGTAGCTAGACTTGAATCTATTCGAATTCTATTAGCCTTTTCCGCATACTTTAACTTCAAACTATTTCAAATGGATGTTAAATTTACTTTTCTAAATAGTTTTGTTCAATAAGAAGTTTTTTGTCGAACAACCTCCTGTTTTTCTAGACCCAAAACATCCTAATCATGTTTTTAAACTTACCAAATCCCTATATGGTCTTAAACAAGCCCCTAGAGCATGGTATGATAGACTTACAGGTTTTATTTTACAAAAACATTATGCAAAAGGTACAGCAGATCCAACCCTTTTTATAAAAATGGAAAATAAAAATGTTCTGATTGTTCAAATTTATGTTGATGACATCATATTTGGTTCAACTCAGCAATCTTTAACTGGTAATTTTGCAAATTTAATGAATTCTGAGTTTGAAATGACTTTGATGGGTGAGTTAACATTATTTTTAGGTTTTCAAATTTCTCAAAAACCAGAAGGGACATATATATCCCAATATAAGTATATTAAATATTTACTTAATAAGTATGGATATGACAATACTAAAAGTATTAGCACTCCAATTGGTACCTCAAATTCACTTGATCTAGATGAAACTGGGAAACCAGTAGATCAAACAATTTTTAGAGGTATGATAGGAAGTTTTCTATACTTGAAAGCTAGTCGACCAGACTTAATTTTTTATGTATGCTTATGTGAAAGATACCAATCTAATCCAAAAGATTATCATTTAAAATACATAAAGAGAATCTTTCAGTATTTAAAAGGCACTATGGATTTAGGAATTTTTTACTCTTCTGGAAATGATTTTGTTTTAAAAAGTTTTTCAGATGCTAACTTTGGTGGTTGTAGAATGGATAGAAAAAGTACATCTGGAACATGTCATTTCTTAGGAGATTCTCTGGTTTCTTGGTCCTGTAAGAAACAACACTCAGTAGCACTTTCCACTGCTGAAGTTGAATATGTAGCAGCTGGAAGTTGTTGTGCTCAAGTATTGTGGATGCAACACACACTCACTGACTATGGATTGAGTTTTTCCAAAACCCAAATTCTATGTGATAATACTAGTGCCATAGCTCTTAGTAAGAACCCAGTACATCACTCTCGTGCAAAACACATAGATGTTAGGTATCACTTTCTTAGGTATCACACACAAAAAGAAGATATTATTTTACAATTCATTGGAATGCAAGAAGAACTTGCTGACATTTTTACAAAACCATTACCTTTCGATAGATTTGAGTTTATAAAATAGAATCTTGGAATGATTACATTAAAATAATCATTCATATCAACATCATGTTTTACATTTCTCCTTACATCAAATAACTCCTCTTAGAAAGGGGGAGAACATTTCTTACTGTGTTTCTTCTTATCTTATGATCTTTAATTATTTACTCTCCTAATATGTGTTTTTGTCTATCTGTTTATCATATTGACAGTTTTATCATATTATTTACCTATCTGTTTATCATATTGACAGTTTTATTGTATTATTTACCTATCTGCCTATCGTATCAACCGATCATGGTAATGAATTTATTTTCCATCGTCTTGTCCGATCATGGGAATGAATTTTTTTTCCATCGGCTCGTCCGATCATGGTAATGAATTTCTTTTCCATCGGCTTGTTCGGTCATGGGAATGAATTTCTTTTCCATTGGCTCGTCCGATCATGGTAATGAATTTATTTTCCATCGGCTTGTCCGTTCATGGTAATGAATTTCTTTTCCATCGGCTTGTCCAATCATGGTAATGAATTTCTTTTCCATCGGCTTGTCTGATCATGGTAATGAATTTCTTTTCCATCAGCTTGTCCGATCATGGTAGTGAATTTCTTTTCCATCGGCTCATCCGATCATGGTAATGAATTTCTTTTCCATCGGCTCATCAGTTTTTTGTAACGAGATTGTTTTCCATCAGCACGTCAGTTCATGGTAACAACTTTGTTTTCCATCAGCATGAAAGTTTATTGTATTCTTTTTCTTTGTACGCTTGTGTTTTATTTATTGTTAATTCTACTAAAACCAACAATTATCTTACGATCTCCGGCAGGTACATTTTTTTAAAAAAAATTCTTCTCTTTAATCATAACCGTTGATTTCTTATTTCTTCTAATCTCAACCGTAGAAGATCAACAGTCACCATTTTTTCGCCTATAAATAACCCCCCCCCCCCCCCTCCCCAAACCCACACCGGTTTTTCGGGATTTGTTGCGAAGCTCTACTCCACTGATTTAAGTCATCGTACGATTTTTCAGTAGCTTAAACTATATGTTGTAGTCCTCTGCCAATACTCCTGCAGAAATGTCTTCAAAGATCTTTTTAGAGAAATATTTTTTCAGAGAAAGGTTAGTTTCTCGGGACTTTTTCGATTTGTACGATTCCATAATAAAAAGAATCATTTTGTTTCAAGGCTGGGAGAATTTGTGAGTTGAAAAACCAGTATCCCAAGATCTGATTCTTATTGATGAAGTCAGTCATTTTTACAAAACCGTATCATTTGATAAGAACATGACTATCAACTTTGTTGTGTACGATAGAAAGATTTCTATCTCTATGAATCAAGTAGCTCATTTTCTGAATATTCCGATAGAAGGTGATTCTTTCTGTCCATCTCATAAACTACCAGAGGGAGTTGGTACGTTTAACAAAGAAAATGCTGAAATGTATATGTTTATTAGAAATGAAGAGAAGAGGAAAGTGGCTCATCTTTCACCAGATAACATATTTGTGTCACTGTGGATGCAAGGTTTTCTTATCCTAAGGAAAGGAGACAGAGAGACTTTGAAGGTTTCTGATATCTTCATGTTGGACTATCTTGTCAACATGAGAAAAGTAAATCTTATGGGATATATCTTCTAAACAATTAAGAATGTTAAGTCAGGAGAAATAAAATCTCATTTGATTATGTATCCAGCTATCCTTATAAAGTTTTTTCTTGAGAGTATGAAGTTTTGTAATATTCCTTTGAAAGGAAATCTGATAGATTTTAAGCCCTCCTGGATTAGTAAGAGTACTTTGAAGAAGTTGAATGTTTGTTTTGATCCGAATTCAAAACTTTTTGTAAAAGATTTAAAAGCTTAATCAGCTCAAAATCAATTGGCACCTATGCCAGTCTTAGAAAATCCTTTTATTGGTGCTCCTCAAAAGTCAGATCCGAAAATCAGTTCAAAGACAAAGAAGAAACCAAGGTACAGTAAGGAAGTCGTGGCCAATTGGAGAAAAGATAAGGAACAGAGAAAGGAAGGTGATCCAAAGTTTGGACTTGATCCAGTTGAAGTCTTTTGTGAGAGAATAAGGGTAGAGGAAACCCTTCAAGCTGAAAAGAAAAAGAAGATTGTTTTGAAAAGAAAGGATCAAGACTTTTATATCTCTAAAGTACTGAAAATGGTTGAGGATGCTAGTGCGCAACTAATGGAAGAAGTACATCAAGAACCTATCATACAAAGTCTTCTAGAGAAATAAAAAGGGAAACAGATGTTAGAAGAGATAGAGGAAGTTGAAGAAGAGGAAGGATATTTTCTTTTAGAATTCCTTCAAAGTTTGAAAAAGAATATAGAATAATCTTACCAAAAGCAGAGTGAAGGTATTCAACAAGTTCCTCATGGCGATCAAACACTGGTTGAATCTTTTGAAACACTGGATAAAATACCCTCTCAAGCAAATTAAGGTGCTCAATCTTCTCATACAGAAAAAGTTATTGTAATCAGTGATAAAGTGGAGGAAGAAAGAAAGGAGAAAGAAATAGCAAAAGGAAAATAGCCAGTTGAAGACTCAAGACGATCAAATGAACTGCATTCGTATGATGAAGATACTGATTTAGAACAAACAATCTCTCTCAAGAGGAGTGATTACATTGTTCATGTTTTAAGGAGGGTTGAAAAGACTATTCCATATTTTCCTAGGCTGGAAGGGAAAATTGATTTTATCACTGACAATTAGAAAAAGAAATTTGGTTCTATAAGAGAATTAAGAAAGAAATTTTTTTCAGTTGAAGCTGATTTGAAAGTTCTATCTGAAACTTCAGCTGCACATAATAAGGGTTGCAACAGGATGACCAAGTGGTCATATAAAATAGAAAGCTCAATGAATGACCATGAGATATCAATTGAATATATAAGGAGGTTGTCAAATGATCTTGTGATTTCTTTCAATAAACTTGAAAAAGAAACTGTTGAAAGACTAAATCAGGTAACTTATGGAGCAGATATCCCTTCAGTGATAGAGTTTCAAGAAAGAATGAATGATTTTCAATCTAAATTTTAAAAGGTTTCATCTTTAAAAGATGAAATGTTTTTGTTGAAGAAACAAAATTCTATGCTATCCAAAGATAAAAAAAATTGAAAAACATAATTGATACTCTTGAGGAAGTAATTAGAGTCCAGGAGGAGACCATCAAGAATCAAGATCAGCTTTTTGCCGACCAACAAGAGTTTCTCAGATCTCAGGGTGATTCAATTTCTGAAGACAAGAAAGAAATAAAAAATATGAAAGTTGTTCTCCATGAGATGATAAAGAAGGAAACGGAAAGAGAAAACAAATGATTGTTGTATTTGTTGTTCTTTTCTTATGGAACCTGTCTTTGTTTTGTAATGACATTTTTGTTACAATTTCTTTTGTCCTGCAATTTTTTTCTCTAACTCTTTCAGGAAACTCAAGGTTACCCCATTCTTTTTGTAAATCACAAAGGGGGAGAATGTTTTATAAAGGGGGATAATGTTTTACAAAGGGAGAATTTTTTAATCAAATACTTTGAAACCAAGGAAAATCTGTGAATACAATCCTTAGGAAATTATACACCTAAGGGGGAGTTAGTTGTATTAAAATTCATATTCAGAAGAGTTTCCAATAACTCAGGGGAAGATAATTTTTTCTTGTTGTATTTACTCTGTGTTTTTTGATTTCCAAAAAGGGGGAGATTGTTGAGTAAAAAGTTCTCCTTTGACTTCTATACCTTGTTTGGGAAATCAAAAATGCCTCTTACCTTGCTGATCATACTGACCATGCTGATCGTACTGATCATGTTGATCGTACCGACCATGCTGATCGCACTGATCATGCTGATCGTACTAACAATGTTGATCGTACTGATCATGTTGATCGTATTGATCATGCTGATTGTACTGATCATACTGATCATACTAATCATGCTGATCGTACTGGTCATACTAATCGTACAGACTATAATTTTTTTACTGACTCTTCAAATCGTATCGTACTGACTCTGTCAATTGTACTCACTTTTGTGTATCTTATTTTGTATCATGTCAATACATTACATTTAGTAATACTTATAATACTTATACTTTTATTACTTGCTTATTTTGGTACTTAGTTAAAAACATCTGTTTCATATTAATCGTACTCTTGTTTATCATCTTCATATATCTTTTGTTTTAACCAATACAATGTCGTTGAGTTAGTTACAAACTAATAAAAACGATGTCATGCTTTCTATTTCAATATGACCATTATAATGCCAGGTGTCCAACTCCCTCCAAGTTTTTTGGATAAATATGGTCGTTGGAGGAAATGTGACCGTTGGAACCTGAGGCCTATAAATAGGAGGTCATTTGAAGCCGAAGGATAACTGTGATATAAAATTGTGATTCTTTTCTTCTATCAAGTTCTAGAGAGAGACGTTGTGACTTCTCCCATGCTTTGTGCTTTGTGCGACTGATCTTCGTATCATAGGCTTTCAAGTGATTGAAAGACAGAGGTGCCAATTACCTACCTACAAAATCGAGGGCTGTCGAGGATAGACAGACAGACATTCCAATCATCGAATTGAGGGTTGTCGGGGATAGGCAGACAGACATTCTGATCATTATATCGAGGGCTGTCGGGGATAGGTAGATAGACAAACTGATCATCGTATCAAGGGCTTACCAAGGTGGTGGTAAGACAGACCTCTTATCCTAGGTGAAAGGATAACCCTTCTCTTTGGGTTAAAAGGAATTGTAATACTTTTACTTTTCCATTGTTGTTTGTTTTAGAAAGGAATTTGTATTGTTTCCTTTCTTCTTTACACTTTCAATTTTAATTGTTTCAATTACGATTATTCTATTACATATTGTATTAATATATTCTAGACACTTTATGGAAGAATATCTCACACTTGTTTTACTATGATTATTGTATTCATCTTGAATAAAATTACTTTACTTTTCTAATGGTATTACATTACATCATACCTTTATATTCAATAAAATTGTGGTTGTTTGAATTGTATTAGTTTAAGATCTTTTAAACTAATCTTTTAAGTGTTTAAACACAGTTTTTAAACCTATAATTCACCCCCCCCCCCCCTCTTGTATTGTTCCATCAAATATACATATACATCTACATATTTGATCCAACATATTACCCCTAGGTTCATCTGTAATATAGCTGTATACACTTGTAGTATCCATATAGGGATGTATTTCTATGTAAGACTATCTACTCAATAATTTACCAATATTTCATGATATCATCCTATACTTAGAATAATATCTATTTTTTTACTAAGTTTCTCTAAACTTATCTCCAAAATAAATAAACTAAACTCCAAAAAATAATTAAAACCTCCTCTAACACCAACTAAAGTGACACATGCTAAACTTAACATAAACAATAAATTAATCTCATGATTTAAATTTCACATCTCACAAATAGTCACACAACCCAAATATAGAAAGTTTTAGTGTCTTTGATACAAGATACATAAACATATTATTTTACAAAACTTAAGAACATTTCTCCATAATCATGCTCCTCTATAACCTTTTTTATATACCTCACATGACATAATAATCTTTGTAACTTGGGGAATGGAAACATAATAAATGTTTGATCTCAAATTCTTAGTAATGTAAAAAACATATCATAAGGTATTAGATCATAAACATGAAGTAGAATAAGATTAAGATAGTGATATCTTAATAAAAGATCATAAGACCATGTATGATAATAATAATAATAAAACATTATGAAGAAACATGAGATCATAAAATTAACACTATATAAATATAAAATATATTACATTGATCAAATTATGTATTAATAATCAAAAAACATGTGAACATGAAATAAAAGTGTGTAATGCTTAAAAATAATCCATGAACATGAAAATGAGACATTTCCTGGAAATGAAATGCATCTTGTAAAATTGGAATAATATGATAAAAAACTTGGGAATGTAGAATAAATTTATGAACAACTTGAAAATGTGGCACAACCATAAGAATAATAAAACCAATGTGAGAAAACCCGTTATTCTCATGCTTATGTGAGAAAACTCATTATGTACACACCTAAAATGTGATTGAACCCATCATACCTATGCCTATGTAAACAAACTCATTATGTACATGTTTGACAATATCATGAGATATTAGCTTAAACCAATTCATTTTAGGGTGATATAGGACCCCACCCAACATTATCCATACATACATGTGCCACTAAAAAAACATCATCTGATCTTAAATAACCCATGGAAAAAATAATGGGTTTCTTAAACATATCACATAACATGAACTTAAGAAATCATAAGATATAAAAATATCATTATCAAAAATGGTTCACAAAATAATAAAATGTTGGTCAGAGTAGATTACTCAAGAGGGGAGGGGTGAATTGAGTAACTATAAAAATTTCTGTAAAAATTATTTCTTAAATGATTTCCCCAAAAATTAGATACAGCCCAGTAAACCAAGGTTATACAGTTATAAGAGATTGACTGTTTAAGTAACTTCTTAAAAGATTGATTAATTCTTAGTAATCTTAATTTGTGTTATTAATATTACTTTTGAAGTTATTATACTAAGACAATCCAGTTATAACTTCTTTCTAAGACTAACTATCAATGTGAAATTATTGATTTCTAGATTATACAGTAAATCAATAAAATAGAGAAAACTAAATTAAGCAGCACGGTGGATATGAAACAAGTGGTTCAGTCTCAAGCCAAGACCTAATCCACTCCACTTGGTGATCACCTTCCACCAAGAAGTTTATATAAATAAACTTTGATCCACACCCTATATCGCGGTTAACAATAGTACACAGACTATCCAAGTCACACAGGGACCTCTTCCATAGTTTTTGTGGGGACAAAATAACCAAGCCACACAATGACCTCTTCTACATTTATCTATCGATATAAACAAGAGTAATATAATGGTTGAGTAAGGATATCTTGTATCCTTCAGTTTAATGCAGGATATATATTGTGTTGTTCTACAAGTACAAACTCTACTCGAAAGGTAATAAATAGATACATAATAGAGCAGAAATATGGAGATGGGATTAGAAGTGCTCTGAGTGTTTGTCTTTGAAGCTTTGGACTTCTGAGATGAAGTAGATATAGATTTCGAGTCCTCGTCTGTAAAACAAAGTTTCTCAATTCAGCTTGTGTTCTTCGTGAGGTTCGACAGTGTGAATATGTACTCAGGAATCCAGTGTACTCCGTATGTTCTTTAGATTCGGGTTGCATGTGTGTGACAATACTTCCTTTAGAAATTTTCTCAGTGTTCTTCATTATCCTGCTCATAGCCTTGTTTTTCGTTTTTGTATTAAGTTCGTTGGATTCTTGGCCACACTTTACTTTTATCTTGGAATGCATGTGTTGGGGTCGACAGGTTGCATGTATTCTACACCTCATACCGCATACTGTCCGATGATATGTCTACAAAGAAACATTAATTATGTCAGTTCATTAAAATCATTAAATATGACCGTTAGAAATTAAATTGAAATATGACAAAATAGTTTAAGAAATGGTTTCACAGTAAGTCAGGGAAACTGTGTATTCTTCACACGGTGTCTCATTGTCATGGTGTCTCGTGATCACAGTGTCTCATGGTCATGGTGTCTTGTTCACGATGTACTGCATCACGGTGTCTTGTTCATGGTGTATTTTTCATGGTGTCTTGTTCACGGTGTATGCTTCACGGTGTCTTCTTCACGGTGTCTGATTCACGGTGTCTTGTTCATGGTGTCTTGCTTCACGGTGTCTTGCTTCACGGTGTCTTGCTTCACAGTGTCAGAAAAACATACCCAGTGGTAGAATCATGGTGTCTCAGACTTTGTCAAAGTAACTATGTTCATACTTAAGAAATGATGATAATAGAATGGATTAGACTTAAGAATTTTTCAAAGAAGGTATTATGTGAGTAGATCAAATATAGTATAAAGAAAGTAAACTGAATGTAGAGAAATTAAGATCTTGAATGGCTCTTCTTAAAGCATGAGAATACTTTACACATTAATACACATGATTTGATATAATTTACAGGAGTTAACTAGGTTGAATAAGATTTTTGATCATTAAAACATGATTAATACTTGAGGAGTCAAACAATCTCCCCCTTTTGATGATCACAAATCATGTAAAGTTAAGGTGTATATTGGATTCAACTATAGAGATAAATGGCTAACATATAGAAATTTCTACCCCTTTTGGGATTATAAAAAATATTGAATAAGAGGAGTCAAAAATGCACATTCCATTAATAGAAAATAAGGTTTTTTACAAAACAAAATATTAATTAAAAAGCAATAGCATACCTATCAAAAAAGAGTAATCATTGTTCTTCTTCATGGGCTGGCCTTCTCTTTGCCTTTAGCTGCGGTGGAAGAAGAGGAAGCCATGGGGTCAGAGGTTGAGGTAGAAGAAGGCAGTGAGGTGGTTAATAAAGAGGGTAAAGGAAGGCCTTCAAAGACTGATGGAGCCAAAGTAAGAGCAGTAGAAGATCTAGGCAGTTTTTGAACGAGAATCACAGGCCTAATCTGACTTAGTGCTTGGCTGACAGACATAGTGGTTTAAGCTAGGGTAGAAGTGAAGATATGCAGCCGAGGTCTTAGAAGTGCAGTCGCTAGAGAAACAATGGCTGTACTCTAGACATGAAGATAGGGTCTCAGGAGTTTGATGAAATCTGTAATGATCTCTCCACGATACTGCATGGCTTTCTCAAAATCATCCTTGTTCTCTATAAACTTGTCCAACAATCGAGTAAACTTTGTGATATTTTGGACTTGGTTCTTGAAATATTGAGTCACAGGAGGAATCCATAGATTTTCTACAAGATACTTGAAATGGTTTATCATATCAGTCTTGGAGAAGACTCTATTGAAGTAGAAATTCACTTTCTTGGAAATCTCTTGCTGAGCATCATTAGCAATTTTGGAGTGGATTTGTACAAGGTCAATAACTCTATCACTGTTCTTGACAACTTCAGATAGAGTAGTCATATTGAAACCACTGAGTACATTCTGAAGCTCTTCTTTGACTACAGTTCTTAGCAGATCACTATCCAAGGAGGGTTGAGAAGATTGACTAGGTGCTTTAAAGGAAATGATAGTTGTGGTTAGAGATTTGAGTTGATTTATCACCTTTTGAAGACACCCTGTATACTCATCAATGAGTTTATTAAGATTTACAACAAGCTCTATCATTTCCTTCACAATTTGTTTGTTCCTTTCAGCGATATTTTCATCTAAGGAATCTAGATAAGGTTGAATCTGAGACACAACAACCTGTGGGATTTGAGGAGAAACAAGTTCTACAGGAGGAGCAACAGGATCAGATCTCGAATGCAGCTCTCTCTCCATGTCTTCAACCATACTTCTTAGGGTATTCACTTCATTACTGAGCATATTATTTTCAAATCTTACTTCTTGAATCTCATGGAGCATCTTAGGTTGTATTTGACAAATAATTTTCTCCAATAATAGTGATGCATCTCTCTCACTTAAATTGGTCACAGGAAGAGTTTTGGTATTCATGAGTTTCTCAACTCCAGATAAGAGGGTAGCCCCAAATTCCTTCTGATCATCCTTACTCGCAAAAGATGGTTTTTCAGATAAAGGTTTAGGGGTAGGGACTGTTATAGGCTTAGGTTCCTTCTCAGGTGTGATATTGGAGATAGATTTCAACTAGAATATAGAGGAAAGATCAAGTCCAATTTTTGTAACCTGCTGAGAGTCATCCACATCATGGAAACTGGGAAACTTATATTGAGTGTCTACAGGACTTGACTCAGTTGGATGTGAAGCTTTAATAGACTCGAGATTTGGGGTTTTCTCCCCCTCAATAGGTGCCTCCTTCTCAGGACTGAGAGGCTTAGGATATTGGTCTAATTCCACAGACTCAGCTCTAAGTTCCTCACTCATTTCCTATATAACTAGTTGAAAAGCTATATCCATATGTTCTTTAGCTGAAGGGATTATTTCAGGAACATATTGTTTCACTGGGAGTTCTTTAAGATTGGTTTTTTACATAATAGGTTGCTCTTCCACTATAGGCTCTTCCATGGCATGCTTTTTAGATTCTTTGACAACTGATTTTGTTTTAGCCTCGGGTTTAGTTTCCCGATTACTAGCTTCTTTAGGATCAGGGACTTCTTCTTCAAGAACTACATGAGGAATAATAGTCCTATCTTCTTCAACAATAACAGCTTCCCTAGGTGGCACTTTAGCCTCTTCTTCCTCTTCTTCAGGATACTCAACAATCTCATCTAGTTCCAAACCAGGATCAGAAATATTTCTCAGTCTTGATGGATAATCCACCGGATTTAATTTCTCATAAACTCTATCATTTTCTTCCACCCATTCCTTTTTCCAAGGATTCTAGTTTTTATTCATTCTTTTGATAGTGGCTTTAGAGAGACAGTACTCACAGTCCTTAATCACTTCCTCATTAGGTCCAACCATTCCTTTGGAAAGAAGCATGACTGAGATTAACCGAGAGTAAAACAGTGAAGTTGACTTGGATGTGACTTTGATCAGCTCACACATATAGTGAAATATATACTTGCACAGGTTGATCTTATGCCCATTTTTCATAAGGTGGATCAGAAACACATCTTGATATTTTAAAATAGAAAAATCACATTTTCTTGGACTAACCAAATTCTGTATAAACTTGAACAGAAGCCTTGATTCTCCATCTAATTTAGCATCAATGGCTCTCCTCTGGGTTCCATTTCCAGTTAAGGTTTTCAGGGTATCTTCTAAATCAAAGAAATTAGTTGAAGGTGGAGGTCCTCTCTGATAATCCTCACAGATGCCTTCATGATGTATCCTAAGGCATGCAGCCCATAACTTCGAAGAGAATGGGCATCTCTGGCCATTGACCCATCTTCTTAAAACATAACTATCACCAGAATCGAAAGAGAACTGTACGTACAGGTAAAACTGAGCAACTAACCTAGGGTAGATGGGTCTATCTACTTTCGACAACCATTCTAACCAGCCTTGTTGTTCTAACACATTCAATACCAGATACTTACCAGACAGAAGCCATTTGGGGAAAATCTCTTTCTCAGGTACAACAATGCGGTTTACCACATTCGTATTGAAAGTTCCTTTAAGTGTTAGCTTAGGTGAAATATTCTTCTTCTTTGAGCTACACTTCTCAGGTGTCGACGATGACGGCCGATTCATTCTTGGCAATCATGGAAGGTTTGAGTGAGAGAAGGGTTGCATGGATGAAGAAGGGTTTGAAATGAGTAAGTAGAAGAAACCCCAAGTGAAGAATCGATTGATACTTTCTTTATTTTATCATTTAGGAATACCAAACGTCGAAAAAATAAAAACATGGGAAAATAATTAAGGGAAAAAAATAATTACCGGGATACGGGTTTTTACAAAAAAATATAAATAATTTTTACGGTGAGACCGTGTCTGGTCATTATGGTGAGATAGTAGATTCATGTTAAGTTGAGACAGTGAATGAACTTCACGGTGAGTGTTACGGTGAGACAGTTACTGTTAGACAGTAATCACAGAATACTAACTGTGAGACCATAAACATAAAATTTATGGTGAGATAGTAAACATGAAACACTAGCTGAGAAACCTTAATCAAGAAGATTAAAGTATAAAATTGTAAGATATTGAATAGTAAGATCTAAAACAGTAACAAGTAAGGTATCTATTTGAGATTTATCATGCCTAGTTCATGTATGATGTAGTCTATTCTCTCATAATTTAATGGTTTGGTGAATATATCAGCAAGTTGATATTCAGTACCAATGAATTCCAAAGTGATATCACCTTTTTGATATTGATATCTCAAAAAGTGATGTCTTAAATCAATGTTCTTTTTCCTATAATGTGAAACATCGTTTTTTGAGATGTTAATAGCACTTTTTTTGTCGCAATTTATAGTTACATGTCTGAATTGATATCCATAATCTATTAATGTGTGTTTCATCCACAAAATTTGTGCACAACAACTACCAGCAGCTATGTATTCAGCTTCTGTAGTAGATACTGCAACAGAATTTGGTTTCTTACTACACCATAACACCAGTGACTTGCCTAAAAGGTGACATGTTCCAGAGGTTCTTTTTCTTTCTAACTTACAGCCACCGAAGTCGGCATCAGAATAACTTACTAATTCAAATGATTATCCTTTAGGATAAAATAGACCTAGATTGGGTGTATTCTTGAGGTATTTGAAAATTCTCTTTACAGCATTTAAAAGAGATTCCTTAGGGTTTTCTTAAAAATGAACACACATACACAGACTAAACATAATGTCAGGACGACTGGCAGTTAAGTAGAGTAAACTTCCAATCATTCCTCTATAAGTGGTTTGATCAAAATATTTTCCATCTTCATCAAGATTCAACTTACAAGTGGTACTCATGCGAGTTTCACTAATTTTGGTCCTATCCAATCCAAAACGTTTTATAAGATCTCTAGTATATTTACTTTGAGTTAAAACAATTCCATCATTATTTTTAAATATTTTAAATCTAAGAAAGAATTTTAGTTCACCCATTAAACTCATTTCAAATTCGTTTTGCATCATTTTAAAAAAATCAACACATAAATAATTCTTCAAAGATCCAAAAATAATGTCATCTACATAGAATTTAACAACTAAAACATCATTAGAAATTCGTTTTATAAAAAGGTTAGGATCATCTATTCCTTTTTTTAAACCTTTGGAAATAAGAAAAGTACTCAATCTATCATACCAAGATCTTGGAGCTTGCTTTAAACCATATAAGGCTTTTGATAGTTTAAAAATATGATTTGGAATATGAGGGTTTTTAAATCTAGGGGTTGTTCAAAAAAACATCCTCAGCTATATACCCATTTAGTAATGCACTCTTAACATCCATTTGATATAGTTTTAAATTCAAATGTGCAGCATAGGTAAGCAGGATTCTGATGGTTTCAAGTCCGGCTACTGGTGCAAAGGTCTCCTCATAGTCAGTTCCTTCTTCTTGACTATATCCTTGTGCAACTAATCTATCCTTGTTTCTAACTATGTTACCAGCTTCATCTACCTTATTTCTAAACACCCATTTAGTGCCTATAGTAAAAGTGTCCTTTGGTCTTTCAACAAGTTTCCAAACATTGTTCCTTTCAAACTGATTAAGTTCTTATTGCATAAACATCACCCAAAATTCATCATTGATAGCATCATTAATGTTTTTAGGTCCAAGTTGTGACCAAAAGACTTTATGTTCAACCTGATTTCTAAGAGAAGCTCTAGTTTGAGTTCCTTTGTCTAATTATCCTACAACAGCATCTAAGGGTTGGTTCTTAAGAGTTCTAATAGTTCTACTAAAAAAGGGACTAGTAATTTCAGGTTCATCAACATATTCAAGTTTATTGTGACTTGATTCTAAGGAATTTCCTGAGCTTGAAGTTTTCACAGATTCTTTCACAGAAGAATTTGATAATTTTGAATTGATTTCAGATTTGATACATCATCCTCCAGATTCTCTAGAATGGTTTTAGGCTCATGTGGGTCTGTTTCATCAAATTTTACATGAACAGATTCTTCCACACATTTAGTTCTTTTATTGAACACTCTATAGTCTTTACTAGACATGGAATATCCTAAAAAGATACCTTCATCAATTTTTGATGCAAATTTGTCAAGATTGTCTTTGGTATTAATAATATTGACTTTGCAACTAAAAACTTTGAAATAGCTAACCTTGGGTTTTCTATTGTTCCATAATTCATAAGAATTCCTCTTAAGAATAGGTCTGATAAACACTCTATTGATTATGTATCACATTTTATTGACATCTTTAGCCCAAAAATAAATTAGTAGGTCATATTCACTAATCATTGTTCTAGAAATTTCTTCCAGGGTTCTATTTAATCTCTCTACAACTCCATTCTGTTGAGGTGTTATAGGGGAAGAGAAATTGTGACTATAACCATTTTGTGAGAAAAGGGATTCAAACTCTTGATTTTCAAACTCACGGCCATGATTACTTCTTCATTATTTAATTCTAAGTCCACTTGTATTTTCTACAAACTTGGAATATTTGGTAAAATAAGAGCAAGATTCACTTTTGTGAGCCATAAAGAAGGTCCAAGTATATCTAGAAAATTCATCTACAAGAATATAAACATAGTGCTTCCCATTTAAACTAGAAACTCTAGATGGTCCAAACAAATCCCTATAAACTAGTTCGAGAAGTTTAGAAGTTGGCACTTGGTTTAAAAGAAACTTTTTGTTGTTTTCCCTTTTGATAGGGATTACACACTTTGTCATTTGGAAACTCAAGTTTGGGTAAGGCTTTAACTAGGATTTTTCTAGATATCTTTCTAAGGGAGTGAACATTACATTTCCTTAGTCTCTAATGCCAGATCCAAGATTCTTTATGAAATACACTTAAGCATGAAGCATTTTGAGAGGCCAAAGAATCTAAATTAAGAGAATAAACATTTTCATTTCTTAATGCAGAAAATACTAATTCATCTTTAGAATTAAAGACATTACAAGAATCATTTTAAAATCTAACATGAAATCCATCATCACATAATTGTGAGATACTAAGCAGATTGTATTTTAAACCATCAACAAATAGTAATTTAGAAATTAAAACTGAGTTAGAGTTACCGATTTGACCGAGTAAAATAATATTTCCCTTGGCATTGTCACCAAATGTGACATGTATTCCATCTACTTTTATCAGGTTCTTGAAGCATGAGTAGTCTCCTTTCATGTGCCTTGAACATCCACTGTCCAATTACTATAGACTTTTGCAGGAGCTCTTTAAGTAGCTTTCCTTCAAAAATATTAAGCAAAAACAGATTTTGGAACCCATACTTGTTTGGGTCCAATAATATTAGTAATAAGTGCTTTAGGAACCGATATTTTCCTCATAGGTTTCCTATAATAATTGTGTAAAGTATGTGAAAAATAAACTGTATTTGGTCCACAAAAACTTGAAATAGTAGAATATGTATCATGGATTGAATTAGTTGATTTAAGTCCAGAACTGTGAGTAAAACAATATGTCCTAGATTTTGAAAAAAAATATGTTCTACTAAGGTTTCTTGTACCAAGTTTATAACCAATGCCAGTGCTGTATTTAGGGGCAGTTTGTTTTCCTAGAATTTGGGTAAGATTATTTTTCCCATTAGTAAACTTTTCTGAGTCACTCTTTAATTGCTCATTAGTCATTTTTAATTCATTGTTTTCTTTGATCAGCTGGTCATTTTTCTACTTTTCAGTTGTGAGCCCAGATTTAATAGTAACGGTAAGAGAATTTTGTTTCTTTAATGATTTATATTTTTCTTTTAGTTCATTGCATGTTTCCTAAAGCATGTTATAGTATTCAAACATTTCTTCATTAGTCATTTTTTCAGAGTCACTTCCATCTTCATAATAATATGAGTTATGTACAGAATAGTCCAGTGTTACCTCAGATGTGTTTGTCATAAAATAGATATTGTCTTTGTTATCATGTTCATCATGTGATGTCTCTGAGTCGCTTGAACTGTCCTCGGAAGAACTCTAGGTTTCTTTCATTGCCTTTTTGTACCTCCTGTCTTTGTCCTCATATTTCCTTTTGTACTTGAGCTTTGGATAGTTAGCCTTTATATTTCCTTTGTGCTTATATTCATAACAGAAAATTTCATCCGTCTTGTCACTTCTTTTCCAATACTTCTTCAAGTTTCCTTTATGGTCATATTTTCCCTTGAAGTTAGTCTTTCTAAAAAAGTTCTTCTTTTTGTAAAATTGTTTAAATCTTCTGGCTAGTTGAGCCATCTCCTCATCACTGTCAGATGATGATTGTTCATTGGTGGAGATTTCTACAGAAGATTCTAGTTCCTCTTTGTCTTTGTGATTAGAGGTGGTGGTCTTGAATGCAACAGATTTCCATCTTTGGTTCATCCTCCTCTTTATTGACTTCCATCTCTTCCTCATACATCATTAGTTTCCCAATGAGTTCCTTTATAGGTATTTTGCTGAGGTCACATGATTCTCTAATAGAGACAGAGGTTCCCCTCCATCTGTCAGGTATACATTTCAGAATTCTCATGATCTGTTCCTTGGTAGTGACTTCTCTTCCAAGAGAAATAATTGTGTTGACAATATCATTGAACCTAAGATACTTGTAAGAAATAGGCTCATCAGGTTTAATTTTAAAATTATCATATTTAATAGTATAAGTATTAAGTCTCATTTCTTTTACACTATATGTTCCTTCATGTGAGATAGACAGGGTATCCCAAATTTCATGGTCAGTCTTACAAGCAGAAATTCTATTAAACTCTTAATCTCCTAAGGAGTAGTATAAAGAATTCATAGCTTTGCAATTGTTATTGTACGCAGTTTTGGTAGGTTCATCCCATGTGATTCTATCAGTAGTAAGAATTTTGTATTTATCTATAATGGATTACCATATTTCAAAACTCATACTCTCTAAATGCATTTTCATTTTAATTTTCCATCGAGCATAATTGGTTCTATTAAATAATGGTGGTTTGTTGGTTGTAGCAGACTCAAATCTATTATCCATAATAAATTATTACTTTAAAAGAGATAGAAATTTATAATTAATATAAATTTACAGATATTTAAAGTACAACTACAATCACAATTGAATAAGATTAAATAGAGTCCTAATAAACAATATCTGATACCAAATTTTCATCGGAGTAGATTACTCAAGTGGGGAGGTGTGAATTAAGTAACTATAAAAATTTCTATAAAAATTATTTCTTAAACTATTTCGCCAAAAATTAGATACAGCCCAGTTAATCAAGGTTATACGGTTATAAGAGATTTAATTTTTAAGTAACTTCTTAGAAGATTGATTAATTATCAGTAATCTTAATTTGTGTTATTAATATTACTTTTGAAGTTATTATACTAAGACAATCCAGTTATAACTTCTTTCCAAGACTAACTATAAAAGTGAAATTAGTGATTTCTGGATTATACAGTAAAGCAATAAAACATAGAAAACTAAATTACGCAGCACAGCGGATATGAAACAAGTGGTTCAATCTCAAGCCGAGACCTAATCCACTGCACTTGGTGATCGCCTTCCACAAAGAATTTTATATAAATAAACTTTGATCCACACCCTGGATCGGGGTTAACAAAAGTACACAAACTATCCAGGTCATATAGGGACCTCTTCTATAGTTTTCGTTGGGGCAAAATAACCAGGCCACACAGGGACCTCTTCCACACTTATCCACAGGTATAAACAAGAGTAAGAGAATGGTTGAGTAAGGATATCTTGTATCCTTCAGTTAAATGAAGGAGACAGAGTGTGTTGTTCTATAGGTACACACTCTGCTCAAAAGTTAATAAACAGATACATAACAGAGCATAAATATGGAGATGGGTTTATAAGTGCTCTGAGTGTTTGTATTGGAATCTTTGGACTTTTGAGAGGAAGAAGATGCAGATTTCGAGTCCTCATCTGTAAAACAGAGTGTCTCAATTTAGCTTGTGTTTTTTGTGAGGTTATATAGTGTGAATAAGTACTCTGGATTCTAGTGTACTTTGTATGTTCTTCAGAGTCGGGTTTCATGCATGTGACAATCCTTAATTTAGAAATTTTCTCTGTTTTCTTCATTATCATGATCACAACCTTGTTTTCCGTTTTTGTATCACGCTCATTTGATTCTTCACCACAATTCTATTTTATATTGGAATACATGTGTTGGAGCTGAAAGGTTTCATGTATTCTACACCTCATACCCCATATTGTCTGATGATATGTCTACAAAGAAACATTAATTATTTCAGTGCATTAAAATCATCAAATATGACCATCAGAAATTAAATTGAATGATGACAAAATAGTTTAAGAAACGGTGTCACAGTAAGTTAGGGAAACGGTGTCTCCTTCACAAGGTGTCTCATGGTCACAGTGTCTCGCGGTCACGGTGTCTCATAGTCACGGTGTCTTGTTCACAGTTTCTTGCTTCACGGTGTCTTATTCACGATATCTTGTTCACGGTGTTGTGTTCACAGTGTCTTCTTCACGGTGTCTTGTTCACGGTGTCTTGTTCACGGTGTCTTGCTTCATGGTGTCTTGCTTCATGGTTTCTTGCTACACGGTGTCAGAAAGACATACCCAGTGGCAGACTCATGGTGTCTCAAACTTTGTCAAAGTAACTGTGTTCAGAATTAAGCAATGATGATAATAGAATGGATTAGACTTAAGAATTTTTAAAAGAAGGTATTATGAGAGTAGATCAAAGATATTATAAAGTAATTAAAGTGAATGTAGATCAATTAATATCTAGAATGTCTCTTCTTAAATCATGAGAATACTTTACACGATAATACACATGATTTGATATAATTTACAGGAGTTAACTAGGTTGAATAATATTTCTGATCAATAAAACATGATTAATACTTGAGGATTTCAACAATCTCCCCCTTTTTGATGATCACAAATCATGTAAAGTTAAGGTGTATATTAGATTCAACTAAGAGATAAATGGCTAACATATAGAAATTTCTCCCCCTTTTGGGATTATCAAAAACATGGAATAAGAGGAGTCAAAAATGCACATTCCATTAATAGAAAATAAGGTTCTGTACAAAACAAAAGAGTAATAAAAAAGCAATATCATCCCTATCAAAAAAGAGTAATCATTATTCTTCTTCATGGGTTGGACTTATTTTTACCTTTAGCTACAATGTCAGAAGAGGAAGCCATAGGGGCAGAGGTCGAGGTAGAAGAAGGCAGTGAGGTGGTTGATAAAGAGGGTAAAGGAAGGCCTTAAAAGACTGATGGAGCCAAAGTAGGAGCAGTAGAAGATCTAGGCAGTTGTTGATCGAGAATCATAGGCCTGATCTGACTTAGTGCTTGGCCGACAAAAATAGTGGTTGAAGCTAGGGAAGAAGTGAAGGTAGGTAGCTGAGGTCTTAGAGATGCAGCTGTTGGAGCAACAATGGCTGTACTCTGGACATGAAGATAGGGTCTCAGGAGTTTGATGAAATCTATAATGATCTCTCCACCATACTACATGGCTTTCTCAAAATAATCCTTGTCTCCATAAACTTGTCCAACAATCGAGCAAAATTTGTGAGCTTTTGGACTTGTGTCTTGAAAGCTTGAGTCACAGGAGGAATCTGCAGATTTTCTACATGATACTTGAAATGGTTTGTCATATCAGTCTTGGAGAAGATTCTATTGAAGTAGAAATTAACTTTCTTGGTAATCTCTTTCTGAGAATCATTATCAATTTTGGAGTGGATTTGTACAAGTTCAAGAACTCTATCACTGTTCTTGACAACTTCAGATAGAGAAGTCGTATTGAAACCACTGAGTACATTCTGAATCTCTTCTTTGACTACAGTTCTGAGCAGATCGCTATCTAAGGAGGGTTTATAGGATTGACCTGGTGCTTTAAAGGCATTGACAGCTATGGTTAGATATTTGAGTTGATTTATCACCTTTTGAAGACACCCTATATACTAATTAGTGAGTTTATTAAGATTGACAACAAGATCTCTCATTTCCTTCACAATTTGTTTGTTCCTTTCAGCATTCTTTTCATCTAAGGAAGATAGATAAGGTTGAATCTGAGACACAAAAACCTATGTGATTTGAGGAGAAATAGGTTATATAGGAGGATCAACAGGCTCAGATCTCGAATGCAGCTCTCTCTCTGCATGTCTTCAACCATACTTCTTAGGGTTATTCACTTCACTACTGAGTAGCTTATTTTTAACTCTTACTTCTTGAATATCATGGAGCATCTTAGGTCGTATTTGCCAAATAATTTTCTCCAATAATAATGAGGCATCTCTTTCGATTAAATTGGTCACAGGAAGAGGTTGGGTATTCATGAGTTTCTCAACTCCAGATAAGAGGGCAGCACCAAATTCCTTCAGATCATCCTTACTCACAAAAGATGGTTGTTTAGATAAAGGTCCAGGAGTAGGGACTAGTACAGGCTCAGGTTCCTTCTTAGGTGTGATATTGTAGACTGATTTCAACTGGAATATAGAGAGAAAGATCAAGTCTAGTTGCTGCAACCTCATGAGAGTCATCCACATCATGGAAACCGGGAAACTTATACTGAGTTTCTACAGGACTTGACTCAGTTTGATGTGAAGCTTCAATAGACTCAAGATTTTGGGTTTTCTCCCCCTCAATAGGTTCCTCCTTCTCAAGACTGAGAGGCTTAGAATCTTGGTCTAATTCCATAGACTTAGCTCTAATTTCCTCACTCATTTCCTGTCTAGCCAGCTAAAAATCTATCTCCATCCATTCTTCATCTAAAGGGATGATTTCAGGAACAAATTTTTCAACTGGGAGTTCCTTAAGATTGGTTTCTTGCATAAAAGGTTGCTCTTCCAATATAGGCTCTTCCATGGAAAGATTTTCAGATTCTTTGACAACTGATTTTGTTTTAGCCTTGGGTTGAGTTTCCAGATTACCAGCTTCTTTAGGAGCAGGGACTTCTTCAAGAACTACATGAGGAATAATAGTAGTATCTTCCTCAACAATAACATCTTCCCTAGGTGGTACTTCAACCTCTTCTTCCTCTTCTTCAGGATACTCAACAATCTCATCTGGTTCCGAACCAGGATCAGAAATATTTCTCAGTCTTGAGGGATAATCCACCATATTGAATTTCTCATAAACTCTATCATTGTCTTCCACTCATTACTTTTTCCAAGGATTCCAGTTTATCTTCATTCTTTTGATAGTGGATTTTGAGAGAAAGTACTCACAATCCTTAATCACTTCCTCATTAGGTCCAACGATGCCTTTGGAAAGAAGCATGTATGAGATTAATCGAGAGTAAAACAATGAAGTTGACTTGGATGTGACTTTGATCATCCCACCAATATGATGAAAGATATACTTTCACAGGTTGATCTTATTCCCATTTTTCATAACGTCGATCAGAAACACATCTTGATATTTTAAAACATCAAAATCACCTTTTCTTGGACTAACCAAATTCTGTATAAACTTGAACAGAAGCCTTGATTCTCCATCTAATTCAGCAGCAATGGATCTCCTCTAGGTGCCATTTCTAGATAAAGTTTTCAAGGCATCTTCTAAATTAAAGAAATCAGTTGAAGGTGGAGGTCCTCTCTGATAATCCTCACAGATGCCTTCATGAGGTATCCTAAGGCATGTATCCCATAACCTCGAAGAGAATGAGCATCTTTGTCCATTGACCCATCTCCTTACAACATAACTATCACTAGAATTGAAAGAGAACTATACATAATGGTAAAACTGAGCCACTAACCTAGGTTAGATGGGTCTATCTTCCTTCGACAACCATTATAACTAGCCTTTTTGTTCTAACACTTTCAATACCAGAGAATTACTAGACAGAAACCATTTGAGGATAATATCTTTCTCAGGTACAACAAAGCGGTTTACCAGATTCGGATTTAAAGGTCCTTCGGGTGTTAGCTTAGGTTCAATATTATTCTTCTTCGAGTTGCGCTTCTCATGTGTCGATGATGAAGGACGTTTCATTCTTGGCATTCACTGAAGGTTTGATCAAGAGAAGGGTTGCAAGGATGAATAAGGGTTCGAAATGAGTAAGTAGAAGAAACCCTGAGTGAAGAATCGAGTGATACTTTCTTTATTTTATCATTTAGGAATACCAAACATCGCAAAAATAAAAACACGGGGAAATAAGGAAGGGGAAGGAATAATTACCATGATACGGGTTTTTACAAAAAAAATATAAAGAATTTTAACGGTGAGACCATGTCCGGTCATTATGGTGAGACAGTAGATGCATGTTATGGTGAGACAGTGAACGAACTTCATGGTGAGCATTACGGTGAGACAGTGACTGTCAGACAGTAATCACAAAATACTAACTGTGAGACCATAAACATAAACCTTATGGTGAGACAGTAAACATGAAACACTAGCTGAGAAACCTTAATCATGAAATAGTAAAGTAAAAAACAGTAAGATATTGAACAGTAAGATTTGAAACAGTAACCAGTAAGGTATCTATTTGAGATTTATCATGCCTAGTTCATGTATGATGTAGTCTATTCTATCATAATTTAATGGTTTGGTGAATATATCAGCAAGTTGATATTTAGTACCAATGAATTCCAAAGTGATATCCCCTTTTTGATAATGATCTCTCAAAAAGTGATGCCTTACATCAATGTGATTTTTCCTAGAATGTGAAACAGGATTTTTTGAGATGTTAATAGTACTTGTGTTGTCACAATTTAAATCTACATGTCTGAATTGATATCCATAATCTAGTAATGTGTATTTCATCCACAAAATTTGTGCACAACAACTACCATCAGTAATTTTTTCAGCTTCTACAGTAGATAATACAACAGAATTTTGTTTCTTACTACACCATGATAGTAGTGACTTTCCTAAAAGGTGACATATTCCAGAGGTTATTTTTCTATCTAACTTACAGACACCAAAGTCAGCATCAGAATAACTTACTAATTCAAATGATTATCTGTTAGGATAAAACAAACCTAGATTGGGTGTATGCTTGAGGTATTTGAAAAATTTCTTTACAACATTTAAATGAGATTCCTTATGGTTTTCTTGAAAACAAACACACATACACACACTAAACATAATGTCAGGATGACTAGTAGTTAAGTATAGTAAACTTCCAATCATTCCTCTATAAGTGGTTTGACCAACAGAATTTTCATCTTCATCAAGATCCAAATTACAAGTGGTACTCAAGGGAGTTTCACTACTTTTAGTGCTATCCAATCCAAAACGTTTTTTGAAGATATCTAGTATATTTACTTTGAGTTAAAACAATTCCATCATTATTTTGAAATATTTGAAATCCAAGAAAGAATTTTAGTTCACCCATTAAACTCATTTAAAATTCGTTTTGCATCATTTTAGAAAAAACAACACATAAATAATTCTTCAAAGATCCAAAGATAACGTCATCTACATAGATTTGAACAACTAAAACATCATTAGAAATTCATTTTATAAAAAGGGTAGGATTAGCTATTCCTTTTGTAAAACCTTTGGAAATAAGAAAAGTACTCAATCTATCATACCAAGCTCTTGGAGCTTGCTTTAAACCATATAATGCTTTTGATGGTTTAAAAATATGATTTTGAAAATGAGGGTTTTTAAATCCAAGGGGTTGTTCAAAAAAAACATCCTCAGCTATATACCCAATTAGGAGTGAACTCTTAACATCCATTTCATATAGTTTGAAATTCAAATGTGTAGCATAGGCAAGCATGATTCTAATGGCTTCAAGTCTGGCTATGAGTGAAAAGGTCTCCTCATAGTCAATTCCTTATTCTTGACTATAGCCTTGTGCAACTAATCTATCCTTGTTTCTAACTATGTAACCAACTTCATCTACCTTATTTCTAAACACCCATTTAGTTCCTATGGTAAAAGTTTCCTTGGGTCTTTCAACAAGTTTCCAAACTTTGTTCCTTTCAAACTGATTAAGTTCTTCTTGCATATCCATCACCCAAACTTCATCATTGATAGCATCATTAATGTTTTTAGGTTCAATTTGTGACCAGAAGACTTGATGTTCAAAATCATTTCTAAGAGAAGCTCTAGTTTGAGTTCCTTTGTCTAAGTCTCCTACAACAGCATCTAAGGGATGGTTCTTAAGAGTTCTAACAGTTCTAAAAAATGTGGGACTAGTAATTTCAGGTTCATCAACATATTTAGGTTCATTGTGACTTGATTATAAGGAATTTTCAGAGCTGTAAGTTTTCACAGATTCTTTCACAGAAGAATTTGAGGATTTTGAATTGATGTTTAGATTTGATACATCATCCTCCAGATTCTCTAGGATGGTTTTAGGCTCATGTGGGTCTGTTTCATCAAATTTTACACGAAAAAATTATTCCACACATTTAGTTCTTTTATTGAACACTTTATAGGCTTTACTAGACATGGAATATCCTAAAAATATACCATCGTCACTTTTTGATTCAAATTTTTCAAGATTGTCTTTAATATTAAGAATATAGACTTTGAAACCAAAAACTTTGAAGTAGCTAACCTTGGGTTTCCTATTTTTCCATAATTTGTAAGGATTCCTCTTAAGAATAGGTCTGATCAACACTCTATTGATTATGTAGCATGCTGTAATGACAACTTCAGCCCAAAAATAAATAGGTAGTTCATATTCACTAAGCATTTTTCTAGAAATTTCTTGCAGGGTTTTATTTTTTCTCTCAACGACTCCATTCTGCTGAGGTGCTCTAGGGGCAGAGAAATTGTGGCTATAACCATTTTGTGAGAAAAAGGATTCAAACTCATGATTTTCAAACTCACGACCATGATTACTTCTTAATTATTTAATTCTAAGTCCACTTAGATTTTCTACAAACTTGGAATATTTGGTAAAATAAGAGCAGGTTTCACTTTTGTGAGCCATAAAGAAGGTCCAAGTATATCTAGAAAAGTCATCTACAAGAACATAAACATAGTGATTCCCATTTAAACTAGAAACTCTAGATGGTCCAAACAAATCCGTGTGAACCAATTCTAGAAGTTGAGAAGTTGACACTTCTTTCTTTGGTTTAAAAAAACATTTTGTTGTTTTCCCTTTTGACAGGGATTACACACTTTGTCATTTGGAAACTCAAGTTTAGGTAAGTCTTTAACTAGGATTTTTCTAGATATATTTCTAAGGGAGTGAACATTACAGTGTCTTAGTCTCCTATGATAGATCCAAGATTCTTTAAGAAATACACTTAAGCATGAATCATTTTGAGAGGCCAAATAATCTAAATTAACAGAATAAACATTTTTATTTTTTAATACAGAAAATACTAATTCATCTTTAGAATTAAAGACATTACAAGAATCATTTTCAAATCTAACATGAAATCCTTCATCACATAATTTTGAGATACTAAGAAGATTTTGTTTTAAACCATCAACAAACAGTACAATAGAAATTAAAACTGAGTTAGAGTTACCCATTTGGTCAAGTCCAATAATCTTTCCCTTGGCATTGTCACCAAATGTGACTTGTCCTCCATCTAATTTTATCAGGTTCTTGAAGCATGAGTAGTCTCCTATCATGTTCCTTGAATATCCAATGTCCATGTACTATAGACTTTTTCAGAATCTCTTTAAGTAGCTTTCCTTCAAAAAGATTAAGCAAAAATAGATTTTGGAAGCCATACTTGTTTGAGTCCAGTAATATTAGTAATAAGTGCTTTAGGAGCCCATATTTTCCTCATAGGTTCCCTATAAGCATTGTGTAAAGTATTTGAAAAATAAAATGTATTTGGTCCACAAAAACTTGAAACAGTAGAATATGTATCATGGATTGAATTAGTTGATTTAAGTCCAGAACTGGGAGTAAAACTGTATGTCCTAGATTTTGAAACAAAATTTGTTCTACTAAGGGTTCTTTTACCAAGTTGATAACCAATTCCAGTGTTGTATTTAGGGGAAATTTGTTTTCCTGGAATTTTTGTAAGATTATTTTTTCCATTAGTAAACTTTTCTAAGTCACTCTTTAATTGATCATTAGACATTTTTAATTCATTGTTTTCTTTGAGAAGCTGAGCATTTTTCTCCTTTTTATTAGTGATCTCAGATTTAATAGTCACGGTAAGAGCATGTTGTTTCTTTAATGATTTATATTTGTCTTTTATTTCATTGCATTTTTCCTCAAGCATGTTACAGTATTCAAACATTTCTTTATTAGTAATTTTTTCAAAGTCACTTTCATCTTTAAAATAATATGAGTTATGTACATAAGAGTCCAGTGTTACCTCATATGTGTTTGTCCTAAAACACATATTGGATTTGTTATCCTGTTCATAATGTGATGTCTCTGAGTCACTTGAACTGTCCTCAGAAGCACTCGAGGTTTCTTTCATTGCCTTTTGGTACCTCATGTCTTTGTCCACATATTTATTTTTGTACTTCAACTTTGGGTAGTCAGCCTTTATATGTCCTTTGCACTTACATTCATAGCAGACAATTTCATCAGTCTTGTCACTTCTTTTCCAGTCCTTCTTCCAGTTTCCTTTTTGGTCATATTTGGCCTTGAAGTTAGGATTTCTGAAAAAGTTCTTCTTTTTGTAAAATTGTTTGAATCTTCTGGCTAGTTGAGCGATCTCCTCATCATTGTCAGATGATGACTTTTCATTGTTGGAGATTTCTACCGAAGCTTTCAGTTTCCCTTTGTCTTTGTGCTTAGAGGTGGTGGTCTTGAATTCAACATATTTCCTCTTTGGTTCATCCTCCTCTTTATTGACTTTCAGCTCTTCCTCATACATCATCAGTTTCCCAATGAGTTCTTTTACAGCTAGTTTGCGGAAGTCACACGATTCTCTAATAGAGACAGAGGTTCCCCACCATCTGTCAGGTAGACATCTAAGAATTCTCATGATTTGTTCCTTGGTAGTGACTTCTCTTCCAAGAGAAATCATTGTGTTGACAATATCATTGAACCTAAGATACATGTCAGAAATAAGCTCATCAGGTTTCATTTTAAAATTATCATATTTGATAGTATAAGTATTAAGTCTCATTTCTTTTACACTAGATGTTCCTTCATGTGAGACAGACAGGGTATCCTAGATTTCATGGGCAGTCTTACAAGAATAAATTCTATTAAACTCTTTATCACCTAAAGAGTAGTATAAAGATTTCATAGCTTTGCAATTGTTATTGTAGGCAGTTTCGGTAGGTTCATCCCATGTAATTCTATCAGTAGCAGGAATTTTGTATTTATCTATAATGGATGACCAAATTTCAAAACTCATACTTTCTAAATGAATTTTCATTTTAATTTTCCATTGAGCATAATTGGTTCCATTAAAGAATGGTGGTCTGTTGGTTGCAGCACCCTCCAATATATTATCCATAATAAAGTATTACTTTAAAAGAGCTAGAAATTTAGAATTAATAGAAATTTACAGATCTTTAAAGTACAACTACAATCACAATTGAATAAGATTAAACAGAGTCCTAATAAACAACCTCTAATACATAATGTTGGTCAGAGTAGATTACTTAAGAGGGGAGGGGTGAATTGAGTAACTATAAAAATTTCTGTAAAAATTATTTCTTTAACGATTTCCCCAAAAATTAGATACAGACCAATTAATCAAGGTTATATGGTTATAATAGATTGAATTTTTAAGTAACTTCTTATAAGATTGATTAATTCTCAGTAATCTTTATTTGTGTTATTAATATTACTTTTGAAGTTATTCTATTAAGACAAGACAGTTATAACTTCTTTCCAAGACTAACTATCAAAGTGAAATTAGTGATTTCCGGATTATATAGTAAAGCAATAAAACAGAGAAAACTAAATTAAGCAGTACGGAGGATATGAAACAAGTGGTTCAGTCTCAAGCCAAGACCTAATCCACTCCACTTGGTGATCACCTTCCACCAAGAATTTTATATAAATAAACTTTGATCCACACCCTGGATCGGGGTTAACAACAGTACACAGACTGTCCAGGTCACACGAGGACCTCTTCCACAATTGTTTGTGGGGAAAATAACCAAGACACACAAGGACCTCTTCCACACTTATCCATGGGTATAAACAAGAGTAAGAGAATGGTTGGGTAAGGATGTCTTGTATCCTTCAGTTTAATGTAGGAGACAGAGTGTGTTTTTATACAGGTAAACACTCTACTTGAAAGGTAATAAATATATACATAACAGATCAGAAATATGGATATGGGTTTATAAGTGCTATGAGTGTTTGTCTTTGTAGCTGTGGACTTCTGAGATGAAGCAGATGCAGAGTTCGAGTCCTCATTTGTAAAACACAGTGTCGCAATTCATCTTGTGTTCTTCGTGAGGTTCGAAAGTGTCAATATGTACACTGGATTCCAGTGTACTTTGTATGTTCTTCAGAGTCGGGTTGCATGCATGTGACAATCCTTTCTTTAGAAATTTTCTCAATATTCTTCGTTATCTTGCTCACAACCTTGTTTTCCGTTTTTGTATCGCGCTCATTTGATTATTGGCCACACGATACTTTTATCTTAGAATGCATGTGTTGGAGCCGACAGGTTGCATGTATTCTACACCTCATACCTCGTACTATCTGATGATATGTCTACAAAGAAACATTAATTATGTCAGTTCATTAAAAGCATCAAATATGATAGTTAGAAATTAATGTAAAGACCCATAAATTTCAAGGAAATTTTTTTTTCTTAATTTTCTGTGGAATTTTTCAAGAATGCAGTTTCTGAAGGCACCTGATTCTGAGGCCCGGTGTGCCCGGAATCATTTTCCGAAGTTTGGCTCGGGTACGTTCAGTGAACGGACGAGCGGGTTTTTCTAACTTTTGAACCGGTGCCCGGAATCGAATTCTGAGGGCACCGATGAAATCGCAGCGCCGGTACTTGCTTAGAAACGCCTCTTCCGGAGTTGCGTTTGCTCGGTTGTGGTTTTTAATTTTCGGGCTTAAAGTTAATAAATAAAATAATTGTTCGACAAACTTTATTTTATTTCACTTAAGCCACTTGGAAGCCACTTGAAGCCACTTAAAAGCGGCTTAAGCTGAGTTGATCCGGATAGGATGCTATCCAGAAATATCCTACCCTCTTGGTATGATATTTGTGAGATGGGTCCCGCACGAGCCCCGCCGTTTCTTTTCCGCTAAGTAACGCACCCATGAAAACCCATCATTATGAAAGTCAACTGACGCGTTTTCTTAAATTCTTAACGCACCATTTAATTGGGCGGTTTTATTCGGGAATTAAATGGGCAGTTTCTTTCGTTGAATTAATTCTACGAATTGATGGGTCGTTACTTACCTCTTTTTCGTTTGTTGGCGTAATAATAAAATAAGACCAACACGACATTTGGAGGATTACACGTTGAGAGGCCTTGACAGAAGTTCGTGTGCCTTCACCCTTATTCGCGAAGAACGTGAAGAACGCGAAGAACGCCGGCCTCCGACGAAGAACGCCGAACCCGCGGAAATCGACGATGCGACGTCGTGTGCCGCGACGCCGACATTTCCTCTCCCACGACGTTCTTCGGTGATGTTCTTTAATCCGCAACAAAAACCTTCGATCATCCGTTGAGGTGAGGGTTTCGGATTTTCTTTTAAATTTCCTTTGTGGTTTTTAACTCAAGAATGATTTAATTATTTTTTAATTAAATATTTTGTTCTTGAACCTCGGAGTTCGTCAATGCGACACCCTTCCGCGACGACACGATGATCCCCTCCTTCCGCGACGATCAATCCATGAAGAACCCGCGCGTGCGACTTGACGAGGTAGGGATTTCGTTTTGGAAATTCCCTTATTCCCGTGAATGTTTCTTTAAAATTAAAGAACCGGTTTCAAATGAACAATTTAAATTTATTAAAATTGTTGTTTCATGTGTTGAATTATTTTCTCCCGTTGTTGTTATCTAACGCGGAGGGTGCGGGCCAAACGAACACGGCCCGACAACCCTCCGCCGTTCTTCGTGGTTGTGCGGATTTGGCGGGCGACGACAAAACGTGATGAAAGAGCAATTTGTTGATCCCGCAGTGAAGAACGGAACCCAGGAGGAACACCGGCATAGACGGGAAGGAAAACGGACCACCGGAGCAACTCCGATGGCTCGCGGAAGATTCCGGTGGCGCGGGTCGCCGGCGGCCGAAGGCGGCGGCGCCCCGGCAAGCCGCCGGACAGGGCCGCCGCGGCTGAGCCGTGGCGGCGGCGACCAACAGACCCGCGGCCGCGCGGGTCCAGCTCGCCTGCACGGGACGTGGCTGAAGCCACGTCCATTGTCCAGTGCGGCCCCTTCGAGGGCTGCGGCACCTCCAAACCGTGGGGGCGGTGCCCCGCGGCGTCCAGCCGCTCGGCCGAGCCGAGCCAGGCCAGTCCGATCGGCCGGGCCGCGCCCTGGCCGGACCGGACCGGGTCCAGCCGGGTCGGACCGGGTCGGGTCGACCCGGTTCGGTTCGACCCGGTTCGGCCGACCCCGGGGATGGGGGGGGGGGGTCAGCCCGGGCCCGGACCCCCCGTCTTCGGACCATTTTCGGTCAAATTCCCGTAACTTGAGCTACGGTCCTCCAAACGACTCGCCGTCAGCGGCAACACGATCCTTGGATCGAGATGGTCGTTTCGGTATATCTCACTAAAGGTTTAGGAATACTTTGATTTCGTCCGGGTTGGTTCGTACACGAAACCAACCGGGCCTTCGGAGTGGAAACGCTCATATCTTGAGCTACGGACGTCCGATTGACGTGTCATCAGCTTTGTTGAATTCCTCTATGTGAGACGGATCTTTTGGCATACTCCGCCCAAGGTTTGGACGCAGGTGGAGTACGGTCGGGTTGGTTTTGCCTTAAAAACCAACCGGGCCCCTGGGACGAAAAAGCCAATAACTCTCAGACCAGGCGTCTGATTGACGCGTCGTTTGCGACGTTGAGTTCCTGTTGACGATACGGAACTTTTGGATACATCAACTTCGAACTTTGTGATAGTTGATGTATCGGCCTCTCGGCTCGTGGAGCGGACCCTCCCGAACAAGCTTGATGTGTGCTGGAACCCTAGAGCTGGCTGCGACTGCTACTGCGACGACGACCGTGCAGAGATCCTCAGTGGACTGCGGCGACGGCTGTGCAGAGATCCTCAGTGGACTGCGACGACGACCGTGCAGAGATCCTCAGTGGACTGCGGCTACGGCTGTGCAGAGATCCTCAGTGGACTGCGACGAAGACTATGCAGAGATCCTCAGTGGAATGCGACGACTACAGCACTCGGCGATCCTACGTGGATCAGTGCTACAGGTCCTGTGTGGGCCCGATCTTGTGTGGGTCCGATCCTGTGTGGGTCAGCGCTCAGCGGTTCTCTGTGAGCCAGCGCCTATAGGTCCTGTGTGGGCCCGATCCTGTGTGGGTCATTTCGGGGGTTAGTTACCTATCGATCCTTTGTGGGTCTGATGACTTAGATGGATCAGTGATCATCTTTATCATCATCCGAAGAAGTATACCTGTGTGAGCTGAATCTTGAGTTACTCTCCTTTGTGGATTGTGTTGAGCTATCCTGTGTGGATTTACTGTTTACTCTCCTTTGTGGATTGTGTTGAGCTATTCTGTGTGGATTTACTGTTCACTCTTCTTTGTGGATTGTATTGAGCTATCCTGTGTGGGTATACGTTTGCTTTCCTATGTGGACTGGGTTGTGCTTGGGCTCGGACGTTGGAGCCGAACGAGAATTGATGACTTAGGTATATGTATGGGCATATACCTAAGCCGTGCCAGATGTTACTTTGTGATTGTATCTTTCCTTTGTGGATTATCCTTTGTGGATTTCGGGAGACCTTCGGGGGTCTCGGGGTCCCTACTGAGTAGCTTATACTCACCCCTGCACGGGTTATTCCCGCACTTCGTTGTGTTGGATGCAGACGACGGACAACGCTGATCGTGGTGGAGGCTTGCGGAGCAGGACGGTACCTGGAGGTGGACCACTGGGCGGGATGCACTCGGAGCGGTCAGGTGGACCCGAGGAGCAGTGGAGGCTATCTGTACCCACCCTTCAGGTGGGACTTCCAGAGGACGGCTCGACACTGTGGCTTTTCTTTTCAGTTGTTGTTTTTCCCTTTCAGTTGTACTTTACAGTTGGTCTTGTATTTCTGGCCCCTTTACTTTCAGCACAGCTTGTTACAGTTTTTACTTAGTATTTACTTTTCCGCTTGCTTACTCTGTGGTGCTTGTTTACTTTTCAAAGGCAATGCCTTCCCTTTTTTCGGGGATTTACGCCTTGGTACTAGTCGCCAGCCCCTGGCCTATGGAAGGCGGGCTTGGGGTAGTCACGGCACGGGCCCCGAGGACGGGTCGTGACAAATTGGTATCAGAGGTGGTCGGTTCTACCGCAGACTCTGATCTTTCTTCTATGTGAAGCAATAGTGTTTAGCGTATTGGGTGTGGTTATCAGTCCAGGGAGTCTAGTGTTGGTGCGGCGGCCAACGTATCCGTACACCAAGACCCTGACTTCTGATTTCCGACTTAATGCACGAAAACATTGATTGCATGTGTGTTTCATGTTTTCTTTGTGATTACTTGTGTCAGCTCACCAGGTATACTGTTCTGACCGTGGCGCACTTGTTTCCTTTTCATGATGGCCCCACGATGGCAGCCATCTAGGGTTCAGAGAGTAGAGCGCGACGACAGCCCGCCAAGCGACGAGGCCTCGGTACAGGGCCCATTGACAGCAGAGGAACCGGCGGTACCTTTACCCGCCGAGCCCCCGATGCTTCCAGCACCGACCGCTGATGATGCACGTCTCCTCGGAGCTCTGCATGAGTTCCAGCTCCAGTGACCACCCAGGTTTCATGGGGAGACGGACCCCCAGGCAGCCAAGGACTGGCTGGAGGCGGTCGTTCGAGTTTTCAGGCTAGTGAGGACACCAGCAGACCTCATGGTGATCCTTGCGGCGATCCTACTGCACGCAGCAGCAGGACGATGGTGGAGCTTGATGCTCCAGGTACACGATGAGGCCTCCCTCATCTGGACATACTTCGAGAGCCTCTTCTGCTCATAGTTTGTCCCGGACACCCTCCGTGCGGTGCGCATTCAGGAGCTTCTTCAGCTGCGGCAGGGCAGCTTGACGGTCGCCCAGTACGCGGCGAGGTTTACTAATCTTTCTCGCTACTCGACCGACATGGTACGGGACCCCTTCTTCCGGGCCCAGACCTTCGAGAAGGGATTGAGACACGAGATCAGGGCATCGCTGATCTCCCTCAGCATCCCGACCCAGGCAGGAGTGCTGGAGCGAGCCCTTCTGATCGAGAGCTTTCTGGCTGAGTCCACAGCGAGACCTACCGCAGGGCGGCAGGTAGCAGAGTCTTCGGCAGCTGGTAGCCGACGGATGACTCAGGGTTCCATGCAGACCAGACCTTCTAGCAGATGACCTCGGGACACTGGCTCAGCAGTGCGGGGCACACAGCGCGGAGCCAGTCTTCCGAGAGGCAGGCAGTGCTACGCGTGCGGCGGGCAGGGCCACATGGCTCGCGACTGCCCGACCCGTCGTACCGAGGAGCAGCAGACGGTGGAGGGGCCACCCAGGCAGAGGCAGAGGGTCGACCGTGGCGGTCTGCAGGGAGGAGGCGGACGAGGCAGAGGAGCTAGCCGAGCAGCAGGTGGTGGGCGACGCTTTGAGGCTCTGCCACCACCACCACCAGGAGGTCCGCCCCGACCACAGGGAGCTGGCGGGCAGAGACAGGTACAACTCCAGGCAGCGGAGGCCTACAACCACGGCGCGCCAGAGATTATTCGAGGTACGATCTGTGTCTATTCCACCCTTTCTTAAGTTCTTATAGACAGAGGAGCAAGTCACTCTTTCATAGCCTCTGCCCTTGTTCGGAGCTCGGAGATTCCGACAGAGCCGTTGGCTCGATCCTTACAGCTAGAGACCCCTACGGAAGCAGACTCGACGATTACGCACTGGTTCCGGCAGTGTGAGCTTACTCTATGAGGCGAGAGCTTCGGCTGGGATCTTCTTGTAGTGGCGTCGAGGCCTTACGGCGTCATCTTGGGCAGGGATTGGTTATCTACGGTCCATGCACAGATTGACTGCATTAGGCGCAAGGTGCGATGTGTGTGCACCGATGGGAGCAAGTTCACCTTCACCGGCGAGAAGGGAGCCTTCACAGCACAGGATGGACTCCCATAGAGGAGAGGGCAGCCCATCACTCATTATTTGGCTAGCCTCATCCTTGGAGCAGTTGACGTGCGGAGTCCTAGTTTTCCTGTAGTGGTGGATCAGTATGCGGACGTCTTCCCCGACGACGTTCCAGGACTACCTCCTCGCAGAGAGGTAGACTTTTACATTGACCTGTACCCCAAGATAGCCCCGATATCCACTCCAGCATATCGGATGTCCCCCGCTGAGCTTCGAGAGCTACGGTTACAGTTTGAGGACTTGCAGGGCAAGGGGTTCATCCGACCCAGTGTTTCACTCTGGGCTTCGCCGATATTTTTCGCCAAGAAGGCGGACGGGAGCTTGCGACTGTGTGTCGATTATCGTCGCCTGAACTAGGTGACAGTGAGGAACAAGTATCCGCTACCCAGGATTGATGACCTCTTTGATCAGCTCAAGGGAGCACGGTGGTTCTCGAAGATAGACCTCAGGTCAGGCTATCATCAGCTAAGAGTTTGAGACGTGGACGTGCAGAAGACGGCCTTCAGATGTCGGTATGGCCACTATGAGTTCTTGGTTATGCCTTTCGGCATAACCAACGCTCCAGAAGTGTTCATGAGCCTCATGAATAGGATCTTCTAGCCATACCTCGATCGATTTGTCGTGGTCTTCATCGACGACATTTTGGTGTACTCGACCACAGAGGAGGAGCACACCTACCACTTACGGGTTGTACTAGACACACTCCGAGAGCACCAGCTTTATGGAAAGCTCTCGAAGTTCCAGTTCTGGTTACGTGAGGTCCACTTCTTAGGGCACGTCATTTCTGAGGCGGGAGTTGCAGTGGATCCCGCGAAGATCGAGGCAATGCTAGCTTGGGAGCCACCCAGGAGCGTGATGGAGGTGCGGAGTTTCTTGGGTCTAGCCGATTACTATCGGAGATTTGTGCCGGACTTCTCCAGAGTTGCAGTGCCACTCTCAGCTTTGAAGAAGAAGGGGAAACCCTTTGTGTGGTCAGACAGATATCAGCAGAGCTTCCAGGAGCTGAGACCGAGATTGACCAGCGCACCTATCTTGAGGTTGCCTGAGGAGGGAGTTGGATGCGTAGTCTACTGCGATGCATCAGGGACCGGACTCGGATGTGTCCTGATGCAGGAGTGGGAATTGATCACCTATGGATCATTTCAGTTGAGGCCGCATGAGAAGAACTATTCTACCCATGACCTAGAGTTAGCAGTAGTGGTCTTCGCTCTGAAGACATGGCGACACTATCTGATGGGCGAGCGCTTTACAGTCTTTTCTGACCACCAGAGTCTCAGGTACATCTTCTCGTAGAAGGACCTGAACCTAAGACAGTGGTGATGGATCGAGTTCCTCCAGGAATATGACTTTGAGATAGTCTATACTCCTGGGAAGGGGAACGTGGTAGCCGATGCCCTTAGCAGGAGGACGGGCATTCAGCTACTCGAGGAGGCGACAAAGCAGCTAGCCGCTTTGCGGATATCCTTTGTGGATAGGGATGGAGCAGCCTTCCTTCAGTCTCTCACAGTCACTCCTCCACTATTGAAGCGGGTCAGAGAGGCACAGCATGGGGATGCTGACTGTGAGACGCGGCGTGCACAGATATCCTCAGGACAGGCACCTGAAGGTTTCTCCTTTGGGGCAGAGCACAACATCCTTTTCAGAGGACGTACCATGGTACCAGTGGCTTTACGGGAGGAGGTGCTGAGAGAGTTTCACACTTCTCCTTTGGCGGTACATCCTGGAGTGGCGAAGATGTACCAGGACCTCAGACGACAGCACTGGTGGCCGGGCATGAAGAAGGCTGTGGCAGAGTTCGTTTCTCGATACCTCACCTGCCAGCAGGTGAAGGCAGAGCATCAGGTACCAGCAGGCTTGGTATAGCCCTTGGAGGTCCCGGAGTAGAAGTGGGATGGGATATCTATGGACTTCGTGACTGGACTTCCACGCACTTCCAGAGGTCATGACTGCATTTGGGTGATTGTTGACCGACTCACCAAGTCGGCACACTTCCTACCCATCCGAGAGCAGGGCTCAGTGGAGAGTTTGGGGTGTCTCTACGTTAAATATATTGTATGGCTTCACGGTGTGCCATCGTCTATCGTCTCCGATCGAGACGCTCGTTTTACTTCCCGGCTTTGGAAGGGGTTGCAGGAGGCGTTCGGGACGCGGCTACGTCTGAGCACTGCCTTTCACCCTCAGATAGATGGTCAGACAGAGAGGACCATTCAGACTCTCGAGGACATGCTCCGCGCATGTGTCCTCGACTTTGGTCGCATCTGGGAGGATCACCTACCCTTGGTGGAGTTCATGTACAACAACAGCTACCACTCCACCATCGGGATGGCACCATACGAGGCGTTGTACGGCAGACCTTGCAGATCTCCTTTATACTGGACAGACCCTGGGGAGTCAGCACTTGTGGGACCAGAGATGGTCTGGGCCATGACAGAGAAGGTCCAGGTTATCCAGGAGCGGATGAGGACAGCTCAGAGCCGGCAGAAGTCATATGCTAATAGGAGGCGGAGGCCACTAGAGTTCGAGGATGGTGACCATGTCTTCTTGCGTGTCTCACCTCGACGTGGTTTGCGGAGATTTGGCCGAGGCGGCAAGTTGTCTCCACGCTTCATCGGTCCTTTCCAGGTCCTCAACAGGATTGGCGATGTGGCTTATCGCCTGGCTCTACCACCTCAGTTGCACCGGGTGCATGACGTTTTCCACGTATCTCAGCTGAGGAGATACGTGCACGACCCAACGCACATCATTGACCATGGGGAGCTAGAAGTGGATGATGGGGCGAATTTTACGGCGGTCCCGGTGGAGATAGAGGATCGATAGGAGCGGGTCCTACGTGGGCGATCGATTCCTCTTGTGCGCATCGGATGGCAGCACGGGAACCTCCAGGAGAGCACATGGGAGTGGGAGGCTCAGATGCATGCTCAGTACCCACATTTGTTTCCCTAGTTTATGATGTATCTTTACGGGGACGTAAATCCCTGAGGTGGGAGTAATGTAAAGACCCGTAAATTTCAAGGAAATTTTTTTTTCTTAATTTTCTTTGGAATTTTTCAAGAACGCAGTTTCTGACGGCACCTGATTCCGAGGCCTGGTGTGCCCGGAATCATTTTCCGAAGTTTTGCTCGGGTACGTTCAGTGAACGGACGAGCGGGTTTTTCTAACTTTTGAACTGATGCCCGGAATCGAATTCTGAGGGCACCGATGAAATCACAGCGCCGGTATTTTCTTAGAAACACCTCTTCCGGAGTTGCGTTTTCTCGGTTGTGGTTTCTAATTTTCGGGCTTAAAGTTAAGAAATAAAATAATTGTTCGACAAACTTTATTTTATTTCACTTAAGCCACTTGAAAGCCACTTGAAGCCACTTAAAAGTGGCTTAAGCTGAGTTGATCCAGATAGGATGCTATCCAGAAATATCCTACCCTCTTGGTAGGATATTTGTGAGATGGGGCCCGCACGAGCCCCACCATTTCTTTTCCACTAAGTAACGCACCCGCGAAAACCCGTCATTATGAAAGTCAACTGATGCATTTTCTTAAATTCTTAACGCACCATTTAATTGGGCGGTTTTATTCGTGAATTAAATGGGTAGTTTCTTTCGTTGAATTAATTCTACGAATTGATGGGTCGTTACTTACCTATTTTTCGTTTGTTGGCGTAATAATAAAATAAGACCAACACGACATTTGGAGGATTACACGCTGAGAGGCCTTGACAGAAGTTCTTGTGCCTTCACCCTTCTTCGCGAAGAACGCGAAGAATACGAAGAATGCCAGCCTCCAACGAAGAACGCCGAACCCGCGGAAATCGACGATGCGACGCCGTGTGCCGCGACGCCGACGTTTCCTCTCCTGCGACGTTCTTCGGCGACGTTCTTTAATCCGCAACAAAAACCTTCGATCATCTGTTGAGGTGAGGGTTTCAGATTTTCTTTTAAATTTCCTTTGTGGTTTTTAACTCAAGAATGATTTAATTATTTTTTAATTAAATCTTTTGTTCTTGAACCTCGGAGTTCGTCGACGCGACACCCTTCTATGACGACGCGGCGATCCCCTCCTTCCGCGACGATCAATCCGCGAAGAACCCGCGCGTGCGACTTGACAAGGTAGGGATTTTGTTTTGGAAATGCCCTTATTCCCGTGAACATTTCTTTAAAATTAAAGAACCGGTTTCAAATGAACAATTTTAATTTATTAAAATTGTTGTTTCATGTGTTGAATTATTTTCTCCCGTTGTTGTTATCTAACGCGGAGGGTGCGGGCCAAACGAACACGGTCTGAAAACCCTCCGTCGTTCTTCGTGGTTGTGCGGATTTGGCGGGCGACGACAAAACGTGACGCAAGGGCAATTTGTTGATCCCGCAGTGAATAACGGAACCCGGGAGGAACACCGGCACAGATGGGAAGGAAAACGGACCACTGGAGCAACTCCGGTGGCCCGCGGAAGATTCCGGCGGCGCGGGTCGCTGGCGCCGCCGCGCCGGCGGCCGGAGGCGGCGGCGCCCCGGTGCGCCGCCGGACAGGGCTGCCGCGGCTGAGAAGCGGTGGCGGCAGCCAACGGACCCGCGGCCGCGCAGGTCCAGCTCGCCCGCACGGGACGCGGCTGAAGTCGCGTCCGTTGTCCAGCGCGGCCCCTTCGAGGGTCGCGGCACCTCCAAACCGCGGGGGCGGCGCCCCGCGGCGTCCATCCGCTCGACCGCTCGGCCGAGCCGAGCCAGGCCAGTCCGACCGGTCGGCCCGCGTCCTTTCCGGACCGGACCGGGTCCAGCCGGGTCGGACCGGGTCGGGTCGACTCGGTTCGGCCAACCCCCCCGGGGGGGGGGGGGGGGGGGGGGGGTCGGCCCGGGCCCGGACCCCCCGTCTTCGGACCATTTTCGGTCAAATTCCCATAACATGAGCTACAGGCCTCCAAACGACTCGATGTCAGCGGAAACGCGATCCTTGGATCGAGACGGCCGTTTCAGTATATCGCACTCAAGGTTTCGGAATACTTTGAGTTCGGCCGGGTTGGTTCGTACATGAAATCAACCGGGCCTTCGGAGCGGAAACGCTCATATCTTGAGCTACGGACGTCCGATTGACGTGTCGTCAGCTTTGTTGAATTCCTCTATGTGAGACGCATCTTTTGGCATACTCCACCCGAGGTTTGGACGTAGTTGGAGTATGGTCGGGTTGGTTTTGCCTTAAAAACCAACCGGGCCCCTAGGACGAAAAAGCCAATAACTCTCAGACCAGGTGTCCGATTGACGCGCCGTCTGCGACGTTGAGTTCCTGTTGACGATACGGAACTTTTGGATACATCAACTTCGGACTTTGTGACAGTTGATGTATCGGCCTCTTGGCTCGTAGAGCGGACCCTCCCGAACGAGCTTGCTGTGTGCGGGAACCCTAGAGCTGGCTGCGACTGCTACTGCGACGACGACCGTGCAGAGATCCTCAGTGGACTGCGGCGACGGCTGTGCACAGATCCTCAGTGGACTGCGACGACGACCATGCATAGATCCTCAGTGGACTGCGGCGACGGCTGTGCAGAGATCCTCAGTGGACTGCGACGACGACTGTGTAGAGATCCTCAGTGGACTGCGACGACTACAACACTCAGCAATCCTACATGGATCAGTGCTACAGGTCCTGTGTGGGCCCGATCCTGTGTGGGTCCGATCCTGTGTGGGTCAGCGCTCAGCGGTTCTGTGTGAGCCAGCACCTACAGGTCCTGTGTGGGCCCGATCCTGTGTGGGTCATTGCGGGGGTTAGTTACCTATCGATCCTTTGTGGGTCCGACGACTTAGATGGATAAGTAATCATCTTTATCATCATCCGAAGAAGTATACCTGTGTGAGCTGAATCTTGAGTTACTCTCCTTTGTGGATTGTGTTGAGCTATCCTGTGTGGATTTATTGTTTACTCTCCTTTGTGGATTGTGTTGTGCTATCCTGTGTGAATTTACTGTTTACTCTCCTTTGTGGATTGTGTTGAGCTATCCTGTGTGGGTATACGTTTGCTTTCCTGTGTGGACTAGGTTGTGCTTGGGCTCGGACGTTGGAGCCGAATGGGAATTGATAACTTAGGTATATGTATGGGCATATACCTAAGCCGTGTCAGATGTTACTTCGTGATTGTATATTTCCTTTGTGGATTATCCTTTGTGGATTTCGGGAGACCTTTGGGGGTCTCGGGGTCCCTACTAAGTAGCTTATACTCACCCCTGCACGGGTTATGCCCGCACTTCATTGTGTTGGATGCAGATGACGGACAGCACTGATTGTGGTGGAGGCTTGCGGAGCAGGACGGTACCTGGAGGTGGACCACTGGGCGGGACGCACTCGGAGCGGTCAGGTGGACCCAAGGAGCAGTGGAGGCTATCTGTACCCACCCTTCAGGTGGGACTTCCAGAGGACGGCTCGACGCTGCGGCTTTTCTTTTCAGTTGTTGTTTTCCCCTTTCAGTTGTACTTTACAGTTGGGCTTGTATTTCCGGCCCCTTTACTTTCAGCACAACTTGTTACAGTTTTTACTTAGTGTTTACTTTTCCGCTTGCTTACTCTGTGGTGCTTGTTTACTTTTCAAAGGCAATTCCTTCCCTTTTTTCGGGGATTTACGCCTTGGTGCTAGTCGCCAGCCCCTGGCCTATGGAAGGCAGGCTTGGGGTAGTCTCGTAACGGACCCCGAGGACGGGTCATGACAATTAAATTGAAAGATGAAAAAATAGTTTAAGAAACGGTGTCACAGTAAGTCAGGGAAACGGTGTCTCCTTCACACAGTGTCTCATGGTCACAGTGTCTTGCGGTCACGGTGTCTCATGGTCACGGTGTCTTGTTCATGATTTCTACTTCACGTTGTCTTGTTCATGGTGTCTACTTCATGGTGTCTTGTTCACGGTTTCTTGCTTCATGGTGTCTTGCTTCACGGTGTCTTGCTTCACGGTGTCAGAAAGACATACCCAGTGGCAGACTCATGGTGTCTCAGGCTTTTTCAAAGTAACTATGTTCAGACTTAAGAAATGATGATAATAGAATGGATTAAACTTAAGAATTTGTCAAAGAAGGTATTATGAGAGTAGATCAAAGATAGTATAAAGTAAGTAAATTGAATGTAGTGTAATTAAGATCTTGAATGGATCTTCTTAAATCATGAGAATACTTTACACATTAATACACATGATTTGATATAATTTACAGGAGTTAACTAGGTTGAATAAGATTTGTGATCATTAAAACATGATTAATACTTGAGGAGTCCAACAATATCCCCCTTTTTGATGATCACAAATCAAGTAAAGTTAAGGTGAATGTTGGATTCAACTATAGAGATAAATGGCTAATGTATAGAAATTTCTCCCCCTTTTGGGATTATCAAAAATATGGAATAAGAGGAGTCAAAAATGCACATTCCATTAATATAAAATAAGGTTCAGTATAAATCAAAAGAGTAATACAAAAGTAATAGCATCCCGATCAAAAAAGAGTAATCATTGTTCTTCTTCATGGGTTGGCCTTCTCTTTGCCTTTAGCTGTAGTGGCAGAAGAGGAAGCCATAGGGGCAGAGGTCGAGGTAGAACAAGGCAGTGAGGTTGTTGATAAAGAGGGTAAAGGAAGGCCTTAAAAGACTGGTGGATCCAAAGTAGGAGGAGTAGAAGATCTAGGCAATTGTTGATCGAGAATCACAGGCATGATCTGACTTAGTGCTTGGCCGACAGACATAGTGGTAAAAGCTAGGGAAGAAGTGAAGGTAGGTAGCCGAGGTATTAGAGGTGCAGCCACTGGAGCAACAATGGTTGTACTGTGGACATGAAGATAGGGTCTCAAGAGTTTGATGAAATCTATAATGATCTCTCCACTATACTTCATGGCTTTCTCAAAATCATCCTTGTTCTCCATAAACTTTTCCAACAATCGAGTAAACTTTGTGTGCTTTTGGACTTGGGTCTTGAAAGTTTGAGTCACAGGAGGAATCCATAGATTTTCTACAAGATACTTGAAATGGTTTGTCATATAGGTCTTGGAGAAGGTTCTGTTGAAGTAGAAATTCACTTTCTTGGAAATCTATTTTTGAGCATCATTAGCAATTTTGGAGTGTATTTGGACAAGGTCAAGAACTCTATCACTGTTCTTGACAACTTTAGATAGAGAAGTCGTATTGAAACCACTGAGTAAATTCTGAAGCTCTTCTTTGACTACAGTTCTAAGCAGATCACTATCCAATGAGGTTTTAGAGGATTGAACAGGTGCTTTAAAGTCATTGACAGTTGTGGTTAGAGATTTGAGTTGATTTAGTACCTTTTAAAGACACCCTATATACTCATCAGTGAGTTTATTAGGATTGACATCAAGATCTCTCATTTCCTTGACAATTTTTTTTCCTTTTAGTGATCTTTTCATCTAAGGAAGCAAAATAAGGTTGAATATGAGACATAATAATCTGTGGGATTTGAGGAGCAATAGGTTCTACAGGAGGATCAACAGGCTCAGATCTCGAATGCATCTCTCTCTGCATGTCTTTAAACATACTTCTTAGGGTATTCAATTCATTACTGAGCATCTTATTTTCAACTCTTACTTCTTGAATATCATGGAGCATCTTAGGTTTTATTTCCAAATAATTTTATCCAATAATAGTGAGGCATCTCTCTCACTTAAATTGGTCACAGGAATAGATTGGGTATTCATGAGTTTCTCAACTCCATATCAGAGGGTAGCACCAAATTCCTTCATATCATCCTTACTCGCAAAAGATGGTTGTTCAGATAAAGGTTCAGGAGTAGGGACTGGTACAGGATCAGGTTCCTTCTCATGTGTGATATTGGAGACAGATTTCTACTGGAATGTAGAGGAAAGATCAACTCTGGTTGTTGTAACCTGCTGAGAGTGATCCACATCATGGAAATGGTAAACTTATACTGAGTGTCAATAGGACTTGACTCAGTTGGATGTGAAGCTTCAATAGACTCGAGATTTGAGATTTTCTCCCCCTCAACAGGTGCCTCCTTCTCAGGATTGAGAGTCTTAGGATCTTGGTATAATTCCATAGACTCAGCTCTAAGTTCCTCACTCATTTCCTATCTAGCCAGCTGAAAAGATAGCTCCTTCCATTCTTCAGCTGAAGGGATTATTTCAGGAATAGATTGTTCCACTGGGAGTTCCTTAATATTGGTTTCTTGCATAATAGGTTCCTCTTCCACTATAGGCTCTTCCATGGCATGCATTTCAGATTCTTTGACAACTGATTTTGTTTTAGCCTCAAGTTGAGTTTCTAGATTACCAGCTTCTTTAGAAGCAGGGACTTCTTCTTCAAGAACTACATGAGGAATAGTAGTCTTGTCTAACTCAACAATAATAGCTTCCATAGGTGGCACTTCATCCTCTTCTTCCTCTTCTAGAGGATACTCAACAATTTCATCTTGTTCCAAACCAGGATCAGAAATATTTCTCAGTATTGAGGGATAATCCACCGGATTGAATTTCTCATAAACTCTATCATTGTCTTCCACCCATTCCTTTTTCCAAGGATTCTAGTTTATCTTCAATATTTTGAAACTGGATTTTGAGAGACAGTACTCACAGTCCTCAATCACTTCATCATTAGGTCCAACCATACCTTTGGCAAGAAGCATGGCTGAGATTAACCGAGAGTAAAACAGTGAAGTTGACTTGGATGTGACTTTGATCAGCTCACACATATGATGAAAGATATACTTGAACAGTTTGATCTTATGCCCATTTTTCATAAGGTGGATCAGAAACACATCTTGATATTTTAAAATAGAAAAATCACATTTTCTTGGACTAACCAAATTCTTTATAAACTTGAACAGAAGCCTTGATTCTCTATCTAATTCAGCAGCAATGGCTCTCCTCTAGGTGCCATTTTCAGTTAAGGTTTTCAGGGCATCTTCTAAATCAAAGAAATTAGTTGAAGGTGGAGGTCCTCTCTGATAATCCTCACAGATGCATTCAGGAGGTATCCTAAGTCATGCAGCCCATAACCTCGAAGAGAATGATCATCTATGGCCATTGACTCAGCTTCTTACAACATAACTATCACTATAATCGAAATATAACTATACGTAGTAGTAAAGCTGATCCACTAACCTAGGGTAGATGGGTCTATATTCCTTAGATAACCATTCTAACCAGCCTTGTTGTTCTAACACTTTCAATACCAGAGACATACTAGACAGAATCCATTTGGGGAAAATATATTTCTCAGGTACAACAACGCGGTTTACCAAATTCGGATTTAAAGGTCCTTTGGGTGTTAACATAGGTGAACTATTCTTCTTCTTTGATCTGCACTTCTTAAGTGTCGACGATGACAGGCATTTCATTCCTGGCATTCACTGAAGGTTTGAGTGAGAGAAGGGTTGCAGGGATGAAGAAGGGTTCGAAATGAGTAAGTAGAAGAAACCCCGAGTGAAGAATCGAGTGATAATTTCTTTATTTTATCATTTAGGAATACCAAACGTTGCAAAAATAAAAAAGGCAAGAAAATAAGGAAGGGAAAAGAATAATTACCGCGATACGGGTTTTTACAAAAAAAAATATAAAGAATTTTTACGGTGAGACCATGTCTGGTCATTACGATAAGACGGTAGACGCATGTTATGGTGAGACAGTGAATTAACTTCATGGTGAGCATTACGGTGAGACAGTGACTGTCAGACAGTAATCACAGAATACTAACTGTGAGACCATAAACATAAACTTTACGGTGAGACAGTAAACATGGAACACTAGCTGAGAAACCTTAATCATGAAACAATAAAGTATAAAACTGTAAGATATTGAATAGTAATATCTGAAATAGTAACAATTAAGGTATCTATTTGAGATTTATCTTGCCTAGTTCATGTATGATGTAGTCTATTCTCTCAGAATTTAATGGTTTGGTGAATATATCGGCAATTTGATATTCAGTACAAACAAATTCCAAAGTGATATCACCTTTTTGATAATGATCTCTCAAAAAGTGATGTCTTACATCTATGTGCTTTTTCCTAGAATGTGAAACAAGATTTTTTGAGATGTTAATAGCACTTTTGTTGTCACAATTTATAACTACATGTCTGAATTGATATCCATAATCGAGTAATGTGTGTTTTATCGACAAAATTTGTGCACAACAACTGCCAGCAGCTATGTATTCAGATTCTACAGTAGATAATGCCACAAAATTTTGTTTCTTACTACACCATGACACAAGTGACTTGCCTAAAAAGTGACATGTTCTAGAGGTGCTTTTTCTATCTAACTTATAGCTACCAAAGTCAGCATCAGAATAACTTACTAATTCAAATGATTGTCTTTTAGGATAAAACAGACCTAGATTGGGTGTATACTTGAGGTATTTGAAAATTATCTTTATAGCATTTAAATGAGATTCCTTAGGGTTTTCTTGAAAACGAACACACATACACATACTAAACATAATGTCAGGACGACTAGAAGTTAAGTAGAGTAAACTTCCAATCATTCCTCTATAAGTGGTTTGATCAACAGATTTTCCGTCTTCATCAAGATCCAACTTACAAGTGGTACTCATGGTAGTTTCCCTACTTTTAGTGTTGTCCAATCCAAAACATTTTAGAAGATCTCTAATATATTTACTTTGAGTTAAAACAATTCCATCATTATTTTGAAAGATTTGAAATCCAAGAAAGAATTTTATTTCACCCATTAAACTCATTTCAAATTCATTTTGCATCATTTTAGAAAAATCAACACATAAAGAATTATTCAAAGATCCAAAAATAATTTCATCTACATAGATTTGAACAACTAAAACATCATTAAAATTCGTTTTATAAAAAGGGTAGGCTCAACCATTCCTTTTTTAAAACCTTTGGAAATAATAAAAGTACTCAATCTATCATACCAAGCTCTTGGAGATTTCTTTAAACCATATAAGGCTTTTGATAGTTTAAAAATATGATTTGGAAAATGAGTGTTTTTAAATCCAGGGGGTTGTTCAAAAAAACATCCTCATCTATATACCCATTTAGTAATGCACTCTTAACATCCATTTGATATAGTTTGAAATTCAAATGTGCAGCATAGGCAAGAAGGATTCTGATGGCTTCAAGTCTGGATACTGGTGCAAAGGTCTCCTCATAGTCAATTCCTTCTTCTTGACTATAGCCTTGTGCAACTAATCTAGCCTTGTTTCTAACTTTGTTACTAGCTTCATCTACCTTATTTCTAAACACCCATTTAGTGCCTATGGTAAAAGTGTCCTTGGGACTTTCAACAAGTTTCCAAACTTTGTTCCTTTCAAACTGATTAAGTTCTTCTTGCATAGCCATCACCCAAAATTCATCATTGATAGCATAATTAATGTTTTTAGGTTCAAATTGTGACCAGAAGACTTGATGTTCAACCTAATTTCTAAGAGAAGCTCTAGTTTGAGTTCCTTTGCCTAAGTCTCCTACAATTGCATCTAAGAGATGGTTCTTAAGAGTTCTAACAGTTCTAAAAAAAGAGGGACTACTAATTTTAGGTTCATCAACATATTGACGTTCACTGTGACTTGATTATAAGGAATTTCTAGAGCTGTAAGTTTTCACAAATTCTTTCACAAAAGAATTTTATGATTTTGAATTGATGTTCAGATTTGATGCATCATCCTCCAGATTCTGTAGGATGGTTTTAGGCTCATGTGGGTCTGTTTCATCAAATTTTACATGAACAGATTCTTCCACACATTTAGTTCTTTTATTTAACACTCTATAGGATTTAGTAGACACGGAATATCATAAAAAGATGCCTTCATCACTTTTTGATGCAAATTTTTCAAGATTGTCTTTGGTATTAAGAATATAGATCTTGCAACCAAAAACTTTGAAGTAGCTAACCTTGGGTTTTCTATTGTTCCATAATTCGTAAGGATTCCTCTTAAGAATAGGTATGATCAACACTCTATTGATTATATAGCATGCTGTATTGACATCTTCAGCCCAAAAATAAATAGGTAGGTCAGATTCACTAAGCATTGTTCTACAAATTTCTTGTAGTGTTCTATTTCTTATCTCTACAACTCCATTATGCTGAGGTGTTCTAAGGGCAGAGAAATTGTGACTATAACCATTTTTTGAGCAAAAGGATTAAAAATCTTTATTTTCAAACTCACGGCCATGATTACTTCTTAATTATTTAATTCTAAGTCCACTTAGATTTTCTAAAAACTTGGAATATTTGGTAAAATAAGAGCAGTCTTCACTTTTGTGAGCCATAAAAAAGATCCAAGTATATCTACAAAAGTCATCTACAAGAACATAAACATAGTGCTTCCCATTTAAACTAGAAAGTCTAGATGGTCCAAACAAATCTGTGTGAACCAGTTCGATAAGTTTAGAAGTTGACACTTCTTTCTTTGGTTTAGAAAAAACTTTTTGTTGTTTTCCCTTTTGACAGGGATTACACACTTTGTCATTTGGAAACTCAAGTTTGGGTAAGTCTTTAACTAGGATTTTTCTAGATATCTTTCTAAGAGAGTGAACATTACAGTGTCTTAGTCTCCTATGCCAGAGCCAAGATTCATTATGAAATACACTTAAGCATGAATCATTTTGAGAGGCAAAAGAATCTAAATTAACAGAATAAACATTTTCATTTTTTAATGTAGAAAATACTAATTCATCTTTAGAATTAAAGACATTACAAGAATCATTTTCAAATCTAGCATGAAATCCATCATCACGTAATTGTGAGATACTGAGCAGAGTGTATTTTAAACCATCAACAAACAGTACATTAGAAATTAAAACTGAGTTAGAGTTACCAATTTGGTCGAGTCCAATAATCTTTACCTTGGCATTGTCACCAAATGTGATGTGTCCTCTATCTAATTTTATCAGGTTCTTGAAGCATGAGTAGTCTCCTATCATGTTCCTTGAACATCCATTGTCCAAGTACCATAGACTTTTTCAGGAGCTCTTTAAGTAGCTTTCCTTCAAAAATATTAAGCAAAAATAGATTTTGGAAGCCATACTTTTTTATGTCCAGTAATATTAGTAATAAGTGCTTTAAGAACCCATATTTTCCTCATAGGTTTCCTATAAGCATTGTGTAAAGTATTTGAAAAATAAACTGTATTTGGTCCACTAAAACTTGAAACAGTAGAATATGTATCATGGATTGAATTAGTTGATTTAAGTCCAGAACTGGGAGTAAAACTGTATGTCCTAGATTTTGAAACAAAATTTATTCTACTAAGGTTTCTTTTACCAAGTTGATAAACAATTCCAGTGTTGTATTTAGGGTAAATTTGTTTTCTTAGAATTTGGGTAAGAGTATTTTTCCCATTAGTAAACTTTTCTAAGTCACTCTTTAATTTCTCATTAGACATTTTTAATTCATTGTTTTCTTTGAGCAGCTGATCATTTTTCTCCTTTTTAGTTGTGAGCTCAGATTTAATAGTCATGGTAAGGGAAAGTTGTTTCTTTAATGATTTATATTTTTCTTTTAGTTCATTGCATGTTTCCTCAAGCATGTTATAGTATTCAAATATTTCTTTATTAGTAATTTTTTCAGAGTCACTTTCATCTTTAAAATAATATGAGTTATGTATAGAAGATTCCAGTGTTACCTCATATGTGTTTGTCCTAAAACACATATTGGCTTTGTTATCCTGTTCATCATGTGATGTCTCTAAGTCGCTTGAACTATCCTTAGAAGCACTCGAGGTTTCTTTCATTGCCTTTTGGTACCTCCTGTCCTTGTCCTCATATTTCTTTTTGTAATTGATCTTTGGAAATTCAGCCTTTATATGTCCTTTGTGCTTACATTCATAGCAGAAAATTTCACCAGTCTTGTCACTTATTTTCCAGTAGTTCTTCCACTTTCCTTTTTGGTCATATTTTCCCTTGAAGTTAGTCTTTCTGAAAAAGTTCTTCTTTTTGTTAAATCGTTTGAATCTTCTGGCTAGTTGATCCATCACCTCATCACTATCAGATGATGATTGTTCATTGGTGGAGCTTTCTACAGAAGCTTCCAGTTTTCCTTTGTCTTTGTGCTTAGAGGTGGTGGTCTTAAATACAACAGATTTCCTCTTTGGTTCATCCTCTTCTTTATTGACTTTCATCTCTTCCTCATACATCATCAGTTTCCTAATGAGTTCTTTTATAGGTAGTTTGCTGATGTCACATGATTCTCTAATAGAGACAGAGGTTCCCCTCCATCTGTCAGGTAGACATATAATAATTTTCATGATATGTTCCTTGGCAGTGACTTCTCTTCCAAGATAAATCATTATGTTGAAAATATCATTGAACCTAAGATACATGTCAAAAATAGGCTTATCAGGTTTCATTTTAAAATTATCATATTTGATAATATAAGTATTAAGTCTCATTTCTTTTACACTAGATTTTCCTTTGTGTGAGACAGACAGGGTATCCCAAATCTCATGGGCAGTCTTACAAGTAAAAATTATATTAAACTCTTCATCCCCTAAGGAGTATTATAAACCATTCATAGCTTTGAAATTGTTATTGTATTCAGTTTTGGTAGGTTCATCCCATGTGATTCTATCAGTAGCAGGAATTTTGTATTTATTTATAATGGATGGCCAAATTTCAAAACTCATACTCTCTAAATGCATTTTCATTTTAATTTTCCATTGAGCATAATTAGTTCCATTAAAGAATGGTGGTTTTTTGGTTGCAGCACCCTCCAATCTATTATTCATAATAAATTATTACTTTAAAAGAGCTAGAAATTTAGAATTAATAGAAATTTACAGATCTTTAAAGTACAACTACAATCACAATTGAATAAGATTGAACAGAGTCCTAATAAACAACCTCTGATACCAAATGTTGATCGGAGTAGATTACTCAAGAGGGAAGGTGTTAATTTAGTAACTATAAATATTTCTATAAAAATTATTTCTTAAACGATTTCCCCAAAAATTAGATACAACCCAATTAATCCAGGTTATACGGTTATAAGAGATTGAATTTTTAAGTAACTTATTAGAATATTGATTAATTCTCAGTAATATTAATTTGTGTTATTAATATTACTTTTTGAAGTTATTCTACTAAGAAAAGCCAGTTATAACTTCTTTAAAGACTAACTATAAAAGTGAAATTATTAAAGCAATAAAACATAGAAAACTAAATTAATCAGTACAGAGGATATAAAACAAGTGGTTTAGTCTCAAACCAAGACCTAATCCACTCCACTTGGTGATCACCTAGCACCAAGCATTTTATATAAATAAACATTGATCCACACCCTGGATCGAGGTTAACAACAGTACACAGACTGTCCAGGTCACAAAGGGACCTCTTCCACAGTTTTTTTGGGGATAAAATAACCAGGCAACACAGGGACCTCTTCCACACTTATCTATGGGTATAAACAAGATTAAGAGAATGGTTGAGTAAGGATATCTTGTATCCTTCAGTTTAATATAGAAGACAGAGTGTGTTGTTATACAGGTACACACTCTACTCAAAAGTTAATAAACAGATACATAACAGAGTAGAAATATGGAGATGGGTTTATAAGTGCTTTGAGTGTTTGTCTTTGTATCTTTGGACTTCTGAGATGAAGCAGATGTAGAGTTCGATTCCTCGTCTGTAAAATAGAGTATTGTAATTCAGCTTGTGTTCTTCGTGAGGTTTGACAGTTTGAAGATCTACTCTGGATTCCAGTGTACTTCGTATGTTCTTCAGATTCGGGTTTCATGCATGTGACAATCCTTCCTTTAGAAATTTTCTCAGTGTTATTTGTTATCTTTCTCACAACCTTTTTTTCCATTTTTTGTATTGCGCTCGTTTGATTATTGGCCACACTTAGCTTTTATCTTTGAATGCATGTGTTGGAGCTGACAGGTTTCATGTATTCTACACCTCGTACCTCATATTATCCGATGATATGTCTATAAAGAAACATTAATTATGTCAGTGCATTAAAATCATCAAATATGATAGTTAGAAATTAAATTGAAATTTGAAAAAATTGTTTAAGAAACGGTGTCACAGTAAGTCAGGGAAATGGTTTCTCCTTCCCACGGTGTCTCATGGTCACGGTGTCTCATGGTCACGGTGTCTCATGGTCATGGTTTCTCATGGTCACGGTGTCTCATGGTCACGGTGTCTTATTCACGGTGTCTTACTTCACGGTGTCTTGTTCACGGTGTCTTGTTCTCGGTGTCTTGTTCACGGTGTCTGCTTCATGGTGTCTTGTTCACAGTGTCTGCTTCAAAGTTTCTTGTTCATGGTGTCTTGCTTCACGGTGTCTTTTTTCACGGTGTCTTGCTTCATGGTGTCAGAAAGACATACCCAGTGGCAGACTCACAGTGTCTCAGACTTTGTCAAAGTAATTGTGTTCAGACTTAAGCAATGATGATAATAGAATGGATTAGACTTAAGAATTTGTCAAAGATTGTATTATGAGAGTAGATCAAAGATAGTATAAAGTAAGTAAACTGAATTTTGAGCAATTTAGATCTTTAATGTCTCTTCTTAAAGCATGAGAATACTTTACACATTAATACACATGATTTGATATAATTTACAGGATTTAACTAGGTTGAATAAGATTTGTGATCATTAAAACATGATTAATACATGAGGATTCCAACATAAAATATAAAACATCACGTCATAAGAGATATAACATTTTAAGATGGTGATAACCAAATCATGAAATGAGTTTTTTGAAAACATTGCATATTCATCATTGTAAAATTCATTGTTACGAGCCCCTTTTCCAAAATACCACTTTGTTTTTAAGAGAAATGAAAAGAATACCATACATGGAATTGATTTTGGTTAAAAAATATTTTTCCCAATAAATATTTAAATAAAATCAATCAAAATGGAAGGTCATGGAAATATATCGTTCTACAATAATTTGTGTAACTCGAAGAAAGTATTTTTGAGTTACCAAGTCCCTTACAGCATTTGTATCTTTTGAATCAGACACCTAAGAGAGAATCTACATAAAATAAAACATTGTAAATCGTGAAATATAATGAAATTATGATACAATATGTAAAAGGGTTAATATTTAGTCCAAAAAAATAAAACATGTTGTATAACATAAACATGTCTCAAGGGATTCAAATTAGATACAAAGAAACCCTTATGAATAACACAATATTTAAACTAGTGATACTTTGGAAAATAATTCAAGATAATGAATTATAAAATCATATAAATTAATGTTTAAATAAAATTTTATACAATAATGTGATAAAATAATTCAACTTATAAGAATGGGGTTCCAGAATAACCATCAAAACTCTAGAAAGGAAAATGAGTTATGAAAAACCTTTACCTTGCTTCCCCGCACAGTCAAAGGTTCTCTAACCTCCTATATGAAAAACATAAATATATTAATATAATATTTCAAAATAATATTCATACCAAACACTATTTATAATTTCCATTAGTAATCATTATCTATATGTATATTAGTTTTTTTCCCTGTTTTTATTCTTTGGGTGTTTTTAATTTTGGTTGTTTGTAGTAGTTTCATAAGAGTAGTCTCGACGTTCATTATTATTTCAAAGTTAATCATTAAAATTTAATTGATTTTAATTTAATTTATGATTTATAATTATTTATGAAATTTAAATTTTCTTTCATTATTACTTTAGTCTTTATCCTAGAAGTTGAAATCTACAAAGAATATTTTTCAGTGATTTTCAACCTATGAAGAGTATTTTAGTAATTAATGATTTAAATATTGATGTATCCTTTATAAAAAATAATTATTTATGTATTTATGTCATATTATTTCATAAATTAATTTTTTATCATCATCCATTATATAATTTCAGATAATTATTCAAGTAGGCGGTCAAACCGAACCAATCTTGAATGTACTTTAACTTAATTAGTGATTATTGTTAAGGTGGTGTTTATTTTGACATAATATCATTATAAAATAAGAATAATGATATTATATTTATATTTATATTAATTATAACCATATTTTAATATTTTTTTATAAATAATGAAAAACTAGAAGAAAAATGAAAAAAACAATTCTTCCTAGAGGCGATAGTTTGTGCAATGCACGATTAGCATTTTCGTTACTCAATGAATGAGAGGAGTGAAGTTAGATAGTAATATGTCATTTAAAAATCATAAATAAATTATATAAATTTTATTTATTCACCAATTCCATTATTAAGACCATTCATGAGAGTTGGTGATGAAAAATTGAAAGTGTCACATTATGGAGGCGGTAATCTTCACACACGCACTAACGATGATTTTTATATTTCATATTTGATGGAAGAAAATATATAATGGTTTTAAAAATATTATAATAACATCTCAAAGCACTATTGATGATGATTTTTTTATTATTCTATGGTTATAGTTGGTATAGAAAGTAAATAATAAGAAAGAAATGTTAATAAAGATGTGGTACCAACATTGTGAACTTGAACTTCCTCTTAATGAATGCCTTAGATTTGATGGACTTAGGATAATTTGTGGTGACCAAGGGAATCATTACATGTAAAGGAATTCAATGAGAGGATATTTTTGAATGGTTTCAAGTTAAATTAGAAATAGGATTGGATTATTGAAAGGGTGGAAGTGATCACCCTTTTATAAGGAAGAGAGAGTTTTCTGGGAAAAATAATGATAAGTCAGGGGTAATAATGGAAATAAATAAATGTTAGGTGATTTAGTTGAGGGAAGTTTGATAACATGTGTAGGTAATACTCTATGACCTAAAAATGTTTTCTATAAGTTCTAAAGTTCATGTTAATTTAGGAAAAATCGAGCCACCTTAGATTAATCATTTAAACACTTATTACTCTTAATTAAATATTAATCATGTTAATTATTTTATTACTAAAAATATAATTATACCCTTATTGTATTGACCCAATCCTTTTAAATATATTATTACATGATTATTAATATAAAAAACTAATAATCACAACCCAAATATCATGAGTCCTAATGTATTTAGAATAGTGGGTTTATAATACATCAAAAAGAAACAAAAATAAAACATCATTATTTTATTTTGCTTAATGATATACTAAATCTATTTTATATACTAAAACTATATATGATAACCTAGGTAATAAATAAAATAAAGGGGTGACCTATAAATCCCATTAAGGTGATAAATATGATAACAAAGAATAACTTGTGAGTCAAACTGTATAACATGAAATCATAAAAAAGAAGAATCATAAATAATCATATAGGAGCATAACATAAAGAAATTGGTATCATAATTTCATGGAAATAAAGGAAATTTATAGAAATATAAAACATGAAATAAGAATAAGTCAAGGCTAATGGCCAAGACAATATCACATGGTAGAAAGAGTCTAATTATTAATTAGGTTTACTACCCAATCCCATACATATCTACTCATGAGACAAAAACATTACCAAATTAACTGGAGTGCTATATCAACTCACCCATTATAACATGTAAATTAATATGTGATTCAAAAAATTAAATCAATCATAAGGCATAAAAATAATAATTACCAATGGAATGAAATGGGTTACATAATCTTGACTCATATCATAATCAAATAATGCTTTATAAAGATTCCAAAGAGAAGAAGGAATTAAATATTTTGGATGTTCATATCTAAATAAACAATCATAGGTCTCAAAATATATTTTTCATTTGGTAATAATATCATGATAAAGGATAGATTATTGGGTATATAAATGAACTTTCAAAATGGTGTTCTATGGAATTAGTTAAAGGATTTTGGATAAAGAGTAATTAAGGCATTTTCTTTGAAAAAAAAGGTAAACAAGAATGGTTGTACCTAAAATATTCTATTATTTAATTAAATCATTAATGGTAATAAATACTTTAAGTTATAATTTCATAAAATTATTAAGGGATAGAAAATTTTCCCTTAATCAGGTTTGATTTTAAAGAAGGCATTTTAGAATTAAACTTAATGTGTGTATTACCCCATCAAAGGAAGGGAGAATAAGGTAGGTATATATGTAAGAGAAATATATATAGAATTTATAATAATTACATAACATTAAATATAGTGAGAAAGTTATTTTGATAGGGAAAGGTTATAACCCAAAGAAAATGGTGTTTCAGAGAGATTCCTTACCTTATGTTACAAAATCATTTTGTACTTGCACTTAATGTCCTGAATAATAAAATTAGATTAATTAAGTAAATAATTAAGAACATTTTAAATATATATTTAATTTAATATATTTTTATTATGTTCATTTATAATCATTTTAATGATATATAATATTTAATTTCGTTGTTTAGAGTACATTTGTTCTATGGTTCCAAGGTCGGATCACTTTTGGGTAATTATTGATGTTCTTGTCAAATGGGATGACAACTCTAGAAGTAAATTGAAATTATATTTATTTAATTCAAAAAAATTAATGGTCCCAAATATCCTTTTTTCTTATTTAAGGATTATTCACTTTGTAAATACATTAACGTAATGTGGTTAGTTAATTTAGGCGGTTTTATTGACCATCATAAACAAGTTTCATTTTATTTAATATTATGTATATATATTAATTAAAAACATTAAATAAGTTATAATATAATTATTACCATCTTAATTAACCATAATAATATTTTTATGACCAGCCTTGAAGGTGATGGTTTAAAATAATTTATGTTGTTCATGGAGGCGTTGAACAAAACATATTGTAAACAACATTTTCATTTAAGGAATGAAATAAGGGAGGGTAAAATATTAAAATTACACCATAATAATAACATATTATTATATTTAGGATACTTATGTTATTATTTTTTGGTTTATGGGGATCATATAGGGGTGGTAGAAGAAGGATAAAATTGAAAGAGACTAGTTAAGAATATTACCTCATCCTTTGGTTTAGGATACCCCTTAAGATCTTTGAAATGGTATTTTGGTAAGACTAGTAGAATTGGAACATGGGGGAGAATATTGGGAATATAATTTGGTAAAAATTTGGTAATATAAAAATCTTAGAAGTTGTGAGGATAAGGGGTTGTGAAGGGTGGTATTTATAAGTGGAGGAGAGGGGTGTTTTTGAATAGTATATTCATTAGTTTATTATTTTGGATCAAGACTACCAATAGTGTTGATTCTTGAGAATATAAAAATAAATCATTATTTTTTTTCAAAATAATGGGTTATTAAATCATACATGACTCAAAAATTCATGTATTTAGATTAAAATGTTATTAACACATCGGGGGATCAGCCTCTGAGCGGCGATGTTTCCTCTCCCTCTCGGCCCTAGGGTTTTCCTCGGTGATGATTGGGAGGGGGGATTCTGTGGGTCTTCTCTAGTGCCTCCCCCTCATCCCCACTCATTTCCTCTCATTTCTATATCTCCTTTCCCCTTTTCCTATCGACGGTATCTCTTTCTCATCGGTACTCCGTGTTTCGCCTTTCGACGATGTCTTCTCAGATGATGGAGGGTGGTGGTCCCGATGAAGTTTGTGCAGTCGAAACCCTTGGCCGCCCAATCCACGTCCCTGACCCCTCATTCCTCTGTGACACCCCAAGTTAGATCTGGAGCGGCAGTTTCAAAGTGGTTTTGGGTTATGAGGTTCGGCGATCGATGACTTTCCAAGCGGTCCTCTATCAGATTCAGCTCTCTCCTATGAATTTGGGTTCTTGTCTGATGGATTTCTCGAGATTTCCTACTCAATCCATGTTGAAGGTTTGCTGTTTTTTTGTGAAAGATCGAAATACTGTTTGGCGGATGTCGATCTATGTTTCTTGTTTTTGGTGTTCGGTTCTGGATCTGTTTGGATCACTCTCTATTTTGAGGATGCGGTTTGAGGTTTGGTTTGGTGTTGTTGTTTGGGATCGATTATGTTTCTCTGTTACTGGATCTCAATTTGGATGGAACGATGCGGTTTTCAGCTTGGTCACCTACCAAGGCCCTCATTTTCTCATCTCTGATCTGACACCAGGGTCATGTACCCCTTTACCGGTCGGTCTGGTGCGCGGGTCTTCACGGTTGTTTTGGGAGGTGCGGATCGAGTGGTGTAGGGTCTCCGGGAGGGAGAATGGCCCACCGTCGAAGGTTCGGATGGTTGTTCTATTCTATTATGATGGTTTTATGGTGGTGATTTTGGAGTTATACGATGGAAATATGAAGACAGCGATGGTGATTGGTGGATGTTCTGGTTCTGTGCCCTAATTTCTGGCTCCGGTGATGATGGCTGACGACGACGAAGGTGGTTTTCTTGGAAGCGATGTCGCGACTCTGGCGGAGAGGGTTACAGCGATGATGTTCGGAGTGGTCGACAACTTTGGGACGATGATAACGGGTGATGATTACAGCGTCAGTGATTTCGACAGGCTTCTTCACTACTGCAGTGGGTGTGTGATTTTTGAGATCTTTCACTGACTTGATGCTTCCTACAATGATGATACTCAATTCAAATTTTCACCCTTGGACTGTTTGAATTTTGGATATGTTTCCCACTGGTGATTTTGGTCATGCTCGGTTCCCATTTTTTCCTCAAATTTCTTTTTTGAAAATAAAAAATAATGATTTGGTGTAGATTAAAATGTTAAATACTATATTTTACCATATTTTACTATTCACCAAAAATTAAACTATTTTAGAAAAATACCAAAAATTCACCCTAATAATATTTTTTATGTGTAGATTCCAAAAATAAAGTAAATTTTTTATATTAATTTTCTAAATATGATAAATTTAACTTTTAAATATAATTCTCATTTTTTTGAAAAATGCTAATTTTGATATTATGATAAATTTTTTGACCCTTTGAAAAATTACATAAGGTCTCTTAAAATTATATTATCATTATAATAATACATAATATTAATTTAAAAATACATTTTTTGAAAATAAATATTCTTTAAGACCATTTTATTTGTTCTAAAAATACAAATAAAATATATCTGTTTTACAAAAATATGAACACTTATTTTATAATTTTTAAAACATTTATTTACTTGTATCATGATATAAATATGTCATATTCTAAAGATTAATTTAAATTTCCATTGGTGAGTTTACTATTCTAACAATCATGTTACTATTCCTAATGCTCATATTACTATTCTAACAGTAAGATTACTATTATAATGGTCAGAATACTATTATAATGGTTATATTTATAATATTTATATGGGTTCCCTACTTACTATATATACTTCATATTTCATTCATTATTCATTCACTTATATTCTCTAAAAAATATATATATTCATTTCCAAAACTCATATGTCATTACTAACATTCTATTTCATTTCCACAGTGTTTTTCGTGAGTGCGATTGTTCTTGGGGATTGAGTATATCAAAATTTTCCTATTATTATTATCTTATTTTATATTTCTTTCCCATTATAATACTTTCGATTCTTATTATCTAAATTTAATGATTAAATTAATATAATAAAAAAATTGTTTTTATCATGTGATGTATTTGATTTACTAAATATGACACATTTATAAAATTGGAAGGGAAATTCCATTGATAAAATTATGGGTCATTAAAATATTCCCCCCTTATGAAATTTCACCCTCAAAATTTCATTTTACATACTAAGGTGAAAAAAGGTGAGGTTACTTTTGCTTCGTGTATTCTTTTTGTTCCCATGTCACCACCTCATACTTATAGTTTTTCTATAGTACTTTGACTAGGTGAATTTTATTATTTCATAAAACTTTATCTCTATGGTCCAAGATCTTCACTATCTACGTCTCATAAGAGATATATTTTTTTCATTTATACCCCCTCTAAATTCTATACATGTGAGGGATCTATTATGTACTTTCTCAATAGGGATACATGAAATACATCATATATTTGAGAAAATGGTTGGTGGAAGTGATTTTTTATAGGCGATAGCTATGATGTGACCAAGAATCTCAAATGGGATGATGTACCTAGGACTTATCATTCCCTTCTTACCAGACCTCATGACTCTCTTCTGTGGAGATATATAGAGTAATACCTTATTTCAAACCATAAACTCCTTGCCTCATCGACAATTTTCAGCATATCTCTCCTATCAACTTTGAGTATCCTGGATGTTTTTTGTAATGGTATTGACCTTTTCTACCATTTATTCAACCATTTCAGGTCCTAGAATCTTGTTCTCACTGACTTCATCCTAAAATTTGGGTGTTCTACATATCTTCCCATAAAGGGCTTCATATTGAGCCATTTGGATACTTTAGTGGAAACTATTATTGTATGATATCTCAGGCAAAGGAAGATGTTGATCTCATCCTCCAATTAAGTCCATCAAACATGATCTCAACATGTCTTCAAGTGTTAGGATAGTATAATGATATTGGCCATCAGTTTGGGGGTGGTAAGATATACAGAAGTTCAATTTAGTGGGTATAGAATTTTGGATACTTTTCTAGAATTTAGAGGTATATCTCATATCTCAGGGAGATACAATCCATAGTTGTGTTCCATTCATCCTCACCACTTCACTGATGTATATACTTACAAGTTGATCACTTGAAAATTCATCTCAAATTTAAATATAATGATTATTCTTTATAAACATATTCTCCATAACCCATATATAATTATTTCCTCTTGATGTATTTGGAAGAGTAGTGAAAATTTTCATGGTGATGTTTTCCCATATTCATGTAGGTATGGGTAATGGTTGCATTATCCCCTTGTACTTTTTCCATTCAACCTTCACCTACTAGAATACCAGTAATTTTGATGTATATTCTATGATATACTTATTCATATTTTACCACCAATAGTTCTCTATGAGATATTGATACATATTCATGCTCCCTGGGCTGATGGAGAAGGGCATGTTATATGCATCATTCAACAACTCCTTTTTTATCTAAGGATTTGATAGTACACATAATAATGACTCAAATATTATAATTCCTTCTTCATCAATTTTGAACTCTGAGGATTTAAATTTTCTTATTGCTTCTACCTTCTTCTGAATTTCCATATCATCTCTTTGAGTATCCTTTATCTTCTCTATAAGGTACAGTTTAACAATTATTTGATAAAGTAATGATGATGTGATTTCCTTTATTATACCCATGTCCATCCTTCTCAAGTATATAAATAGTGAATCATTCTCAATTATCATCATTGATATGGTTGTTGGATCATTTCTACTTAGGGAATATTCCACTTTGTTCTCTTTCCAAGGATGGAAGTGGATTGAGAAGTCATAGTCCTTGATCAGCTCTAACTATCTTTTTTTTGGTTCATATTAAGTACCTTCTATGTGAATATATATTTTAGTCACTTATGATCCATATATATTTCACACTTCTTCCCATAAAGATAATGTTGCCAAATTTTCTATAAATATATTACTACATCCATCTCCATATCATGTGTTTGATAGTTTTACTCATGAACTTTCAACTACCTTGAGGAATAGTATATTACTTTATCATTCTACATTAGTACATATCCCAAGCCTTTCTTTGAAGCATCCATGTATACCATGAAAAGTTGTAACTTGAGATAATCATGAGTAATGGTGCATTGATAATCCTATTTTTCAATTTATTGAAACTCTATTCACATTCATCGGTCTAATAAAAATTTATTCCTTTTGACTCATCTTGGTTAGTAGGTTTTAAAATCATGATAAGTTTCTCAAAAATCATTGGTAATACCTATATAGTCTAAGAAAATAATAGATATACATTACATATGTTGGTTCGGACCACTCCTCCACTACCTTTGTATTATAAGGTTCCACAAATATCCCTTTTATAGTGATAAAATTTCCTAATAATGATACTTCCTCCACCCAAAACTCACATTTATTGTACCTTTCATATATCTTATCCTTTTTCAAAGTCTTTAGCATAGTATTCAAATGGTCCCCACACTCTTACTTACTTATTTATTATATAATAATATCATATATAAATTCTACCATATATTTTTCAAGTTAATATCTAAATAATATATTCATTAAGTCTATAAATATTGTTGGAGAATTAGTGAGTTCGAAGGGAATCACTATGAACTCATAGTCACCATACCTCATTCGAAAGGAAATCAAGAGAATGTCTTCCTTATTCACCTTTAATTGGTGATATCCCAAAAAAATTTCCAACTTAGAGAAATAATAGGACCTACATAATTGATCAAATAAGTCATCTATCCATGGTAAGGTATACTTTTTCTTTATCATGATTTTTTTTATTTTATGATAATCAATGCAGAGGAACATTGGCCAATCCTTATACTTGATGAAGAGGACCAACACACCCCATGGTGAAGCACTCAAGTGTATAAAACCATTTTCCATATTCTCTTGTAAATTATTCTTTAGGTATTATAAATCAATGGTGGCCATTATGTTGGGAGTCTTGGATATATGTTGATATCCAGGTATAAGTCCAATTGAGAAATCAACCTCTCTATTGAGAGGAAGACTAGATAACTCTTTAGGGAATAAATTAGTACAATACTTCACAATTTTCATGTCTAAAATAATGATTATCTCATTGGTATAATCATTTGAGCTTGATATTCTTGATCATAAGGCAATATTATCCACATTTTGGATGAATATTCCAAAGGATATTCATCCTTCTCATTACACTTGAACAAAATCAAAGGATGACTTAGGATGTTATTAGTAATCTCCCTCTCCCAAAAATTGATGTTGGATTTATATAAGTATATTCAATCCATTCCCAATAAGGAATCTTTTTCATGAACCATGTGATGATAAGGCGTAACAAACCAGGTGTGTAGTAAGGAATCTTTCCTAATAAGGAATCTTTCAAAAAGCTTATCCCTTAAGAGTAACAAACCAAGTGTGAATTAAGGAATATTTTTCTTGCATTAGGTTATAATAAATATAATATCTAATGTTACACTTTCAAGGTTATTACCCCTAGGTACAACAATGTTAGAGTCAAATACAGTTGTAGTATCCAGATGGAGATGTAATTGCTTGGAAACCACTCTCTTTATACTTCACCAAAATTCTAGGATATTTTCCTATACTTATACATATCCACAAAGTTCTCACTAAAGTATTCTAGTATTAATACCTAAAAATAACTAGACCTTTCACTGATTCCAACTATAGTAACCCAAGACTTCTACACATATTATGACATGATTTTTAACTTAAACATTCTAGAAACACAACCCAAAGATCATGAGGCCTAGTTTCATTAGAGTATTAGGTTCATAGTATATAAAAAACTAATTTATTTATTTAATTATATTTAATAATACATTAAATCCCATTAATATCCTAAAACTAAATAGGATAACCTGGGGAATACATAAAATAAATGGGTGATCAATAAATCCTGGTAAGGGAATAAACATAAAAATGAATCATAACATGTGAGTCAAATGGAATAAAATGATATCATAAAAGAGAATAATAATTAATAATCATATGGGAGAATAATATAAATAACATGGTATCATATTATCATGTAAACATAAGAATCTAGTGGCAATATAAAACATGATTAAAACATAAGTCGAGGCTAACAGTTGAGAAAACATCACATGGTGGATAAAGTCTCATTATGGATTAGGTTTACTCCATAATACCATGCATATCATATCATGAGACAAAAACATTACCTAATTCATTGGATTGTTATCTGGGTGATCTCATCCTAACATGTAAATGATTATGAGTTCCAAAAATGTAAATCAATAATAATTAATAAACTTAAGAATTACCCATGGAAAGAAATGGGTTTTATAATCATTCCTCATATCATAATCAAAGGATATTTCCTAAACATTCCAAAGACAAGAAGGAATTAAATATTTTGGATCTTTATAACTAATTATATAATCATAGGTCTCAAAATATTGTGTTCATTTGGTAATAAAAACATGATAAATGGTAGATAATTAGGTATAGAAATGAATATTTAACAAGGTGTTTTAAGGAATCGGTTAAATAATTTTAGAGAAAGAGTGCGTGAGGAATTTTATTTGGAAACCAAAGATAAAAAATGGTTATACCTAAAATATTAATTTATTTAATAAAGTCATTAATTATAATAAATACATTAAATGAGGGTTATATAAAATTATTAAGGGATATAAAAGTTTCCCTTAATGATGTTTTATTTTAAATAAGGAATTTGAGAAATGAACTTAATGAATGTATTAAACTATAAAATGAAGGTAGAATAATATAGTTATATATTTAAGAGAAAAATATATAGAATTTATAAAATCTATATAACATTGAAGAAATATATAAATTGATTTGGATAGGGAAAGGTTACAACCCAAAGAAAAAGGGTGGTTCAGAGAGATCCCTTACCTTGTGTTCCAGAATCATTTTTCACTTTCAATTAATGCCCCAAATAATATAATAACATTAATTAATTACATAATTAAGAACCTTTACAATATATAATTTATTTACTATAATTTTATTGTGTTCATTTACAACCATTTAAATGAGATCTAATGTTTAATTTCATTGTTCTGAGAGCATTCATTTCATAGTTCCATAGTCGGATCACCTGTGGATAATTATTGATATTCTTTTTAAATGAGAATACAACTCCAGAAGTAAAATGACATTATATTGATGTTATTACAAAAAATATAATGGTCCCAAATATCCTTTTTTGTTCTGACATATAGATTATTCTCTTAGTAAAAAAGTTAACGTTGTGTGTTAGTTTATTTTGGCGGTTTTACTGAACATCATGAACTAGTTTCATTTTATTTAATATTACATATATATATTAATTATAGAACATTAAATGAGATTTAATATAATTTTTATCAACTTATTTAACCATAATAATATTTTATGACCATCCTTAAATGTGCTGGAGAAAAACAAAAAGTATATTGTTCATGGAGGCATCAAACCAACCATATTGTAAATGAAATATTAATTTTAGGAACTAAATAATAGAGGGTATAAGATTTATATTATTATATAATAATAATATATAAATATATTTAGGATTATAATTTTACTATTTTTATGTGTATGGGGATCATATAGTGGTAAAAAAAGAATAAAATTGAAAGAGATTTGTTGATAATCTTACATATTCCTTTGGTTATCTCCTCTTAGGATACCCCTTAAGGATCCTTGAAATGGTCTTTTAGTGAGACCAAAAGTACTAGGACATGGGGTAGAGAATTAAAAGTTATTTTATTATAAATTTGGAAATATAAAATTCTTAGAAGTTATGAGGATAAGCGGTTGTGAGGGATGGTATTTATAAGTGGAGGATATGAGTGTTTTTTAATTTTATATTCATTAGTTTATTATTTTAGATAAATATTTTCAATATTATTGATTCTTGTGGTTATATAAACTAAATGGTTCATGTTAGTTAAAACTATTGGGTTCTTACATCATCCATGACTCAAAAATTCATGTACTTATCTTAAAATGTTAAATGTCGTATTTTACTGTATTTCACTGATCACCAAAAATTCTACTATTTTAGAAAAATAAAAATATTAATAACAATTTTTAAATGTTTAGATTCTAAAATTTAAATCCATTTTATTAAAATAGTTTTCTAAAAATAAAATTTTTACTTTTTAAATAAAATCCTCATTTATTTGAAAAATACAAATTTAAATATTATAATGACTTTCTGACCCTTTAAAAAATTACTTAAGATCTCATAAAATTATATTATCATTATAATAAAACATAATCTAAATTTATTTTCCCATTTTAAGGAAATGAAATTTCATTGAGATCATTATATTTGTTATAAAAATTATCACGAACCAAGTCGGAGTGTCATCCAACCCGACACCCAACCTAGTATGTGGCATGGTCTGAAAGGCATTCCTAATCCCCAAGGGATGGCAACGAATGCCTGGGTATCAACATTATGCTTTGGGAATGATTTCACTCATCCACATACTCATAAACAACCAATAATAATAATAAAAACATAACTGAATAATCATAACCAAACAAGGTACAATAATTTTTTAGATTCAAAGTTTACAACTTTAGAGAATAATACAACAATACTACAAAAAAAATAGAATGAAAACTATCCTAAAAACCTCCATGAAACAAGAGGAGCATCATCCTCAATCCACCACTAATAACACTTGTAATGAGTGGAACACTAGCATATGGATCTACCTTCATCACCATGATATATCTTTCATTTTCCTAAGTCAAACATAATAAGGTCTACATACACCCAAAGGTGTATGCAGGGTGTGATCTAAATCCCAGTAGGGTAACACCTAATAAAAAGATTCCATGCCATAACATTATAATACAAATCACTATGAAAGTTTTAAGAAAGAACTTGGAAACATTATTAATAAAACATTTTAAGGAAAACATTTTCAAATAACATTTTTTTCAAATTAACACAAGCATAAGGTTCACTGTATACCAACGGTATGTTCATTATCAGAAGAGTACACTAACTCATAGGAAAACCCCATAGGCACTAGCTAAAATGGGACACTGGGAACCTCATATCTCAATGAAGCGTGGTATAGTAACCACAACCCACAGCATCCCCGAGAACGAGCCACTAGAGAGGAATTCATACAAATTTATAGTTGTATCCAATCATCATCATAATTTAGTTAGTGTTATAATCAACAATCCTGCTAGATGAATCTGGGATAATACACTTCAGAGTCAACTAGAATACTAGTTCTAGTCTACCCACCTAGATACCTAGGTTTCCTTTTGTGATTAATATTCATTTCTCATGTCATATATATATCACCACATTCTCATGCACACACGAGAAATGAGAATACACATATAAACCCACAATTTATCACAAGAAAACCCTCTTTCAAAATCACACTCACACCAAATACACTTTAAAACATGTTTTCCCCACTTTCAAAATCTGTTAATCCACTTTCACAATTTATAAAACACATTTAAGAATCATAATAAGGGAGCACACTTGAAAACAGCTGATTTACTTTAGGAAATCCACTTTCAAGCCATAATAATCTCAAAAACTTTCAAAAACACATTTTTCACCTTTCACACAATACATAGCACACATTCAATAAGAAAAAAAAGTATATGAAAATCAAATAATAATGCTAAAACAAGGATTCGCCAACCTTAAGTGTACAAACTTCTTTAAATCGTTGTTAAACCAAACCTACACCCCCAAGAGACCCTATAAAGTAAATATCAAACCAAAAACATCAATAATGAATCATAAGAATCGATATCCAACCCTAAATAGGTCACCCGATCCGCTGGAGATATGAAACCCTAGGAAATAAGAAGAGAATCCCTAGAAAATAGGAGAACTCAAGGAAGAAATGGAACTTACTTGAAGAATATTGGAAAAATCACACCAAAATAACCACCAAAATAGAGTTCCAATGGATAAATAGGGATGGGGGAGTCTCCTAGGGTGAATAATCCTAAGTGGGGAAGATTTGGGGTGTTCAGGGTTAAAAATAAAAATAGTGGAAAGGGTAAAAATCCAATTTTTAATGGCTTAGACAAGTCACACAGTTTTCCCGCATGGTTTTCAAAACCATGTGGAAATTGTGTACACATCAATGTCTAGAGGGACATGCTTCAAGGATACATTCACAGTCTCCAAACCATAAACCAATCAGACAGTTTATCTTTGTCCAAAAATGACACTAGGCTGCACGGTTTCCTGGGAAAGGACCTATAGTTTTTCCAATTATGCGCCAGTCATCCGCTACATGCTATTATCCCAAAAACTACCATTTTCACAAAAATCTTAAATGGAAACTAAGGTATAAAATCCAAACTTAAAATCTACATAAAATTACCTCAAAAAAAGACATGTATGTGATAATTCTCCCCACCATGAAAACTTTTGAACCCTGGAAAGTCAACTCAAAGCTTGATCAGAGAATAAAAATGGATACTCTTATTCAAACCAATACTTATACCCCCAAGTCTCATGTACATAATTTCCATGTTTCCAAATAAATTGGACCAATTTAATAGAATTCCCATGAATCACTTTATCTTGAGAATCTATAAACTTCATTGGCTGCTCAAACACAGATAAATTGGGCTCCAGCTCTAATTATTCCAAATTCAACACATGAGACAGATCAGGGTTATAATTTTTCAATTGAGAGAAATAGAACATGTCATGAATATATTTCTACTTTAAAGGAAAATATAACATGTATTCCACCTTTCCAATCTATTTGATAATCTCGAATTGTCAGACATATCTTGGTGTTAGGTTCCCTTGCTAACCCAAATGATGATGACCCAAGTGAGGTGCCACTTTCAGAAACACTCAGTCACACATAGAAAACTCCAAATATTTGTGCCTCTGGTCAGTAAAGGACTTGTGATGACTCTGATCTTTCAAAAAACACTACTTCATCAACTTGACTTTATCATAAGTCTCTTACATAGGGCTCAGTCCTAATATTGAGGCCTCACTCACCTCAGCCTGACACAAGGGTGGCCGACATGGATGACCATAAAGTACATCAAAAGGATACATTATAATCAAATATAGGTAAATATTGTTTTATTAAAACTTAACCAATATCATATATCCATCCCATAATCCTTCAAAATCCAACACACAAGCCCAGATCATGTCTTTCAAAATCTGATTTTACCATTCCATTTGACCATCTGTTTGAGGATGGTATACCATACTCAACTTGATCTATGAACCCATAACCTTTTGAAGGCCTTCCCAAAACCATGAAGTAAAATATGGGTCCCTATCATAAATAATTACTGATGGCACACCATGAATTCTGACAACCTTCTGAACATACAACCGGCCCAACTCATCCACTTTGGCTAAATCTCTAATTGGAATGAAATGGGCTGACTTGGTAAAATGGTCAATCACTAACCAAATAGAATTCATCCCCCATGGTATAAGAGGTAATCCAAAAATAAATTCCATGGTGATCTTATCCCACTTCCAGTTAGGAATAGGTAGTGGATGAAGTAAGCCGGAGGGCTTTTGGTGCTCTATTTTAACCTATCGGCATGTATAACACCACGATACAAAGTCATCCACATCATTCCTTATACCTAGCCAATAGAACTATTGAAAATTTTCATGGTATATCTTGTTATCACTAGGATGAATAGACTACTGAGACTAGTGGTTATCCTACATCACCACATTCCTCAATGATAACAGTACCACAAAGCGACCCTTGAAGCATAAAACTCTCTAAAGTGACAACGACCCGTCACAAGGAATATCCCCATCCTAAAAGAACTATATATACTACTGGAGAAACTCATCACTAGGTTTTAACCACTGAATCAGTTCTAGTATAGAATGATTCAGCTTAATAAAATCCCAAGAATGCACTTCCATTATGCTCATTGTTTCCAAATGCATCGTAGAAAAAAGGCCCATCAACACCCACTCGTCACTGGAATTTCTCAAAGCTTGCACTAGAACATTTTTGCTCAAATAATTTTCCACAAAATTACCTTTTCCTAGGTAATACACGATATCAAATTCAAACCCCTAAATAAATTCAACCCAATAATGTTGCCTTAAATTTAGATCTTTCTAGGAGAAAATATTGGGTAATCTCTTATGATCATAATAAACCACAAATTTCTCCCCAAAAAGATAATTTCACCACATCTTCAGTGCATGCATAACAACATCCAACTCAAGTTCATGGGTTGGGTAATTATTTTCATGCATTCAGAGCTACAAATAACCATAATCCACCACACAGACACCCTAAATAAGAAAACACCTGAGACCCATTCGTAAGGCATCGTAATAAACTACATAACCCTTTCCTGATTTTGGAAAGATCAAAAAAGGGGAGGTAGTAAGCTTCCAATTATATCATAAAAGGATTCTTTATACTTTGGCATCCATTCAAACTTTACCACTTTCCAAGTGAGCATTGTCATGGGTGAAGAAAGATGAGAGAAATCTCGAACAAATCGCCTCTAATACCCTTCCAATCCTAAAAATATTTTGATCTTGAACACATCCTTTGGTTGTTCCAATGATATCACTACACTAACCTTCTTAGGGTCCACCAAAACCCCTTGTTCTAAGATAACATGGCCCAGAAAATTCACCTCCTTAATCCAGAAGGTGCACTTAAAAAACATGGCATAAGGATGATGTCCCTGAAGAGTTCCCAACACAATTCTCAAATGATGTTCATGCTTCTCCTCTGTATTGGAATAGACCAATATGTCTTCCATGAATACCACAACAAAGGAATTGAGGTACTGGTGGAACAGCCAATTCAAAATCTCCATGAATACCGTTGTAGAATTCGTTAACCCGAAAGGTATGACCAAGTACTCGAAATGGTTATACCAACATTGGAAGGTTGTTTTCGTAACATCTTCCTCTCTAAATCTAACTTGGTGATAACTAGAATGTAATTAAATTCTGTAAAACCACATTTACCCATTAAGTTGGTCAAAAAGTTCATCAATACAGGGAAGAGGGTAATTATTCTTAATTGTTACCTTATTCAATGTCCAATAATCAATGCATTACCAGAGAGATCTATAGACCTTTTTCGAGAAAAAAAACTGGGGTAACCCAAGTTGAGATTCTCGAGAGAATGAATCCTTTGGATTCCAAGTAATCAATTTGTACCTTTAATTCCCTCAACATGGTGAGGGCCATAAGGTATGAGGGAAGAGATATCGGTTGTGTTCCTAGTGCCAAATCAAGGGAAAACTCCACATCCCACTCCAGAGGAAACCCCAAGAAGTCCTCTAGAAAAACCTATGGGAACTCATACTCCATAAAAGGTAATCCACCCTCAAAAAAACTACCATCATCCTCCAAAGTGAGGGATGTTATATAAAAAAACAATATTTCCCAATTCCGTAAGTGGAGGTCCATCACGTCCCGACCAAGGATCCCAATCACCATGAAAGACCTGGGTACTTCCATCAGGTGCCACAAAGCTCACTCGCCACCTATAACAATCGATGTGTGATTGAAAGTGAACCATACAATCCATACTAAGGATTACGTAAAAGAGGTCCATCTCCAAAACAAGTAAATCCCTTTCCAACTCTACCCCTGACACAGTGAGTGTACAAGATAGACACTGAAAATCCTACTCGCTCTTCCTACCAAGTAGTGTTGCTGACTCCATAACATACAATATAAGATCAGTAGGTAATTTTAACACATAAACAAGGAGAGTAAAAATAAATGAAATAGAAGAACTAGTATCAAAGAGAGAAATACATAAGGATTATGTAATAATAATGGTACCTCAAACCGTCGTAGGCCCTGCATTCGATTCCACTAGTGCTCGATCCACCACATGGAGTTGTCTCATCTCATCCTAAGCATAAGAATGACCAAAAGCCTATGGTTTTTTCCTGAACTAACTATTCTTAGAAGAAGATCCAGCCCTGCCTCCATGACTACCAAACTGAGAAGCTATTGTCTTGGACAGCTTTGATTGGTCTGATATTCCTCTATAAGCTACAAAATTGCACCACTCTGATAAGGATATAATTCCTTGAAAAATCTATGAAAGTTTCCCATAGATCGAAATCAGTGACAAGGTATGGGATGAGATGTGCACATAGATCATATGTTCCCTACCATCCCAAACTGATGTCATACAACCAACCCTACATCGCAAGACACAGACGAAGAAAGTTGGGAAGGATGGTCTGAACTACCACCTCCCTTCTTCCCATTCTTGTCCCACTTCCTATTCTTCTCTAATGAACTAACACTACCCATAGCTGACACTAATCTATAGAAACCAGGTTGGTCACTAAAATCGATTTCTACCATCATGACATGATCAACCACCTCAGCAAAGGTCTTTAGCTTGAACAAGAAAACTTGAGATTGAATTTCTGGTTGTAACCCCTTCTTGAACCTTTGATCCTTCATTTTCTCATTGGAAACGTGCTCACTTGTATATTGAACTAACATAACAAAGTTATTATCATACTCCATCACAGACCTATCTCCCTGGGTAAGCTCCATAAACTCTTGGGATCTGGCATAGGCTAATAATTTAGGACAGTACTACTCATTGAAAATGACCTTAAAGTCTTTATAACCCATCTTCTCATGCTTTCTAGCATGCACCATTGAGTCCCACTATTTCTGACTGGAAAATTCTAACATAAATGAATCACAATTAACTCTAAAAACCTTAGACTGAAAATTAAATTTTTATTTCAAAATCACTTTTGAGGAAAAGTAGGAAAACAGAATGACATCAAGACATAAAGAAAAACCAAGCCTCCACAGGCCAAGATCCTCAAGACCAAAAATAATCCAATTAAAACGAAAGTAAAATCCCCACCTTAGCAATAAAACAATACGATCAGCATCCACCTTACCATCGATGCTCGGCTAACAGTCCTGTGCAATGATTTACAGGCACAGATATGATGGAAAACTTCATACCCTCTCAAATTTCTAATTACCATATAGTAAAGATAAGGAAAATTCTCTCTGCTTTGATCCTCCTCTAGGGAAGAACCTTGAAATCAAACTGGATGCAATGACTCAAGACCAAGCCCACAGTTCCACAAGAGCACACACAAAATTCAAACCACAAAAATCTCATCAATCCACAGAACCATAGACCAAATCAATCTTTATCAATTAAAAAATAAATCAAAGGTTGAATCCCCAACATCCTCTTAAACATGCGCCATAATTAAGACTGTAGGATAGCATCTTCAAACTATTCAAACCACACTACCGAACCAACATCACCACTAGTTCTGCTGCGAAATCACACAACACGCACAAACAATTCCAGATCTAAGTCATGCAAACAGAAAACCATAAACATAAACATCACCGCAAATCACTGAACATCAGGCCACGCTGGAAGAAGCACTACCACAAGTCAGGCACCACAACTCGTCACCTCCTTCACAGCCATCATGGAGACCACCACGAACAACCCCTCGCACTTCCAGCAGACACCCAAGACGATAACCCTCAGACTGTAACACCTTGAACCCAGTTACCCAGATTCGGTGCTTTATTACATAACATTGGCATGATACAAGGAATCATGTCCCGAAAGAACAATTAGTTTAGTATTATTGGAAACAATATACATATATAAGTTCAAAATTACAACTTTAAAATAAATAAAACACTAATTTATTCAATTAGAAACATCCAAGCCTCCTAGATTATGCCTGCAAGTCACTCATAACTAACTTCATCATATCCTAGGAAAATGAAACATAAGAAATGGGTGATCTCAAATGCTCATTAAGGGTAAGAAATACAATGGAATATAACATAAACATTAGGCATGGTGAATAATTAAAAACACATGCCTTTACAAATAATAAACATAAACACTTTATGGCGGGAATATGAGCTGAGTAAATAATTCCATAATAAAACATAGTCATGGTTATTCTACTAGTCGAATAACCACATGAACCATAATTATTATTTTCATAATGATAGAATGTATAATGTCAGGAATTCTAAAACATATTTTCAAGGCCTCGTCCAAGACGTCTAAAAGTGATTTAGGCCTCAGCCAAAACCATATATCAAATTGGGAAAGGCCTCAGCCAATTCCACATCTAATTGTCTCATGAGACCTACCAATGCAACGAGGAGCTATAGTTGGCTTCACCCATCACATTCTAAGTCCAATACATTCCTCATATGAAAAGGTTGAAACATAACATAAACATTCGTATTAAAACTATCATGTGAAATTTCAATACTTTAACCATAAACCATGAATGGTATAAAAATAACACATCCATAGTAGAGCATATAAAAAAACCTTCAATACAATATGGAAGATTTTTATCATAATTAATCAACTTCAAACAAGTGTAAATTTTATCAAAGGATGTTGACATAGATGAAATCAAAACTTTTTGAGAGAAATATCTATTTATATTTTGAAATCATTTAAGAGTCACATAATTATAAAAGAAAACATTTATTTTGAAAATATTCTTATAAGCTTATAAGGTAATCTTTGAAAATGTTATAATGGTTGAAAATAGTTGCACCTGCCGTATAAGTTAAAAAACATTCTTACCCTAATTTTGTCGAAAAGGTCATAAAGTACCTTATTTGGAAAATGATGGAAAGATTCCTTTAAAAACATATAAGGTAAAATAAGGGTATAAATGACTTTAACCCATATTCTAGTAAATATTAAAAAAAATTGAAATACATTTTTAAGAAAACATGGATGTGGATGATAAAGAGGTCTCAGTAGATACTTACGTAAAAACAACCTTGAATAATAAAGAGATTGTAAAATTAACTTGTACCCTGTAATTTTCCTTGGTCGAGGGTACATTAACCTCCTGTATAATAGTTAAATAATTTTTATTAAATTATACCAGAACTATATAAATAAATATGATATCATAAATGATCCTCTAATATTTTTTTGTTAATAATATTTCAGTAGTATCATCGTTTCGGGTGTTAACTGATTCATTTTCCTTTATATACTTGGTTAAATAAGCCATGTTTGTTATGGATAGGATGTATTTTATTCATATAAAAAATGATATTATTTTCATAAAAATTATTTTTAGTCATCAAATGAAAATTATTCTTGAATGGTTACGATGGGGAAATGAATATCATTGCGTTCGTGGAGACGGTAATCCGTACGTATGCACGCGCGACAATATCATTATATTGATGGTGAAATCATATTAAATTGGATGTCATATCATATATAACAAATCATTAACATGTTATATTTATTATTTACATTAGTTATACTCATTATTATACCCATCCAAATAATTAAGTGTTTTAATAACAAACTACACCACGACGTGGAGACGGTGAGTCGTACGTACGCATGTATGGTGAATTTGTCATTTATAGGATGGATAGAATAACAAATATGGTTGTACCATATTTATAATAACATCACAGTATTTAGAAGGTACTGGATTTATTTTTTTGTTTTGGAAACAAAAAAGAAGGAGGAAGTGGAAGAAGAAAAGAACTTGAAAGAGGTGATGAAATATTTACCTCTTCTTTGGGTTCTTCCTTTTGATTTGATCAAAAGGGATCATTAGGTTGGCTTTCTGACCAAAGGAAGGCCTCTAGGATGAAAGTAGTAAAGTTGGGAGGATATTTGGGTAGAGTTTGACCGAGAAAAATGGCTTTGTAGGTGTTATTTTGAGAGAAGGGAAAGTGCCCTTTTATAAGATAGGTGAGGGGCACCTTAGGAAAAGATTGAAATATTATTTTATAATAAAATCATTTCGGTTTATAATGGCTAAAAAATGATTTATTTCTAGGATAAGGTGTGTATGGGTCGAAACAATCTCAACCAATAGGTTTTATATAGGTTTGGGTCACCATATTAACCTTATCTTTTAGATTTAACTCTTAGTTAAATAGTTTAACTTTTACCCTAAATTCTTGTATTATTATAATAATTGGTTAATAAACTTACTATAAAATGCCAAGAGAACCTAAAGTGGTTAATTAATGATATAAATATCATTATATAATTTATTTGGCAGAGATTTATATTTTTAGGACTATTATATAATTTAATGATATAATATTTGTTTTAAAAACTCATTTATGTCAATTTTGACACTATTTATTATTTGGTTTTTGTGAAAGTCATAAAAACTTGATTACTTTGAACCAAATACATTGAATCAACCCTAAAATTTCATATTAACCTAAAAATTTCTTGTATTTCATAAATACTTTGAAATTATATTTATTTTAATATTTATAATACCATATATTTGATTCTTTCATTAATAAGGTAATTACTGCATCATCATTGTGTCATAAATAAATTTAATTATTTAATGTATAAAAATTATAAATAAAATAACATTATGTAGGAAATATTTTTATATTTATAATTAGTATTTATAGTTGAAAAGATAACTTATATAACCTCATGTAAAAATTGTTTTACTAAAAGATATATGTTTATGTCATTTTTGTCTTTACTTTAAATTAATTAATATAAAGTGTCATTATCACTCTAAAGTGGCTCCATGGGATCCCAAAATAGAACCAAGGATGACCATGTTCAGACATGTATAAACTAATAAGAATAAGACACATGTTTGGGTAATTTATTATTATTTTTTACCTTTATTTACTGGATTTACCCTTTAACCTTGGTAAATAAAATATTTACCAAAGTAATTATTCATAATGTCTAAAAATAAAAGTTACCTATTTATACAATTTGGACCTCCTGATTCCAAATATGGAATCCATTTTTTCAAATTCAAAACACAGAAGTGGCAGAAATTAATTTAAAATAAATTCTCATTATCAAAACAAAAGCATGTTTTTAAGAAATGATAACTATCAAAAGATTGACACTTGTTTATGTCCAGTTTAAATGTGAAATTACATAAAATGACCTAAATTATATTAAATGATAAAAATATAATCTAATGATACTTTATAACCACTAAAATTTATAATTTAACACTATAAATTATTTCGATTAAAAAAATTGTTTTTAATTAAAATTTAGTATTTTTCACTATTCATCAAAAATTGAAAGTTTTCAGAAAAGGACCAAAAATTCACCCTAAGCAAATTTGGATATTCCAAATTCAAAAATGATGTCAATTTTGAAAAATAAAATTTAAAAAATTTCAAAAAGAGGGTATTATTATTCATAACGGCTAGTTTGATTGGTCGCGGTGTGTTAGAGTCTCGAAGTTGCGTACAATGCAAGCTATTGAATTATTCATAAGGAAACATATCATGGAAGCTAGGGGTGTTACACAGACAGTAATGTGGAGTATTGAGTAACTCAAACAAACACTCTATTTTCCCAAGCCACTCCTCTACTTCTTGAGTTTTTTTACTACCTCGGAAAGAAGGGGGCTTGTTCTTGAGGAACTCTTGTGCTTTGTTATTTCCAGGACCTGTTTTGGATTCCCTAACCTAATAAGGACCAGAGTCTACTCCCTGTCCCAAAGCTTGGATATCCTGAACCACGGCTTCTACTAATATCTAATCAACTGGTGAGGGAGAAATCTTTTCAGCCTCTTCCCACAATTATACAGGAATTCTCTGGGGAGGAATTCTTCTACATAAGAAATAACCTCAAGAAAAAAACGTTAATAAAACCATTCGGATAATTTTCAGCAACAACAACCAATACCAACATTCCATAAATCAAACATAACCAAATCCATACTAATAACAAGTCAACTAAACTACTTCACCCCCACCCATTATCTATATACAGTCTGTATCATGTACATATCACATGGAGGATAAGAAAAAATCAAATCCCAACATTCCATGGTGACTCAATGCCCTATCCCGAGGTGTGTTGGCCAGGCACCCTACTCACAACTAGAACCTCAAGCATCGACAGTCCTAGCTTTGGCTTATCTAGACTCTTCCCAAACAACTCAACCCAAAAAGTGTGTGACCTCCTCTGATACCATTTTTTCATGAACCATGCTGGAGTTCCATCCAACCCGACACCCGACCTGATATGTGGCATAGCCTGTAGGGAATTCCCAATCCCCATAGGCTATTAAATAGTTTCTGGGTATCAATTTTATGCTTTGTTAATGATTTCACCCATTCACATAATCATAAACAACCAAAAATAATAAACAAAATATAACTAAATAATCATAACCAAATGAGGTACAATAATTTTTCAAATTCAAAGATTACAAGTTTAGAAAATAAACCTAAAATACTACAATAAAAAGGGAATTAAAATTGTCCCAAAAACCTCCATGCAACAAGAGGAGCATCATCCTCATGCCACCACCAAAAACACCCACAAGGAGGGGAACACTAGCATTCAGATCCACCTTCATCACCATGATATATCTTTCATTTACCTGAGTCAAGCATAACAAAGTCTACATACACCCAAATGTGTATATAGGGTGTGGTCCAAATCCCAGTAGGATACCACCCAATAAAAAGATTCCATGCCATAACATTATAATACAAATCACTATGAAAGTTTTAAGAAATAACTTGTAAATATTTTTAATAAAACATTTTAAGGAAAACATTTTTCAAAGAAAGTGATTTTAAAATTAACATTAGAGTAAGGTTCTTCGTATACAAACATTATGTTCATCATCATAAAAGATCACTAAGTCACAGGAAAAACCCATAGGTACTAGATAAAATGGGACACTAGGAACCTCGTATCTTAGTGAAACGTGGTACAGCAACCACAACCCACAGCATCCCCATGCAGAATACACTAGAGAGGAATCCATCCAAAGTTCTAGTGGTATCCAATCATCATCATATTTTAGTTAGTGTTATAATATTCAATCCTGCTAGATGAATATGTGTCAAGCCACTTCTAAGTCAACTAGCATACTAGTCTTAGTCTTCCCTCCTAGATACCTAGGTTTCCCCTGTATGCTCAATCTTTATTTCTCATGTCATATATATATCACCACATTATCATGCACACACAAGAAATGATAATTAACATATAAAACCACCATTTATCACAAGAAAATCCTCTTTAAAAATCACACACACACCAAATCCACTTTAAAATATGTCTCACCCCACTATAAAAATCTATTAAGCCACTTGCACAATTTATAAAATACATTTAAAAAGAATAACAAGGGATAACACTTGAAAACAAATAATTTCCTTTAGAAAAACCACATTAAATCTATATAAATCTCAAAAACTTTCAAAAACAAATTTCTCACCTTTCACACAATATATACCAGACATTCAAGAAGCAAATATTTTATATAAAAACTATCTAATAATGCTAAAACATGGAATCACCTACCTCAAGTGTTGAAACTTCCATAAATCGGTGTTAAACCACAACTGCACCACCAAGGGACCCTATAAAGGAAATATCAAACCAAAAACATAAATATTGAATCCTATGAATAAATATTCAACCCTAAATAGGTCACCCAACCCACTAAAGATACGAAACCCTAGCAAATAAGAAGAGGAATCCTAGAAAATAGGATAAATCAAGGAAGAAATGGAACTTACTTGAAGAATATTTAATAAATAACACCAAAATTATAATAAAAATGGAGTTCCAAGGGATAAAGAGGGCTTCTAGAGGCTTCTATGGGGAATAATCCCAAGTGGGGAGGATTTGGGGTGTTTATGGTTAAAAATTGAAGGGGGAAAGGGTAAAACTCTAATTTTTAATGACTTGGAAAAGTATCACAATTTTTTGGTATGATTTTCAAAACCATAAAGAAATTGTGTGCCTCTCACTATCCAAAAGGTACATGCCTCATGGATATACCACATGGCCTCCAAACCATGTGCCAACTGTGCGGTTCACCTCTGTCCAAAAATGACACTAGGTCGCACGGTTTCCTAGGAAAGGGTGTATGGTTTTCCAAACCATGTGCCATCTTCTATTAGCCCAAAAACTCCCATTTTTTCACCAAAATCTCAATGGGAAAATAAGGGATAAAATCCAAACTAAAAATAAAACAAAAAATTACCTCAAAATAAATACATGGATGTGATAAAAATAAAAATAACACATATATGATTTACAAAAATATGAACACTTATTTTATAATTTTTCAAACATATATTTACATGTATCATGATATAAATATGTCATATTCTAATTTTATAAGATACCTAAAAATTATTTTACATTTCCATAGGTTGTATTACCATTTAAATGGTCAATTTATTATCCCTAATGGATATATTATTATTCCAACTATTATATTATTATTATATTGGTCATACTACTATAGTAATGGTCAAATTTATAATGGTCATATAGGTTCCCTAATTTATATGAATACCTAATATTTAATTAATTTTTCATTCAATTCTACTCTCTCTCAAAGATATATTTTTTTATTTATAAATTTAATATTTTATTACTAAAATTCTGCTTCATTTCTATAATGTTGTTCGTGAGTGCGGTTATTCTGGAGGATCAAGCATATCCAATTTTTCCTATTATTTTTATCTTGTTTTATATTTTTTACCATTTTAATAATTTAAATTATTATATCCATATTTATTATTTAAATGTAATGTTTAAATTAATATAATAAAATGTTATTGGTTTTACTATGTGGTGTATGTGTTTTACTAAATATAACACATTTATATAATTAGAAGGGAAATTCTATTGATAAAATTTTGGGTTGTTCCACTTATTTAAAAATTTATACATGATGAATCTGAATTTTTGATCCATTTATAGTAATTAAATTTATAAATAGGATAAAATTAACTTTTAAATCAAAACATAAAATGTGCTGAAAACTATTTTTTTAAGTTGTTTTAATCATTAAGGATTATTAGTTGTATTTAACATTGGTTTCACATTAAATGATTTTTAATTATTTTTTATATATTTTTAAACATTATATTAGATTCTTAACATAAAATTTATTCATTTAGTTTAAAAAATACACAATATTTATAAAAGTCATATTCTTTGAAAAATAATCATTTTACCCAGGTAACTAATATTTACCCATGGTAACTTAATATCTATGCCTAAAAATAAAGTGACCCTTATTAGATAATTCAGACCCACTGATTATAAATTTAAAATCCATTTCATTTTATTTAATTGGAAAATAATAATTTTAAAATACTAATTTATAATGTATTTAAAAGAATGAGAAAATATTACTTATGTTCTAAAATATAAAATATAGTTTTTTAATTAAAACATGATATTTTAAAATATATTATGCTACTTTAAATACATATTTTTGGTCAAGAAAAAGGTTTCCTAAGCATTAGGTTATTCTTATATCCAAGTGATGTTATAAAATCCACGATATTTTCAAAAAATGGTATTTTCACTATTCACCTAAAAATCAATTATTTTTGAAAAAAAATTAAAAAAATAATATTGTGATAATATGACCGTGATAAATTAAAAAAATTTGTTAATTTTTTAAAATTGAATTTATAACATTTGTGAATTCAATATTTAAATAAACCCCCAAAATATAATGGAAAACAGTTCATATTGATGAATATCTCTTTTTTTAATGATAACTGTTATTTATTCTTATTTATTGTCAAGTAATATATATATATATATATATATTGAATGGGTGATAATTTATTTTTATGTTTATTCATATATAAAAGTGATATAGGTTCATTTTAATACAGGAATGAAAAAAAGTTTTTAAGCACAAAATGGATTTTATATTGATATGCTTGTTAGATTATATTGATATAAATTACACATAGATATAATACTAATTTATACTCAAAAAAACATCTTATAGCCTCTTTATATGGTATGAGGGTAAGATAAATGGTAGTGGAGGTCGTGAGTGGTAATTCTGCTACCATGGATTTTTCAATTAGTTAGACAAGATTATTCTTTTCCCAAAAGTGATTTATCTCAAGTTGTAGTTCCTTAAGTTCAGCTTGGGATTGGTCCACGGAAAAAACCTAATAAATCTAGCTTCCTTCCAACCACTGAAAAATAAGATTTATATGGAATAATTCTGATTATCCACTTAAAGAGGATAATATTCATTGTTTATATTATAATAGTCATGTTCTTTATTAATCATAAACTCCATTTTTAGTGCATTTTACACTTTGAACATTATTTCATATTATAATTGTAATTATTTCTTAAAATTCACTATTACATGGTATATTTTTTAACACCATATAAAATACCCAATGATCTTTATTTTATTTTAATATTTATTTTTCAGGTTCCTCATTACATTGGGAAAAATTAATAATTTTCGAGTACTTGAAGATTCACATTGGAAGACCACCAAAATGGGCTTTCATGGCAACACATTCTGGGCAAAGTGAACTGGACAGCTTCTCAATAACACTATTATATTGGCCAATATTCAAGCCCAATAAATCTTCAAATTTAACTTAATATGCATTAAATCAAGGGTAACATTTTATAAAATAGTGACAAGAGCTAATTTGGATGTTTTAATGGAGTTCTAGGCGGCCCACATTGAAGATGAAATTATGGGTTAGATTCTGCGCTCCAGAAAAATAGCCCAAATATTTAATCATATCTCGGAAACCACAATTTATTTGGGGCTTAAATTTTACAGAGATATTATATATCTGGAGCTTCATTTTTCTCTTCTATGTCCCACTCTAATTATTCCATCTAGAGGGTCATCTAGGTGCCTTTGTTCGGTGGATGCTAGCTGGATGCAACTTTGGGTCGAGGGTGGAAAAGTCTCCTCTACCTTACTTTCCACCACCCTAGGCCTACAATACTCAAATGGGATGCCTTTTACTATTGGTATCTCTACCCATTCCTCTTTAAATTCCTATTTAAGGTAGTGGTGGTGAACTAGTTGAGGATATTTTGTGCTTGGTTTCATTGTAGTGTTATTCTGTTGCTTTGTGTTTGTAATCTCTTTTTCTTTATCATGTAAGTTGTTCAATTCACTTTAGTTTCTTAATAAAAGTTCTTACTTTACTTTTATTATATTCTTATTCATATCATATTTATACCTTTGGTTCAAGTTGTGAATTTATTCACACCAACCCTTGTGAAATTATCACACAAGGATGGAGTGATTGTTATTTTATTATCTTTTTTTTTACTTCTCCAATTCCTCCATCATGAGTCTACTTTCCACTTCCATTGAAACCATAGAATCAGTGGAGGGATAACCCACTTATGGGTTGATACAAGGGAGTATAAAGGGGTTTTATTGTATGTTATTTCTCACTCCATTAATGTCTAATCACTTATTTTAATTGAGAATTTAGTTTGATGATATTTAAACTTCTTTGCCCTTATTGAATTTAAGGTCACACAATTCAAGTGCTAATATGAATTTTTACTTTGGAGTTATCAAAAAAATGATACTAAAAGTGTATAGGTGATTATCATGTGTTTTTGAAGGTGTTTAACCAGTAAATGATGAGGTTAGTTTGAGTTCACTGAATGAATACTTCTCGAGTTAATGAAATTGAAATCATTAAAAAAGGAAATCCATTCAATACACCCCGAGTAATAACCTAGGATCAACTCATTATTTTTAATTGAATTTACATATATATCTTAGTTATCTTTTAAAACAATATAAAATCAACCAAATTTGGCCACTTTATAGAAAAAAAAACAATCCATATAATGCATGTGTATGTAGGTTACTTCTTAGGTCTCCAAGGATTCGAAAACCCAAGCTAAACTTCAAGCGACTGCTTAACCCTAAAATCTTGGGTAAATTTGGGAAAGACCAAATTTTGGCACCATTTTTGGGGACCCAATTAAGTTATCTCAACACGCATTCTATTCTCCACCATTTATTCTATTCTCATCCAAATTCTCTTATCTTTTCCCTTTCTCATTTTTTTTCTTTAGGCGCATGTCCGCCTACACCCATGACCAATCAAACCGTCTAGTTAGGGTAGATATTCCTGGGGTTGGGGATTCAAGTACACAAAGGGAAATATTTATATTAGATCCTAATATTTCTAATACTCTAGAGTCAAAAATTGAGCTCATTTCAATGGAAGGTCTTCAAATAAACCAACTCATAAACCCAGGTGGGAACCAAAATGGAAATCCAAATGAGGCAGCCCCTAACTTAGGGAATGTAGTCAATAAAACCATGAATGAATACCTCACACCTTTCTGCACCAATTCCCCCTCATGAATTAGACACAATTCCCTGGGATATTCAAACTATATCTTTAAACCCCATGTCCTAAACCATCTTCCCACATTCCATGGAATGGAGTCCGAGATGACCAACCTTCACATTAAGGAGTTCAATGACATTGTAGAAACCATGTTCCCCCCACATCAACTAGAATCATCTAAGATGTGTATATTTCCTTTTTATTTAAAGTATAGAGCTAAAAATTGGATAAATAATTTGAGACCATCATCCATAAACTCTTGGGACCAATTACAAAGATAATTCTACAAAAAATACTATCCCCACCAAAAAGCAATTTCACTTAAAAAGAGCATCCAATAATTTTTTGAAAAAGAGGGAGAGTCATTCTAATAAACATGGGAGAGGTTCAAAGACACCCTAAACATGGTTTCATTCCATGGTTTTTCTATTCTGGAACAATTGATAATTTTCTATGAAGGGTTGGGCCCATGGAACAAACAACTCATTGACATGATATGTAATGGGGCCTTTAAAAACAAAGCCCCAAATGATGCTTACGAGTATCTAGAAATCCTTTATAAACAAAAACAATCATGGGTAACATCACCTTATTCTAAAAAGTCACAATGAACTACTGGAATTCATACACTTAGAGAAGAGTAAATCCTTAGGGCTAAACTCGTAGCACTCACTAGGAAGGTTAAAGAGATCTATATTAGGAAGGTCCATGAAATCCAAAATGTTGACCCTTTTTGAAAAATTTGTGACAAACATTACCAAAAGACTAATAACTGCCCAACCATACCTTCTATTAAAGATTTTATTTTAGGAGGACCACCAGCAGAGGTCAATGCTCTGAACTTTTAGAAGCCACAGTGCCAAAACACTTTCAATCCAAGGTACAATGACCATCTAGGATTCTATTGGAAAGAAAACCAACAACCTAGTCAGCCACAAGGACCAAAACCCTACCCTATAAAAAAAATTAAAACCATAACCAATTCAAACCACAACCTATCCAATACCAACAACCCATCCATCAACCCATACAACAACCAATCCAATAACCAAAGTAACCTCCGGGGATAAACCAACTAGCACAAGCCCCTACCCAATATGTCCCTCTACCAATCCTTGAACTGTTGTGTAAAAAAATGAAGAAAATGAACTCAGAAGTCTCATCCCTTAAAAATGAACTATAAACCATTAAAATCAGGAAGGCACCCATGCCTACTCAGGTGGTACCATCCTCAACTTTAAGGGGAGAATCTAGTTTCACACAAAACTCTCATGAACAACTCAAAGTAGTAACTATTTTAAGAAGTGGAAAATACATTAAGAAACCTAAACAAGACATTCCAGAACTATTAAAAGATTCAACAATTCATGAAAATTATGAAGAACCACTGATAGATTCTGAAAAACCCAATGAGAATGTGAAGGAACTACAACCACACCAAACAATCAAACAACCTTCTTCTTTCCCACAACGCATGAGAAGAAGAACTAAACCAAAACTAAATGAGACTTTGAGGGAAATATTCTCCCAGGTTAAGTTGAACATCCCCCTTCTTGATGCAATCCAAAACATTCCGGCCCACTAAAATTACCTTAAGGACTTGTGCACTTTTAAAAGGAAATTTTCACATAAAAATAAAGTCATTTTGGATTCTAATGTGAGTACCACCATTCAAGGGACCATTCCTAGAAAGTTAAAAGATCCAGGATGACTGTACATCAATATTGAGATAGGAGAGAACAAAGTTGTGAAAGCCCTTTGTGATCTGGGAGAAAGTGTGAACCTCATTCCTTATGCCATGTATCATCAATTAGGGCTTGAAGAACTCTAACCCACATCTATCACTCTTCAACTTGATGATCATAGTGTTCGAGTTCCAAAGGGGGTCTTAAAGGATGTTTTAGTGAAAGTTGAAAATTTCGTTTACCCAGCTGACTTCATTGTCCTTGAAAATCACCCAAGCTTAGGTCCTAGGGAGAAAACCCCAATCATCCTTGGTTGTCCCTTCCTTTCAATAATCAACTTTGTTATCCGATTCTGAAATGGGAACATGACTATCACCTTTGGAAACATGAGTCTAGACTTGAAAATATACAATGAAAACTCTCAAATTGGGGATGATGAAGAGATCCATGAGGTTAATTGTATTGGTAGTTTTGATAGTGAACTCGAGGAACATCAAGGGATTACTGAAGGATGTTTAAGTAAAGAAGAGATTGATATTATTTGTTCACATGAGTAAAATTAGTCTCCTTCGATTGAATCTATTTCAGATAGCTATATTGATGATTTTATAGAATCACCAATCAATGATACCATGGGTGAAATCAATAACATTGAGTCCATACCCATTCATGACACTGCTCTAGCTAATTTAGTGGATGAAAATTCTGATCACAAGGAACCAATTCTGTCAAGAAATATGAACAAATAAACTGAGTTCAATACAAAGTCTCATCCTTTCTTGGGAAGTAATAACCAATCTGATCTCAAATTTAAGGTCATACCTTCATCACTCAATTATGCGTTCTTAGGGTACAATCAATCCTTTACTATTGTCATTTATTCCTCTCTTGAATCCAATCAAGAGATGATGCTTCTAGATGTACTAAGAAAGCATAAAAAATCAATTGGATGGACCCTTTCTGATATTCCTGGGATTATCCCACTTATCATGACTCATAGTATTGTTCTATAATCTGATTCAAAGCCATGTTGTTAACCTCAGCAGCGAATCTATCCAAATATCATGGAATTAGTGATAAAAGAACTTCTAAAATTGTTGAAAGTTGGTATCATCTATCCTATAGCTGAGAGTGAGTGGGTAATCCCAATTCAAGTTGTCCCAAATAAATCTGGAATTACTGTGATCAACAATGAGAATGGTGACCTTCTCCCCACAAGGGTAAGTAGTGGATGGAGAGTCTGTATTGACTATAGGAAGATCAACTCTTAGACCAAGAAAGACCATTTCCCCTTTCCCTTTATTGATCAAGTCCTCGAGCGAGTGGTGGTTCTTCAATTCTATTGCTTCCTAAATGGATTCTTAGGGTATAATAAAATCGAGGTCTCCTTAGAGGGTCAAGGAAAAAAACCTTCACTTGTCTATTTGGAACTTTTTCCTTCAAGTGCATGCCCTTTGGGCTATGTAATGCCATTGGTACCTTCTAGCGGTACATGATGGGAATCTTCTTGTACATGGTGGGGGTTGTTTAGAGGTATTCATGGATGACTTCTCTATCTTTGGGGATACTTTTGAGGAATGCCTTCTAAATGTTGAAAGGGTTTTACCAAGATGTGAGGATAAGAATCTCATCTGAAATTTGGAAAAATGACATTTCATGGTAAAGGAAGGACTTGTTCTAGGCCATCTAGTATCTGGTAGAGGGATTGAAGTTGATAAAGCTAAGGTCGACATCATTTTTCACCTTCCCTATCCTAAAAATGTTAAGTAAGTTAGGTACTTCTCAGTACATTTTGGTTTCTATAAAAGGTTCATTAGGAATCCCAGCTCTATTTCTCGACCACTTTGTGCTCTATTGGTGAAAGATGCTCCATTTTTATGGATAGAAAGCTATGAGGAATCATTATCTACACTCAAGTCAACTCTTATCACTCCACCTACCATGCAACCTCCAAATTGGAAACTTCCTTTTGAGCTCATGTGTAATGCTAGTGACTTCGTTGTAGGAGTGGTCTTAGGACAATGGTGTGAGAAAACTCCATGTGTCGTTGTTTATGCAAGAAAATATTTAAATTATGCACAAATGAACTACACCACCACTGAGGAGTTACTTTCTACTATTTTTTCCTTAGAGAATTTTAGGTCCTACCTCTTAGGATCCCCCATAACTATGTTCACTAACCATTCTGTACTAAAATACATCTTCCAGAAATAAGATGCTAAAGCTAGACTAATTAGGTGGGTCCTACTCTTACAAGAATTTTACCTCATAATCAAGGGAAAAAGGTGTTGAAAATTTTGTAGATGGTCATCTCTCTAGGATATAATTTAATGACAAATTATTTCATTTTTATGTGTCTGATTCATTCCCTGATGAACACCTATATTCTGTGAGTGACTGCCTTTAGTATGTCGACATAGCTAACTTCTTAGTTACAGGAGTAATTCAAAAATTCTTAGGGTCTCAAGATAGAAGTAAATTTCTTTCTTATGTCAAGAACTATGTTTTTGATGATCCATACCTCTATAAGTTCTACCCTAACCAAGTGATTAGGAGTTGTTTCCCAGAATCTGAACAAGATTCCATCCTTAAATTTTGTCATAGTAAGGTGTGTGGAGGTCACTTTTCCTCTAATAAAAATTCTTCTAAGGTTCTTCAGTGTGGTCTCTTCTCACCCACCCTCTCAAGGGACTCCTATACATTTTGTAAAAGTTTTCCTGGGTGTCAACAAGTAGGGTCCATCACAAAAAGGAATTAAATGCCACTCACTCCCATCTTAGTGATTGAAATTTTTGATTTCTAGGGAATCGATTTCATGGGTCCCTTCCCAAACTCTAGGGGATATTTGTACATCCTTTTAACTACTGATTATGTCTTTAAATGGGTTTTGTCCATTTCTAAAAAATCCAATGATCATAAAACTGTGATTATATTTCTCAAGGAAATCATCTTCTCTAGATTTGAAATTCCTAGGGATATTATTAGTGATCGTGGAACTCATTTTTGTAATCGTCCATTCTCAGCACTCATGGAAAAGTATGGAATTTCTCAAAAAGTGTCCAATGCTTACCACCCGTAGACCAATGGTCAAGATGAGTTATCTAATCAAGGAATCAAACAAATTCTTGAGAAAACTTTTAATCCTTCTAGGAAATATTGGTCGAGAAAACTCTTAGATGCTCTTTGGGCATATAGAACCTCATTTAAAACCATTTTAGGAATGTCCCCATATAGGTTGGATTATGGTAAATCAGGCCATTTTCTAGTGGATATTGAACATAAGGCCTTTTGGGAAATTAAGAAAATGAATTATGACCTCTCATTGGCCAAAACAAAAAAAATAAATTAGATCTCAATGAACTTGAGGAGCTTAGGATAGAGGCTTATGAAAATTCAAGGATCAATAAAGCTTAAGTACAAGCCTACCAATCTCTAAATCTTAAAACTAAATACATTGTATCGGGTAAACCTATTCTTTTATATAGTTATAAACTTCATTTACACCTGGTAAAGTTGAGTTCTAGATGGTCAAGTTCATACATAGTGCATAAGGTGTACCCCTATGGGGCTGTAGAAATTCAAGATCCCACCAATGGTTAAACCTTTAAAGTTAATGGTCATATAGTCAAACTATTCATTGAACCATTCCAAAAAATGAAGTTGATGAAAAATTTTGTGAACCAACCTTAGATGAGGAAAATACTTAAAAATTTAAGGGTCTAAGTTGAGCTAGCGATGTTAAAAAAATCATTGCACAGGAGGTAACCTGTGGTTTTCATCTTTGTGAACCATCGTTGTTTTAAAATAGGATTAATAGATCAATTTTATATTTTAAAAATAATAATTAACTCTAAATATGATAGTACCATAGACCGTTGAACTATTCTTCTATTATGATTATGGATGCATATGAAAGGGGAGCTCCATATTTATCTGTGCCACATGGTGTGATCCTTGAGTAATACCTTACCCAGAAATTTAAAAAGAAGAAAATGTATCCTCAGTTTATTTTTATGGGTTTGTAGGTTAAAATAAAAAAAATAAAAAATATATATATAATAATAATTAATATATATATATATAAGGACACGTTGTAGGTCATGGGGAAAACTCCATCACAACCGGCGAAGCTGCGGGGACTTGAACTCGGGACTGAAGGAAGACAGGGGAGTGCACCTACCACTGACCTACGACTTATAGTGCTTCCTTATTCTATAATTTTTGTATATATAATTATATTTTACTTTTTTTGTTTTTATATAAATATATTTATTTATTTATTTATTTATTTATTTATATTTTTTGTTTTTTTGTTTTTACTTTTTCAACTAGGGAACTCTGCGAGTGACATGGATATCAAAGGACTAAATTGGAGTAGAATGAACTTAAACTTCAAAGACCAGGTGACTTCATTCCATGATCCTCATTTTCAATTTTCTTTTTGAACTCCCCTTCTCTGCCTCTACCCCTTCTAAATTTTATTATCTTTAAACACTGGGGACAATTTTATTTTAAGTTGGGGGGATATGAAATAAAAAAAAATTCTTTTGTGTAAAAAAAATAATTTGAAAAAATGTGTGTAAATGGAAGGAAAAATTCCTTTAACTTTCAACATGATAATAAACAATGAAAACTTTGAAACTGAATATCAAATAATTTAGCATGACCTGATTCTGATTTTAATCCATGTATAATTTCATGAGCATAGATTTTTGGAAAGTGTGGATGTCTAATGTGATATTTCATCATTTATATTTTTATCAAAAAAAATTCACAATGCATGTTCTTTGGATAGTGGGGTATTAGTATTATTTCATGGGGTAACCCATATAAATAGCATAGGTTTGGTGGTCATTTTAGTTTTAATATGAGTATTAAAAAAAATCAAATAAAAAATAAAAAAAAACATTAAATTTTCACGCAGAGCAATGAAATGACCCGATGTGTGGATTTCGGCACTTGGGGTTTGTGACTCTATAGTTTTCTACCCCAGAGTTAGTAATTTTATCTCTATTTGTGGTAATTTTAGTTTTTTTTTACTGAGTTAACTCGAGATGATGCCCAAGTATGTGGACTTCACTTGGTGCCCTAAGGTCTTTGTGCCTCAGAGTCATCGGAAATGTCTCGCTACATGGGTTGAATCTTTTGAGTGAAATTTAAATTACCATGGAAATATTGAAAAAAACAAATTGAATAATAATCTTAATATTGAAATGTGATTCCACCTAGAACTTCCATCATTTCCCCTTGAATAAATATGAACCCCCATGTCTATTATGATGCACAACACATCATCATGCTTAATTGATAATAGATGAAATATGGAGATGAAATTGAACAAAGGAATGGGCTTGATATTGGAATATGATTATGAAACTATCTTGAATTAAAAGGTTTTGATGGGTTTCATGATTGTTTGGTATAAGTTTTTTTTGTGATCATTTTGTATTAAAATGTTTTTGGAAAAGGGAATTCAAAATTCATATTTTTGAGATATATTTTGCTCGGGACTAGAAAAACTCAAGTTGGGGGGTGTGATTATCCACTAAAAGAAGCTAATATTCATTGTTTATATTATAATATTCATGTTCACTATTAATCATAAACACCATTTTTATTTCATTTTACACTTTGAACATTATTTCATATTATAATTGTAATTCCATCTTAAAATGCACTATTACATGGTACATTTTTTAACATCATATAAAATACCTAGTTATCTTGATTTTGTTTTCATATTTAATTTTCAGGTTCCTCATTACATTTGTAAAAATTAATAATTTTGGAGTACTTGAATATTCACATTGGAAAACGATCAAAATGGGCTTTCATGGCAACACATTCTGGGCAAAGTGAACTGGACAGCAGATCAATAAAAATACTATAGAGGCCAATATTAAATCCCAATAAATCTGAAAATTGAACTTAAGATGCATGAAATCAAGGGGAATATTTAATAAAACAGTTACAAGAGATAATTTGGACGTTTTAATTGAGTTCTAGTCATCCCAATTTCAAGATGAAATTCTGGGCCAGATTCTGCGGCCTAGAAAAACATCCCACAAATTTAATTATATATCGGAAACCAAAAATTATTTTGGGATGAAATTTTACAGAGAGTTAGTATATATCCGGATATTCATTTTTATCTCCTATTTCATACTCAAATTTGGCCATCTAGAAGTCCATATAGGCACCTCTGTTCGGTGGATGCAAGATGGCTGCAACTTCGGATCAAGGGTGGAAAAGTATCCTCTCCCTTACTTTCCACCACCCTATGCCTACCATAATCAAGTGGGATACTTTGTACTATTGGGATATTGACCCATGCCTCTTGAAATTCCAATTTATGGCAGTGGTGGTGAAGGAGATGAGGATATTTTGTGCTTGGTTTTATTGTAGTGTTATGCTATGGCTTTGTATTTGTAATCTCATTTTCTTTCTCATGTAAGTTGTTCAATTCACCTTAGTTTCTTAATAAAAGTTCTTTATTTACTTTTATTCTATTCTTATTCATATCACGTTGATAACTTTGGTTCAAGGTGTGAATTTATTCACACCAATACTTGTGAAATTATCACACAACGGTGCAGTGGTCGTTATTTCCTTGTCTTTGTTTTTACTTCTCCAATTCCTCCCTCATGAGTCTACTTTCCACTTCCATTGAAACCATTGAATCAATATAGGGCTAACCAACTTATGGGTTGATAAAAGGGAGCATAAAGGGGCTATATTGGATGTTATTTCTCACTCCATTAATTTATAATCACTTCTTTTAATTGAGAATTTAGTTTGATGATCTTTAAACTCATTCATCCTTTTTGAATTTAAGGCCACACCACAATCCTTTTTTTGTATTATTTTAAAAGTCACTTTTTAGGTAATAACCTAGGATCAATGCATTATTTTAAATTTAATTCACATAGATCTTTTAGTTATCTTTTAAAACCGTCTAAAATCAACCAAATTTGGATACTTCATAACCAAAAAAATCCATATAATGCACGTGTCTGTAGGTTACATCTTAGGTCTCTGAGGATTCGACAACCCAAGCTAAACTTCAAGCGACCGCTTAACCCTAAAATCTTGGGTAAATTTGGGTGATACCAACTTCCGCTTTTGATTTCAATTTCCTCATACTTTATTTATTGATTTTACAATATGTTTTCTTCCTTTTATACGAGTTAATTTAACAGTTATGTTTTAACAATCATATTTAATGTTCAAAATATATTAAGTTTTTTATTTTATTTTAATTTGGTATATTTTTTGAAATAAACTATTTAATATATCATCTATTTAAGGAGAAAATATGGTGAAATATGGGGTTGTTATATATTTTGTGTCTCATTCATATAATTTTTATACAATTTTGTTGTTTATATTATCATGGGTTGTTTTTTATACTAAATTGTGTTGAAGATGTGTGAATTATTGCTGGTGTTTATTAGGATATGTACTCCCATGTGTGTTTTATACCTTTTTAGTTCTAGTCACCATCCCCTGGCCCATTGGAGGTGATCTTGGGGTGGAAAACATGCCCTAACTACTTATCCAATTAAGGAATTGGTGGTTTGTGTCATGTCATCTTCTACATCTTAAAATATATTTCACAATAAATAATTTTCTTAAATACATTGCTAGTTGTAGCACTAACAAATATCCTTTGTTCATTTCCATCATACTCTTTACATGTGTGCTCTAAAATTAGTATCATTATATATATATATATATATATTGAAAAAAATCATCACCACAATCTTATAGATAATGAAGCATATCCTTTTTCAAATCATTAATGTTAGTTCATTCAAAAATGTAAGGCTTCATAAATTAATTCTTGTTTGAAATAAACTTGAAGAAAAAAATTGAAAAATTAAAAATTAATCTAGAACCTATTATCTCTAATAATTCTCATTTGGACCACCATGTTATGATGTGAGACCCATGGCACCCTGAGAGGGGGAGGAATCAAGGTGTTGACTAATTTAAGTTTTTCCTCTTTATCTCTTTCTCATCATTGAATATTTTTCTTATGTTATAATGAAGAGTATTTCAATATATCAATCTTGATTACATCTATAGAGAATATGAAAAGAATATATAGAAAATAAATCAGACAAATACACATATATTTTCTTTGTTCACTTGTGTTGGGATATATCCAAGAAAAATACACACATTTATATATCAATATATCAAAATATACTATTAACTCACTATTTTTGTGGATATGAGAATTTCGGATAGGTCACTCATCATTGAGGATCACTTACCTTTCACAAATGTTTAGGGATCTCCCACTAATCACCAAAGGATCATTTATCCTTCCTTATGGTCTATGCACTTATTTAAGGATAGAATGTTCATTTTATAGACATATAGGTATATTCAAGATCATCATAGAAAAAATGATATTAATTTCATCTATAAACTCCAATTTCCATGTTGCATTAATATTCACGTTGTGGACTCCTTCTTCACCATCCAAATAAAGAGAATTACTTATTAAGGAAGTTAAAATGATTCCCTCCAAATGATATTCATAGTCGTAAGAACTTATTTAAAATATAATATAAATGTGATCACTTACTAATTAAAAGATTTTTCTTTAAAATAAAATACCTTATTTTCTAATTAGTAGGGTATGCCAATAAAAACTTCATGAATCATGATCCTTCTCTATAGCTTTTAATAATGTTCATCTACTATATTTCTCCAAACCATGTATTTTAATTTCTCTATCTTTTTTTTAGTTAAAATATATAAGAATATAAATAATTTGATAATATCCAGTCCCTTTAATAAATAATTAGTCATCCCATGGTGTCTATGTATTTTTGAAATTCCCAAAGACCAACTCCAAATAAAATACTTAGCATTCCACCTATAAACCTAAAATCTTCATATTTTTGTAAAACAAAGGCATGGTTTAGTCATCCCATGGTGTCCATATATTTTTCTAGACATACTTATCTAAAAATGATGGCCACCATAATGGTATTTTTAAAATTATAATGTAGTGTAGTAAACTATGGTCTGATTTCACCTAGTTTTCTTCCAATTACTCCAAATATCCTTTAATATTTATTCCTCTATAATTGTGATCTCTAAAATTATTATAACTAAAATGGTGATTTGAAAACCATGATGTGTTTTATATTATTACAATATTGTTTTATCTTCTTTACCAACAAAAGATTTAATCCTTATTTAAACATTTTTAACTCGTTTATGACATCTTTAATTGCCAAGATATAACAAAATAGACAATATTATTCATTAAATTTATGCATGATAATCCATAAATTCCTTTACCTTTTATTTTTTTAAAATTTATAGTCACCTTAATGACTTAATAAACTTCTATATATCACAATACTCAATCCTATATATAAATTTCATTTATTCCTTGACACACTCTTCTTACTTCACCATGTGTGATCAATGAATTATCTCCTTCATCTCTTGACTATTTTCATTAAAAGCCCTTCCATCATGAAATATATGATCTTTTTATAACCTCATGACAAAATAAATCCTAATAGGGGTGAATTAGGGTGTCTTTATTTTCTTATTTCCAACTAGATCTTTTTCTCACATTGGAAAGAACATCTTGAACCCATCAATCTCAAGCACTAGAAATTTCAAATATATAAAAGTAAATGAAAATGAAACTGAGTGTTTACATGGTCTGATACTAAGGGACACAACAAATAGAAAACACTAAATGTATGTTGATATACCATGGTATATCACTGCTCACTATAAATGATTACTACATTTAGGAAAGAGTCACTTTCAATCCAAGGTCCACTCCCTCTTTCTCCATATTCACTCACTGCTTAAAATGAAATTTATAAGGATTTTGTGACTTAATGATCACTAATAAAAATTATTTATAAATAATAAATTCCAATGTATAATTAATTTTATTGTTTCACTTCAATTATTCTTTCAAATTTTGAATCTTTAATGAAATTCATCATAGTAGTAGGCTCTATCAATTATACTGATATGTCATTTGAATATTCTTATAAACTCTATCTCAACTCCTCCAACATCAAAGGTTAAATAATCATAAAATTTTATCCATTAATTTACCACATGTAACCTCTTATTTGGATATTTTAACCAATCATTAAACACAGATTATGTTTAGAAAATTCAAGTCTAATCCCCTAAAATCTGAGATGGGTTTGAATTTCTGAAACTTATATGATTTAACTACTTCATGACATGACCACCTTCATTGTGGTGTGACACTCATCAAAAATCCATAATTATAGAATTATGATCTTCACTTTGGCATGATCTTAAGTTAATAGAAAGATCCATGAAATCTAGATAAATATCATTTTTAAGTACTCAAACAACAATAGTGTGTTTACTTTAGGTTTCCTCAAATCTCACCTTCATTTAGGCATGGTGTTTTCTATCATGATGAAAATACCTTCATACTTATCCAACTAATACTTTTTCCTTTCTGCAAAAAAATACAACTCTCATAGTGTACACTTTATATCATAGTGTGAGGTTTCTCTACTCAAACACCATTGTAGTGTGGTATACACACTACATCATGAACCAGTTATCCTTCACAAAATAGAACTGCACAAATTTTTCATGAACATGGGTTTCAACATGGAATATCCTAAAATAATTACTTAACTATATTTTAATTCAAACATAGAACCCATTATGACGTGACCAATTTCTCTATGGTTTAATACCCAATTTCACAATGTATGCAAAATTATTTATACATAATGCTACCCATATCTTATATTTATCTAAATCTCTATATATAAGTGAAAAATTATAGATCATGGACCAAAGTCTTAGAGAATAACCTATCCATAATTAATATTATGAGGAATAATATTATTCTTACATGATATCTATTAAAGCATGAGGTACATTATTGCAGTATGATATGCTCCTTCTTCACTAAACTTGCACTAGCCTTTACCAAATGAATCAATGTATATCATTGAATTTTACTTGGACCTATATGTTATGAAATAATCTCTTCATACAAAAAATACAATAGTGCATCAAATTTTTATGGGGGATTCACTACATCGTGACTTGCTTCCCTACAGCATGACCATGAACCATGAATGTGAAACCCAAACACATAAACTAGATATCTATAATAAATTCATCTTCATAGAACATGATACACCATTGTATCTTTATTTCCTTATTTTAAACATAAACAACTCCAAAAATACTTTTATATCTTCCATTTATTCTCGAAGCATCTCTAAATCTTGTGTCAACCCCAACAGCACCAAAAGATCATGGTTCCAGTCATGATTTACAAAAAACCACACTTACTCTAATAAAAACATCCTAGTTCCATACTTCTTATATTTATCCAATAAACACAACCACTGATAACCTTGGTTGCAACATTCTTCCCCCTTTGAGTTTATTGGAAACCCAAGGTGACTCAAGAGAAATTCCTCTCTAGGAAGACCAGTAAATCAATTGAATAGACTATCCATCACTATAAATCTATTTGAGTTGTGATAAATGTATAAAATAAGATATCAATAGAGAAATCAATTCATACCTATGAACTTCATCTCATTACAAGCTAATACCACTTGATAATAATTATTAATATACTATAAAATAGAAAAATTCACCTATATTCAAGATCTTTAAGTTTTTAAAGCTCTCATCCCCATTGATTGTATCCTACCCTATCTTCATACCAACCAAACATTCCCCTACAAATGTAATCTCCCCTTTTGAGGTAAGAATGTAACTTTTTAATTTTACTTGCATACCATTTCTTCCCCTTTTTTAATAAACTTGAAGGTTTATTTCATATAAAACACAACAATTCAAGTTATAAATTACATGCATATAAAGAGAGGGAATATTATGGGCATCCTCAAGTTAAGGGAGTAGGTTTGGCACTAAGGATCAACCAATTCTTCTCAAATGTGGGTGTGACCAATGGTTTTTTCAATATATCTGCCACTTGTTTGTTTAAATTAGTTTGTTTCATCTTAATGATTCGTTGCTCCATATTCTCCTTAATAAAATGATACCAAATATCAATATGTTTCATATGGGAATGTCTTACTAGATTATTCATAAACTCAATTGCACTCTTATTGTCATGAAGTGCCATATTGGGCATCTTTACATCCTCTTAAAAATCCTCCAATTGTTGTTTCATCCAAAATAATTGCATACATGCCTATATTTTATATGTATTATGCTCAAACGATTCTCAATGAAGTACTTTCCTGCTTCTTACTAGGAAAATGTATGAACTTTCTACTAATAAAGATTTATCCTCCACATGTTTATTTTCTATCCATAACATATCAAACCCAATCTACATAAAAATATGTATATAATAATTTTTTATTACCTATAAAATACACTAAACTATGATCAAGTATTCCTTGGATGTATCTTATGATTAATTCCATAATTATGAGATATTCCTCCTTAGGATAACTTTGAAAATAATTGGTCAACAATTTAGCATAAAGTATATTTTTTCCTATCACTATGTGATATAATAAACTTATATTAATATTCTAGTATAGTGTGGTATCAAGTAATCATTCATCTTCATGCCTCTCATGCTTTATTTAAATTACAATTAGTGCTGAAAATGGTTTTATACCATACATTTAAAACTTCTTTAGCAGTTCTATTTCACATAATTATTAGAAAAAAAATGTGGATCCCTTATTTTGATTTACTTGTATCCCAAGGAAAAATATAAACTTCTTGATCATTGAAATTTCAAACTCCAAGATCATTGACTAGGAAACATATTCCATTAATTTCTTATTTATACCACTAAATAAGATGTATTCAATATAGACAAGCACCATGATCTTCTCTTACTTGAGTAATTTCATATATTGATTATGATCTACACCACCTCTTAAAATTTAAACTTCTTCAAAAAGGAATTAAATTGAGCATACCAAGCTCTAGGTACTTTTTTCAATCCATAAAAATCCTTTATAAACCTATATACTATTGTTTCATCATCACTAATCAATAAATACTCTAGTTTTTTAATATATAATTCCAACTTAAGAACCCCATTCAGAAATTCCATATTTATATTTATCTAATAGGACTCTAAAATTTCTTTGAATTGTTACAGTTAGGAAGATTCTTAATGAGTCAAGTCCCTCCACTAGTGAAAAGTTTTCTTCCACATCAATACCTTCACCTTTTTTATAGAATTATTACAGTGAAATTTATTTTTTCTAAAACACCCTTCTTTGTTCATCATGTTTATTCTTAAATTTCATCTTCATTCTGATGAGGTTGTGTCCTGTTTCCCCTTCACTAGTTCCCCAGTTTGATTATTTTTTATTTAACCCAGCTATTTATTCATGTCCTTGACCCATGACTCATGTTTTTTCACTTATTAAAATTATAACGGCTACATTTTAGATAGTACAGAAGTGTTATCAATATTCATCATCCTTAGTACTTGTGTTGGAGTAGATTTATCACTAATTATGTTTGATTCATTGACATCAAATCATATATTCCTTTTCTTTTTATTGATCAAATCTATTTAATATTTCATAATCCACTAATTAATTTTCAAAATCCTCTTCTGTAATGCTACGACCCCAGTTACCCAGAGTCGATGCATTATTACATAACATTGGCATGATATAAGGAATCATGTCTCAAAAGACTGATCAGTTTAGTAGCCTCAGAAGTACTATATACATACATAAGTTTTATATTACATCATGAAATAATAAAAAAACAATATTGTTTCCCCTTGGAACATACTCATATCCTTGGCCTATCCCTTCAGGTTAATCATAATTTACTTCTTCACATCCTGGGAAAAAGAAAACATAAGAAAGGGGTGAGCTTAGATGCTCAGTAAGGATAACAATATAGTGGAAACTATCATAAATAAGAATAAACATTTAAGGCAATGTATAAAACTAAAACAAAAGCCTTTTAAACTTAAACTTCAGCATAATATGGATAAGATGAATAAAATAATTCCATTTACCTATTCATAGGGATATTTTACTAGTCGAATAATCACATGAAATATCAATATCTAATTTCATAATGATGGAATGCATAATGTTGGACATCATAACCACATAGTCAAGGCCTCGTGCCAAGACTAGAAATAAGATTTTGTCAAGGCCTTGTGTCAAGATACTAGTTTGTCTCATGAGACCTACCGATGCATTGTGGAGCTATATTGGGCTCCACCCATCACTTAATAAGTCCAATGCATTCCTCGTATGAAAAGGTTGAAACATAACATAAACAATCATACTAAAACTAGCATACGAAATGTTAATACATTAACCATAAACCATGAATGGAATAAAAATAGCACATCCACATTCAAACATAACTCATTAAATACAATATGGAAGATTGTATTATAATAAATTAACCTCAATAGAGAATAATGAATAATATTGACATAGATGAAAATAATCATCAAAACTATATGAGAGAAATATCCCTCTTTTTCTTGAAAACATTTAATAATCTCACTGTTTATCAAGAAGCCATTTAAAATTGATTTTTGAATAAAAGTGTCCCATACCACTTTGAAACTTTTAAAATGAATTTTAATTTTAAGACATTAATGTCCATATAAATGAATCCTTAAACCATTTTTAAAACATGGACATTAATGAGAAGGATTTAGAAGAATAAATCTTTAAAACATTTAAAATGATATTTTAGTTAGAGTTCCTAACCAAATGAGGGATTCTTGAATAAAAATAATTGAGGTAATCAAAACTTTATAATATCATGAGAATAAATTGATTCATGATATGTTATGTCAAAGTACAGTATGCACACCATATAAAAGTGAATCGGTGCATAACAACAAAGAAGTCTCAATGGAATGTAAATTGAAATGAAATCCCTTATAAAGATTATATCCTTAGGTTAAGGATAAACTAATGAAATAATTATGTGTTAAAAATATTAATACACTCAATATTATTGGATATTAAGTTTAAATAAATTAGAGGAAATTCACACATATTCTTGTAAAAACAACACTAATCAGTTGGATGTTTATGTTAATGAATATAAATTGAGTTAAAATTACTCTTATCAAGTGCATACCAATGACTTAAGAATTTATCAATGGAGTGATTATGTGTATAAAAAGTGTATCCACAAAAAGGGGAGTGGAAATTACTAAATAAGTAAATAAATAGTGATTTCACACATAATCTTGGAGTAAAATAATCAATGAAGTTTTCTTAAAACCCAATGAGTGCAAATTGAAATTTTAAATTCCGTTACCGATTTGGTAACATTCAAAACATAAACCCCATGAAAGAAGGATCATACAATGAAGATGTAAATACCCATAAATTAAATTATATTACACCAATAATACAATAATGGGTAGTACATACACCACACAAAAGGAAATAGTGGCCAATATAGCATTAATCTCACGGGAATAAAAAGTGAGATGAAAACCCCTTACCACGTTGTAATCAATCAATTCGTATGAAAAAAAGTTAATAACCACCAAATAAATCACATAATACCATGAATATAAAGATAATAATGATAATATATATCAAATGTTAGTACACAATATACCACATGAAATAAATAAATGGTGAATAATGGAAATATCACGGAATTAAAAGTGAGAAAAGAAACCCCTTACCTTGTACTTTTACTTGGTTTAGGGTAAGTTAACATCCTATATAATAGTTAAATAATTGTTATTAAATTATAAAAGAAATTAATACATAAATATGATATCATATATGATCTTTTAATATTACTTTGTTAATAATATTTTAGTTGTATCATTGTTTCAGGTGTTAACTGATTCGTTTTCTTTTATATGTTTTATTAAGAAGTCATGTTTGTTATGGATAGGATGTATTTGATTCATATACGGAATGATATTATGTTATTAAATATTATTTTTAATAATCAAATGAAAATTATTCTTGAATGGTTACAGTGGGGAATGAATCTCATCGCGTTCATGGAGACGGTAATTTGTACGTACGCACGAACGTTGCTACCATTTTTTTATTTTAAAAGGAAATAAAACCAAATGATACATAGGTATATTATTATTACAGTATAATATAATATTTTATATACATTACATAAGTTCATTAACATCAGCCTTTATATGTTCCATGTATGGTATGAACAAGTCATATCACTTTGAGGGGGCGGTAGTCTGCACTTCCTCAAATTAAATTATCGTATATATACAACATGAAAAGAATAATGGTATGATATATAATAGAATTACATAAGCTTATAGATAAAATAAATAACATAAGTATAATATATAATTACAGTGTTTTCATAATGGACACCATAAGAGGTGGTAGTAGAAGATTGATCAATCATCGTTTCGGGAGGCAGTAGTTCGCCATCCACAGAAACATTAAGTTCTATACCCATTAGATGGAGGTGTGTGTAAGTGTAGTTCAAATAATTCTCATAACACCAACCTAGTATATTTATTATACTTATTTTGTTATAAAATAAAGGAATAAATATATTTTAGGGGGTTGGAGAAGTAAAATAAAAGAAAATAACTTAAGAGAAGATGTTACCTTTAAATCGGGTAACTCCCTTTGGTTTGAACCAAAAGGCTTCCATGAAGTGCCTTCTGACTAAGTTAAGGCTTCTAAGATGAAGAGAGGGATGTAGGGAGATTAATTTGGCAGAGTTTGGATGATCCAAGGGGATTTATAGATGTGAGTAATGGGTTAGAGATGATGGCGTTTTATAAGGGGAGGAGGGGCTCTTTAGGAATGTTTGAAAATATTATTTTATTATATAATGATTTTTTATTTCTAAAGGTCCAAAACTCATTAAAGTTGAATATAAGATGACTCATGTTCGAAATAAAATCATATAATAATAATTGGACAGGTTTTGGAAATTGTTTTAATTTTTATAATCTCATTTATTTAAATCATTCATTAATGAGGTAAATACTGCATCATTATTGTGTCATAAATAATTTTATTTATTCGATGTCTAAAAATTATAAAAAAAATACCATGATATAGGAAATATTTTTATATTTAAAATTAATATTTATATTCTAAAATATAACTTATATAACCCCATGTAAAAATTGGTTTACTAAAAGATATATGTTTATGTCATTTTGGTCTTTACTTTAAATTAATTAATATAAAGTGTCATTATCACTCTCAAGTGGCTCCATGGGGTCCCAAAAATCGACCCAAGGATGCCCATAGTCGGACATGTATCAAAAAATATAAATAGGACACATTTTAGGGTAATTTAATATTATTATAATAATATTTGTTCACCCTTATTTACCAAATTTACCCTTTAACCATGGTAAATAAAATATTTACTAAAGTAAATATTTATAATGTCTAAAAATAAAAGTTAACTATTTACATAATTTGGACCTCCTGATTCCAAATATGGAATCCATTTTTACAAATTCAAAACACATAAGTGTTATAAATTAATTTAAAATTAATTCTCATTGTCAAAACAAAAAGCGTTTTTTTTAAGAAATAATAACTATCAAAAGATTGACACTTGTTTATGTCCAATTTAAAATTGAAATTACTTCCAATGACCAACATTGGATTAAATGGTAAAAATATAATCTAATTATACTTTAAAACCAATAAAATGTATAATTTAACACTATAAATTATTTTTGATTAAAAAAGTTTTTTTAATTAAAATTTAGTATTTTTCACTATTCATCAAAATATGAAAGTTATCAAAAAAGTACCAAAAAAATATCCAAACTAAATTTTTTATGTCCTTCTTCTAAATAATAATTTAATTTCACTAAATTTAATATATAAAAGTGTCAAATATTGTATTTAAAAAGAGGTCTCCATTAAAAGGCATAAAACTGCATTTTTTGAAAAATACCTCTTTTATATTAAAAATTGAATTTTCCTTACATTATGTCTAAAAAACACAAAATATGAATGTTAAAATTATATAGGATATATATAAAATTCAAAATATGGTTAGTACTATTCATAACTGCCTTTTGAATGGTTAGTTTGGTAAGTCGTGGTACGCTCGATCTCAGTGTTACGTGTGGCGCAAGCTATTGAATTACTTTAAAGAGATAACATACTATGAAATACTAGAGTGTTACATCTTCACATATTGGATTGTGTAAGCCACCATAATATCAATCAATCACATCCGCTTCTTTAAAAGATTCACTCAAATCTGTAATTCCATATTTTTTTCCAACCTTTTCTTTAATAACTTTGATACGGTTTCCTTCCATGATCTTATTCAACCTCTTATTAAATAACTTTTAGGATTTACTATTGAATGATTATCCCAAGAATATCCCTTAATTATTCAAATATACATATTTTCATGAATTTCCCTCTTTGTTCTATATGTAGAACTTACTCCCAAATACTTTAAAGTGTCTTAGTGTTGGCTTCTTCCCATGCCACATTTCATATGTAATCTTATTCTCTTTGAATCTTAAAAAAACCTAATTTTGTGTTTACACCCTAAATTTTATCACTTTATTTAACTAATGTTGAGATATTCCACTCTTGATGAGCATATTTTTTTCATATTGTTCACTATCCAGTTTCTCCTTTCAAGAAAAATATTTTTTTGTTGTGATCTGATTAATGAGAGTTCATGATTCATTACATGATTCTCTTAGTAACTCTCCACCTCATTGGAGGTGTGATCTATTTCATTTTATGATCATAAAACTTTGATCATTCTTCCTATTTAATTTTACTCTCTCCTTAAATATAGATTGATAAAATCAATTAACTTTATTTTTTTTACTTGAACATGATACATCCCATTATATAATAATCATAAATAAATTGGATAAAGTATATATCACCACATATTCGGGGAATATTAATGGGATCACATAAATCAATTTGAATTAGGTATAATAGAATTAAAGCTCTTTTCTTCTTTGGATAGTGGGGATTTTTCACCATATTCCCTCTTATACAGGTATCACATGTCCTCTCCCGATCAAATCTTAGATTTGGAATATCAACTAAAACTTTCAAATTTTAAAAATTCCCCATGCTTTGTTGATGAATAATCCTAAGGCTCTAATTATAAATATTTTTTTCTTATTACACTATGAGGAGACAACTATTCTATTTGTTATCCACTTGGTATAAGTTGATTTTTATTCTTCATACTTTCATCAATGAATTTAAAACCCTTCATTTGATCAAGGATTACTTAAATTGAATATGACCTCAAGTCATAAGTAATACAATTGGTTCAAAAACAAAAGATTGTATCATAGATGGTCCATATAAATAACATTCATACTTTTCAATTCATTTCTAGCTAGCCTTGTCTTTTAAATTACTTTTATTTTTAATGATTAATTATTTCCCAAATAAACTATGTCATTAACATGTTCCTTCACATTCTTTAAGAGTTTCATGCTTCCATTCATATGGGATGAACACCATTTTCAAGAATATAGGTCTTTTTATTCTTTATTACATTTATAGAAATCTTAAACAATATTTAATTCTCATTCTTCTTCTTTTTATTATAAAATTATTCCAATTGGGTTAACACATGTTTTAGTCTCTCCTCATTTTCATAGGCAGTTAGGTTATATTCTTATTCCTCTAATAAATTAAAATTGTTCTCTAAAGGAATAATGTTTGATTGTATTGAATCCATTTTCCTTTAATTTTCATAGGATTATCATTGAATACTTCCTTTCCCGCAATCCATAGCCTTGTGAATAATGTTAAAAAATGATAACATTTTTTATAAAAAGTGATCCTTCAATAAGGTGTAGGATATATTCTCATTTTCCTTTATTAACTCACGGGTGATTTTCCTTTCAAGAAGATTTTTGAATCCTTTAAATAAGTCATTTTATGAATCAGATAGCCACAAAATTGACTATTCATTAAGGGAAATATTTTCTTACTATCTCCCCCCAAATTTACAACCTCTGTGCATCTTTTTTATTTTTAATAAGTTATTAATATTTGAGAGTTATTGCCAATATTTTTCTTCCCCTTATCTTTCACAACGTCTCCTCTAGATTTGGATGTCTCAGCTATACAACCAAGTACAACTTTTACCATATGTTTGGGCCTTTGTTAACATATAATTTTCTAAACATTCCTTTTCATTCTCTATTTGATCTGATCATTAAGTTCATCAATAACTTTTTCTTATTCTTTGATCTTTACCTTGAAATCCACTACTTCTCCAGATATAGTTTGAGAAGCTCTATTATGAAACCCAGATGTAACTATAGATTTTATTTTATATTATTTGATCTTATATTATAGTAATTTAAATAATTTCTGAGTTTTGTTTAAAATTTTGAAATTTATTGAAATGTTTTCTCCCGTGCACAGTTTCCACACAAAGTTGAGGGGAAACTACATCAGTTCCCTAACATTAGTGGGATCTCAGTTCAATTTTACATATTCATGGTTATCTCCCAAGTCTATTGCGTGGTTTGTGGTAAACCATGTGATTCCTAGGTTTAACCATGTGAGGTTCCTTTCTACAAGATTTGTCTGTCACATGGCTTATAGACAATTTGTTAAACCATGTGACATGTGTGTGAAGGGTTCTATAATGGGATAGTGTTGTTATGTAAATTTGGTTTATCTTTTGGAAAATTGTGCAGCTAAACCATTTACAATGCTAAGATTTTATTTAATTGGGAAAAATGTCCTTTTTCTCCTCAATACTTTTAGTGATTTTCCCCATTTCTCTCCCCTCTTACTGAGACAAACCAAACACACCTTGGGCCTACCGGTCATGTACAGGTTCCTCTTCAACCCTTAAAAGGGGGATTATCCATAATAAAATAAAAAATAAGGCCTTCGGTCCATTCGGTCCTATTTGATTTGTGGCTTCTTCATACTAATTCCTTGATTTTACTTCTTTGGTAATCCCTTTGTTAGGCTTCTCGTTCCTTATCCTCTATAATTCTTCCATTTATTCTTAGCTTATCCTTCTCTTACAGACCTTAATGGGATGTTTGTTAGTGTCTAGGGTTCGAGGTAGGTTTTAATGATGAGTTTGAGTGGATAGAGCTTATAGAGGATGTGTTATTTCTTGGTTGAGTGTTCTCTACCATATACAATGAATTTTATAATGGTATTGAAACAATTATGATTTCCCTAGGGTATGTTTTTTGTGCATTTCCTTTTTATGTAATTTCATCTTATGCTTGAGGATATAAAATTATTTTTTTCATTTAGAAATATAAATTATATCTATAATGGTATTTATAAGTTTTTTAAAGAGAAATAATTCTTAGCATAAATTTTTTTTTGGTAATTTCAATTGATAATTGGAATGCCATGTTTTGTAAAATGTTGTTTGGATTCAAAGTGATGGTTTAAATTTGTTTAAACCTATTTGAATCAATAACATGTTTAAATGTATTTTAGGAGAGATGTTTGATTTCCCTTTTTAGTTTTTGATAAAATGATATATTTTTAAATGGGTTTCAATTTGTTTTGAAATGAGTGTTTTTAAAGAGATATTTGAAATGAGATTTCAAATGACTTAAGAAAGTGGGTGAAATGGTTGGTAATTCCAAGACTTGTGTTTTAAATTCTGGTTTGGAACATTAAGAAGTTTTTTAAAGTGTGTGAGACCCTTATTTTATCCCGTTGTGTTTTTATTACTTGTGATGAGTTGAGATCCCTTGGGGGATGTTTATATCATTGTATATTTTATTTATGCTTATGCATAGTTGTGAAAATATAGCAGGTGAGGAGTGAATTGTTTTCAAATTATTTATTCTTGATATATATAATAGTTTATTTATCACCTCCATTGGATTTTTTTCATCATATTATTGATAGATTGGTAGGGATATTGATGAGTATAATCCCTAGTATATAGTGTGCGGCCTAGGGAAGGACCTGGTCAAATAGAGTGAAATGATGGGGTGTTTTCATTATCTAAAAATGTATTATAAGGTAATAGGTTTGCTTTTTCTCCCTTGTCCATGATAGAGGCTAGTGAGTTCTATAAGACTACTAGGACATGACAGGTTTAGTAGTCCAGGGCCAAGTTCCTCATCTCCAACTCAAGATCTAGATACTTGAGTGTTAGGACAATTCTCGTGATGCTTGGATCCTATTTTAGGATGAGTTAGGGTATTTTATTTTATATTTTGATTATATCCCCTACCCATTTATTTTTTATTAGAATCATGATCCTTTTATCAATTTTGGTATAATTTTTATGTGTGGGTGTCTATTATAACTTGTTCCTTTTTATGGCTTGGGTTTACTTTTCAAATTGATTTGTGAAATAATTTTAAAAGTGTGGTTTATTAAAATGTAAAGTGATATTGTTTTATAAAAATAATTTGATAAATTTATTGAGAAAAAATTGAAGAAGTTTTATGATTTGGGTGTGGATTTAAATGTCCTCTTTCCTTAGTTCAAAGGATTTTTCAAGAAAAAAAAATTATTCATCAATTGGGTTGATAATTTTGGTTTTAGGCTATATTATCCTCGTTTATTTTCTAAATTTTTTTACCCCAATTTGAAAAAAAATTGGTCCCACCCTTATTTTACTTATTTAAAGGAAGGGGAAGTTTTATAAAAGGATATATAGCATGATATTTTATTTTTAACAAAATTTTATGTGAAAACCATGTTTTCTATCTATATTCAAACTATAATTTATGAAATTGTATTTTGAAAGGAAATTGAATAAATACTTTGGTGAAATCCTACTTGGTATATTTTTCTCACACTCTATATATGCCACTTGGTGTATACAGATCCTGCATTTTCTTATAGGTTCCCCGGCTATAGTTGGGTCTATGTGGGAGTTTAATTTAGGATGGAATTTTTTGGATAGTTGGTACTTGGTGAGTGATATAGGTTCATGATGAGATGGTTTTAGTTGTTTCATCCTTGTATTTTTTTATTGATCATGTATCGATCTTATAGGCTGTGAATTTTCATTTGGTTTACTTTGTAAATTGATTTTTGGAAGTTTTATGCTTATTTTATTTTTCATGCTATGTTTAGATTTTAGTTATTGTTTATTTCTACTACTATGTGTTGCTATTATTTATTACTTCCTTTATATTGGATTTGTTTTTGTTTTGATGGAATAGAAATCCATTTTTTTCAGATGGGTCATGTTGTGTTTCTATGGAATGATCTTAGTTTGGATAAATTTTTTGAGTGGAAAATCATTCATAAAGTTTGTTTCTTGGTACCCAGGTACTTATTTCCAACCCATGTGGATCAGGAACACCCTATGGACCTTGTAGAGTGTTAGTTTGGGTGACATTTCAGGTCATCCTAGGTTGGTTTGTTACAAAATTTTATCAAATACTAGGTTCTCAATGGGGCCTAGGTTTTAAAGGGACTCTCTATTTATTTGGGGTATGTCAAGGTTGAATGGATAATTTTTAATATTTTCAGAAATTGAAAGGTAGGGTGAGGTAAGCATCATGAAATATTTCTCACCATGAGCCTAGAGTTACTACGGATATTTTTTGTTTAGATCTTGAATTAGAGTTTTTTTTGTTTATTCTTGATGTGTTTTGATATGATATTGTGATATTTTTATCCTTGTTGAGTGTACCAATGATTTTGGGGGTCACTTGAGGATTTTGGGATAAAAATGAGGGTAGAAACAGAGTTGCGTGGTAAGATCACAAGGTTTGGAAAACCATATAAATATTTTTTATATGGTTATACAACTATGATAGTTGACTTATGCATGGTTTTCACACAATTCGCCAAAGTTTGTGGCCAAAGTGTGCATAGTTTAGCTTTCACCCTAGATTTTTTTTTGGATATCTTACTTTATGAATTAACCCTAATGGTTCCTACCATTTTTTTAGGATAATTAGAGTTTTTATGGCACTTTCATGTTTTTAGGTGATTTTTTATTTGTGTTTTATGCCAATTTTTATTGGATTGGTGTTATAAAAAGGGAGGTTATGTGTTTCAAAAATTGGATTTTGAATAGAAATGAGAACTTCATGGAATTAGTTTATTTTAAAAACAATTTTTTTGGGATGGTAAAATAGTTTTTATGGTTATGAAATATTTTTGAACATGGTTTCTCTTCTATTTTCATTTTTATTGGTAACTTTTCTTTTGAAATGAAAAAAAAAATTGAAATTCATTGTTTTTTGAAACTGTGCATTATGGGTTTTTAATAGAGGAACTTGGTTTAATTTGAAATATTTTTTAAGTGGTTTATTTAATTATAGATTTTATGTAAAATTTTGAAATCAATAGAAATGGTTTTGAAATGAAAGTGGGTTTTAATTTTAAGTAAATTGGATGTTTTAAAAGGGATATGGGTGTGTTTTTTAACCCCTTATTTTATATAATTGTAACTTTTAAGGAAAATTATTTTTGTGGATTTCATAAATATGGTTAAATGGTTACAAAAAAATGGATTTTTTTTCAATGTGTGTGTGTTTTTGTGTTTGAAAAATTATTTAAAACCTCCTGAGATAGGGGTGTGATTTTAAAAGGAGGTATATTTTTTTAATGGATTTCATTGTTTTTTTATCCTTTATATCTTGTGCACCTAAATTTTTCTCCTTAGTGTGCATCAATACCCCTTTTTGTTTGGTTGGGAAATTTGAGTGGGTTATGCTCATGTTTCAAGTTTCTTGTTTGTACCTCCTATGAAGGTATTGAGATAATGTAGGAGTCTCCTTCCAAGGGTGAGCTCATGGATGAACTATTTTTTCATCTCAATGTGTTTATTTTGTTTTTTGGGTTCACCCAAACCATGAAGGAAGTGGTAGAGTAGGAATCCTCTTTTCTTTAGGACCTCTTGAGTCGCCATCATCTTTTGTAGTGGTTAAGGTTCTTTGGAGGTTTTGTAGTGGTTAGACCATCTTTATAATAATTCAATAAGTGGAAATTATAGAGTGGTTTTGAAGATGCTTCCTATTACTAGTTGTATATTTTTTAGGTGAATTTTCCCGATCTATGTGCTCTGGGTTCTTTTGTGGTTCTTAATTTATTAAAATTTGGTTATTATAGCGATTTTCTCTTGATGCTTGTGGTTACTCTTATGATAGTCATTTTTAACATACCAATATTTTTTAAAAACAAATATATTTTTTAATAATAATGGTATTTTATTTATAAAAATGTTTCTTCAAAATAAAAGGGTAGCCCAGAGGATAGGATGACAACTCATCACGTCCGGCAAGACCGCAGGGCTCAAACCCATGACTAAAGGGTGAAAAGGGCAAAATTCTTACCAGAATCCTATGTGTTATCATATTTTCATCCTTTTTAAATGTATTAAATAAAGTATTTCATTAAATATACTCATTATATAGTTAAAATTATCATGCTTACTTCATGACTAAAAATATGGTTTATTAAAAGGTTACACAATTTCTCTTCTCATTGTTTATATTTTTATTTATGTGAAGAATTATGAAATTATTATATATTTTATATAAATGAAAAATTATTTTACATTTATAGACTCATTATTCATTAATAATTTTATCATGGTAAAGAAAAAAAGTATTATTTTAATTTTAAAAATGACATAGTTGTTATTTTAACTAAATTGTTTTTCCATGAATTACAAGGTTTTATTTAAAAGTTAAATTTTATAATTTTATAATTTGAATTTTATAAAAGGGAAATAATTTTTGGTTTCATAATATTAAATTTATCTTATGGTTAATTTTTTAGATTTTTCTAAAATAATTGATTTTTGGGAGAATAGTGAAATACTGATTTTTCAAAATTTTGTTACTTTTATGAAATTATTATGATGTAAGCATGACTTAATAAATTGTAAAACATTGTTATAAAAAAAATATGTTCAATTAGTTAAATAATTTATTTCAAAAATATTATTTTGATTTTTGGATCTCAAGCTTGACTTTTGTGAACATAAGTTATATTTTATTCAAATTAAAAACTATTTCTAGGTCTTTGAATTTAATATTATGGTTGGAAGGTTCCTATAGATTTTGGTATGATACAAAAGTCTAAAAAAATTATTTTTTATTAAATGAACAAAAAAAATTGTAAATCAATTTTTTTACTTGATTTAAATGTAAATTTGTTTTTACAATTAAATCAGGTATTTTCCTAAAAAACTATTTTTTGTGCATTTTATGTTGTTATATTAAAAGTAATTTATTCCACATATATATTCTTAATAGGATAAAATTTATTCCATATTTTTAATTATAATTTATTATTTTGGAAATAATTACCCTTTCATTTTTTGTTACATAAATAATTTATCATGGTATAAAGTTGAGTTATCATGGTTATGTTTAAATTAAGTTTAAAGGGGTTTAACTAAAATATAAGGCTTATAATTTCTCCAGAAATTGTATAAATATGATTGGTTTAGTTTTTTCTACCCTATAATAATTTATATTTTATTTTTTATTATTTTTTCCACTTTACAATGAATAATACCTTTTAATGTTTTAAAACATTGAATAATTACAAGTGTGCCACTCCCCTCGCATATAAAAGGGAACCACTTCTCTTATCTTCTTCAAACCACTTAAGTAACTTATCTCGACCAATAACTACCCAAATACATTAAAAAACTTAATAACCATGACCTAGAGTAATTTTTCTCATCAAAATACCAACCTAAAATGATTAAGGTGTAATTCAATGGTGGTTTTCTAAAGAAGAGGTATAACTCTTAACCGGGGGTTTTCATTTTATTTATTCTTCTACCTACTTCAAATATTCTATAACCATTCTCATATAATAATATAATTATATTAAATATACTAAAATTTTATTATGATATAGTCATAAACCTTTTTCGTCTCTTTTTTCATTCTATGGGAAATGAAAACATTGCCCATGTGTACGTGTGGACCGCCACCTCCAAGAAGTGATGTGTTTCATTTTACATCATCACATTAATATACTGGTTATGAAGATAATATTGATGACTATATAATATTTTTATTAAATTATTACTATTCTAGAAATATAATATATTACTTACCTTATTAACAATTCTATCTGTTGGAAATTGATAATGTCACCCATACATAAATGCGTAATACCACCTCCACAAAGTGATGTGATTAATTTTTCATTACCACCTCACATGGTTATAAATAAGGGTGTAAATAATGAATAAATATGAAATTTATAACATATTTATAAATATATAAAATTAAAATATTATCTACTTTATTTTTTTACCACTCGGTAAAAAAATGAAAACATCATTCATGCGTACGTACACACTACGGTCTCCAGGAAACGATGTGGTTAATTTTTTATAACCACATTAATTGATCAGTTTTAAAAGTGTATTTAATGTATAAATATTATAATTCTAACATATTTAATATTAAGGAATAAATTTAAACATAACCCCTTTTACCATCATCAACGCACTGATGTTGTTTTGAGTTTTTAAACCGAACAACCCAGAAATGTCCAATGTGAACTCAACCATTTAAGTAACTAAATAAGTCATGATAATAAATAAAATATATGTAATGGTGATAAAGTAATAAAAATGAAAAAAATTCTTAAAAAATTAAATTAATAATATAATTTTATTATTCAGGAGCTAAAGAATATACGATGCAAGACAGTATTTAAGGTAGGGGATTTCTCATCTCAATTTCTTTTTATTGAAACATATTCCATTTTCACCAAATATTTTATTTTGTGTGGTTTATAAATTGGATTATGGATTTTTTTATCATTAATTTTATGAAATCAATTTTTTTTAAATATTTTTCATGTTCTCTTCTTCAATATCCTTCTGTTTTAAAAGTTACAAAAGTTGTGAGGGATTTTCCTTTAAAACATTGTTTTAAATGTTTTACACTCTTTATCCTCAATATCTATGTTATTTTAAATATTTAAAGGATGTTATAATTTATGATTAAAAAAATTTAAATTTCATTCTAAATTAAACTTTACTTTATTTAAAAATGTTTAAAAATTAATCGATCCAATGTTTTTCGTATGGGATATTTTTAATTTTTAAAAAAGTGAGAAAAAAATTAACTTATTTTGTTTGAGAATTTTTTTTATATATTTATAGATGTTATTCATTATCATGGTTCTCTTAAAATTTAAAAATAAATAAATAAAATCATATTCACACTCTTCTGGGTATTTTTCATTTGTAATATTGTTCAAAGAAAACTGATATTTCTCCTTATAATTATTTGAAAATGTAAAGTGTTTTACTTATGAGTTCAAATGAGTTTTTCAAGGGTTTTTGTTGAAAAATATAAATATTAAAAAAAATTGTTAATGATATAGAACTTTCATATTATAGATGATAATAATTGAGCCCAATATAGCTCATGATGATGGGTAATCTTGATATAGATCTCCAATGCATTTAGTAATGAATAGTATTTGAAGGTGAAAAATAAGGGAGATAACTAGGTAGGTCACTCTTATATAATTAATTGGTTTTTAGTTATTTTAACACTGGTTAAAAAATAGTATATATGTGTTATGAATATGATGCTCTAATATACTTATTTTAGGCTTAAAATTGGTTTTATGGAAATCTTTTGATTTCATAAAGTAAGGAAAGTTTATGAACTTTTAAAGGAGAAAGGTTTGTTTATCAAAGAAATTTTTTCATGAGTTCTCAAATTACTCATTATTTATTCATGGTTTTATTATAATTTCTAATGGTTTGGAAAGGTTTTATTTGATAAACTTTTAATATTAAAATGTGGATTTTTTTTATTTATGTGATCAAAATTTTATTGAGAAAAAAGGTAACATTTTCATGGGTTTTACTATTTTTTTCATTGGACTAATGGTTTTTTATTATTTTTATATACCTTATTGAGAATTTTATGTTCATTACAAGTTTTTAAATGTTTTTCACAAATCCTAAATATGTGTAGGAACTATTTTTAATTCCATCTCTGAATAAAGGAAAGTTTCCTTGAATAAAGAAAGTGTATCATGAATGAAATAGGAATGTAAACTTAATATTCATATTTTTATATGAAAAATAGAAATTGATTGTTATTCTTACAAATTAATGAAATGGTTTTTTCTTAATTATATAAAAATATAAACCTAAAAGATTATGTAAATGTAATAAAGTGCAACCCTCATCATTAATCATGTAATTTTGGGTTGATTATGGTGTAGGGCGTTATATTTGGTATTAGAGCAAGGATTTAGTTAACTTTAAAGGATAAGATAATTAATATAATTATATTTTAAGAGTTGTAGATACTATACTGTGTTAATAATTCTAAGGTTGATCCTATATTTAAAGGCACTGATACCTCTTTTGAGGTTTTATGTGATGGGATTACTTTGGGAGACATTTATTGAGTTTTAATATATGATTGAGGTAAATATCACCCTTATGTTAAAACATGTGATTTAGAATAAAGGTTATTTTGGAATAATTTTATTATATTGGGGATAAAATTTTTAAGGTAAATATAACCTTTAAGGGTGACATGATCTTTGACGTTTAGGTATTATAGTTATTTGGGATAAATATTGAGTTAACTTTTGGAATCATATATAATTTTATTGTGGGTTTATAGTGATTTATATTATTTATGGGAAATATTAGAATATTTTAGAGATTATATGATTATGGCATATACATTTTTGGTTTCTGACTTTATGAGAGATTGATGGTGTTTGGAGATAAATGTAAAATTTATTTTGGAAAAATAAGTGGTAAAATAATTCTAATATTTGGGTTTAAATTTAGTTTGGGATATTTTTGAATATTTTTATAGTTACTTATTTTTGGAATAATTTAAGTTGATATATGGGTATCATTATTGAAATTATGGAGATTTATGAAGTTTTATTCATTTTGGGTATTATATTATCATGTGATAATCATTTTGGTTTTAGTAAATATGTAATGAATATATTATCACTCTTTTTTGGATCCCATGATCTATTATAAGTTAACTTTCATGAGAATGAATCATATTAGATACTCATTATATGGGATATGGGATAAAATAGAGGTGTAAACTGGTTGATTCAGGCAACTAAATGATGATATTGTTTTTATAGATTTGAAGAAATCAAGTAATTATATTTTACCATATTCTCAGTCTTATTGATAAAGGAATCCATCAAATCAAGAAAAAGGATCATGAAAATGGAAATTTTATCCTTGTATAAATAATTTCTGATTAATTTATGGTCTCTTCTCTCTTTGGGGAAAATGACATTTTTATTCAAAGCATTTTCAATGATGAACTTATTTTTCTTAAAGGTATAACATTTTTTAGAATAATTCCCACCCTCTTTAGAATTGATTTATCTTCTAGGTCTAAAAAATATTTGGGAGCCTAATTATTTTCTATTCTATATTACCTTCATATTTACCTTTTACTCTTTTCAAAAATATGTTTTATAATCATTTTTATGATGTCGGTTTTTAACAAATTTATTTTTAAATATTGGAAAGAGTTTTCCTTTCATGGTCATAAATTTTATATTTAACTCCATATATCCTTTGTATAATCTTTAATAATTTTTAAAGATTATATTTTGGGGGTTTATTTGGAAAATTATTTTCACCTATTAAAATTGATTTTAGAAATATTTTAAATTATTGTTTAACAAGGTCAAGATAAAATTGTAAGGACCCAATTTATTTAAATATAGGAGAATGAAACATCCCAATAATTTTTTAAATGAATATATTTTTCAATAATATTGGATTTTATTCATAAAAATGTTTCCTCCGGATAAAAGGGTAGCCCATGGGATTGGGTGATAACTCATTATGTCAGATAAGGTCATGGGGATCGAACCCACATCTGAAGAGAGAAAAGGGAGAAATTCCTACCAAAATCCTATTTAATATACTATTTTCATCCTTTTTACATGTATTAAATGAAATATATCATGAAATACACTCATTATATAGTTAAAATTATCATGCTTACTTCATGAATGAAAATATGTTGTATTCAAAGGTTATACATTCTCTCTTATCATGGTTTATATTTTGATCTATGTAAAGAATTATGTAATTGTTGGATATTTTAAATAAATGAAAATTTATGTTACATTTATTTTTTTATGTTTCATAAATAATGTTATCAAGGTAAAGAACAAAATTATGGTTTTAATTTGGAAAATGAAATAGTTGTTGATTTAATGAAATTGTTTTCCCATGAATTACTTGGTTTTTTAAGTTAAATTTATAAATTTTAGAATTTTAATTTTATAAAAAGTAATTCATTTTTTGTTTTTTTATATCAAATTTATCTCAATTTTAATTTATTTATATTTTTCTAAAATAGTTGATTTTTTGGTGAATAATGAAAATACTCATTTTTCAAAATACTGTCAATTTTTAGAAATTATTATGATGTAAGAATGATTTAATAAATATTAAAACATTTTTTTTGAAAAAAATATGTGTTTAAGGAGTCAAATTATTTATTTTAAAACATTATTTTGAATTTGGGAACCTTATCATAACTTTTGTGAACATAAGTTATATTTTATTCAAATTAAAAACTATTTTTGGGCCTCTGCATTTAATGGTAGGGTTAGAAGGTTTAATTAGGTCTTATATTGATCCAAAAGTATAAAAACCTTAAAAAAATTATTTAATAACAAAAAAAATCATGGAAATCAACTTTTTAATTGATTTTAATGAAAATCGATTTTTACACTTAAATCAAGTATTTTCCTAAAAACTGTTTTTCATGCATTTTATGTTCTTATATTAAAAGTAATATACACCACCTATGGAATATTAATATAACAAAATGGATTACTCATTTGGAATAATCATGTGAAATTTTGGTTAGAATTACCCTTTAAGTTATCGTGGTAAAAAAGTTAAGTCATCGTGGTTAAGGTTAAATTGGGTTTAAAGGGGTTTGACTAGGAGATAAGGCTTAAAATGTATTAAACACTTGTCTAAATGTAATTGGTTGAGTATTTTTCTACCCTATAAAATATTATCTATGTATTTTTGGTGTCTTGTTTCTAATTGATCATAAATAAGACCTTTTAATATTTTAAAATTTTGATTAATTACAAGAGTGCCACTTCCCTCACTTATAAAAGGGAACCACTTATCCTCTCTTCTTTACACCACTTGAGCCACTTATATAGACCAATAATAGCACAAATACATTAAAAAAACTTCCACTGTATTACATAGAGTCTCTTTTCTCGTCAAAATTGAGAGGACCAGTTTGGGATATACCTAACACTGAGAGGGGGTGAATCAGTGTTGTGGACTTTTTAAACCAATTCCAAATTTTTATCCCTATACCTCTTGACTTATTAGGATCTTGATTCTCTTATTCTATTTTCCCTATCGCATGCAATAATATAAATCAATAAAAATATTCACACGATATTTTTACAAGGTTTTCCACTCAATAAGAGAAGCTAAATCCTTGTCATGTATGGTAATGACCAGTGCATGGATTCTCCACTATAATGTAGTAACTGTTACAGTGGTTGACTAGGAAAAAAATCCTCTAGTCAGTTTGTATCCCTACACTAGGATGAGGGAAGGAAATAATCTCTTCCTAGTGTTTCTACCAACACTCGGAGGAGGAAGGGAAACAATCCTCTTCCAACTAGCAATGAGTAGGATATACCCTTACACTCGTTGGTTCTTAATACTGCCAGTGTAGACAGTCTTCTTCCTTCTTCAAAAGGTAGGTTCTTCTCTTGAACTTCTTTAGTGCTCTTCACTTTATTACTTGAAAATAGGAAGGCAAGCAATTATTCTCTTCTTCTCTATCTTCTTCTTGAGTGAAAAACCAACTGTGCTACCTCTTTTTCAGTGCAATAACCAACTGTATTATTCTTCTTCCCTCTTCTTCTCTTGTGAAAAATGCAACTGCACTAGAAATTCTTCTTTATTCTTGGATATAATCACATACACCAATGTGATTATCAGAACAATGAAGTCCATCTTAGCTTAGCATCATCACAGTTGACCAAAAGCTGGTAAGAACTTCTAGCACAACTCACAGCTTATGCGCCAATCACTACTTGTGTGCCACCCTGCTTGCGCGCCTCCCTACTCATGTGCCACTAACTAATTTCACGCCACAATTTTGCACAACTCACAACTTACACGCCACTTCAGTTTTAGAAACAACCCACTTGTTTCACAAAACTCCCTGCTTGCATGCCTCTTACAACTTGCGCACAACTTCTGCTTGTGTGCCACTCTGCTTGCGCACCACTCTTCTTGTATGACACTCTTCTTGTGTGACACTCTACTTGCACTCCACTCTGCTTGCGTGCCTCCCTACTTGCACACCTTATGAATAACTCCCAACTTGCATGACACTTTTTCTTGTGCGCCACTTTCTACTACTTACGTGATCAGATCTCAGATTATATCTTAAGTTTTGAGCTAGGAAAAATGAGGAGGGTTGTCATCTATTTATAGGAATTTTGGTGACTCACCCGCCACATACACTTGTGCGCCATTCCTACTTGCACAACGCTCTATCACTTGTGTGTTTATCCATTACTTGCGCGACACTCCATCACTAGCGCGCCACATTCTTTTCTTTGTAATATTTTGATAAGATGATGTTGAAATATGACTTGTGTGCAACATACACTTGCGCGCCACTTATACTTGCATGCCACACTTGTGCTCCTCTTCTTGAATTTCACAACACTTTCTTTCCTTTATCATATTTTGATGTGATGATCTTGAAATATTACTTGCACGCAACATACACTTGCACACCTCTTATACTTGCGTGCCACACTTACACACCACTTTTTGAATTGCATGTCACTTTCTTTTGTTTTCCAAATACACTTCTTTACTCCCCCTATCCTTCGTAAGGATTTAATCACAAGTTATCCAAACTTATGATATTTGTTAAATAAAAATCATCAAAGAATTATCATATATTTGGAAATTCTCATGGTTCCATGCCCATGCACTACTTCATGTCTTCTCTTTATCTTCAACAGCCATACTTCTTTATTCTTATACTTTTTGGAATACGACTTCCAAATTACTTCTTCATCCTCAATTCCTTTTGAACTGTTAATTCCAAAGAACTACTATCATCTCTCTTCATCCAAAATTTGAGTATTAAGGCTTCTTCAAACACCTTCAATGTTATAAACAATGTATCACCTTTGATACATGTATTTTGAACTTTAAGAACAGTGCAATGATCATCTGATTTCAAGGAAATGTGTAATGCATGACCATCTTAGAATGATAAACCCTTCCAAACTCTCTCTTCTTATTCATCCACCATTCTCTACTTCATGAAAATCATATGATTCTTTTCTTCAAGTAATCTCTTTCATGGTTCTCATGCAATCGTGAATCATTGCATTGTCTTATTTAAATCCTCATTCTTCTTCAATCATCCTCAGATGAATGATACTTCACCATTCTACTCCAATCATCCTCAGATGGATGATACTTCTCCTTTATTCATTGTTGTAAACAATGTTTTACCTTTGACACAAGTTCTTTGAACATAGGATCAGTTCAAAAATCCTTTGAATTGAATTAATCTTCTTGGATAATTTCTCAAGTATGACATCCAATGTTATGATTCCATAACAATTCTCCAGGTATCCTCATTTTATCCAATCTCCATTAACTTTGGATTCATTCTTCCTCTCCTTATTCATTTTGACCAGCATTGAAAACTATTGACAACAAATACAATATTCATACACAAAGTGGTCCCAACAAAAATATCATCCTATAATTCTTAAGGTGTAATCAGAAGTTAGTTTTTTGAAGAATATGTATAACTCTAAACTGAGTGTTTTTATTTTATTTATTCTTCAAAATCCTTGAAATTTTCTATAAAAATGATCATATAATAACATATATGTATTTATTATAATTAAATTTTATTATTATAAATGCATAACCCTTTTTCATCTCATTTTCTATCCTATGGGAAATGAAAACATCTCTCATGTGTACGTGTGGACTACCACCTCCACGGTGTGATGTGTTTAGTTTTCTATCACCACCATACATAGGTGGTTATAAAGATAAAATTAATGAATATATAATATTTATTTTACATTATTTTTATTCTGGATATATAATATATTACTTTACTTCTTACCCTTTTCATCTGCTAGATATTGATAATGTCGCTTGTGTGTACGTGTGGAATACCAAATCCACGAAGTGATGTGATTATTACCACCCCTCATGGTTATAAATAAGGATGGAAATAATAAATATATTTAAAATTTATAAAATATTTATTAATATATAAAATTAAAATATTTTTTCTTTATTTCTTTTTCACTCAGTAAAAAAATGAAAATTTCATTCATGCATACGCATGGACTGCCATCTCTAAGAAACGAAATGAATCATTTTTCATGACCACTTTAAATGGTTGGTTTTAAAAGTTTAATTAATGTATAAATATTATAATTATAACATATTTAATATTATTTAGTTTATTTAACTATAACCCCTTTGACCACCATCAATGCACCGATGTTTTTTTAGGCTATAAACCGAACGACCCCAAAACATCTAATGTGAACTTAACCATTTTAGTAACTAAGTAAGTCATGGTAATAAATGAAATAAAATAAATAATGATAATTTAATTAAAATAAAAAATTTTATTAATAATTTAAATAACTAATATAATTTTATTTTTTAGGATCTAAATAACACATGATTTTATACGGTATTTAAGGTAGGGGGATTTCTCATCTCAATTTCCTTTCATTGAGACATATGTCATTTTCACTACATGTTTCATTTTTTGTGGTGTATAAACTATATTATGGATTTATTTTATTATTCATTTACTAAAATTAATTTATTTCTCAAATTAATTTCATGTTTTCTTATTCAATATCCTTTTGTTTTAAAAGTTACAAACTTTTTAATGGATTTTCCTTTAAAATATCGTTTTAAATTTTTTAAACACTTTCTCCTCCATATCCATGTTCCTTTAAAGGTTTCAAGAATGTTATTATTTATGATTAAAATATTGATATATTTAATTATCAAATAAATTTTACTTTATTTACAAATTTTTAAAAATAAATCATTCTAATGTTTTCCATATGGGTTATTTTTCACTTTTTATAAAAGTGAAAAAAAAAATTAACATTTACGGTTTGACTTCCATTTCCCATAGTCATATCCATTATTTGTTATCATGATCCCTACAAAAGTTAACAGGGTTTTTCAAATTAGGTTATATTCCCTCTCTTTGGGGTATTTTTCATTTTTAAGAGATTTCAAAGAAAAAGGATATTTCACTTTATGATTATGTGAAAATGGAAAGTATTTTACTTATGGGTTTAAATGATTTTTTCAAGGATTTATGATGAAAAGGTTAAATCTTGAAAACAATCTGTTCATGATATGGTACTTGATCATTATATATGAGGACAGGTTATCCTAATATAGCTCATGGGGATAGGTGATCCTGATATAGCTCTCTAATGCATTGGGTAATGAATAGCCTTTGAAGGAAAAAATGAGAAAGATAACCAAGTATGTTAATCGAGTGTAAATAACTAGTATTAATTTATGATGACATGGTTTAATAATGAGTGAACATAGTTTATGAATATAAATCTCCAAGATAATTATTATGTTCTTAAAACGGGGTTTTATATAAATCTTTTAATATCATAAGGTAAGGAAAGTTTATAAACTTTTAAAGGAGAAAGGTTTTTTTAGAAAAAGAAATGTTTTCATGTGTTATCATGTTCCTCATTATGACCTAATGGTTTTTTTATTCTTGATAATGCATTATAAATATTTTCTTTGAGAAAAGGTTGATTTTCAAATATGGTTTTTTTTATTTATATGATCAAATTTTTATTGTTTAAAAGGTAACATTTTGATGGGTTTTCCTATTTTTTTCATTGGTCTAATGGTTTTGAATTATTTTTATATACTAAACTGATATTTTTATGCTCATACCAAGTTTAAAAATGTTTTTCACTGGGCCTAAAGATGAGTAGGAACTACTATGAAGTTTATATCCAAATAAAGGAAATTTTCCTTGAACAATGCAATTGTTTCATGAATGAAACATGAATATACAATTAAGAATCCTATTTTTGTGGAAAAATAGATATTGTGTGTTAGTCTTCCCTATGTAATGTAATGGTTTTTCCTAATTCCCTAAAACTATAAACCTAAAATATCTATGAAATGTAATAAATTGAAACCCTTATCATCAATCATATAATTATAGGTTGATTATGACACATGTAATTATAGTGTTTATCATAATCATAGATATTATTATGACTCGGTGATGGATCTTGTTTCTTAAGTCTATCATATTATGCACTACATGGTTGGGTGTTCCTTAGTTTGGATGTGGGCGAGCCATGGGTGTGTTTTTTGAGTGATTAGGAAGAATGTGGCACTGGTTGAGATTATGCACTAGCCAATTTCAGTTTGGATATTATTGGGATCATCGTGAGATGGTAAACCTGGTATGAGGTCCCAGATAGCCCCTTTCATTTAGTTCTATGAATTAAGGATAAAATCCACATCGTTTCTTATTGGGGAGTGTTTTTTATTGAGGAACCTTTCCAATTTTGGTTATATGGGATGTGATAGTTTCAATAGGTGTTGTTCCCTTTTTTATGATATTTTTTAGTGGTCATTTGAATGTCCTTCGGGTTGGGATCTTCTTGTGGATTTTTGTCGATTTCTTGGTCAGTTTTTTTACTGAGAATTGAAAAAATTTATTAAACCAAAATAACAAAAACAAGATTAAATAAATGGGGGTCACAGGGGACAAAAGTAGTTTAAGTCCAAGGGAATACCCTTAAACAATTTCAGCATAGTCAATTTAAATAGATCCAAGACTTGAGTACACCATAATCCTATCAATCCAGTTACCTTTAGAGGTAATAAGATCAGCCGACATGTAGCCCTCTTAAACTGATTGAGAAATATCCACCTCTGAATGAATAATGGATTTACAGTCTATGATGTAATAAATTATGTTCCATATTCATTCATAATTCCCCTTTAATGCATTGATCATAATTTAAGAGTTGGTCTCCACCTCAGATAAGAATATATTATATGTATTACATAGGTTGAGCCCTTGAAACATCACAAGATAATTAACCACAACTAAATCACTATCTCTAAAGAAGTCAGAGAAAGAGAGGATGATAGATTCATAGGTTTCACAAACAATACCACCACCTCTCACAATCCCATGAGGACGGGATCTATCCATTTTCAGTTTTAAGCCTTGATGAGGAGCCTTCCATTTAACCCAAACACACATCTCCCCTCTCCTATAAAAAGTTCACCAACTAGAAAGTTGATGGATTGAAGGGGACCATGCATATCTTGATTTGGACTTAATTCCTTACATTATATAAAGATATAATATAGAATCTCCATGAATTTGGTTATGATATACTATAGATATGGTTTTATCCCCTTGTAAAAAATGTCATTATGAGTGTCTCATAAGACCCAAAAACTAACAGCAATAGAAATGCTCCATCCCTAGGCCTGTGCACATTTCCATACCTAGTGAACCCATATCTACTAAATAAATTCATATGTTGTGCTTTCCGGATCATGGGATCCCAAAAATCCCCCAAGGTTGTACTAAAATTCAATAGCCCATTCTTTCTTAAAGAATAGGGGAATCACTGTTTCCAACTTTGTATTAGTATATTATTTTCACTTTGAGGCAAGGGGAATTCCAATTTTTTTGAGTCTATCATCAGTGGGGATGGCTTGATTAATATCCTCTAAATGAGGAAAATGAATTTGGGGTATATGACTTAACACTCCATCGGGTCCATATTTTGTGTAGGATTCATCATGTTGTGGAACCCTAGGAAATACAATTTCTATAAAGGATATGATGTGATAAAGAACTAATAAATTTTATAAAATAACTATATTTTATGAAATAAAAACTTATGTTCCTCATTAAGAATTTAATAAGTGAATTTGGGATGGGATAATGCTTGTTTGAAGATAATATCAGGAGTAGGACTCCCAAGCAAGAATAGGTGCAGGCCCACCCATTTATACTTCTAGAATGAGACTTCATCACGCCCTATAATCCAACAATATTTATCCAAGAATGTACAAGAGATCCCCTAAAAGATACATGATAGATTGGGGGCCATAAGATCTATCATCCCACTCAATATGGTAAGTTCTATATTTCCTTTTAATGAATTTAGACTAGATGGAGTTTCTCGAGATGGCCTTCCACACAATCTTATCCTACAAACCCTGCATGTTCTCTTTTATAACTCTTAGGTCAGTACCCCCCCCCCCCCCACACACACACACTTCTTGAATTGGTGTAGAATTTATAGACCAATTTTCCCAATGGTGTGGAACTTCTTGATATGAGTCCCAAATGAAGTGATTTAGGATGCCTCCAATGTTTATAATCATTTATTTGGAAGGTCTATATAAAGATAACATGTGAATGGGGATGGAATATGGAACAATGTTGACCAAGGTGAGTCTACCCCCAAATGAATGGAGTCAAATTTTTCCAGTTTAATATCCTACCCATTATCCTACTGAAGATGTTATAATAATGGTGAATTCGAACTCTATCATTGGATATGGTCACCCAAATAATCCATTGGAAAGATTTATCTAGCAATACCAAGTCCACCCTCGATCATTTTGTTCTCCTGGTCAAGCACTTTTTATAAATAAAAACACTACTTTTGTTGGTATTAATGTATTGAAAATATTTTTTATAATAATTAGTCTTTATTAAATTAAAGTTATAAATGGAATTAACACTGTCAATGAGAAAAAATAGCATGTCATCCAAAATGAAAAGGTTGGAAATAATAGAGAAATTGTACTTCCCTTTGAATGGATGAATATTACCTTCTACAATCCACTTTTTGATATTTCTATTATGTATGACTTGAGAAAAGATGAAAAAGATCTAGGATATGGGGTCCCCTTATCTCAAACCCCTAGATTATTTGAAAAAAATCAAATCATTCCCTATAAGTGAAATTGTGAACCAAGGAAAAGAGAAACACATAAAAAAAGATCACAAACCCACTCTGAGAAGCCACATTTTTTTGAGAAATTTGATGATAAATAGCCATTACATATGATCATAAGCCTTTTCAATATCGATTTTAATCATTACATTGGATCTTATCATTTTCTTATAAGGGTCATCAAACATTTCCTGAGAAAGGAAAATGGCACCCTGAATGGTTCTGCCTTAACGAAACCACCCTACTCCTATGAAATTTCGAGCACAAGATAGATATCTAGCCTTTTGTTAAGGATGGTATCTAGAAATTTATATGATAATTTTCACATGCTTATGGGATGGAATTTCCCAAAACTATTGGTTTATTTCACTTTAGGGATAATATCTAGAATATAGTCATAGTTACCCTGGGAAATGGACCACCCTTGAAGTAGTCCTAGACAACACCCATAAATTCCTCCTTAATAATTTCTCTTGCATCCATGTAAAAAGAACTTGGGAACCCATATAGTCTCAGGGAACTCTCTAGATTAATATCCTTAATGGATTGAAATATTTTATCCTCTTCTAGAATAAGACCAAACTTGAGATTATCCAAGCCATTTATAGTATAGGGAATATTTTCAAGGATGTGATTGGCCTCTTAATAAACTTTGGTTATACCCCCTGGGTCCACTGAGGACCTAATAGTGATTCAGAGAAACAAGACACTACCAATGGGTTGGTAATTTTTACATCACTGGTATGGGATCTATATTTAAGGACCTTTTTTGGATGATGATCTCTTTCTTGGTTTCCTTAAGAGGTTATCAGTTATTTCAAATACTTTATAAGAATTCAAAATGATTGGGATTCCTATAGTGGGTCTCCATCATTTGATAGATTTTTTTTTTGTTAGTTATGATTTGGTTTGTACTTGGATATATTTTTGGGTTATTTGAATATATTTTTTCATTGTTTTGTGGATTTTATAATGAGAGTTGTTCCTTATCATAGGACCTATATGAGTTTTTTCCAACCTCACACCTCTTCTTTAAGTGTTTCGGTTTTCAATTTTTCCTTTATTTATATACTTATCAATGACATTTGTGGGGAAGAAAGTGGCATGGTGGGGAGAATTTTGACACCCACATGTCATTATCAATTTTATTTTATATTATTTGATCTTATTTTTAAGTAATTTAAATTATTATAGAGTTTCGTTTAAAATTTTAAAATTTCTAGAAAATGTCTCCCCTCTGCATAGTTTATATGCATGGTTTAGGGGAAATTTTGCAGGTTCCCTTACATGGGTGGGTTCTTGGTTTTATTTTTATTATGCATAGTTACCTCGCACAACTAGAACATGGATTATGGTAAACTATGAAATTCCTAGGAATAAATATGTGAGGTTCCTTTATATTGGTGTTGTCTGGTGCATGGCTTGCACATAGTTTGGTAAACCTTGATAAAATCATGTAATGGGTTTTTTAATGGGACATCATCATTCCACATGGTTGGTGCATGGTTTAGAAAATCGTACACGATTACCAGATTTCATTTAATTGGTAAAATGACATTTTTATCCCTTTATATCCCCTATTTCATGGTTGAACCAAGAACACCCTAGGGAGGGTTCCTACCACTTCCTTATTATATTGTTGTCCCCAACATTTCAATTACTTGAGGTCTCTTCTTTGATAAGATCTCTATTAGTCCTATCCTTCCTTGTCCTCTCTTATTTCGATTGCATCCCCTAGAAGTTGATTTTTTATTGGCACTGCATTCTGTTTATCAATTTTGGCATGTTCTTTATGTATAGGTTCCTATTGTAACTTGTTCCATTTATATGGCTTGGGTTGAATTTTAAATTTTATTTTCAAAATAATTTGAAAAATATGGTTTTTTAAAAGTGAATGTAAAGTTGTTTTAGATAAATAATTTGATAAATGCTTTGGGAAAAGTGGAAGAGGTAGTATTATTTGGGTGTGGATTTAAATTTCCTCTTTCATTGTTTCAAAGGAGTTTTCAAGATAAAAACCTTGATTCATGGGATGGATTGGAAACTGTGGTTTTATTCCATATGAGCCTCATTTATTTTCCAAAGTTTTTTACCCTAATTTGAAAAAAAACTTTTGGTCCCACCCTTCTTTTCCTCGTTTAATGAAAGGTGGCATTTTGTAAAAGGACTTATGGAATTGTATTTGGTTTTTAACTAAAGTGTATGTGAAAACCCTATTTTATATCCATATTCAAACTAGCATTTATGAAATGATCTTTTGAAAGGAAATGACATGAACTCTTTAGTGAAATCCTACTGTGCATGTTTTGATCACACCCTATATACACCACTCAATGTATGAATCTCCTATATTTTCTTCCAGGTGCCCTAACTATGGTTCAGTCTCTGTGGGAGTTTAATTTGGGATAGACCATGTTGGTCGGTTGGGACTTGGTGAGTGAATAAGGGTCATGAGGAGATGGTTATAGAAGTTTGGATTTTGGATTTTATTTATTTATTTTGGGACCACTCATGTATCATCCTTATAGGCAATGACTTTTCATTTGATTTACTTTGTATATAGATTTCAGGTAGTTTTATTCTTAGTTTATTATTCATTCCATGTGTGGATGTTGATTACTGTTTATTTTCACAACTACGATTTACTCTAATTTATTATTTCCTTTATATTGTATTATTTTCTATTTTGATGGTGTGGATGTCCATTATCTATATGGATCATTCCATATTTTTGTAGTGGGATCTTGTTTTGGTTAATTATTGTTAGAGGGTTAAATCATTCCCAAAGTTCGTTTCTTGGTATCCAGACACTTGTTGATGGCCCGTGGGGATAGGGAACACCCTTTAGGCCTTTCCAAGTCAAGTGATGTGTCAAGTCTTCTAGGGTTGATTTTTACATCCATATTCTTCCACTATCTTCTCTAGTCATATAATTTTGTCTTTATGTTGGTCGATATACTCTGATGATTCCTTTAGTGTCCCTTTTTCTATTTTCCTTTTGATATGGATCAAGCTCCTCGAGATTACCTTTAAGTTATACTTTTAAATCAACAACACCTTCTAATTATTCGTCTTATTTAATTGCATATTTTGTTTTCTTAGTTGTTTCTAGCCTTACATCCTCTCTATTTGAGATAAATTAAACCTCATCATCTTTAAATCATTTTTCATCATTGCATTCTTCTTTTCCCGCAAAAATTTTCCATTTAAACCTTTTCTTGGATGAATTTCTAAATTTAAGGTCCTTTTTGGAGGAAATTTTCTCCATTTTTTTGTGTGTGTTCATCTTTAGCTTCTTTGTCAGCCTTTTGGGTACATCTTTATGTAATATGCCCAACTTTCCCACAATTAAAACATGATAGATGTAGTTTAACTTTATACCTACATTTTCCTCACTTGAACTTGTTTTCCACTTCTGATAGAAATTCTTTATTTCCATCTTATTCTTCATGTCCAACATCTTATATACAAGTATTTACATGGATTTAAATGTGATATCCTTTGATAATTGACTTGATGTGCTCTCTAGTTTCACCCGAATTTTATATTCCACAATCTTGTTGTGAATATCTTCAAGAGATAATTTTGTAATATCTTCAAGATATAATTCTTGATTTCCTTCTTCATATGTCTATACTATTGGATTGTATAATAGAGGTAATATTCTATGAATTTACTTCACAATTTCAAAATCTTTCATTTCATCTCCCATTCCATGGATATCTCCCACAACTTCAATGATACGGTTAAAGAAACCATCAATGTTATCATTTGGTCTCATCTTAAAATCATAAAAAATGTTATGTAACACTTATAGGTTTACTTATTTTACTCTAGAATCTCCTTTATAAATGTTGGCCAATTTTGTAAAGACCCAAAAATTCCATGTAATTTTTTTTAATTATATGGGAATTTTATGAGTCCACAAAAATTTATGGTGCGTGATTCCGAGGCCCAGTGTTCCCGGAATAAATTTCTGAACTTTTATTCTGGTACGTTCAATAAATGTGCGAGTGAGTTTTTGTAACTTTTGAACTGGTGCTTGGAATTGAAATCCAAGGACACCATTGAACTCACAGCTCCGATATTCACTTAAAGAGACCTTCACCTCGACCATAATAGGTCGAGGTTGGAAGATAGTTTTTCACTTTTTCGTGGAAGAAGAAAAATGAAATAATTAACATTTTATTTTTCTTTTGAAACCTCTCTTTTTAATTTATGGAGGTGGGGACCACCCGAGCTAGAAAAACCTCCCAATTTAAATTCTTGGTGGTGGGGACCACCCGAACCCCTCTTAATGGGGGAAAACCTCTTAAATCTCCAATTAATAAATTGAGCCAACTACAATTAATTAAATGTGTCAACTTTAATTAATTGTTAGACTTATTTTTAATAAGTTGGCTCTTCTTTTTATTGGGTGGGAGGATTGTTTTGGAAAATGAGCTTGGGATAATTTTGGAGAAATGTTCTCTCCAATGAAGAACATTACCTCCAAACTAAGAATTCCCTCTCTAATGAAAAACTTACTTCGGAATCAAGAACAAGGACGATGCACGAGCCCAACTTCAGAAGCGTGTTATAGAAGCGACAATCATTGGCCCTCATCGCCTTCATCTTATACCTCTCGACACCTCCAAAAAATGACAAGGTTGGGTTTGTTATTTTGAATACCCCTTACCCATTCTTGACGTTCTTCATGATTTAAGAACAAATAAGCCGCTTGTTACCATTCTAATGTGGAGGGTTTGGGCCAAACGAACACGGCCTGACCTCTCGACAACCTTTGTGGATTGTGGTTGTTTTAAATCAATGGAGACATCCTGAGACGAGTGTGTAAGTCTATGGAATGAAGAACGAGCCATCGGGGTGCGCCCAGGGACCCAAGGAACATCGTCGGCGACCCGTGCCAACAACCGGCACCGGTGGGCTCAGGAGCGGTGTTCGTCACTCCAGTCGTCCGCGAAGATGGCGGCGGCGCAACCGTGCTGCCAGAGAAGGGTCGCGGCCCGTCGGCCACAGCGGAGCATGGGCGGAGGCCGGCGCACGACCGTCTATGTGACGATGGTGGCGGTGCGCGTCCGCGTTGCCCGGCGTGCAGGGGCCGCGGCACAAGGCTGCAGCAGTGATGGAGGGGCGGTCGGCTCGCTGTCGGCCGCCAGTGATGGCGTGGCGCACAGCCATGCCGCGCGGAGGAGGGCTGGTCATCCATCCAGCCGGGAGCCAAGTGGACCGCCCAGCGGGCCGCCAAGCAGGCCGCCATCACGGACTGCCCAGCGGGCCGCCCGTCGCGGGCCGCACCGGTGGGTCGGGCCGTGCTAGTAGGTCGGGCCGGACCCAGGGCCAGACCCGGGTCGAGTCGGCCTGGGCGAGGTCGATCCGACCGGGTCAGGCTAGGTCGGTCTGACTGGGTCGGGCCAGGTCGGTCCGACCAAGTCGGCCCAGGTCGGACCGGACCCGGACCAATTTCATCCCTTTTCTCTCTTTCGGCCATATCTTGAGCTACGAGCATCCATTTGACGAACCATCTATGACACTGGAAACCTTGGATCGAGACGGTCCTTTTGACATACCCCACTTGAGTTTTGGATAAATTTAGGGTACAGCCGGGCTAGATCGGACACGAATCCAACCGGGCCCTCGGGACTAAAAGGCCAATAACTTACAAACCAGGCGTCTGATTGATGTACCGTCTATTGCATTGAGACCCCTATTACATGGCGGTCCTTTGGGATACATCTTTGTGGAACTTCGTGGTAGTTAGAGTATCGACCTATGGATTGAGGAGCGGACCCTCCTGGAATCAAGCAAGCTTAGTGCGGGAACCCTGTACCTGGTTGTATCATGAGAAAGGGATCATATATGGGTCTGTGTTTTGCGATCCTATGTGGGTATTTGTTCCAGTATCCCTCTTGGATCCATTCTAGGAATCCACGTGGGACTACTCTAGGAATCCACGTGGGACTACTCTAGGACCCAACGTGGGTCTGCTATACTGGGATCCTATGTGGGTCTGATAATCTAGGATCCTACTTAGGTCTGATGAATTAGGATCATACGTGGGTCTGCCTCTCAATAGTGTAAGATGATTCTACATCTAATCATCTTTACTACCTTAATTAAGTTATACCTGGTGTGAGATGAATCTTTACCTTTATGGTGATTCCTTTGTGGTATTCTTCTGTGTGGCGTACCTTTGTGGTACTTACCTTCGTGGTGATACCTTCGTGGTATTCTTCTGTGTGGAGTACCTTTGTGGTACTTACCTTCGTGGTGATACCTTCATGGTATTCTTCTGTGTGTTGTTACCATTGTGGTACTTACCCTTGTGGTGTTACCTTCGTGGTATTTCTTTCCTTCTTGTAATAGTTGTATTTTGGCTAAGATTTGGGCCTTGTGTTTCCTCATGAACGAGATGGGTATACTTGATAACTTAGGTATATGTATGGGCATATACCTAAGTAGGGTTGTCAGTTGTTTTCATGCTTTGTGGTTTATCCTTTGTGGATTTTGTGAGACCTTAGAGGGTCTTTGGGTCCCTACTGATTATTGTTATACTCACCCCTTCACGGGATATGCCCGCACCTTGTTGTGTTTGGTGCAGACGACGGACAATGCTGACTGAGGATGAGAGTATCGGGACTGGAGGTAGCCCGAAGGTGGACATTAGATGAGGCATACCGTAGAGACGACTGTTCGAGGGCTGTACCTACCCTTAAAGTAGGATCCTTGGTGGTTGTTCATAGGAGTTGTTTCGGTTTACTTTCACTTTTTAGTTTTCTTGTACTTTCCAGTTGGGCTTGTATTATGGCCCCTTTTTCTTACTGTACACACTCTTTTTACTATATAGTTTATTTGTTTTCGTATCTAGATGTGTGCTTGGTTGTGTGTGTTTATAGGTTATGTCTTCCCAGTTTTAGGGAATACGCCTTTCGGTGCTAGTCGCCAGCCTCTGGCCTATGGAAGGCGGGCTTGGGGTAGTCACGGCACGGGCCCTAGGGGACGGGGCTTGACAAATTGGTATCAGAGGATTCGGTTCTACCATAGAACATTGGACTGTGAACTTTTTATCGGTAATAGTTCTAAGTGTAGTGAGTTTGGTTATTAGTTTAGGGAATCTAGTGTTGGTGCGGCGGCCGACGAATCCATACACTAGGACCCAGACTTCTGATTTCTGACTCGGTGCATGAAAACAGTAATTGCGTGTGTGTTTTGAAAAGTTTTCTTTCTGATCTTTTTGGGTCATCTCACAAGGTATAACTTATTAACTGTGGCGCACCTGTTTATTTTCAGGATGCATCCACGTAGAGAGCCTGCTAGGGTTCTGGGTATTGTAAGTGATGATAGCCCACTGAGCGACGAGGCCTTGATGCAGGGCCCTTTACCAGTAGGGGCACCAGTGGTACCATTACCCATTGGGCCACCGATGCCACCAGCCCTAGTAGTAGAGGGTGCATGCCACTTGAGCACATTGCACGGGTTCCAATTCCAGAGCCCACCTAGGTTCAGGGGTGAGACGGACCCACAAGCGGCTGAGGATTGGTTGGAGGTCGTGGTGAGAGTCTTCCGACTGGTAGGGACACCAGCTGATCTCATGGTGATCCTTTCCACCAGTCTTCTACAGGAAACAACAGGAAGATGGTGGAGCTTGATGCTCCAGTTTCACAACAAGGTGACACTTCTCTGGGAAGACTTTGAGAGCCTGTTTTGGGCAGAGTTTGTCCCAGCAACCCTTCGCGCAGTGCGCATTCAGGAGCTTCTTCATCTATAGTAGGGTGACATGATTGTGCATCAGTACTCAGCGAGGTTCTCCGACCTCTCACGCTACTCCACTGATATGGTGCGAGACCCATTCTTTAGGGCCAGAACCTTCGAGTAGGGAATCAGGCGGGATATCAGGATTTTGATGATTTCTCTCAGCATCCCGACGCAGGCGGGGGTGTTAGAGAAATCCCTCTTAGTGGAGAGTTTTCTTGCTGAGCAGTCTCCAGCAGTGAGACTCACCACCAGGAATCACGTAGTAGAGTCTTCTACAACAGTAAGTAGACAGATGCCACATAGGTCCAAGAGGACCAGACCTATAGGTGGACGACCGCAGGATTCAGGGTTGGTTGTACCGGGAACTGGAGACATAGCCAATCATATGAGGAGAAGGAAGTGTTACGCATGTGGTGGGTAGGGTCACATGGCTCATGACTGCCCGACCCGCCGTACAGATGATCAGCAGATGGTCGAAGAACTGCCTAGAAAGAGACAGAGGATCAAATGAGGAGGTCCGCAGAGAGCAGGCGGACATGGCAGAGGAGTTGGTCGTGCAGCTGGTGGTGGGAGAAGATTCGAGATGTTACCGCCACCACCACCAGGTAGTCCACCCCAACCACAAGGAGCAGGTGGACAGGGGAGAGCTCAGCTACAGGTAGCTGAGGCCTACGACCATGGTGCTCTGGAGATGATACGAGGTACGATTTGTGTCTACTCCACCTTAGTTCCAGTACTTATAGACACAGGTGCCAGTCATTCTTTTATTGTCATGGCCCTTGTTCGGAGCTCGGAGATTCTGATGGAGTCTTTGGCTCGATTGTTACGGCTAGAGACTCCTACGAGAGTGGATTCGATGATTACGCACTGGTTTCAGTAGTGTGATCTTACTCTAGGAGGTGAGAGCTTCGGTTGGGATCTCCTAATAGTGGCGTTGAGGCCTTACGACGTCATCTTGGGTATGGATTGGTTATCTACAGTCTATGCTCAAATTGACTGTATTAGGCACAAAGTGTGGTGTGTCTGCATGGATGGGACTAGGTTTACCTTCACCAGAGAGAAGGGAGCCTTTGCAGCACAGGATGGACTTACCTGGAGGATAGTGCAGTCGATCACTCATCAGCTGACTAGCCTTACTCTCGAAGCGGTTGATGTGGAGAGTCCAAGTTTTCTTTTAGTGGTGGACCAGTACGTGGATGTCTTCCCTAATGATGTTTCAGATCTACCTCCTCTCAAAGAGGTGGACTTTTACATTGACTTGTACACTGAGATGGCACTGATATCTACACCAGTGTATCATATGGCTCCTACAGATCTTCATGAGCTGTGGGTATAGCTGGAGGACTTACAGGGGAAGGGGTTCATCCGGCCCAGTGTTTCTCCTTGGGTAGCCCCGATTTTGTTCGCCAAGAAGGCAGATGGGAGCTTGAGACTTTGTGTTGACTATCAGCGCTTGAACCAGGTGACCGTGAAGAACAAGTACCCACTCTCGAGGATTGAAGACCTTTTTGACCAGTTGAAGGGAGCACGGTGGTTCTCAAAGATAGACCTCAGATCAGGTTATCACCAGCTCAGAGTACGAGATGAGGATGTGAAGAATATGACTTTCAGATTTCAGTACGGCCATTGTGAGTTTTTGGTCATGTTGTTCGGCATGACCAACACTCCAGCAGTGTTCATGGGACTCATGAACAAGATCTTTCAGCCATACCTTGATCGCTTTATAGTAGTCTTCATCGACGACATTATGATCTACTCAGCTACCGTGGATGATCATGCTTATCATTTACAGATAGTTATGGACACACTCAGAGAGCACCATCTTTATGGTAAGCTCTCGAAGTGCCAGTTCTGGATCTGAGAGTTCCACTTTCTGGGACATGTCATCTCGGAGGATGGAGTTACGGTGGATCCATCAAAGATTGAGGCGGTACTTTCTTGGGAGCCACCTAGGAGTGTGACGGAGGTATGGAGTTTCTTGGGTTTGGCCAGATACTACTGGAGATTTGTGCCAGATTTATCCAGAGTTACAGCACCTTTATCAGCATTGACGAAGAAGGAGAAACCCTTCGTGTGGTCAGAGAGATGCCAGCAGAGTTTTCAGGAGATGAGTCAGAGGATGACTAGTTCCCCCATCTTGAGGCTTCTGGAGGAGGGCGTTGGGTACGTAGTCTACTGCGACGCGCCAGGGACCAGGCTCGGATGTGTCTTGATGTAGGAGCAAGTAGTTATCACATATGGTTCTTGACAGCTGAGACGGAATGAGCAGAACTATGCTACCCATGACCTAGAGTTAGCAGCAGTGGTCTTCTCCTTGAAGATGTGGTGAAATTACTTGATGGGAAAACTTTTTACAGTCTACTCAGACCACAAGAGTCTCATGTATATCTTCTCTCAGAAGGACCTAAACCTGAGACAGAAATGTTGGCTCGAGTTCCTCCAGGACTATGACTTCGAGATAGTCTATACTCCTTGGAAGGGGAATGTTGTAGCAGATGGACTCAGCAGGAGATCTGGTATACAGCTGCTATGTGAGAAGACGGAGCAGTTGGCCGCTTTACGGATATACTTTGTGGAACGTGATGGAGCATCTTTTCTTCAGTCCCTTACAGTCACTCCCCCACTTCTTCAGCGAGTTAGGGAGACGCAACATGGGGACACTGACTACGAGGCTCGACGTGTACAGATGTCCTCAGGGCAGGCACCTGATGGGTTTTCTGAAGGTGGGGAGCATGTCATCATTTTCAAAGGACGTACCATGGTACCAGTTTCACTTCAGGAGGAAGTGTTGTGGGAGTTCCACACATCCCATCTAGCGGTACATCAAGAAGTGGAGAAGAAGTACCAGGATCTCCGATGATAGCACTGGTGGTCGGGAATAAAGAAAGAAGTATCAGAGTTTGTCTCTCAGTGCCTCACTTTTCATCAAGTGAAGGCGGAGCATCAGGTACCAGCAGGCTTAGTTCATCCTTTAGAGGTCCCAGAGTGTAAGTGTGACGGGATATCCACGGACTTCATGATAGGACTTCCATGTACATCTAGAGGTCATGATTCTATTTGGGTGATCGTCGACCGACTTACCAAGTCGGTCCACTTCCTACCGATTAGAGAGAAGGGTTCAGTAGAGAGATTGGGATGCCTCTATGTGCAGGAGATTGTGCAGCTACATGGAGTAGCCTCAACGATTGTCTCCGATCATGATGTAAGTTTCACTTCCCGTCTATGGAAGGGGTTTTAGGAGGCCTTCGGGACGCAGCTTTGTTTGAGCATTGTCTTCCATCCTCAGACGGATGGCCAGACTGAGTGGACCATTCAGACCCTTGAGGACATGTTGTGTGCTTGCGTCCGCGACTTCGATCACAGATAGGATGATCAATTGCCCTTGCTGGAGTTTTCATACAACAACATATATCAATCTACCTTTGGGATGGCACCTTTCAAGGCTCTATAAAGCTAACCTTGCATATCGCCTTTGTACTGGATTGACCTAGGAGAGTCAGCACTCATGAGACCAGATATGGTACAGGCTACCATAGAGAAGGTGCAGATCATCCAGGAGCAGATGAAGACTACACAGAGCAGACAGAAGTCTTATGCTGATAGGAGACGGAGACCTATGGAGTTCGAGGATGGTGACCACGTCTTTCTACGGGTCTCACCTCAACGAGGTTTGTGGAGATTTGGTTGGGGCGACAAGTTATCTCTGAGGTTCATCGGACCTTTTCAGGTCCTCAACAGAGTTGGAGAGGTGGCTTACCACTTAGCTCTTTCACCTCAGTTTCATCGGGTGCATGACATCTTCCACATATCCCAGCTGAGGAGATACGTGCATGACCCTTCATACGTCATTGATTGGGGTGAGCTGGACATCGACGATGGGGTGAGGTTTACAGAGGTTCCATTGGAGATTGAGGATCGATAGGAGAGAGTCCTCCATGGGTGATCGATACCTTTGGTGCGTGTACGTTGGCAGCATGGGAACCTCTAGGAGAGCACATGGGAGCGAGAGGCTCAGATTCGTGCTCAGTACCCCCACTTTTTTTCCTAGTTTTTGTGATGTGGCTTTCGGGGATGCAAAGCCCTGAGGTGGGGAGAATGTAAAGACACGAAAATTTCATGTAATTTTTTTTATTATATGGGAATTTTATGAGTCCATGAAAATTGAAAGCGTGTGATTCCAAGGCCCAGTGTGCCTAGAATGAATTTTTGAACTTTTTTTCGGGTACGTTTAGTAAACGTGCGAGTGGGTTTTTGTAACTTTTGAACCGGTGCTCGGAATTGAAATATGAGGACACCGTTGAACTCGCAGCGCCGATATTCGCTTAAAGAGACCTTCAACTCGACCATAATAGGTCGAGGGTGGAAGATGGTTTTCACTTTTTTGTGGAAGAAGAAAAGTAAAATAATTAACATTTTATTTTTCTTTTGAAACCTCTCTTTTGAATTTATGGATATGGGGACCACCCGAGCTAGAAAAAACCCCCAATTTAAATTCTTGGTGGTGGGGACCACCCAAACCCCTCTTAATGGGGGAAAACCTTTCAACTCTCCAATTAATAAATTGAACCAACTACAATTAATTAAATGTGTCAACTTTAATTAATTGTTAGACTTATTTTTAATAAGTTGGCTCTTCTTTTTGTTGGGTGGGAGGATTTTTTTGGCAAAGGAGCTTGGGAGAATTGTGGAGAAATGTTCTCTCCAACGAAGAACATTACCTCCAAATAAAGAATGCCCTCTCCAATGAAGAACTTACTTCGGAATCAGGAATGAGGAAGACACACAAGCCTGAATTCGGAAGCATGATGCGGAAGCGACGATTGTTGGCCCTCATCGCCTTCATCGACTTAATCTTATACCTCTCGACACCTTCAATGAACGACAAGGTAGGGTTTGTTATTTTAAATACCCCTTACCTGTTCTTTACATTCTTCATGATTCAAGAACAAATAAGCCGCTGGTTATCGTTCTAACGTGGAGGGTTCGGGCCAAATGAACACGGCCCGAACTCTCCACAACCTTTGTGGATTGTGGTGGTTTTAAATCAATGGAGACGTCCCGAGATGAGTGCAAAAGTATATGGAATGAAGAACAGGACACCAGGGCACGCCCGGTGACCCAAGGAATGTCGTTGGAGACCCGTGCCCGCGACCGGCACCGGTGGGGCTCGAGAGCGGCGGTCGGCACTCTGGCTGGCCGCGAAGATGGCGGCGGCACAATCGCGCTGCCGGAGAAGGGTCGCGGCCCGTCAGCCGCGGCGGAGCACGGGCGGTGGTCGGCGCACGACCGGCCACGTGATGGTGGTAGAAATGCACGGTCGCGCTTCCCGGCGTGCAGGGGCTGCGGCGCAAGGTCGCGATGGCGATGGAGGGGAAGCCGGCCACCGGTGATGGTGCGGCGTGCGACCACGCTGCGTAGAGGAGGGTTGGTCGTCCGGCCAGCCGCGAGCTGAGCGGACCACCCAGCAGGCTGCCCAGCGGGCCGAGCTAGACCCAGCGGGCCGGTCTAAACCCATTGGGCCGGGCCGGACCCTGGTCGATCCGAATTGACCCGGACCGGGTCGGACTGGACCCGGACCAGTTTCGACCCTTTTTTCTCTTTCGGCCATATCTTGAGCTACGAGCATCCGTTTGACGAACCATCTGCGGCACCGGAAACCTTGGATCGAGATGGTCCTTTTGACATACCCCACTTGAGTTTTGGATAAATTTGGGGTATGGCTGGGTTGGATCGAACACGAATTCAACCGGGCCCTTGGGACTAAAAGGCCAATAACTTACAGATCGGGCATCTGATTGACGTACCATCTGTTGTGTTGAGACCCCTATTATGTGGCGGTCCTTTGGGATACTTATTTGTGGTAATTAGTGGCAGTTGGATTATCGACATGTGGCTTGAGGAGCGAACCCTCTCGGAATCAAGCGAGCTTAGTGCGGGAACCCTATAGCTGGTCGTATCATGAGAAAGGGATCCTATGTGTGTCTGTGTTTTGGGATCCTACGTGGGTCTGTAATACTAGGATCCTATGTGGGTCTGATGATCTAGGATCCTATGTGGGTCTGATGATTTAGGATCCTACGTGGGTCTGCCTCTCAATAGTGTAGGATGATTCAGTAGTTACATCTAATCATATTTACTACTGTACCTAAGTTATACCTGGTGTGAGCTGAATATTTACCTTTACAGTGATGCCTTTGTGGTATTCTTCTATGTGTCGTACCTTTGTGGTACTTACCTTCATGGTGATACCTTCATGGTATTCTTCTGTGTGGCATACCTTTGTGGTACTTACCTTCGTGGTGATACCTTCGTGGTATTATTCTGTGTGGCGTTACCTTTGTGGTACTTACCCTTGCGGTGTTACCTTCGTGGTATTTCTTTCCTTCGTGGAACAGTTGTACTTTGGCTAAGAGTTGGGCCTTGTGTTTCCTCATGAACGAGATGGGTATACTTGATAACTTAGGTATATGTATGGGTATATACCTAAGTAGGGTTGTCAGTTGTTTTCATGCTTTGTGGTTTATCATTTTTATATTTTGTGAGACCTTAAAGGGTCTTGGGGTCCCTACTTAGTATCGTTATACTCACCTCTGCACGGGCTATACCCGCACCTTGTTGTGTTTGGTGCAGACGACGGACAGCGCTGAATGAGGATGAGAGTACCAGGACTAGAGGTAGCCCGAAGGTGGACATTAGACGAGGCATACCGCAGAGATGACCATTCAAGAGTTGTACCTACCCTTCAGGTAGGATCCTTGGTGGGTGTTCACAGGAGCTATTTTAGTTTACTTGCACTTTTCAGTTTTCTTGTACTTTCCAGTTGGGCTTGTATTCTGGCCCCTTTCTCTTACTATACACACTCTTTTTACTATATATTTTATTTGTGTTCATATCTATATGTTTGCTTTTTTGTGTGTGTTTACAGGTTATAAAGGCAATGTCTTCTCAGTTTTAGGGAATACGTCTTTCGGTGCTAGTCGCCAGCCTCTGGCCTATGGAAGGCAGGCTTGGGGTTGTCACGGTACGGACCCCGGGGGACGGGTCATGACAAATTTATCCCACATTGATTCTTCTGAAATAAAATTTATCACCTTCATATATATTTGTTTTTATAAAACTCCAAACAAATCATTTTATGTATTTGCATCACTATTGATAAGATTCTCATCTGCTTTAGTAAGTGACATCTCCATAACACCACTTATGTGAATTCCATGCATCGCTGCAAAGTAAACGTCGATTCTGAGAGATCATATATGAGATCTCATTTGATTCTTCCATATTTGGTAGTTTTATTTATCAAATAAAGGAACTCCTTTTTCATTTATGATATTACCGATGTTTGAAATACTAAATTTATTGATTCATCAAGATTGAACTTTGTGGCTCTAATACCACTTTGTAAAATTACAGGGTTACACCCTGAGAGGGGAGGAGAATTAAAGTGATCTAATTTTCTCATTTCAAATTTGATCTTGTTCTAATTTTGGAAAGAACGTGTTGAATATGTCAATCTCAATCACATACAATGTCGAACATATAAAAATAAATTCAAATTATATGGCGATTTTACTTGGCTCAGCACTAAGGGCTCCTCTAAGGAGAATATGTTGACGATGTGTTGGAATGCTAAGGGATATCACTACACATTGTGGATGATGAAAAGGTTTACAAATGATTCATTGTCGATCCAAGTTTCCCTCCCACTTTTCCCCTATTCATCCACTACTTCAAAAGAGAGTTAAAAGGATTTCAGGACTTGATGATCGCTTACAAGAATTCTTCATAATGAATAAACACCAGACCGACATGAATATCGTCATTATGGATCTATTCTTCTTGTCAAGTCTATATTTTCAATGAAATTTTCATACCATTAGACTCTTTAAATTCTATTAATATTTCATTTTATTATCTTTATCAACTCTCTCTCGAATCCTCCAAATTCAAGGCTTAAATCTTCCCAAAATATTCTCCATGAATATTCCACATATCACAACCTAATTGGGTCTTTAAAACACACATTAAATGCGAATTAAATTTCCCAAAGTCAAGCCTACTCTCCCAAAATATGAGATGGATTCGAATTTATAAAAAATCATGGGTTTACCGGCTTTATGACATAATTGTCTTCATTGTGGCATGATGCTCATCAAAACTCCTTGGTTACAGCGTGATGATCTCCACTGTGACATGATGTTCAATCAATAGTCAGATCCACAAAATATAGATAAATATCGTTTTTAAATGCTCTGAAGATCATGGTGTGATTTCTTCAGATTTCCTCAAATCTCCCATTCATTTCATCATGGCACTTTTCATTATGGTGTAAAGGCTTTCATCCTTAGGCAACTAAGACTTTTGACTTTCTGTTAAAAATGAACCACTCGCGGTGTAGCCTCCATATGTCGGTGTGAGGCTTCTATACTCACATTTTTGTAGTGTGATTTGCACATTGTGGAGTAAACCAATCCTCCTTCACAAAATAGAACTGCACTAACTTTTCATGGCCAAGGGTTGTGGCATGGCTTCATCCCACAATCCTTTCCTTTCCATATTTTAATTTATAGGTAGTGCCCATTGCGGCATGACCGATTGTTCCACGGTGCAATACCCAATTTCATGGTGCATACGAAGTTATTGTGACGTGACACTCCCTACAACTCACATTTCTCCAAAACATTATCCATACGTGGCAACCACTGTAGTGTAGACAAAACTCTTACAATGTGGCCTTTTCAGAATTTATTTTACATATCATAAGATTATTCTTACAAGATATCCATTACAGCGTGAGGTACATCTTTACGGCATGATATGTTTTTCTTTCACTAAACCTCCATTAGCCTTCACTAAATGACTCCATGCATATCATCAATTGTGATGTGGCCCTATATGTTATGGTGTTATCTCTTCATCCAACAAAGATAATAGTTCACTGATTGCGACATGGCCCTATGTGTTTTTCTTTCACTAAACCTCCACTAGAATTCACTAAATGACTCCATGCATATCATCAATTACAACGCGGCCCTATATGTTATGGTGTAAGCTCATCATCCATTAAAGATAATAGTTCATTGTAATTCTATGGGGGCTTCACTACATCGTGACTTTCTTCCCTGCAATGTGCCTATGAGCCTTGCAGTATGAAACCCAGAAATTTGAACTAGATACCTCCAATGCAGTCTTCCTCGTGGTGTGGATTATACCATTGTGTGGTGATTGCCTTCCTTCATACAAAAACAACTCCAAACACCCTTTGAGCTCTTCCAAATCTTCTCCAAGCATCTCAGAATCTTGTGTCATACCCAATATCACCAATAGCTCTTTGTTCCTTCAATGATTAACAACAAAACACAACACTTCCACCAATCAAAACACCCTAGTTGCATATTTTTTCCATTTAGCCAATGAACACGACCATTGACAACCTTGGTTCCAACATATTTCCATATCCCTTCTTGTCAACATCCTCATGGTTGTAACATTTTCCTCTTTTCATGTTCTTCTTATATACAACCTTTGGTTAATTGGCAACAAATCTTACCATTAATTTACAATTAATTCAACACACAACCATTGATTACAATAGAGAGTTTTTCCAAAAGTGTTTGGATATGACTTCAAAAAAAATTGTGAAATGTGCATAAAGTTTGTGAGGCGTTTATTCAAGTGGGAAATTGCAAGTTAATATGCACTAAAAGCCTATATTGCAGCATGTGATATGGTCTATATTGATGTTTTCGATATGTATCACATGAAGGGATAGGATTGGAATATAAGATATCACATATGTGATGTTTTATTTTCTTCCATTTAAGTTATCATTTCATTTGGTGTACTCATCATTTAATGATGCATTTATTAAATTATAGCAAATGTTTTAAATTGTTGGAGTTTAACGAGCATTGGTGTAATGAAGGTGAATGATATAATGTATAATGCTCGTTGGATGAATAGCCAAGCATTTATGAAACACTTGAACTCGTGAAGATACTTTCTTAATGGAAGGAGTTATATAAAGGGGGTTTCATGGCTTCATTATTTTACACATAAGATAGTAGTACAAGTTACACTTACCAAAGTTGTCTTTCCAATACGTTTGGAAATCAATTATGGCCATTCCAATGTGTGGAAATTTTACGTTCGATGGATTAACTTTAGAGAAAAAAGCCTATTTGTTGTTACTAAGTGATTGTCATCAATTGTATGGGTTAAAAACTTACTAGATGAGATACGATCTTAATATGATTCCCAGTCATTTCTATCATTCTTTCTATTGAACTTGTGAATTTGATATTTATTCTTTTTATTGTTATGAAACATGTTTGATGTCATTAAATCCATCATAAATAATCATTTGTCGTTATCAATATGTTCTAAACATAAAAATTTCACAAAATGAAAAATAAGTTAAACGTGTTCGGCAATAACTTAACCAAATAACATAAATAAGTTCATTTGACTGTACTGAATTTATTTATATGAAATCAATATATACTATTTGGGGAAACAACGTAGTTAATGAAGCATCTATCATCTAGATTCTTTCCAACTTATCATGAGACAACATTGATGAGGTTTTTGACACTTTCATGTCAGAAACTCAAAATATTCAAAACATCTATCTATAACATGCTTGAAGGTCGTTCTTAGGAGCAAGGATATTCATTATCAGCATAATGAATCAAAAGAAGACTTACTAAATCTCAACTGTAGCTTTTTCACCAACTATACTTTGGAATTTCAAATGATTCAAAATAATGAAGGTTGCTTTGAAGATGGAAGTCTTGTCGTCAATGCGTTAACCATTACTTAGTATTTGTAATTTTAAAACTTTTCATTTAATTGTATTTTACCCATTAATTTTTTCACAATAATGATGGACGTAGGAACTACTAGTGAAAGTAAGAACTCCACTGTCACAAAACACAACAAGCATTATTACATCAATATGAGAGAAAGTAGATGCATTATAAAGAAAAGCATGCAACGCATAAATACAAGAAATAACTCAGCAAGACTCAAACTTGAGACCTTGTCAAGATTCACAGAGACAACTACCACTGAGCTGCACCTGGAAGTCCAACACTATTACATTCCACAATAATACGTATGAGGCACACACTCAACACGCCACCCCAGAGTCCATTCATTCTACCCATTATTCCTCCCATTACATAGACCAACAAAGACAACCACATGGCTCGCGGGACTTTCATTAAAGTGATTCATAGCCATCTCTGCCACCGTTCCTCAATAGAATCCCGGCGGCGGCGGCAACAGAAGCCACCGCAGCTCCAACCAAAGCCACCCCCCAAACACGACTTACTAATTTCACGCTTCCATGCACCACCTGCAACCACAACCCACATTAAACTCGGATGTCACCATGTAAACAGAAGTGCTTATCAGCAGAAAAGTGTACCTGGACAGGAGCCTGCAGAAAGGATACAGGCTGCAGTGGCTGCTCGGCCAGAAGAATGTAGAAGAGACCCATAACCCCAGTGTGCTTCCGGGAGCTGCTGTAATTAGATTCCAGGATCAATGTCTCTCCATCGGATATTTGAACAGTTCCAGGCCGAGGATAGCAGGTTGACACCCCAACTATATAACCAGCCTCGTTTCCCACTTCATTTCCAGTTCCATAAGTTGGTATCGAAGCACATATGAGCCGCCCATCCTCTCCATAAAGAGCGGAACCTGTCCCTCCTGAATGCTGATGGGCAGCACCATAGATGAGATGCCCACCATTTTGCATGGTCAGACTCACTCTTTGGACATCATTGCAGCCATCGCCAGTCATGCCAGTAGCACTGCAAGGCTCAATTTCATACTCAATCCGACAATTATGCCTTCCATCATGACCGGTTGAACCATTCAGACTTCGCCACTCATCGGTAATGTCAAATATATATATCTTAACAGGCACCACTGAATCATCCCAACCCACCCATTCTACAGTATATTTCAGGAACAGGTTTCTCGTGACGCTCTCAAAGCCATCCTTCACCTTGCATTGTGTTTTGTCATAACAACATCTCAAACCACCCTCATAATCTGGACTAATGGGTCGGCCATATTCATCATGTGTGACATTATACAGATCACACCTGCATTCAGTGCATCCCAACCTATCCTCCACGCCCCGTGTATCAATTCCATGGACATTAAGAACCCATCTCTCTTCATATCCATCAGGAATTTCAGCTGGATTTCCCACTTCTATACCATACGGGTCGGGCACAAATGTCTTTGTTCTTCGTGTCTCTGATCCCAAGCCGAAATATTGCCCCAGTGAATTCCCTTGGCAAATTCCACTGTTCCTCACAACAATAAGATCAGATTTGGCAAACATCTGGAAATCTGAATTTTGGAAATTCCGGAAAGTTTCTCGAATCTCCACATGTTTGCGTTGATAGTATCTTACTATGACCCAATGGTGGAGGTAGGTCTCGTGAAGGGGTACAGACCTTCCCACCTCATCAACTACTTCAGCATTGAGACTCTTGATGGCAATATGACCTTCGGGGAATTTGATATTGTAGTAAAATCTGTTCACCACAGATCCTGGACTAATCTCAAACATAGGTGAGAGGAATGAAGCAGATTTGATCCCACGGTCATTTCCACAAACAGCTTGCGGGCATTGTATGCTCAATGCCAATAATAGTGTTGTCAAGGGAAGAAGCCAATTATGAGAAACGAGCAACATTTTTGGTATCTGATGATGAAAATACATACTACTGAGAGAACAAGAACCGTTTAAACTTATGCATCAAAAGAAGTGCGTCTAATGATAAAAATACTTCCAATGAAGCAGATTTCATCTAATGACAGCACTTGAATCAACTTTACTTGTAATGCTATTTTGAGGATGCAACAATCATACCAAATACTCGTTTTTGCTAAAACTATATTTTCTCAGAAGCATTTAAGCGAAACCAAATAATCCAAATAAGGACTCATCCTAACAAAAGAACAAGGCAAAACAGATCAATATGAAGGCGCAGCACGCACACACAATCTCACGTCCAGATTACCGTATAAGAAATCAAATTATCGTTAAACAACAACAAAAAAATCAATCAATCAAGATTTTTCAAGGAACTGGCGCCTGCAGCCCTTCGTTATCCGATAGAAAAGTCAATAGAGTTAAAGATTGACGAGGGCTCACCGTTAGATGGTCGAAAAAACTGATTAGAAGTAAAATATTTAACAATAAGAGGAAAAACACAACAAGAACAGATTACAACGTGCGTCCGAGTGATCAAAAAATTGAAGCTCATAAATCAAAAGTGCAATCTTCAGCAATAAGACGTTCCGAATAATCGAAAATTTTTAGAACTCAATAAATAAAAAGGATACGAATAAATAATAGAAAATCAGAACGACAAATTTGAGCCAAAGAGTTTACCAGCAATCTCATTAGATGGTTGGTCGCCACTGCCACACCGCCAAATGGAGTCCCTGCAGTATCGGTCACGAATGCATAAATATAAGAAAAATTAGCATTATCTGTTAATAATTAGATAGACATAATCCATTATAATATATTATTTATGCTATTTTTTATTATATTAATAATATTAAATTATTTTGACGCTTGCCCTCTCATTCAATGAAAAACGTGATAACTTAAGTTGGGTTGGTGACAGTTGCATCTTGAATGGAACAGTTTTTTTTTTTTTTTTTAAGAATTCAAATTTTTATTACAACATTTAGGGAAGGAGAACTACAAATTTACAAACACACAAACACACAAACACACAAACACAAGGGAGACTCGAACTCTTTCATTCACGTTTTCTCTCCAAAACAGTTCATCCAATCAATACATTTCACTCCTACCAATGCCCACTCCCTCCCAGTCATGTCCTCCCCGACTCCCCTTCCCTCTGCCTCCACCTCCTTTTCGTTTCTAACTCTGCCTCTCCGCCACATCCCTACCTCTGCGTCCCTACCTTCTCACATCCAAAACGTGCTCCCACTTTCCTATCTTCCATCTCTTCCATCTTCTTCCTTCACATTGAACCTTGAGCATTTCTCTACTACATTTTTGCATGATCGTTACAATCATCGCCCAACCTCAATCGGCGTGCCCACCTCACGTGATTGTCATCTATTTAGAGAAGTCAATCTCCTTGAGTTTTTTTATATGTTTTTTGAAAAAAAAATTAAGTATAGGTTAGAAAGTTTTTGAAAATTAATGCAGAAATACGACATCAACGATGCCGCCTTTCAGCAAAAAAAAACTTATTTTAAATATACATTTTTTATATTTAGAAATTTATATGTTTGTATATTTTGATATATATATTGTATCTATTTTATTTTGTTTAGAATTATGTCCATTAATATTTGAGAGTGAAAATGTTATGTTTTTAAACAATAAATTTTGTGACATGTAAATTAGCTTTTTACTTATTATATTTTTGATTTTGTTAATTTTCAATTATGTTTTATATGTTGAGTCACTATCAAATATCCTTTAGATTGTATTTATATTTTATAAGTTATATGCTTTCAAAGTCACCTATATGAAACATAATAATGTTTGAAGTTGATGGCTTTGAAAGTCTATAAATATTAAAGTACAAATACAATCTAAATAAAATATGACACACTTACCGAACATATATAAAAAATAATTCAAAATAACAAGCATTTCATAAAAACAATTAATGAAAAGTAATTTTAGTGGCATAATATATTGTTGTTTTAAACCATTACAATTGTATTTGTAATCTTTTTTTACATTTTTTTCATTTTCAATTATTTACCATATTTATGAAATTCTTTTTATTTTCAACAACTTTTTAGATGCTTGGTCTATGTTTTAAGATTTATTTAGATTATTTTTATAGTTTATATTTTATAAGCTTGTAATGTCACTTACTTGAAATTTAATAAGTTTTCTTATGTTTCAAGTAGTCGACTTTAAAAGCTTATAAATGATAAATTGTAACTAAAATATAAATGAAAATTGAAAGAGCGGCTAAACATGTAAAAATGGTTGATAGTAAAAAGATTTTGATCATTTTAATAGACAGACAATCATATAGTGGATGGAATACATTGTTGTTTCAAATCCTTTAAGTCAACAGAAAACATATACATGAATGGGTACAACTACTCTCTATGATGAGGTCTCGTCCTATATTCTGGTGTGCAAATGAGATGTCCGTATCGAGATCGTCAAACTCTGTAATAGAGTGGAGTATGATGACCTGGAGAGGGCAGATCCTCAGGCATTGGAACCTCAACTATAGGATGCCTTGCATGTGTCTCAATGGGAGGAGGTGTCAAATGTATGTTGTTATGCACACCCGATCCTTCTCCCACTAGATGAGTAAAAGGATCTTCCATCATAGTCTACGAGAATCACACAGCCTGTGAAGGCTTGGCACGAAATATGGAGGCATGAGAAATGACCCCTGATATAAGCTCGGTTGAGTTATATTCAGAGAAAATTGTGGATATCCTAACAACACAAATGGATCTCATGCCTCCTGATGCACATCCCGTTGAGCTTGGACTACTAAAAGGTCAACCTCTGCCTCTGGAACAGGTGAAGCCTTACGTGCAGCACAACGCAGTCTACGTCGTCATCGTCATGGCTCTTTGACATCAGCAGCTGCTGGAGGAGGTTCTTGAGCAGGAACCTCCACTCCTTGGGCAGGAACGTCATCTCTCTAGGGTCACTACTACAAGCATTCCCTTTACCAGCGTGCAAAAAGGCTTTTAATAGCACTAAAAATGTAGCGTTAATCTCAACACTGTTAAAGGAGAGGTCCCCTTTATCTGCGCTACAAAAAGCGCTGATAAAGGCTCCACCTGCTGTAGTGTGTTGTTTGTATAACAACACACTGCAGCAACCTCAATCTGTAACTTGTACATACAATATATAATTTAATTGAAATAAATTTCACATCATGAATACAAAAAAACACTACTATATACATTTCAAACAATTTTTTATATAATTACATTTGCAATTACTATCCACAAACATTTAAAAACATTAACGTTTCATCGTCTTTGGCACCTGTGATCCCCTATTAAAAAGGTCCACCCATGGTATTTGTTACCAAACAAATCACCTCAACCCGAGCAAAAGAATCCACCTATATAAGAAAAAAAATCTTATGTTAGAAATATTATAAAGTAATAAATTAAAAATTAATTTGAAAGAATGCATTAAAAAATGTCAACTTTAAATAAAAAGACACACATGGAGTTATACCGGTCACACTGTGCGTTGTATTGAGCTGCAGATGATTTCAACACATCAAAAATGAGATATGGATTGTTTTCCTAAAGTATCAAAACAATTCGAACATATTTTCTCGGTTTTGAGTATGTCAATTGTTCTTTTTAATGAAATTAATATCAATTTTAAATAAAGGTACACTTGGAGTTATACCGGTCACGCAATGCATGGGATTAAGGTGTGTCTAATTCCTATATGTCACAAATTACTTATGGATCATTGTCATAATGTATCAAAACAATCTGAATGTGTTTACTCGGTTTTCAGTATATATCACTTGTGATTTTTACTAAAATTTCATTTCAAACTGGAAACACGCACTTTGAGTCATACTATCACATCGTGGGTCAGATTGACGCGAGACTACTTCCTATATATTACAAATGACTTATGAATTGATGTACTAAATTATCAAGACAATTGAAGCACATTTTCTTGGTTTTCAGTGAGTGACACGTTTTGAACTAAAATGTCAATTTTAAATTGATAATGGGCACTTTGAGTCATAATAGTCACATAGTGCATCATATTAAGCTACAGTTGATTCCTACATGTCATGAATGACTTATGGATCATTTTCCTAAAATATAAAAAAAAATCTAAATGTGTTTGCTCAGTTTTGAGTAGGTCATTTGTCTTTTTTACTAAAATTGATGTCAATTTTGAATAAAAAGACGCACTTGGAGTCATACCGGTCACATCATACATTGGATTGAGGTGTGGATGATTCCTACACATCTCAAATGACTTATGAATCATTTATATAAAGTATCAAAACAATCCAAATGAGTTTACTTAGTTTTGAGTAGTTCATTTGTCCTTTTTACTAAAATTGATGTTAATTTTAAATGAAAAGACACATTGGGAGTCATACCGACCATACCATACATCAGATTGAGGTGCACCTGATTCCTACACATCCTAGATGACTTATGAACCATTTCTCTAAAGTATAAAAACAATTGGAATGCATTTTCTTGGTTTTGAGTAGGTCGGTTGTCCTTTTTACTAAAATTGATGTCAATTTTAAATAAAAAGATGCATTTGGAGTCATACCGGTCACACCATGCATCAGATTGACGTGTGGTTGATTCCTACACATTCCAAATGACTCATGGAACATTTTCCTACAGTACAAAAACAATTCAAATGTTTTTTATTAGTTTTCATTATGTTACTTGTTCGTTTTTCTAAAATTAATGTCAATTTAAAATAAAAAGACACACTGAGAGTCATATCGGTCACACCGTGCGTCAGATTGATATTAGGTTGATTCTTACACATCAAAAATGACTTAAGGATAATTTTCCTAAAGTATAAAAATAATCTGAATGCATTTTCTCGATTATTAGTAGTCAAGTTGTCCTTTATACTAAAATTGATGTCAATTTTAAATAAAAAGACACACTTTGAGTCATATCGGTCACACCGTGCGTCATATTGAGGTGAAACTGATTAATACATGTCTAAAATGACTTATGGATCATTTTCTTAAAGTATCAAAACAATTCAAATGCATTTTCTTGGTTTTGAGTTGGTTAGTTTTCCTTTTTTACTAAAATTGATGTCAATTTAAATAAAAAGATGCACTTGGAGTCATATAGGTCACACCGTGTGTCAGATTGAGGTGTGGGTGATTCCTACAAATCCCAAATGACTTAGGGATCTTTTTCCTAAAGTATAAAAATAATACCAATTTGTTTTCTCATTTTTCAGTACGCCACTTGTTCCTTTTTCTAAAATTAAGGTCTATTTAAAATAAAAAGACACATTTTGAGTCATATCGGTCACACCGTGCATCAGATTGAAATGAGGAAATTTTTTACATGTCACAAATGATTTATGGATCATTTACCTAAATTATAAAAACAATATGAATGAATTTGTTTGATTAGATTAGGTTAGTTGTCCTTTTTACTAAAATTGATGTCAATTTTAAATCAAAAGATGCACTTAGAGTCATAGTGGTCACACCATGCGTCAGATTGAGGTGAGGTTGATTCCTACACATCCCAAATGACTCATGGATCATTTTACTAATGTATTAAAATAATAAGAATGTGGTTTCTTATTTTTTAGTATATCACTTGTTCCTTTTGCTAAAATTAATGGCAATTTAAAATGAAAAGTCATACTTAGAGTCATATCAGTCACACCGTGAGTCATATTGAGGTGAAGTTGAATCCTACATTTCAAAAATGAATTATGGATAATTTTCATAAATTATCAAAATAATCCAAATACATTTTCTCAGTTTTGAGTTAGTTGTCCTTTTTACTAAAATTGATTTCAATTTTAAATAAAAAAGATGCACTTGGAGTCATAATGGTCACACCATATGTCGGATTGAGGTGCAACTGATTCCTACACATCCCAAATGACTCATGAATCATTTTTATAAAGTATCAAAATAATATGAATTTGTTTTCTCAGTTTTTAGTACGTCACTTGTTTCTTTTTCTAAAATTAATTTCAATTTAAAATAAAAAGACACACATGGAGTCATATCGGTCACACCGTGCATAGGATTGAGGTTACGTTAATTCCTACACATCCAAAATGACTCGTGGATCATTTTCCTAAAGTATAAAAACAATATGAATGCATTTTCTTGATTTTGAGTAGGTCAATTTCTTTTTTTACTAAAATTGATGTCAATTTTAAATAAAAAGATGCACTTGGAGTCATACCGATCACATCGTGCGTCAGATTATGGTGAGACTGATTTCTACACATCTCAAATGACTTATTAATAATTTACCTAAAGTATCAAAACAATATTAATGTTTTTTCTTAGTTTTGAGTAGGCCAATTTTCCTTTTTACTAAAATTGATGTTAATTTTAAATAAAAAGATGCACTTGGAGTCATACCGGTCACACCGTGCATCAAATTGAGGTAAGAGTGATTCTTATATGTCCCAAATGACTCATGTATAATTTAATAAAATATAAAAACAATATGAATGTGTTTTTTTAGTTTTCAGTACGTCACTTTTCTTTTTTACTAAAATGTCATTTTAAACTGGAAACACACACTTTGACTCATATTGGTTACATCATGTATTGGTTTGACATGAGACTGATTACTACATGTCAAAAATTATTTATGAATCAATTTCCAAAATTATCAAGAAAATATGAGTGTGTTTTCTCAGTTTTCAGTGAGTGAATAATTTTGAACTAAAATGTCAATTTTTTAAACTGATAACGGACACTTTGAGTCATACTGGTCACACCATATATCAGATTGAGGTGTGGATGATTCCTACACATCCTAAATGACTTATGGATTATTTTAATAATGTATCAAAATAATATAAATGCATTTCTCTGGTTTTTATTATGTCATTTGCCTATTTTACTAAAATTAATGTCAATTTTAAATAAAAAGACACACCTGGAGTCATTCCAGCCACACCATGTGTCAGATTGAGGTGTTGCTGATTCCTACACATACCAAAGTCTCTAAACAATCCTAACTACCAATTTTAACATGATTACCATTGTCTTTATTTGTCAAACTTCCAACACTGCATATTGAATCAATGTTCTTAGCCAAAAAACCTTTCTCATTATTGAAAACTAGAAGAATAGAGGAATTTATTTTTCCCATTATATCACAATAAGTCACCACAATGGGCATAAGATATTCCTACACTCTTCTGGTTTTTAACAATGAGAAAAGTTTTTTAGTTAATAACATCAACTCAATATGCAGTGTCGGTAGGTTGACAAAGAAAATTAATGGTAATCATGGTAACATTGGAAGAAAGGAACATGTTATCTCTCTTTTGTCTTATTGTAGATAGTTGAAAAAAATATGGCTTCCCAAAATATCTATGAAAAAAACTAAACAAGTATTAGATATTATAGGGAAAATAATTTACAAATAGTAGAAAAAATGATGAAAAAATTAATTAAATAAGTAGTAGTAATTCACCGTTTCATGATGGTTGTATACATTATTGAACCATTTCCTTTTTTGTTATTATCTCAATTGTAGCCTCGAAGTCCAATCTCTCATGAGCATGAGCAGCTTCGAACAAACCACCCCAACTCGAACAAAGGAATCCACCTATATAAGAAAAAAATTCTTATGTGAGTAATAATAAAAAGAAATAAATTATACGTAAATATGAGACATTTCATTACTTCTATGGAAGTCACATCTTCATGTTATTCATGTGATCAGGTATGCTTCCCATTTTTTTTAAGAAAATCTATATCATCTTGTGAATATGAGTATTTTTGATAGTCATAGTAGTACTGGAAAAATATAAATACACAAAGGATTAATAAATATTTTAAATGAAATAGTAATTATCTTTGAAAATACCTCTTTGGGGATACTAGTTTGTTAATGGGATATGATCTCTCTCCTAAATATACAGACATAATAACCACAATCAGTTCAATTTTTTTTGTTTTGGACACTAAAAAAACATTGATAAAAATAAGTAATTTGTTTTGATACGTGTTTGGATACTAAAATATTATTATATATACCCTGATACTTATCTAGTTGTAGAACTTTTCAGGGTCCTTATGTGCAATACTTGTCCTCATGCCATGATTTTCACAATATTCATACACTGCCCTATAATAACATAATACTCATTAAAACATATTATAAATTATATAACTTGAAGTTTAATTCTAAAACATTGGATGTTGTTTATTACAAATTGAAAAACACCATCATGTGTGGTTGGTTTGTTGGGTATCCATGCAGTGAATCTAGGAAATAAATCTTGGAGTATCCAAATTGATCATAATGAGCATCCAATGTTTCGTAAAAATGAAAAAAAGGAATAAGTAATAAAAGAAATGAAAATATATTTGATATGATTAAATTGTAGAGTTTTACCCCTACATCATTGGTATTTAGAAGAGTCTATCATCTGTAAGTTTTCTTTCAAACGATTTGGCCAGGTCTGCCACTATTTTATCCATTTTTTTGTTCTGTAGAGGTGGTGTGAGGACTAACGAGTCCAATTTTTTTTTCATGGGGAAATCCATTCAATTGGTATTGATATATACACCTGCAAAAAATATTAAATGTATTTATTCATAATTAACATAGTATATTAGCTTTTGGGAAATTAAATCATGAAAACATACCTCATGTATACATTTAAAATTGAGTCTCTTAGGCATTCATAGTTGAGGATTTCATTTAAATTCTTAAAATAAATTTAGTCAGTACCTGCCTCTATGTATATTTTTTCTTCAAAATCAACAACGTGACTACTACCATTTTGTAACTTTTTATTTTCATGAAACTTCAATGTTTGTAAATACGGATACTGAACGAGCAGGGTAAAGGTGATTTCAAAAGATCTTTTCGATCATTTGGTTGATTCTTTATATAGTTTTAAAACAACCTTTCATTTCACTCCTTCCCTTTTTCTATTTTTAATAACATTCATTAGTTCAAACATTTTTTAATTAATTATTAAAGGTTTAGCATGAAAAATAAATTGGAAATGAATACCTCCTTATCGACATGTGTTTTTACAATATATGATGGCCATGAAATGAATGTTCCAATAGCTTGGTTGACCTTATGAATATCTTTGTCATCAAGTGGAACATATAGTTCAGTGCTTGGATCATGATCTATACTAATCACCACTCTCACATGACCTGTTGGAAGTGGTCTGTTGTGTAGCATGTCGTCCTAGATATGGAACATTGTAGCCCTCTCTACAAGGTGATGGGTGAGTGTTGATAGATATAAATCACAGTCATTTTCACCATATAGAATATCATTATAGGAAAGGTATTATTGTCTGTTTGATTCACATCTCATATAAATAATTATTAGAATATTGATTACGTCGACTAAGACAACTCTTTGAGGGGAATGACTCGCCTCAAAGATAGTGGTGTGTGGGGGGGGGGATCTTCATGAAATAGTTGTTCTTGAGTTGTTTATTCTCTTTGTTTCCCACCATAAAAGTTGTTAGAAACTCAGTCTTCTAATGAAATTGTTCTTCAAGTGCAGTTAATGTTTCTTTCATCACTGTCGTTTCTTTATCTTTATCCTCTAGTTGTTTTTTTCTTAAAATATGTTTGGGGTGCCACCCCAAAACCCGCACCTCTGATGCGTCCATACTGTTCTGGCTACTTCAAGGCCACCAATAGTAAGTGTTCATATAGTACATGTGTTGATGATTCCTATGACTATTTCAGATAGAAAATATAGGAAAATAAGTAATCATTTAATATAATAGATATTTAAATCATTTTTTTATTATGTCATACTTACACATGTTTCCCACACTTTTTTATGTTTTTATCTATTAGAATCCAATATTTATTTACATGTTCCATCTTCTATAAAACATGGCATGGGATGGCAGTGTCTTTGGTTTTGGATTCACCAATCTATATATAAAAAGAGGAACATAATTATGTCTTTGTTTCATGTCACATAAAAGTATTACCATAGATTTAAAATACATACCAATTTTTTTAAGTGAAGTGTACCCCATCCTTGCTTTACGGTAGGGGTATGTTGGTTTTTCTGCCCGTTCCTTATTTTTAGCACTCATTTGTTTCATAAATAAAAAATTCTCAATAAAAGTGATGAATACATATATTTTAAAACAATGTTTTATCAGCCACAATGTACCTAAAAATACACATCCACATGACGATCAATAAACTCATACCATGTTTCTTAGGTCATCAGATGTGCATACATAAGCAGTGGGCGTGGGTTTATTTTTTCCTTTAACATCTTTAAGATGTAATCTTGTTAGAATTGTGTGAAAGACTCTATGAATCCTTCCAAAAAGTATTAATACATATTTCTTATGGGAGTCTTCTACTATAAATTCACTCTGAAAGTGATGATGAAGAGTAAGTTAATATTTCTTTATTTTATTTTTTAGTAAAATCAAGAAATGATATTATAATGTTACTATAATCTCTTCCCACATCAGCGACTTAAGCATAGGCACAACATGATGCCATGAATCTACATCAATCGGGACACATTATCGAGTGATGAGTCCAATGTAACTACTGAACATGACCTTGTTGGGTTTAACATGCTGGCCTTGTGCATTCCATCCCACCTCAAATTTGATGACTTCGCTTTTCGCCTTAAATATTTTTAATAACACCATCAAACTATGACACTCCAATTTTTCTACATCATCATTTCTTCATTGCCTACCATTTCCACATATTAAATATCATTAATATGTTGTTCCTTTGGAGTGGTAGCATCAACATGTGAAAATGGTCATTGTACATCTGCGCAGGGGGTAGTTGTAGGTTGAGAAACTTGTTTTCCCTCTAGAGGGGTAGCATTGATATGTGCGTAAGGTAATTGTTCCTCTGCACTAGGAGCAATAGAATCTTAAGAGACCTATTGTTTCTCAGGATTGGTATCACTAACATATGTAGAATTAATTATCTACAAAAGTGTTTTAATATTTAATTTAGATTACATAAATTCAACAATGAATAGATAATAATATGAGGCAACATAATTTATATCACAAAAAAATATAACTTAATTATTGAACTCTATTTTTTAAAGGATGAAGGGATTTAACCCCTCTATCAAGTACCCAAATCCCTTCATTGTGGTCTCCTCTAACATAAAAACCCCATATACATTGGGACCACTGTGAAATTATTATAAATTCCCAATGAAAGGGTCATCCTAAATTGAATTACCATATGACCCTTCAATAGTTTTGGTCGATAACAGAACAATTGACCACTTTCAGTTTGTGGGATCTGGAACATAAAATACTTGTACAACCTGTGATTGCATTATAAATGGTTCATCTTTGTACCCTTCCTTACTAAAATTTACTTTCATGAATCCCAATTCATCTATTTTAACAACACTCTTATTATCAACCCACTTACAATGAAATGTTGGAACTTGGAATGTTGTATAATCTAACTCCCATATTTGTTTGATGATGCCAAAGTATGGATTATTCATGTAAATTGGATTTCTTTCCTTAGTACCAGAAACATGAATCGCTTCAGACACATGTGTAACTCCACTATTTTTCACGGTTCTATCTTCATAAAGTTCATTTTTATAGAATGTATAACCATTAATTACATAACCATTGTAAGATAATATACACACACATGGTCCTCTTTCTTTCCATCAAAGTCGTTTTGAAATTAAATCTAAATTTTCATCTGACTCCTTAAAAACAAAGTCCTAAAACTATCCTATAAATTGTTGATTTTGTGTATATGATATTCATCTTTCATCTCTTAATGGATTAAAATTCCAAAGAATTTATTTGTTAGTTTCAACATATGGGTAAACTTCCAAAGTCTTATTCAAAACATAAAGGTGGGCCTACTCCCGATATATAATATTGATTGTAATAACATCTCTTCCATAAATTCCTTTACCCACAAGATTCCCAATGTGATGAGATTTCAATAGACTAATGCTTTCCACACCAGATAGGTAGTCAGTACAGAATTCAATGACTTCCTCAACAATATATCACTCTATAATACAACCCTTTGGACAACTTCGATTTTTGACATACCCATTAAAAATCATTATATATCATTTAATGGGGTATATCTATCTATAATGTATATGACCAGATAGTCGAATCTCTATCACCAATTAAACCATCAAGTGAACCATCATATCAAAGAATGCTGGTGGGAAGAGCATTTCCAATTCACATAATATGATTACAATTTCTCTCTATGTAGTCAGAAATTTCACCAGGTCTATAACTTTACTGTATATATATTTGAAAAAGAAATAGATCTTGGTTAATGTATAATGGAAATTATTTGAAAAATTCAATGCAAAGATATAAGAATTAGATCTTTCATCAAAAGATGATAGTTATGTGATTTCAGACCCTTTAACATTAATCTGCCATTGACACAATATTCTTTCTATTTGATGAATATCCATCTAGAACATTTACATCATTCAAGAAGTTGAAAAACTAATATCTCTCATACATGGAAAGAGTGTAAGTAGTTGGAAGAAGAAAAGTTTGTTTTTCACCCTTCAATGGTGCCAACTCTTCTTGTATTTCTATGTCAACCATGTCCAAACTTGCCTTAATTACATCCTTTTTTTTTCAAGTGTATTTAGAAACATGCCAATGAAACTATCACATACATTTTTTCCAACCTGCATAACATCCAAAAAATTTCTGACGTGCAGACAATTTCAGTATGGCAATTCAAAAAAAAACTAATCCCTTTTTCTAACTATTTTTTAAATGGTTTTTGAAAAATGATTTACCAAAAATAGTGTCCAAATATTTTAATTTATCAAATAGTTTATCACCTTTTAATGGATATGGTGATGTACATTCTTATAAACTTCTATAGAATGATGTCGTCCAATATCAGTACTTATGTCATTAGGGTAGAAATCGGTGATGTCCTAGGAACATAGTCTTCGATGAATGTTTAAACCTAATTGATTGTGTACCTTGTTCGTAAACGGGACACCCTTGAGTTACTTTATTGTTATATCCTAACAAATTTCCATAAGCAAGAAAGTAATTTTTCATTTTGTACAATATGGCTCTCAATGTGAAATATTTATTTCTGTAAGCATCATACAATGTAACACATGAATCCTATAATAATTTCAAATCCTTGATAAATGGATCCAAATAAACATCAATATCATTACCTAGTTGTTTTGGTACTGATATAAGCATAGATAACATGATGTATTTTTGTTTCATGCATAACCATAGTGGAAAGTTATAATTTACCAACATAACCAGTCATGTACTATGAGTGCTGCTTTGAAAACCAAAAGGATTCACTCCATATATAGATAACACGAGATGAAGGTTTCTTAGATTATTTCCAAATTCAGGATACTCATGATCAATTCTCTTCCACTAAGGAGAGTCTACTGGGTGATGTAGTTTTCCATATTTATTTATTGTATATGTATGCCTCATAAATTTTCTTCCAGTCTCCTCACTTCTATATAGGAGCATAAACCTTGGAATGATTGGAAATTACCATAAAACTTTCTTAGGACCAGATTCATCTTTAAAATAGTATACAACCATTCAGGAAGATGTGCATTCAGGAAGATGTGCATTCAGGAAGATGTGCATTCTTGCAGTCTCCTCACTTAGGAAGATGATTGGATTATTTTCTTGCAGTCTCCTCACTTCTATGTATACACCACACTTTGGGAATTCTATAAGTGATTTTTGGTCCTTGTGAAACAGTATACAACCATTCAAGAAGATGTGCATTCTTTCAAATATCATACCCATCAAGCGTAGCATTCATTTGGCATCATATGTTTGGCTAGGGAGCTCATTATCTTTCAGGATCATATCATTCAAGAGAGAAAGTATTTTAGTAGAATTGGTGTCACTCCATTAGTTTCCTACTTTCAAATTATATAGTTTCAGTATGGATAACAATGATGTGTATTTAGAGTAACTAGCATATAATGGCGTCTTTTCACAACTCTTTAACTTCTCAAACAATTTTGGGTAATCACAAAGTTCATCTTCTACTGTCATTATCATTTAATCAATACAATCTTCATCATCATTAAAATATGTAATCACATCCTCGATACAGTCTTCTTCATTTTCCACACTTGTAATCATATTAGATGATCCATAAAATGCAGTGTTATCCCAACCACTAGCTACATTCACCTTTTTACCATTTTCATTCCAACATTTTTAACTTTGATCTATTTTATGATTGATCAAGTGTTCTTCCAACTCCTCTGGACTAATTAGTCTTGAATAACAATAATGTAAACATGGAAACAGGATTTGAGAAGGGTCATATTCATGATATTTTGAAAACTTGATGAACTCTTTCACTCTATCTTCACACTCTTTTATCATATGATTGGAATCCATCCATTATTTATTCATATCCATCCTATTTATTTGATAATATTAATATTTAACAAATTAAATACACAAAATATGTTCAATTGAAGATGGATCTCATGAATTTCTTTAAATAAAAAAATTAAAGGTTGAAAAATGGTTTATCATCCCACATGATCAAAAACAAAAACTTATTGAAGGAAATTTATAAATATAACTATTAAATGTAATAATTAAAAAAAGATATATTATTTGAAAACCCTTTTCATAAAAGAAAACATGACTATTTAATATAATAATGGTTTCAAAAATAAGAAAAAGAAATTATTATATTTTTTTAAATAACAATCTGTACCTTTGAGAAAACTAGGTTTGTTACATGAGACCCAAGGGATTTAATACCATGATGTGAGTAAATTTTTTAATGGAAATTGACTAGATTTAAAATGTTGTGTGTAAACTCAAATTTTAAATTTAAGAAGGGGTTTTGAAGTGAAATTTTAAATGGATATAGATACTTCTCTAACTCTTTTAAGAAGTTAAACTTCAATTTGATGGTTTTGAAAAAAATATAGGGAAATATTTTATTTTTGAAATTTTGGGATATAAAATGATAATTTTAAATGGGTGTACTTTATTAAAAATCACAATGAAGAGCATTTTTATGAAAAACCTTAGGATATAAAGGTATTTTTCAAAATCCCCTTGGAACTTTCCTATATTAAAATATAAATATTCAATTCAATAGGTTGGATATTTCCCTACCAAAGTTCTATATCCATATTAAACTAGAGTTACGACCTTTCTTACACATTTTTACACATGTTCTCATCTTAGGGATTATCATAGGACATATATTTTTGGATTACAAGGTAAAAATTTCACTTATGTTACCCTTTAGGTTTTCTCCTATAATTAATATCTCATTAGTACAAGGAATTACTTTTTTAGTGTCCATATGAAACTTATGTCACACTCTCAGGAGTGTTTAAGTCTCTCATCTCTTTTTTAGCCTATAGAGATCAAGGATGTACTTCAGGTCTTGTGAAAAATCGACTCGGACGACATGGAAAGTTAACCTAAGTTAGTTCATTAAATTAATTTTGTATTTTTGTTTTTCATTACACTAATGAAATAAAAGAACATATATTGTATAATTTCTATTATAATGAAATTCTTATTATAGTTAAATCTTGATTCTTACACTATCCACGTGATTTTATTTTTATAAAATAAAAATTATAAAAACCTTGAATTCCTTATAATTCTATTAAATAAAACATGTATTTCCCTAATTATTTCAAAATAAATCATGAAATACACATTAAAACTTTCTAATTTTACCTTCCATATTCATTTTAAAAAGATTTATATTTTATAAAATTCACTTTATATTTTACTTTAAAATAAATTTATTGATACATATTTTACGGAATGAAAGTATTCACCAGAACAAAAAAATTATAAAATAATTATAATTGAAAGATGTAATAATGATGACATTTTCCCCAAAATACATGATTTGGATTCTTAATTGGATAAAATAATCACTGAACAAGAAATAACCACTATAGTGAAATACATAGTTTGGGAAACCGTGCATCTATTAAAATTCACCCATTGTTTGTTAATTGCTTTAATTTGATTCTGAATCTCCTTTAAGACATTAATAATATTTAAAATTATTTAATTATGGTGTGTTACAACCTTTGGATTAATATGAGTTCGACTATTATAACCATGTTGAAAGTATTTTTCCCAAAGCGGGACACATACCAAAAGTAACTGAGAACCCACCCAAATGAAAAATTGAGCAATAACATAAATCAAAACCATCCATCCCTATTATAAAATCCAATAAGAATTTTAATTTTTTATCATAACAAATATAGGGTACCTTAACTCACAATTCCTCCTACACTGATTAAGCCTTCAAAACCAATGACTAAAAAAATTAACACATTTCAATGATTTACTATAGGAATATATAATACATTACCAAATCATCAAAACATAAACTATTATCAGAACACTTCTCCAAAAATTATAATTAATTCTCATACTAACCTCTATCTCTTGAATGAACACACATACCATAGGGGTTCAACTTGTTGTGGGATTTGAGTTCAGGTGTGTGGGTTGTGATGTTCACAACATATATGCAAGGGAGGCCAAGAAAGAGGCGATGATGTTAGGAAGCAACAATATGTGGTAGTGTGTGAAGTAAGGGTTCACGATAAGAGATTGAATAGGTAATTATAGTGCTTGACATGTGGTCAATTTGCATGGCGTCATTACTTCCTACATTCGAAACAATTTATAATTTATAATTCATCATACACACAACCTAAAACTACTAAGTAGTATAGGAAATATGATTCATGAGGTTGAACTTGTAAGGAAAAGGTAGAACATTATAATTTAAAAATTAAGACACTAAACTATGATGAATGAAACTAAATCTACTTCAATTGGAAAGAGTTAGGAATAGTGATGATGTTGGAAGAAATGTGAAAAGGGTGTTTGAAGTTATAAATCCATCAGGTTTATAATGTATAAAAACATAAAATATTTGATTTAGAGATCATGATGTTGTCAGAATTAGGTCTAATTCCCTTAGTCCTAGTAATTACTCTCTATCCTCAAAAACTTTTTATTTCTCATGGTCAATACTCTAGGTTGTTAAAAAAATTGGTGACCCAAAACCTTGTTTAAACATAGAGTTAAACTAATCTAATGGTCATGGTGCAAGTCTACACCCTATTACTCACACTAAAAATATCTATCTCAAACTAAGGAAAATGGATATGCTTAATAGAAATAAATAAAATAAATCGCTCTCCCTTTCCCACAATTACAATGGTCATGCAAAAGGAAATAAGGAAGGGGTCACAATCAATGAAAAAGTGTAAGAAAACAAAAATAATTTAAATTAAAATTATAAATAATTTACCACATCAAATTCCACTTCATCAAACTTTCCATAGAATAAATAAAATCACCCTCTCATGTTAGTCATGAGAGGGTGATGAATAATAGAAAATAAAAACCCTACGGTGGTGCGTGTAGGTTGTGTTGTTTTGAGCGGATAAGAGCTGTAATCATGGGGAAATGTTGTAGGGAATGTCAGTGCATGAGGATAAGGGTGGGAGTGTGGTATCCATCTTCAATATAAGGTATGCTTTCTTCATTTTGTTTATACATGATTTCAGTTTTAAATAACATGTAGATCTTGGGAATGAGTTTTCTATTGCCTTCTACTGCATTGAACAAATGTTTTTTGATCCTTAAAAACCCTTCAAACACACCCTACTCATTCTCCCAGCTTATAACTAGTCTATTGACACCCTAAAAGCATGAATTCAATGCCCTCCGACTATTCTCTACAAGCTGTCATCAAATTCCTGAAACTACACCCCCATTCTCCCACCCTACAACTACACCTTCGAAACCCTTTATCCATGTTTCCAATGCCCTTTAAGCCACACCATCCTCCTCCTACTTCCCTATGGACCACTGAAGTAAATATAATACAATATCATTGAGATAAACACCACAACAAATAGAGATGAGATAATATAGACCTTTACTTTGTTTTTATTCATTATTTTAATCATATCAACTCCCTCAACTTTTCTAACTATACCAAACAAAATTTGGAAACCAAATTTTATTTATATTTCCCATTTAATTTATTTTTCCATTTCCATCAAAAAGGTTTCCATCACACCAAACACATCCTAAAAATATAATACATATTTTGACAATAAATAGATTCCAAAATTCTATCAAGACATTTAGAAATAATGGTTTATAAAATGCAACCTTAAAACCATGTAAAATGGAACCAAACATATCTAATATTAGACAATCTTATTCTCATAAAAACATATTGAAAATCATACAAATGGTGAGAAAGCCTGAAAACCCCAATTTTTTATCATGTTGTCAATAATTTCATTAAAGTATCCACCAACAAGGAGTGGTGTTATTAGAGAACCAATCAAAGTAAATTCTATGTACACCATTTTTCAGTAGTACTAAGACAACCATACATGCCACAAAATGACAACTCCCTACCACCATATTCTTGAACAATTACCATGATATAGTGTGGGGAATACTGTTTTATCCCAACTTTCACTCATTAATCCCAAAAAATAGTAAGAACACATGAGCATATAATCCTATCAATTGAAAATAAATTTGAAAACCAAATCATGTGTTTCAAAATCGATGTGTCTTTTTTTATTAACATAGTATTTGACACAAAAAATTTTCAAGGAGATACTTTAGTCTCAAATTTTGGAGAATATGGACCATCCAAGGGTTAGTAAGTCCCTGGTTTTCATTTATGATAGTTAGTGTTGATACAACCATATGGTTCCATCCTCACTTAAATCCAATCCATGAATCTGCTCAGGTAAAAAATCCAAACCCCCCAAAGAAATCAGTCACCCATGTGAGGGAGTGATGAGGATGAGGGCGAGAGTGAGAGATAAAGAAATATAAGGAGGATACATTATATTGGAGTGGGTTTTGCAGCAGTGGTAGGTTTTGGTGGGAGCGGATACAGTGGTTGGTAGTGGCGGCAACGATGGTGATAGTAGAGGTGGGGTTTGGTGGTGGTGGCGATGGTGGCATCAACGACAGAGGTGGGGTTCAGTGGCGGTAGAGGTGCGGTTCCACAAAATCATGAAGGAGAAAGATAAGGAGACTATGTTAGGGTTTTTTATAACATTGGGGAAGACTTTTAACCCTTAGTTAATCATTATTTAATCATTAGTTAGTCATTCATTAACCATTAGTTAATCATCAGTTAATCATTATTTAATCATTAGTTAATCATTCTTTAATAATTAGTTAAACATTAGTTAATCATTAGTTAATGATTTTTTAATAATTATTTAATCATTATTTAATCATTCTTTATTCATTATTTAATCATTCTTTAATCATTAGTTAAACATTATTTAATCATTAGTTAAGAAATATTTAATCATGAGTTAGTCATTAGTTAATAAATATTTAATAATTAGTTAATCATTCTTTAAAAATTCTTTAATTATTATTTAATCATTAGTTTATCATTCTTTAATCATCAGTTAATCATTATTTAATCATTATTAAATCAATATTTAATCATTACTTAATCATTCTTTAATCATTATTTTATAATTATTTAATCATTCTTTATTCACTAGTTAATGATTAGTTAACCATTACTTAATCCTTAATTAATTATGTCTTAATCATTACATAATCATATGGTATTCATTTGTTAATTATTATTATCCAATCATTATGTAATCATTCTTTAATACTAACTTATTCATTAGTTATAATTAATCATTACTAATAAAAGCTATTTTTTCTAAACAATATCTAACTAAACTAGTAAACGACTAACATATTTAGAGATAACTAAAAATAAACCAATTAAATAAATAAATAACTTTAAAATAAATAAGAAAAAATACCTATAAATGATGCTTTTTAATAATTGACACTCCTTTTAGGCCACCGAAACCACCACACACACATGAAGAATTGTGGGGATTATTGTAGAGAGAGAGAGAGAGAGGATGTTAAAAAGATGAATTGGATTTGGAGTGAGGATGGGGGGGTTATAGGGTATTTCATGAAAGGTGGTATCACCACTATTTCCTTTCGAATTTACTTTAGGAGAAAGGCGACAATGAACCACCCACCCTTCACTTTACATCAGGTGAAAGGCGGGACCCACCCACTGCCTTTACCATGTCATTGATCTACATTAATGATAGATAAAGGAGGCATGGGGGATTCCTCCTTTTAACTTACAGTAAAGGCAACAGGGCCTCTGCTACATTTCTGATATATTTTTCAAAAAATTTATAACCTAGACTTATTTAAAAATAATAATTTTTCAAAAAACATATAAAAAACTCTAATCATATTTATTAATGATACAAATGATGTTAGTTGTAGATTCAGTCACTAAAATATCGCTTCACCTCTCTCCATCGATGGGTTCCTCCACCTAGGACCACCCTTGATTTCATGGATTATGACCCTCTCTCCCACCTCTTATCCATCGATATATCTCTATCCTTCTTCGTCTGACACACCATGCCACTCCAAGCCAATCACCACCACCACACCAAGCCAATCACCACTATCACATGCCTCCAAGCCCTTTATTATTCATCGATTTCAGCTATCATGTCCCAGATCAAGGTACTATGCCCACCCCACAGTCAATCTCAGATCATCATTGAACTTTGGGGTATGAGGATTGTAGATAATGAAAATAAGTTTAAAATTTATTTTTTTTCTTTGCTAATTCACTTTATAACTTCATATTTAATTTTAAATTTTTTATATAGTATTTCTAGGGACCTAGATATGGTGCAATATTCAATCAAATTTCTTGACCAATACATCTTATCCAAGAGGAATACTAAAGGTACCTCCACTATATCCTATATTTCTTGCATTCAAATGACTAATCATATTTTTTATGTATAAAATAAACCATGAAAGATTACAATCATTAATTTTAAACCAGATTTCTCTATATTCATTATTTGGCATGGGTCATTCGAGGGTAAATGGGACAATGTAGAGTGACTGGAATCATTCTCTCCCATTTGGAAAGGGAAAATCCAGCAGAAGGATTCATGTAGAAACATGTAGAAATTGATCTCTCACCAAATTTAGATGTGGATTCACCCCAAAACCAAGGTAATTTTGAAGGAAACATGGTGATGCATTGTAGTTTTTTTCTCTCCAAATTATCCCAACCCATTTACTAATTTAACAACCACATTCAAATTCATTGTTCTAGTTCCCGGTTATGCCTCATCCACATATAATAATATTCTATTCACAATTCATTTCATTTGTTATTAAATTATCTAGTTTTTATTTCCTTTTAAATTAACTTATTTAGTTTTCATGTTATGTAGGATTACAATAAAAACCGTGGAATATATTTTTTGAAACCCATAGAATATGTTTATGAAATACTCAGTCAATAGATTCAATTTATTATCTTAAATTCCTACAATTAAAAATTCCATGTCACAAATTTTTAAATTTATCATTTTATAATTTTTATTATTATTAAACTCAACTATTTACTTAACTAAGATGACTACTTTTAAATATTTACTCAATTAATCTATTCTTAAGTCTGCATCTTCTCACTCTAACTAACCCGTTGTTTCTGAAAGTAATAGATACATGAATATTTGGGTAATGCTTTATAAATTCATGTCATAGGTTAAACTAGCATTCTAAAATTTGATATATTTATTTATTTATTAACATTGTGATTTATTTTTCTTTATTTCATTCTAAAGTTACTCTAATTCTTTTATTTTCTATATTTTTTTAGGACATCAATCCAAAACTTCTAGAAAAGTCAAACCTTGGATCTTGAATTTTAGATGGAATTAGCTGATTATAGGTCTGGTGATTTTGTTTTGTTATATTATTTTTTTGAAGCTTTATTATTACATAAAAATGAATTCATTCATATTAAATCATAAATAATGATGAACTTAAGGAGTTATGTGAATTGGGTAATCTTATACAAAATCTACCATTTTCCAGGCGGCCTCTACTGATGTGTTTTTCTCCTCCCATAAGCAATAAAAAGTGTAATATATGATTAAATATAGAATTCAAACTGATAAAAGGTTCCATATACTCATGAAAAATTAACCTTTACATGTCATCATCTAATGTAAGCAATCCCCCAGGTTATAGATTTTTCTCTCACACTATGTAGTGACTGTATTCTCAGCTCTTGATCAGGATGGTGCATGATTATTCAGTTTTGACTGCAATATTAGTATGTATTTTTTATTTTTGTGTTATGTTGTTATGTTTTCTCTGTGTTTATTTTATTTTATTTATTTGTGTTTTTTTCTATATTTCCACATATTTATTAATTAATAAAATACTTTTCTATCATTTTTTGGAAATATTTTTCTTATGTTACTATTTCATTTCAAGTTTAGTATATCATTCATCCTTGGAAGTCTTCCTCTTCCATACAACTAGATTTCTACAACTTGATCTCAACAAGGCTTATACCTGATCAGGTAGAAAAACTATAAAAAATATTTTATTCTCTCCTTATATATTGTATTATCTTAATTCAACACTAATATTAATATTTATAATCTTCTATATCTTTTATACTCTAATTTTTTCATTGCTTCCACTTTATTAAATTGTTCACTCCGATTATCTTTTATATATTTACTTTCCAAGTGGTGTATATATTTTATTTATTTAGTTAAATTTCATATTATGTGTATGTTTTGATTTTATATATTTGATACATGTAATTCCATATTACTACAAGTATAGACCGTTTAATGGTGATCCTCTATGCAAGCCAAAATTCCAAGAAAAGATTAAATTGTGTATTTAGTTTTTGGAAGAATTATTTATAATATTTGACTACGTATAAGAAAAAATATCATTCATGGAAGGTATATTTATTTTGGTTGATTAGGGAAGTGAATTTCTTTTTTCTTTCCATGATTTTTTGAAACATAGAAATCCTCTAGTGAAAGGTGTGTTCCCTTTTCTTATTCACTTATACCAACTATCCTAGTTCTGAAACCCTAAGGTTGTTTCCTATCTATTTCACACACTTATTTTCCCTATTATAATTTTACTATATAATCAATTCATATATTAATATAATGTATATCTTTATTTCATTTTTAGTATATGGATATTGCATCTTTGGTACATTCAGTATATGTATATTATATATATTCATATTTCATATTCAATATATACATATTACATATTTAGTGTATACATATCTAGTATTCAAGATATAGAGTGGTTGGATGTGTGAAGAAATTGGTCTATGGTTGATCTCTATGATCTAGGTAATTTCCATTACTTAATCAATACATGTTTCTTTCTATACATTTCTATACCTTTATCAATTTCCCATTATTTTAAAATTAACTTTTACTATATTGAATTGGCTATAGGTACATGACCAAAATTGGGGATATCAAAGTAGGACTTGTTATTGAGGTAAAATAGTGTAAATACTCGGAAATTCCATGTAATTTATTTTTAATTATATAGGAATTTTATGAGTCCGCGAAAATTGATGGCGCATGATTCTGAGGCCCAAAGTGCCCAGAATGAATTTCTGAACTTTTTTAAGTACATTCGGTAAACGTGCGACTGGGTTTTCATAAATTTTGAACCGATGCTTGGAATTGAAATCTGAGGGCACTGTTGAACTCACAACACCAATATTCACTTAAAGAGACCTTCACCTCGACCGTAGTAGGTCGAGGGTGGAAGATAGTTTTTCACTTTTTCGTGGAAGAAGAAAAATAAAATAATTAACATTTTATTTTTCTTTTGAAACATCTCTTTTGAAGTTATGGAGGTGGGGACCACCCGAGCTAGAAAAACCTCCCATTTTAAATTCATGGTGGTGGGGACCACTTGAACCCCTCTTAATGGGGAAAAACCTCTCAACTCTCCAATTAATTATTTGTGCCATTTATTTGTGCCAACTTTAATTGTGCCAATGTAAATTAATTTGATAAACCGATTTTTAATTTGTTGGCTCCTCATTTCCTTGGGGAAATCATTGGAAAAGGGGAGAACTTTAGATAAAATATTCCTGCAAATAAAAACTCCCTCACAAACAAAGAATGAGGAACCGACCTTGAGCCTGGATCGGAAACGCTTTGCGGAAGCAACAAACACCAACGTTCTTCAACAACTTCATCTTCTACCTCTCGACTCCTCCAACGAATGACAAGGTAAGAGTGTGATTTGATTGATCTTAGTTAATTTCTTTTACGTTGAATCTCTCCCCATGAGCCACTTTCTACCGCTCTAACGTGGAGGGTGTGGGCCAAACGAACATGAACCAACCACTCCGCGACCTTTGTGTTTTTTGATGTGTTCCTCGCGATGGAGGAGGATTGTGACTGACATCGATAGGACTCGGGAGCGGTGGCTGGCACATCGGCCGGCTGCGAAGACGGCAGCAACACAACCATGCTGCCAGTAGAGGGCAGCGGCCCGTCGGCCGCGACAGAGCAAAGGCGGTCGCTGGAGCATGACCGATTGTGCGAAGGGGAGGAGGCGGTGCACGTCGCACTGCCGGCGTGTAGGAGCCGCGACACGAGGCCACAACGGCAAAGGCGGCCGACCAGCTTGTTGTAGGCCGACGGTGGTAGTGCGGCGTATGACCACACCGCGGAGGAGGGATGACCATCCAGCCAGCCGTGGGCCGCCCATCGCGGGCCGCCCAGTGGGATGGGCCAGACCCAGCGGGTCGGGTCGGACCGGACCCGAACCAGCTTTGACCCTTTTCTCTTTTTCGTCCATAACTTGAGCTACGTGCGTCTGTTTGACGAACTATCTATGGTGTCAGAAACCTTGGATCGAGACGGTCCTTTTGGTATACCCCATTTGAGTTTTGGATAAAGTTGGGGTACGACCGGGTTGGATCGAATATGAATCCAACCGGGCCCTCGGGACTAAAAGGCCAATAACTTACAGACCGGGCGTTCAATTGACACATCGTCTATTGCATTGGGACCCATTATGCATGGAGGTCCTTTGGGATACTTCTTCTTGGGAATTTGTGGCATTTGGAGTATCGACCAGTGGTTTGAGGAGCGGACCCTCCTGGAATCAAGAGAGCTTAGTGCAGGAACCCTGTAGCTGGATGTAAGATGAGAAAGGGATCCTACGTGGGTCTGTGCCTTAGGATCCCAAGTGGGTCTGTGCTTTGGGATCCTACGTGGGTATGTGTTCCAGTATTCCACTTGGATCCGCTCTAGGAATCCACGTGGGATTACTCTAGGATTCTACATTGGTCTTCTGTACTAGGATCCTACGTGGGTCTGATGATTTAGGATCCTACGTGGGTCTGCCGCTTAACAGAGTAAGATGATTCAGTAGTTACATCTAATCATCTTTACTTCTGTACCTAATTTATACCTAATGTGAGCTAAGTCTTTACCTTTGTGGTAATCTTTTGTGTGGTGTACCTTTGTGGTACTTACCTTCATGTTGATATCTTTGTGATATTCTTCTGTGTGGCATACCTTTGTGGTACTTACCTTCATGGTGGTTACCTTCATGGTATTATTTCCTTCATGGAATAATTGTACTTTGGATAAGGATTGGGGCCTTGTGTTTCCTCATGAATGAGATGGGTATACTTGATAAATTAGGTATATGTATGGGCATATACCTAAGTAGGGATTTCTGTTGTTTTCATGCTTTTTTGTTTAACCTTTTTGGATTTTGTGATACCTTTGAGGGTCTCGGGGTCCCTACTGAGTATCATTATACTCACCCCTACACGGGCTATGCCCGCACCTTGTTGTGTTTGATGCAGATGATGGACAACGCTGAGTGAGGACGAGGGTACCGAGACTGGAGGTAGCTCGGAGGTGGACCTTAGACGAGGTATACCATAGAAACGACTGTTCGAGAGTTGTACCTACCCTTCAGGTAGGATCCTTGGTGGGTGTTCGCATGAGCTATTTCGGTTTACTTTTACTTTTAAGTTTTCTTGTACTTTCTAGTTGGGCTTGTATTCTTGCACCTTTTTCTTAATGCACACACCCTATTTACTATACAATTTACTTGTGTTCGTATCTTGTTGTGTGCTTTTTTGTGTGTGTTTACAGGTTATAAAGGTAATGCCTTCTCGGTTTTAGGGAATACACCTTTCGGTGCTAGTGTACAGCCCTTGGACTATGGAAGGCGGGCTTGGGGTAGTCACGGCACGGGCCCTGGGGGACGGGTCGTGAAAAATTTGTATCAGAGGAGTCGGTTCTACCATATAACATTAGACTCTGAACTTTTTAACAGAAATAGTGCTAAGTATAGTGAGTTTGGTTATTAGTTTAGGGAATACAGTGTTGGTACGGCGACCGACGTATCCATACACCAGGACCTTGACTTCTGATTTCTGACTCGGTTCACGAAAACACTGATTGCGTGTGTGTTTTGAAAAGTTTTCTTTCTGATATTTTTGAGTCAGCTCACCAGGTATAACTTATTGACCATGGAACACCTATTTTTTTCAGGATGCCTCCACACAGAAAGCCAGCTAGGGTTCTGGGTATAGTACGCGATGATAGCCCACCGAGCGACGAGGCCTCGGTGCAGGGCCCTTTATTAGTAGGGGCACCAGCGGTACCATTACCCGTTGGGCCATCGATGCCACCAGATCCAGAAGTAGAGGGTGCACGCTGCTTGAGCGCGTTGAATGAGTTTCAGTGCCAGAGGCCACCCAGGTTTAGGGGTGAGACAGACCCACAGGCGGCTGAGGATTGGCAGGAGGCCGTGGTGAGAGTCTTCTAACTGGTAGGGACACCAGCTGATCTCATGGTGATCATTGCCGCCAGTCTTCTATAGGAAGTAGAAAGAAGATGGTGGAGCTTGATGCTTCAAGTTCACGATGAGGTGACACTTCTCTGGGCAGACTTTGAGAGCCTATTTCAGGCAGAGTTTGTCCCAATGTGTAAAGACCCAGAAATTCCATGTAATTTTTTTAATTATATGAGAATTTTACGAGTCCGCGAAAATTGATGGCACACGATTCTGTGACCTAGTGTGCCCGGAATGAATTTCTAAACTTTTTTTGGGTACGTTCAGTAAATGTGCGAGCAGGTTTTTGTAACTTTTAAACTGGTGCTCAGAATTGAAATCTGAGGGCACCGTTGAACTCGCAGTGCCAATATTTTCTTAAGGAGACCATCACCTCGACTGCAGTGGGTTGAGAGTGAAAGATAAATTTTTGTGCTTTTCGCGAAAGAATTAAATAAAATAAAATTTTCTAAAATTTTTATTTTAGAAACCCCCTCAACATGGGTTATGGTAGTGGGGACCACCCGAGCCTAAAAACCCCCATTTTTGAATTCCTAAAGGTGGGGCCACCCGAACCCTCATAATGGGATAAACTCTTAAACTCCCTCTTTAATGTAGAGAATTCTCTTGAACTTCCTCTACATTAATTATGCCAAAACCTCTTGATTAATGGTGCCAATTCAAATTAAATTAATAAAACCTAATTTAATTTATATTAGCTATTCTTTTGTTGGGAGAAGTGTGGGAAAAACACTTGGAGAAACTTTTACCCTCTCCAATGAAGAACACCTCCCAACAAAGAACGACCACCGGAAATCGAAGAATGAGGAAACCAACCCCGATCCGGATCGAAAGCACCTTGCAGAGGAAACCAACGTAGGACGTCTTCAACGACAACAAACCGATGATCAGGGAAACGTCAACACCACCAACTTCACCCCTTCTAACGTCAACGAGAAATCAAGGTGGGGTGTGTTTTAAATTGATCAATGTTAATTTTCCTCTCACATTGAATCATTCCCCTTGAGCTGCTTGCTACCGCCCTAACACGGAGGGTACGAGCCAAACAAACATGGACCGACCCCTCCGCAAATGTTATTGTTCTTTTGTGTGTTCTTCGAGATGGTGACAGTGACCAATGCCGACATTTGGCACCGGTGGAACTCGAGAACCACGGCCGGCACCACGGACAACCGTGATGAAGGTGAAAAACGGAGGGCGGATGGTCAAGCCAGTCGCCGGCAAAGGCACGACGTGCAACCGCGTCGCACGACCAGCAACGACGGACCACCGCCCTGCGGCCTCCACCGTCTCGGGGCCTCGCGGCCCCCACAGCCTCGCTACCCCGTGGCCCTCCGTGGCCCTTCGCGGCCCCTGCGGCCTCACCGCCTCACGACCCTCCGCGGCCCGGTGGCCTCCGCCGTCCTGCGGCCTCGTGGCCTCCGCGGCCCCTGCGGCCCCGCGGCCCTTCACGGCCCCCGTGACCTTCGCCGCCCTCACCGCCTCCACACTTTCCTCGTGGCCTCACGCCACTCCACGACCCTTGTGCCACCCAGAGCAGGCCGGGTTGACCCAAACTGGGTCCGGTCGGCCCAGGCTGGGTCGAACCGGACCCGAACTAACTATGAGGTTTTCGCTCTATCGGCCATAACTTTGGCACCAGTCGTCTGTTTGGAAAACCATCAATGGAATTGTAAAAATTGGAGCGAGATGGTCCCTTTGGTATATCCCACTTGAGATTTGGATAAAGTTGAGATACAGTCGGGTTGGATCGAGCACGAATCCAACCGGGCCCTCGGGACTAAAAGGCCAATAACTTACAGATCAGGCGTCCGATTGACGCACCGTATATTGTGTTGAGACCCCTAATATGTGGAAATACTTTGGGTTACTTCTTCATGGGACTTCGTGGTAGTTGGAGTATCGACCAGTGGCTTGAGGAGTGGACCCTCCCAGAGATGAGCAAGCTTAGTGCGGGAACCCAATAGCTGGCTGTGACGTAAAGAATGAATAGCGATCCTGTGCGGGTCAGCACCGAGCGATCCTGTCTGGTTCAGTATCGAGCGATCTTTTGTGGGTCACCACCGATCGATCTTGTGTTGGTCAGCACCTAGCGATCCTGTGTGGGTCAACACCGAGCGATCCGGTGTGGGTCAGCATCGAGCGATCCTGTGTGGGTCAGCACCGAGCGATCCTCTGTGGGTCAGCACCTAGCGATCCTATGTGGGTTAGCACTGAGTGATCCTGTGTGGGTCAGTAGTAGAGCCTCTTAATAGAGTAATATGATTCATTAGTTACATCTAATCATATCTACTACTATACCTAAGAAATACCTGGTGTGAGATTAGTCTGTACCTTGTGGTTCTTTTCTTTATGGTAATACCTTGGTGGTAATTTTCTGTGTGTGGAATACCAGTGTGGTACTTACCTTCATGACATTCCTTCCTTTATGGAACAGTTGAGCTTTGAGCTTTGAGTTGGACTCTGTTTTTTCCTCATGATTGAGATGGGTATACTTGATAACTTAGGTATATGTATAGGCATATACCTAAGTAGGGTTGTCAGTTGATTTCATGCCTTGTGGTTTATCCTTGGTGGATTTTGTGAGACCTTGAGGGTCTCAGGGTCTCTACTGAGTATCGTTATACTCAACCCTGCATGGGATATTCCCGCACCTTGTTGTGTTTGGTACAGACGACGAACAACGTTGATCGAGGATGAGGGTACCATGGCTAGACGGGGCCCAGAGGTGGACCATATGACATGACGGTACGCAGAGGAGACGGGCAGACGTGGAGTGCTAAGGAGGCGATCTGTACCTACCCTTTAGGTAGGAACCTCGGAGGACGACCCAATAGCTGCCTCTCTTTTTCTTCAGTTGTATTATATTTCAGTTGTACTTGTACTATTACTATTGGGCTTGTATTCTGGCCCCTTTTTTACTTTCAACACTCTTTTTTTCTATACAATTGACTTGTGTTTGTATCTTACTGTGTGCTTGGTTGCATGTGTTTACAGGTTATAAAGGAAATGCCTTCCCGGTTATAGGTAATACGCATTTCGGTGCTAGTTTCCAGCCCCTAGCCTATGGAAGGCGGGCTTGGGGTAGTCATGGCACAGGCCCTGGGGGATGGGTCGTGAAAAATTGGTATTAACAGAGTCAGTTCTACCGTAGAACATAGGACTCTGATCTTTATTTTTAACGAAAATGGTATTAAGTGTAGTGAGTGTGGTTATCAGTTTAGGGAATCTAGTGTTGGTGCGGCGGCTGACATATTCATACACCAGGACCCTGACTTCTGATTTCTAACTTAGTGCATGAAAAACACTGGTTGCATGTGTGTTTTGAAGAGTTTTCTTTGTGATCTCTTTGAGTCAGCTCACCAGGTATAATTTATTGACTGTGGTGCACCTATTTCTTTTCACGATGCCTCCATGCAGAAAAACAGCTAGGGTTCCAGTTATAGTATGCACTGATATCCCACCGAGCAATGAGGCCTCGGTGTAGGGCCCTCTTCCAGTAGAGGCACTAGCGGAGGAACCAGCGGTACCATTACCCGCTAGGCCACCGATGCCACCATCCCCAGCAGAAGAGGGTGCACGCCGCTTGAGCATGTTGCACGAGTTCCAATGCCATAGGCCACCCAGGTTCAGGGGAGAGACGAACCCACAGGCAGTTGAGGATTGGTTGGAGGCCGTGGTGAGAGTTTTCCGACTAGAAGGGACACCAGCTGATCTCATGGTGATCCTTGCCTCCAGCCTTCTACAGGAAGTAGCAAGAAGATGGTGGAGCTTGATGCTCTAGGTTCAAGACGAGGTGATGCTTCTCTGGCAGACTTCAAGAGCCTATTTCAGGAAGAGTTTTTTCCAGCGACTCTTCGCGTAGTGTGCATACAGTAGTTACTTCATCTGCAACAGGGCATCATGAATGTGGCTCAATACTCAGCGAGGTTCACTGACCTCTCACGCTACTCCACTGATATGGTGCAGGACCCATTATTCAGGGACCAAACATTTGAGCAGGGACTCAGATGGGAGATCAGGGCTTCAATGATTTCTCTTAGCGTACTGACGTAGGCAGAGGTGTTAGAGAGAGCCCTCTTAGTGCAAAGTTTCCTTGCTAAAAAGTCACCAGCAGCGAGACCCACCACCAGTCGTCATTTAGCAGAGTCTTTTATATCTGGAAGCAGACATATTTCACAGAGGTCCTAGAGGACCAGACCTACAGGTGGACGACCACAGGATTCAGGGTCGGTTGTGCGGGGCACCCGAGGTAGAGCCAGTCATTCCAGGAGTGGGCAGTGTTACACATGTGGCGAGCAGGGTCACATGGATCATGACTGTCCGACCCACTGTACGGATGATTATAAGATGGTCGAAGGACTGCCCAAGCAGAGACATAGATTCGATCGAGGATGTCCACAGGGAGTAGGAAGACGTGGCAGAGGAGCTGGTTGTGTAGTTGGCGGTGGGTGAAAATTCAAGATGTTACCGCCACCACCACCATGTGGTCCACCCCGACCACAGGGAGCAGGAGGACAGGGGTGAGCTCAGCTCTAGGTAGCCGAGGCCTACGATCACTGTTCTCTGGAGATGATACGAGGTACGATATGTGTCTAATCCACCTTACCTACAATACTTATAGACACATGTGTCATCCATTCTTTTATTGCCACTGCCCTCGTTCAGATCTCAGAGATTCCAACAGAGTCGTTGGCTTGATCCTTACGGCTAGAGACTCCAACTGGAGCAGATTCGACGATTACGCATTGTTTCCAGTAGTGCAAGCTTAATCTAGGAGGCGATAAATTCAGCTGGGATCTCCTAGTAGTGACATTTAGGCCTTATGAAGTCATCTTGGGTATGGACTAATTATCTACAGTCCATGCTCAGATTGACTATATTAGGCGCAAAGTGTGGTGTGTCCGCACGGATGAGATCAGGTTTACCTTCACCAGTGAGAAGGGATCCTTTACAATACAAGATGGACTTACCCAAAGGAGAGTGCAGCCAATAACTCATCAGTTGGCTAGCCTTACTCTCAGAGCAGTTGATGTGGAGAGTCCGAGTTATCCTGTAATGGTGGACCAGTACGCGGATATCTTCCCTGATGATGTTTTGGGTCTACCTACTCATAGAGAGGTGTACTTTTACACTGAATTGATCCCCATTATTGCACTGATATCTACACCAGTGTATTGGATGGCTCCCGTGGAGCTTCGTGAGCTGCGGGTATAGCTGGAGGACTTACAGGGGAAAGGGTTCATTCGGCCAAGTGTTTCTCCTTGGGCAGCCCTGATTTTGTTCGCCAAGAAGGCGGATGGGAGCTTGAGACTTTTTGTTGACTATCAGTGCCTGAACCGGGTGACCATGAAGAACAAGTACCCACTTCTGAGGATTGACGACCTCTTTGATCAGTTGAAGGGAGAACAGTGGTTCTCAAAGATAGACCTTAGATCAGGCTATCACCAGCTAAGAGTATGAGATGAGGATGTGCATAAGACGACTTTTAGATTTCATTACAACCATTACGAGTTCTTGGTTATGCCATTCGGTGTAACCAACACTCCAGTAGTGTTCATGAGACTCATGAACATGATCTTTCAGCCATACCATGATCGCTTTGTAGTAGTCTTCATCGATGACATTCTGATCTACTCGGCTACTGAGGAGGAGCATGCCTATCATTTGTAGGTAGTACTGGACACACTCTTAGAGCACCATCTTTATGGTAATCTCTCTAAGTGACAGTTTTGGATACGAGAGGTTCACTTTCTAGGACACGTCATCTCAAAGGCTGGAGTTGCAGTGGATCCAGCAAAGATTGAGGCGGTGCTTGCTTGGGAGCCACCCATGAGTGTGACGGAGATACAGAGTTTCCTGGGTTTGGCCAGATACTACCAGATATTTGTGCCAGATTTCTCCAGAGTTGCATCACCTTTATCAGCATTAACGATGAAGGGTCAACCCTTCGTGTGGTTGGAGAGATGCTAGTGGAGTTTTCAGGAGCTGAGGCAGAGGCTAACTAGTGCCCCCCATCTTGAGGCTTCCAGAGGAGGGCGTAGGGTACGTAGTTTACTATGATGCATCAAGGACTAGACTTGCATGTGTCCTGATGAAAGAGTGAGCAGTGATCGCATATGGTTCTCGACAGCTGAGACAACATGAGAATAACTATTCTACCCATGACCTAGAGTTAGTAGCAGTGGTCTTCACCTTGAATATGTGGCGACATTACTTGATGGGTGAGTGTTTTATAGTGTACTCTGATCACAAGTGTCTCAGGTATATCTTCTCTCAGAAGGACCTGAACCTAAGACAACGATGTTGGCTTGGGTTCCTCCAGGACTATTAATTCGAGATAGTCTATACTTCTGGTAAGGGGAATGTTGTAGCAGATGCACTTAGCCAGACATCTAGTATACAGCTGCTAGGTGAGGCGACGAAGCAGTTGGCCACTTTGTAGATATCCTTTGTGGAACGTGATGGAGCATCTTTCCTTCAGTCTCTTACAGTCACTCCCCCACTTATTCAGTGAGTCAGGGAGGCACAGCGCGAGGACACTAACTGCGAGACTCGACGTGCTCTGATATCCACATGACATGCACCTGATGGATTTTCTGAAGGTGGGAAGCACGTCATCCTCTTCAGAGGACGTACCATGGTACCAGTGTCACTTTGGGAGGAAGTGTTGAGGGAGTTCCAAACATCCTTTCTAGTGGTACATCCAGGAGTGGAGAAGATGTATCAGGATCTCCCATGACAACACTGGTGGCTGGGATTGAAGAAAGAAGTTGCAAAGTTTGTCTCTTGGTGCCTCACTTGTCTACAAGTGAAGGCAGAGCATCAGGTATCAGTAGGCTTGGTTCAGCCTTTAGAAGTCCTGAAGTGGAAGTGGGATGGGATATATATGGACTTCATGATAGGACTTCCACATACATCCATAGGTCATGACTCGATTTGGGTGATCGTCGATCGACTCACCAAGTCAGCCCACTTCCTACCGATTAGAGAGCAAGGTCCAATAGAGAGTTTGGGACACCTCTATGTGCAGAAGATTGTGCAGCTACATGGAGTACCCTCGATGATTATCTCCGATTGTGATGCACGTTTTACTTCCCAGCTATGGAAGGGGTTGCAGGAAGATTTAGGGACACAGCTTTGTTTGAGCACTGCCTTCCATCCTTAGATAGATGGCCAGACTGAGCGGACCATTCAGACCCTCGAGAACATGCTGTGTGCTTTTGTCCTCGACTTCGGTCGCAGCTGGGAGGATCATTTTCCTTTGGTGGAGTTTTCATACAAAAACATATATCACTCCACCATTGGGATGGCACCTTTTGAGGAATTGTATGGACGAACTTTCAAATCACCTTTGTGTTGGACAGACCCAGGGGAGTCAGTACTAGTGGGACCAAAAATGGTATGATCTACCATAGAGAAAGTTCAGGTCATCCAGGAGCGGATGAAGACTTCACATATCAGGAAAAAGTTTTATGCCGATAGGAGACGGAGACCTCTAGAGTTCGAGGATGGTGACTATGTATTTCTATGGGTCTCACCCCGATGGGGTTTGCGAAGATTTGGACGAGGTGGAAAGTTATCTATGAGTTTCATCAGACCTTTTCAGGTCCTCAATAGAGTTGGCGAGGTGGCTTACCACTTAGCTCTTCCCCCTTAGTTGCACCGGGTGCACGACATCTTCCACATATCCCAGCTGAGGAGATACATGCATGACCCATCCCATGTCAACGACCACGGAGAGCAGGACATCGAAGATGGGGCGACGTTTTTGGATGTTCCAGTTGAGATTGGGGATCGACAGGAGCGGGTCCTTAGTGGGAGGTCGATACCTCTGGTGCGCATTTGCTGGAAACACAGGAACCTTCAGGAGAGAACATGGGAGCAGGAGGCTCATATTTGTGCTCAATACCCCCACTTGTTTCCTTAGTTTGTGTTGTGGCTTATGGGGATGCAAAAACCTAAGGTTGGGAGAATGTAAAGACCCAGAAATTCAATGTATTTTTTTAATTATACGGGAATTTTATGAGTCCACGGAAATTGATGGAACATGATTCTGAGGCCCGGTGTGCCCGGAATGAATTTCTGAACCTTTTTTTCAGGTATGTTCAGCAAACGTGCGAGAAAGTTTTTTTAAATTTTAAACCGGTGCTCGAAATTGAAATCTGAGGGCACCGTTGAACTCACAGTGCCGATATTCACTTAAGGAGACCATCACCTCGACTGTAGTGGGTCAAGAGTGAAAGATAAAATTTTGTGCTTTTCGTGAAAAAATAAAATAAAATAAAAATGTCTAACATTTTTATTTTAGAAACCCCCTCAACATGGGTTATGGTGGTGGGGATCATCCGACCCTAAAAACCCCCCATTTTTGAATTCCTAAAGGCGGGGCCACCCGAACCCTAATAATGGGAGAAACTCTTAAACTCCCTCTTTAATGTGGATAAGTTTCTTGAACTTCCTCCACATTAATTATGCAAACAACTCTAGATTAATGGTGCCAATTCAAATTAAATTAATAAAACCTAATTTAATTTATATTGGATATTCTTTTGTTGGGAGAAGTGTTGGCAAAGCACTTGGAGAAACTTTTACCCTCTCCAACGAAGAACACCTCCCAATGAATAACGACCACCAGAGATCAAAGAACGAGGAAACTGACCCCGAGCCGGATTAGAAGAACCTTGTGGAGTCAACCAATGTAGGACGTCTTCGACGAAAACAAACCGACGATCGGGGAAACACCGACGTCACCGACTTCACCCCTTCTAACATCAATGAGCAATCAAGGTGGGGGTGTGTTTTAAATTGATAAATGTTACTTTTCCTCTCACATTGAATTATTCCCCTTGAGCCGCTTACTACCACCCTAATGAGGAGTGTATGGGCCAAAAAAACATGGCTCGAACCCTCCGCAAATCTTATGGTTATTTTGTGTGTTCTTCGCAATGGTGACGACGAACAGTGCCAGCGTTTTCCACCAGTGGAACTTGAGAATCGCGACCGACACCATGACCGGCCATGACAAAGGCGACAAACGGAGGGCGACCAGTCAAGCCGGTCACCAGTGAAGTCACAACCCACGACCGCGCCACACAGCTAGCCACGACGGACCTCCGCCATCCCAAGGCCACGCGGCCCCTGCGGCCTAGCGGCCCTACGGCCCTTGCGACACTCATGACCTCACCGCCTAGCGGAACTCCACGGACCCCACGACCTCGCTACCCCCACGGCCTCGCCACCGCGCGACCCTCCGCAGCCCCATGACCTCCGTCTTCCCGCCGCCTCGCCACCTCGTGGCCCTCCGCGGCCTCGCGACCTCTGCCATCCCGCAGACTCACGACCTCCATGGCCCCGTGGCCTCCACCCTCCCGCGACCCCCGTGGCCCCCGTGGCCTTGCGGCCCTTCACGGACCCCGCGACCTTCACCACCCTCGTGGCCTTCACGCTGCCCTCGCGGCCTCACGCCGCTCCGCGACCCCCACGCCACCCAACGCGGGCCAAGACGAACCCAGTGGGATGGGCAGACCCAAACCGGGTCGGGTCGGACCAGACTGGGTCGGTCCAACCGGGTTGGACCAGACCTGGACCAGCTATGAGCTTTTCTCTCTATCGGCCATAACTTTGGCACCAGACATCCATTTGACAAGCTGTTAATGAGGCTATAAACCTTGGAGAGGGATGGTCCCTTTGGTATACCCCACTTGAGATTTGGATAAATTTGGGATATGGTCGGGTTGGATCTAGCACGAATCCAACCGGGCCCTCGAGACTAAAAGGCTAATAACTTACAGACCAAGCATCCTATTAACGCACTGTCTGTTGCATTGAGAACCATAAGACATGGTGGTCCTTTGGGTTACTTCTTCGTGGGAATTCATGGAATTTGGATTATTAATCAGTGGCTTGAGGAGAGGACCTTTCCAGAGGAGAGCAAACTTAGTGCAAGAACCTAGTAGCTGGATGTGACGTGAAGAATGAATAGTGATCCTATGCGGGTCAGCACCGAGTAATCCAGTCTGGGTGAGTACTGAGAAATCTTGTGTGGATCACCACCGAGAGATCTTATGTGGGTCAGAACCTAGTGATCTTGTGTGGGTCAGGATCGAGCGATCCTGTGTGGGTCAGCATCAAGCGATCCTGTGTGGGTCAGCACCGAGCGATCCTCTATGGGTCAGCACCCAGCGATCCTATATAGGTTAGCACCGAGCGATCCTATGTGGGTCATTAATAGAGTCTCTTAATAGAGTAAGATTATTCAGTAGTTACATCTAATCATCTCTACTACTGTACCTAAGAAATACCTAGTGTGAGCTGAGTCTGTACCTTGTGGTACTTTCCTTCGTGGTAATACCTTGGTGGTATTCTTCTGTGTGGCGTACCTGTGTGGTACTTAACTTCATGGTATTCCTTCCTTTGTGGAATATTTGAGCTTTGGGATTTGAGTTGGACTCCGTGTTTTCCTCATGATTGAGATGGGTATACTTGATAACTTAGGTATATGTATAGGAATATACCTAAGTAGGGTTGTCAGTTGATTTCATGCCTTTAGGTTTATCCTTGGTGGATTTTGTGAGACCTTAAGGGTCTTGGGGTCCCTACTGAGTATCGTTATACTCACCCCTGCACGGGCTATGCCCGCACCTTGTTGTGTTTGGTGCAGACGACAGACAGGGCTGATCGAGGCTGAGGGTACCAGGGCTAGACGGGGCTCGGAGGTGGACCATACGACGTGACAGTATGCAGAGGAGACGGGCAGATGTGGAGTGCTAAGGAGGTGATCTGTACCAACCCTTCAGGTAGGAACCTCTGAGGACGACCCAGTAGCTGCCTTTCTTTTTCTTCAGTTGTATTGTATTTTAGTTATACTTGTACTATTACTGTTGGGATTGTATTCCAACCCCTTTTTACTTTCATCACTCTTTTTTCTATACAGTTGACTTGTGTTTGTATCGTGTTGTGTGCTTGGTTGCATGTGTTTACAGGTTATAAAGGAAATGCCTTCCCGGTTATAGGGAATACACCTTTCGGTGCTAGTCGCAAGCCCCTGGCCTATGGAAGGTGGGCTTGGGGTAGTCATGACCTGGGCCCCAGGGGACGGGTCGTGACACAACGACCCTTCACGCAGTGTGCATACATGAGCTTCTTCATCTGCAGCAGGGCAGCATGATTGTGGCTCAGTACTCAGCGAGGTTCACCAACCTCTCACGCTACTCCACTGATATGGTGCGAGACCCATTCTTCAGGGTCCAAAACTTCGAGCAGGGACACATGCGGGAGATTAGGGATTTGATGATTTCTCTCAGCATCCCGACACAGGCGAGGGTGTTAGAGAGAGCCCTCTTAGTGGAGAGTTTTCTTGCTGAGTAGTCACCAGCAGTGATACCCACCATAGGGCATCACGTGGCAGAGTCTTCTACAGCTGGCAGCAGAAAAATTTCACAGAGGTCCAAGAGGAGCAGACCTACAGGTGGATAACCGCAAGATTCAGGGTCCGTTGTGCGGGGCACTAGAGATAGAGCCAGTCATGTGAGGAGCAGGCAGTGTTACGCATGCGGCGGACAAGGTCACATGGCTCGTGATTGCCCAAACCTCCTTATGGATGATCAGTAGACGGTCGAAGAACTGCCTAGGAAGAGACAGAGGTTTGACCTAGGAGGTCTGCAGGGAGTAGGCAGACGCGGCAGAGGAGCTGGCCGTGCAGCTGGCGATGGGAAACGATTCGAGGTGTTACCACCACCACCACCAGTTGGTCCACCCAAACCACAGGGAGCAGGTGGAAAAGGACAAGCTCAGCTCCAGGCAGCTGAAGCCTACGACCACGACGCTCAGAAGATGATATGACGTATTCTTTGTGTCTATCCAACCTTAGCTATAGTACTTATAGACATAGGTTCTAATCAATATTTTATTTCCACTGCCCTGGTTTGGAGCTCAGAGATTCTGGTGGAGCCGTTGGCTCAATCCTTACGGCTATAGACTCCTACAGGATAGGATTAGACGATTACACACTAATGCCGGAAGCGTGAGCTTACTCTAGGAGGCGAGATATTTGGCTAGGATCTCCTAGTAGCAGCATCGAGGCCTTAAGACGTCATCTTGGGTATGGATTGGTTATCTACAGTCCATGCCCAAATCGACCATATTAGGTGCAAAGTGCGGTGTGTCCACACTGATGGGATGAGGTTTACCTTCACCAGTGAGAAGGGAGCCTTTGCAGCGTAGGATGGACTTACCCGGAGAAGAGTTCAACCAACCACTCATCAGTTGGCTTGCCTTACTCTCATAGCGGTTGATGTAGAGATTATGATCTATCCTGTAGTGGTGGACCAATATGCGGATGTCTTTTATGATGATGTTCCAGGTCTACCTCCTCACAGAGAGGTGTAATTTTACATTGACTTGTACCCCAGGATGACATCGATATCTACACCAGCGTATCGGATGGCTCCTGCAGAGCTTCTTGAGCTGCGGGTACAGCTGGAGGAATTACAGGGGAAGGGGTTCATCCGACCTAGTGTTTCTCCTAGGGAATCCCTAATTTTGTTTTCCAAGAAGGAGAATGGGAGATTGAGACTTTGTGTTGACTATCGATGCCTAAACCAGGTGACCGTAAAGAAAAAGTACCCACTCCCGAGGATTGATGCCCTTTTTGATCAGATGAAGGGAGCACTGTGGTTCTCGAAGATAGACCTCAGATCAGGCTATCACGAGCTCAGAGTACGAGATGAGGATGTGTAGAAGATAACTTTCAGATGTCGGTATGGCCATTATGAGTTCTTGGTCATGCCGTTCGGCATGACCAATGCTCCAGCAGTGTTCATGGGACTCATGAACAGGATCTTCTAGCCATACCTTGATCGTTTTGTAGTATTCTTCATTAACAGCATTATGATATACTCGACTACCGAGTAGGAGCATGCCTATCATTTGCAGATAGTTCCGGACACACTCCGAGAGAACCAGCTTTATGGTAAGCTCTCGAAGTGCCAGTTCTGGATCTGAGAGGTTCAATTCCTGGGACATGTCATCTTAGAGGCTAGAGTTCTGATGGATCCAGCAAATATTGAGGTGGTACTTGCTTGGGATCCACCCAGGAGTGTGACGGAGGTACGAAGTTTCCTGGGTTTGGTTGGATACTACTAAAGGTTTGTGCCAGATTTCTCTAGAGTTGAAACACCTTTATCAGCGTTGACGAAGAAGGGGAAAACCTTCGTGTGGTCGGAGAGATTCCAATGGAGTTTTAAGGAGATGCGGCAGAGGCTGACTAGTGCCCCCATCTTGAGGATTCCGTATGAGGGCGTTGGGTATGTAGTCTACTACGATGCATCGGGGACCAGGCTCAGATGTGTACTGATGCAGGAGTGAGAAGTTATCGCATATGGTTCTCGATAGCTGAGACATCATGAGTAGAAATATGCTACCCATGACCTAGAGTTAGAAACAGTGGTCTTCGCCTTGAAGATGTGGCAACATTACTTGATGGGATAATGTTTTACAGTCTACTCAGACTACAAGAGTCTCAGGTATATCTTCTCTCAGAAGGACCTGAACCTGAGACAACAACATTGGCTCGAGTTCCTCAAGGACTATGATTTAGAGATAGTCTATATTCCTAGGAAGGGGAACATTGTAGCAGATGCAATCAACAGGAAATCTAGTATACAACTGCTAGGTGAAGCGATATAGATGCTGGCTACTTTACGGATATCCTTTGTGGAACGAGATGGAGCAGCTTTTCTTCAGTATCTTACAGTCACTCCCCCACTTCTTCAGTGAGTCCGGGAGGCACAACATGGGGACAATGACTGCAAGGCTCGACATGTTCAGATATCCTTAGGACAGGCACCTAATGTATTTTCTAAAGGTGGGGAGCACACCATCCTTTTCAAAGGACGTACCATGGTACCGGTGTTGCTTCAAGAGGAAGTTTTGTGGGAGTTCCACACATCCCCTCTAGCGGTACATCCAGGAGTGGCAAAGATGTACCAGGATCTCTGACAATAGCATTGGTGGCCGGGAATGAATAAAGCGATAGCAAAGTTTTTCTCTCGGTACCTCATTTGTCAGCAAGTGAAGGCGGAGCATCAGGTACCAGCAGGCTTAGTTCAGCCTTTAGAGGTCCCAGAGTGGAAGTGGGATAGGATATCCATGGACTTAGTCTTAGTACTTCCACATACATCCAGGGGTCATGATTCTATTTGGGTGATCGTCGACCGACTCACCATGTCGGCCCACTTCCTACCGATTAGAGAGTAGGGTTCAGTAGAGATATTGGGACACCTCTATGTGTAGAAGATTGTGCAGCTACATGGAGTACCCTCGACGACTGTATCCGATAATGATTCACATTTCACTTCCTGTCTATGGAAGGGGTTACAGGAGGCTTTCAGGACACAACTTCATTTGAGCACCACCTTCCATCCTCAGACAGATGGCCAGACTGAACGGACCATTCAGACCCTCGAGGACATGCTGCGTGCTTGCGTCCTCAACTTCGATCATAGCTGGGAGGATCAATTTCACTTGGTAGAGTTTGAATACAACAAAAACTATCACTCCACCATTGGGATGAAACATTTTGAGGCTCTGTATGGCCGACCTTGCAGATCGCCTTTGTGCTAGACTGGCCCAGGGGAGTCAACACTCATGGGACTAGATATGACACGGGCTACCACAGAGAAGGTGCAGATCATCCAGAAGTGGATGAATATTGCACAGAGTAGGAAGAAGTCTTATGCTAATAGGATACAGAGACCTCTGGAGTCCGAGGATGGTGACCACGTCTTTCTATAGGTCCCACCTCGATGAGGTTTGTAGAGATTTGGCTGGGGCAGAAAGTTATCTCTGAGGTTCATCAGACCTTTTTAGGTCCTCACCCGAGTTGGAAAGGTGTCTTACCACTTATCTCTTCCTCCTCAGCTACACCGGGTGCATGACGTCTTCCACGTATCCCAGCTGAGGATATACGTGCACGACCCTTCACACATCTTTGACTGGGGAGAGCTAGAAATCGATGATGGGGTGACATTTATGGAGGTTCCAGTGGAGATTGAGGATTGATATGAGTGATTACTTCGTGGGCGATCAATACCTTTAGTGCGTGTACATTGGAAGCACAAGAACCTCCAGGAGAGCACATGGGAGCGAGAGGCTCAGATTCATGCCCAGTACCCCCACTTTTTTTCCTAGTTTTTGTAATGTGGCTTTTAGGGATGCAAATACCTAAGGTGGGGAGAATGTAAAGACCTAGAAATTCCATGTAATTATTTTTTAATTATATGGGAATTTTACGAGTCCACAAAAATTGATGGCGCATGATTTTGAGTCCCAGAGTGCCCAGAATGAATTTCTGAACTTTTTTTAAGTAAGTTTATTAAATGTGTGAGTGAGTTTTTATAACTTTTTAACCAGTGGTCGAAATTGAAATATGAGGACACTATTGAACTCGTAGCGCTGATATTCGCTTAAAGATACCTTCACCTCGACCATAGTAGGTCGAGGGTGGAAGATAGTTTTTCACTTTTTTCGTGGAAGAAGAAAAATAAAATAATTAACATTTTATTTTTCTTTTGAAACCTATCTTTTGAAGTTATGGATGTGGGGACCACCCAAGCTAGAAAAACCTCCCATTTTGAATTCATGGTGGTGGGGACCACCCAAACCCCTCTTAATGGGAGAAAACCTCTCAACTCTCTAATTAATTAATTGTGCCATTTATTTGTGCCAACTTTAATTGTGCCAACATAAATTAATTTGATAAACCTATTTTTAATTTTTTGGCTCCTCATTTCCTTGGGGAAATAATTGTAAAAGGGGAGAACTTTGGAGAAACTCTTCCTCTAATGAAGAACACCATATCCAATGAAGAACGAGGAACCCACCCCGAGCCCGGATCAGAAGCGCTTTGTGGAAGGAACAAATGCCGATGTTATTCAATGAATTCATCTTCCACTTCTTGACTCCTCCAATGAATGACAAGGTAGGGTTGTGATTTGATTGATCTTCATTAATTACTTTTATGTTGGATCTCTCCCCATGAGCTGCTTGCTACCGCTCTAACGCAGAGGGTGTGGGCCAAACAAACATGGTCCGACCACTCCGTGACCTTTGTGGTTTTTAATGCATTCTTCATGATGGAGGAGGAAGATGACTGGTATCGGTGACTGGTGCCAATATGACTTGGGAGTGGTGGCTGGCACACCGGCCATCCGCGAAGACAGCAGCGGCGCAACCGCGACGCTGGAAAAGGGCCGAAGCGGAGCAGAGGTGGTGGTCGGTGCACAGACGATCGTGAAAAGGGGAGGCGATGATGTGTGTTTGTGCCACCGGTGTGCAGGAGCTGTAGCACGAGGCCGTGACAGCGAAGGAGGGAGGACGACTCGCTGCCACCCGCCGATGGTGGTGCGGCGCACGACCGCGCTGCGGAGGAGGACTGGCTGTTTGGCCAGCCGTGGGCTGGGCCGGACCTAGTGGGCCGGGTCGGATCCAGGTCTGAACCCAGGTTGGGCCGGGTCGACCTGAACCGGGTCGGGTCGGCCTAGTTTTGGTTGGGCCGGGTTGGACTGGACCCAGACTAGCTTCAACCCTTTTCTCTCTTTTGGCCATAACTTATGCTACGAGCGTCCGTTTGATGAACCATCTACGGCGCCAGAAACCTTGGATCAAGACAGTCCTTTTGGTATAACCCATTTGAGTTTTGGGATCCTACGTGGGTCCATGCCTTAGGATCCTACGTGGGTATATGCTTTGGGATCCTACGTGGGTCTGTGTTCCAGTATCCCACTTGGATCCACTCTAGGAGTCCACGTGGGATTACTCTATGATCCTACGTGGGTCTTCTGTACTAGGATCCTACGTGGGTCTGACGATTTAGGATACTACGTGGGTCTGCCTCTTAACATATTAAGACGATTCAGTAGTTACATCTAATGATCTTTAATTCCATACCTAATTTATACCTAATTTGAGCTAAGTCTTTACCTTTGTGGTAATCTTCTGTGTGGCGTACCTTTGTGGTACTTACTTTCATGGTGATATCTTTGTGATATTCTTCTATGTGGCGTACCTTTGTGATACTTACCTTCTTGGTGGTTACCTTCGTGTTATTATTTCCTTCATGGAACAGTTTTACTTTTTCTAAAGATTGAGGCCTTGTGTTTCCTCATGAATGAGATGGGTATACTTGATAACTTAGGTATATGTATGGGCATATACCTAAGTAGGGTTTTCTGTTGTTTTCATGATTTTTGGTTTAACCTTTGTGGATTTTGTGAGACCTTTGAGGGTATCTAGGTCCCTACTGAATATCGTTATACTCACCCCTACACGGGCTACGCCCACACCTTATTGTGTTTGGTGCAGACGATGGACAACGCTGACTGAGGATGAGGGTACCAAGACTGGAGGTAGCTCAGAGGTTGACCTTATACGAGGTGTACTGCAGAGATGACCATTCGAGATATGTACCTACCCTTCAGGTAGGATCCTTGGTGGGTGTTCACAAGAGCTGTTTCAGTTTACTTATACTTTTCAGTTTTCTTGTACTTTCCAGTTGGGCTTGTATTCTAGCCCCTTTTTCTTATTGTACACACCATATTTACTATACAGTTTACCTGTGTTCGTATCTTTCTGTGTGCCTGGTTGTGTGTATTTATAGGTTATAAAGGCAATGACTTCCCGATTTTAGGGAATACGCCTTTCGGTCCTAGTCGCCAGAAAGGCGGGCTTGGGGTAGTCACGACACAGGTCCCAAGGGACAGTTCATGACAAATAGCATCAATAAATTCAATGAATAGTGATTTTATTAGTTGTTTTTGATAAATTTATTTTTCATGTTTTTTAAATTAATAATCATTGAAACTTATGAATTTTAATATCAATTAATCAACCTAATAGTTTTGAATGATAATGATCCCATTTTTAATTTGTGTGAACTATTTGATAGTATTAATGCACAGGTTGCTCCAAAACGATGAAGATTGGATATCATTTTCAACCAAGATGTAAGTTGGTGTTCTATTTAATGGAAATTTATGATCTTATTTGGGTAAAAATATCCTTATATACTTTCACCGTGAATATAATTTCGAATTGATTTTATTATTTTAATAAACCTATTTTTTATGGTAGTGTTTGAATTATACAAACAATTTAAGATAGAAATTTTATTCACATTATGTAGCAATGAATTCCTCTTCTCATTCTCAAGTTACACTATGGTATTATGAATTAGTCTTAGATGAGTCATGTTTTTAAAACCATTAAACCTCTGATTCACATTAAAATTATGGCTAAAAACATGCCTCATAATTGGACTTTCATTAGATTGAATGATCACTGCTATAGTGAAATATATATATTCATTTACATCATATAATAATTTTTATTAATATGAAGAATATAAATATAATATTTCATTGGTTTTTATAATATTTTTTTTATATTTTCAATATTTATGTACCGGTGATGCATGACTTAGAAAACTAATCACTAATTTTACCATTTTTTTCATTTTTATATGTATTCTTCAATATTAATTATTCTACTGTGTTATATTTTTCATATATGTTATATTTACATAAAAATTGAACTCAAAATGATGTATATTTTTTAATTTTCAATCCGTCATTCTCATTCTATTTTACATGCATATCCCATATATTATATGTACAACTATGATGTTTATGATATTTTTTATAACATTTCATTATCATTTCTTCCCTCTTTTTAAATTCAGTATGTGTAGTTTTCAAAAATATTTTTTAGTTCCATTTTTAAATCCAATAGTAGTATCTTTATATATTTTCATAACATGGATGATCATTTGTTTGGTTAGATTTTTAAAAAATTATAGAATTGTCACATATTTGTCTTCAAAATAGTCTCTCTCCCAATATATTGTTTGTGTCTTTGGTCTAAATGACATTAAAAATTTATGTAGTTTTATTTTATTCCAATTTGATCCCATGATTTTTATCTAATTTATTATATAATTTTATTTTTTATGATAGATATGAAATATGTTTTGTTTCTATAAGTGACCTTTTTTTCATCATATTTGGTAAGAACAAACTTCACTAATATTTCAATTCATTATTTGGTGACCTTTTTCCTTTTTATTCATGAGAGTACTTTATTATTTTATATTATTATACTTGTTACCTACTGTGAAGAGTTTTTGATTTTCCTTTTCTAACAAAAAACAACTACACAAAACTATTATATAAAGAATGGATTTAAGGTCATATAAATAAAAAAACTTTGTGGTGCTCAAAGAACATCCTATTGATTTGAGTTACTTGAATAATAATTTAAACTTGTCCCAAAAGCAATGTTAGTTTTGTAGAACCATATATTTTATATATCATATGTTTTATAGTATAATTATCATTTTTACTAGGATTTTCAGCACCTTGGGCATTTGATTTATTAATATGGAATTAACAAGTTCATTTCCAAATTTATAATATTAACTGTTTTAGGTGCATAAACTAACAAAAAGTAAAATATTTTTTATTTAAAATAAATAGATTCCCATCATGCTATCGGGGCCTTGGGTTTCCTATCCTCAGTTAGTGTGGCCTCTGACCTCTTTTGGGAGATCACCCCCATGTGAAGATAAATATACATGTAGTGGAATGATTTGTAGGTATATTTGTATATGGACATTATTTAGTCTCATGGAAATACATATTTTTTCTTATTTCTTTAATGATATACTTTAAATATATTTTAGATTCAAGATAGAATTACTTCCATTGTAATTATTTCATCTATATCCAATACTTCAAGTTATTTACTTTAAAGTATTGAAGTGACACTTATCTTTCAATTATTGTAGTTTATCCCCTATCATTGAAGGGCCATGAACCCATATCCCATGTTTATGAATGGTTTTAAACTCATTATCTAAACATTTTATGCATGTACCTATGATGCATGCAATTGGGTCATCATTAGAAAATATATTGAATGGTATCCAGATACAAGATACTATATAGGAAATGAGTAATTTTACTTGTTGGAATACCAATATAATATATTAAAATTCTATTTTTTAGTCCTATTAAAAATTCTACATTTTCCAAGTATATTGAAATGGAAGATTCTCCGCACTTGAATTGTTCTTTGGATGAATTTCATATACATCATTCAAAATGGGTAAGTAAATACAATTATTATTTTTCATAGTTGTGTAAAATTTAAATCCCAGTTCATATAAGTATAATCACCATCTTTGATCCATATTTAACCCAAAATTCCACCTTTCTATGATGACATTTGATATTCTGTACCACATCCCCATATTTCTGAACCCGTGTGTTAAAATTTCTCATTTTTTGATACAAAAAATATTAAAAAAAATCATGCAAAATAATGTTTTTGAAATATTTTTATAATGAACCCAATATTATTGGGTAGTTCCTTTGAATATTTCTATATATATATATATATATTTAGATTTTCCCTCGGAGATGACAATGTGTTTGGGTGTCATAGGGTCCTAGATTTTTTATATTAAAAATATTAATATATATTAAAGAACATGCACACTTATTTTTGGAATAAATGTTTTTTCCATTGATCAAGACCTCGAATGAAAAATCTAATTCTATAGTTATTTTTGGAATGCAGAGTTTACCCTAGGCGCAACATAAAGTTGGTCAGAGTCACACGTTCAGTTGAAGGCGACCGTTGGTGGGTATGTTAAGTGAATTGATTAATTTATCTAATTAATTTACTTAAATAGACCACAAATTAATTCCCCTCTATAATTATGTTGTTATGGAAAATCTCCATGTTTATCCACATAACCCTAGGATATTAGAGATGAGGAGGAGGATAACTCTATTGGCATTGAAAAACCTAGACTATGGATCGACGATGATGATTGAAAAGAATCGTGAGACTGAAAAAGAACATAATAATATCATTTTCTTATTTTCTATAATATGTATTATTAAATAATTATTGATCCATTCTTTAGTAAGGGTTCATTATTTTTTTATTTATACATTTTGATTTAAATTATCAAGCATGAATTTCTTATATTCTTACTTTCTAGTGTTTGTCTTTCTTCACATGAGCCTGATTTTTAATTAGTGTTCTTGAACCTAATTATTTAATTTTTTTGTTCCTTGATTTAACCTCTATTTTCACATGATGAAATAGTTAGATGAGATCACACTAGACAATTATTGTTTTCACTTAGTTCTTATGCCTTTCCCAACACCTTTCTTCGCATTCCTTGTTGTTGTCCCACGAGGTCGGTGCACTACGGGAAAAATGGGTATTTGCGACGGGAATAAATCCCGTCGCAAATAAGTAGCCTTTTGCGACGGAGAAGGCTATCCCGTCGCAAAAGGACTGGCGCCCTTTGCGCGCCAAATCGCGGGAAAACTATTTGCGACGGGAATATTCCCCCGTCGCAAATAACCGGCGGCGGTAAAAGGTATTTGCGACGGGAATATTCCCCCGTCGCAAATAGTATGTCGGCAGGTGGTTATTTGCGACGGGTCCCGTCGCAAATAACTATTTAACCGTTGACCGTAATAAATGATGGCTAAGGTATTTGCGACGGTTCCCGTCGCAAATGGGCCCGTCGCAACTAATCTAACCTATAAATACCCCCATCCGTTTTTTTCAAATCATTCTCAAATTCCATCTTCTTCTTCTCTCAAGATTTTATTTCTACAGTTCAGTTTTTTTCAAGTTTAATTTTTTTCTCCGGAGTTAGTATTGAAGTTTTGAAGAACGATCAGAGATCAACCTCAGATCAATTTTCAAGGTATTTATATTTATTTTAATTTCATATTTATTTTTAATGTTTTATTAGTTTTAATTATTCTTAATTAGTTGTAATTTAATATTGTTTACATTGTTTTATAACTTAATAATTAGTAATAAATACTAATAATTAGGAATAATAACATTATTTAATTATTAATATATTTTATTATTAATATTAAAATAATATAATTTTTTTATATATACAGTTCTCTTTTCATCTGTGTGTTTGCTGTCTTCACATGTATTATTTGCATATGGAGATAGAAAACACACAGATGAAAGGAGAACTGTATATAAATTAGAAAATTATATTATTTTAATATTAATAATAAAATATACTAATAATGTTATTATTCATAATTATTGGTAATTATTCATTTAATTAGTCATAATTAAGAACAATTACCAATAATTACCAATAATTAGTAATACTTAGTAATAATTACCAATAATTAGTAATAATTACCAATAATTAGTAATAATTACCAATAATTAGTAATAATTAGTAATAATTAGTAATAATTAGTAATAATTACCAATAATTAGTAATAATTACCAATAATTAGTAATAATTACCAATAATTCGTAATAATTACCAATAATTAGTAATAATTAGTAATAATTAGTAATAATTACCAATAATTAGTAATAATTACCAATAATTAGTAATAATTACCAATAATTAGTAATAATTACCAATAATTAGTAATAATTACCAATAATTAGTAATACTTACCAATAATTAGTAATAATTACCAATAATTACCAATAATTAGTAATAATTAGTAATAATTACCAATAATTAGTAATAACTACCAATAATTACCAATAATTACCAATAATTAGTAATAATTAGTAATAATTACCAATAATTAGTAATAATTAGTAATAATTAGTAATAATTAGTAATAATTAGTAATAATTAGTAATAATTAGTAATAATTACCAATAATTAGTAACAATTAGTAACAATTAGTAACAATTAGTAATAATTAGTAATAATTACCAATAATTAGTAATAATTACCAATAATTAGTAATAATTACCAATAATTAGTAATAATTTCCAATAATTCGTAATAATTACCAATAATTATCGGTAAATAGAAATAATTAGTAATAAATAGAAATAATTATCGGTAATTAGTAATAATTAGTAATAATTACCAATAATTAGTAATAATTACCAATAATTAGTAATAATTACCAATAAATAGTAATAATTACCAATAATTAGAAATAATTAGAAATAATTACCAATAATTAGAAATAATTACCAATAATTACCAATAATTAGTAATAATTACCAATATTTAGAAATAATTACCAATAATTAGTAATAATTACCAATAATTAGTAATAATTACCAATAATTAGTAATAATTACCAATAATTAGTAATAATTACCAATAATTAGTAATAATTACCAATAAATTCCAATAATTACCAATAATTAGTAATAATTAGTAATAATTACCAATAATTAGTAACAATTAGTAATAATTAGTAACAATTAGTAATAATTAGTAATAATTACCAATAATTAGTAATAATTACCAATAATTAGTAATAATTACCAATAACTAGTAATAATTAGGAATAATTACCAATAATTAGTAATAATTAGTAATAATTACCAATAATTAGTAATAATTAGTAATAATTAGTAATAATTAGTAATAATTAGTAATAATTATCAATAATTAGTAATAATTAACAATAATTAGTAATAATTACCAATAATTAGTAATAATTACCAATAATTAGTAATAATTAAGAATAATTAGTAATAATTAAGAATAATTAGTAATAATTACCAATAATTAGTAATAATTAGTAATAATTACCAATAATTAGTAATAATTACCAATAATTAGTAATAATTACCAATAATTACCAATAATTAGTAATAATTAGTAATAATTAGTAATAATTACCAATAATTAGTAATAATTAGTAATAATTACCAATAATTAGTAATAATTAGTAATAATTAGTAATAGTTACCAATAATTAGTAATAATTACCAATAATTAGTAATAATTACCAATTATTAGTAATAATTACCAATAATTAGTAATAATTAGTAATAATTACCAATAATTACCAATAATTAGTAATACTTAACAATAATTAGTAATATTTACCAATAATTAGTAATATTTACCAATAATTAGAAATAATTACCAATAATTACCATTAATTAGTAATAATTAGTAATAATTAGTAATAATTAGTATTAATTACCAATAATTAGTAATAATTACCAATAATTACCAATAATTAGTAATAATTAGTAATAATTAGTAATAATTACCAATAATTACCAATAATTACCAATAATTAGTAATAATTAGTAATAATTACCAATAATTAGTAATAATTACCAATAATTAGTAATAATTACCAATAATTAGTAATAATTACCAATAATTAGTAATAATTACCAATAATTAGTAATAATTACCAATAATTACCAATAATTACCGATAATTAGTAATAATTCGTCATAATTACCAATAATTAGTAATAATTACCAATAATTAGTAATAATTAGTAATAATTACCAATAATTAGTAATAATTAGTAATAATTAGTAATAGTTACCAATAATTAGTAATAGTTACCAATAATTAGTAATAATTACCAATAATTAGTAATAATTACCAATTATTAGTAATAATTACCAATAATTAGTAATAATTAGTAATAATTACCAATAATTAGTAATAATTAGTAATAATTACCAATAATTACCAATAATTAGTAATACTTAACAATAATTAGTAATATTTACCAATAATTAGTAATATTTACCAATAATTAGAAATAATTACCAATAATTACCATTAATTATTAGTAATTACCAATAATTACCAATAATTAGTATTAATTACCAATAATTAGTAATAATTACCAATAATTACCAATAATTAGTAATAATTAGTAATAATTAGTAATAATTACCAATAATTACCAATAATTACCAATAATTAGTAATAATTAGTAATAATTACCAATAATTCGTAATAATTACCAATAATTAGTAATAATTACCAATAATTAGTAATAATTACCAATAATTAGTAATAATTATCAATAATTAGTAATAATTACCAATAATTACCAATAATTACCGATAATTAGTAATAATTCGTAATAATTACCAATAATTAGTAATAATTAGTAATAATTAGTAATAATTAGGTCTATCTCAAAAAAAAGTTTGCGTTAGTCGTGTATAATCTAAACTCTATAATTATCCTAGCTTGAGTGTTTTTTCTAACAAATTATTGAAAACCAGTAATGCTTTTATATTTTATGGAGACATATGGAACAACGAGGTCATCAACAATCATTATTAGGTGACCACATATGGATAAATCAACATAGAAATCCAAACGGTTCTGGTTTAAATCCAGTATATGTAGAGGGTGTGGAGACTTTTTTATCATTTGCGGCATCAAATACAGAATTTGTTTCAGAAGACAAAATAAAATGCCCTTGCAGAAAATGTACATTGAGAATGTTTGACACGTTTTACAAAGTGGGAGAACATCTCTTGCGTTTTGGTTTTCAACCAGATTATGTATTTTGGTATCAACACGGTGAACGCAGTTCCAGAGCAGGTGATACCAACTTGATTCCGGATCCATCCCGGTTTCAAGATTTAGTACATGATGTTGCAGGTTCATCTGTTCAACATACAGAAACTCCGGCTGATATAGCATCAAATCCTGAGTTGGCACCGTCTGAATTTTATGATTTGTTGAAGTCTGCTGAGGATGCATTATATCCTGGATGCAAGATGAGCAAATTAGAAGCAGTTGCAAAATTTATGGCTATTAAATCAGATAACGGAATGTCAAACACCTGTTTTGACCAGATATTTTCTTTGCTTAAAACACTGTTACCTGAAGGAAATGTTTTACCTGCAAATTACTATGAGAGTAAGAGGCTGGTTCGAAATTTGGGACTTACTTGTCAGAAGATTCATGCATGTTCAAATGACTGCATTTTATATTCTGGGGAAAATGAGTCGTTGGATAGTTGTCCCACATATGGGAAACTAAGATATAAAGAAGGACAACATGGGAAGTCTGGTTTGATTCCTATAAAACAGTTGAGATATTTTCCGATTACATCCAGACTCCAGCGTTTATTCATGTCTAAGAATACAGCGACAATGATGTCATGGCATAAAGAGAATATTTTAACCGATAAAAGCTTGAATCATCCAGCCGATGGTGATTCATGGAAACATTTTGATAGAGTGAATCCATCCTTTGCTTTAGAAGCTAGAAATGTTCGACTGGGGCTTTCCACTGATGGTTTCTGTCTGTTTGGATCTTATGGTACTCAATATTCATGTTGGCCTGTTTTTTTAACTCCGTACAATTTACCTCCATGGATGTTGATGAAGGAGCCATATATCTTTTTGACTTTACTAATTCCAGGACATCCGAAGAAAAATATTGATGTTTATTTGAAACCATTGATTGATGAATTAAATTTATTGTGGAGTACTGGTGTCAGTACATATGATGTTGCAACGAAACAGAATTTCATACTGAGAGCAGCATTGATGTGGACAATAAGTGACTTCCCGGCTTATGGGATGTTATCTGGATGGAGTACACATGGTCAGAAATCATGTCCTTACTGTATGGGAGAGAACAAAGCATTTATGCTCATTCATGGAAAGAAACCTTGTTATTTTGATTGTCATCGCAGGTTTCTTCCAGCTGATCATCCTTTTCGCAGAAACAGATCTCATTTCAGAAAAGGAACAGTTGAAAGGGAAGGACCTCCAAAAATGCTATCAGGTTCGGAGTTAAAATCAGTTGTACTTTCATTACCTCCCATCACTTTTGGTCCCACAATAAACCAACAGAAAATTTATGGTTTTGGGAAAGAACACAATTGGATTAAACGTAGCATATTTTGGGATTTTCCATATTGGTCTGATTTGTTGGTCCGACACATGTTAGATGTCATGCATATTGAGAAGAACTGTTTTGATAATTTGTTTCATATAGTTTTGGATACGCCAGGAAAGAGCAAAGACAATGTAAATGCACGTTTAGATCTTGCCCAAATTTGCAGGCGTCCAGAATTGGAACTATTTGAGAATGTCAGAACAGAAAGGTTACTGAAACCAAAAGCAGCTTAGACACTGTCTAAAGAAAACCGTTTATTATTTTGTCAGTGGATTGCAGATTTGAGACTTCCAGATGGCTGTGCTTCCAATTTGGGTAGATGTGTAAATAATGGTCATATTACTGGATTAAAAAGTCATGATTGTCATGTTATAATGGAAAGACTTCTACCCATTGGATTAAGAGGTTTGTTGAATTCTGTGATTTGGGATTCCATAACAGACATGTCTCAATTTTTTCGGGAAATTTGTGCGGCTACAGCAGATTATGATGCTCTAGGAAAACTTGAAAAAGATGTTGTTGTAATTATATGTAAACTGGAAAAAATATTTCCGCCGTCTTTCTTCGACTCAATGGAACATTTGATGTTACATTTGCCATATGAAGCCAAATGTGGAGGTCCAGTACAGTTTCGATGGATGTACCCATTTGAAAGATGCATGAAAAAATTGAAAAGAAAAGTACGTAACAAAGCATCTGTTGAAGGATCTATTGTAGAAGCTTATTTGCAAGAGGAAATATCTTTTTTCTGCTCCCATTATTTTGAATCTGAGTATCCTTCAAAACAAAACCTAATGGGATGGAACGAGAGGAATATTGATGAAATCGACAATCAATTATCTGTTTTCAACCAGTCAGAGCTTGGTTTTGGTGGAGTTTATGAATGCTGGATTTCAGATGATGAACATCATAGAGCTCATACGTATGTTCTGATCAACTGTGAAGAGATGACATCAGTTGTACTGTAAGTGTTTATATCACTTATTCTATCATTTATGTTACAGTAAATAACTTTGGTTTTTATAGGTTGTATGATAATCATATCAAGAAACAAATTCCACAAATTACAGCAACTGCTCTCGAAGAACGTCGACTGAAAAATTTCTCCCAGTGGTTTCAAAGACTGGTAACATAAATTCTTTATCTTTTAGCAACTCATTCAATGTATAGTTTACTATATTGATAATTATTTCACAAATTTTCAGGTGTCTCGACATGCTGATAAAATTGACAAACGACTGTGTGTATTGAGTAACCCACCTTCCAAACTTGTTAAAACTTATAATGCATATGTGGTGAATGGATTTCGATTCCACACACATACATATGGGGAATCGAAAAAACCAATGAACAGTGGAGTTAGCTTGAGAGGATCTCATCATCGAGAAAATGAAGTTGACTTTTATGGCATACTTGATGAAATCATTGAACTCTGTTATCTTGGACAACATTACATAACCATGTTCAAATGTCGGTGGTTGGATACAGAGAGAGGCGTGCGTGTTCATCCGACTCATGGAATCATCGATATTAAATGTAAAAGTGTTCTCGCAGTAAATGAACCATTCTTATTGGCTCAACAGGCACATCAAGTTTATTACGCAAAGTACTGTGCTACATCAAGAGACTTGACTGATTGGTGGAGTGTAATAAAAATCAAAATTCGAGACAATCAGTTTAGTCAAAGTGAATGTGCTTTCACTGATGTGCAAAGAATTGAAGTTTTTCAAGAGAGTACTCAAAATCAATCTTTTTTGCAAAGAGACATGAGTATCGATGACGACACCCCACATTTAAGAGTCGGTGATGACGATGATGTTAATGATGTCACATATGAATTTGAAATGGTAAGAGATGAAGCAACTGTAACTCGAATGGATATCGATGATGTTGAGGAGGAATATGAAGATGACATTGACATATATGAAGATGATGATGAAGATGAACACTGATAGAATTACATGGTATTTATATACAATCATAATATGTATATATGTATATATAATAGTAATTATGAATTATTTGCTAACAACATTAACATTTTCTGTTTCAGATGGACGACGCCACATTTCGTGAGTTGGCGGATGCTGACCTGACTTTTGATGCGGATGAGTTGCTGCCAGATGACCCTCAGCCTGCAGGCGCTCCAGGGAGTACGCGGAGGGGGCGCGGTCTTGCACGATTGATGATTCCTGACCCCGTCCCCAAGCGACGTCCACGTCTTGGGTTTGATCCACGCACACGGAGGTGTGATAACCTGTGTGATAACCTGTTGATTTGACTAAGATTTCATTAATCTATTCACATAATAAATGTTTATTATTTTTACAGTTTTCCGCATATAGCAGTCGGACAGGGCAGCGCTATTTTGTGCAACTATTTCTCTCAGCCGTGGACCACATGGGAGCAGATTCCCATTAATGTGCAGCAGGCCATGTTCGGCCATTGGTTGGTACGTACGTAAATAAATAATTTTTATTTTAAAAATTATTTCATTTCTAACTTGATATTTTGATTTATTTGTAGGGTTTATGGTATCCGATCGAGGATACCATGCGTGACGCCATCCACGAGGCATGGGAGGTGGCCATGCGTGATCGCCTTCGTCAGTTTTTGCACAATTTAAGAAAAGCTGCGATGAAGAAAGCAGGAGTGTCAGATTTTGATGAGTCATGTAGAGCACACCGACCAGAGTACATTTCATCCCATGTATGGGATGGATTATGTGTGCACTGGTTGAGTGGTGCCTTTCAGAGGAGATCATCGGTGGGGAGGCAGAATCGGGGGAGACAGGAGGTGACTCATCGAGCTGGGAGTCGTTCTTTCAGTACTCATAGACAGCATCTGGTACGTACATTATTTATAAATATTTTATATAACTATAAATATTAACAGTTTATTTTTTATTCTTATAGGCTGTCGAGCACCCCGATATTACGGAGTACGACGTATATCGGAGGATGTATAGTGATCCTGCTACTGGGGAGCTCAGAGGTGATCGTCAGCATCACATCGTGGTTAGTATTATTTGTTTTCAAGTTTAAAAATTAACTGTATATAATATATTCACAATTTTAATTTTAAATTGCAACTAAAGGAGTCGTATGAGGCCGCAGCGTCACAGGCCCGACCTGAGAGTCAGGCCGAGTCATCAGATCAGACCACTGGCCATCAGTTTGATGAGGCGGCATGGATGAAGGCCACCCAGTATGCCTTCGAGAAGGGCCGGGTAGTTGGTATCAACTCTCGACTGACTCCCGGAGATTATTATGGCAGTGCTGCGATGTCGGTGTCCAGCTCGAGAGGAGATCGTGCATCTTCTTCTGCTACACAGTATGAGGATCAGTTGCGATCTCAGACTGCACTGATAGAGAGTCTCCGACATGAGCAGGAGCAGATGCGTCAGCAGCATGAGGAGGAGCGTCGACGCCAGCAGCAGCTGTACGAGGAGCAGATGAGTCGGTGGCAGCAGCAGCATCAGGAGCAGATGGAGTACATGCGCCGACTCACTCATGCTTTAGGGATGGAGTTTCCTCCACCACCATCTGAAGATCCCCCCCTCCCCCTCTCCTTCAGATTAGAGTTTGTATTTATGTTATAAAATTTGTTAAATCAAAATATGATTTTTTTTTCTATTCGTAGTTTCTGTCTCATTATAAAATATTTATTAATATTCTATTATTTTTTATTTTTGAATTATAATTCTATTATTATTATATTAATTAAAATAATTTATTATTTTTATTTGTGAATTATAATTCTATTATTATATTAATTAAAATCATTTATTAATATTTTATTATTTTTTATTTTTGAATTATAATTGGATTATTATTATATTAATTAAAATAATTTATTAACAATTTATTTTTTTTATTTTTTTTATAGTATTTGCGACGGGATACTATTCCCGTCGCAAATAGTATTATTATTTTTTTATTTGTTAAAAAATAGTTTTTGCGATGGGGCTCGTCGCAACTAGTTTTTTACAAATATACGGAGTACTAGTTGCGACGGGGATTCTCCCCGTCGCGGAAAAGGGCTTTAGCGATGGGCCCGTCGCAAAAAAATGTTATTGCGACACCGTTTTCAGCAACGGGTCATTTGCGACGGGACCCCGTCGCAAAAAGCCATTTGCGACGGGATCCCGTCGCAAATGACCCGTCGCAAATACCTGTTTTTCTAGTAGTGGTGATTCGACATTGTAGGGATGAATTCAAGCATGATTTAACCCCTGGATTCATGGAGTAAGTTTGGAAGAACTTTGAAGTGGTTTTTTATGGATGTATCAAGGAGTATTGAGGGATAAGGTGATGAAGTCATGGATTGGGACCCCTGTACGATGGAAGATGGCACGCCAGATTACCAATCGGGAAATCAGAGTTTTGATTTCTAGTAATCAAATGTCATGAATCGATGATCAGAGGATTTCCCCTTCGATTTTGGAAGATTTAAAACTATAAAATGGTGATGAAGGTGGTAGAAATTGCATATCTAGAATCCATGTGAAGAAGAGCATCACTATCTGCTGAAAATACGAGTACACATCGTGTATCCCAGAGGAAGACATGTTGTTTTGTCTAGATTCTCATAGAGGATAGGGTTTTTTCCTAAGTTAAATATTACATGGGATGTATCTGGGACCACATTCCATGTTATCCTACCCAAGCATCCAAGTCATGTGATGAAGGCATACTCTTAGGACCCCATGTGGTCAAACACGCTATATACCTTAAGGGGATTGCCATTTATATACATGGATAACCGAGCCATATATCATGTGTATATACCCAGGACCCTTTCTGAACATATGTGTCATGTGATCCCATGTACACACCATGTATTGTCACATGGATTACCAAGTTGTGTACAAGGAAATACACGCCCATTTGTCCAGGCGGAGACACACCCCGTGTCACCCTATGTACACACTTTGTACTATTTCCATAAACTTCTATCTTGCATATATCCTTCAGAACTCATATTTGGGATCATGGGTAGCCTATCCTAAATAGTTTTCCACTTAGAACATGATTGTAGTCTTTTCTTCAACATTAGAGATATGATGTGATCTGATGCGAGTGAGACACTTCTTCAGTGATGCTTAGTCAGTGGTAGTAATCAGGTGTGATCATTGGAGTGTTACTGGTGTAAATACCCCTATATCTCTCTAGGTTTTGGGACCCCATATCCTTTATATAGGTAGATATGAAAATCCCCTACATTATAGAGGTCACAATTCCTCTATCTATGGAGTGGAATCCTTGTCATTTTTCTCTAGCGGTGGGCGAGTCCTCCATTGGAGTAGTGCTTTCTTGATTGTTCTATGTAGTGCTAAGGTGTGAGACATCCATATTCTAGAGAGGTTAAACATGATACTTTTCTAATTTATGATACCTTTGGAGCTTCAAGAATAATATTTTTTTCTTATCCAGTTTTGGAGATATATATATCATTTATCACTCACTTCAATTTATTTATGAGCATATCTTTTTATGGGTTCTTTACCCTCTTGCTTCATGGGTTGAGATAACTTTTTTTATATCCATTTCTTCCCTATTGGTTTTCAGGGTGTCCAACTGGGTATTTATATACTCACCCCTGCATGGGATTTTCTTGAACGTGTTGTGTCTTATGAATATGACTGAAAAATTGGTGGTGACATTGGTGGATCCTGTATTGGAGGAGTATAGTGGTATTTGGAGGTGTTGGCCAGGTTCATTAGTTAAACTTAAATATTTTGATTTGGCATCTCTTTAGTCCCCCCCTTTACAACTAGTTTTTAGGTTGGGACCTCATTTTTGATTGGTCATATATTTTTCCCATTATATCATTTGTATTATCTTATTGTACTTTGATGTTTTCCTAGAGTTTGTCGCATGCATTAATTACACCATAGATGTTCAGTATTTTATTATATGTATGCACTATTTTAAGGAGTTTGTAGTGTATATGTATACATGTACTTGAGGTTAAGGTCTCCCATTTTAGTGTTATGCCTACTCGACATTTTTTGTCAGCCCCTGGCCTATTAGATGTGGGCTTGGGGTGTCACACTCAGCTTGCTGCTGGCCCAGGAAGCATCCCGGTGGGTCGGGTCGGGAAAATTTTGTTATCATAATTCCACATGGAACCATTATAAAATGGTTGAATGTTTTTCAAGATCTAAGTTCAGTAATTAATTTTTATATTATTCTTATTTTTCAGCAATATAAATGCTATTAACTATATTTTTTCCATTTTAGTTGAAGAAAATACACACCCGCAATCTAGATCCCCTACCAGTTTCATGTTTACACAACACTGTTATACCCTCATGTTATAGTCATGGTACTTCATCTTCCCCATAATATTAATATTTCACATGGAAATCAAATATTATAAAATATTCAATTCATCTATTCTTTTAATTTTAACTTCAATTTTAGTTTTGGTTTTATAGAATAAATTTAATCTCTAATGAGTTGGTAATCTCCACCATTAGGTGAAGGAATCAACAAAAAAATCATGAAATAACTTGAGAGTGTACTAACACTACAAAAAAATGACCTGATTAGAAGGGGTTATTTTTTAGTTTAGAAGGGTTATAAACCCATATAAATACATTAGTAGTATTTATGATGAACCTCCACTAATGTGCCCTCCTACTGTTGTTAGAGGCAGTTTTGAAGAACCACTGGTAAAATGATGACTAATATGAGTTATACATTAGAGGGGGTTAAAACCACCCGACCCACTGGGATGTTGCCTGGGCCAGAAGAAAGAAGATTATGACACCCCAAGCCTACCTTTTATAGGACAAGGGCTGGCTATAAACATAAAAGAAAATACACATCCACAATCTAGATCCCCTACCAGTTTCATGTCTAAACAACACTATTATAGCCTCATGTTATGATCATGGTGATTTATATTCCTCATGATAGGAATATTTCACATGACTATCATGTATTATAAAATATTTAATTCATTTATTATTTTAATTTTAACTTTAGTTTTGGTTTTATAGAATAAATGTTATCTCTAATGAGTTGGTAATCTCTACCATTAGGTGAAGGAATCAAAAAAAAAATCATGAAATAACTTGAGTGTGTCCCAAATCTACAAAAAATGACTCGATTAGAAGGGGTTATTTTTAGTTTAGAAGGAGTTATGACCCCCTCTAAATATATTAGTAGCAGTTATGGGGAACCTACACTAATGTGCCCACCTACGTTTGTTAGATGCGGTTTTGAAGAAACACTGGTAAAACGATGACTAATTTGATTTATACATTAGAGGGGGTTAAAACCACCCGACCCACCAGGATACTGCCTAGGAGAGCAGTAAACTGAGTGTGACACACCAAGACTACCTTTAATAGGCCAGGGGCTGGTGAAAAATGTCAAATAAAATACGCATCCACAATCTGGATCCCCTACCAGTTTCATGTTTACACAACACTATTATAGCCTCATGTAATGATCATGGTGCTTTATCTTCCTCATGATAATAATCTTTCACATGGATATCAAGTATTATAAAATATTTAATTCATTTATTTTTTTAATTTAACTTTAGTTTTAGTTTTAGTTTTCTAGAATAAATTATATCTCTATTGAGTTGGTAATATCCACCATTAGTCGAAGGAATCAACAAAAAAATTCATGAAATACCTTGAGAGTGTCCTAAAACTACAAAAAATGACCTGATTAGAAGGGGTTATTTTTTAGTTTTGAAGGGGTTATGACCCCATCTAAATACATTAGCGATGGTTAACCACCACTAATATGCCTTCCTACTATTGTTAGAGGCAATTTTGAAGAACTGCTGGTTAAGTGAGTTAAGTGATGACTGATTTAGAGGCGGTTACATTAGAGTGGGTTAAAATGCCTCTCATTTCACCAAAAAATCTCAGTTTAGAAGGGTTATTAACCACCTCTAATGTATAACTTAGATTATAGGTGGTTTTAAACTACTACTAAGTGAGTTATATGCCCACATATTAGGGGAAGTTTCAAAAAACCACTCTTATTTAATATTATAACAACCACCTCTAATTATTTATTTTTTGGTTTTTTTAAAATCTCATGTTCCCATCCCTTTCCCTCCTCTCCCATTTACATTACAGGGGGTTAAAACTGTGTCTAATTTCGACAAAAAATTTCAGTTTACAAGGGGTTTTAACCCTCTCTAATAAATAACTCAGATTAGAGGTGGTTGGAAACCACCACTAAGTGAGTTATATGCCCATATATTAGGGGAGATTTCAAACAACCACCCATATTTATTTATTTTTGGTTTTTTAAAATCTCACATTACATTTAAGGGGGTTAAAATGCCTCTAATTTCACCATAAAATATTATTTTAGAATGGTTTATAACTCTCTCTAATGTATAACTAAAATTATAGGTGGTTGGAAACTGTTTCTAAGTGAGCTATATACGCACATATTAGGGGCGGTTTCAAACAACTGGCCCTATTTTTTTTAAATCTTGTGTTATATTTGAGGGGGTTAAAATAGCCTCTAATTTCACCACAAAATCTTAGTTGAGAAGGTTTTTTAACCCCCTCTAATGTATAACTCAAATTATAAGAAATCACTAATAAGTGAGTTATATTCCCACATATTAGGGGCAGTTTCAAAAAACTACCCTTATTTATTTATTTTTGGTTTTTTTAAATCTCACATTACATTGGAGGGGGTAAAAACTGCCTCTAATTTCACCACAGAATCTTAGTTTAGAAGGGGTTTTAAACCCCTCTAATTTATAACTCAGATTAGAGGTGTTTAGAAACTATCGCTAAGTGAGTTATATGACCACATATTATGGTCAGTTTCAAACAACCTCCCCTATTTATTTATTTTTAGTTTTTAAAAATCTCACGTCACATTCAATGGGGTTAAAATCGCATCTAATTATTTATTTTTGGTTTTTTAAAATCTCACATTCTCATCCATTTCCCTCTACTCCCATTTAACCCATCCCTCCTCTCCCGTTCTGGCTAGTGTGTGTACCGTGTAACCCCCCATCTCTCAAGTTCCATCTGTGTGTACCGTGTAACTGCCCATCCCATCTTTTCGGTTTTTTTAGTGTGTACCATTTAACCACCTTGCTCTCTGTCTCTCCAGTTTCATCCATGTGTACAATGTAACCCTACCTCTTTCTAGTTCCATTCGTGGCGCACGCGGCCTGCCTCATCAATTCAAAGACTGCCATGTAATTTTTTTTCCAAGATGGCTTCGTACTCATGACCTCAATGATAAACCGACATCTCTACCAACTAGGTCAATTGATTTTTGTTATCATGATTACACATTATTATATTTATATATATTAGGGATCTAATTGAAATAAATATTATTTGGAAAAAATATTTAGATACATATAAATATATAACCTACATATATATTTATATAAATTATCATATACATTTTTATATTATGTATTTATGTATTTATATTATAATACATTTATATTATATTCAATTTATACATTTATATAAACTATATTTTATATGTGTATTTAAATACATTTGAGAAAATATATTTTATAATTCTATTTATGTTATGTAGATACACATATATTTATATATATTTATAAATATATTTATGTAAATGATTTTTATAATTAAATACATATTTATATATTATGAACATGTTTATTTATATAATATATATAAGTATTTATTTAATATATTTATATAATGCCTTTAAAAATATATTTATATAATGTATTTAAATACATATATTTATTATTATGTACATTAATATATATTTATTTGTATAAATTGTATAATATTATATATAATTAATATATAATTAATATTATATGATATACATATATATGAAATACAATTTATAAAATATTTATATTATATATAATTAATATTATATGAAATAAAATTTATACAAATATTATATATGAAATAAAATTTATACAAATATTTATATAATGTTATATGAAATACAATTTATAAAAATATATGATTAATATTATATAAAATTAAATTTATAAAAATATTTATATAATGTATTTAAAAAAATATATTTATTTTTATGAACATTAATATATATGTATTTCAATAAATATAATTGTAAAATATTATGTACATTAATATATATTTATTTATATAAATTGTATATCATATAATATTAATTATATATAATATAAAATCATAAATATATTATTTAAAAATATATTTATTATTATTACACCTATTTTTTAAACTATACAAATTATATGATGGTTTTATAAATACTATACATTTATATATTTTATAATTTATATTATACAAATATTATATTAAATAAATGTATATTATATATTTATGTATGTAATTATATACATTTATATTATATCATGTATACACACATATATATACACACGAAATTAAATACATTCATATAATTGGAAATATATCATATAATTAAATGATATATATATACTAAATCAATTTATAATTAATATGGCATACTACATTATATATAAAATAATTATATAATATATATAAAAATATATATAATGAAATATTTTATAATATAATATATATAATATTTATATTTATATTTTTCTATATTATATATATTTGTATACATGATATAATATAAATGTATTTAATATAATATATGTATAATATAAATCATAATATAAATTTATAGTATTTATAAAACCATATATAAATTTTATATATTTGAATAAATATATTTATAATTACATTTATATTATGTACACAAATATTTATATATGTATACATTTTTCTTTATATATATGAGTATTTATTTATAGTATTTATATACTTTATATATATATATGTTTATAATGCATTTAGATGAATTTATATAACGTGTTTATGTAATACACACACACACACACACACACACATTCACACACACACATATGTATTATAGAATTTGAACTTATATGAGATTTATTTTAAAAAATAAATAAATATTTAGAGGGGGTTAAAAAACCCCTATAGTCAAAGGGATTAACGGTGGTTCACGAACCCCCTCTAATTTTTTGAATTAGAGGGGTTCATAATACCCTTAATATATTAAATTAGAAGGGGTTCAAAACCCCCTATAATGACATAAATTAAAAAAGTTTCAAACCCCCCTCTAATGTGATATGTTAGAGGGGGTTCAAACCCCCTCTAATGTCATACATTAGAGGGGGTACAAAAACCCCTATGGTTTAAGAGATTATAGGGTGTTGTAAATCCACATTATTTCCATTTTAAAAAACAAATTCCAATATATATAAATAAATAAATAAATAAATATATAGTCTCTAATATCCAAATGAATATTATATATATATATATATATATATTCTCTAATATCCAAAGGAATATTATATATATATATATAGCACCTCTAAAATCAAATTGAACATATAATGCCACTAATTATTAAACTAGCAGTAGTTTTGATATAACCAACTCTAAAATCCAACCAAATATTCAACAAATAATACTAAACATTTTAGAGGGGTAGTGGACCCCTTATAAATTCGATTATTAGAAGGGGTTGTACATAACCCCCTTTTAAATGGATTTAGAGAGGGTTGTGCATAACCCCTTCTAAAAAACTACCACCAATCTACTATTTTTTTGTAGTGCAATGCTAATTTGGCAATGTCACAATACATGATTTGGTTCAATATTGGATCAACTAATCAAAAAATTGATGGATGCAGTCTTGGTCTAGATTTTTTTTCATTTCTATTTTTATTATTTCAAAGTGTCTTAAATTTTTTTTATTCTAATCTATTTAAAATTTTTAATTTTTTTATAAAAAAATGGGTTCTTAATTTTCTAAGTTATGATGTAATTGGTTCATAATTTTATGATCATTATTAAAATTTTTCATAAAATTGTATCAGTGTTTAGGGGTTGATGGTGGGATTAATTACTTACTTTCCCATGCTTCCCTTCACATTGGTCATTTATACAATTCCAAACCTTTGATTTATATTTTATTTATTTCATTCATTCTATTCACTTAAAGGCTCAAAATTATGAGATTCAAAATTAGGAACATGTTAATGGTAAGATGCAACCGTTTCAACCACATCATGACTAACTCATGTGATTACACCCTTTTATATTCACTATTATCATTTTATATATGTGATTAGGGCATTTAGTATGCTATACATGGGTTCAAATTCATTGTTAGCATTCTATATTAAGTTTTAGCATATTATATTCACTGTTATCATACTACTAACAATAAATACAAAAAATAATCAAACTGATTACTTTTATCACCCTTTAATTATGATTTCATCATGCTAATATGTATAAATTCATTTTTGGTATAATGTATTTACAATATCATGTATGTTGTTAGTGTGATCTATATGCGTCTGAATGCTATTAGAAAATATTTAACATGGTATAGTCATGCTTAATACATGTTTCCATTCACTGTCATAATGCTGATTTTAGTATATTTATGTGTTTTTCCCACTATTATTATGATTTTTTTTTCATATTTCAATAGGTTTTAAGGCCCAATCCATTCTCAATAGTAGACTCCCTTTTCCTATAATAAATCAGGATTTTTTTTTTATTTTCATATTCTCTCTTATTCCCAATTATTTTATTTTATTTCTTCATTTGTGAACTTTTATTGAACTTAGTTTTGTGATGTCATAATGTTTTGGTGGAAACCTCAATTTTCACATTTATTCCATAAGATTCATATTATCATTTCTGCACACCCCTTAAATGTTTTGTGTATCTACATTTTTTCATTTCATAAAATCATATTCATTTAAAATCAATTTCTACTCTATCCCCTCAAAAATTCATATCATTATTCTTTTTTAAAATATAGAATTAGTTATTTTGTTTAAATACTTGTTAATTTACAATAAATTGTTTTAAAATTCGGTCCTTTCACCTAGGGATGAAAAATAGATAAGATACCCATCAATTTAGGGCTATTCAACTGAGAACCCATTAAAATATTAACTAACCTAACCCTAATCTGATTAATAAAATACTATCCATTTAAATATCCAAACCTATCTAAATTATATTGAATATTTTTTAAAAATATTGAATTTAACATTCATGGTGTATGAAGGAGGCACCATAAAGGGGATTTCCAAAACCCTTTTGGTGGTTCGAGCGACTAATTGGTGAGAAACTATGAAAACTACATAAGTGGTGATGTAGTCAAGCATCAGCAGGGGTGAGTGGGTGTGCGAGGTGAGAGTGACATTGGAAGGGAGAGGTGAGAAGATAGGCAGGAACATTTTTTGGTAAAAAATTTTGTTTAATTTTAGCACCTGTATTTGATGGTCACAAAATCCTCATGTATGAAAATACATGTTTTATATTGGGTGGGTTCCAATACCCACTTTTGGTTGGAGATTTCATGGGTTTTCCCTTCCCTAAAACTTATTTCTCTAGTGAGGAGTCTATAATGAACTAGCTTAGGTCAACCTATTATGTCACCCTAACCAATCCACTAAAAGGTTCGAAATGCATTCCTGATCACCATCAGATGACTACTAGTATTAGGGTAGAAAATGAAACAAGTGATGAGAAAAATTTCATCCTTGAATCATAATAATAAAATAGTATAAACCATCGAGAATCCAGTATGGTCTATACATACATTAGACACCAATGAAGATGAAATAAATAAATACAAACATCAAAAAATACTATACAGATATGACATTTAATAGCATGCAAAAAGAATTTTAACATCACTGAAAAAGTGCTGTTCACCTCAGTGCTGTTAAATGGTGGTCCCCTTTATGAGTGCTATAAATATCACTGATAAAGGCCCCACCTACTGCATTGTACTGTTTGTATATGCACACTACAGCAACCTGTAACCTGTACATAAAATATATAATTTAATTGAAATAAATTTTACACCACGAATACAAAAAAACACTACTATATACATTTCAAACAATGTTTTGTATAATTTAATTCACACTTACTATCCACAAACATTTAAAAGCATTAATTTTTCATCATCTTTGTATCCCGTGATCCCCTATCTAAATGGTCCACCCATGGTATCCATTGCTGAAAAAATCACCTCAATCTATGCAAAATAATCCACCTATATAAGAAAACAAATCTTATGTTAGTAATATTATAAATAATTAAATTAAATATTAATATGAAAAAATACAATAAAAAATGTAAACTTTAAATAAAAAGATACACTTGGAGTTATACCATTCACACCGTGCATTGTATTGAGGTGCAGTTGATTCCAACACATCACAAATGAGTTATGGATCATTGTCCTAAAGTATCAAAACAATTTGAATGTGTTTGATCAGTTTTGATTATATCAATTATTATTTTTAATGAAATTAATGTTAATTTTAAATAAATAGACACTTGGAGTTATACCAGGCACACCGTACAGGGGATTGAGGTTCAACTAATTCCTACATGTCACAAATTACTTATGGATCGTTTTCCTAAAGTATCAAAATATCCTGAATGTGTTTTATCAGTTTTCAATATGTCACTTGTGTTTTTTACTAAAACGTCATTCCAAACTGGAAACATGCATTTTGAGTCATATTGGTCATATTATGTGTCAGTTTGATGTGAGACTACTTCCTACACATCAAAAATGTCTTATGAATTTCTTTTCTAAATTATCAAGACAATTGGAGCACATTTTCTTGGTTTTCAGTGAGTGGCACATGTTTTGAACTAAAATGTCAATTTTAAACTGATAACGGACGATTTGATTCATACCGGTCACACCGTGAGTTAGATTGAGGTGAATATTATTCCTATGACAAATGAATAATGCTTCATTTTCCTAAAGTATAAAAAAAATATGAATGTATTTTCTTGGTTTTCATTATGTCACTTGTTCTTTTTGCAAAAATTAATGTCAATTTAAAATAAAAACACACACTTGGATTCATATCTGTCACACTGTGTGTAAGATTGAGTTTTGGTTGATTCATACACATCAAAAATGACTTATGGATCATTGTTCTAAATCATAAAAACAATCCAAATTCATTTTCTTAGTTTTGAGTAGGTTAGTTGTCCTTTTTACTAAAATTGATGTCAATTTTAAATAAAAAGACACAATTGGATTCATACCAGTCACACCGTGCATCAGATTGAGGTGAGGCTAATTCCCACATGTCTCAAATAACTTATATATTATTTATCCAAAGTATCAAAACAATCTGAATGTGTTTGCTCAGTTTTGAGTAGACCAGTTGTTATTTTTACTAAAATTAATGTCAATTTTAAATAGAAAGATGCACTTGGAGTCATATTGGTGTCAGATTGAGGTGTGAGTGATTCCTACACATAAAAAATGACTCATGGATCATTTTTCTAAAGTATAAAAATGATATGAATGTGTTTTATTGGTTTTTAGTATGACACTTGTTCTTGTTTCTAAAATTAATGTCAATTTAAAATAAAAAGACACACTTGGAGTTATATAAGTCACACTGTGTGTCGGATTGAGATTCAGTTGATTGTCACACATCAAAAATGACTTATGGACCATTTTCCTAAAGTATAAAAACAATTTGAATTCATTTTCTTGGTTTTGAGTAGGTCAGTTGTCATTTTTTCTAAAATTGATGTCAATTTTATATAAAAAGACTCACTTTGAGTCATACTGATCACACTATGTATCTAATTGTGGCGAAGTTGATTCCTACATATCTCAAATTACTTATGAATAGTTTCTCTAAAGTATCAAAACAATCCGAATGTGTTTGCTCTATTTTGAGTAGGTCAGTTGTCATTTTTACTAAAATTGATGTCCATTTTAAATAAAAAGACACATTTAGAGTCATATCAGTCACACTTTACATCATATCAAGGTGAAATTGATTCTTATATGTCAAAAATGACTCATATATCCTTTTTATAAAGTATCAAAACAATATTAATGTGTTTTCTCAATTTTCAGTATGTCACTTGTTCTTTTTGCTAAAATTAATGTCAATTTAAAATAAAAAGACACACTTAGATTCATATCGATAACATTGTGCATAATATTGAGGTGCAGTTGATTCCTACACTTCAAAAATTACTGATGGATCTTTTTCTTAAAGTATCAAAACAATATGAATGAATTTTCTTGGTTTTGAGTTGGTCAGTTGTCCTTTTTACTAAAACCAATGTCAATTTTAAATAAAAAGATGCACTTGGAGTCATACCATTATCACCGTGCGTTGGATTGAGGTGAGGTTTATTTTTAAACATCTCAAATGACTTATGGATCATTTAACTCAAGTATAAAAATAATCCTAATGCGTTTACTTGGATTTGAGTAGGCCAGTTGTCCTTTTTATTAAAATTGATACCAATTTTAAATAAAAAGACACACTTGGAGTCATATCAGTCACACTGTGATTCATATTGAGGTTCGGGTGATTCCTACATGTCACAAATGACTCATGGATAGTTTTACTAAAGTATTAAAACAATCCAAATGTGTTTTCTTGGTTTTCAATATGCCACTTATTCTTTTTTCTAAAATTAATGTCAATTTAAAATAAAAAGACACACTTGGAGTTATATCGGTCACACAATGCATCATATTGAGGTGCAGTTGGTTCCTAAATGTCAAAAATGACTTATGGATCATTTTCATAAAGCATCAGAAAAATCCAAATACATTTACTCTATTTTGAGTAGGTCAGTTGTCCTTTTTAATAAAATTAAAGTCAATTTTAAATAAAAAGATGCACTTGGTGTCATACCTGTCACACTGTGCATCGTTTTGAGGTGCGGGTGATTCCTACATATCTCAAATGACTTATGGATAATTTTAATGAAGTATCAAAACAATTCAAATGTGTTTTCCTGGTTTTGAGTATGTCACTTCTATTTTTTACTAAAATGTCATTTTAATCTGGAAACACTCACATTGACTCATACTAGCCACATCATGTATCAGTTTTATATGAGACCAATTCTTACAAATCAAAAATGATTTAGGAATCGATGTCCCAAATTATCAAGAAAATGTGATTTCATTTGTTTAGTTTTCATTAAGTGACACATTTTGAACTAAAATATTGATTTTAAACTGATAACTGATACTTTGAGTCATAACAGGTACATCATGTATCATATTCACATGTGGAAGATTCCTACAACTCAAAAATGACTTATGGATCATTTTCATAAAGTATTAAAACAATATGAATATTATTTATCAGTTTTTAGTATGTTATTTTATTTTTTTACTAAAATTAACGTTAATTTTAAATAAAAAGAAGCACGTGGAGTCATACTGGTCACACCGTGTGTTGTATTGAGGTGCGACTAATTATTACATGTCTCAAAGTCTCAAAAATATCCAAACTACTAATTTTACAATGATTACCATTGAATTTTTTGTCTAACTATCAACACTGCATATTGAGTCGATGTTTTTAGCTGAAAAATCTTCCTCATTGTTGAAAACTAGAAGAGTATAGGAAGCTCTTCTTCCCATTATATCATGATAAGTCACCACAATGGGCACAATTTTTTCCTCAATTACTCAGGTTTTCAACAATGAGAAAGGTTTTTTAGCTAAAAACATCGACTCAATATGCAATGTTGGTAGATCAACAAAGAAACATAATAGAAAGAATTGTACCATTGGAAAAAAGGAACATGTTATCTCTTTTGTGGCTTGTTGTAGATAGTTGAAAGCAAAATATGGCTTCCAAAAAGATCTGTGAAAAAAACTAAATAAGTATTAGATAAAAATGATAAGGAAAATAAATTACAAATAATTGATAAAATGATGAAAAAATTAATTAAATAAGTAGTAGGAATTCACCTTATCATGACAATTGTATACATTCTTGACCTATTTCCTTGTTGTCATTATCTCAGTTATAGCCTCAAAGTCCAATCTCTCATGAGCATGAGCAGCTTCGAACAAACCACCCCAACTCAAACAAAGGAATCCACCTGTATAAGAAAAAAATTCTTATGTGAGTAATACTAAAAATAAATAAATAAAACATAAATATGAAATAATTCATAACTTATATGGAAGTAACATCTTCATATTATTTTTGTACATTTTTCCATCAGGTATGTTGTCCATTTGTTTCTAAACAAATCTATATCATCTTGTGAATATGAGTATTTTTTCTAGTCATAGTAGTACTAGAAAAATATAAATACACAAAGGATTAATAAATATTTTAAATGAAATAGTATTTTTCTTCAAAAATACCTCTTTGGGGATGCTAGATTTTTGATAGAATATGATCTCTCTCATAAATTTACAAACACAATAACCACAATATTTTCCATTTATTTGTTTTGGGAACTTCATAAACATTGAGAAAAATAAGTAATTTGTTTTGATATGTGTTTGGAAAATGAAATATTATTATATATACCTTTATACTTATCTAGTTGTAGAACTTGTCAAGGTCCTTGTGTGCATTGGATATCCTTATTCCATGATTTTCATGACATTTATACACCACCCTATCATAACAGAATTATCATTAAAACATAATATAAAATATATAACTTGAAGTTTAGTTATAAAAATTTGGATGTAGTGTATTAAAAATTGACAAACATCATCACTTGTAGTCAGTTTTTTGGGTATCCATGAAGTGAATCTAGGAAATAAATCTTTAGAGTATCCAAATTGACTGCAATGAGCATCCAATGTTTCTTAAAAACACAAAAAGGAATAAGTAATGAAAGAGATGAAAATATATTTGATACGATTAAATTATAGAGTTTTACCCTTGAATCATTGGTATTAAGAAGATTATATCATCCTTAAGTTTTCTTTCAAATGATTTGTCCAGGCCTGCAACCATTTCATTCATTTTTTGGATTCTATTTCTTTTTATTCCATAGTGGTGATGTGAGGAATAATGAGTCCAATTTTTTTTCATGGGGAAATATCTTCAATTGGTATTGATATATATCCCTGCAAAAAATTATGAAATGTATTTAATCATAATTAACATAGTATATCAGCTTTTGGAAAATCAAATCATGAAAACATACCTCATATATACATTTATAACTGAGGCTCCTAGCCATTCATAGTTGAGTATTTCATTCACATTCTCAAAAGAAATGTAATCTCTACCTTCCTCTCCATAAAATTTTTCTTTAAAATAAACTATTTGACTAATACCATTTTTTAACTTTTTATCCACATGAATATTTGAAAGGCGCTGTCGTGGGCGCTTTCAATTGATGTTCGGTTTCAGGTTACTTAGGTGCAGTAGAGTGGCTGACCAAGGTCGTCTCTCAAAGGAGGAAGAAAATTGTAACAAATTCTTGAAGGCATTCTAAAAATAAAATAAAAGAGAATAAAAACACTACTTGTAAGTATGGGGGGTTGTTTATCTTTTATAAAACTAGAAGAATTTTTCTGGAAGAAGGCTGCATTTTTTTTGTTTTTATTTTTGAAATGAATTTCGATTAAAAATACACAACAAGAAGATGTTTTTAGACAATATTTAAAAGGCATAATAGATCTAACTCTACCTCTTCACTCAATTATTTATCATTATAATTTAAATTAACATTCACTTAATTATGTTCCCTTAATTTGTTAAATCCCGAACCCTATGAGAATTTAATTTACCACAAAGATGAAGTGAATTTAACCTTAGGCTAACTTTGGAACATGCAATAACATCACCCTAATTTGATTGATGTTCTAAGGTTAGATTATGGTCAGTGGTAAATTAAGGCACATTTCCATTCTAGTGAATTATGATGAATTGTTTTTAGGGAATATATTTTAACTCTACAAACTTATCCCGTGTGGTCTTGTATTACCGATTAAGTTTTCACTCTCACAATTTAAACAAAACCTCGACCTCACATGTTTTGGTGTTAATTGTTAAATTGCTTCATAGTTTATTATAATTTAAGAACACAATTCATGGATCATATTATGTGAATTAAAGTAGCTCAATGATTCAAAATAATTAAATGAAGAGGGTAGAAGATAGATCAATCACTTGAAAACTACTCTTCTATGGGCGGTGTGGTCATCGTGGGGACGTTTTTCATAAGTAAAGGATTGAAAGGGTAGAACCCAATATCATCTCCACTCTTGATTCCAACCCAATTAGGAAGATTAAGATAAGAATAAATTTTAACAAAATAGAGTAAAAGAGAAGAAATAAAAGAATAACAAAGAAGTTTATTACACAAATGAAAAAAATTACAACACGATGAAGAGAAGAAGGCTTCGATGAGGGGATCCTTGCTTCAAGAGCTACCCCTCTTACAATGGTTAAATAAATTGGGTGAAACCAATTATCCTCTGCCTCCAATCTTCTAATTCACGTCCTAAACCTTAAAAATGAGAAAAATATCTATTTATAGAGTATAGGGGAGGCTAGGTTTAAAGAGGTTTCAAGTGTGAATGAGAAGATTCTACCAATTATTTTAATTCAACTTACACCACCCATTTTACCACCAAAACCTATGAATCATCTCTTTTTTCAGACTTATAAATTCTTAAAAATTGGTTTAGAGAGATCCTCTAAAAATTTGGGTCCAATCCAAGCTCGGATGAAGGAGTTATGGCCCAAATATAGAACCAATGTCTAATCTGGAGGGTCCAGCCCACATTTTCCTTCATGATCCATTTAGTCTAACCAAATGAAAGATTTATCTCCAATGTCATGAAAAAAAGTTGTAGAAAATTAAGTGAGTAACACTGTTACAAAATTTAAAGTTCAAATAAGTCATATTAAAATATTTATATGTGAAATACTACAATGCATTTTAAAAGGGTAAAATTTGAATTTTAATCAAAATTTCAAATGAATGATTTAATCCCAAATATTTCATAAATGAACATATTTAGGACAATGTGAGGAAATTATGTCATTTATTATCAATAAAATATTAAAAAAAAGTGGTTTATCAACTCCCCCACACTTACCCTTTTGCAATCCTGGGAAAAACCACATATCAAGTAAACATCAATATCAAATCAAAACAAATTTTAAAACACATATCCTTGAGATCCAACAATTCCACACCAAGAAACAAAAGATATCATGCCTCATAAAAAACCATTATTTCAAGTTCTCCATTTATATTATTCAATATATTTCCACTTCATTTATCCTCCCATTCTCAAAACACTTACCTCACTTGAATTTTCTATTATCACACAAATGCCAATTTTTTTATCAATGTGTTCCTCATCCAAACTCATACAAGGGTCACCATAGGCTTGATAAATTCCTACATCACCACCCTATGTGATTCAAGGACATATATTTATCATGAGGACTTTTCAGGGTTGTTCTATGGATTTCGGTTGGTAGGATTAAGATGTGAAAAATTCTGAGGCTGAATGAGGGGGGCTTGACTCTTTTTGAAGCAAAATTGCATTAATCTAATTTTCACTCCAGTATGGTATCCTCCTCACACCTCTTCATATCAATTCAGATCCATCTTCATGAAGACTCATAAAAGTTTACACCATTCATCATTTCAGCAACAAAAATGGCAATCCTCTCAATCATAGTTTTTCATGAAATCTCCAGATAGGCACAACTTTCTTTCATCATTAGAAGATCTAGAAAGGCACAACTTCTTTTATCATGAAAGCTCAAAAAAGGCACAACTTTCAACAAAATAATTTTTTTCAGTAGCAAACATGTCTCTTTGGAATTTAATTTTCCACCCAAAGTATCAAAAAATATAGTATCACAACACAAGATAGATTCCCCCACACTTAAGTTCAACTAGATTATGAAATTTCACTTCAAGAGTTGGTTGTATAGGGAAAATTGTCTTGTAATGTGGAAAACCTAACAGGCTATTCATGGATTCTAAGGGCTACAAGGATTAAATGTTCAAGGTATTACATTATAAAAAAAGTATTCTTTGAAATCAGGGCTTTAATACCAAAAAAATGCCTCAATCATTTAAACATAAGTACCTCAAACCCTGATGTTTTGACAGGAATAAATAAAATTCTGGTTAAATAAAGCATGGTTTCGTTCTCTCAAGAAATGAGGTAAATGTAAATAATATGAAAATAATGGTACAGAAGACTCATAGGAAAGTGATTTCAAATATAAAGACAGTGATATGTGGCATGAGATTCAAAATTCAGAGTACTTTTCATGAAATTACTAAAGATTTGAACTTGAAACAAAGTTATTTTCAGCATTCATTTAAGCTCAGATTCAAGGGATAAATTTTTCCACTTATTGACATGGATTTCAAAATGGTGATGAGAATCATTTCAGATCAAAAGTTTCAAAACCACACAAAATTTGAAAAGCACAATTTTTTTTGAAAATCATTGGAAAATAGGAAAACAATTGAAATTACTAAACTAGAAGGTTCCTTCCCCCACACTTAAAATGTTGCATTGTACTCAATGTGAACCCATTATATGATATATGCACATGAAATGTATAATTTTAAACAAGACAAAGAACAAAAAAATGAAAGGGTTAGGAACAACCTGATATGATCAAGTCATGATGGGGTCATGCAGTGTGATGAAATCCACTGCATCGGTAGGAAATACATCAATGCATCCCTTAAAATATTTCCCATTAACTATAAATATCCTTTAAGTGTCCTCTTTCATGATCTCCACTGCACCATAAGGAAAAACATTAGTCACAATATAAGGACCTAACCATCTAGAAGTAAAATTACCAGGCATCAACTTCAGTCATGAACTGTAGAGAAAGACTTTATCTCCCACATGAAACTCTCTTTTCTGGATCATTTTTTTCATGAGATTATTTTGATCTTTCCTTATAGATCCTTGAGTTCTCATATGAAGACAATCGAATCTCCTCAAGCTGTTGAATTTGCAGCTTCCTTTGGATTCCATCTTGGGCCAAACCCATGTTGCATTTATTTGTAGCCCAATAAGCTCAATGATCAACTTCCACAGGGAGATGTCACACTTTCCCAAAAAAAATCCAAAATGGGGACATACTGTTGGGAGTTTTGTATGATGTCCTATATGCCCACAATGCATCATCCAAGCGCTTCTCCAATCTTTCCTATTTGGCTGAACGGTTTTCTCCAAAATTTGTTTCAAATCATGATTTGAAACTTCAGCCAAGCCATTTGTTTGGGGGTGGTATGGTGTTGATGTTTTGTATGTCACCCCATACTTCTGAAGAAGGGAAGAAAGATTCAGATTGCAGAAGTGTGTCCCTTGGTCACTGATAATGGCCTTTGGTACTCCAAACCTGCAAAAAATATGCGCTTTGACAAAGTATAAAACAACATGATAATCCTCAGTCCTGGTGGCGTTATCCTCCCCCCATTTAATCATATAATCAACAGCAACCAAAATATACAAAAACTCAAATTAACTAGGAAAAGGACCCATAAAATCAATTCCCCACACATAAAAAATCTCACAGAATAATATGGATTATTGAGGCATCTCATGTCTCCTAGAAATGTTTCTCGTGTGTTGGAAACATGAGCATGACTTACAATACACATGAGAATCATGGAATAAGCTAGGCCAATATAATATAGAGTCTAAAACTTTCCTAGCTATTCATTGGGGTCCAAAGTGTCCACCACAATCAAGTGTATGATAGAATTGTATAACATACTCTAACTCATGATCAGGAACACACCTCCTAATAACTTGGTCACGACACATGCGCCATAAGTTTGGATCTTCCCAAACATAAAATCTTGACTCACCCTATAATTTTTGGACTTGATGTTTCATTAAATTTGCAAGGATTTCAAAGGCAACAAGGTAGTTAACTAAATCTGCATACCAAGGATGCGTACCTTAGATGGAATAAAGATGCTCATCGGGGAAAGTGTCCTGAAGTGGTACCTGGTCCATGGTGTCATCCTCTAGTGTGTGAGTAAGCCTACTCATGTGGTCTGCCACCAAGTTTTTCGACCTGTTCTTTTCCTTTATATCAATATCAAATTCTTAAAGAAGGATTATCCATTAGATTAGCCTGGGCTTTGCGTCTGGCTTCTTCAAGAGGTACCTCAGAGCTGCATGTTCAGAAAAAACAACTACTTTAGAGATTAATAAATATGAACGGAATTTATCTAAAGCAAATATGACAGAAAGAAACTCATTTTTGGTGGTTGTGTAGTTTCATTGGGATGAATCTAGTGTCCTCGATGCATAAGAAATCACATGTGAATGTCCCTCCACCATCTAAGATAATACAACTCCAACTACAAAGTTGGAGGTGTCACACATAAGATCAAAAGGAATCTCCCACCATGGGGGATGTATGATTGGTGGAGTGGTTATACACTTCTTTATCTCATCAAATGAAGTCCTGCAAGAATCATCAAACACAAAATCAGAATCCTTTTGAAGTAATCGCGACATAGGAAGAGCAATCTTACTAAAATCTTTGATGAAGCACTGATAAAATCATGCATTCCCTAGGAAAGATATAACATCACGCACACGTGAATGATATGGTAAGGATGAAATAATATCTACCTTAGATCTATCAACCTCTATCCCATGTTTTGATACTACATGCCCTAAGATAATGTCATGCTCTACCATGAAATGACACTTTTCAAAGTTCAAGACCAGATTCTTCTCAATAAAACGATTCAACACCTTTCTCAAACAAGAGATATAGTCATCCAATGAAGACCCATACACTGTAAAATCATCTATAAATACCTCCATGAAGGTCTTAATATAATCAGAAAAAATACTTCCATGCATCTTTGGAAGGTACGTGGGGCATTGCAAAGTCCAAATGGCACCCTTTGGTAGGAAAACATACTAAATGGACAAGTGAATGTTATCTTCTCTTGATCCTCCAGAGCAATAGGAACATGAAAATATCCAGAAAATCCATCCAAGAAAGAGTAGTGTGTTTTCCCAGCTAGTCTCTCAAGCATCTGATCGATAAATGGGAGCGGAAAATGGTCTTTGCAAGTGGACTGATTTAGTTTCCTATAATCAATACACACATGCCAACTGTTTTGTACCCTCATTGGAACTAAATCATATTTTTCATTTTTAACAACAGTAACACCACTTTTATTAGGCACAACTTTAATAGGACTCACCCACTGAGAATCTAAAATGGGATAGACTATACCTGCCTCGATCTATTTTCAACCTCTTTTTTGACAACCTCCAAAAGTGTTTGATTGATTCTCCTTTGTGTCTGACTAACCGGTTTAGCCCCATCTTCCAAAATAATCCTATGCATGCAAATGGAGGGGCTAATACCTAATATGTCAGCCAAGGTCCACTCGATTGCCTTAATGTTCTCCCTTAAAAGATTCAAAAGCTTTTCTTCATGATCAAAAGGAAGATTTTTAGCAATTATAAAAGGTAATCTCCCGCCACTCAATAAGTATGAGTATTTGAGATTTGGTGGAAATGGCTTCAGCTCCAATGAAGGGGGGTGGTGTATGGATGGAGGCATTGAAGGAACTGAAATACGTGCACAAAGAGCATCAATATCAAAATATAAATCATCATAATCAGAGAATAAAGCATCAAATCCACTAGCATACTCAATATCCATGTCATAATCAGAGTTCAAATGATCTGAATATGATTCCATTTCAAAATAAAATCTAAGAGAGTATTTTGCATTATAAATAGGTGTGGAAGTACTCTTAGACATAAAAATAAAACCAATACTCATAATCTACCTAAGCATAGGACAATAAAATTCCATGGGGTTTTTATTTGGTGGTTCAAAATGTGAGATAACAAATGCATAATGGTTCTATGAGGGGTACTTAATGGAATCCATAACATTAAATATCCTATCTTCATCCCCAAATTCCATGGAAAGTGTACCCTCGTTGACATTTATGATTGTTTTTGAAGTTTTGAGGAAGGGTCTACCTAAGATAATGGGGGCATGAGAACTCACCTGATCGTCCTCCATGTTAAGCACGTAGAAATCTGCGGGAAAGATCATGTCTTTTACCCGGACAAGTACATCCTCAATGACTCCTGCTGGATATGTTGTAGCTCTATTTTCCAACTGCACCACTACTCTCGTCGACTTTAATTCACCAACCTATAAAGAAGAGAATACAGAGTGAGGAATCACATTTATGGATGATCCCAAATTACAAATAGCATCAGAAAAGTGCAACTCCCCTATGGTGCATGGGATGGTGAATGTCCCTGGATCCTTTCACTTTGTTGGAATTTCTATAGTTGGTGTAATGAGTGCTAAAACATTCCTTCCAAGATTGATACTCTAATTTTCCTTGAGCCCTCTTTGATTTCTACAAAGTTCTTTTAATAATTTCTCATACCTTGGGATTTGCATAATGGCTTTAAGTAAAGGGATGTTGATCTCCACAGGCTTGAATGTATCCAAAACTTCTTTTTTGCATCACCTCTCCATCTATATTCTTGGTTTTTATAACTCTGTTTAGAAATGGAAGGGGTTTAGGAGGAACATCATCAATATTTTTCTTACCTTTTTCTTTATCCTTGGATTTCTCATCAGTTGGTATGGAATGAGGATTTTCTGGAGTTGAGGTGAATCTTGGTGGAATGATAGGTGAAGATGTATTAGTTTTTTTCTTCCCACTTATCAATTTTATATAACTAACATTCCCCTTGGGATTTGGAGTAGGTTGGGAAGGTATATTTCTAGAATTCTTACCAGTTCATGCAGGGTAGTGGAAATCTGTCTCATTTGAGTCTTCAACTCCCTCGGATCCAAACCTTGAATCTTCAACTCATTCTATTGATTAAGAAAATTTTTATTCAAAAGGTCATTAGTGTTATAATCTACCTTGGGTGGGGTATTCCCTTGTTGTTAGCTTGTTGATTCATGGGCTTCAAATCTCATTTGGGGTTGTTGGAAACCCTGTTGGTAAGGTGGAGGCTGCTGGAAGTTTTGTTGAAAAGGGGGACTTTTTTATTGTCTCGAGCTATACCTAATGTCTGATTGATCTTTCCACCCTTGGTTATATGTTGGTGCAAAGGAATAAAGCTTCTTTTGGGGATATGGTTGTTGTTGTTGCTGATATGGTCTCTCTGGGAATACTACTATGCAATCCTCTGTCTCTTGTAATTGTGGGAAACATTCAGTTGGGTGGCTTGTCTAAGTGCAAATGCCACAAGACCTTGAAAGAGGGGGTTGTGATGTATTTTGATCCAAAGAAATCTATCTCACCATAATTGTTAATTATTCCAACTTGGTATCAATATAATGATTCTCAAGATAAGATGGACTTACCTAATGTACTCCCCTGACATGAGGTATACCTAGATTGCCAAATTGTTGAGAGTTTTAGGCCATCTCGTCGATCAATGCATGTGAAACTATTGGTGTCTTGTCCACCAATGCTCCTCTAGACGCATAATCCACCATGCTTCTCTCCATAGGTGTGAGTCCTTTGTAGAAGTACTGAATGAGGAGTTGCTCACTGATTTGTTGATGTGAACAGCTTGCACACAACTTCTTGAATCGCTCCCAGTACTCATACATTGACTCCCCTTGGGCTTGTTTTATCCCAGAGATCTCATTAAGAATGGAAGTGGTCATTGATGCTGGAAAAAATCTCTTCAAGAAATGATGTTTCAAATTGTTCCAACAAGTTACATATTCGGGTTGTAAATAATACATCCAATCTTTCGCAGCTCCATCAAGTGAAAATAGGAATGCTTTTAGTTTGATTTGTTCTTCAGATACATTTCTTGGTTTTAGGGTTGAGCAAACCACATTAAATTATTTAAGGTGTTTTTTGGGATCCTCACCAGATAGGCCATGAAATTTTGGAAGCAGGTGAATTAATCCAGATTTCAGTTCAAAGTCCTATTTGAGATTTGAGTATGCAATGTAATTTGGTTGATAATAAATATCAGGTGCATCCAATTCTAAAATGGTTCTATTAAGTTCATTTCCATTATTTTCAGCCACTAGTTCTTTTTTTATGGTTTAATTTTAATTTCTTCCAATTTCAATGTTCTGAGAGTGGAGTAATTATCTAACTGGTTGAATGTTAAAACTTCCCACAGACTGAGAATGTCTGATTCGAGCCCGAATACTACGTTCAATCTCCGGGTCAAGATCTAAAAGATTATCAGGATTAGTTCATTTCATAAATCAATGAAAGGTAAAATGTAAATGAAGAAAATTGGACCATAATAAAAAGAAAATAAGTTTGAGTTGGTCCAATAAAAATAAAAGAAGAGAGTAAGGGAAAAAACTTGAGAAATGGGAAACAAGAAAGAAAGAGGAGAAGAAAATAATTAAATGAAAAATAAAATAAATACCTCTAATTGATTGAATAAATCACTTGCCTCCCTGGAAACGTTTCCAATTTGAAAGGTGCTGTCATGGGTGATTTCAATTGATGTTCGGTTTCGAGTTACTTAGGTACAATAGAGTGGCTGACCAAGTCATCTCTCAAAGGAGGTAGAAAATTATAACAACTTCTTAAAGGTATTATAAAAATAAAATAAAAGAGAATAAAAACACTAATTGTAAGGATGTGGGTTGTTTATCATTTATAAAACTAGAAGAATCTTTCTGGAAGAAGATTACATTTTTTTGTTTTTATTTTTGAAATGAAGTTTGATTAAAAATACACAACAAGAAGATGTTTTTTTGACAACATTTAAAAGGAGTAATCGATATAACTCTACCTCTTCACTCAATTATTTATCATTATCATTTAAATTAACATTCAATTATTTATGATCCCTTAATTTTTTAAATCCTGAACCCTACGAGAATTAACTTTACCACAAAGATGAACTGAATTTAACCCTAGGCTAACTTCAGAACATGCAATCGCAACACCCTACTTTGATTGATGTTCTAAGGTTAGCTTATGTTCAGTGGTAAATTAAGGTACATTTCCATTCTGGAGAATGAGGATGAATTTTTTTTAGGGAATATATTTGAACTCTACAAACTTATCCCGTCTGGTCTTGTATTACCGATTAAGTTTGCGCTCTCACAATTTAAACAAAACCTCGACCTCACATGTTTTTGTGTTAATTGTTCAATTGATTTATTAGTTTCTTATAATTTAAGAAAACAATTCATGGATCAAATTATGTGAATTACATTAGCTCAATGATTCAAAATAATTAAATGAATAGGGTATAAGATAGATCGATCACTAGAAAACTAATCTTCTATGGGTGGTGTGGTCATCGTAGAGACGTTTTTCCTGAGAAAAGGATTGAAAGGGTATAACCCAATATCATCTCCACTCTTGATTCCAAACTAATTAGGAAGATTAATATAAGAAGAAATTTGAACAAAATAGAAGAAAAGGGAAGAAATAAAATAATAACAAAGAAGTTTATTACACAAATGAAAACATTACAACATGATGAAGAGAAGAAGCTTTGATGAGGGGATCCTTGCTTCAAGAACTAATCCTCTTACAATGGTTGGATAATTTGGGTGAAACAAATTATCCTCTCCCTCCAATCTCCTAATGCACTTACCAACCCTTACAAATAAGAAAAATACCTATTTATAGAGTGAAGGGGAGGCTAGGTTTAAAGAGGTTTCAAGTGTGAATGAGAAGATTCTTCCAAATATTTTAATCTAACTTTCACCACCCATTTTACCACCAAAACGATTAAATCATCTCTCTTTATAGAATTATTAATTGTGAAAAATTGGATTGGAGAGATCCTCTCAGAATTTGGGCCCAATCCAAGATCGTATGAAGGAGTTATGTCCCAAATATAGAACCAATGTCCAATCTGGCGGTTCAAGCCCACCTTTTCCTTGATGATCCATTTAGTACAACCAAATTAAATATTTATCTACAATGTCCTGAACAAAATTTGTAGAAAATTATGTTAGAAACACTATTACAAAATTTTAAGTTAAAATAAGTCATATTAAAATATTTATGTGCGAAATACTATAGTGAATTTTAAAAGGGTGAAACTTGAATTTTCATAAAATTTTCAAATGAATGATCTAATCCCAAATATTCCATAAATGAACATATTTAGAACAATGTGAGGAAATTATGTCATTTATTATAAATAAAATTTTCATCAAAATATTGTTTTATCAACTCCCCCACACTTACCCTTTTTCACTCCTGGGCAAAACCTCATATCAAGTAAACATCAATATCAAATCAAAACAAATTTTAAAACACATATCCTTGAGATCCAACAATTCCACACCAAGAAAAAAAAGATATCATGCCTCATAAAATACCATTATTTCAAGTTCTCCATTTATATTATTCAATATATTTCCACTTCATTTATCCTCCCATGCACAAAACACTTACCTCACTTGAATTTTATCTTATCACACAAATGTAAATTTTGTTAGCAATGTGTTTCTCATCCAAACTCATACAGGGGTCACCATAGGCTTGATAAATTCCTACATTGCCACCCGATGTGATTCAAGGACATATGTTTATCATGATGACTTTTCAGGGTTATTCTGTGGCTTTCGGTTGGTAGGATTAATATGTGAAAAATTCTGAGGCTGAATGAGGGGGGATTGACTATTTTTGAAGAAAAATTGCATTAATCTAATTTTAACTCAAGTATGGTCTCCACCTCACACCTCTTCATATCAATTCATCTCCATCATCATGAATACTCATGGAAATTTTACACCATTCATCATTCAACAACAAAAATTTCAATCCTCTTAAACATAGTTTTTCATGAAAGCTCCAGATAGGCATAACTTTCTTTCTTCATCAGAAGCTCCAGAAAGGCACACCTTCTTTTATCATGAAAGCTCCAGAAAGGCAAAAATTTTAACAGAATAATTTTTTTCAGTAGAAAACATGTCTCTTTGGAATTTAATTTTCCACCCAAAGTATCAAAAAATGTGGTAGCACAACACAAGATAGCTTCCCCAACACTTACGTTCAACTAGATTATGAAATTTCACTTCAAGAGTTGGTTGGATAGGGAAAATTGGCTTGTAATGTGGAAAACCTAACAGGATGTTCATGGATTCTAAGGGCTACAAGGATTAAATGTTCAAGGTAGGCCATTATAGAAAAAGGATTCTTTGAAATAGGGGCTTTAATACCAAACAAATTCCTCAATCATTTAAACATAAGTACCTCAAACCCTCAAGTTTTGACAGGAATAAATCAAATTCTAGTTAAATCAAGCATGGTTTGGTTCTCTCAAGAAATGAGGTAAATGTAAAGAATATGAAAATAATGGTTTAAAAGCCTCATAGGAAAGTGATTTCAAATATAAAGACAGCGAGATGTGGCATGGGAATAAAAATTCAGAGTACTTTTCATGAAATTACTAAAGATTTGAACTTGAAACAAAGTTATTTTCAACATTCATTAAACTCGGTTTCAAGGGATAAGTTGTTTCACTTATTTATATGGATTTCAAAACGGTGATGAGAATCATTTCATATCAAAAGTTTCAAAAACACACAAAATTTGAAAAGCATAATTTTTTTTTGAAATTCATTGAAAAATAGGAAAGCAATTGAAATTACTAAACTAAAATGTTCCCTCCCTCACACTTAAAAATATTTCATTGTCCTCAATGTGAACCCATTAGATGATATATGCACATTAAATTTATAATTTTAAAGAGGAAAAGGAATAAAAAAGTGAAAGGGTTAGGAACAACCTGATATGATCAAGTGATGATGGGGTCATGAAGTGTGATAAAATCCACTACATCAGTAGGAAGTCCCTTCAATGCATCTCTTCAAACATTTACCATTGACTATAAATATCCTTTCAGTGTCCTCTTTCATGATCTCCACTCCACCATAAGGAAAATAATTAGTCACAATATAAGGACCTAACCATCTAAAACGCATCTTACCAGGCATCAACTTCAGTCGTAAACTGTAGAGAAGGACTTTATCTCCAACATGAAACTATCTTTTTTGGATCATTTTTTCATGAGCTACTTTTGATCTTTCCATGTAGAGCCTTGAGTTCTCATATGAATACAATCAAATCTCCTCAAGCTCTTGAATTTGCAGCTTCCTTTGGATTCCATCTTGGGCCAAATCCATGTTGCATTTCTTTATAGCCCAATAAGATCGATGCTCAAATTCCACAGGGAGATGGCATGCTTTCCAAAAAAAAAAAAAATGAAATGAGGACATACTGATGGGAGTTTTGGATGTTGTCCTATATGCGCACAATGCATCATCCAAGTGCTTGCTCCAATATTTTCTATTTGGCTGCATGATTTTCTCCAAAATATGTTTCAACTCATGATTTGAAACCTCAGTCAGGACATTTTTTTGGGAATGGTATAGTGTTGATGTTTTGTGTGTCACCCCATACTTCCGAAGAAGGGAAGAAATATTCTGACTGCAGAAGTGTTTCCCTTGGTCACTGATGATGGCCTTTGGTGCTCCAAACCTGCAAAAAATCTTCACTTTGACAAAGTCCACAACAACCTGAGAATCATCAGTCCTGGTGGCCTTAGCCTCCACCCATTTACTCACATAATCAACAACAACCAACATATACAAAAACCCAAATGAAATAGGAAAATAAACCATAAAATCGATGCCAGACACATAAAAAATCTCACAAAATAATATGGGTTGTTGAGGCATCTCATGTCTCCTAGAAATGTTTCCCGTGTGTTGACAACATGAGCATGACTTACAATACACATGAGAATCATGGAATAAGCTAGGCCAATATAATCCAGAGTCTAAAACTTTCCTAGTTTTCCATTGGGGTCCAAAGTGTCCACCACAAACAAGTGTATGATAAAATTGTAGAATAGACTCTAACTCATGATCAGGAGCACACCTCCTAATAACTTGGTCACTTCACATGTGCCATAAGTATGGATCATCCCAAAAATAAAATATTGACTCACCCTTTAATTTTTGGAATTGATTTTTTATTAAATTTGCAGGGATTTCCGAGGAAACAAGGTAGTTAACTAAATCTGCATACCAAGGATGTGTACCTGAGATGGAATAAACATGCTCATCAGGGAAAGTGTCCTGAAGTGGTACCTAGTCCATGGTGTCATCCTCTAGTGTGTGAGTAATCCTAATCATGTGGTATGCCACCATGTTTTCTGATCCCTTCTTGTCCTTTATCTTAATATCAAATTCTTGAAGAAGGAGTATCCATCAGATTAGCATAGGCTTTGCGTCTGGCTTCTTCAAGAGGTAACTTAGAACTGCATGGTCAGAAAAAACAACTACTTTAGAGCCTAGTAAATATGAACGGAATTTATATAAAGAAAATATGACAGTAAGAAACTCCTTTTATGTGGTCGTGTAGTTTTATTTTGCTGAATCTAGTATCCTCAATGCATAGGCAATCACATGTGAACGTCCCTCCACCCTCTGAGATAAGACAGCTCCAAATACGAAGTTGGAGGCGTCACACATAAGATCAAAAGTAATATCCCACCATGGGGGTTGTATAATTGGTGTATTGGTTAGACACTTCTTTATCTTATCAAAGGAAGTCCTGAAAGAACCATCAAACACAAAATCATAATCCTTTTGAAGTAATCACGACATAGGAAGGGAAATATTACTAAAATCTTTGATGAAGCGCCAATAAAATCCTTTATGCCCTAGGAAGGATCTAACATCACGTACACATGAAGGATATGGTAATGATGAAATAATATCTACCTTAGATCTATCAACCTCTATGCCATGTTTTGATACTACATTCCCTAAGACAATGCCATGCTCTACCATGAAATGACACTTTTCAAAGTTCAATACCAGATTCTTCTCAATACAACGATTTAACACCTTTCCCAAACAAGAGATACAATCATCAAATGAAGACCCATACACTATAAAATCATCCATAAATACCTCCATGCAGGTCTCAATAAAATCAGAAAAAATACTTACCATGCATCTCTGGAAGGTACATGGGGCATTGCAAAGTCCAAATGGCATCCTTTGGTAGGAAAACGTACCAAATGGACTAGTGAATGTTGTCTTCTCTTGATCCTCCAGAGCAATAGGAACTTGAAAATATCCAAAAAATCCATCCAAGAAATAGTAGTGTGTTTCCCAGCTAGTCTCTCAAGCATCTGATCGATAAATGGGAGTGGGAAATGGTCCTTGTGAGTGGACTGATTTAGTTTCCTATAATCAATACACACATGCCAACTATTTTGTACCCTCATTGGAACTAACTCATCCTTTTCATTTTTAACAACAGTAACACCACTTTTCTTAGGAAAAAACTGAATATGACTCACCCACTGGTAATCTGAAATGGGATAGATTATACCTGCCTCGAGAAATTTTTAACCTCTTTTTTAACAACCTCCAAAAGTGTTGGATTAAGTCTCCTTTGTGGATGCCTAACCGGTTTAGCACCATCCTCCAAAATAATACTATGCATGAAAATGGAGGGGCCAATACCTGATATGTCAGCCAAGGTCCACCTGATTGCTTTAATGTTCTCCCTTAAAAGATTCAAAAGTTTTTCTTCACGTTCAAAAGGAATATTTTTAGCAATTATAACAGGTAATCTCTCACCACTCAACAAGTATGAGTATTTGAGATTTGGTGGCAATGGATTTAGCTCCAATGAAGGGGGTGGTGTATGGATGGAGACATTGAAGGAACTGAAATACGCGCACAAAGAGCATCAGTATTAGAATACAAATCATCACAATCAGAGAATAAAGCATCAAATCCATCAGCATACTCAATAGCCATGTCATAATCAGAGTTCAAATGATATGAATATGCTTCCATTTCAAAATCAAATCTAAGAGAGTCTTGTGCATTAGAAATAGGTGTGGAATTACTCTTAGACATCAAACTAGTACCAATACTCATAATCTTCCTAAGAATAGGACAATCAAATTCCATGGGGTTTTTATTTGGTGGTTCAAAATAACTAGTGTAGAAATCGTTTTTTACGTCACCATTTTTTACGTCGGTTATTTATAACCGACGTAAAAATGTGGCGAGTAGATTTTTCACGTCGGTTATTTTAATAACCGACGTTAAAAATCGCGCCTGTTGGGTTTTTACGTCGGTTATCTTAAAACGGACGTAAAAAACCAATGCGTGGGGGTTTTTTACGTCGGTTATTTGGTAACCGACGTAAAAAACCCGATATCGACGCATTTTTTACGTCGGTTATAAAATAACCGACGTAAAAAACCCCCAGGGATTTGGTTTTTTACGTCGGTTATTTGGAAACCGACGTAAAAAACCCCCCGCGTATTGGTTTTTTACGTCGGTTATCTTATAACCGATGTAAAAAACCAAAGCCCCGGGGGGTTTTTTACGCCGGTTATAAAATAACCGACGTAAAAAACCCGTAGATATCTCGTTTTTTACGTCGGTTATAAAATAACCGACGTAACAAACCAAAGCGCGGGAGATTTTTTACGTCGGTTTTAAGATAACCGACGTAAAAAAGCTAAAAAATAGTTTATAACGTCGGTTATATAATAACTGACGTTATAAAACATTTAAAAAAAATTAAAGCCCGTGTTCTGTCATTTACGATTTTTCGATTGAAAGTCGCCGGCTCGTCTCTCTCTCGCGCGGTAAACCCTAATCGGCTCGTCGATCGCCTGTATTAAACTCATTTTGGATTCATTGTTTATCTTCTTCACTCCTCTTGGATCTATCATCTCAACTCGCGACATTCAAGTAAGCCTTCCACGAATTTATTTCGTTCGTTTTTGTTTCGATTCTTGATTCGTTTTTGAATCTCGTGGAATTTTTTGTCATTGAAAATGGTTATTATGTCCATTTAACTTGCAACATTAAACTCGCAACATTCAACTCGCAACATTCAAGCAGGTGTATTTTGGATAAGACTATTTTTAACTCTTATTCTAGATTTTCATTCTGATATACGCTTATGAGAAACCTCTTAAGTATCTAAATAAATCAATATCTGATAAAAATATTACTATGACCATGAGAACATAGATATTTGACTTCACAGCCATTAAAATTATTCAATCATTTAGAAAGAATAATTAATTTTAAAACATTGAGGATTAGCTTCAGCAAAATTTGAAAAATAATGGGTGGTACTGTAACGTTCCATTCTTCCAGCAACATTATTATTTCCTACTTAGCTGGAATGTGTCTTTCTAGATGAAGATTGGTAGTACTTATTTTCTTAAAATCATATTTTCAATATGATTGTCCAGAAAATGATTTTCATGAATGAAATTGGACCAGGTACAATCGGTAATACCTATCCTTAAAATTTCATTCAACATTCTTACATCATAATATTTTTTCAAAAAATTATGATTTTTAGAACTCCTAGATCAGAAAACCATCATCTGTTTTCATCTGCATTCATAAAAATATCAATTCATACCTATTACAATCAAATATTTCATTCTGGACTCATGGTGAGTCTGATAATACATTTCTTCTTTCAGTCATCTCCTAAAAATGATGGACCTTTTCATGCAAAGTGTATCCGATTTCTTGAATACGATGGTATGCCCGATTTTCAACAAAACCAAGTGAGGTGATTTCTTTTATTATTAATAATTCATAAAAAAATTATAATACCTAAATATTATTATCATCCTTTTCAGATTTTTCATTATAAAAAGGTAAAGGGTACTTTCTTTTCATTCTCAAGTTAAATTATATTTTTTATAAAGGTCTTTTCTATCTAGGTAGAAATAATTTAACGATAATTAGATTGAATTAGGTATATTATCTTATCTTACCATCCAAACACATTTTTATGTATTAATAATTATTATGTTTTGTAAAAACAATTATGACCCCCATTTCATTTTTGTTAGTTAATTGATCTACGAAAGTGTTAGAAATGATTTGATGATCACGATTCACCCATATATATGGTTAGTCATTATGTGACATTTGGGTCCATAATATCCTTCTAATGCATTCGACAATGCATTATATATCATAGATCAATATGGGATACAAATGGTTATACAATGTCCAATGTGTTATGTGATGTGTCTCGTAAGAAATATTATAATAAATTATAGGAAAGGTGATTAACATATCCCAATATGAGGTGAATGAAACTATGTTTTCCCTTGACATATGTTATGACTTATATGATTATGTTTGTGCCAAACTCTTATGTTATTCCACATACCAATGTTGTGATATTGTGAATAAGGTTTTTTAAATCATGTTCCCACTATCATATAAATCATGTCTTATGTTATGCTAAAATTGTTATACTTGGACTCAGGTTTTATGATCTATGATTATATAGAACTGTTTCACTTATCTTTTTGATCATGTGCTTTGTGTATGCTCTTATACCCCCATGGATATCTTTTTATGAGATTAGATATTATATTTATATATATCATGTTTACCCATAATGAGTATCGTAAATCAAAACTTTTATTATTTTCATTCCCTAAGTTATAAAAATAAGTATTATGTAGGATGATTTAAAAATTTAATTTGTGAGATGAGTTGTTTTATGTGTGAAACCCAGGCCAAACACATATGTATTTTTTTATTGGTATTACATATATATAGTTCGACATATACTTTTTTTTACATTACCATGATATTAACATTACTTTTTCTAAAGAAATATTAATCCTTAGATTATATATCGGATCAAAAGGATATAGTAATTCTAATATATAATCAGAATGATCAGATATTATGACAATATTATTAAACATAAAACAAATGGTCTATATTCATATTTCTAACATGACACTTACGATGTATAGCTATTTGGTGTTGGGTACTTATGAAAACTACTACTACTTTCATGATTTTGGCACTTGAAAGTGTTGAGTACTTTAGATCATAATGATTGAACAACAAGCATGAATAACACATGTTATATGCTCCATTAGGTATTCCTATATTTTAACATGTTTATTAGTATATTGGCATGAGATTATTATAAATGTGTATCATCTGATCATATTCACTTATTCCAGATAAAAATCATTTTGTTTATGTTTTATTGATGTATATTTTATTTGGAGAATCATTAGGCGTCATGGTTTTCTTTGATTCAATGAAATTTTAAACTGTTACATCTAACTATATTTTGTTTTAAAAATAATATTCAAGCATATTTTTTTAAATACCTATAGATTTGTTTTATATTTTAAATTGTTTTACATTCAAATTATGATTTTTTTTCATATAAACATGTATTTGTCTTATCTTAAAAATATATATTTTTTGTTGATATTTGTTATAGATAATAATGAGTCGAAGTTGGATTACGGAACATCGAATGAGCAATGAATTTGAGGAAGGTGTTGATGCCTTTTTGGAATTTTCAAAACGAAATGTTCCAAGTAGTGACATTTTTTTTCTGTCCATGCCTGAAATGTTTTAATATAAAGAAGTTAAAAAGTAGAGAGATAAAAGATCATCTGATATGTCATGGTTTTAATATGAGTTACAGCCCTTGGATTTGGCATGGTGAAACTGGACGGAATGTCACTGATGATGATGATTCGCAAGATGGTAACTCCGATGGAATTGAAGAAATGATTCGCGATATTGTAGCAGAACAAATTGAGATAGAACCGACAGTTGCACGTCTATATGGTGATGCTAAAAAACCATTATATCCCGGTTGTACAGATTTTACGGTTCTGTCGGCGGTGTTAAGATTGATTAACCTGAAGGCGAAGCATGGATGGAGTGACAGAAGTTTTACAGAGCTGCTACAATTGATGAAAGACATTCTTCCAAAAGATAACGATCTTCCAGATTCACATTACAAAGCCAAGAAAATATTATGCCCGATGGGATTGGGATACAAGAAAATACATGCCTGTCCGAATGACTGCATTATATATAGGAAGGAATATGAATTTCTGTCAGAGTGTCCAAAATGTGGGACATCACGGTATAAGGCGAAATAAAAATCACAGGGTGATGTAGAGATTACAAAGCTCCCTTCAAAGGTATTTTGGTATCTTCCTATAATTAATCGTTTCAAATGTTTATTTGCTAATTCACATGATGCAAAAAGGTTAAGATGGCATGCTGAAGAGCGGGTATGTGATGGAAAAATACATCATCTAGCTGATTGTCCACAATGGAAGAAAATTGATGCGTAGTATTCTACATTTGGAAATGAAATAAGAAATCTCAGACTAGGGTTGTGCACAGATGGAATGAATCCATACCGAACACTCAGTAGCACACATAGTTCATGGCCTGTTTTATTGGTAATTTACAACCTCTCTCCTGAAGTTTGTATGAAGCGCAAATATGTCATGTTGAGTACAATGATCTCTGGTCCAAAGCAACCCGGTAATGATATTGATGTTTACTTGTCACCGTTGATTGATGATTTGAAACTGTTATGGGATGATGGTATTAGGGTGTATGATTCTTATAAAATGGAATATTTTCAACTGCATGCAGTGCTTCTGTTCACTATAAATGACTTCCCATCGTATGGAAATTTGTCTGGATACAGTGTTAAAGGGAATAAAGCATGTCTAATTTGCGAACAAGAGACGTCCTATTGTCAATTGCATCATGGGAGGAAAACAGTGTACATGGGTCATCGAAAGTTTTTGCCTATGGAACACCCTTATAGAAGACTAAAAAAGGCATTTAATGGCTCACAAGAATTTGATACTGCTCCAAAACCTTTATCCCCTGATCTGTATTTTGAGAGGGTGAAAAACCTTGACGTGACATTGGGAAAGACACAGAAATCTGGTAATGATAGACATATTTGGAAGAAAAGGTCAATTTTTTTTGAGCTACCATATTGGAGGTATCATGAAATTAAACATAATATTGATGTCATGCACGTGGAGAAGAATATCTGTGATTCTTTTATTGGAACATTGTTATATATTAAAGGAAATACTAAAGATGGGTTGAATGCAAGATTAGACATACTATCAATGAGAATACGTTTGGAGTTAGCTCCCACTCCTAAAGGAAGACGAACATTTCTTCCCCCGGCTTGTCATACATTATCGAAGAGGGAGAAAATTATCTTCTGTCAGTGTCTTCATGATACCAAAGTGCCTTAAGGTTATTCTTCTAATGTAAAATATTTTGTCTCATTGAAGGACTTGAAGTTGATAGGTATGAAATCACATGATTGTCACATCATGATGCAACAAATTCTACCAGTTTCATTGCGTGGAATATTTCCCATTCGTGTCAGAAAGACTATAATGAAGTTGTGTTATTTTTTCAATTCAATTTGTAACAAGGCGATTGATGTGAATGCTTTGAACATTTTGGAAAAGGATGCAATTTTTATACTTTGTCAATTGGAAATGTATTTTCCTCCAACTTTTTTTGATATAATGGTGTATTTAATGATTCATCTGGTTCGAGAAATAAAGCTTTGTGGACCTGTATATCTTCGTTGGATGTATCATTTTGAAAGGTATATGAAAATATTAAAGGGGTATGTTAAAAATCTATATCGACCTGAAGCCTACATTATTGAAAAGTATATTTCTGAGGAGGTAGCAGAGTTTTGTACGAGCTACTTGGCTGCGGCGCAACACATTGGTTTGCCTCCATCTCGCCATGAACGAGTTAATAATGAGGGAAAGGGGATTCGTGGCTTGAAAGTCAAATCATTGTTAGCTGAACAGATGAAGAAGTTAGAATCATACATATTGAATAACATAGCTGATGCTCAACCATATATCACATTGCATATTAATGAGTTGAAACAACTTCATCCAAAGAAGAAAGAAATGTGGATTTTGAATGAGCACAACAAAATTTTTTTGTCATGGATTAAAAAGACTTTGCTTGGTAGATCAGATGTATCAGAGACATTAAAATGGATAGTGGGTGGTCCATGTTTAAATGTGATAACATGGTCTGGTTATGAAATTAATGGTTATACATTTCATACAAAAGCTCAGGACAACAGAAGTGCAGTTCAGAATAGTGGTGTATTGGTGTTTGCAGAAGCAATGCATTTTTCGAGTGCTAAGGACAAAAACACAATTTCTGCATCAAATGCATATTATGGAGTGGTTGAAGACATATGGGAGGTTTATTACTTTAAAATTAAAGTTCCCGTTTTTAAATGTAAATGGTTTAACAGTAACAACAGTGTTAGACACGATGAATTTGGAATGACACTTGTTAATCTGAATAGATTGGAAGACACAACTGATTCTTTTATAATGGCAACACATGCAAAACAAATTTTTTATGTAGTAGATCAATCAGATATGTAGTGGTCTGTTGTTTTATAAGGGAAAAAACAATATGTTGGTGAGGATGAACTTGATGAATATGCTGATTTATGTGAGATCCCTACTTCAATGGAAATATTAACAGAACATAATGACGATCATGTTGAAGACATAGTTTGTGCCATAAGGAACGATCATGACGAAGGAATTTGGGAAAACAATCCATCTGCACATTCCTAAAATTACAGGTAACATATGTTTATTTCTTGTTTACATTTATTTTTTCCATAAATGTTAGATATTGTAAGTTTTTTATTTATTAAAACATGTTTTAAAATAAAATAAGTATATGTTTTTGTTTGTTTTAAGTTTTTTTAGTTTACTTTATCATGTTTATAACCATTACATGAATTTTAAAATGCTTATTTTTGTTCACTGACAATTACTTTACCATGTTTACAATGTTTACCAGGTTTACCATTTTTACCATTTTTACCATCTTGACCATCTTTTCCATCTTTACCATTGTTTAACATGCTTACCATATTACCAATGTTTACTATTATGTAACTTAGTACTCTTTTCTATTTTCTGATTACAGTAGTATTAAAATATTTGAATTTTTATATTTGTTCACTGAAAATTACTTTACCATGTTTACAATGTTTACCAGGTTTACCATTTTTTCCATTTTTTACCATGTTGACCATGTTGACCATCTTGAACATCATTGCCATCTTTACCATTGTTTAACATGTTTACCATATTACCAATGTTTACTATTATGTAACCTAGTACACTTTTCTATTTTCTGATTACAGTAGTATTAAAATATTTGCATTTGTATATTTGTGAACTGACGTTTGTTTTTTTTGATTTGAAGGATAAAGAAAGATCATTCAGATGATCAACCACATGATTCTGGAGAGGAGCATATTGCTGGTCATACCTCTGGGGATGAACATTCACATGCTCCTATTACGACAAAGAGTTCAAAGGTTAGTAAACGTGGGTGCACACGTTTACCAAAATTATCACTTTCCTGTACGCAAGATCAGAGGATAGTAGTTGAGTTTGATGATGATGATATTCCTAGAGGTCCGAATGCCAAAGATTTTAAGAGTTTTGTTGCAACTCAGGCTAAGACCAAAGTAAGAATTCTGTATGATGATTGGAGAGGTGTGGATAAAGAGATTATCTCTCAGTTGTGGGAGACTATTTTGGTAAGATCTTTTGTCATTGTTTGACCATTATTTTAATGTTTCTAGTATATATAATATGTTTAACCTCTTCTTTATCAGATGACATTTGATATTCCTGACACTGGAGGAGTCAGGAAGAAATGCTTATCGTTGGCTGCCAGGAGATGGAGGGATTTCAAATCAACCCTCTCATATGATTTCATTTATGGTCATAGGAGTCATGACAATCCATGTCGTATATATCCTTTTATAGATGAAGACACATGGAGACAGTTTTTTTAAAGTAGAAAAAAAAGAGTCATTTCTGGTAAGGGCAATGTAAACTTTTATAAACTTTCTTATATAAATGATTTTATTAATGTTTTGTTAATGATTTCTTATTCTTAAATTACAGCAAACAAGGAAAGCTCATCAGGATATCCAATCTAAAATGTATACCCTCATAGTTTATCTCGGGGAGGGTATACATTATTGGAAGAAAAAATGACAGCGGAAAAATTTCAACAACTAAGAGCTGAGTCTTCAAGCTCTGGAGAGGTGGCCCCTCCATCCCCTCCATCTAGACATGGAAAATGGAAGAGAGCTCGGAAGGAAAAAAAAGGCAATATCTTTCGGAAGAATCGAGAATCGTAGCTGAGAGGATTGTAAGATATCTATTTAATTTATTTAAGTTAACTTTTTTCTTCATATAAGTTTCAATCATTACAGAAATGTTCAATTAATTAATACAGGACTCTCTTGAGGAGCAGAGTTCAGAGGGGACATTTACCGCTACTGGGAGGGAAGATATTTTATTTGCAGCATTGGGAAGGCCCGAACATCCTGGTCGTGTAAGAGGATATCCGGCAGGTGTATCGGTAAGAAAAGTGTTTCCACGTTCTTCAACTTCTAACATTGAGGGGGTTTATAAAAAAAAATAGAATCCTTGGAGGCTGAAGTTCAAAATATTAATGCGACGATGGAAGACAAGATTAGAGATTCGGTGCAGTCTATGTTTGCAGAAATGCAAAGACAATTTCAGACTGCAGCTCCCACTCCTCCACCTCCCCCTGCAGACCCCATTATTTATCCTCCACCTCCGCCAGTAGCTCCCACTCCCCCACCTTAGCCTGCGGACCCCATTTTTTATCCTACGCCTCCGCCGCAGCTTCCTACATATTGCGAGTTATATGTTGATGATTCTCAACATCATATAGTAGCATACAGGTTGGTATATTGTATAGGAGATACAGTTCATCATCAACAATTAGAGGTAGAGAATCAGAGGGTCACTGTACAGGATATTATAGATAGATCAGCTAGGGTACCAATACCTACAGATGAGGTGGCGACAGTTGGACAGAGTATCGGCCATTTTTTAGTATGGCCATCCAGACTTCTTCGACTCATTACCATAGAGGTATGAATGTTATATCTTTTATTTTATTATTTTATTAAAGTTGTTTTATCATTTGAAAACTACTATAATTCTCAATTTTTTTTTCACAGGAATACTTCAAAGGTAAAGAAATACTGTATAGACAACAACAAAGACAACAGGCTATAACATCAGATACAGATTCCAGTGGTCTTGACAGATTGTCAAGATATTCACATTTGTTGTTGGGTTTTTATGAGTTTCCAATGGAATCTCATGTTTGTGGACGTAAATAAGTGTGGGGATTACAAAATCTGATATCATGGATCGTGTTACTGGAGATAAGTTGGGCATCAACGTGGTGCAAATTTTTTCCATGTAAGTCTTAACACCTTTTCCCTGCGTTATATTTATTAAAAATGTATACTTATATATGTTTTTTATTAGGTATCTTTATAAAATTTGTGAGAGGAATGAACTGACAGAAGTATATAGATTCATGGACCCGCAATTGATTTCCCCTGAAGCATGTGCATTGACTGAGGAACAAAGAATGGTTTATATTGCTGAAAGATTTGAAAAGAATATAATCCAACAATGTTGGATGATGCCTTTTTGTGAGAGGTATGAAACACATTTCTCTCAAAGAGTTAATTATCTTTTAACATAAAAAACCACTAACATTAAATTTCCTTTTATCAGTAATCATTGGATGTTAGAGATTTTTTTCCCAAGGGAGAAAGCTCTTTATTGGATATGCTCTGTTCATGGTGATGTGTGGGAAAGTTTTAAGAATATATTGGAAAAGTAAGTTTCAATTTCTCAATAGTTTTATTTATTATAATTAATTTTAAATTTACCCCATTCGTATTATTTTCTAACAGTGCATGGGTCTACTTTCGAAAAAACACAAAGAAAAGAAATGCAAATATCAAATATGTAAATGCGAAGGTAAATTTCCATTTATAATTTGTACTTTTTGATTTATTACATAAAAATAATATATTGAATTTACACTCATTCAAAACAGAAATTTCATGAACAACAAGGCCTCATCGAATGCGGATATTATATATTAAGATTTATGTATGAAATAATAACAACTGGGACAGTTGTGAATTTTGACCTGGTACGATTTCCTCTTAAACTTTTCCATCATATTTCAATTTTATTTATTCATTATACACGTTAACTATCTTCTTTTTCATTTGTAGCTTTTTGATGACCCTCAACCCTATACTGCTGAAGACATCAAACACGTACAAGTGGAGTGGTCAAATTATTTTACAGGTTTGATTGAATTTTAGTTGTTTGTAATGTAAAATGTAATTTTGAATATTGTCGTTTTAATTGTGTATTTGGTAGTTGTTTAGATTTGATTTAGTTTTTTTTTGAAGTTGACAGTGTAAGTATTGAATGTTATATAAGTGAATGTTTAATTTTTCTATACTTCTTGTTTTGGTCTACTTTTGATGGTTCTTCTGGTATGGATTTGGGTCTGTGGGGGAGGGGTTCCAAGGGTATGGGGGTGTGTTCAGTGGGGTTGGGGGTGTCCAGCGGTCTGGGAGGGCTGTCCGGTGGGGTGGGGGAAGTCCTGGGGGGGTGGCAGGGATGTTCAGGGGTGTGAGAAGCCGGTCTAGGGGTGTGGGAGTGCTGTCCAGGGGTGGGGGGGGTTGTCCAGGGGTGTGGTGGGGGCTGTCAAGTGGGGTGAGGGGGTGAGGAGGTGCTGTTCAGGTGGGTGGGGGGTTGTCGAGGGGTGTTTGGGGGTGTCCGGGGGTCGAGGGGAAGTCCAGGAGTGTGGTGGGGGCTCCAATGGGGTGGGGGAGGGTTGTCCAAGGGGTATTCATGAGGGTGGGAGCTCCAAAGGGGTGGGGGAGGGCTATCCAGGGGGTATACATGAGGGTGAGGGCTCCAACGGGGTGGGGGAGGGCTGTCCATGGGGTATAAATGAGGGTGGATGCTGTCTAGTGGGTAAGTTTTATATGTTATCTATGTACATGCTTAATTTTGATGTACTTCTGTTTTTGTGGTACGATTTCTTGATTTATTTTCTGGTTGATTCTGGTGGAGAGAAGATCACTGCATTCTGCTTAAAAAAAAATTGGGTTTATCACGTCGGTTATTTAATAAACGACGTGATAAAAGGCCTGGAGAATGGTTTATCACGTCGGTTATTTAATAACCGACGTGATAAAAGGCTTGGAGAATGGTTTATCACGTCAGTTATTTAATAACCGACGTGATAAAAGGCCTGGAGAATGGTTTATCACGTCGGTTATTTAATAACCGACGTGATAAAAGGCCTGGAGAATGGTTTATCATGTCGGTTATTTAATAACCGACATGATAAAGGGCCTGGAGAATGGTTTAGCACATCGGTTATTGACTAACCGACGTGATAACCCCCCCCCCCCTCCGATTTATTACGGCGGTTATACAATAACCGACGTGATAAACCCCCCTCCCCCGATTTTTCACATCGGTTATTTATGAACCGACGTGATAAACCACGCTCAGCCTGGTTTATCACGTCGGTTGTTTAAGAACGGACGTGATAAACCATTGTCCAGGCATTTTATCACGTCGGTTCTTCGATAACCGATGTGATAAACCATTCTCCAGGCCCTTTATCACGTCGGTTCTAAAATAACCGACGTGATAAACCATTCTCCAGGCCCCTTTATCACGTCGGTTCTAAAATAACCGACGTTATAAACATCGCTATTTTATGTTTTTGAAGCCGGTTTTTAAATAACCGACGTGAAAAAACTTATTTATAACGTCGCACGTATTAACGTCGGCTAGAAACCGACGTAACAAATTAAAAATAACCGACGTAAAAAACGTTTTCTGCACTAGTGAATGGGAGATAAAAAATACAGAATGGTCCTATGAGGGGTACTTCATGGAATCCATAACATTAAATATCACAACTTCATCCCCAAATTCCATGGAAAGTGTACCCTCGTTGACATTTAAGATAGTTTTTTCAGTTTTGAGGAAGGGTCTACCTAAGATAATGGGGGAATGATAAATTACCTGATCATTAAGCACGTAGAAATCTGCTGGAAAGATAATGTCTCTTACCCGGGAAAGTACATCCTCAAGGACTCCCGCTATATATACTGTAGCTCTATTTTCTAACTACACCACTACTCTCATCATCTTCTACTCAGCAACATGTAAAGAAGAGAATACAGAGTGAGGCATGACATTTATGGAAGCTCCCAATTCACAAAGAGCATCAGAAAAGTGTAACTCCCCTATGGTGAATGGGATGGTGAATGTCCCTAGATCCTTTCACTTTGTTGGAATTACTAGATTTGGTGTAATGAGTGCTGAAACATTCCTTCCAAGATTGATCCTCTCATTTCTCTTGAGCCCTCTTCAATTGGTACAAAGTTCTTTTAAGAATTTATCATACCTTGGGATTTTCTTAACGACTTTAAGTAAAGGGATGTTGATCTCCACACGCTCGAATGTATCCAAAACTTCTTTTTTGCACTGCCTCTTTAGCCATCTTCTTGGTTTTTACAACTCTGTTTGGAAATGGAATGGGTTTAGGAGGAACATCATAAATATTTTTCTTACCTTTGTCTTTATCCTTATATTTCTCATCAGTTAGTGTGGAATGAGGCTTTTCTGGAGTTGAGGTGAATCCTGGTGGAATAATAGGTGCAGATGTATCAGTTGTTTGCTTCCCACTTCTCAATTTTATGGCACTAACATTCCCCTTGGGATTTGGAGTAGGTTGGGAAGGTAGATTTCTATAATTCTTACTTACCAGTTCATGGAGGGCAGCGACAATATGGCTCATTTGAGTCTTCAACTCCCTCATATCCAAACCTTGACTCTTCATCTCATTCTGTTGATTAAGAACAATTTTTTTCAAAAGGTCATCAGTGTTAAAATCTACCTTGGGTGGGGGATTCCCTTGTTGATGTCTTGTTGATGCTTGGGCTTCAAATCTCCTTCGGGGTTGTTGGAGACCCTGTTGGTAAGGTGAAGGCTATTGGAAGTTTTTTTTGAAAAGGGGGCCTTAGTTGTTGTCTAGAGCTATACCTCATGTCTAATTGATCTTTCCACCCTTAGTTATATGTTGATGCAAAGGAATCAAGCTTCTTTTGGGGATATGGTTGTTGTTGTTGCTGATATGGTCTCCCTGGGAATACTGCTGTGCAATCCTCTATCTCTTGTAATTTTGGGAAACATTCAGTTGGGTGGCTTGTCTAAGTGAAAATGCCACATGGCCTTGAAGGATGGGATTGGGATGTCTTTTGAGCCAAATCAATCTATCTCACCATAGTTTTCAATTCTTCCAACTTGGCATCAACCAAATGACATTCAAGAGAAGATGGACTTACCTGATGTACTCCCCTGACATGCGGTATACCTCGATTACCAAATTGTTGAGAGTTTTGGGACATCTTGTTGATCAACGCACATGAAATTACTGGTGTCTTGTCCACCAATGATCCTCCAGCCGCAATATCCACCATGCTTCTCTCCATAGGTGTGAGTCATTCGTAGAAGTACTGAATGAGGAGTTTCTTACTGATTTGGTGATGTGGACAACTTGCACAAAACTTCTTGAATCACTCCTAGTACTCATACATTGACTCACCTTGGGCTTGTTTTATCCCAAAGATCTCCTTATGAATGGAAGTGGTCCTTGATTCTTGAAAAAATCTCTTCAGGAAAAGACATTTTAAATCATTCCAACAAGTTACATCTTCGGGTTGTAAATAATAAATCCAATCTTTCACAGCTCCATCAAGTAAAAATGGGAATTCTCTTAGTTTTATTTGGTCTTTAGATACATTTCTTGGTTTTCGGGTTGAGAAAACCACATTAAATTCTTTAAGGTGTTTATTGGGATCCTCACCAGAGAGGCCATGAAAATTTGGAAGCATGTGAATTAATCCAGATTTCAGTTCAAATTCCGATTCGAGATTTGGGTATGCAATGAAATTTGGTTGATAATTAATATCAGGTGCAGCCAATTATATAATGGTTCTATTAATTTCATTTCCATTATTTTCTACCATTGGTTCTTTTTTATGGTTGAATTTTAATTGCTTCCAATTTCAATGTTCTGAGAGTGGAGTAATTCTCCAACTGGTTGAATGTTGAAACTTCCCATAGAATGAGAATGTCTGATTTGAGCCCGAAGAATATGTTCAATCTCAGGGTCAAGATCTAAAATATTCTTAGGATTATTTCATTTCATAAATCAATTAAAGGTAAAAATTAAATGAATAAAATTGGACCATAATAAAAAGAAAAGAATTTTGAGTTGGTCCGATAAAAATAAAATAAGAGAGTAAGAGAAAAAAAACTTGAGAAAGGTGAAAGAAGAAAGAAATAGGAGAAGAAAATAATTAAATTAATAATAAAATAAATACCTCTAATTGGTTGAATAAATTACTTGCCTCCTCAGCAATGGTTCCAATTTGAAATGTGCTATCGTGGGCGCTTTCAATTGATGTTCGGTTTCGGGTTACTTAGGTGCAGTAGAGTGGATGACCAAGGTCGTCTCTCAAAGGAGGTAACAAATTATAACAACTTCTTAAAGGTATTCTAAAAATAAAATAAAAGAGAATAAATAACTACTTGTAAGTATGGGGGGGTTTTTTATCGTCTATAAAACTATAAGAAGTTTTCTGGAAGAAGATTGCATTTTTTTTGTTTTTATTTTTGAAATGAAGTTCGATTAAAAATAAACAACAAGAAGATGTTTTTTAGAAAATATTTAAAAGGCATAATCAATATAACTCTACCTATTCACTCAATTATTTATCATTATCATTTAAATTAACATTCACTTAATTTTTATCCCTTAATTTTTTAAATCCTGAACCCTATGAGAATTAAATTTACCACAAAGATGAAGTGAATTTAACCCTAGGCTAACTTCGGAACATGCAATCGCAGCACCCTACTTTGATTGATGTTCTAAGGTTATCTTATGGTTAGTGGTAAATTAAGGAACATTTACATTCTGGAGAATGAGGATGAATTGTGTTTAGGGAATATATTTTAACTCTACAAACTTATCTCGTGTGTTCTTGTATTACCGATTAAATTTGCACTCTCACAATTTAAACAAAACCTTGACCTCACGTGTTTTTATGTTAATTATTCAATTAATTTCTTAGTTTCTTATAATTTAAGAACAAAATTCATAGATCATATTATGTGAATTAAATTATCTCAATTATTCCAAATAATTAAATGAAGTGGGTAGAAGATAGATCGATCACTAGAAAACTACTCTTCCATGGGCGGTGTGGTCATCGTGTAGACGTTTTGCATGAGCAAAGGATTGAAAGGGTAGAACCCAATATCGTCTCCACTCTTGATTCCAAACCAATTAGGAAGATTAAGAGAAGACAAAATTTGAACAAAACAGAAGAAAAGAGAAGAAATAAAAGAAGAACAAAGAAGTTTATTACACAAATAAAAACATTACAGCATGATGAAGAGAAGAAGGATTCGATGAGGGGATCCTTGCTTCAAGAGCTACCACTATTACAATGGTTATATAATTTGGATGAAACCAATTATCCTATGCCTCCAATATCCTAATTGACGTCATATACCTTAAAAATGGGAAAAATACCTATTTATAGAGTGGAGGGGAGGCTAGGTTTAAAGAGGTTTCAAGTGTGAATGAGAAGATTCTGCCAAATATTTTAATCCAACTTTCTCCGCTCATTTGACCATAAAAACGTGTGAATAAACTCTCCTTCAATAATTATGAATTTGAATTTTTTTTGGAGATCTCCTATAAAAATTTGGGCCCAATCCAATCTCAAATGAAGGCGTTATGTCCCAAATACATAACCAATGTCCAATCAGGAAGGTCCAGCCCACCTTTTCCTTGATCCATTTAGTCCAACCAAATGAAAGATTTAGCTCCAATGTCCTAAAAAAAGTTGTAGAAAATTAAGTGAAGAACATGTTTACAAAATGTTAAGTTCAAATAAGTCATATTAAAATATTTATGTGCTAAATACAACAGTTCATTTTAATAGGGTAAAACTTGAAATTTCATCAAATTTTTAAATGAATGATCTAATCCAAAATATTTCATAAATGAACATATTTGGGACAATTTGAGGAAATTATGTCATTTATTATTAATTAAATATAAAAAAATAGTGTTTTATAAACATTAAATGTTACTAAATAAAGATATTGGATGAGTGGGTAAAGGTGCTTTCAAAATATATTTTTGATCAGTTGGTTGATCCTTTAGATGGTTTTGAGTTGACCTTTCATTTCACCCCTTCCCTTTGTCTATATGTAATAACATTAATTGGTTCATACATTTTTTCATTAATTATTAAAGGTTTATCATGAAAAATATTGTAAATGAATACCTCTTGGTCGACATGTATTTTTACAAGATCTGATGTACATTCAATGAATGTTCCAACATCTTGGTCGACCATATGAATATCATCATCATTAAGTGGAACAGTTAGATCGGTGCTTGGATCATGAGATATGATAATCATCACTCTTACATGACCTGTTGGAAGTGGTCTACTGTGTACATGGTTATCTTGGATATTGAACATCATAACCCTCGCTGCAAGGTGATGGGTGGGTGTTGATAGATATAAATCACAATAATTTTCACCCTATATAATATTAATAGAGAAAAGGTATCAATATCCTTATGATTCAAATTTCATAGAAACAATTATTAGATTATTTATTACCTCAATGAAGATAGCTCTTTGAGGGTAATGATGGCCTCAAAGATGATGGGGGGTGGGGTGATATCATTACACAATTGTTATTCTTGAGTTGTTTCTTATATTTTATCCCTCCATAACATTTTATAGCAACCCAGTCTACCGATGAAATTGTTCTTAAAGGAAAAATAATCTTACTTTCATCTCTTTCATTTCTTAAACTTTATCCTCATATTGTTTTTTTAACAAAATATGTTCGGGTTATCACCCCAAAACCTACACCTCTAATGCAACCATACTGTTTTGGCCACTTTAAGGCCATCGATAATAGGTGTGCATCCGGTACAGGTGTTGATTATTCCTATGACTATGTCAGAAAGAAAATATATGAAAATAGGTAATCATTATTATGTAATAGTGATTTAAATCAATTTTATTATTATTTCATACTTCACATGTTTCCCACACTTTTTTGGGTTTTCATCTATTAATATCCCATCTTTATTTACACATTCCTCCTTATATAGAACATGGAGTGGGATGGAAATGCCTTTGGATTATGATTCACCAATCTTCATATAAACAAAGGAATATAATTATGTTGTTGTTTCATGTCACATAAAATTATTACGGTAGATTTAAAATATGTACCATTTTTTTCAAGTGAAGCATACCCCATCCTTGCTTTATGGTAGGGGTACGTTGGTTTTGATGCCCGTTCCTTATTTTCAGCACTCAGTTACTGTTTTATAAATAAAAAAATCTCAATAAAAGTGATGAATACACATATTTTCAAAAAATGTATTACTAGACATAATGCACTGGAAAAGACATCTCTATATGATGACTAGTAAATGCATCCCACACTACTTGAGTTATCAGGTGTGCATACATAAGCGGCGGGTTCATGTTTATTTTTCCTTCAGCCTCTTTAATATAAAAACTTGTTATAATTATGCAATAGACTCTATGAATCCTTCTAGTAATCATTAATACATATTTCTTGTCAAAGTCATCTATTATAAATACAATATGCAAGGGATGATGAAGAGTAAGTTAATGTTTCATTATTTTATTTTTTTAGTAAAATAAAGAAATGATATCATAATGTTACCATAATATATTCCTACATCAGTGCCTTAAGCATGGGAACAACATAGTGCCACAAATCTACATTAATCAGAATGTGTTTCTGAGTGATGAGTCCAATATAACTAGTGAACATGGCCGTTTTGGAGTTAAAATCCTAGCCCTATGCATTCTATCCAACATCATATTTGATGCCTTTACTTTTCACCTTAATGATTTTTTCTAACACCGTCAAACTATGATGCTCTTGTTTTTTATGAATCATCTGTCCTTCATTGCCTAACATTTCATCAGATTCAACATCAGTAATATGTTATTCCTATGGATCAGTAGCATTGACATTTGTAGAAGTTTGTTGTACCTCTAAACTGGGAGAAGTAGTAGGTTGATAAACCTATTGTTCCTCGGTATTGAGAGTACCATGAAATGTAGAAGGTCATTGTTCCTCTACACTAGGAGTAGTAGTAGGTTGAGAGACCTATTTTTCCTTAGGATTGAGAGCACCAACATGTGTAGAATTCATTATCAGTATAATTGGTTTAACATTTAGTTTAGATTATATAAATTTATTAATGAACATATAATAACATGATGTAAAATAATTTATATTACAAAAAATATATAACCTAATTATTGAACTATCTTTTTTAAATGCTAAAGAGATTTGAACCCTCTATCAAGTTTCCAAATCCATTCATTTTTGGTCTCCTCTAACATAAAAAACCCTATCTACATGGGGACCGCTGCGAAATGATTTCAACATCCCAATGAAAGGGTCATCCTCAATAGAATTTTCATCTAACCCTTCAGTGGTTTTGGTCGATAACAGAAAAATTGTACACTTTCAGTTTGTGGGATCTGGAACATAAAACACTTGTACGACCTAAGATTCTATTATAAACAGTTTGTCTTTGTACCCTTCCTTACTAAAATATACTTTCAAAAATACCAATTCATCCATTTTAACAACACTCCTATTATTAACCCACTTGCATTGAAAAACCATCACTTAAAATGTTGTATAATTGAACTCCCATGTTTGTTTGATGATGCCAAAGTATGACATATTCATATAAATTGGATTTCTTTCCATAGTACTAGAAACATGAATCGCTTCATTCACAAGTGAAACTAGACTATTTTTCATGGTACTATCTTCATCATCTTCATTTTTAGAGAACATATAACCATTAATTACATAACTATTGTAATATAATACATACACACTTAGTCCTCTAGCTATCCATTGAAGTTATTCTGAAATTGAATGTGAATTTCCATGACTCCCTAAAAATATGGTCCTCAAACCATCCTATATGCTGTTGATTATGTGTATTTGATATCCATATTTCATCCCTTAATAGATTCAAATGCATAAGAATTTATTTGTGGGTTTCAACATATGGGGAAAACTCCAAATTTTTATAAAAATGTAAAGGTGGGAATGATCCAGATCTATAATATTGATTGTGACAACATCTCTTCTAGAAATTCCTTCACCCTCAATCCGCTCAGTGTGACAAGATTTCGATAGACCAATGATTTCCACACTGAACAGGTAGTCAGAACATAATTTAGCGGCTTCTTTAATAATATATCACTATGCAATAAAACCCTTTGGGTGAATTCAATTTTTGACATACCCTTTCAAAATCTTCATATACCGTCCAATGAGGTACATCCATCTATAGTGTACAAGACCAGATAGTCTAATCTCTCTCACCAAGTGAACCATCAAGTGAATCATCATATCAAATAATTATGGCGGGAATAATATTTCCAATTCACATAATATGATGACAATTTCCCTTTTCATAGCCGAAAATTTTGCTGGGTCTATAAATTTTATGCATATAGATTTAAAAAATAAAAAGAGATTGGTTAATGTATGATATAAATTCTTGGAAAAAATGTAATGCAAAGCTACATAAATTATATCTTGCATCAAAACATGAAATTCATGTGATTTCAGACCCTTTAACTTTAAATTGGCCATTGAAATTATATTCTTAATATTCGATGAATACCCCTATAGAAACTTTATGCCATTAAAGAAGTTAAAAAACTAATATCTCTCATGCCTAGAAAGAGTGTAAGTAGCTGGAGGAAGAAAATTTCCTTTTTTTCACCCTTCACTAGCACTAACTCTTCCTATATTTCTATGTCAACCATGTCCAAGATATCCTTAATTCCATCCATTATTTTTCTAGGTTCATTTAGTAACATGTCGATGACACTATCACATACATTTTTTTCAACATCCATCACATCAATAAAATGTAATAATTACAGATAATTCTAGTATGGTAATTCAAAAAAAAACTGATCACTTTTTCCAACCGATTTTTGTAAGATTTTTTGAAAATGGTTTACCAAAATAAGTTTCCAAATATTTTACTTTCTCAAATAGTTGATCACCTATTAGTGGAGACAATGTTGTATATTATTTTAAACTACCATAGAATGACGTCGTCTAAGATTGGTACTTATTCCATTGGGGTAGAAATCTACGATGTCCTAGAAAAACAAGATTTGATGAATGTTTTAACCTATTTGACCATGTACATTGTTCAAAAATGGAACACCCTTGAGTTACTTAAATGTTACAACCTAAAAAAATTCTATAAGATGGAAAGTCATTTATCATTCTGTACAACATGGATCTCAATGTGAAATATTCATTTCTATAAGCATCAGATGATGCAACACCTAAATCCCACAATAATTTTAAATCCTTGATCAATGAAGCCAAATAAATATCAATATCATTACCCGATTGTTTTGGTACTAATATAAGTATATATAACATGATGTATTTTCACTTTATGCATAACCATGATGGAAAGTTATAATTTACCAACATAACTAGCCATGTACTATGAGTGATTCTTTGAAAACCAAAAGGATTCAATCCATCTATGGATAACACAATTTGAAGGTTTCTCAACTCCGTTCCAAATTCAGGATACTCAGGATCAATTTTCTTCCACTAAGGAGATTCTACCAGGTGATGAAGTTTCCCATCATTATTTCTTATATCTATGTGCCATGTCAATTATCGTGCAGTCTCTTCACTTCTATATAGGAACCTAAACATTATAATGATTAGAAAGTACTATAAAAATTTTATAGGACTCGATTCATCTTTCTTGTATCGATAATTACCACACTTTGGGAATTCTTTAAGTGATTTTTGGTCCTTGAGAAAAAATATACAGTTATTTGGGTATGCATGTATTCTATCAGAGATTATACCCATCGATCGTAGAATTTTTATAGCATCATATGTTCAGCTGTGTAGCTCATTATCTCCTGGGAGAATATCATTCAAGATTGAAAATAGTTCAATAAAATCGGTGTCACTCCATTCGTTGCCTACTTTCAAATTATACAGCTTCCATACAGCTGGAAATGTTTTATATTTAGTGTAACCAGCATAAAATGGAATCTTTTCACAACTCTTTAACTTCTCAAGCAATTTTTGACAATCATGAAGTTCATCTTCATCTGTCCTTGTCATTTCCTCGATACTATCTTTATCATCATTCACACCTTTAATCACATCATTGATGCAATATTCTTCATTGTCCACACTTGTAATCATATCATATGATCCATAAAATGAAACGCTATACCAGTCACTAGCTACATTAACTTTTTTCACGTGTCTATTCTAACATTTATAACTTCAATAAATTATATGATAGATCAAGTGTTCTTCCAACTCCTCTGGACTAATTATTCTTGAATAACAACAACATAAACACAAAAAAAAGGGTTTGAGAAGAGTCATATAGACGATCTGTTGAAAACTTGATGAAATCTTTTTTAATATCTCGGAAATTCCATGTTTTTTTAAATTATATGGAATTATTATGAGACCGCGCGCTCTAACGGCACGTGATTCTAAGTCCTGGAGAGCCCAGAATGAAATTTTGAACTTTTTAAAGGTAAGTTCAGTAAACGCACTAGTAGGATTTTATAACTTTTGAACTGGTGCTCAGATTGTAAATCTAAGGGAACCGTTGAACTCAGAATGCCGGGATTCACCTAGAAATGAATTAACTTTGGATGGAAAGGGTTGAGTGCAAAAGTTATTTTTAGGACTTTTTGAGAAAAATAATAAAATAATTTAAAAGAATTATTTTATATTCTTTCTCATCCATTGAGCAGCGGAAGATGATGATATGGTAAAATGATGAAGCGACGACATGGTGTATTAATGAGGCTAATTAATGGCCTGCATCATGCAACGTAACGATGCAATAAAGGAAGCATTACAACGATGCTGTTTCATAATTGAAACAACATAATGACGCAACATCGCATCATAACTGAAACACAGTGACATGATTTAATTTTTATTTTCTAACACGTTGGTGGACAAAGAACTAAACTTGTAGGATTATCTGATGAAACTATGGATAATCACCTCTCTAACGAAGAATGAAGAACATCATCGGATCTTAATCATCTTTGATGCACCTTGAAGAATGGAGCAGGAAGTGACGATGTCGACATATTTAACTCTCGAGGATGAACGCTTCGGAATCAAACATCAAATAGGTAGGGGTATGATTTTTATTTTGATGTTCTTCCCCGCTCTTCTCTTTTTCTTGAAACGAAGAACACATACCAAATCATGAACAAGTTGATCCGCGATTCATGTGTTTATGTGGGAGGGTGAATTTTCTTGGAGATTTATTATTCGGGATTCAAACCTTGCATGAAATGATTGAAATTCAATCCTCAAACCTCCCCCTTGATTTAAACCTCTAACGTGAAGGGCCTGGGCCGACACGAACAAGTCCTGAGTGCCTCCACTCGTGCGTTATTGGTGTCCACATTCTCAAAGCGCTGGTAATTCGATTCTGGGGCCTGAGTGGGGATAACAGCGACCCGAGGGACCCTTTGGAAAAGACAGGTCAGAGAATGGACCATCAGAGCAACTCCGGTGGCCTGTGGAAGGTGCCGCTAGTGCGGAACCATCGGCGGCGGCAACGCCGGTGACCGGCGGCAACAGTCGGCCCATTTTGGCCGTGTGAAGGGGGTGGCGACAAAAAGTTCCGCGACAGCTGTGGAGGTGGAAGACCCTCTCCATCCACACTGAAGGATGGCGGCGCGCCTGTTGGCATGCCACAACAGCAATAGTGGTGCTAGGTAGGTGCTGCTTGGAGAGGGTAGCCTGCGTTTGGGACACTCGGGCGGTGCCGGTTGAATTCCGTCAATCACGAAACGACCAATCCTCAGTGGGTGGGATGATCCCCCAGTGGGCCGGACCCACGCTGGCAGGCCAAACCCACACCCTTCGGGCTGGCTGGAATAGACAGGGTTGCCAGGTGGCCCGGTGGGCTGGACCCCCGGCTAAACCAGGTCGGGCCCAACGAGACCCATTGGGCCAGGCCCACTGGCTAGGTCAGACTAGACTAACATCGACCAGAACTAGGTCAGGTCGAGTCTGTCAAAATGAAATGGGGTGTGTGGGACCCCCGGGTTGGGTTGGTCGGGTCGGTCCAACTGGGTCAGCTGAGCCCCATCAAAATTGGTCCTCTAGTTACTAAAATGCCTGTATCTTGAAAACCACACATTTGGTTGATAATCCTTTTGTGGAATTGGGACCCTCTTGATGATGAAGATCATTTTGAATGCTTTGTGGTGACTTTAATGGACATATATATGTGAGGAATGGATTGAGGAGCAGTTCTCCCAAGCGCACTACGTACGGAACCCTGCAGTTTGATGAGACCTGATGACCAATCGATGACGACCTAGTGGGATGTGGCTCTGTGTGATCTAGCATGCCCATAGTGGGGTGTGGCTCTGTGTAACCCGATAGATCCATGGAACTTGACAGAAAGAGTACCTTAGTTCGTCCAATGTGGGAAGCAGCTCTGTGTGACCTGGCAGGCCCACAGTGGGGAGCGACTCTATATAACCCATCATACACATAGTATTCATTATGGATGAGTACCAAAATAGTCCAAGGTTAGTGGGAAGCAACTCTGTGTTACCCGGTAGGCCCACTATACTCGATAGAGGAGGATTTCTCCAGAAGCCGAGGAGTTCGATGATATGACTGATGATGCTACTATCACTACCCTAGAATATACTTGGTGTGAGATGTATTTTGTTTTGTTCTTTACATTTAGGATTGCGGTGTGGTCTTTCTTTTTTGTCTCGGGGTCCCTACTGAGTAATTTTATACTCACCCCTACACGGGCTTCGCCCACACGTGTTGTGTCTGGTGCAGACGATTGACATTTCGATAGATGTGCTCAGGGGGACATGACTAATGGATGCTATGATGGTGGACTTGGTGGCCTAGGACCAAGTGGGGCCCAATAGAACTAGGTGGACATGAAATACTACTTCGGCTTCTAGTAGCTTCAATACTCTTACGATCAGGTGGGATTTTTCGCAGACGACCATCAGAGCTCCTTTTTTTACTTTTCCGTTCCAGTTATTTTTGTTGGGTTTGTATTCTTTCCAACTTGATTTCAAATGTAATTTGTACTCATTTTATTTTAGTATACTTTTTTTCCTCTTTCAGTGTGTTGAGATGTGGTTGGACGTGTGTATGCATACAAGTACTCAGGAAAATTCCTCTCACTTGTAGGTTGATTCCTTCGACGCTAGTCGCCATCCCCTGGCCTATGGGAGGAGGGCTTGGGGTAGTCACAACATGGGCCCTAGGGGGACAGTTTGTGTAAAAGGGTATCAGAGGGTGGTCGCTCCTACCATAAATACCTAGAGTTTGTGTTTTGTTTTGGGGCAACAGTGTTAAGTGTTATGAGTCCGACTTTCAGATTCAGGAAGTCTAGTGTTGGTGTGACAGCCGACGTATCCATACACCAGGACCTTGAATTCTACTTTTCGGCTCAATACATGAAAAATTGGTTGCATAAGTGTCTCATTATATTATTTTGAATAAGATTCAGATCACCAGGTATAACCTTCTGACCGTGGTACATCTTGATCTATATCAATATGCCTCTACGTCGATGACCAGTCAGGATCCCGATACAAGGTCATGAGGACTAGATGGAGGCTGTGACGCAGGTCTTCCTCTTAGTGAGGACACTGCCTAACCAGATAGAGATCTTGGCAGTGAGCCTTCTACAGGGATCAACAGGGAGATGGTGGAGCTTTACCACCCAGACACATGATGAGGCAACCCTCTCCTGGTCATAATTTGAGTGGATTTTTTGGGAGGAGTTTTTCCTTGTGACCTTGAATTCTATGTGCATTCAAGAGCTACTTCACCTTCAATAGGGAATAATGATAGTAAATGAGTACTCAGCAAGGTTTACCTAGCTATCTCACTACTCTACAGACATGGTACGAGACCCTTTCTCCAGGGATCAAGACTTTGAGCAGGGACTCGGGAAGGAGATCAGGGCATCAATGTTGTCTCTTAGCATCCCTACTTAGGCTGAGGTGCTAGAGTGAGTCCTTATTGTGGAGAGCTTCTTGGTGGAGTAGGTGCCGAAAGCTAAATCCACCAACATACCCTAGGTGGTGGAGTCTTTAGCAGGTAAAAAACATCATACACGTGTTCCCAAGTGGTCCAGGTCTTTTAGAGTCCGACACCAGGACTCAGGGTTGGTAGTGTGGGGCTCCCAGTCCAGGGGGAGTCAACAGGGAGCTAGGTAGTGCTTCATGTGTGGTAGGCAGGGAAAGATGGCATGTGACTACCCGACCTGCCATATAAATGACCAGCAGACGGTCAAGGGGCCGCTGAGGCAGCGAAAACGGTTCAAGCGAGGAGGTATGTAGGGAGGCAGCCGTTGCAGGGAAGATAGCCGAGTGGTAGGTGGTGGGAGAAAATTTGAGGTGTTACCGCCACCACCCCTAGGTGGTCCACCCCGACCTTAGGGGGTAGGAAGACATGGGTGAGCTCAGCTCTAGGAAGTAGAGTCTTATGACCACGACACTCCAGAGATGATCCAAGGTAAGATCTGTTTCTTCTCTACCCTTTCTGCAGTACTTATAGACACAAGTTCTAGCCACTCCTTCCTTTACATGACTCTCATTAGGAGATTGGATATTCCGGTGGATCCATTGGATTGGTCATTATATCTAGACACTCTTACAGGAGATGACCCAACGATTACACGCCGGTGCTGGCAGTGTGAGATCACTCTAGGAGGTGAGAACTTTGGCTGGGATCTTATAGTAGCAGTGTCAAGGCCTTACGACGTCATCTTGGATATGTAATGGTTATCCACCAGTTGGCTAGCCTCACCCTCGGTGCAGTAGATGAGATAATTCTGAGCTTTTTTATAGTGGTGGATGAGTACGAGACTATTTTTCCCAAGGATGTTTCAGGACTACCTCCTCATAGAGAGTTAGTCTTTTGCATCGACTTGTACCCCAGGACAACACCAATATCCACACTGGCATATCAGATGGCTCCTGCAGAGCTTCGCGAGATGAGGGTAAAACTAGAGGACTTGCAGGAGAAGGGGTTCGTAAGGCCCAACATTTCACCATGGGCAGCCTAATGCTTTTTTTCTAGAAGGCAGATGGGAGTTTGTGGTTGTGAATGGACTTAAGGTTCCTGAACTTGGTGAACATGAAGAATAAGTATCCACTTCCCAAAATTGATGACCTCTTGAACCAGCTGAAGGGAGTGAAGTGGTTCTCAAAGATAGACCTCAGATCATGCTATCACCAGCTTTGGGTATGGGATAAGGATGTACCGAAGGCAACCTTCAGGTGCCTGTATGACCACTATGAGTTCATGGTGATGCCTTTCGGCATGACCAACACCCCAATAGTGTTCATGGGAATCATGAATAGGATCTCCCAACCTTACCTTGACTGGTTCATCATGGTCTTCATTGATGAAATCTTGGTGTACTCAGAATCAGAGGAGGAGCACGCTAAGCACCAGCGGATAGTCTTGGATACACTCGGAGAGCACCAAATTTATGTTAAGCTCTTGAAGTTTTAGTTCTAGATTCGAGAGGACCACTTTCTGGGACACGTCATCTTAGAGGCTGGAATTTTGGTGGATCTAGGGAAGATAGATGTGGTGCTTTCTTGGGAGCCTCCCAAGAGTGTGACTGAGGTACGAAGATTCTAGGGTTTGGCTGGTTACTATCATAGGTTTGTGCCAGACATTTCCAGAGTTGCAGCATCCTTATCAGCCTTGAAACGGAAGGTATAACCCTTTGTGTGGATAGAAAAATTCCAACAGAGTTTCTAGGATCTAAGGTAGAGATTGACAAGTGCCCCCATCTTTAGACTACCAAAGGAGGGCATTGGGTATGTAGTTTACTGCGACACATCAGGGACCAGATTGGGTTGTGTCCTAATGTAGAAGAAAGTAGTGATCACCTACGTCTCATGCCAGTTTAGGCAACATGAGACGAACTATGTGACCCATGACATGGAGTTAGCAGCAGTGGTATTTTATTTGAATATGTGGTATCATTACTTGATGGGTTAATGTTTTACGGTTTACTCCGACCACAAGAGTATCATTTATATCTTCTCCCATAAGGACCTGAACCTAAGACAACAATGATGGCTAGAGTTCCTCCAGGACTATGACTTCGAGATAGTCTATACTTCTGGGAATGGGAACATGGTGGAAAATGTACTCTACAAGAGGATGGGTTTGCAGCTGTTGAGTGAGACGATAGAGTAGTTGACCACGATGCAGATATATTTTATGGATGATGATGGAGGATCTTATCTTCAGTTGATGACTGTTACTCCCCCACTCCTATAGCGATTCAGGGAGGCGCAACTGGTGGATGTTGACTGTGAGGCCTGGCGTTCCCAGTTATCCTCAGGACAAGATCCTAATGTATTTTTGTTAGGTGGGGAGCATTCCATCCTTTTCATAGGGTGCACCTTAGTACCAGTGACATTGTGGGATGAGGTGTTGAGGGAGTTCCATACAACCCCCTTGGCGGTACATCCTGAAGTGGAGAAAATTTACCAGGACCTCTGGCGTTAGTACTGGTGGCCAAGGATAAAGAAAGTGGTGGCCGAGTTCGTTTCACGATGCCTCACTTATTAGAAAAGTGAATGATAAGAATTAGGTTCCAGTAGGCTTGGCCCAATTACTTGAGGTATGAGAGTGGAAATGGGATGGTATCTCAATGGATATTGTGACGGGGTTACCACGTACGTCTAGAGGCCATGATTATATTTGGGTGATCCTTGACCGACTAGACAAGTCATCTCACTTCCTACTCATCTGTGAGTGGGGAACAGTAGAGGGATTGGGATGCCTCTACACCCAGAAGATAGTGTGGATTAATGGGGTACCTTCGACGATCGTCTTAGATTGGGATGCCCGCTTTACATCCCGGATGTGGAAGGGATTACAGGAGGCATTCAGAATGCAGTTGCGTTTGAGCATAGATTTTCATCCCTAGACGTATGGTTAGATGGAGCAGACCATATAGACCTTGGAGGACATGTTTCGTGCTTGTTTCCTTAACTTTGGTCATAGTTGGGAGGACCACCTACCTTTAGTGGAGTTCACATAAAAAAAAGATATCACTCCACCATCGACATGGCACTGTTTGAGGCATTGTATGGGCAGCCTTGCAAATCACCCTTATTCTGGACAGACCTAGGGGAGTCAGCACTCATGGGTCCAAATTTGGTACGAGATACCATTGAGAAGGTTCATATCATCCAGGAGAGGATGAGGACTTCATAAAGTAGGCAGAAGTCTTATGCCAATAGGATATGGAGACCCTTGGAGTTTGAGGAGGGAGACCATGTGTTCCTTCGGGTCTCACCTTGATAAGGGTTATAGAGATTTGGCCAGGGTGACAAGCTATCTCCAAGGTTCATCGGAACTTTTTAGATCTTGAGAAGAGTTGGCGAGGTGGCGTACTGCCTAGCTCTCCCCCACAGATGCACCAGGTACATGATGTTTTCCACGTGTTACAGCTGAGGAGGTATGTGCGTGATCCATCACACATCATCAACTGGGGTGAGCTAGACACTGATGATGGGGTGATGTTTGTGGAGTTCCTGGTGGAGATAGAGGATTGATAGGAGAAGGTCCTACGTGGGTGGTTGATTCCTTTGGTGCGAGTTTGGTGGTAGCATGAGAATCTCTAGGAGAGCACATGGGAGCAGAAGACTCAGATTCGTGCTCAGTACCCCCATATGTTTGAATAGTTTTTGGTTTTTGCTTTTGGGGATGTAAAGCCCTAAGGTGGGGAGAATATAATGTCTCGAAAATTCCATTTTTTTTTCAAATTATATGGTATTATTTAAAGACTATGTGATCTGACAGAATGTGATTCTGAGGCCCAGAGAGCCCATAATGGAATTTTGAACTTTTTCTATGGTACATTAAGTAAACATGCAAGAAAGATTTTCGAACTTTGGAACTAGTGCTCCGATCATAAATCTGAGGGCACCGTTGAACTTAGAACACCGGGATTCACCAAGAAATGACTTAACTTCGGCCTGCAAGGGCTGAGCAGAAAAGTTATTTTTCAGAATTTTTGAGAAAAATAATAAAATAATTTAAAATAAATATTTTATATTATTTATCATCCATTGAGGAGAGGATGGAGACATTTTGGTACGGCGAAAAAGCGACGACAAGGCATATTAATGAGGCCAATTAATGGCCCACATCACCCAACATAACGATGCAATAAAGGAAGTGTAACAACGACGCTGTTTCATAAATGAAACAATGTAACAACATGATGTCATAGCGTAAATGAAACGTTGTGACGTGATTTACTTTTTATTGTCTAACACGTTGGTGGATGGAGAATTAAACTTAGAGGATTATCTAAAAAAGTCCGGAGAATCACCTCTCCAATGAAGAACAACGAACGCTGGTGGATCTTCATAATCTTTGACGCACCTCAAAGAACAGAGCTGGAAGTGACAACGTCGACATCTTGAACTCTCAAGGATGAAAGTTTCAGCATCAAACGTCAAAGTGGTAGAGGTTTGATTTTTATTTTGAAGTTTTTCCCCACTCTTCTATTTTTCTATAAATGATGAACACAGAAAAACTCATGAACAAGTTGATCTGTGATTCGTACATTTATGCGGGAGGGTGACTTTTCTTGGGGATTTATAATTTGGGATTCAAACCTTGCATGAAATGATTGAAATTCAATCCCCGAACCTTCCCCTTGATTTAAACCTCTAACACGGAGGGCCCAGACTGACACAAATAACGCCCAAGTTCCTCTGCTCATGCGTTCTTGGGGGCCGCATTCTCGAAGTGGCGAAAATTCGATTCCAGGGCCTAAGTAGGGATAGCGGTGACCTGAAAGACCCTTTTGTGCAAACGGGTTGGAGAACGGACCACCAGAGAAACTTCGGTGGCCCAAGAAATGTGCCGCCGATGCGAAACCACCGGCGCGACCCCACCAGAGCGGTGGCACTGGAGACCGGCCCATGCTGGCCGCGTGAAGGGGGAGGCGCCAAAAAATGTTGCGTCAACTGTGGAGGTGGCCGACCCTCACCAGATGTGCTGGAGGACGATGGTGTGCCCATGGGGGCGCTGCAGCGGTGGTAATTGTGGCACCAGGCAGACACCATCTAGAGAGGGAAGCCCACGTCTGGGACACCTGGGCGGTGCAGGCCGTGGTCTATTGACTGCGACTGGAGGATGGAGGGGCTCAGCGTTGGCAGGGCCAGCTGGGGCCGGACACGGCACAGTTTCTGCATCCAGGTAGGATAGCGCACCATCGGCCGGTCCTCTGCAGGTGAGATGAGCCCCCAGTGGGCGGGGCCGGTCCCGCACCCAGCTAGCCAGACCCGCATCGGCAGGCCAAACCCGCTGCCCAATGGGCTATACCTACGCTAACAGGCTAGACTCGCACCCTGCGGGCCGGACCCATGCCCTTCAGGCTAGGCTGGACTAGATCGGGTCACCGGGCAACCTGGTGGGTTGGACCCTCGGCTAAACCAGGTCGGGCCCAGTGAGACCCATTGGGCCTGGCCCACTGAACAAGCCAGAACAGATCGACCCTGACCCGAACTAGGTCAGGTCGAGTCTATCTAAATGAATCGGGGTGTGTGGGACCCTTAGGCCGGGTTGGTCGGGTCCGTCCGACCGGGTCGGACTGGGCCCCGTCGTAACCGGTCCCCTAGTTACTAAAATCCCCATATATTTCAAACCACACGTCCGGTTGACGAGCCGTTTGCGGTATTCGGACCCTCTTGAAGAGGTAGATCTTTTGGAATTTTTTGTGGTGACTTTAATGGACATAGATATGCGATGAATGGCTTGAGTAACGGTTCTACCAAGCACGCTACATATGGAACCTTGTGGTTGGCTTAGACTTGATGACTGCTCGACGACAGCCCAGTGGGAAGTGGCTCTGTGTGACCTAGTAGGCCCATGGTGGGGAGCAGCTCTGTGTGATCTGGCAGACCCATGATACGCAATAGGAGGAGTACCTAAGTTTGTCCAAGTTGGGAAGCGGCTCTGTGTGACCTGACATTCCCACGGTGAGGAGCGACTATGTGTGACCCAGCATACCCATGATACTCATCAGGGATGAGTACCAAAAAAGTCCAAGGTTAGTGGGAAGCAGCTCTATGTGACCTGGCAGACCCACTGTACTCAATAGAGGAGGAGTTCTCTAGCAGCCGAGAAGTTCGATGATATGAATGATGATGCTACTATCACTACCCTAGAATATACCTGGTGTGAGCTGTCTTGTGCTTCATGCTTTACTTTGAGGATTGTCATGTGGTCTTTCCTTTTTGTCTCGGTGTCCCTACCGAGTATTGTTATACTGACCCCTACACGGGCTTCACCTGTACATGTTGTGTCTGGTGCAGACGATCAATGTTTCGATAGAGATGCTCATGGGGACAGGACTGACGGACGCAACGACGGTGGGCTTAGTAGCCTAGGACTAGGTGGGGCCTAGTAGGACAAGGTGGACATGACATACTACTTAGGATTCCAGTAGCTTCACTACTCTTATGATCAGGTGGAGTTTTTCACAGACGACCATTAGACTTGATTTTTGTACTTTTCTATTCTAGTTCTTTTTATTGGGTTTGTATTCTGGCCCACTTTCTTTTAGATTTACTTTGTACTTAGTTTGTTTTAGTATACATTTTTTCCCCTTTCAGTGTGTTGGGATGTGGTTGGGTGTGTGTATGCATGAAAGTACTCAGGAAAATTCCTCCACTTGCATATTGACATCTTTGACGCTAGTCGCCAGCCCCTATCCTATGGGAGGTGAGTTTGGGTTAGTCACGACATGGGCTAGCTAGTCGGACCCACAATGGCAGGACAGACCTGCATCCCAGCGGGCTGAATCTACATCAGTGGGTTAGACCCACACCCTACGGGCTAGACCCGTGCCCTTCGGGACGGGCTGGACTAGACCGGGTCACCGGGCGACCCGACGGGCTGGACTTCCGACTAAACCAGGTCAGGCCCAGCGAGACCCATTTGGCCAGACCAACTGGCTAGGCCATAACTGATCGAACCTGACCCGAAATAGGTCAGGTCGAGTCCATATAAATGAACCAGGGTGTGTGGGACCCCTAGGCTGGGTTGGTCGGGTCCATCCGACCGGGTGGGACCGGGCCTCGTTGCAACCGGTCCCCTGGTTACTAAAACACCCATATATTACAAATCGTGTGTCTTGTTGATGAGCCATTTGCAGTGTTAGGACCCTCTTGACGAGGCAGATCTTTTGGAATTATTTGTGGTGACTTTAATAGACATAGAGATGTGACGAATGGCTTGAGGAGTGGTTCTCCCAAGTGCGCTACGTATGAAACTATGTGGTTGGCTGAGACCTGATGACTTCTCGATGATGGCCCAGTGGGAAACAGATCTGTGTGACATGGCAGGCCCATGGTGGAGAGCGACTCTGTGTGATCTGGTAGACCCACGATACTCAACAGGAGGAGTACCTCAGTTCAGCCAAGGTGGGAAGCAACTCTGTGTGACCCAAAATTCCCACGGTGGGGAGAGACTTTGTGTGACCCAACATACCCATGATACTCATCAAGGATGAGTACCAAAAAAGTCCAAGGTTAGTGGGAAGTGGCTCTGTGTGACCTGGATGGCTCACTGTACTCGATAGAGGAGAAGTTCTGCGGTAGCCGAGGAGTTCGATGATTTGACTGATGATGCTATTATCACTACCCTATAATATACCTGGTGTGAGTTTTCTTGTGCTTCGTGATTTACTTTTAGGATTACCATGTGATATTTCCATTTTGTATTAGTGTCCCTACTTATTATTGTTATACTCACCCCTAAATGGGCTTCACCTGCACGTGTTGTGTCTGGTGCAGAGATCGACATTTCGACAGAGGTGCTCAGGGGGATGGGACTGACGGACACTATGATGGTGGACTTGGTGGCATAGGACCAGCTGGGGCCCAGTAGTACTAGGTGGACAAGACACACTACTTTGGATTCTTGTAGCTTCTCTACTCTTATGATCAGGTGGGGTTTTTCACGGATGACCATCATAGCTCCTTTTTGTACTTTGTTGTTCCAGTTATTTTTGTTGGGTTTGTATTCTGGACCACTTGCTTTCAGCAATAATTTATACTCAGTTTGTTTTAGTATACTTGTTTCCCCCCTTTCAGTGTGTTGGGACTTGGTTGGGTGTGTGTATGCATACAAGTACTCAGGAAAAATCCTCCCACTTGCATATTTACACCTTCAACCCTCGTTATACAATGTATACTTTTTAGTTACACATCATGTAACTATATCACCCAACCATAACACTTAGCACCTCCCTATGGAACCCTCATTCATTATTTATCTATTATTCATGTGTTTTGGATCATATGAAGGTGAAGGAATGCATAATATCAAACACCAATTAAAACAATGTATCAACAAAATGAAATATTAAAAAAACATATATATCATTCAATAAACATCAAATAATTGTATATTATTATGTGATCACACTGACACCACTTAAAGGTTCCATGGAATAATGAAAGTGGTTAGAACCTTTCATAATAATGGTTTTCATCAACTCCTTTAGATTTCTCCTCAGAACTGGATGAAATAGCAACATCAAAATTCATGATACAAGATCATTAAATATAATTTATAATTAATTTGAATCAAGATAAATAATTACATATCATTGGAATTCTTTCTTCATCAATGATTTGTTTAAGACCTGTTTTAATACCATCATTGTGTCAGTGGAATCAAGGGAAGATTTCCTATAACAGTGATTCAAATGTGATTCACTAAACTCTGATCATTTCCATTGAATTATTTGTGTGCTAGAATAGATGATTATAATACTTTCATCGATCATCATTGATCACATTTGAATCCTTAAAGATGAGAAGGAATTAATCTAGTCCTATTTAGATCCAAGAGGGAAACGATGAAGGATTTATCTCTATTCTTAAAATTATTCTAGGAGAAGATCGCTCTAATTCTTGAGATGATTCTCTCTAGAAATCATTGTGTAAAATTGAGGATAGGATTTGATAGTGTTGGAAGATGATATAACTGAGTATTTATAAACCTAGGGTTAGAGAATAAATAATTACACATGGGACCTTATTATTCTCCTAATCCCTGGTGAACCTCATGTTTAAATAATAATCATATTATTATTTTCATGACATGTGCTAAATTCGTAGATAAATCAATAATATTTCCCTGAATAAATAAATTAATATTTACTCAAATAATATTTAACATATAATTTCTCAAAAAACCATTAATGTTGGTTTTCCTGTCCACCTTAATATTTATCAGACTCTGGATAATGTCTATTTATAAATAAATGTCATTTCATTATTTATTGATAAATAAATATATATTATATTCACAAAATCGGTGATTGAATATTTATTAAATGTTCACACAACCAAATAAATAAATATTTATTACCTTGAAAATATATCAGAGATAAATAAATATTATATATTCAAATAATTTAATAAATAATTATCCGACAAATAAATTTTTAGTTAATATTAAACTCACATAATATTCTCTTGAATAACTTGTGACTGAATATATTTGATCAACCAAATATGAAAAACTATTAAACCATGTATGATAATAATATTTATTCAACATGTTAAATTCATATTGAATTTAAGCAAGGTTCTGGATACACTTAGTGTGTAGACCTTCAGACCCCTTTCTTAGTGGCATTAGGCTACACTGCCTAAAGTCCAATGAAAAAAAGTTAATGTCACAATAACATATAGCCTCATACGAATGAACATTTTGTAAAATAATACATTTTTCATGATATCTCTAATCAAGCAGATTTCAAAATAGTGTCATCAACCTATGTGCTTGATGTCTCTTTATTTGAATTTTTAGAAATGAACTTTCCTATTGAACACCATGACCATGAATTTAATTAGATAGTTACATTCCCATCAAAGGCATTGAGATTTCAAATTTCATTAAAGAACAAAAGGTAAAAATCTGTACTCATGTTATTAATTAATGCAATATTAGTTGTGATTCACCCAATGTATCCAACATTTCCATGAACATATTCCATAATGGTTTATGGAAATACATAAAAGTACCCAAATCATGATAAGAATTACCAATAATCTTCAAGTCTAAGGACCATTACACATGTCAACAAAAAGGAATATCCAATGACACATATAAATGTGGATTTCCTACAATCATGTCATTTTATCATAACCTCATTATCTTGTAAACTATCAATGATGAACTTCATGAGAAAAATTATATATGTCTTATGACCCCCCTACCCATGATATCCAATATCACTTATGTCCCATCAGATAATATAATTTGATCATAGAATATGTATTTAAAAATAATATCATGCCACTTATAGGATATAATCATTGTGATGAATTTTTAAGACCTTTTAGTGAAACATATATCCTTAGGACATTATTATATAAATGTAACACAAAAGAACAATCATTGTGTGATAAGTTATAAATGAATATTCAACACTATGAATATTTTGGTAACCAAAAAGTAGTTGGTTCTAAGGAATAAACTCCAATTTATACAATAATCAGATAATAATAAACATCACATAAAGGGAAATTAATTACAATATATACACAAGGGGGGAAAATTAGGGTCGCACAAAACATCATACAACTCATTTTACAAAGAGAAGAATAAGCCTTTCAAACGGACTCAAAATTTTAATACATAAAACCAACCTTCTCCTATACCATGTAATCCTTTTATCATGTAAAAAATAATACTTTTATTCCAACATGTAAATCATTTTTAAAAACTCCTTTGAAAACTAATCAAGAATCAAAATTTCAAAAAAAGGTCCTCCCTTAGGAGTCTATTAAAAACGAAAATACATAATTACTTTTAAAAAAACCCTTAAACATTATAAATTTTATATAAAAATAAAATTAGGGATAAAAAATTTAACTCATTATCAAAACCATTTTAAAATATCCTCATAGGAATTTAAACAAACACTTTCCATGCGTAAACAATTTAGTTCAAAATTAATACTAGAAAACTCATTGAAAATACACTATGATAAGTCTAGAAATCATTTGAAACATTATATAAACCCTTCAAAAGAAATATCTATGGATATAATATGATAAGAAATAAATTTAGAAAGCCTAATAATTTCATTAAATTGAAAAATAAAGGAATTTCATAAAAAAACTTACCTCAGTCAATAAGACATACATTGCAATAAATAACCTTCAATGGAGGAAGCCAACTAATAAATATAACAAACTATACTGACCTTATAAAACCAAATATCCATTATTAGGCTCGCATCAAATGCTAAATTCATCCTCTATAGGATTTAGTGTTCATGCATGAAAGGAAAACTGAGGGGAAATGGAATAAGAGGGAATAAGAGAAGATGAAAAAAAGGAAAAAGAGATATTTACCCTTAAAAATCACTTGAATCCAAGATAGGATAATCCATGGAAGTAAGAATGGGGAGGGTAAATATCTCTAGTTTGTGTCCCTAGGTCGGTTGAATGAGAGGGGAGAAAAATATGTTTGAAACCCCTAAAGTTTAAAGAGGGGTAGATTTAGAAATTCAAAAAATTGAAACTAGGAACATGAACGTCCTAGTGTGACCTACATAATTATCGCATGGCATACCTCCTAAGAAGAATTATGGGTTCACTTCCCAGGGAAATGTCATGGTGTAACCTTTCCTTCAGGGTGTGATGTCCCTTACATGGTTAACACCTCATGGTGTGACACCATGCTATGGTACCTTTTCAAGAAATGAACCCACCATCTTGGTATGGTTGTGGCATGAATTCCCTAATCACGGCGGGACCCTACCCTTGATCGAAAATAAAAAAACACCAAACAATAATTGTGGAATGACCCATATATGTAATGGTTTGACCTACTACAAATAGAACTGTAGAAAATCCAAAACACCTACTGCAACATGACTTCCCTTAGTCAATGCATGACCCACTATAGTCTAGAATTGTAGGTCACCTAATACACTCATCTTGGTGAGACCCACCTTTTTCGTGATTTGAATCCCTATATATAGAACTACTGAACTGTAAAAAACACCCAAAATACTCCAAATTTTTGAAGATTCCCAAAAATACAAAGTTAAATCTCAATCATATAATAATTTAATATAATAGTGACATGGAAAAATCACAATTCTCCCCACTATGCCACTTTATAACCTAATAAATTCATCATAATAGTATATAGAAATAGAAATACAAAACTGTCACATCCCAACACTAGAGTTGGGAGGGTTGGGGAAAATTCGAGAGGTCTAGTGAGAGAAGGTAACTAGAAGATACGCCACTCTTCAAAACAGTGGCACTAGATCACCAAACACTATAAAAATCTACAAGTACTGTCCAAACCACCAATAAGATAAACAAAACTAAAATATCAAAGAGACTTGAAATAGGTCTCCCCACTATTTAGAATTCATCTAAAATGGTGAGGTAAGATGTAAACACCTCCAAAAAGTGGATTTCACCAAAACAAACACATTTCATCAACATACATCGATGGAAAAGACAATCACCTCTCAATCAAAACCATCCATCCAAGAAACATGTTCAAAATTCCTTATCATTAGAACCAACCAAAAGAGATAAAAAGCGGCCCCAAGGTAAGGTCTAACAAACCATTAACACCCAAAATACCAAAAATAAGGGGATACATAGAGAAAGATCACGATTCAATAAAAAATTAACATGGGATCTAACCTTAGGTCAGGAAGCTAAAAGAAAATAACATAGGACCTAACTCATTGAACACCCTCTAATAGTGAACCTAAAAAAATGAAACAATGTAAAATATGAAATTAGGAACTAGCTAGAGAACAATCTAGACTGGTATAACACTTTTCCTAGTCACCCAAGCATGTACACAAGGATTTATATTGAAAACTCATTGGAAAAAATATCAACATGTGTTCATTATCACATATAAACCTCAAGAGAAATAAAAAAGAAACAGGTATGGGAGTGACCATGAATAATCAACACCCCTCCAAATATAAGGATAAATGAAATAACCCAAAAAATACACCAATAAATAAAATCCTCAAAACTCAAGCTAATTTAAACTGAGTAATCATAAATCCTAAAATAGATAATCACCTAGTTCACAACTATCTTTGAGACCCACTCTAAACCAAATCCTAATACGATACTTGGATAAATCCAAAAAAAGATGATTTGAGGTCCATAAAAACACCTATATAGAGAAATGAGTTCTCAAAAATTCATAGAACACTAAAGTGAACTTCAACCATCACATAGGATAGATGAGAAATGGCTCAGAAGACCAAGATCACTAGAGGTTTTGACTCTACCACTCTATTCATAGCCTAGGTAGGGCCAACAACCAAAATAATTATACTGAAATGATAATAGGAATCACCCTCGAGACATACTTTATACATTCCATCAATACATTTTTGGGAGGCGTTCTCAAAATACCATGAAACATGAAATCAAAAAATTCATGATTCTCAAATAAAACTAAATGATCTCAATAGAATAAAGGGATAAAACTAAGAACATAAATTCACCAAAGAATATATCTAACATACCACACTATTATGGTTGTGTTTTCTGGAGGGAATCTAAACTTTTCATCTAGTTTACAAATCTTTTGAAGAAACGGGTGTTGAACTGAGGTGATTCTTATTTAAAAAAATTTAAGAGGTGATTTTAGGCTTGAATAGATTATCTATGGGTGACACAAATCTTAAGAGTAGTATTGACACTCTTCCAGTATAATTAAGAAGTATCAGCAACATCGACTAGCCAATGGGGTGGGAAGAAGCCTATGCTGCCCAGAAGGACTCACCAGATATCTGTTGAGGCAATAATTGAGCATTTTTCCTAGTATGGATCATTGGATCACTGATACAACCTAATTGGATAGCTAGTGGTGAACACTGATCATGGATTAATAAAGGTTCATTTGGTCATTTAGGTCACTAATCCCCCTTTGGTTTTATATGGCCTAGCTCAGTTTTTAGAGAAAAATTCATACATGTTCTCCTCTCTTCCTCCATTAAGAGATCTTCTTGATCTGGGGGTGATCTTTATGCAATGTTATGAAGGATCTGGATAAGATTATTTAATTATTTATTAATCTTGGCCTCTTCTTCCACACAAAATGATGGATCATTGTGATAATCAACATGGATGAATCATTGTGGTAAGCCATTTCCCTTATGATCCTTCGACATCTCAATTATTCTCTGATCCTCCCTTTATTTATCATATTAGACATTGATTGATTGTTAGAATGTTCTTTATTTAAGGATCAGAAAAAAATTACATTGGATCTTGATAGAATTGTCTGAGATTGGCAGAGGTTTGGAATGAGATGTCTATAGGATTTCCTATGATGATGAACATGTACCATTAATGAGAAATATAATAAATTTATGTCCCATTATAATTTTCTCTATGGTTTTTGGTCAATTTCTGTTGAATTGGCCATCAAAACATGGAATTGATTTAAGGATTTTTCTTTTCTTAGAGTCAAGAGTTTTCCAAGAATGGATCGAACTCTATTGGTTGATGTTGTGGCTAAGGTATTTCATTTGGTTGGTTTCTTCATAAATGTTAAAATTAAATCATATTAAATTTGACCTTGTCACATTTCTATACGATGGGGATTTTTCCTAGAATGAAGTTAAAAGCGTGAGATGGACCTTCCATGGATTGTTGGTCAAGGTTCTGACAAGGTTGTGATATTAGATAAGTCTTTATTCTAGTGTGACTTTTCCCTTGAATGTGATTTCTTGTAATCCTTTAATTAATTATAATTTAGTTATAATTAATTAAATGGAATGCTTTTTCCTGAGAAGATGGAGAATTTTGGCCGACAGATGGACTTGGATGACTCAGATGAAGAAGTTGGTTTTTCACGGCTTGGAGTTAACTATGTTTGAGGTAGGTGAACCTGTGTACTCTACCCTATAGTATTAGATACTATTTATTGACACATGATATGATGTTATCTTTATTGGGTGAATGATCCTTAATTCATAATTTTGAGATGAATGAAATGTTATACACTTAAATTGATTGAGCAAACCAATTAAATTGAGAGACCTAGTTCCATGATTAATTAGTTAATGGATTCCCTATCTTAAATAATTAATTGAAATTTTACTAATAAATTGACTAGGTGCCAAGGGATACCTTATATCTTGTGTTGTCACACCCTAGTTTTTAATTTTTTATTTATTCTAGTTCGGGTTGGGCTCTCGACCACTTTTCTTGAGAACCGGGTGTGATGAGTTTGAGTTTTTGGTGTATTATTTCCTCTTATCCTTTGCATAGATTTATCCTATGGGTTTATTTTAAATTTTTGGAGAAAATTGTATATTTTTGGGTTTTCCAGACTAGGCACATGATTTGTGCATGGTTAGTAGTAATCATGCGCCAGCCCAGAAAACCGTGAGGTAGGAGACAATATCTACTACACGGACACCACATGGACATGCGATCTATCCCAGGTAACCATGTGGTACTCTTTTATTGGATAGAACGTCTCACACGGTTACTTCAAGGTTTCCCAAACCGTGTAGACTAACCATGCATGATGTCCTGGTCATTAAAAATTTTAGTTTTCTTTCTATATCCTCTTGGTTTTAACCCCAAAAATCCCATATTTTCCTCCTCCCTCAACATATTATTCCCTATAATCCCCTTCCCCTTCCATGGATCCTCCATATTTCCCCTCCTTTGGTGGATTTGGTCATTATTCTTCAAGCAACCCTAAGGTAACCCCTCTTCCTCTTGTTTTCTTCTCTTAATCTTGGGGTTTCTTCCCTTTTATTTGGGGTTTCTCTTCTCCAGTAGGTTAAATATATCCTTTAGGGTTTTAATATTTTTTTTTTGGGTTCTATCTCCTTATCTATGGATTCTTCTTTCTTCTTCATGGTGCAAATGAGTTGCTGATGTGATTTCACACCATTTTCTAGAATGTTCTTCATGTGAGGTAGGTGGTTCCATGAATTAACTTCTTAAGATGAATTTAATGGGTTTGTTTGAGTTTATTAATGTGTTATTTGGTTTGATTATGTGGTGAGAATGGTGTTTTTAAGTTTTTGGTGTACTTATAACCTAGAAATGAATTTTTAATTAGGTAAATGGCCATGTTTTTGTGTTTTATTTGATGTAATGTTTCTAGAAAGGGTTTTATGGGTTTTTTGGATGGGGTGAAATATATTTCTAGGAGCACTTGTGGTGTGTGTGTGTGTTTAAATGGGATTTTTAATGGAACATGGACCATTTTGAACATGAAATCCTTGTTATGCATTTTGAATATAAATTGTAGATTGTTTGAAAGGTGAAAATATTGTTTTAAAAATAGTTTTAAAGTATGAGTGATTTATGAAGGGGCATGTACCATTGTCTTGGTTGGTCTTTAATGGGCGTTTTTCTTATGTTATAAAGAGGGAATTTGGGTATTTTGTAAATGATGGAAAAGGTATTTGGAAGGAGATTTTCCTTAGTGTGCGTAAAATGGTAAATGAGTTGTTTTATGATGAAGAGTTGATTCCTTGAAATGTTTGGCCTTTGTTGTGAAAGTGGTGGTATGTGTGACATGTGAACATTATCTAGAGAAAAAGGGAATCTAGAGTGTCTTGGTGGGAAGACTAGAACTAGTGTGCTTGTGATACAGAAGTGGCTTGTCCCGATTTCACTTAGCTAGATTGACACTTACAACACTAACTAAACTATTGTGATGATTGATCACTACTAGAACTTTGGATGTTTCTCCTTTCTAGTAGATCGTGCGCAAGGATGCTGACTATTGTGGTTACTATACCACCTTTCACTAAGGTATGATGTTCTAGGGTCCCACTCGAGTTAGATTAACCCTAGGGTATTTAACCATGGTGCTCTTCTATATATGATGTGGTGACACCCGTCAGTATACCGAGAGCCACATGATTGTGTGTTATAATTATAAAAATCCATTTCTCGTTGAAGCTATTATTTGTGAAATGGTTTTCCTCCAAAGCGTTCATTTTTAAATATTTACCTAATAAATGTTTTTACTAAAAATTGTTTTAAAATCATGAAATTAAATGAAAATGTTAGATTATCCTTTGATTTTGTAGCATGGAATCATTTTATCGGGGTGGAATCCTACTAGGCTTTGGATCACACGCTACATATACCCTTGGGTGTATGTAGATCTTATTGTTTGTTTATTCCAGGTAAAGCCTTGTGGTTCAGTGATCAAGGTGCAGTTTGGTAGTGGTCTTATTTTGTGGGTTTGGTGTCAGTGGATTGAGAAGGTGGATCCTCTTACTACATGAAGTATTGGTTTGGAGTTCTTAGTTTTCCTTTATTTTTATCCTTTGGGATCATTGGTTCAAGTTGTAAACTCTAAATCTGGTTAAGGTTTAAGGATTTTTTTGGTTTCCTGTTTTTGGTTTTGGATTATTTATCTTGTGAGTTTTTTCATGTTTATTGATTTGGGTAAATAATTCCCATTCATTATCTTGGTACTCGAGAACTTGTGCCAGCCCGTGGGGATTGGGAATGCCCCTCGAGCCTTGCTGTGGACTGGGTCGGGCACCGATTTAGATGGTGAAACAACTTGGTTAGTGAAAAAATGGTATCAAAAGGAGTTTATTCTCTTTTGGGTCATGTTCCTTGGGAAAGAGTCAGGTTTGACCAGATTTTGGGTAATCATAACTCAATGTTATAGCCACAAGTAAGGTGAATGGCTAGAACGCCTCATGGTGGGACTTGAGTTACCAGGGGGAGTTGGGTTTCTTATGAGTCTTTTGGTTTTTGTGGGTTTTTAATGTTTGGGGAAATGAAAAGGGAGTTGGGTCAATTGTATCAGTGATCTTGTAAGGTATGGAAATCCATGTGCATCTAGGGAAATTGTCCAAGAATACTCTCTATGGTGGCGGTGTGACTGACATCTGGATGCCAACCATATGTCTGAGTAACCCATCGACACTAGTTCCCCCCTTCAAGAAAAATCTTATGTTCCTTTGGGTTATAAAAACCATTTTTGAAAATTGATTATTTGGGAATTGAGGAAAATGGTATTTTATAGTTAAAATTGATTGATTTTAAAAAGGGCAGATAATGGGTTTTCAGATTTTTTTTGAATATGGTTTTAGAAAGGTGGATTTCCATCAAACGTTTTTTTGTGTAAAATGAGATTGAATTTTTATAATATAAGATCGTGGATTTACAAACCTGATGGTTTGGAAAACATGGATTATTTTAAAGTGGGTTTTGAAATTTTGTTTTCAATGGAATTTATTAAAAACGATGAAGGACATTTTGAATGGGATGAAATGTTTTGAAATTTATGTGTAAGGTTTAAAAATGAATTTCTTTTGGAAAATTGGTATCTTTTTAAAATGTTGGTGATGTTCAAATAGGTTTTATTTGTAGAGTTTGTGATTTTTTAAAGTTATTTTTGGTAAATTTGAAATGAGTTTTATTCGCACATCGGCCTCCCTCTCCCAAGTCTCATCCAATACTCGCCCGTGCTGCCATAGCACCCGTACCATAGGAACAGACCGACCATGAAGAACCTTCATGATTCTATCAATAATATGGATATGATGCTCCTCGAATGATGCGTACACCTCCAAATCAACCTCCTCAGGTTGAAAAACATGAGGTGAGTCTGAGAAGTAATGTCATAGCTAAGAAACTTGTAAGATGTCGTGCATAGACCATTACCTCTGAGGTAACTGCAATCAATAGGCAACTTGACCAAATCTCTCCAAAACCTCAAACAGCCCAACGTATCTCAGTGAAAGCTTCCCCTGTCTTCTAATCCTCCTATGTCCCAACCTCGGTGTGACACGTGGGAAAACATGATCTCCAACCTCGAACTCTAGAGTTCATATCCGTCAATCAGCATAAGACTTCTGTCATGACTGTACAATATCCATCCTCTTCCAAATCAACTCCACCTGCTTTGTGGTCTCCTAGACAAGATGAGGTCCCATCATAGCTGCCTATCCTACATCCAGCCAACATAGGGGTGATCGAAATGACCTAATATACAAGGCCTCATAAGGTTCCAGATGAATAGTTTCCTGGAAACTATTATTGTAGGAAAACTTTACCAGAGGTATGTGCTTCTCCCAAGAACCACCAAAATCTAGGACGCATGATCGAAGCATGTCCTCCATCACCTGAATCATGCGCTCAGATTGACCATCTATATTGGGATGGTAAGATGTAATTAGAAGTACCTGTGTACCAAAATCCCTATATAGTCACTTCCATAAACGAGAATTAAAGAGGTAATCACTGTCTAAAATGATAGAGTGTGGAACCCCATGAAAACGTACAATCTCTCGGATGTACAACCTTCCAAGCTCATAAACACTGAAGGGATCCTTGATTGGTAAGAAGTTTAAAACCTTCATGAGTATTTTAATGAAAATCCAAACTACATCATTCCCTCGAGGAAACCTAGGTAAACCTATCACAAAATCCATCACGACATCATTCCACTTCCACTTGGGAATGGGTAACTACTGTAAACTCCATGCTGGTCGTTGATGCTCTGCCTTCACCTACTGACAAGTGGAACATCTCATAACAAAACCAGCAACACCCCTCTTCATACCTTGCCACAAAATTCTAATGGTGTAGATATCAATACATCTTGGTAACACCAGGATGAACTGCCCAAATTGAGGGATAAAAATCCCACATCAACTCCTCACATATGCCTGCTAACACCCATATGCATCTATGAAAGCGCAAGATATCATCCTCGCCTACGGTCCATCCAGAATTAGGGTCCTATCCTAACACACTCTCTTGTAGGACTAGGCCTTCAGAATCTGATATCTTCCGCATTTGTACTCGATCAAGTAGAGTATAGGTAAGAACTAAAAAATATAGAAACACCTTCCCCTGTCTGTCATGCACATCTAAATTCATCTTAGAGAATAGAGCCATAAGCTGCTTATCATTGTTGGTCTCTTAAAATGCATGTATCTAAGTCCTCCTATTAAATGCATTATCCACTGCATTTCCTTTCACAAACATGTAGGAAATCTCAAAGACAAAATACTGAAGGTACTCAACCCACCTTCGCTATCTCAAATTCAGATCACGCAGGGTAAATATATATTTGAGACTTTTGTGGTTAGCGAAAACCACAAAATGCTCTCCCAAAAGATAATGTATCCAACAATGTAAATCATGACCAACTACAGCTAACTTGAGATCTTTCATTGGGTAATTCCTCTCATGTGGTCTCAACTGTCGAGACCTGTATGCAACGACTCCTTCCACCTTCATAAGCACTACTCCCATCCTGATACCTGATGCATCATAGTAAATAGTGTAGCTCTTGCTCGGCTTTGGAAAAATCAGTATCGGTGCTGAATTCAACCTTCCTTTCATCTCCTAAAAGGCTGAATTGTAGGAATATATCTACAAGTACTTCACACCTTCTTAGTTAGGCCCTTCAATGGCACTTCAAACTATGAAAAATCCTGTATAAAGTGCTTGTATTAACCAGAAATCCCCAGAAAACTCTGTACCTCAAAAACGTTCTTCAGATGGTCCCAGGAAACTACTGCTCTCACTTTATTTGGGTCTACTGATACTTTTATCTCTGAGATAACATAACTCAAGAAGTGAATATGGTCCATCCAAAAGTGGAATTTTGAGATCTTAGCATATAACTGATGCTCTATCAATATACTTAAAATGATCTCAATATGTGTGGCATGGTCGTGTTGAGTGTGAGAATACACCAAGATATCATCCACAAAGACTACCACAAAAGAATCCAAATAAGGATTGAACACTCGGTTCATCAGTGACATAAAAATGACTGGAACATTCATGAGACCTAATGACATAACCACATAATTTTATAGACCATACCTTCTTAGAAAGGTTGTAAGAGGTATATCTGATGGTCTAATGTGAAACTGATGATAGCTGGATCTCATGTCAATCTTCGAGAAAACCCAAGCTCCTCAAAGCTGATCAAATAGATCATCAATCCTCAGTAAGGTATATCAATTATTTACCATCAATTATTTCAACTTTTGATAATCCACACCAAGTATAAGGGTACCATCCAACTTCTTCACAAATAGGACACGCGAACCCCAAGGAGAAGTACTGAGTCAGATAAAACCCCTTGCCTGCAACTCCTCCAATTGCTTCTTGAGCTCCAGAAACTCTGGTGTAGCCATCCTACAATGAGAAATAAACATTGGTTCTGACCCTAGCACAAAATCAATAGAAAATTCTACCTCTCTCTCTAGAGGAAATCCTAAAAAGTCATTTAGAAAGAAATCCCTGAAATGATCGACCATTGGAGGAAAGTCTATCTGTGAAGTCTCCTGGTCATCTAGGTATAGAATAGCAATATAGGCTATAACACCTCTCAAACCATGATGCTCGGGTCTATCTCTGCTTGCCTATACATCCCATTCACCCTTATGTAGAAGCAATCCACCCTCTGGGGATGTGAAACTCACCCTATGATGATAGAAATCGACAACATCCTGGAAGGGGACTAACCAGTCCATTCTGAGAATGACGTCATAACTCATCATCTCTAAGACATAAAGGTCCCATAATAACTGACACCCACCAAAATCAAGAGGGAACTCCTTAAAATGATGTACATAAGCCATTATAGTCCCCAAAAAAGTGTCCAACATCATGATACCAATAGATGTAAAGATACATAGCCAAAGGCTCTCTACAACTGGCACAAATATAAAGAAATGGGAAGCCCCTATATCAAAAAGAGTTGAAGCTAAAACTAAGGCAACCAGAATCATACCTCTAATTGTAGAGGCTCTAAGATCCTACTCTTGTTGGGTCTGCTCCAGTGCAAAAGTCTGACCTACGCCGTAACCCTGTGAAGCTGTCTGAGATCCCTAAGCTGATCCAACCTACGACTGTCAAAAATCCTCTATCTGAACACTACGGACACAACCACCCCCTCGGCCTGAATATCCTGAATAAATCCATCCCCCAGTCTGATGTGGGAATGGTGGTCCTGCTCCAGTACGAGGAGTCAAAAAATATCCTCCCTCACTAGCTGCTGGAAGGAGGGCATTGCAGAAATGCTATAAATGTCCCATATTACCTCAAGATCATCACTCAATTGGGTCTCTCAGGCACTGAGGTTTCTTATATCTTCCCTTCCTGCACTGGTAGAAAACCACCTGGCTACCTGAAGGAAAATTCTTCCTATTCAGATCTCCACGTGTAGACTCCCTACACTACTTCCTTCTATCAGTTGGAAGAGTACCAACTCTAGATGCTAAACCGCCCTGGCCCATAGCTCCAGAATCCCTCAGGTTGCACTTGGTGATCAGTGCCTGGTCGATGATAGAAGATATAGAGGTCAACTTAAATATGTTCACTTGGGACTAGATGTCATGTCAAAGACCATCCTCAAACTTCCTTGCAAGAAAAAACTCATCACTTCCCAGAATGGGTGTGAAGCACTGAAGCTCTATGAAGCAATAAGAATAATCCATGATTGAGAGAGTACCCTTCTCCAAAGTCATGAACTCTCAGGCTCAGTTGAACCTCAAGGTCTCCAAGTAGAAATAGTCATGGAAGGTCCGCTGGAACTCATACCAAGACATAACATGTTGGTGTCCCTCCCGTGATATCACATCCCACCATCTCTTGGCAGAATCCCAAATCATGTAAGTAAAAATCTTCACCCTCCTCTCTGGAGGTGTCTGAATATGCGTGAAGATAGATAACATGGATTCTAACCATGACTCTGCAGCCTGAGGTCCTCCATACCTTGAGAAAGTGGGAGGATGCTGCTTCTGAAAAACCCGCATCAACTTTTCCATAGATGGGGTAGGATGCAGTGTTCCCTAGTAGGTCTGCATTATCCTTATAAAGCCTTCACAGAACTATGCCTCAACACCTGTATATGGTATAACAGATGGTTCCAAGACAGGCGTGATGGGAGGATCTGCTGGTTGTCCTAGATCTACCATTTTTGGTGTTTGATCATTTCCCTATATCTGGCATACAACCAGAGGACATCTCGGTGGCATGACTTTGCATGGTTAAGCGAACACCTCAGTTCAATATTATCAAGGACTGAAACTTAGAAGGGAAAGAAAGAAACATGAGAAGAAAACATTCAAGTTTTACAAAACAGGGTTACACAGTGTGTATACCCTCCACACAGAGTGTTCCCTTAGGTTTCAACATGGGCATGTACTTCTGCAAAAACTGGTCATGTAACACTTCTACACACAGTGTATTCATCTTGTGACATGATGTGTACTTGAATTTTACCTCCTACCCAAGTTCTTCTACACAGCTAGAAATAAATAGTTCCCTTAGAACAAAACTACATGGTGTGTTTATGTCAGACACAACATGTACTAGAAGGATTTTATCGACCTGTGTTGTTGGTCACACAGTTGGAGACACGGTCGACTTCCACACGGCGTGTTCGCATTGGACACGACGTGTACTACCCGAAGTTCATCCACCCATTTTGTTAGTCACACATCCGGATATATGGTATCTACAACATGGCGTGTACACCCAGTACATGGCATGTTCCACCAAACATTTCCTAACCCTATGTATCTACCCACACAGTCAATCACATGGTCAAAGACTACACAATGTGTAGAACAAGTACACGACATGTACTTAAGAAAAACATTTTCTTCCCAAACAGAAGGATACATGGCATGTATTCATCATCACACACCCTGTATTCTGGGTTATTTTCAGACAATAAGCCAAAAAAACTACTCTGTAACCCCATAAAAACACTTAAAAAACATTAAAGTGCCAAATTCCGATATGTGGGGGCCCATACTCTCCGCTAATCAAATCATGGCATCATATTCATGTCATATCATAGCAGAATTCAGTTAAAGTTCAATATGGTCCACCAAATTTTGATCCAAGAGGGCCCATAACACCTCAGAGACCATAATTTGGCATCCATCCAAACTAAACTTTGCGTATTCCAATACCCTATCAAAATAGCAGTAATTATATCATTAAATCTATCATAACAACATGCATATCTAGAAAAACATCTATCACAATAGCACACATTTAGTAATTCACCCTAAATGGCATGACAAGAATGCATGATATGTGATCCCTATCAAGTGCCTATATGATGCATGAGATGGAATACCCTCATCTCATCAGGTTGAAACAGAAATAAAACCTCAATAATATCAATGACAACAACACAAATCATGTGAATCACCCAACAGTGAAATCAAATCAACTATAACAATTGAAAAACTAGAAAAATTGCAATAATCGAGGTAAATTGGCTTTTCCCTGTACACAAGTTAGCTACCCCCAGGCACAACATATTACCAACTATCCATTCCTTCCTATCCTTGTCTATAGGCTACAAAGAGTAAGTCAAATAAGAAAAGAATCCATTTGATACCACTTTGTAACATCTCGGTTCCAAGGGCCACCCAAAGGCACCCCATGCCCGGTTAGTCACATGGCCTGAAGCGCATTTCCCCAAATGATAGAGGCTACCAACTAGAAGTGAGGGCCTTGGGTGTGATAGTGGGGAAACTATTTCCTCATTTTCATAGTATGCACATCAGTATAACAAATAATAAACAGTAGTGAAAGAAGTAATACCAAAAAACAAGAAAACAACGGAAGACTGAAGTAAATACACAACTGGAGAACATATATAAATGACGCATGTCACATATGTCTAAGAAAGTATCCAAACAATTAACAATGCTGGAAATACAGTACAAAATCAGAATACTAAAAATAGTAAATAACTCTAATAGCATCGTAAGCCCCAGCTTGGTCCCATGCTCTCCATCTCCTCAGCAATCAAGTACCTGATGATGAAGGGCTCTTTCCCTTATCTATACCTGCAACCATATAATCTGTTTGGGTCCAAAAGCATGACCCAAACAAGGTGTGAGAATAATATTAGTAGGAAACCACCACAAGATCTATGCCTAACTATTAATGGGTATATATAGCAGGTAATAATGAAAATGCAGCAATGAAACTAGGAGTATGAAAAAGTAACCAAATCCTACAGTTTCCATTTACATTCATTAGCATTTAATGTTTATCATTCAATCAAGTATCAAAACAGGTATCTCAAAAGACTACATAATAGGACAAAATCCAAGATTGTTCTTTGGCTTGGCAGACATGTCAAAAACATTCAATATTTACATTAATCCTCTAGGTAGCTCACAGAGTCTAACCCCTCTGGCCAAGTAATGAAATAAAATGGAAAAGACACTCTGAGGAAGAACTCAACATTAATTCCCCCTATGGTCTTTCCTGAATAACTATAGACTCTCTGGGGAAGCAATCAAATTCAATTACCCCTATGGTCTTATAACTTAAACTATATACACTCTGAGGGAGCACTCACCATCAATCACCCCTGTGGTCTCATAGCATGAAAAATAACAGACACTCTAAGGAAGTACTCGATGTCAATTCCCCCTATGGTCTAACTACACCAGGTTATCACAACCCTATGCAATTCAATCATGCATAAACGATATCAAGTATCCTAAAGTAATCTCAACTACTACATGGATAAACAATTCCAATTCATATCATAAGCATTTAACAAGCATCAAAAGTCAAACAGTTCCATCCTATCAAGAAAGGCAAGGAAGCAAGGTATGCCTCATAGGAAACCTGGACCAAACGACCCTAAACATTAAAACAAATAAATACACTCATGGGGTGTTCCATAAATATGAAATTTCCCATAATATCATATCAAAATACCCTTAATACAACAATTAATCTAAGGCAGATAAAATAGAGTTCAATTTCCTTAACTCGAAATACCCGAAACATGGGTAATCAACACTTTGGCATATAAAACTCTAAGAAAAACAACAAAAGGCAAAAAAACACCTACCTTGACATTGTACGATCGATATAGTTTAAACTCATACTTTTAATCGACCTATAATGTCATATATCTACAAAAATGTCAAAACGTTCAACCATGAATAACTTGGGAGAGAGAAGAAATCAAGAGGAGATGCTCTAGAAGAAGGAAGAAATCACCAGTGGGATTCCAACGCACTCTCCAGAGTTCATATCAGACCTTGTATTGAGGAACTATGGCTCAGAAAAGATTTTTCATTCTCGGTCACTCCTAGATAAACCAAGTCCAGAATAAGATGATTCTAGAGATTTGACACGACCCTGGTCCGATTAATCAAATAAAAGAAAAAGTACAAAGTGTGTTCATTTAATGTACATGCCGTGTACATGCCTTAACCATCCCCCACTTTAGGCAGTCTCTATGTCACCTCACATGACCATGTCTTGGCCGTTACATGGCCAATACATGACTACCCGCAGAAACCTGGTACACAACATGTACTTATAAAATTTCTAAAATCTCCCATTTTTCCTCAAAACACCCGAAAACAAGATCCATAACTGAAAAGAAGATCTGGTTTCTTACACATTGTGGTGTTGTCATTTGGTTGCAAGGGAGAAGGTTGTGAAACTTTCCAAGAGCCTCTATCTTGGTAGAAATTTATTTTCCTTTGGGAAATTTTAAAATTTTTTGTTTTAGAGGAAGGAGTATTCTATGTGTCATTCATCCCAATATTTCTCATTTAGATTAATAAGGGGTGATGTGCATGCACCATTTTAGATCTTGTGTTAGTGAATGTTCCGTGTGGGAGTAAATGGATGTCTGGGTGTGTGTGTCTGATGGTGTTGTCTCGGTTGTAGTATGGTTTTTACGACACCAGAAAAGGAAGTTATGTTCAAGGGTTTTAATGCCCGACTGTGAGGCAGGATATGCTTCGACCAACAGAGCTCCAAACATAGGTCCCAGAGTGAAGTTGTCACATAGTCAGGGGAAAACCAGGGCCATGAAATTATTGGGACTAATTCATCTCCTTAGTGTGGGAGAGGGGAATAGTTTAAACCTTTGGAGTTGTTGTCCTATTCAGTTGTTTCCTTTCAGTGTAAAGTGGTGGGAGTACCTCATTTACAAGTTGTTTCCTTTTAATTATTTCATCTTTCTTTATTAAAACCATGGTGGTTATGTATCATCAGGTGCATGCCTCTGTTCTACAACCCTTATGGGGTCTGTTTGGGTAAATTGGTCTCATTCATGACTTATAGTCATCCGAGGATGTGAAGTTCTTAGGATTATTTCAGCTGTAGTTTTGACGCCTTGATAGTTGGTCCCTTCCCTCCCCGCCCCTTGTGGTGGGGGTGTTTGGTCAGTGCCGAGAAGATTTTGAGTTCTTATGTCTTTGTTAGTTCTTATGGTGGGGATACCCATCGCGGGCATTGTAGGATTTTAGTGTTAGGCCATTCCTCATGGTGGGTAGTCCATTCGGTCCTCCCCATGATGGGATTCCAGTCTCTTCTTGGGTGTTGGTTGGTTTCTAATGGTGGGGAGTCCATTCGGGCCTCCCCATGTCGGTCTTTGGGTTTTTTTCCTGGGGATGGTTTGATGGTAGTTAGTCTCGTTCAGGCTATCTAGCCCTATATCCTTCCTTGAGTAAGTATTGGGAATGGATTGTGCTTAATGGGTTTGTGAATTAAGGGTATGGGAGGTCTCTTTAGGTGTTTTTTAGTCTTGTTTTGTCATCTTAGGTAAGTGATGTGGTTTCCATTTAATCGTGCCTGCAATGTTTCAGATATAAAGTTGGATTACGTAGGTGTGAGAGTACCTTTCCTTGATTGATCAACTAGAGGTATTTTAGATTTTTGGGGTGGGTGACACTTAGTGGGAAGACTATCTTGGAGTCTTGAGAGTTTCCCATGAAATTATTTTCTTTGGTTGCGGTGATATTACCTATTCTTGATTATCTTTCATTGGGAACTTCCTTGATCTATTAGGGAGTATAATTTTGTTTCTGATTTAAGTCTCGTTGTGGATTTATGGGGGAAGAAATCATTATGGTGGGGAGAATTGTCACACCCCGATTTTTAAGTTTGTATTTATTCCAGTTCGGGTTGGGTTCTTGGATACTTTTCTCGAGAACTAGGTTTGACAGGTTTGAGTTTTTGGCGTATTCTTTCCTCTTATCCTTGGTCTAGCTATCCCCTATGGGTTTATTTTGATTTTCTAGAGAAAAGTGTAAGATTTTGGGTTTTCTAGACTGGATGCATATTTTGCGCATGATTAGTAGTAACCATGCGCCATCCCAAGAAACCATGCAGTAGGAGACAATAGCTACTGCATGGCTTCTGCACATCCATGTGCTCTGATCCAGGTAATTGTACGCTACTCTTTTCTTGGACAGAATGTCTCACACAGTTACCGCACAGTTTCCCAAACTATACGTACTAACCATGCGCGACATCCAGGTCATTAAAAAAATTGAGGTTTTTTCTCTCTCCTCTTGGTTTTAACCCAAAAATTTCCCTATTTTTTCCTCCCTTATCCTATACACCCTAGGAACCCCGTTCCCCTTCCATGGCTCCTTTGGATCTCCCCTCCTTTGGTGGATTTTTCCTGGATTATTTAAGAAACCCTAAGTTAATCTCTCTTCCTATTATTTTATTCTCTTAATATTGGGGTTTCTTCCCTTTTATTTGGGGTTTCTCTTCTAAAAAAAGTTAGGTGTCTCATTTAGGGTTTTAATATTTTGTTTTTGGATTTGATATCCTTTGCTAGGGCTTCTTATTTCTTCTTCATGGTGAAAATGAGTTGTAGATGTGATTTCACACCTTTTTCTAGAATATTCTTCATGTGAGGTAGGTGGTTCCGTGCCTTAACATCTTTAGATGAATTTAATGTGTTTTTTTGAGTTTATTAATGTGTTATTTGGTTTTATTATCTGGTGTGAATGGTGTTTTTGAAGTGTTTGGTGTACTTATAACCTAGAAATGAATTTTTAATCAAGGAAATGGCCATGTTTTTGTGTGTTCTTTGATGTAATGTTTCTAAAAAGGGTTTTATGGGTTGTTTGGATGGGGTGAAATTTATTTCCAAGATCACTTGATGTGTGTGTGTTTTTAAATGGTATTTTCAAATGAAAATCGGTCATTTTGAGCCTTTCAGACTTGTTATGCATTTTGGATATAAATTGTGGAATGTTTAAAAGCTAAAAATCTTGTTTTAAAAATAGTTTTAAAGTACAAGTAATTTATGAAGGGTCTTGGACCATTATCTTGGTTGGTCTTTAATGGGTGTTTTTATTATGTTATAAAGAGAGAATTTGGGTATTTTTTAAATGATAGAAAAGGTATTTGTAAAGGGATTTTCCTTGCCATGCATAAAATTGAAAATCATTTATTTTATGATGAAGAGTTATTTCCTTGAAATGTTTGTCCTTTATTGTCAAAGTGGTGGTATGTGTGACATGTGAACATTATCTAGAGTATAAGGTAATCCCGAGTATCTAGGTGGGTGGACTATAACTAGTGCTCTAGTGATATAGAAATGCCTTGTCTTGGTTTCACTTAGCTGGATTGACACCTACAACACTAACTAATCTATTGTGATGATTAATCACCACTATAACTCTGGATATTTATACTCTCTAGTGGATCATGCATGATGATGCTGATGGTTGTGGTTACTATACCACCTTTCACCGAGGTATGAGGTTCTAGGATCCCACTCGAGCTATATTAACCCTAGGGGATTTACCCATGGTGCTCTACTATATATGACGTGGTGCCACCCTTCGGCATACAGAGGACCACTTGAGTGTGTGTACTATTTATAAAAATCCCTTTCTCATTGAAGCTAGTGTTTGTGAAGTGGTTTTCCTTCAATGTGATCCTTTTTTAAATATTTACCTAATAATTTTTTTTAATAAAAGTGTTTCAAAAGCCTGAACTTAAATGAAAATGTTAGATTATCCTTTGATGTTGTGGCAAGGAATCATTTTATCAGGGTGGAATCCTACTGGGCTTTGGTTCACACCCTACATACACCCTTGGGTGTATGTAGATATTGTTGTTTGTTTATTCCAAGTAAAGCCTAGTTTTTTGGTGATCAAGGTGTGGGTTGGTAGTGGTTTTCTATTGTGAGTTTGGTGGTAGTGGATTGAGGAGGTGGATCCTCTTGTTGCATGAAGGTTTGGTTTGGATTTCTTAGTCTTCCTTTGTTGTTAACCTTTGGGATCTTTGGTTCAAGTTGTAAACTCTAAATACGGTTATAGATTAAGGGATTTTTTGGTTGCCTATTTTTAGTTTTTGATTATTTATTTTGTGTGTTGTTACATGTTTATTAATTCAGGAAAATCGTTCCCAAGCATTTTCTTGGTACCTGGGCACTTGTGTTAGCCCATGTGGATCAAGAACGCCCCTCGGTACTTTACGTGGACCGGTTCAAGTGCATGTTTAGATGGAAACCCATCTTGGTTCATGACATGTGTACTATCTTATTTCCTGGCCATAGATAGATAAGGCTTTATTGGTTGTGTATTGACTATCTTCTTTTACTAGTGCCTATTTGTGTTATTCCCTTCAATGTATGGATATGTAACTCCCCGTTACCTTTCATTCAAGTATGTTATAGTATCTGCCTTTGGTTTCCTTTTTCTTTGGGAGAGTATTCTCAAACTTGAATTGGGAGGATACCAATAATGGTGAAGTCAGAGATTTGTTGAAATTTTTAGTATAAACCTACATTTACTACTGGTCACTGGCCAGTTACACGATGTGTAATGGGGTTACAAGATGTGTAATGCCTTCCGGACAGATCTTGTGAATGGATTTAACTACGTGAGTTTGTACACATCTTGTAAGGGTTACACATCATGTAATTCCAATTAGTATATAATTAAAAAATGTCACGTTTTTTATCATAACATAAAATGAAATAGTTTCACGATGTTTAAAATATTACATGCCATGTAATTTGTTGAGTTACATTTTTTAGGGTGTCGTGTGGGAGTTTAAGGCTTCATTCTCTTTTGCATCCTTCTCCTCTCATATAGAGTTCTTACCATAGGCATTTTTTGTGTCACCTTTCCTTATTCATCACTCTGTTTAGTGATTGATCAGCAAGACTAGGAACCTCGTCGCTTCGGGTAAGCCTTCATCTTCATTCCTCTCTCATTTGGGTTTATGGAACTATTTACAGTAGGGATCAATAATCAGATCGTGTTTTATATCAATCCTTTACAGTCTCTTATCATGCCTTGTCTTCTGAAGGCAGATATTTTGGTTTCCAATACACATTGTCAAAGGTAGTTAGGTTTTCTACATCCTTGATGTAGGTGGATCTATTCATTTTTTTTTCTAATTTCTTTAATTCCTTATTATTCTTATTGATTTATTGATATTTGAAATGAGATTGCATGTGTTGAAATTGAAAAGGGAACAAGTTATTATTTTAAATGGGGGTTTTTGCTTGGAAACAAAATTGACTTGATTTGAAATAAAAAAATAGATTTTCAAACCCTAAAGAAAATTGTCTTTGATTTGAAATGGTTTTAAGAAAATGTGAGCATAATTTTCAAAATAGAAATTGACAAACATCACATAGTGGGAATGTTGGGTATGTCAGAAAAGAGACATGGGTATCCTTATTCTGCGTGACACCATTAGGAGGTTACCTCTTTTATATCTATGGACTATGGAAAGAATCAATATTATTTGAATCCAACCTTATTCCTTTTTAGGCTCGTGAGTGTCTATTATGTATTTTCCCATAGGATAGATCCCAACTGGAAGTTGCATTATTGTTTATAGTTATTTAATGGATGATAGATTATTTCATGGATGTTGGATCACATGAATGTTTATTTTTTAGCATATTTACCTAATTTATTTTGTATTTGGAAAATATGACATGCAATTTGTGAAAACTAAAGTATTGTTTGAAAAATGTTTTTAAATTATTTCATTATAAAAATTCTTGTAAAACTATTTTTTAAAGATAAAACTTACCCATTCTAGATATTATAAGTTGTATAGATTATTTAGTGGTTACCTACTAGGACATATTTCTCACAACCTACTTCTTCCTCTGGGTGGATGTAGACCTTTTTTGTAGGATACGGGTAAAGGGAAGGGCATTCTGTAGTATTCAGGTTCCTCTTTACATCACTGCTTCTATTTGGGATGGTTTGGAGGTGATGGTTGGTCACACAGAGACTAGTTTTTCTAGGATTGTCATAATTTCTTGCTTATCCTATTTGGCTTAGTTGTATCTCCTTTGTTTCTGCTTCGTACTCTGGTTATATATATATATTTTCTTTATATATGAGATTTTTTTGTTATCTTTATTATACCTCACCCCATAATGGGATGAATTGGGTGATTAGTCTAGTTGATCTAGGTTGGTCTATTACAATTTGAAATCAGAGGCATACTCAGCCTGAAGTGTGTTAGCACTGCCTCCACTGTTTCAGTGTCTTGGTTAGATAAGAGTATGATCTTTAGAATTTAGATAATAGGTGAGAAAAAGGGGCATGGACAACTCACTCCCATGACTGAATCTGATATTTCATGGGTGGTTAAAAAATATTTACTATGTCTGATATCTAGTATATGTGTTAATTTGAATGAATTGTATGGGAAATTTATTTAAATTGACCTATCTACTAGTTTGGGTACTTGGTGTGTGTGAGGTCATTTAAATAAAATAAGTGGTAAGTTTATTTAAATGGACCTATTCTTTTCTAAAGGTGTTTCCTTTTTCTGAAAGAATTCATAATTTTCTTTAAATTATTATTATTTTAAATAATTGTTTTGGATTCCAAAAGTTGGTTCTATGGTTTTGTAATTTTCTCGTGATTGATTGGTTATTATCACATGTTTAACAAAAAATGCCTCCTATAAGATATTTCCAAATATGATAGGGGAAGCTATGAGGTAGGTTCCACTGGCCGATCCTCTGGTGGACCCTTCTTTGGTAGAAGTAGTTATATGTACCATTCTAAATCTGGGTTCAATGAACTACATGAACCTAATACGAGTAGTGGATCATGGCTCAGAATTTACCAAGCAGCATCCACCTATCTTCTGGGGTGACAAAGGACCATAAGAATTAGAGGATTGGCTTGAACAAATTGATAGGATCTTAAAATTTTTGTATACTTCTAAATATTACAAGTGGATTTTTCCATGTATATGATTGATGGGTCAGGAAGAATATGGTGGGACTATTTGGTACAAGATAAGTTTCCCAAAGGTCTTAACCGAGTTTATTTTAAGAAAGTATTCAACCATAAGTTTTATCCTGAGAATTTACATACAGAAAATACACAATAGTCTCAGAATTTAGAGTAAGGGGAGCGTACCGTTTTGAAGTACTCCACACGTTTTTATGAGTTGGTGAATCTGGAACCAAATCTTGTCCACAATGATTACCTAAAGGTTTAGAGATTCAAGATGTGGATGAGGGATGATATTTAGTCGGTACTACTTCGTTTTTTCCTTTAAACTTTTGTAGAGGTAGTGGATAAAGCAACTTTGGCTGAGGCAGACATCATTGGAAGGACAAGTTTGAGTAGAGCTTCAGTTGGTGCAACTATTAGCCAAGGTGATTCTTCTAGTTAGAAAAGGAAGCATAAGGGTGGTTAATTTTATACTAGACCAATCTTAGGGTATTATCCATGGAAGAAATATGTTATCTTCTATCAGTTTTGGAGAAATGGTCATACCAAGCCTCATTTTATAGAGGATCCTAGGACTTTTCATCTTTATGGGTGATCCAGCCATCTGAATCATTTATGCGATAAGATGTATCAAGGCAGTAAGGCGGGATCCACTATCACTAAGGGGTTTCAGGTTAAAGTTGATACTCCCAAGGCTGGTGGGTCTCATTCATAGGACATGGGGGATGTCAAGGTTTCTAAGTTCATAAAAATTTATGTGGAAAAGTGTACACTATAGAAATCTGAAGTAGGGACAACTACTGTTATAGTTATGATGTTTATTTCATCTTCTATGGTGCTAGATTTGTTTGATATAAGTGACACTCATTATTTTATATCATGAAAGTTGGTTGATTTTTTGGGTTTGATTTTGGATTTTATTCCATTATTATTGGATCTATCCATGCCTTTGGTAAGGAGATCCAAAAAAGGTTTCAAGTGCACCTTGTGTCAGGAAATGACAACCAATTTTGAGGTGGTTTGGGATTTATTAGTGCGTGATCTTGATATCTTTGAATTGATTATTAGTAGGGATTCGATAATTAGCATGAAGGACCAGTTATATTTTTATCACCATTGGGTATAGTTCTTATATTCCAATGGGGTCACTCATATTTTCCAGGGTGAGTGGGATTCTATATAGGGAGGGCGGGGCCTGTTGTTCCTTCTACCAACATAATCATTCAGGTTTTCAGAAATGTTTCATGATGCAGTTGAATTTTTACTAGGTGGTAAACTACCTGATATTGTGTGTACGTACCCTAAGGTATTTCCAAATGTTTTTTTCCAATTTACCTCCATAGAGAGTGGTTGAGTTTACTATTTCCCTATTACCTGGAATGATGCCTATTTCTATTCCATCCTATTGAATGGAGCCTACCGAGTTAGTGGAACTTAAATTCCAACTTGAGGGCCTGGAGGTGAAAGGATTTATCCATCCTACCATGTAACCATGGAATTTTACTATATTATTTTCTAAGAATATATATATAAGTATCAGGATTTTTATTGACTATCAAAAGATGAGTCGATTGACTATTAAGAACAAATATCCTTTACTGAGAATTGATGATCTTTTTGATCATCTAATAGGGGTTTTTTGGTTTTCTAAGATTGATCTACAATTGGGGTACCGCTAGTTTAGAGTATGAGAATAAGATATATGCAATACAATGTTTCATAGTTGATATGGACATTTATAGTTTCTAGTTATATCATTTGGACTCAATAATGCTCTTGTGATATTTATGGCTTTGATGAACCGAATATTTCATTGGTTCCCAGAATATTTCATTATTGTGTTTAGGGATGATATTTTGGTGTACTTCAAGAAATAGGAGGAGCACATGGACTATTTGAATATCATTATTCAAAACTTGAAAGAACATCATCTATATGGAATGCTTTCCAAGTGTGAGTTTTAGACCCGAGAAGTGAAGTTTATAGGGAATGTGATATCTGAGAGGGGAATCTCAGTAGATCTTGAAAAGGTGCAGGATATTATGTCTTGGGAGTAGCCCAGAAAAGTGTTTGAGATTATGGGATTCTTGGGTTTGGTGGGTTACTACAGACGGTTTGTTTGTGACTTCTCCAAGATCATATCCTCTATGAAATCTTTAACCTGTAAGGGTGTAACGTTTGAATGGAATGAAAAGTGTTAGATATATTTTGAGGAGATGGAGATGAGGTTGACTTCAACACCAGTTTTGATGCTTCAAGAACCAATTTTGGGTTATAATGTTTTTTTGATGCTTCTGGTATGAGTTTGGGAGGTGTCTTGATGTAGGAGAAATAGGTTGTGGCTTATGGCTCTCACTATTTATTCCCTCATGAGAAAAACTACCCTACACATGATCTTGAGTTGGTAGATATTATTAATGCATTCAAAACATGGCATCACTATATATTTGGGTAATAATTTATTGTATATTATATTCATAAGATCCTGAAATATATCATTAATCAGAGTGATATAAAATTGCGACAATGAATCTAGGTTGAGTATCTCCAAATTTTGATTTTGATATCACCCTTGGGAAAGGAAATATGGTTTCTAATGCATTGAATATAAAATTATCAACACAATCTATGAAGGAATTAGTTGAAAAATGTTCATTGATGAGTTATTTTTTGTCCAGATGAGCTTGGGAGTGAAAGAGGTTGGTGGAAAGGTGTTTTTGGCTTCGATAAAGGTGGAATCATATTTTTATGAGCGAGTTCAACCTGTGAAGATGATAGAAACCAAGATATGACATTTAGGAGAAATCCTAAATGGTGGTAAGACCTCAAGTGAGTGGTATTGGTCTCCCAGTGGATCTTTGTGCTTCTAGAGTAGGTTGGTTGTTCCCTTCTCCCTAAGACAGGAGTCACTAGATAGTGGACACCAGTCTTGTTGGTCCATGTACCCTGGGGCGACAAAGATGTACCATGATTTGAGACATCATTATTGGTGGCTGGGAATGAGGTATTCGGTTGTAGATTTTTTATCGTGATGTATGATATGTCAAAGAGTTAAAGCAGAACACTAGAGACATGAAAGTTGGTTGTATCCTTTACCCATTTTAGTATGTAATTAGGATGATATTTACATGGATTTGATCATTGGTTTACCATGAAATCATAGTGGGAAGGATGTGATTTGGGTGATTATTGATAGAATCACTAAGTCTGTGCATTTATTACCAATAAAAGAAATGATGAAAATTGAACAACTTTGGGACTTATATGTCTGATAGGTTGGGAGACTTCATGGGGTTCCCTTTACAGTTATTTCTGATTGGTACTCGAGGTTAACTTCTAGATTATATAACGTTTTCCAAGAGGCTAAGGGTTCCCAATTGAAATTAAACATGGATTATCATTCACATATGTATGTACAAACAAAGAGGGATATTTAGGTTCTTGAGGATATGCTTTGAGATTTTGTGATTGATTTTTGTGGATCTTAGGACAAGAATTTTCCTTTGGTTGAGTTTTCTATTATGGATCTTAGAGGTGTTTGATCATGACACAAAGTCATCAGAAATCTTATGTTGACCTTCATCATCAGCCGTTGGAGTTTGTGGTTAGTGATCAAGTCTTTCTTAGAATTTTACCCCACTTGGGACATTGTCGATTTGGTAAGTATGGTGAGTTGGCACCAAGGTTTTTGGGACCCTTTGAGATCATTGAGTGGTTGGGGTGGGTGTCTTACTGATTGGACTCGATGTCGGGTTGGAATTCTATCCATGACATGTTTTATGTTTCCCAGTTGAGGAGGTATGTACTAGATCATTACCATGTGATTATATGGGAGGATGTTGATCTTGATCTAAATACCACTTTGGTTGAGCATCTAGTTAAGGTTATGGATTTCCAGTATAAGGTACTATGTGGTAAAATGATCCCCCTAGTCCAGGTAATATAGAATTGTAGAAAATATTTCCACGAGATGTGGGAATGAGATTCATTGATGAGGCCGTAGTGGCCTTCTCTTTTTTTGGATCCAATATCTTGAGATCTTTCTGGGGACAAAACGATTTTATGGTGGGGATATTATGATGCCCCTTACCTTTATGCTAGGTATGTTATAATCTATGCCTTTGGTTTCCTTTTTTTTTTCTTCAGGTGCCTATTTCCAACCTTGAATTGAGAGGATATCTATGATGGTGAAGTCAAAGATTTTTTGGAATTTTCAGCATAAACCTATAGTTTCTGCTGGTCGCTAGGTAGTTACATGATGTGTAATGGGGTTACATGACATGTAATGCCTATCAGATAGATCCAACGAATGGATTTCACAGTGCGAGTTAGTACATGTTGTGAAAGGGTTACACATTATGTAATGCAAAAAATCACCATTTAATTAAAAATTGGTGTGTTTTTCGATGTAACTTAAAATGAAAGATTTTAAAAATGTGTGAAATATAATGCGCCATGAAATCCCTCGATTTGTAGTTTTTAAGTTTTCATGTGGGTGTTTGAGGATTCGTTATCTTTTGTAGCATTCTCCTATCAGACAGAGCTCTTACCCTAGGTGCTTTTGGGTGAATCATTTACCTCTAGATCACTTTGTTCAATAATTGACTAGCAGTACTAGTCTCCTCATCTCTTCAGGTAATCCTTCCTCTCTGTTCGTCTCTCGTTTGTGGTTGTGGCACCATTTGCGGTAGGGATTGGTAATTGGATCGTGTTTTCTATAAATCCTTTATAGTCACTTGTCATGCCTTGTATTTCAGAGGAATATATTATGGGTTCTAATCCTCATTGTCATAGGCGGTTAGGTTTTTTATGTCCTTGAGGTGGTTGGATCTGTTCAATTGTTCTAATTTCTTGAATGGATTTTTGTTCTTATTTATTACTTGAGATTTAAAATGGAATTTTATTTTTTGAAATTGAAAAGGGCATGAGTTCGTATTTTAAAGGGGGGTTTTTCCTTGGAAACGAAATTAAATTGATTTTAAATGGAAAAAATGTATTTTAAAACCCTAAATCAGATTGTCTTATCTTCGAAATGGTTTTAAGAAAATGTGAGCATGATTTTTAAAAAAAAAATTGAAAAACATTGCACATCAGGAACCTTGGGTACATAAGGAAATAGACACAACTAGCTTTAGTGTGTGTGATACCACTAAAAAGTAACCTCTTGTATATCTATGTACTATGGAAGGAATCTATATTATTTGGATTCAAACTTATTCCTTTTTAGGATTGTGAGTGTCTAGTACACATTATCCCATAGGCTAGAGCCTAACTGGAAGGTGCATTGTTGTTTTTGGTTATTTAATTCATGATAGATTATTTCATGGATGTTGGATCACATGGATGTTTATATTTCAGTATATTTACCTGCTTCATTTTGGATTTGGAAAATACTACATGAAATTTGTGAAAACTCAAGGATTGTTTGAAAATGTTATCAAATTGTTTTATTATAAAAATTCATGTAAAACTGTATTGTTTTAAAGATATAAATTGTGCATTCTTGATATTAGAGCTTGTATAGATTCTTTTGTGGTTAACTACTGGGCTCTGTTTCTCACACCTTACTTATACCTTTGGGAATATTTAGACCTTTTTTGTAGAATATGGTCAAATATAAGTTCATTTTTTAGCATAAAATTCTTCTTTATGTCATTTCTTCTATTTGGGATGGTTTGGAGGTGATCGTTGGTCACATGGAAACTATTTTTATAAACTTTACTTTCTGGTTTAGCCTATTTGGATTAGTTATATCTCCTTTGTTTCTATTTTGTAATCTAGTTGTATGTCTTGTTTTCCTTATATACGAGAATTGTTTTTTATCTTTGTTATACCTCAACCCGTAATGGACTGACTTGGGTGACAGTTCTGGTTGACCCGGGATGGTCTGTTATAGGATATGTGTGACTAATATGATTACACTATTTTCATGTGATGTTCTTGTATATGCTATGTTTTTTTGTTCTATAAACGGTACCAAATTAATATTCTAACCCATCGTGGCTTGGTATCCTTGAGGGGGAGCATGTTTAGATGTTGTATGTGACATGATAACAAGACCTAGTTAGATGTTGTGGCATAATGGTCTAATGTGGCCAGACTTGGGGACATGATGGACAATGTGTCCTGAACTGTGAGGTGATGGTGGGGAATGATATTTTGTGTGACCTAAACAGAGAGGTGATAACGGGGATGGGGGTCTATGTGATATGATCTAACAAAAAGAGATAGGAAAAAAATGGTCTAACGTGGTCTGACCTGAAGGCCTAAAGATCACACAATAATTGATAAGCATAGAGGATGGATCCATACCTTGTAAAATTTCCATGACCACTTAGATATTCTTTTGGTATTTAACCACATAAGGTACGATTGGGGGTTCATGGCTACTTGATAAGCGAATGACTGCTCGATATACGAATGTTATTTTTTTTTGATTTGGTGATTATATGCTTTGTTTATAGAGTTATATATTTCTTTTTTTAATTCATGATGAGATTATCATATAAACATAAACTTTATATTACCGTTTGGATGTTTTACCATGTTGGTGTCATCTTACTATGTTGTACTCACACCCTTCTTGGGTGTCCATGACACTTGGGTACCCGAGAAACTCTCACTTGTTACATATAAAGGTTGGATTAAAGCTCTATTTTTAACACTAAGATGAATATTTCACTAAGAGTCTTAAGACTGGGATATGGTGTGTCTTGGTGTGGGAGTAGAGCCTATTGTAGTTTTTTCTTTTCTTATTTTTATATGTGATCAAATTGGTTGGAGATCGATGCTCTATTTTGAGTATGGTTGTTCAGGTCTGTTGTTTCTGTATTCACTCATACTAGCCATATGTCATTGGTTTCCACCTAATCTGATTGTATACTATTCACATGTTTGGTTATTTAATGTTATTATGAACTATAAAAGAGGGTATATTCTCCATATGTTTTCACCTTAGACCCTCACTACTAGAAGACAGCCACTAACGTATGGGGATATGTGCTTGAGGTCATGTGTAATTTTGGATCAGATCTAATGATTCAAGTTGGGATGTAAAAAAATGGTATCAGAGGATATGAGTCATGTTTTTATCATTTAGGGAGTAGGTATATAGGTGATATAATAATGCACCATAGATTGTGATGAAACTTGGTATGGTGCATTGTTAACACCATTTATAAAGGAAGTTTAGGTTAACAAGGAATGAGATTGATGTTCTTGGTTTACATTGTTATTATCATATGTTTTCACCTTGTGTGATGTATATAGATTTTTAGGTTGTGAATTCATATTGATTTTACTCTTGTCCATATCGAAAAGTGGAATAACATGAATCATATTTTTCATGTAGGTTTTGTATGATATATATACTACATATATGTGATTATACTGACAATGGATGACTCAACTACTTTAGTTTCAATGAATTGTACTATATCACACATGTGAGTTACTGATGACATTATTTCATCCAAAATCCTATGTGTGTTTACTTCTGATAGAATTTCATATGAGACTATGGTGTGGTTCACTTGGGTGATAGCGATGAAGATGAAAATGACAATGAAAATGATGTATTCCTTTGCATGGGTGGTGCAGTGTGACTTGTTAGGTCATTATATGGAATTAAAATCCTTAGTAAAAACATTGTGTAAATATACTTAAGTTAGGTTCAGTTGATTATGGGGACAACTGTAGCCTATTTGGAGTGATATTTCTAGAAAATATTGGCATTCTATTTAACCAAACTAGGATTCTTTGAATCTCTATGTGGTTATTCTAAGAGTGAATCCATCATATTATATCTTTAGATATGTACCTAGAATACATTATGTGAGTTGTAACCCCAAGTGAAACCTTGTGCGGGTTTGTGTAAGACCTTGTGGCCTTATAAATGTGACTTTGGTTATTTTCAATTTGGTGCCTCAAAATTCTTTGAATTCACCTGAGTGAGGATATTCCTTGTGAAGGGATAGTCAAGGTTAATGATGAGGGGTGGTTTTCATTGAAGAAAATTCCTTATACATGTGATAAACCATTTTAAGTCTTAAAGGAAGGTATTTCAAGTTTTATTGCAACCCAGGAGTATAGATAAACTTGAGTGATAATACTTGTGACATAAGGTTGGGTTTCTGAGCATTGGGATGCTAGTGGAATCGAGGGTAGAACTAGGGGTTCCTTGAACCACTGTTTCATAATGAAACCTTCATCGAGTGCTAATTGAAGATCCTAGGTGGTCGAACCTAATAGGGGTTAGAGCATGGGTTAATGCTTGGTGTCTTGAACTGACACTTGTGGGATGGATGTTGTGTGGTGAATCTTGGTAGAAAGGTGATTCACTTTTTAAGATAAGTGTTGAGAGTGATCAAGTTTGGTGGAGCTAGAACCTTGTAGTTTGGATAACTGAAAAAGTGATTTAGTCCAGGCTTAGAGGTCTATGACTCATGGTAAATCACTCATCTCAGGTGAAGAGTGATGTTTTCTTTCCTTACTAGAAAAGCCTTGATGCGTGAGTGTTCACACCATGGACACATGTGAGGTTGGTTGAATCAGTGGAGTGGGTGGTGAGTTGACTATTGAGAATGACTCAGGTTCCGTGGATGAACCCAAAGGACATAATGATGCTTGGATAAATTAAAATTCGACTCAGGGACACCCTTGATGTTAGAAAATGACACATTGGCATAAAGCACATAGGGATTAACATCCTTGAGGTCGTTGTGAGTGGACTCCATGGAAGAATATGACATCATCAATGGATCATAGTACCATTGTTTGGTCAACCCACAATTTTCATATATGGATATGTTGTGGTTTGGTTTAGTGGATTACATGAATCAATGTGACCCCTTAGGGTCAAAAGATATAACCCATTCCTAGGCCACTGAAGAATGTTACACACTGAGAATGTACCATCAGATACAGTGAACTACGCTATAACAATCTGGATGTGTGAAGTTCTTGTTTTTTTCATGGAAATTAGTTAGTAAGATGGTCAAATTTACTCACTATATTCAGTAATGACTATTTATGGTATGGGTGGACTGATGTGTGCCTTGTAGGAGACAATAAGGATACTCATGCAGTTGGGAGCATTAAACTAAACATGTCTGAAATGAATCTCTTGTGGAAATGGTTGTGGTTTGTGCAAGAATGAACTTCGAATGACTGTGGAGACTTCATAAGGTCAATGTGTAGTGGACCTGAGAGTATCTAGTTAGAAATTAAAATATTTTTGTTCATATAAATGTAGAATTATATGGAGAAAAAATATGGTCTTTGGACTCAGAAGAAAATTGGTTTCAGCCGAGTGGGAGTCAGATATTTGGTGTGTTGATTCATAACTGAGAGCCTTGTGGATGGTGTAAGTGGTTGATGAATCAACCATATGTTATTATTTATAAGTTTATTTGAACTTTGGTTAGGATGCCTCATCCATTTAATGGTACTTTTGAGGATTAAGGCATCATGATTCGTGGCTTTTTAGAGTATTGGTTGTTTAGCCCATTTTTCTTTATAGGAATGAAACTAGAAATGTAATGATTGGAATTCCTTATAAACCTGAATATGGTGGTTCCAAAACACATCGATCTAATTATATTGGGTATGATTAATATGTTTAAAAATTTATCGGGACCTTTTGTAAATTTCAGCATGTTTAGGTTATGTTTGGTTTATAGAGGCTTGTTGGTTTGGCTCAGAACCTAGAATTAGATCTTGGTATCGAATCTTAACCCTAATCTTACCTTCAATCAAGCATGATGGAATCAAACCACACTGGTCATGTCATTGGATTTATGAAGTCCTGTTTTGTATGAATATTTTAATGTTAGTGACCATTGTGATGCTTTATAAGGAATCAGTAGAAGACACTATAGCATGTCAAGTCAGATGGATGTGGTGATCAAAGTATCGATGTTGGATGACAATAATATTTTGGATTAGCTTTTGATGTTGTTCTTGGGGTCATGAAGTGGAAGTGTTTTAGATGTTACAAAATAAGAGAATCATTGTGGCAGTGAGTTGAAACTCAGGGATGGAACGCGGAGGAATCCTTGTGGATGAAGATCAAGGTAGATTAAGAGGTGTGATTTTCATTCCACCACAACTTTTTTAGGATGATAAGTGTTATGGTGGGGATATTGTAATAGATCACGCTGTTATAGTTTTGTTTTTTGAAGTGAATTTTAACTTTTCATCTAGTGGATGACTCATTCAAAGAACTAGGTGTCAAACTGAGGTGATTCTTGTTTAAACACCTTTAAGAGGTGATTATAAACTTGAATGGAATCTTGGTGGGTGACACAAAGCTTGGGATTAGGATGGACACTTGGCTGGGACAACCAAGCTTTAAACCGGCTAGCCAGTATCCCCCACTGGCTATCCAATGCGGTGGGTAAAAGCCTATAATGCCTATAAGGACTCACTAGCCAACCGATGAGCATGCACTAGATCTATGGCGAGTCATACAGTGAGCTTGCTACACAGTAGGGCTCACTGAATAGCCAGTGGGGTATGTTGTTCATGGATTAATAAAGGGATATTTGGTCATTTTGACCATTTATACCCCTTTAGTTTTATATGAGTTGGATAAATTTTTTAATACATGTTGAAACACATTATTATTAATTCCTCCCTCTAAGAGATTCTCTTGATTCAGGGTGGATCTTGATATGATCGTATGGTGAATTTTGGTGAGATTATGTAATTATTATTCAATATTGGCCTCTTCTTCCTTGTATGGGGGTGGATTGATGTTTCATTCATTATGGATGAATCCTTGTGGTAATACATAGAACATACAATCGTTTTATGTCTCAACTATCCTTGTATAATCCCTCCTTTGATCATCTTAGACACCAATTGATCCTTAGCGTGTTCTTACTTTAAGGATCAGATGAAAATTCCATTGGATCTTGATGTAATTGTTCGATATTGGTGGATATTTGGATCAAAATGGATAGAGTATGTCCCATGAAAATGACCATATACCATTTAAAATTTCTATAATGAAGGTATATACCTTGATAATTATATATAAGGTTTTTTGTTAATTTATGTTGAATTGGCCATCAAAACATAGAATTGATTTGGGGTGTTTTCTCATCATAGAACTGGGAGTGTATCAGTAATGGATCAAACTTGATTGGACAACATTGTGGATAAGGTAAATCATTTGGTTTCTTTCTTCCAAAATGTTCCAATTTGATTAAATTTAATTGGACTTTGTATTGTTTTTCATAATGGGGATTTTTCTTGGAATGAAGTTGGAAGTGTGAGACAAAACTTCCATGGATGGTTGGTTGAGGATTTGACTAGGTAGTGATATTCGATAAGTCTATTGACAGGTGTGACTTTTCCCTTGAATGTGAGTTATTATAATATTTTAAATAATTGTAATTTAGTTATAATTAAATAATTAGAATTATTTTGGCATGAGAAGCACCATATGGTGAACGTTGAAGGATGAATGGAATTGGATGACTTAGATAATTTTTCAGGGTTTTCTTGGTTTGGATTTGACTCTATTTGAGGTAGGTGGTACTATGTACTCTACCCTATGGTATTATGTACCATTTATTGGCACGTGAAATGAGGTTATCCACCTAGGATAAATGATCCTTAATTCATAAATATGATATGAATAAAATGGAATATACTTAAACTGCTAACCAAACCATCTAAAGTGAGAGACCTAGTTTCGTGATTAATTAGTTAATTAATGTCATTCCTTAACTAATAAACTAAAATATTCCTAATAAATTGACAAGGTTCCAAGGGCCATGTGGGACCTTTTGTGTTGTCTTGTTATCTGACTAATGATAACCGAGGCTTGACTGGTTGCGTATTTCTTATATGATTTTATTGGTTCCCATATGTTTTTCCCCATCATGTGTGCATATATAAAACCGATATGATTACACTATTTCCATGTGATACGTGGGTATAATCTATGTTGTTTCTATTCCCAATGTGATAGAACCCATCATGTCTTGGTATCCCTAGAGTGAGAGTTTATTATGATGCTGCATGTGACATTATGACATGACTGAGTTAGATGTTAGGAAATTATGGACTTGTGTGGCCTGACCTGGGGACATGCAGATCAATTTCAATAGACATAAGAGACAAAAGTGAAACATTATGGTCTATGTGACTTGACCCGAGAGGATATAGTGGGAATGTAGGTCTATGTGATCTGACCCAATAGATAACAATAGTGATTGGTGGCCTAAAATGGTCTGACTTGGAGGCCTAGGTCCTGTATAACTATTAAGTGGAAATAAGGCTGAATCATTCACTTGTAACATTTTCACAACCCCTTATATGTTCTTAAAACATCGAGATTAAGTAGGTATGACTGAGGGTTTGTGGTAGCTTAGTAAGAACACGATCACTCAATATATGGTTATTGTTAAATTCTTTATGCTTTAGGGATTACATTAAATGTTAATGAAGTTATGTCTTGTATGTTTACTTTCTTATGATCATATCACATGCATATACACTATATATTATTTGTTTGGTAATATACCACATCAGTAGTTTCCTACTAAGTTGTACTCACACCCTGCTCAGGTGATGATGAAACTTGGGTATCTTAGTAGCCATCACTTATTGTAGGTATAGGTTTTGTTGAGGCCCAAGTCTGATCATTGATCGGGATATATTTCTAAGAGTCTCGATCCCGGTATGATATGTTTCCTAGAGTTGGAGTAGAAACTCTTTTAAGTTTTTCATTTTCTTATCTATATATGTGATCTTCCTAGTGAGAGATTTGTGCTCTGTTTTGAGTATGTATGTTTGGTAATTTTGTTTCCACATTCACTCATACCATTGGAATGTTATTAGTTTCATATTTCTCTGATAGTATACTATTCACATGTTTGGTTATTAATTTTTATTTTTCTCACTGATGGAGGGTATATTCTTCCCATTTTTCCACCTTAGACCCTTCCTACTAGTCGGTATCCGCTGGCGTATAGGGATGCACACTTGAGTTTATGTGGCACTCCGACTTAGATTTAGTGATTGAGGTCAGGATATTACAAGATCACAAAACAAAAAATAATTTCTTTTAAATCACCAATATTTGATAGAGTATAAAAACTAATTTTATAAAAGCACACATTCTTTTAAAACATTCCAATTAATTTGAAAAACTCACGAATATCCATTTCACAATGTAAAATCTCAACTTCCCTACCAAATAATTTTCAAAATATTTTCACTATCTTTGAAGGCCATAAACTTCTTTTAAAATAATAAACCCACTAAAACTTCATAATTCTTTCCTTTAATTTCCAAAATACTCTTTCAATTTCATCACAAAACTATAAAATTTCATGAAAATCACATTCATTTCTATTTTTTTGTAAATTCCATAATGGAATCAACCACCTTTGAGAATTTTTCATGTGAATCCAAATACTTTAAAAATAAACCATATCACTTGGTTTTTAAAACCAAAACATTTCATGTAATTAATCCTTTAAATAAACCACCTAAACTAGTTTAATTTTCTTTTCACTACATTTCTTTTTTCACACAAAACTAGAATTCAATGCACAAATCTAAACAATATCCAAACATCACAAAACCCTATTTGATAAATCCCAAATAAGTGGAAACCACATTAGGAACCATTGGGAATCAAAATCGGATCAATAAAAAATTACATGAAGGATGAAGATCAAAGTATGAGTTGGTAGCAAGGTTTGGGCGACCATGTACCAATCATCTAAAAACCATCCAAGAAGTTTCTAAGACCAAGTTCACAGGCTCCACAAGGTTTTTAAGGTCATTTTGGCTAACCATAAAACTCTTTACCCTTTCTAATTTCTCCCCAAAACTCAAAGGATCTCCTAAAGTATCTGATACAACTCAATGGGGATGATAATACTGGTCCTATATCCACATTACCAAGATGTACCCAAATAAAAATATGTCTCTCTGATTATATTTTTTAATTAATTGACCCAAGTTGACCTAACATGTCACCCTAACCAATCCTCTATAAGTCCCAAAGATTGTTCTCAATCACCATGGGATGGAAACTAGTGTATTAAATTAAATAACTAGATTATAAATCCCTGACTCACACTCCCAAGTTTAGTGATAAAAACACATCTTTAAACATTGGATTTGATACAAAGTGAGATGAATCAAGATAAAAAAATCTTTATTTTACATAATTTCCATAAGTTAAACATTACATCTCACAAATAAACACAAAATCCCAAGGATGAAGGGTTTAGTATCTTTGATGGTCAGCTATATAAGTAACATATTTTATGATACTTGTGAACATTTCTTCATTATAGAGCCACACTAGACTCCCTTGTAGACATCTTCTAAATTAAACTCATCTTCATAACTTGGGGAAATAAAAATATAATAAAGGGGGTGAGATCAAATAATCACTAAGGGTAAACATAAGAAATAAAAATAAAATATTATAAATGAGAATAATATGAGTATATAGGTATAATCAAGGTATACCAACATAACATAAGACAATTATAACCAACAAAGACTAGATCACAAATCATGAGTCATGGAATAAGGCTGAGAATACCATAAGTCATGAATCAAAATAGTGTGGAAATATCAGTCAATAAACATGATCCTTGAGAGCATAACATTAGGATACCTTAAAAATGTGGCATAAACATTGGTATAGGGAAACATCACCTTCCTGAGCCATGAACTTTCATATATTCTTGTGAGTAACAAAATCGCGATTTCATATAAATGTCTCATGAGATGTATACTTTTAAACAATGCATTTAAGGTTTATATAATATCCCACTCGACATTCACCCATACTTACGTGTGACACTTGAAATGATTCATTCATCATAACATAAATAACCTGTGGAAATAAAATGGGTTTCATATCCTTTTAATTTGGATTCACATAAGGAAATAATTAATAATTACATCAATAATAATAACATGATAATCCCATGAAAAATAAATGGGTATAAAAAGATATTCAGTAAATTTATAGGTAAATACCCTTAGATTAAGATGATGTTCTGTTTGGTATTCATAATATATAGATAAAAGGTTTATAATATAGTCAATAATTTCCCCAATAAATTGACGTATGACATTTAGGTGAATACCCTTCAATCAAAGGAAGAAAATATAGTGTTCACATAGGAATGGAATTATAATAAAATCATATTTATAAATATTTGATGATCAAGAAGGACAAAATAAGGGATTAATTTCCATGAGTTTAATCCTCCAAAATATTATTATAGAATTTAGAGGGTATTTCATGAAAAATAATTTCCAAGTAAATAAATTATTTTGAGACAAAGAGTAAAATTGAAGAAATATTGTAAAAATGTTTCTCACTTTATCATAAAAGAAAAATTTATAAATCACATTCAAAAGATAGTTTTTGAAAAGGTGATTTTATTTTTTTTGAAAAAATTTTCTTTTAAAAATAATCCTCAATAATGGAGCCTTGAAAAGAGACATAATGGTTATCCCAAGTAAATTTATAGAGGAAGATAAATCAAATGATCATGGAAGGAAAAGCATTTTAATATTTTAAAATACATTTATTGAAACCCACATAATAAAAAGGGATAATAAAACATCCTTTTGAAAATAGAAGAAGGGAAATATGAAAGTCACATGATATAACACATAATTAAGTTTCTACATATAAAGGAGAACATTAGTGAGAAATAAAAATATGGATAAAGAGAGAAAATCATTGTTAAATAGGGTGTGATTTATTCTCAATAATTATATACTTTTTGAGAAAGAAGTTAATCAAGGTAAAATCTTTGATTTAAAAAGTAATTTACCCTCATAAGGGAAGATAAGGTACTATGAAATAAATTATTATGGTGAAAAAAACCAATACTTTAAGAAACAATTTTAAAAAGAATCATTTTAACTCAACGAAGGTAGTTGAGATAACAAACCCCTTATAACTTTGGTATCTTTTGAATAAAAAGTACATTCTAGTTAAAATGTGAGATAGATTTTTAAACCCCATATATTTTATGAAAAATATAATAATATAAATAAATGTAAAATATATACACTACAAAATGAAAATAGGTGGTGAATACACATCATATCTTAATGAAAAATAATTGGTATGAAAAAAACCTTACACTAGTGGTAACACAAGAATCAAAAGAATATAATAGAGGTACCATGAAATGGACATTAAAATAACATGAAAATAAAGATATTAATTATAATTTAAGGAAAAAGGTAATTTAATACACCATATAAAACACATTATGGGGTGAAATATCAAACATGTATCATGGATTTTGAAAATAGAGATAAATAACCCATACAACCTTTGTATCCTTTGAATAAAAATCAATTTAAAGAAAGAATGTGATATGTATATTAAAACCCCATGAATTACATGAATATTTTAAAATAAATATATTATGAAGTATTTACACCATATCAAATATATCATGGTGCATAATTGAAATATTATTGAAGAAATAAAATTTGAAACAAAGTACCCCTTATCTTAATTCTCAACTTCCACTAAAGTTATTAAATATCCTAAATGAAAAATAACTATCTTAATCACCTTATTCATATATATAAACTTTTATAAAATTTATTTATAATTATTATTTACAATTATATTATTTAGTTATTTTCTATTTTCAATATTAGTGTGGGTAATATGATCAGTTTGAACAACTTTTTTAATAGAGGTGTTGTTATTCATTATTATCCCAAATTCCATCATCCCCATATCATAAAAGGTATTAAAATTGATGATTTATAATTATTTATTTTGTTAAAAATTAAGTCTATGGTATTTTTGGTTATGATCCTTAAATATGAAATTAAATATGAACATGTTTCAATGTTTTTTATTGAACAGACTTTGGTATCTTAATTATTAAGTTTAATATTAATATTACCATTTCAGAGCCAAATTAAAATAATTTATTTATTTATTTATTTATATCACTTATTAAAAATAGTTAATTTATCATGGAAATACATGAAATTATTTTATATCATTGTTCATGTAGATGGCTAGACCGATCCAAACATGAACATACCATAATTAATGGACGATTAATGAAGTTATTTTATTATAATATCATTATTCTAGAAGAATAATGAAAATTTTTAGGTTTTATTAAACTGATAAGTAAAAATTAAATATAAATAAGAGAATAGTTAATGGATATAAGACTATTATATAATACGAATAAATTATTTTTTGCTCTTAGTATGCTCGTTTTAGATGGTTGAATTTACAATGAGCATTTGTTTCTCATATTTTAATTGGCTCTCCAAATTTTCATACTAAAATATTAATAATTTCATAAAAATAATATTTATACATTAAATATAATATCATTACCATCCATGATAGTTGATGATGAAAAATGAAACACGACCCTTCGTGGAGTCGATAGTCTTCACATACTCATGAATATTGATTTTGTTTTCCTTATGGGAAAAGGGGAAATGTGGTTGATGGTTATTCAAAAAATATAAAAAAATTAAGTATACTATTAATAATAAATTAATCATATAATATTTTGAAAAATATATTTGAAATGTATAGATGAAAAGAATCAATGTTAGAGAAATGTTAATACTTATATTGAGAACATTGAGCTTCCCTTGGAGGATTGTATGGAAGGGGAGGAATTATTCCAAACACTTGTGTCCATAAGATTAATGAAGTGAAAGAGGATTCTCGGTGAAGGAAAAAGAGAAAAGTTTCAAGATTAAATTGAAATTTTGGAGTGGTCTTGAAGGGGTGGTGAGAGACCACTTTTATAAGTGGCGAGAATGATATTTTTGTAAATATTTCGTCCTAATATAAAGAGATAACAAGTTTTACATGCCATGAATACTCAAAAATTAACAATAATATAGCGGAGATGCGTTTTTGTTGATAAAAACCACAACCAATCAATTTTAAACATGTTTTTAACATGTTAGGACTTTTACCCCTTAGGTTAACCCTTTTACCCTTTTTTGGCTTTTACCATGACAATTCGTTTTTACCTAAGTAATTTATCCTTTTTAATAAAAATAAAATGGTTCTTATTATATAATATGGAACTTATAATTTAAAAATTGAAATATATTTTATCATGTTCATTTTATAAAAGTGATGAAAATTAATTTTAAAATAATAAATGTATAACATATTAAAAATAATTTTTGAGAAAAATATTACTTAAGTTCTAAAATGTAAAATATAAGTTTTTAAATTAAACATAATATTTTAAAATACATAATTCTAATTATAAAAAATATATTTGGTCAAAAAATAATTTTTCTAAGTTTTAGGTTATGCTTATATCCTAGTGATGTCATAAAAGTCATGGTATTTGTAAGAACTGTATTTTTTTACTATTCATCTAAAAATCAATATTTTTAGAAAAATCCAAAAAAATTATCCCAAGATAATATTTTTATTATTAATATAGAAATTATTTCTATCTTTTAAAATTCAAGTTCTAATATTTAGGAATTTAACCTTTAAATAAAATCATAAAATATAACGAAAAACTATTTTTATAGGAAAATAACTTTTTAAAATACTTGTTGTTCTTATTCTTAATTTATATAAAACACTAATAAAATAATAAATAATAAATAAATATTATATTTTATTAACATAATAATTTAATTAGAATTTACTTAATTTTCTTTAATAAATTTCACAAAACATAAAAAAGAGAACTTTCAATAAAATAGATTTATAAGCACAAAATGAACTAAGTAATTTTTTATAAAAAAACCTTTATATTTATTAATATATATATATATATAATAATTTGGTTACTCCTATTAATAACCTCTAATTAAACAATTATTTTTTAACAGTCATATTTAATATTTATATTTTTATATAAATAAAATATATAATGGTTTTGTTTTAGATCAGTGTTGTGTGTGGAAAATGATATCAGGAACATTAGATTTATTTAATGGAATTATATATAGTAAAATATTGGGGTGTTACATTATAAACCCTTAAATAAATTGAATCCTTGAAATTTTAATTATGACTTATAACAATACCTAAGGGTATCTAAATATAATAATTACTAGAGATATATCTTCTAAGAGATACAAACCTTTAAATATTAGGGGAAACTAAGTAAAATAAATTTCAATTATAAATTGAATATATTAATATTATTAACCTTTTATTACAAATATAAATATATAGATAGGTGTTAGGAGTTTCTAGAGACATACCTTCCACAAATTCTTTTTCAAGATCCCATTTCCAACTTAATATTAAAACTAAAATGATTGTGATAATATTCAATAGAATCAAATTAAATGATCATATGAATATAAAAACTCAACACTAAGTTGTATTCTACAATGAAACCTTAGTTTAAACCTTTAAAAATTTCACTTCAACTATAAAATAATTTGGATCAAACTATAACTCATTTAGTTTAAACGAATTTGTCCATGGTCATATTCCTATTAGGTTCTCCAACCTACCTAAAAAGCTGTGTTTAAATACTTTATAATGGATTGTAAATATAATGTGATCAAACAAAACATATCCTACCTAGAGTGTCTATATTGGTGTGTTTCATTTGGCCTAGTCATCACAAACTAATTGAAGATTTAGTTAATAGTCAACGAACCTTTTTCATGTGATTACCCCAAAATGCATCGATGCCACAACCGCATCCGCTTTCCAGTATCCAAATAAGGATGAGAACCACATACTATCTACTTTACCAAAACATAGGTATATTATCCTATACTTATACTTATTCATAAGTTTTTTACTAAATTTATCTAATTCTAATCCCTAAACAAAACTAAACTAATCCCCAAAAATTACTAAACCCTACTCTAATACCAACTATAAAGTCATTGACCGGTACTCTCGAGTTCGGTACTAAGAAAATTTATCTAAACACTGGATTTTATGTAAAGTGAGATGAACCAATCTAAACATATATTTATTTTACATAATTTATACATGTTAAAAAATATTTCTCATAAATAAACACAAAATACCAATAATGGAAGGTTTATTAACTTTGAGGATTAGCTATATAAGAAACTTATTTTATGATACTTGTGAACATTTATCATAATTTATCCATAATAAAATTCATTATAGAATTCTAATAAATTACAATAATCTTCATAACCTATGGAAATGTAAACATAATAAAGGGGGTGATCTCAGACACTTAGTAATGGTAAACATAAGCGATAAAAAAATAAATGTCATAAATAAGCATAAGATGGGCATATAGGTATAATAATAGTATATTAAAATAGAATAATATAATTATACCAAATAAAGAATAAATTAAAAACCATGATTCATGGAACAAGTCTTGTAATAACATAATTTATGAATCAAAAGAGTGGAAAAATTAATCAATAAATATGAACCATGAGAGTGTAAAATCAGGATACCATAAAAATTTGGCACAAAACTTACTATAGGGAAACACCACCTTCATGGGTCATAAACTTTAACCCATAGTTTCAATCAACTAAATTTTTCTCACGTATACATGTATCATGATATATATACTTTTAACCAATGCATTTATGGGTGATATAGGACCTCGCCCATCATTCATCCATACTTAAATGTGCCACTTGAAATAAATCATTCATCATAACGTAACTCAAGGAAAGAAAATGGATTTTATATCCTTTTCAAATGGATTCACATAAGTAAATAATTCATAATTCTATCAATAATAAAAAAATGATAAACCCATGGAAAATAAATGGGGATATAAATATATTTAGTAACTTTATAGGTAAATACCCTTTGATTAAGATGATGAGGTATATGGTATTAAAACCATTCAAATAAATGGTATACAATTTAGTAAATAAATCCCCTAATAAATCAATGAATTATATTTAAGTTAACACCCTTCAGTAAAAGTAAGTAAATATATATTGTTCATATAGAATATTAATTGGAAGAAAATCATGTTTATAAACATTGGATTATTAGGAAAGATAGATGTAGTAATGGATTTACACAAGTTTAATAACAAAAAAAGTATAAGATAATTTATAGGTCATTTCTTGAAAATTAATTTATAAGGAAATAAATTGTTTTGTGATAGAGGAAAATGGAAGTGATATTATAAAATTTTTCTAACATCATTGTAAAATAATAAGTTATGAGTTACTTTCAAAAGGAATTTTTTGAAATGGTGATTTTTTTTTTGAAAGATTCTACATTTAAAATAAATCCTCAGTAATGGAGTCTTGAAAAAACACATAAAGTTTATTAATAAGAAAAGTTGGAGTGGAAGATAAATCAAATTATCATAGAAGGAAAACCATTTTAATATTTTAAAACACCTTTATTGAAACCCACATAAAAAAATGGATAAAAAACTTCCTTTTCAAAAGATTAAAAAGGAAATTTGAAGGTAAAATGAGATAAAACTTAACTAATATTACATATATAAAGGAGAACATTGGTTGGAAAGTAAGTATAAATAGTGGAAATATTCATTAAATATAATGATATTTATTCTCAAAAATGATATAATTTTTGATAAATAAGTTCATCAATGTAAAAGGTTTGAATTTAAAAGTATTTTTAACCAATATAGGAAGAGAAGGTACCATTAAAAAATTATTTGGTTGAAATAAACCAATCTTGGAAGAAAGTAGTTTAAGAAAGAGCATTTTAACTCAATGAAGGGAGTTGATTTAACAAATTCCTTAGAACATTGGTATATTTTTGAATCGAAATAACATGAAAGTTAAAATGAAATATGTATTATTAAATCCCTTATCTTTAATGAGAAATATGATGAGAGAAATCCATGAACATTATATACACCACAAAAAAGAAACAAGTGGTGAATAGATGTTATATCTCAATAAATAAAAATTGAGATGAAAAAACCGTTAAAATAGTGTTAACGTATGAACCAAAAGAATATAATAGGGTTATAAAGAAATAGACATTAAAATATTAGGAAATTAAATACATTAAGATTACTTTAATGAAATAGGGATGTAAATACACCATATAAAAAAAATTATGGTGCACAATATCAAACATGTCTCATGGAGTTGAAAATAGAGATAAATAACCCTTAAAACCTTGGTATCCTTTGAATTGAAATAAATTTTAATAATGAACATTATATTCCTCTAAAATAATAATTAATTAAATGAATATGTAAAAAATTTCCATTAGGAAAGAATCAAACCATATCAAATATATCATGGAGAAATTAAATTTAAGACCAAGAACCCCTTAACTTAATCCTTGATTTCCATTAGAGTGCTTGAATATCCTATATAACCTATTTAAAAACCATATTTATATTTATAACATTTTATAAACTTCATTTATAAATATTCTCTACTTGTATTTTAGTTGGTTATTATCTATTTTCAATATCAATGTGAGTAATCTTGATTATTTTGAGATAATTTTGTAATAGTAGTGTTGTTATTCATTATTATCCCAAAATTAAACATTAATTGATCATAAATGGTAATGTAATTTATGATTTATAATTATTTATAATGTTATAAATTCATTATCTGTGTTTTTTAGTTACAATATCTAAAGATGAAATCAACAATGGGAATTTTTTAGATATTTTTAACAAACAAACATTGGTATCTTAATTAATGAGTTTAATATTAATGTTATAATTCTAGAACCAAAATAAAATAATTTTTTAATTATTTATTTCTTATATTATTAGTAATTAAGTTCTCATAGTCATTCATGATATTATTTTATAGCATTGTTCAAGTAGGTGGCTAGACCGACTCAAACATGAACATACCATAATTAATGGATGATTATGATGTGATTTAGTTGTAATATCATTATTAAAGAGGCATAATGATATTTTTTAGGTTTTACTAAATTTATAAATTAAAAATTAATATAATTATAATATTAGGTAATGGATAAAAAACTATTACACAGTATGAATAATATTGTTTTCTCTTAGTATGCTTGTTCTAGACAGTTGAATTTACAATGATTGTTTTTTGATCATATTATTAATAGGTTTTAAATTTTTTCTTAAAATTATCTTAATAATTTCATAAAAATAATATTTATCCATTAAACCAATTATCATGACCAAACATGAAAGTCATTGATGAAAAAGGATACCTGATTCTTTGTGGAGGTGGTAGTTCGGACATACTCACAAATGTATTTTTCATTTTACTTAAGGTAAAAGGAGAAAGGTGGTTAATGGTTATTACCAAAATTTAAAAAAATTGATTATAATATAAATAATAAATTCATAATATAATATTTGTAAAATTATATTTGAAATGGAAATCTAGAAAAGAAACAACGCTCGAGAAATATTAGTACTTATATTGAAAATTCTGAGCTTCCCTTAGAGGATTCCATGGAAAGGGAGAAATTATGCCAAAATATTGTGTCTAGAATCTTAAAGAAGTAAAATAGTATTCTAGGGTAAGAAAAAATGACATATTTTTATGAGTAAAACTAAATTTTGGAGTGGTATTGAATAGGTGGTTAGAGGACCCTTTTATAAGTGGTGAGAATGACATTTTTGTAAATATTTCATCTTAATATAAAGAGGGAAGATGTTTCACATGTCAATAAGACTCAAAAATGAAAAAATAATAGAGTATATATAATATTTTTTCATTAATAATATTAAAAACTCAATTATAAACATTTTTTAACATGTTAGGCCCTTTACCCCTTAGTTTAACCCTTTCTCTCTTTTTTGGATTTTACCGTGGAAGCTAGTTTTTACCAAGTAATTAATCCTTTATGAATAAAACTAAAATTTTCCTTATTACACAATATGGACCTTATAATTACTAATTTTAAATCCATTTTATTATATTCACTTTTTTAAATTGATGAAAATTAATTTTAAAATAATAAATGTACAACAAATTAAAAATTATTTTTTGAAAAAATGTTATGATCTAAAATTAAAAATATAGGCATGTAAATTAAAAATAATATTTCAAAATATATAATGTTACTTATAAAATATTTATTTAATTAATAACTAGGTTACATAAGTTTAACTTATGTTCATATCTTAGTGATGTCATAAAAGTCATGGTATTTGTAAAAATGGCATTTTTTCTTTATTCACCTAAGATTAATTATTTAGAAAAATAAAAAAAATTATACTAAGATAATATTTTAATGATTAATATAGAAATTATATCCATTTTTTAAAAATAAAGTTTTAAAATTAAAAAACTTAACCTTTAAATAAAATCATAAAATATAATGAGAAACTGTTTTATAGAAAAATAAAATTATAAAATACTAGATATTCTTGTTCTTAATTTATATAAAACACTAATAAAACTACAATTAATCAATAAATAATATATTTTATTAAAATTATTATTTAATAATAATATACTTTGTTTTATTTAATAAAATTTATAACACATAAAAAGAAATTTTTTTAACACCTTGTTTTAATGATCACAAAATCATGATTATAATGATATTAACGTGTTTCGTGTTTTTTATAAGTGTTTTATAATATGAGATAGGTGATAAAATTTCTTAATTATGAGTAACCATTGAAATTGAGATACCGTTGAGGATGAGTCACCATCAAGATGGACTCACTATTGAGTTGACACAAATCCAAACACATCTCACTGTCAACATGAAAAAATGCCAAAGTTATGAAATAAGTCACCATCACATATGACATCGCTGTAGATGAGTAACCAACAAGACAAAAGTTTTAAAAATTATGAGTCACTATCACCAATGTCTCACTATCTCATATGATACACCACTAGAGTGAACATTTGGTGAAGTATGAATGTAATACCGCCAGAGTGCATTTTTGATAAAGTCTGAGACACCGTTGTCATGGATTTTTTGGGTAAGTATGGAATTGACATACCAACAGTACAAGAAACCGCTATCTTTGTGTCACCGTTATAATTATACACCATCATAATCGAAGGCACCATTAGATTGATTGACCACCAGACTGACACCGCCAATGAAACACCACTAGACTAAGACATCACCACTATTTATAACTTATTTATTTTGAATTAAATTATTTGAATGGCTATATTATGGATTTTAATGACAAACACATTTTAATTATTATATATGAAATGATCGACAGGGTTTATTAAAGAGTGTGTCATACATGTTGTATGAGGAATCGGGATATCTAGATGCACATGGATATTCTTCCTGCTACTACATATAAAACAGAAGAAGACTTCATTATGTGTATAAACACAAATAGAGAACGAATGAGATAAAAGCGATGCACTGAAAGGATTTACCCATACATGATAGAGATGGACCCAATTTCAAGATCAAGAAGAGATTTCCTACTATATCCTATTTACATGTCAGAGAAGGCTGAAGCGCAATAAACATCTATCACCTTCCTACAGTTAAGAAAAAAAGTCTATGACACACTATTCTATTGAAGTTTCAAGAGCCTGAATAGAGATGTATTTCAGAATACTTTCAAGGATTCATGAGAAGCACCACATAAAAAACTAATCATCTCTATTCCTTCATTCTTTTAGTTGATCAATTTGTTTATTTTCATTTACATTACAATAAGTGTGTGTGTAGTCTGTTTTAATACACACACACTATCTCCTACTATAACTGGAAGATACATAGATATATTCTTAACTCCTTTTTCATCTGTTTTCCCACAAAAACTGTGGTAGAGGTCCTATATGACCTATTTCTTTTATACTCCCACGTATAAATGTGGAATAGGTCATGTGTAACCTGAACAGTAGTAAACTATTGTAAAATACAATAAAGGTTGTGGATAAAACTATTTATTTTATATAAACTACTTGGTGGTAGGTGATCACCAAGTGGAGAGGACTAAGTATAGTATTGAGACTGAACTAGTTGTTTTCAAAAATATTCTTCTTGTTTTATTTTGTTTTACTTTAAATTTATTCTTTAAAACTAGAAATTGTTTATAAATTGTAAAAAAATTAATACTTTTCTATTTAACCTTAATTAGTGTTTTTATAAGATTTTGGTTAAGTAAATTGATTTAAAAGGATTAATTATTATTGTATATTATTTTATCTAAGAACTAATCAATATTTTAAGAAATATTTTGAAAGATTAAATTTTATAACGATTTGATATTTTGGTTAATTGGTCCATTTATTAAATTAATTGTGGGAATCCTTTTAATAAATTTTGAACATAAAATTATATTTGGTACTCAATTCACCCATATTTGATTTATTCACTTGGACCAACATTTGGTATCAAAGGGAATATTTTCTTTAGTATTAAAATTTTAAAAACCACTTTAACTGTGATTTTAGTTTTACTTTAAAGATATTAAATTTCTATTATTTATAAATTTAGTTCTTTAAATGGATTATGTACATGAAGGTTTTGATAACAACATACCTACTTTTTTCAATGGTAACAATTATTCTCAATGAAAAATTAAAATGAAAATGCACTTTGAGGGTTTGGGTTTTGAAAATTGGACTGATATAGAAGATAAATATGCTATACCTTCTATTGATAGAAAGGATTGGTATGATTATATAAAGCTTGATTACAATTAAAATTATAAATTAATGAATTCCCTTAACTATGCTTTTGGAGATGAGTAATTCAATATAATTTTTGTATGTAAAACTGTATATAAAATTTGGGATACCTTATCTGTTTTTCATGAGGGAACAACTAATGTTAAGAAGATGAGACTTAACATATATAATATTAATTATTATAACCTTAAGATGAAGCCTGATGAACCTATTTCTGACATATACCTCAAGTTCAATGATATTGTGAATACAATTATATCACTTGGGAATCTTGTATCCAACAAGGAATAGATCATGAAACTCTTTAGATGTTTAACTGAAAGATGGAGAGGAACATTTAACTTCATTAGATAATCCTATGACCTCAGAAGTCTACCTATCAAAAATCTGATTGGTAAGATGATGATGTATGAAGAAAAGTTAAAAATTAACTAGGAAGATGATGAAGAACCAAAGAGAAAATATATAGTCTTTAAGACTAGTTCATCTAAACAAAAGGAAAAGGAGAAAGTTCAAGTTTCTAGTTCTAGGGAAATTGATTCATCTCCAGATAGTGATGAAGAGATAACTCATATATCCAGAAATTCTAAGAAATTTTATAGGAAAAATAATTTTTCAAAAATTCCAATTATAAAGAAAAATATAATTCCATGGGAACTTGGAATAAATACTGGAATAAGGATGACAATGAGGTTACCTGTTATGAGTGAAAAAGGAAAGGAAATGTCAAAGATAACTATGCAAAGTTAAATTACAAGAAGAAATATAACAAAAAGGACCAAAGGTATAAGAAATCAATGAAATCTAAATGGTGTGATTCTAAAGATATCTCCAGTGATTAAGATAAATCAAATGAGGAGAAACCAGATAGAGAAACCATGTGATTTATGACCAACATTTCTAAGGTACCTACTGTATCTATTTTACCTACTATCTATACTACCTCACCTAAGCATAATGATGATATTTTTAATGTTTCTAAAAATGAACATGCTGATGATGAAATGTTTAATGAAGAATTATTTGAATACTGTAACATTCTAGAGGATACCTTTAATGAACTAAAAGATAAATATAAAGTTCTCAAAGACAACATGATTTATCTTCCAAATTTAAATCTGATTTGTCTATTGAAAAAGAAAATAATGATCAAATATTGATAGAAAATAAATGACTTAAACATTAAAATGGCAATTTATAGAAATATTTAGAGAAGTTCACTGATGGTAGAGAAAAATTTACTCAAATTTTAGAAAATTTAGTTGCACCTAATTATGTTACTAGAATCAGATACCAACCCAGAAAGAGGGAAGTAGTGAAGCGTACTTTTGTTCCAAAATATAAACCTGAATAGTATACTAAAAATTATTTTTCTAAGGGAACCAATAGAGTTTTCATTTCTAAAAGTCTTTAGTGTATTTGTATAAAACCCATCAAGAAATTATGGGTTCCCAAATCTTTAATTACTAATTTTTTTATCCTAAATAAGTTTGGGTTCCAAATTCATTTCTTGCATAAATTCTGTTTTATAGGAAATCCATTCTAAGACCTGTTTTAAGAGTCTTTGGTACTTGGAAAATGGGTTTTGAATATATATTACATGATATTATTCATTCTTCAAGATCCTTATTAAGGTTTATGGAGGTTCTATTACCTTTGGTGACAATGAAAAAAAATCATCAGCCTTGGCCTAATCGGTAAAAAAAATTCAGTTTTAATATCTAAAGTATTATTTTTTGATGGTTTTAAATATAAATTTCTCAGAATTTCATAGTTATGTGAGGATGGTTTTCATGTCAAGTTTGAAAATGATGCTTGAAATTTTTTATGATTATAAAAATTCTTTAATTTTTACTACTTTAAGGAATGATAATGTCTATGCTATTGATATAAATTCTTTAATTTCTCAAAATTTTTCCTGATTGAGTTTCTTACACAAAGAATCTTGGATTTGGAATACAAGACTAGTTCATTGTAACATTCACTCACTTAGGAAGTTTACTAGGAAAGGTTTAGTTAGGGTTCTACCTAAGCTAAAGTTTCCAAATGATAAAGTCTGTAACCCCCATAAAAAAGGGAAATAACACAAAGTTTATTTTAAATTAAATAAATAAGTGTCAATTTATATACCTCTTGATTTGGTTTATATAGATTTATTTAGACCATCTATAGTTTCTATTTTAAATGGGAAGCACAATATATATGTTCTAGTAGGTAGCTTTTCTAGGTATACTTTAGTATTATTTTTAACTCAAAAAAGTGAAGCCTATTCTTATTTCACCAAGTATGTTATATCTATAAAAAATCTATGTGGACTTAGAGTTACGACCTTGAGAAGTGACCATAGCCATGAATTTGAAAATCAAGACTTTGAATCTTTTTTCTCACAAAATGTATACACTTATAACTTCTATGCTCCTAAGAACCCACAATACAATGGAGTTGTTGTGAGAAGAAAAAGAACTTTATAAGAGATTTCTCAGACCATGTTAAATGAGTATGACCTACCTGTTTATTTTTGGGTAGAGTCTGTAAATACAGCCTACTACATCATAAAAATAGTTTTAATTAGACCCATATTGAAAACTACCCCTTGTTAAATATGGAATAATAGGAAGCCAAAGGTTAATTACTTTATATTTTTTGGTTGCAAATTCTTTATTCTTAACACTAAGGATAATTTGGACAAATTTTCCTCCAAAAGTGATGGGGGTAATTTTCCTTGGTTATTCAACCTCTAGAAAAACCAATATAGTTTTTAATAAAAAGACTAAATCTATGGAAGAATATGTCCATGTAAAAGTTTATGAGACTGATCCACATGAGTCTAAGACCTCCCTTGAAAACCTTTAGGATCATTTGTCATCTATGAACTTAAATTCTAAACCTTTAGATTCTACTGTCAAATAGTTGGACAAATGTTCCAATTCTGAAGAATTTCCAAAACATCGAAAACCTAAACCTGTAGAACCTCAAGTGACCAATACATCTTTTTCTAGATATGTTATAACTCTTAAGTATCACTACTTTGATGTTTTTTTATGTGATATAGATATAGGTACACAAACAAGAGCTTCTCTTAGAAATCATGTTGAACAACAAGAATTATTATCTCATCTAGAACCTAAGAACATAAATGAAGCTATTGATAATGGATTTAGGGTAATGTAAACGCAAGAATAATTTAATCAATTTGAAAGAAAAAAAGTATGGTAACTTGTAGACAGACCCAAGGAAACCTTGACTATTGGCACAAAATGGGTGTTTATAAATAAGGTAGATGATTTTGGAAAAAATTTAAAAACAAGGTAAGACCTGTTGCACAAGGTTATAGTCAATAAGAAGGAATAGACTATGAAGAAACCTTCACACCATTTGAGAGACATGAATCCATTAGAATACATCTTGCTTATAAAACTCATCTATATTTCAAGATTTATCAAATGGATGTTAAGTGTGCTTTATTTAATGGTTTTATAATTGAGGATGATTTTTTGAACCACTTTATGGTTTTAAAAATCCCCATTTTCCAAATCATGTTTTCAAATTAACTAAGGTTTTTTATGGTTTTAAATAGGCTCCTAGAGATTGGTATGATAGGCTCCTCAATTTTTTTATTTCAAAAGTATTTTTAAAAGGAATAGTTGAGCCTAATATTTTTATAAAAATAATTTCAAAGGATTTTTTAGTTGTAAAAATCTATGTTGATGATACCGTTTTTGGATCTTTAGGAAATTCTCTTTGTACTAATTTTTCTAAAATGATGCAAAATGATTTTGAAATGAGTTTTATGGGTGAAGTTAAATTCTTTACTGGATTTTATATATTTCAAAATAAAGAAGGAAGTATTTTAAATCCAAGAAAATATACAAAATATATTTTAAAATATTTTAACTTGGATAGAACTAAGAGTAGTGATACTCCAATGAGTACCACCTATAAGTTGGATCTTGATGAAATATAGAAACCAGTGGATCAAACTAGTTATAGAGGTATGATTGGAAGTATTCTCTACTTTACTTCTAGTTGACCTGATATAATGTTTAGTGTGTGTATGTGTGCTCTATTTCAAGATAATCCAAAAAAGGCACACTTGTTTTCTTTTAAAATAATTTTAAAATACCTCAAGTATACTACCAATTTAGTATTTTTTTACCCTAGAGGAAATAAATTTGATTTAGTTAGTTATTATGATGCTTATTTTGGTGGATGTAAGTTATATAGAAAAATAACCAATGGAACATGTCAATTTTTAGGCAAGTATCTAGTTTCTTGGTGGATTAAGGAGAAAAATTATGTTTCACTATCTACTATTAAAGCTAAATACATAGCTGTTGGTAGCTTCTGTGCACAAATTTTGTGGATGAAACATACATGACTAGATTATGGATATCAATTCTAACATGTCCCCATAAATTTTGACAATAGAAGTGCTATTAACATTTTTAAGAACCCTGTTTCTCATTCTAGAACAAAACATATTGATTTAAGACATCACTTTTTGAGATATCATTTAAAAAAAATTGATATCACTATGGAATACATTAGTAAAAACAATCAGTTGGATGATCTATTTACAAATCCTTTTAATTATAATAGAATGAATTACATAAAACATTAAATAGGTATGATTAATTTTTATTGAGTTTAATTTTATGAGGATACAACATTGAGTATAACACACTATTGTAGTTTCCACACAATTATAGTTGTCTCACCATTATGATCATCACACCATTGGGTGACACACCATTGGTTTTATGTTTTTTTGAAATTATATTTTCTAAATTTTTGAACCGAGCAATTTTCTATTTTAAATGTTTTCTATTTATTTTATTTTAGAAACCGATTCAAATCTTTCCTGATACTTGATTTCAATTTCAAGTATTATTTTGAATTTTTAAATTCCTAAATCCCAGATGATATAAACTCGATCATTTTCTAGTTCAAAAACACCTATATTCTCATACCCTTCCTTTCTCTTAATCCTAGTGCAATCCTTCATCTCCAGAACTTTTCAAACCTTCAACCTTTTACTCAAACTTCAACTAAGCTTTCTAGACCAATCTGCATGCCAAGAATGAAGTGTCCTTATGAGTCTCCACCTTCTATGTCATGACCAAATAAAAAAAAAAGGGTGATCTGAGTGATACTAATACTGTTGAACCTATTCATCCCAATATTTAAAAATGTGTAGTAGGACCTAAAAAGGAAGTGTAAGTAAAGTGGTTATTATGAAGTAAGTCTATGGTTCTAAAATTCATATAGAACCAAGGATATCTAGACTAATTTTTCTCAAAGGAGATACCTTTCTACCATAGGTTGGTGTATCAATTTTATCAAAATGTTGAGTTTTACTTTGATGAAAAAGAAGAAGACTGGATAAGAATAAGAGTAAATGGTCATAAAGTTTTTTTCTACTCAAATCAATGAGATTAATGTTTGGGTGTACTATATGAAGGATTTTATGATGGGGCATAGAACCTTTACTGGAAATTGATGTTTTTTGCATATGAATATTCTCTTACAGAACTAACTAGAGATGGAATAACCAGAACACCTCTTGCATCTGAGTTGTATTGAGAGTGTAGAATGCTATTCAAGTTTATTCAGTGCATGTTATGTCCAAGAAAACATGACTTTTCCACCTTAAGAAACAAATATGTATATATAATTTTTCTTATGAAATGTGGAAATAGGATAAACTTGTGTATATATCTTATGGTACATCTATCAGAGATGATAAATCCTAATTCTTGATCTAACTCCCTGATCTAACAAAAGATTTACCATGTTAAAGGAAAAAGGACATGTTTCAGATGATGAGGAAACAATTTTTGATTATGGTGGTTTATTTCATTTATAAAGAAATTTTCTCAAGAATAAGGATCAGTTGGAACCCCTAGAAGAAATAGTGGGTAGATGATAGTGAGAAGCTGTAGGCTGAGTTCAATCCTATTGATCATCCAAATAGACTAAAAAACCTCATGGATCCTAGTATGGAGCCATATGAGGTTGTCGAATATTTATATGAGAAAGAAGATGTGGCTACCTCAATATAAGAAGAGGAATTTCCAGTTGATGAGTTTAGTGACCCCGACTTGTCACCTAGATTTCCACCTATCTCATATGAAGTTCCTAGTCATCTTATAATAATTCCCATAAAAGATAATTTAGTGAAAAGTAATGAAGAAGAAACTGATGTTTCTGGAGAAGAATAATTCAAAAGAAGTTCAAAGTTTGATGATGATGAGGGGGAAGAAGAAGAGGAATAGAATGATGGCAATGGTAATGTTAGTGGAAATGGAGATTCTATAAATGGTGATAATTGTGATGATAAAGATAAATATGATGTTTTTTCTAACCCTGATGGTTTAGTTGGAATAATTGGAAGGATAGATGTGGAGATACCTTTAGATATCACTTCTCTAGATTTATTTACACAGAGATCAACTCTTAAGGAAAAATATTCACTTGGTGAGGGGGATCAATCCCCATTTTTATAATTTTTTCAAGAAATTCCTACTATTGAATATATTTATACTATTGAGGTAAAACTATTTTTGACTCTGTTGTGGTTGAGAATATGGATATCATAGTTGATGTTGAGTAGCATGTACCTAAAAAGATGAAAAAAATAACTTATTGAGGAAGAATATGGAAATAAACACCTTACTGAGCCTCCTATTGATAGGCTCGTGGAGTTTGAAACAGATGTTGGTATGTAGAAAGAATACGTTCATATGGAAGAACAATATGTTGCTGATGAATTGGATTCTAGTAAATATAATGGAGACGATCTTAATATTGAAACCCCTACTATAGTACCTACTATGGTACCTTTTTTTCTAGAATTTTTTTTGTGAAACCTTAAGAGAGATGGGTTGATCCATTGGAAGAGTAATGAGATAAATTCTCAAGTAAATTGGGAAGTTCACCAAAGAATAGTGAACCTTCCACTCTAAAAGAAAATAATCATGAAGGATAACTAGTTTTCTAGGTTGATGTTATAGGATTGTTAGAAAATTTTTCTTCTATTATAGAACCTACTCCTTCCCATGATGAAAGTTATATTCTAGTGGATTTAGTCAAAAAATGTGACTTGGATGTGTTTATAGAAAAAATGTTGTCATATTTTGATAAGTTGTTGAAGGGTCAAGAACCTCTCTTGAAAAATCTTAGTTAAAATGATTTTAGATATTTTTTTAATTGGTGATCCACCATATCCATCCTAAAATAAAGCATCACATCCAGGAGATTGATATTGGGAAAAATAAGATTAGTAGTGAATTGAAATATGTAAATTCTATGCTTGAAAAATTAAAGTTGACTTTTAATACCTCTTTGGTTGGAAATATGAAAAGTATTGAGAATGTATCCTCAGAAACTTATACCTCCACTGTTTCACCTACATTGGATATTGATAAAATCAGAACTATGGTAAAAGAATAAGTTACAGCAGTGTCCAGTGGACCTGCTAGTGGATAACCTATCATACCATTGGAGATACTGAGGAAGTTTGAGTAGAGTACTGAGCATGATAATATGATGACCAATCATATTCCAAGGATTTTAATTCATATAGAGATACCATTACCAAAGCCATAAAAAAATTTCTCTCAAGAATTTATACCAAGAATGAAATGGATTCCAACTTCAAGTTTTTTGGATGAGAATTTGTGGATTCCACCTGTGACTCATGACTTTAAGGGGTAATTCAGATAGTTGATAGAGATTACTCAACTTCCAAATGAGTTTATAAAAGAAAAAGGAGATTTATTCAGTTCTATGGAGGGAGGTGGTAAGATAATCATAGATCTCCTCAATCTTGTGAAAATATTTCTCCATGTACATGGAATGGATTTTTTAGCTCATAAAGAAATTCATATAACCCCATAAGCCTCTCTTAGACAAGGAGTTACTAGGGATCTAGCTGCACCTCTGTCTGCCCAATTCTAACCCTTTCCTCTTCATCCTACACAAGCTATGAGAAAACTCAGTCCGACTCTTATTATAGAGTATTGACTACAAGCTATAGCTAGAATTCCACTTGGTGTTCCAAATACCCGATGTATAACTCCTTCAGACCCTACTGCGCCTACTATCCTAGATTAGGAGAAATCCAAGGATAAAGGAAAATATCTTATAGACCCTCCTTCCCAGCCTTAATATTATTGTTGGAGTATAAATTTTGTTTTGATGAGAAAATTTTCTAATAACTATATGATTCCACCATTTGGATGATTATTCATTCTATTTATTAAGTATTTACGCTTGTTCTCTTTGTATTACTTTTCTTACTACCTTTACTATTTTTTTATTTTTTCTTCTATTTTACCTTTTTGATAATCCCAAAAGGTGGAGAATTATTATGGCATATTAATTTTGGAGAACTTACTATATTTCATTTATTTATGTTTGTTACAATTATATCTCTTTAAATTTTTTCTATTTGTTTGATACCTTATTGATATATTCTTATGGGTTTTATTTAACCCATATGAATATACTATCTTTCTTTATCTTTGATACCATATGAATGATATGTCTTTATTTTTTTTGATTTTACCTTTGATATCAACATTTTTCTACCTTTGATGACATGATTTGTGATCAGAAAAAAGTGGTAGATTATTGAACTCCTTGTTTTAATGATTAAAAATAATGATTCTAATGATATTAATGTGTTTAATGTTTTCTATAAGTATTTTATAATCTGAGATGGGTGATAAAATTTACTAAGTATGAGTCATTGTTGAAACTGAGACACTGCTGAGGACCAGTCACCATCAAGAATGAATCACCACTGAGATGACACACTGCTAGAAATATCTCACCATCAACATGAAAAAAATGGAAAAGTATTAAAATAAGTCACCATCACATATGACACCACTGTAGATGAGTTACCACTAAGACAGAAGTATGAAAAAGTATGAGTCATCATCGCCAATGTCTCACCATCTCCTATGAGACACCACCCGAGTGAATATTACTTGAAGTATGGATATTATATCTCCATAACACATTTTTGGTAAATTGTGAGACACTAATAGCATGGATTTTTTTGGCTAAGTATAGAATTTAGATACTGCCGGTAGAAGACACCACCATCTTTGTGTCACCATTATAAAGAGACACCTCCAGACTCCGAGACACCATCATATCGAGTCACTGCTAGACTGACACCGCCAATGACACATTTCCAGACTAATACACCTCCACCATTTCTAACTTATTTATTTTGAAATAAATTATTCTAACATCTATATTATTCATTTTATTTCCAAACATATTTTAATGATTATCTCTTAATTGATTGATAGAGTACATTGAAGAGTGTGTCAGACATGCTGTATGAGGAAGTACGATATCTGGATGCACATGGATGTTATTCCTGATACTATAGATAAAAGATAATTAGAATCCCTCATGATAATATACAGAAAATATAGAATGAATTAGATTAAAGTGATGTGTTTAAAGGCTTTACCCATACATGATAAAGTTAAACATGATTACAACATTAAGAAGATCTTTTCTTCTACATCCTATTTACATGATAGATAAGGATAAAGAACAATACACATCAATCAACTTCCTGTAGTAAATAAAAAGATTCTATGACACTCTATTGTACTAAATATTCAATATAACAACTTGAGATATATTTCAAAATGCTTTATAGGAGTCATGAGATGCACCACATAACAAACTGAGCATCTCTATTCCTTCATACTTGTAGTTTCTCAGTTTGTTTATTATCTTTTAAATTATGAGAAATGTGTGTATACTCTTTTTAATACATGTACACTATCTCTTGCTATAACTGGAAGATACATAGATATCTTCTCAACTCCTTTTTCATATATTTTCCCATGAAAACTATGGTAGAGGTATTGTGTGACCTATTTCCTTTATACTCCCTATTAGAAATATGGCTGTTCTATACTTGAAATGGAGTATGGTTTGTGTTTATTGTCAATAATCATTATAAGTTCAGTAATTTTTCTAAGAAAGGGATCATCAAGTTCAGGTGTGAAAAAAATTGGAACATGGATAAAAGTGTTCTTTTGGAAAAGGGAGTTGTGCACAATATTTAATGGTGTGTAAAAAGTTGCACACAAGGATTAATTTGGGATTAGTGCATCAAAATATGTCAAATTCAAAAAGTGTGTGCAAGTCTTAAATGTGCGTGAAATATGAGGTTGTGTTGAAGAATCTTATGTGTCCTATACGACGTCAAAAGGGGATTTTCATGATTAGGAAGATTCCTACATGAACTAATAAAGAAATTTCAGAAAATTTCACGTAGGGTCATCAAAATCTATAAATAGGAGGCTACCCCCATGGAGGACATAAGATTTTTCCAACGAAAATCTGATTTCTCTGGTGCGCGAAAGATTTGCCTGAAAAATAATTACATAGATTAAATCTTGTACGCAAGGTGTTCCTTTAGTCTTAAAAGACCAAGTGAACACTTCAGTGTATTTTCGTGAAAGATAAGGGTTGCAAAAAAGGTATGGATTGCGCGAAAGTCATCTTTCGCGACAATTCCCAAATCTTGCGCGCAAGTTGAGGTATTGTGCACAAGTGTGGTGTTATTCTTCCAACATGATTTTGAATATCCGATTTGTGTGATCAGTGATTTAAAGTGCATCAATTCAGGACTTAGATGAAAGTAGTGTCTCATGATGAATATATACAAATATTTCAATGCAAATCTATTGAAGCGACCTTCAAGTCGATAAACTGAGTTAGAATTCTCTCAAGGCAGTGAGATAGGGGGAGTTGACGGAAGTGATTAGAGGGATGTAGTGAGCGATCCCTAAACCATTATAAAGGTATTGTTCCTGGCACAAAGTGACTGTGACCTAACCTTTTAATCCATAAACTAGTGAAGATTAGTGGATTTAGGTATGACCGACACACTATCGGTGTATGCTCTTTAGACATAGCCCTTTATGGTGAACCAAGTAAAATTGCTGTGTCATCTCCTTAATTTCTTATGACTAACAGATTTAAAAAGTTTCTACCAATGTGGGAACAAGATCCATAACTTTAAAAAGAAAAAGTTAACACTTTGATTCACCCCTCCCCTATTAGGGTGTTCCGGGGTCCTTCACTCCCATGTATAACTTTAGAAGAGGTTGTGTGTGATTTGGAAGGTTGGAAAATGTCCTAAAACCCAATCCAGGTTGTGGATTAAACTATTTATTTTATATAAACTGCTTGGTGGAATGTGATCACCAACTAGAGAGGACTAAGTCTTTCCTTGAGACTGAACCCCTTGTATTCAAAATTATAGTGCTTATTATATTTTTTTACTTTGAATTTATTCTTTAAAACTGAAAATTGTGTTTAAATTTAAACAAAATTAATACTTTGATAGTTAACCTTAATTAGTGTTTTTTAATACTTTGGTTAAGTAAATTGATTTCAAAGGATTAAGTAATATTGTATATTATTCTATCCAATAATTAATCATTATTTTAAGAAATATTTTGAAATTTTATAACTTATAATGATCAGTGGTTTTGGTTAACTGGGTCATTTTTTTAAATTAATTTGGGGAACCCTTTTAGTCCATTTTGAACATAAATTTTTTTGGGTACTCAGTTCACCCCCCTCTTTAGTAACTCAGTCCGACCAAAAAAAACTTTTAATAAAATATATTTTAAAGCATAGAATAAGCTAAGTAAATTTTTATAAAATGACACACACACACATAAATATATATATATATATATATCATAATTAAATTATTGATATTCATAATCTCTAATTCGATGGATATGTTTTAATGGTCATATTTAATATTTCTATTTTTATCTAAATAAAATATACCATGATTTCATTTTAGTTTGGTGTTGTGTGTGGAATAAGCTATTGAACACATTATATTTGTTTGAAGGAAATATATATAGTAAAATATTTGGGTGTTATATGGTGGAAATGGTTTCACCCCTGAATCATGATAATAAATATATATAAACTACTAAGAATATGACATGGTATGTTCATATGTTGGACTTCCATGAAAAGGAAATAAATAGATACAAAAATCATACAAACCAAACATGGTATAAACCAAAATAAAACATCCAACGAGGCATAATCAATAAAAGTGATTACTCTCATATAGGAATATACATAATAAATAAAAAACCAACATGATTTTGAAACATACAGTAAAAGAAAAATTAAAAATGAGGATCCAAATACAAAATACACCTGGCCGAATTGGCTAATAAACAAACATCTCAAAAATATAAATCAAATAACTCAATACATAGCTTGAATATCTCCCTATGACTCATGGTTTCTCACCACATCTCAACACATTTCCCAATGAACCAAAATGAACCTAAAAATTGATATAAAGACCAAAATCTAGATACAAAAATAAAACCATGATATTTTCTTACAAAAATATATACATAAGTGTGTATGATGAGTGATAGTTAAACAAACTTAGTAGGATTTAACTGAAGAGTCTATGGAATTACATTTATAAAAAATTTCATAAATTCTAGTTTTGTATATAATTTGAAAGTATTTTTTACATATATTAGTAAAATAAATCAATTATCATGCAATGAAAAAACTGACATGAAACCCACTCTTTTGAATAAAACATATTTAATCAATGGAAATATAATCTTTTAAACTTATGAAAACAAAAACTAAAATCCTTCTTCTTTATCCAAAATCATTTATCAAACCAATTTATTATATAAATATCACTTTCATAATTTGAAACCAAGCTTTCCAAACATTTTCTAAATTGGTTTAAAAGTTAACCAAAACCACAACTGAAATAGAATCTCACACAACATACACCAAAATACCAATGGAGTATAAAAAAGTAAACAACAAAACAAGAAATGGTTCCGAATAATCAAAATGGAATCCTGGGGATACAAAAAATGTATAGAATGGGATCCCCTAAAATAATCATCAACTTGAACTAGGTATCATAGGAAACTCACTAGGGCCTATCCTAGTATAATCCTAGACCTCACTTCAGAACAATGGTCAACCTATGTGAAAATAACTTTCTTGTCAACCCTGGATTACCTTCTTGGTATCAATAGAAGGTAACCCCCAGTAGAGAACAATAATTTCTTTGGAACTATAAAGATCCCAATATAAAATAGTAGTGAAATCATCCAAATCCACTACCCAGTAACCTAGGGTTTCTATGAAATAAATGAAATGAAGGTGAAAAGTGAATGAATTTCATATGAAACACGTGCATAAATAAATCATAAACAATAAATATCATCTCACCTCCAACACTCTCATATGAAAAAATACCTTTTTACCTCATACAAGCTTAAAACAATGACCAAAATACTATAAATGGAAATTCTATAAAATACATACATAAGGGGTACAAATGAGTGTCTCATAAAACATCATACAACTATTTTTACAAAGTCCCAAACAAGCCTTTAAAACCAATTGGAAATTACAATCCATAAAACCATCCTTTTCACACATAAATTAATTCTTTATATCAATTTACAAATAGGCCTTTAATCCCAACATAGAAATTATTTTCCAAAAAAACCTTTTAAAACTAATCAAGAATCATCATTTGAAAAACATGTTACTCCTCCCTTTAGAGTCACTTAAAAACTAAAAAACCTTCTTAATTTAGAAAAACTCCTAAACATGCGTTATTTACTATATAAATCAAATAAGTTATAAAACCCTTCACTCATAATTAAAACCATTTTAAAAGAGCCTCATAGGCATTTTATCAAACACTTGGCATGTATAAAAAATTTAGTTCAAAATGAATACTAGTAAATTCATTGAAAATACACTATTCTAAGTCTAAAAATTATTTTAAATTATTTATAAACCCTACACAATTGTTACATATTTATATAACTTTATAATAAATAAATTTAAAAATCCCAAGAATTTTATGAAGTTTCTAAATAAATGAATTGAACAAAAAAACATACCTCAATCAAGTAGAAACAAGTCACAACAAATTTCCTTCAATAGAAAAATATAACTAAGAAAAAGAACAGAATCAATCATCCTTAAATAACCAAATACCCATGATTAGACCCATATCAAAACTAAATTAACCCCCATGGATATTAGGGTTCATAGGAGAAAGGAAAACCTTGAGTAAATAGAAAAAGAAGGAAGGGTATAATAAGAATTAAGTCAAAGGAAATATTCACCTTTAAAAACCTCTTCAATTAAAGATAAGAGAATACATGGAATCAAGAAGGAGGAGGGGATATATACTTCATGTGTGTCCCCGGATTGGTTTAATGATATGGGAGGAAAAGAGGTTTAAACCCCCTAAAAATTAAAAATGGGTAGATCTATAAATTTATAAAATTAAATTTGGGCACATACATGTCAAAATGTGACATACCCTATCATGAAACAACATGACTCCTAGGTAGAACTACCAGTTAATTGCCCTTAGTTACATCACGACATGACCCTGCCTTCACAGTGTGACATCCCTTCTATGGGAAACCACTCAGGGAACTACACCGGGCCACGACACATCCCTAAGAAACAACCCCACTTCCTAGGTAAACTCATGACATGAATTCCCTTGTTATAACATTACCCTACACTCGATAAAAAATAAATAGACACCCAAAACCCATCACAAAAAACCCATTTATATCATGGTGTGACACACTATAGAAAGATCTACAGAAAACTCAAAAATGCCCACCATGGTATGAATTATTTTGGCTGCGACATGACCCATTGTAGCCTAGAACTATAAATCACCCAAGACACTCATTGAGATGTGAACCACATATGTCATAGAATTAATCTCTATAGATAGAGGTATAAAACAAAAATAAAACACTCAAAATACTCCCAAATCCTGAATTTTACCAAATTTTTAAAATTAACTCTCAATTATATACTAATTTAACACAATAGTAACATGGGGGGGGGGGGGTGTCACAGGGTCCTAAAACACCCTAAATTCATATCTCCCATATCAACCAATACAACATTAAACCACATGAATCTTAGAAACAAGAAACTTTAAAATGTAAGAAAACCATCCCCACTTGTCCTTATCTTCATTAAAGAATTAATTATAGAGTTGGATTACCTATAGATCAAAAGGAAATTATTTGTTATTATAATGTGTTAATATAGATAATGGTATCCATTATCAAAATGGGAAATGTCACATAAACTCAACCAGACCTAGATCTCTAGATACTGACACTAGTGTTGAGTGACGATTATAAGATGATTGAGGAATGGTTTTCCCTCAAAATAAAAAAACTCAATAATTATAAAAAATTAAAATAAAGTTTCCTTAAATTCAAAACTAGTTTTAATACCAATTTATGTTATATTTTCTATTCATCCAAAATTTAAAATGGATCCCACATACCAATTAGAAATATATTGATGAGGTGGAGTAAAAGAACATTTTTAATGAGGCCCACATTGAAAGTTGGAATTAACTTCCTAAAGCCACTTCTTTATAAATAAGTATATTGGGAATATTTGTTTCCCATGAAAATATATATTTAATGAAATGATTTTTAAAAATATTTTTAAATATATATTTAGTAAAGTGTTATTTATATATATATATATAATTAGAATCAGAATATTTATAAATTCAATCTAACTACTACCTATTTAATTGATCTAATGAAACTTTTGGCCGATTAAATGAGTTTTAACAAAACTAGTTCACATCAATTCTTTATTATAAACAAGAAGGTATTTTGAAATTTTTTAATAATTTTGAAAATAATTTTATTATTCCTTATAAATTCTTCCAGTATTTTGAGAAGGGAACACCCAATTTTTTCTATATATATCTTCCCATTTCCTTTCCAAATCATTAAAGAAAATTTCTTTTAAAAATCTATAATAAGTTGGGGTGTATTAAACTTCTTTGGAAAATGAATTTATTAATGATCCAAGACTTATTCATCTATGTAATTTTATGTAATATAATAGTTATTACTTCAAAATTTAAAACAATAAAAAGGGTTTAATATCAAGGTAGAACATAGATGGTGGGTAAAAAATTACATAAATTCATGAACAAATACATGGTCAAAATTGACCATTTTGATGGAAAAAATCCAAATATTAACATGGAAATATGACGTTTTCCCTAACCATTCTAAAAATATTCTAAAATTTGGAGCATAATCTTCCACATATTTTTGAAGAGCTCTCTCCCAAACCCAATGGTACATCGGTTGATGAAACAATGGTATATAAAATTAAAACCATGAAAAAGAAATGTGAATATGATGGACATTTGTGTCAAGGTCATTTACTCAACACTTTTTGAAAATGAATATATGATTATTTTCACTAAATAAAGTAATCTTGATAATTTTATAACAAACTTTAGTTTATGTTAAAAGTTAGGGAATAATGCACTAATAATTTTTTATTTAAAAAATATTTGAATTTCTAGATGTTTGATAATAATACCATACTTGAGAATGTAAAAATATTCATGTGAATACAAATATACTTTTTTCTTTTCAAATAATTATACCAAATAATTTATAAGTAGGTAAAATTGTTGAAATATTTCCAACTAGTTGGAATTTTTTTAAATCACTCATAAAGAAAAGTTAAGATAGAAAAACTACACAAACTCTCCCATATAGAAGAATAATCAATTTTGAGAGACATGTGAATGAAATAAAAGTTATATACCAAGGTTAATATAACTAAGTGGAAGGCATAAAAAATCATTCATTAATTCCAAAATGAAAAGTTAACAATCTAAAAAGAAATTAAATCCTTCAAATAATAAAGGAAAATTCTTTAATTGTGTAAAAATATGGCATTTTCTAAGGAATTCGACTATCTAAAGAAAGTGAGAGAGCTTATTAAAAATATTTTGTTGGGAGAAAATTAGTTTCAATTGAATTTGAAGTTAACATGACTTCAAAAATTATGGTATGATTAATTGATTATTTATATATGATGTAGGTGTGCAAGGACTATTCAATGTTAAAAATATTTTATAAGAGTTTATTACAAAGGGATTACAACTTTGAAACAGTGAATATGTAAATGTTTCCAATCATGGAGTGAAAAACAATATTTTACTTCTAGGAAAAAGTTAAATCTTTTGAATATGTTCTATGTACTTGAAATTAAAAAATAATCTAGTTTATATTTATCTTATTTTTAATAAGGGGTCTTAGGTTTCATTTGAATTTGACAAGGTCATCTTGTCAAAGGGTGGCATGTTTGTTAAAAATTAATATTTAATGATGAATGTGTTAAATATCTACCAATAATTTTATTAAAACATATTTTTATTTAATTCATTTGTATAAATCATGACATGATCATTTAAAACATGTTAATTATTATTCATTAAAAGTAATGAATAAGTTAAATTTAATTAATTTTGGGGTTGAATTAAATAAATGCGAAACATGTGTAGAACCAAAAATAGGTAAAAGATATTTCATAGTGTTGAATGAAATTATTATATATTAGATTTTTTTTCATTGTAATATTTGTGAATTAAATGTTTTATTAACTCATAGAGTTAAAATATACTTTATTACTTTAATTGATGACTATAGTACATATTTATAAGTATATATTCTTAGACAAAAATGATGAATCTTTTATTAAGTTTAATTGGTATGAAGCCAAAATTGAAATGAAATTAAATAATATAATTTAAAGTATTATGCTTCTATATATGAGGTGAATAACTTATGAATGAATTTATGATTTCTATTAAGAAAATATTATAATTCATCCGTGAAATTCTCTTTATACACCTTAACTAAACGGTTTTGCTGAAAGTAAAAAATCATACTTAAGTAGAAATGGTGGATTTTATGCTTATTAAATCTATATTACCATCCAATCCATGGGGTATTTTTTTAGCTTTTGGTCATATTCAAATAGAATTGTATCTTGGAAAAATAAATTACCCCATATGAAATTTAAAAAGGTAGAAAACTGAATATTTTTTATTTTAACTTATGGGTTTGTTTAACATATTATAGAGTTAATTATCATAAAATAACTAAAATAAAACCTATAGAAATTAAAAGTTTTTTGTTGGTTATATATATAATAGTAAAAATTATAGAATTATGGACTTAGAAGATACTATTATTATTAGTTCAAGAGATATAGATTTAGTTAGAATTAATTTTATAAAGAAAATATAGAGGAATTTGTTACTCATATCCCTTATTTTTGTACCCCATCTAGTTCATATACAATAGTATATAATGAAGAAGATTCTTGAATTGAAATTAAATGGAGTATAAGACTAAGGAAGGAAAACATCTACAAGCGTAATTTATTTCTATGGATTCCATAGTTTTCAATATTTATGGTGATCAAAATAATAACCTTTTAAATAAATATACCATAGTTATAATAATAAAATATTATTCTAATACATATAAAGAATCAATTTCTTCTAGAGATGTTACTTTCTGGAAGAAATCAATCAATGATGAAATGGATTCCATATTAGGGAATAATACTCGGGTGATTATGAATTTACCAAAATTTTAAAATATTTTTAGATTTAAATGGATGTTTGAAAAAAAATATGATTCCAATGGTAATATTAAAGATTTTAAATAAATGATATTCACTAAAGGTTTTAGAAAAAAGGAGTGAATTGGTTATTTTCATACTTATTATAAAACCCTCCATGTATTTAGGTATGAATTAATTTAAAATTTTATCAAAACATGTGTGTTTTATTGGTTTGAGATATTATAGTCATTGTTGGGGGGATTGAGGGTTAGTTTATAGAGTTATCCCAATGATTGGGATGAAAGAATGTAATAATTGGATGGTCATTCCATAACCTATGTCACTATAAGAAAATAATTTTATAGTGTTAGATTTTTAGAGGTGGGTTTAGAAACTGATACTAAACATTATTTTTAATGTAATTCCACCATTATTTAATGAATGTTTTCAAAAGATTTGGTAATATATTTATTTAACGGTGTTTGTAATGAAAATCACCGCTAAATATAATTTTGCATTGGTTTTAATTATAATTGTCACTATATGTTTCAAAAATAATAAGGAACCCATATCAACATTTCCCTCAACACCCAACCCTATACTATCTCCCTTTACCTTGACCCCACCCCTCTACCATCACCCTTTCCATCAACCTTTACCTTGACACCCAACCCCCTTCCCGTGATCCCCTACCATCACCCTTTCCCTCAACCCCCTAATCCCCCACTTATAAGAAGCCCCATAATCACCCTTTCCCTTGACCACCTACTTGCAAGACCTATATACCACTACCCTTGAAATTACCCCTATCCCACAAATCATGATCCCTCTACCATCACACTTAACCTCATTAGACATGGATTTATAAGTGGGATATTTTTCAATCTAGGGTTACTTTATCTTCTGTTTAGGTTGTTAGTTATTCTAATAAGTTCATGTTTATGGTTTTGTGTTTAGTTTTATGGATTTTGGTGTAGGTATTAGTTGTGGATGATATGTTATAGGGAATTGATGGCTTCTTTTTAGATAATTGGATATTGATCATTGTTTTCTTTCTCTTCCTTTATATTGTATTTTTCTACAACTCTCAAGTTAAGGTATTTAGAATCCATTTTTAATATATGAGTTAATGTGGAATTATTATACATTTTTTTTATTTAGATAAATTTTTTAATTGACATAATGAATATAATGCATCGGATTGGAGAAATAGAAATTGGGGGGAAAATCATGTGTTTACATGATTTCCATGATGTAATTTTTATGTTTCTTGTATGATCATATTATAATTATTTTTTATTGATGATGTGATCAACATTCTCATAATTGGGAAAGTAATACAATGATGTTCATAAAATAAATAGACAAAATCTATATTTTTTTGTTTATTTTGGTTATATTAATAATGAAATGATAATAAAATAGGGATTCATAGTGTAAAAAATAGTTTATTTAATTCTATGATGTTATTACTATTTTTTAATAATAGTTTTTGTAATATAGTGGTTGGATTTTTGTTATAGATAAAGGGGGATGATATGTCTTATCATGGTAGTATTTTTATATATGTGACATGGGAAAGCAGTTGTTTTCATGGATGTGGTAGAGATGATGTATATTGAGTATTGTTTTATTTTTTTTTATATATTGGTGTAATAATGTTGTTCTATTTAGTGAATGATGGTTTCTTTAGTGTGTTTTTATATATAGTTTAATTGAATAAATATAAATGTAATGATTTGTAATTGAATTTCATTCTTAATTGAGTTACTTATTTTGATATTTTTTTGTAGGTATATTCATTTCGACCCTTTGAAACTAGGTTCACTTCATCACAAACATCACATTCTTGTTTTAGTACACTTACTCACATACCTTAAATGTAATTATTTATAAAGGAATTGTAGATATAATTGAGTTTTTTTGATATTTTTTTGTAGGTATGCCATACTCATATAGGATTACAACCATGACCCATACTAAACCACATGATTCCCATTATACCACTAAAACACTAGGTGAACTTCATCACATACCTTGAAAACATGTTTTGGTATACTTTATCACATACATTAAACATAATGATTCATAAAGGAATTACATATTTAAATGAGTTAGTTGTTTTTTTGATATTTTTTATAGGTATTATATGTTATGTGCATATTATAGATATGAACCACTACACATCATATGATTCTAATTGTATCCCTATAACACCAAGTACAATTTATCACATACCATGAAAACTTCTATTGGTACCATTAAATATTATCCTATTACACCTTCATCTTCAGGTATCCCTTCTGTAGAAGATATTGGGGAATTAGGTAGATCACCTATGATTCATCCTTATGGAAGTAAAACTAGCACCTAGTTACCATTGAGAGGCCACTGGTGTGTCACATTCATAGATTTGTCTATTCATGTGGCAACATAATTTTCTCAAATATTGATATTAATTACTTTATTCATATGTTAAACAAATAAAAATAATATTGTGGCCTAAATCACGATCGAGTGGAACTCACCATTGGTCTCCACATCCAAGAGACCGGGGTTCAAATCTTGGTAGCACCCTTTGGGGTATTTTTGATGGATGTGGTGATGTAGGTACTAACATAGAAAGGTTATGATGTAGGTGATGAGGCATGTAGGGGTGCATACCTATGTAATGTATTTTGGGCCACTAGGATTTAAGGAAAGTAAATTTAATAGACTTGTTATAGAGTTGGTCAAACCTTGGAGGGGTGGGGGTTGGCCTATTCTTATAGGCCCATGGATGTGTGTTGTTTTCTTTTCCTGTACCTCCACGACCATAAATAAAGATAAAGATAATAATAGAATAGAAACAAACATTAATAATGAATATGTTTAGAATTTCACTAACATAAATATATTTGTCCCATTTTATGAATATGGGGTACCCATTAAGGATTAAATGGGAATTTTCAGGAAAATCCTAGACTATTTAGCTTGTGAGGTGTCATCCTTACCCGTTCATTATTCAAATTGGAGGCACATTTAATTGTCTGGGAAGAATGAGTTTTTTAACACTCAAATAAAGGTACTTTCATAATTATGTATTCATAAATGATTAAATTAAACATTCTTACTTAATATATTAATAATCAATGGTATTTTATGTATTTTAGTTGTATATGTTGTTTCATTTTGATGTGACCAGTGTAATTTCACATCCATGGGAATTAAAAAACATAAGAAATAAATGGAAATATTTCAATTGGATATTATGACATGAATTCAATGACACATGTTTATCAATGTCATAAATGTATGAGAAGGTCCTAGATAGATTTCCTAAATACCAGTGGAAGGAATTCATTGACCTTCACCATGCCGATTCACACCATGAATTTTATTATATGTCAATAGATTAATAATAGTGTCTTAATAAAATTTCATTTTTAATGATATATAACTTCTTCAGGTGTGTTATATGTGAAATTATACTAGTCTAGAGAAGAATATAATTCCCTAGTTCTTTGGTTTTATGAGTTTAATGAGGAAATGAAGTGAAAAGGAACCCTTTAATTAACTAAATTATATATATATAATAGTTTTATTAATTTAGTTTTTTTAAATTTTTGGTTATAAAATATTTTAATACAGTTAATGGATATATGTTGGTATGTTGGAAAGATGGAGTTCTGGTTTAATGTCCCTAAAAAATTATGGGATTTATTTCAATGACCATACATAAAACTTTGTGGTAAACAATTTTATATATCAGTTAGTGTTACCAAGTTACAATATAATTTAATGTTATTTAATTGCAATAAAAACTCAAAGAATCTTGGGATGCCTAACCTTACCTATCATCTTTAGTATCCTCATAGGATTATATGGATCAAGTATCTGGAAATTATCACTATATATAGGTGAAAGGTACATGTTATGGACCATCGCAGTCATGGGTCTATGTAAAGTCAAATAAATCTACCTTGATGATGTCACCTATAAGAGGGTTTATTGATTTTAGGGATCTAGAACCCCAAAAGGAAATTCATGCACTAGAAAATTGAATTAAAAATCAATAATCACTTATTAAATGATTGAATTATTAGTTCCCTTCTTTAGATACTTCATTGGATTCTGTGTTTCAAAGGATGACAAAAAATATTCACGAATAAATAAAGATGCTCATAAGAGATTTAGGATCGGTATTTTTTATAAATTTTTAGTTATTTTCTCCTTTTTACATTTATATTTTTATTATTTGTGGTTGTCTTAAAAAAGACATGTTTTGGAAATTGAAATGATGAATTTTTATTTGAGCTTAAGGGTGATTATTATTTTTGAGAATGATATTTTTAATAAAAAAAAAATTAACATGTTATGTGTTTTAGTTGGAAATTATGAAAATATGATGTGAAAAAATATTAAATAGGAAAAATAAGTTTAGTGGATAATTTGTATATTAATTTATTATTCTATTTAATTGATTGAGTAGAATAATTCTCTTTTTTAAATGAATAAATATGTGTTTTGGATTATTGTTGTTTAGTTTTTTGATCAGGGCCATTGTTTATGAATTTTATATAGATAAAACTTCATTTAAAATCTGTATGGGTTTGTAAAAGAGATTTTTATATACTTAGGGGATTTTTAGGCAGGTCCTTAACGGTTTAATTTTTTTTTACCTTAAGGGGTTTATTGGTTGGAAATTAAATGATTTTGGATTATCGTGTCATTATGTCACTTCCATGAATATATATAGGTGTGATTCATTATGAATAGTTGATGGAAGAGTGGTGACTTAATATGATTTATGGACTGTTTGGATGGTGCATAATGGGAAGAGACTAATGAAATTTATTGGTTCAGTTAAAAGTGATTTAAAGCATTGGTTTGGTTTCAAAATGGTTTTATGTAGTTTTTAGTAAAGAATTAGTAGTTTTAGGGTAAGAGGACCTTATTTTGTAAGAGAAAAAAATGAGTTATATTTTTTATACTCATTTGATGTTATTCACGTGTGATTGAATTATAATTTATTTGATATTTGTTAAACACATTTGTTACTAATGTGTGGTTAATTACATTAAATTTAGGAACTAGAGGCGGGGAATAAAAAAATAAGCGATGACTAGCATGATGCAATATTGGTGAGTAAAGGAAATGCATCCCAAGTGATAATCAATGTTTCAATTGACATTCCCTGAACTTGTTTCTATTACTAGAAAACTAAAAAATTGATATATTTTAAATTGAAATATTATGAACTTATTTTTTATAAGGTGTTACGTTGTATATTAATATGTGATATCATTTTTTATGTTGTATTGACTAGATAATTCTTCTATATATTTGTTTTGTATTGGTTTTTTATGGGTTGGAATGAAATATGGTCTATTTAGACTATGCACAGTCAAGGTTTTCAGCAGTTTTAACCACTTATACATATTTAGATTTGGTTAAAACAACCCCTATATAGGGTATTTTTTAAAATAGCTTATCTTTAGTTTTATAAACCATCACTAAATTAAAAACCCAATTTACAAGGGTCTTCTATTAAAAAATGGTTCTTAAACACTATTATTTATTCGCAATAATTTTATAAACCACCATGAAATAATGATTTTTGAAATTTCAAATAAAGTATCTATAATAAAATTTAACTACTGATAAATTATTAATGGCACACCATTTATTTTCAATTTGATAAATTATTCATAGAGTAATTTTATGGTGGTTCTTATCATCATTATCACTTGATTTTACTATAGTGTGTGTTGCTCCATGAAATCCTACTTGAGGGGATGTGCTTGCTCTATAGTGGTGTTAGTTGAGACTTTAAGCTCTAACCTATGGGGGAATTACACTGTAAAAGGGTAGTTACTCTACAACATGACCCTAGGTCTAGGTGTTTGAGTTTTCTAATTCTATTCTGGAGAGGTGTGTTGCATCATGACCCATAAGGTCGTTCCACAATGTGGCCACAGGAAACGCATTGCACTATGACCCATGTGTTCTTACTACAATGACCCTTATATAACATCTTTATTAAACTCAAATAAACGAATTAAATTAAAGTCATATTAAATGATATCCTCCTACTTTTCCCCAATATCCTATGACTGAATTCTCTCCTCCTTAGTGCATCCTCCCTTATCCAACTAATTTCTCCCTTATTTGAGCTCATATATTCATGTCATCTACCCCATAAGACTATCGAGGGTAAGTATATAAATCCTATTATACTCTTCCACTAATTATTTTTCTATTATATCATTTTCACTAATTATACTCTATATTAGATGTTTTGTTGATTTTTGTTAAACCATCAGTTGCGGTCGATTAGTCTGATTATTCTCATTGAGAAAACTCGTAGTGAATTAATGTGGGTGGTGACTGAACTTTACCGATGATTTATATTGTTTTCATGTGCTGTATGATATGAAGTCTTTCCACTATGTGTGATTAACATAAAAAAATACTAAATTTTTTCCCATTGACATGTATTAATTGGGTATGAACATTTAGTGCCACGATTGGCCCTTCGAGTGCTATGTTTTAATGTCTAGTATACTAATTTCCAGGAGATTAAACCGAAGTGGGTTGATCGTTACACTAAAAATATGATTTTAAGTTCCTTGAGATATATTTTTTGGGTTCATTTCACCTAGTTAAGTTCCAATTAGCCTCCTATATTGAGATATTTATACATTCCCTTGCAGATAGCCAGGTTTGAAACTTAGTGATCATGGGATATTATTGTACAACTAGTTTGGGATTGTTAATTACTACTTCAAACTAAGTTGACCAAGGAGGTGGGGGTTAAAACATAGGTCAAAATAATATAAAGGGTTTTGGTATGTGAGGACCTACATATTATGAATTATAGAGGTATGGATTTTTTACCCAACCTTAAATTATTAATTATACCTTATTTTGTTATAAACCTTAAGGGTTGATATAAGGGGTTGAGAAAATCATGGGTTGAGTTTGATATAGACCCAGATAACCTTTCCCATGGTATTAATACTATTATGAGATGGTTCCTATGCTATAATGCTAAGACAATTATAAATGTGGTCCAGATATTCCTTGTTAACCTTACATTGATGTGATTCCATATCAAGACACATGAGGGATAAGATCATTATAGACTTGAACAACTTTTACAATTATTCTTAGTCAGAAAAAATACCTAAAATTCACTTTTCACATATTTTTGGGTTGTGTTTATTGAAATAACTTGTTGAAAAGTCCCAGAGTGGAGACGACCATGAGGTATTCTTGAAGGAAGGGATCTAGAAGAGTTTGAAGGATTTTTGAGAAGATTATATATATATTTAGATAAAATAAAGGATTCTGTCACAAATTAGGTATACTCTAATGAAAATTAGGTAGACTAGCATGAAAATTAAGAAGAATCACCAAAATGGTTGCACAAACACGATGACATTCACAAACTTGAGGTGATGTATTTTCCAGAATTGTGAAGTATTGTGCGACATGAGATTTATGTGTTGGTTTTTACTATAAATAGGGTACTCATATCATCATTAATTATAATGAAACATTATAGAAATATCAAGATATTTAAGTTCCTATGTTTTACTATTAGACTTACACAAATTCATTTCTTACAAAAAGACTTTTACATGACCATTGGTAGTATAAAAAGGGTCATTATGAAAAAAATGTTTATGTGAATGGGAATTATGTGAATATCATTTGTTCACAAAATGGGGTTATGAAACCCTTAATAAAATTTCCTAGAATTTCTATGGTAATGTGGAATTCATCATTTTTATGAAATAAGAGATTTATGATTCCATAATTATTATAATACCCCAAGGTTTTAAAAATAAATTGAAATGAATGAATAATTTATTCTCTAAATAATGAAACTTTGTTTTAAGTAGTTAGTTTTAAACTATCCATTAAACTTAGTTTTTCACTTCTATGATTTGAATTTTTAAAAATAGACATCTATAGTTGTGATCATTAAGTTTTTTAGAGTCAAATAGAACCAACATGAATTTTTGGTGAATAGTAACATACCATTATGAATAGTAATATGAAACTTATGAACGATAAATCATATTATTAATTTATTTTCTTATGGTTATAAGGTAATTAGATCTTGATTAAAATTTCAAGGTGATATAAAGTCAATTATAACTTTAAAATTGTTATTTTTTGAATAAAATATGATTTTATTTAAAAATTAAATTAATCATATTTAGAAAATTATTTTTAAAAAATAGAGTTAAATTTTTTACTTCTATACGTCGAAAAATAGCTGGGTTGATTTTTTGGGATTTTTCTGACAGGTTTGAATTTTTGGTGAATAGTGAAATTCGATAATTACGAAATATGATAAAAAAATGAATTTCTGCATCATGCTTGAGTCATGGATGATGTAAATGATTGTTGGTTCGAATTCACATGAACTAATTAAAATTTTGGGTCACATGAATCAAGACTATTCATATTCTTGAGAAAAAATATTAAACTAAGGATTAAAATAATGTAAAACCCCTCCTCTCCTCCACTATAAATACCACCCTCACCCCATATTCCTCTCACACCTCTAAAGATTTGTGAATTGTCTAAGTTCTAACCAATTCCCTTACCAAGGATCTTTACCACTTCCAAGACCTTTTTGTCTCACCTAAATTCCAAAACCAAATCCCTTAAGGAGGATCTCAAGGAGAAGATATCAAGAGGTAAGAATCCTCTTTCATTTTCTTATGTTTTCTTTTCAATTCCCTTTATTTTCATATACTACCTTCCAATCACCTTATCCAAGAGGTATGAAAGCTCCATAATATTATATATTTTGGATTTTATCACGTTTATGGAAAAACTTCATCTCATTATTCCTCTCTTCTTTCTCTTATTCTAAAAATAAAATCACCATATGTGATGTGCCGATTTACCAAAGTCATGGACAATGTGGTTTCAATTTACATTAATTCCTTAAAAAATGGTTATAAAAGTATTTTAATGGATGAAACATATTTTAAATATTATTATATATCCTCTTTCATGTTTTTGAGTTAACATTTATACATAATATTATGTTATATAATGAAACTAGTTTGTGATTATCAATGAACCTCCAAAATGATATAAATAGATATCACTGAAGATATATCTAATGATTCATCCTAATACCTTATAACCAAAATTATTTATGGAATAATTTAATATTCTGTAAATATATTAGTACAATTTCATTCCACTTCTAAAATTTCATTTTCATACGACATGGAAATCAAATACAAAACCGGCCATGGAAATCATGTATAGAATGCACTCAAAACAATGGAAGGAACAAAATACTAATAATTAAAGAGTGAAATGATTTTATTAAATGATCATATAAGGTGTTATAAACTTTAATATATTTCTATAAGATATTAATAACACTCTTTTAATCATTACGAATTATTTTTAAACACGTTTAAAGTAAGACAAACCCGAGGTAAGGGAATTCTTAACCGAATTTCCATTCTTTGGGTTAACCTTCTACTTCATTAATTATTTGGTATTAAAATTGTTTGTGTGAGTAATTTTGTTTATATTTTGTTTAATTATGTGTATTTATAGTTTATATAAATATTTCATCCACTCTATTAAGTATCACTTTAATTATATGATATTTGTAAGGGGATTTTCTTTTTTAAATCCTCTTTTTAAATTATATTTTACAAAATTAAAAAGAATTGTTTTTATGAAATTATTCATATTTTATGATTATGTTTTAGTTATTGGGAATTTTTTATTATAAAGGGTGAAACCTATATCTCCCTCCAATTCATTGGGTATGCGTATGTTGGAGGTTAGTCATATGGTTACTCCAAGTGTAACTGCGATGGTTACACAATAAGGTAGCCGTAAGGGTTGCATTGTAAGGTAGCTGCGAGGGTTACAAATAATGAGGTAGATGATTGGGTTACAAGATTATGTAATTAATTTCCTAAGATAATTTTATGGCTCTATTTATGATCTTTATTTTTTTTGTATATCTCTTGGAAATCTCAAGTTTCACAATGTAAGTATATTTGGGTTTCAAGTATGTATTTTTGAAAATGATTTCATATATTTACAAGTATTCACGAACTAATGTTTTATATCATTATTTTTGTATCCCATACTAATCTTTCTATGCTCATACCAAGTTTTTAAATTATTTACATAGGTTATAAGGATGTGTAATAGAAATAAGAAAGTCAAGTTAAATATTATGAAGATTTTTCAAAGAAATCATGCTGTTGTTTTGTGTTTAAATTTTATGTTTTGGAAGAAATGGATACTGTTTTAATGGTACCCACTTTTTATGCTTGTGGGTTTATATATATAAGTTATTTCATAACTTTATAAAACTCTAAACCAAAAATATATTTGGTAATGTAAAGAAGTTAAATCTTGTTGAAATAACTAGAATATGTAATATTTAAGGATGAGACCTTATAGTTGGCATCAGAGAACAATTTAGATAACTTTATGTGTTAGTATAATATTTAAATAATACCATAAGTTATTTTTACCTTATGTTTATTTTTAAGTGGTATATCATTTAAAGATTACTATGTTGCTTCATCTAATATATTTCTCTTCAGAATGGTTTTCCAAAGAAGAAACAAGGAGGCTAAAGTTGGAAGGAACCAGAGGTTGATATCTTTCCAAATCCACAACTGGGAATGGTGTGAATTAGAATCGAGTAGTTTGTGATGGTAATGGATCAGATGACTCAGGAAATAAATGGTGGTGGGATCCATGAAAGAGAACAACGAGAGCTACCAAAAAGAAACATGATTATAGTGGAACATTTTATGAAGCAACACCCTCTTACTTTTAGAGGATCTTATGACTCAGTAGAAGCTAAAGGATATATTAAAGCCCTTGAAAAGATATTTGATGTTATAGGATGTTCAGATAATCAAAATTTAAGTCTTTACATTTATCATTTTGAAGGTGAAGCTGATCAGTGGTGGTCAATGGTCATGAATATCAGGGATAGAGAGGATATTGATGCCTTAGAGTGGGATGAATTTAAAATCATTTTCCTTGAAAAATATTTTCCAAAGGTGGTTTGACTTAGGATGGAGAAGAAATTACTTGAATTGAGGAAAAAGAAGAAGGATTCAGTGGCTGTGTATGAAGAAAACTTCACCAGACTAGAAAGGTATGCTCCAAATATTATTCGGGATCTTGATAGTAAAATCATCTATTTTTACTCAGGATTTAAGACAATATATCGAAGGGTATTGTCTTCCTAAGAGTTAAAATGTTATGAGAAACTTTTTTGATGTCTTGAGAGGGTAGAAATGTAGTTTGGTGATGATTACATGTACTTTGAGAACAAATATAAGAAGAGGTATATATGGTAAGTGATGTGTAATAATCAATCAAAGAAATATGTTGGTAAGAAAGTTCAGTTTCTGATTTGTGAAAAGTGTGGTAAAAAGAACCCTGGGGAATGCCTTAAAAGAACTAGGAAGTGTTCTCAATGTGGTAAGTTTTGACATATGGCCCAACATTTTAATGAAAATTATTCTAATATTAATCATGATAAGAAAATTGTTAAGTGTTTAAATGTGGTGAGATGAGTCATTATGAAAATGTCGGCCCAAAGAAATATCTGAATGATGTGAATCGGCCAAAATATAAGCAAAAAGGTGTAGTGAGATCCTTTTCCACTACATCAGCTGATATTAGGCCATCTAATGAAGTGGTATCATGTACTTTGTTTTTTTACTCAATTTTTTCTAAAGACTTGTTTGATATGGGGTTAACACATTCCTTTATTTCTGAAAAATTTCTTGGTAAATTATAAATATCACTTCAAAAAATGAGACCAGAACTTATTGTTAAAACACGAGGGGAAATTTTACAACAAAAAAGTATTTTAATAATCTTTCTATTGTTATCTGTGGAAATACATTACCTACAAACCTTATTGTTTTTTCCTTAGTAGAGTTTAATGCCATTCTGGGTACGTATTGGCTTTCTGTTTATCATGCTAAGATTGATTGTAGAGATAAAGAAGTTGTTTTTTAGAAAGAGTTTTAGTTTTTATACAAGAATGAAAACATACAACTAATAATATATCAGGAAGCTTAGAAATCATTGAAAGATGTAAATGAAAGTTATCATGCTCATATTGTGTAAAATAAGGGAACTATTTAGATTAATGATGTGCCAGTGGTAAATTAATATCTTGATGTTTTTCTTGATGAATTACCCGGTTTTATACCTAATTAGGAAGTTGAATCCGCAATTGACTTAGTTCCTGATGCTAAGACAATTTCTAATACCCCTTATCAAATGGATTAAATGGAACTTATTGAATTTTAAAAAATAGTTATAGGAGTTTCTTGATAAAGTCTTCATTCATCCTAGCACTTCACCATGGGGTGCTCCTATTTTGTTCATTTAAAATAAAGATGGTTCCATGAGGCTTTTCATTGATTATCGAGCCTTTAATAACATCATTGTTAAAAACAAGTATCCCTTTCCTCATATCTATGAATTGTTTGATCAACTCCAGGGAGGATAGTATTTTTTATAGGTCGACCCGAGGTCGAGGTACCATCAGTTGAAAGAAAAATTAAGCAAACATCTTGAAGACCACATTCCATACTAGATATGGGAATTATGAATTTCTTGTTATGCTATTTGGGTTAACTAATTCACCTTTTGTTTTCATGGATCTTTTGAATAAAGTATTTTATGAGTTCTTAGATAAGTTTTTAGTTGTGTTTATTGATGAAATTATAGTATTTTATAAAAGTAAATAGGAGCATGAAAAACATCTAAGGGTTGTTTTGAAAACCTTAATGGAAAGGAAAATATATAGAAAATTCAAAAAGTTTTAATTTTGGTTGCAACTAATTTCTTTTCTTGGGAATATTGTAATTAAGGATGTAATAATAGTTGATCCTACCAAAAAAAAAGTGGTTAATTAATGAACAATACCTACAAATGTTACAGAGATTCATAGTTTTATTGGATTAGTAGGTTATTATCGAAGGTTTGTTAAAAACTTTTCACGGTTATCTAGCCTGCTAACTAAGTTAACACAAAAAGGGGTTAAATTTTTTTGGACAAAAGAATGTGATTTTTGTTTTCAGGAACTGATGAAGAGATTGGTAAATGATTTAGTTTTGGACCATCCCTCTAGAAATGGAAAGTTTTTCATCTACATTGATGCTTCGTTGAAGGGACTTGGTTTTGTTTTGATGTATAATGATCAGTTAATTGCTTATGCTTAAAGACAACTAATACCTCATGAGTTAAATTATCCGACACATGATTTGGAATTAGAATCTATGTTTTTTTATTTGAAAATTTGAGGCATCATTTATACAGAGACAAATATGAAAAATATGCAGGCCATAAAAGTCAGAAGTTTATATTCACTCTGAAGGAACTAAACATGAGGTAGAGAAGATGACTTGAATTGATAAAGGATTATGATTTAATGATAAATTACCATCTGGGAAAAGAAAAAAAGTGGCAGATTCTTTGAGTCGAAAACATCATGGATCATTAACAATGTTACATTTGGAACATGACCCCTTGATTAATGATTTGATGAATTTTGGATTAGAAGTTATTCGTGTAGTAAATTCCTCTATTTTGTTTTAGGTTTTAGTGCAATCATATTTTTTTGATAGAATTAAGAAAGCATAAATGATAGATGGGGAGCTACATAAAAAGGTAGAATTGGTTAAAATGGGTAAGTTTACAGAATTAAACATTGATAAAGATTGTGTTTCGAGTTTTGTAAGAAGATTGTGTGTGCCATGTGATTATCTGCTGAAGAAATAGTTGTTGTGAAAAGCTTATAGTTCTCTATTTTCTGTTCATCCTGACAGCATGAAGATGTATAGATACCTTCAGGAGTATTACTGGTGGGATAGAATGAAAATAGTTATTGTATATTTTACCATGAAATACATGAAAAGTAAACAGGTTAAAGAAGATCCATAGTTACAGAAGGGGATGCTTCATCCATTACGAGTTCCATATTGAAAATGGGAAAATATATCAATGGACTTCGTTGTGGGACTACCAAATACTTCTCAAGGTAACAATAAAATCTGGGTTATTGTTGATCGACTAACTAAATATTCTCATTTCCTTCTTATTTTAGATATTATCTCTTTGGATCATCATTATTGACTGTACCTCAAAGAGATTGTTAGGTTAAATGGAGTTCCTATTTCTGTTATATATAACCATGATCCTAGGTTCACTTCTAACTTTTGGAAAGGCCCTTAGAAGTCATTGGATATAGAATTAAATTTAAGTACAACTTTTCATCCTCAATCAGATGGGCAGTCATAACGGATGATTCTGACTTTAGAGGATACGATTCGAGCTTGTTCAATGGATTACCAGGGAAGTTGGGATTAACATATTTCTTTAGTTTAATTTTATTATAATAATAATTTTCATTTCAGTATACATATGTAACCTTTTGAGGCATTATATGGGTTGTAGTGTCAAACTCCATCATTTTTTGATGAAGTTAGAGAATGGATTCTTATGAGACCAGAATTAGTAGAAGAAGTGACTGAGAAAGTGAAGATGATACAGTAAAACATGAGGACATCTTAGAGTAGGAATAAAAGTTATGTAGATAACAAGAGGAAAGACTTTTCTTTTGAGGTAGGTGATCATGTTTTTCTTAGAATATCACCATGGAAAATTGTTTTTCATTTTGGTAATAAAGGGAAGATAAGTCCACAGTTCATTAGACCTTATGAAATTTTGGATAAAGTTGGACTAGTTTCCTATCAAGTAGTGTTTCCTATGAGTTTATCTCAGGTAGACAATGTTTTTCATGTTTTGATGTTGAGAAAGTATGTTCCATATTCATCTCATGTTTTGATCCCAAAAGTAGTTCAACTGGAAGATAACCTTTCTTATGAAGAGAAACCTATTCAGATTCTTGATCGAAGAGAACAAGTATTGCAGAATAAGGAAATCCACTAGGTAAAGGTTTTATGGAGAAAACACATGGTTGAAGAAGAAACATGGGAATCTGAAAATGTTATGAGGGAAATGTACCCTCATTTTTTAATAAGTAAATAAAATTACAAGGATGTAATTTCAAAAAGGTGGGGAGAATGCAACACCATAAGGTTTTAAAAATAAATTAAAATTCATAAAACATTTATTATCTACATAATAATACTTTTTTAAGGATATAATTTTAAATTGGCTTCTAAATATAATTTTGACGCTTTTATGAATTGAATTTCTAAAAACAGACATCTAAGGTTATGATTAGTAACTTATTTAGAGTCTAATAGAACTAACTTGACTTTTTGGTGAATAGTAACATACCCTTATGAATAGTAATACAAATAGTAATATGAACCTTATGAATAGTAAATCATATTATTATTTTATTTTCATATGGTTATAAGATAATGAGATCTTGATTAATTTTTCAAGGTGATATAAAGTTAGTTATAGTTTTAGAATTATTATTTTTTGGAATAAAATATGATTTTATTTAAAAATTAAATTGATCATATTTAGAAATTTATTTTTAAAAAATGGAGTTCATTTTTGAATTCTACACATCAAAAAATGGTTGGGGTGAATTTTTCGGATTTTTCTTAAATACTTGAATTTTTGGTGAATAATGAAATTTGATAATTACGAAATATGATAAATAAATGAATTTCTACATCATGATTGAGTCATGTATGGTGTAAATGACCATTGTTAAGAAATAAAATGAACTTATTATTTTTTTGGGTCACATGAATCAAGAATATTCATAGTATTGAGAAAAAAATATTAAACTAATGATTTAAATAATGTAAAACCCCTCATCTCCTCCACTATAAATACCACCCTCACCCCACCTCTTCCTATCACACCTCTCAAGATTTTTTCATTATATAATTTATAAAAAATACCCTTACCAAGGATATTCCCCACGTCCAAGACTTTAGGGTCTCACCAAAAGGCCAAAACCAAAGGCCTTAAGGAGAATCTCAAGGAGAAGACACCAAGAGGTAAGAATCCTCTTTCATTTTCTTATGTTTTCTTTTCAATTCGATTTATTTTCATATAATACCTTCCCCTAACTTTATATAAGCGGTATGAAAGATCCATAATATTATATATTCTGGATTTTATCATTTTTATGGAAACAATTCATCATCGTTGTTCTTCTCATCTTCATCTTATTTTAAAAATAAAAACATCGTCTATGATGTGTCGATTTACCAAAATCGTGGACAGTGTGTTTTCAATTTCCATTAATTCCTTCAAAACTAGTTATAAAACCATTTTAATGGGTGAAAAATATTTTAAAGTGTGTGATATATCCAATTTCATGTCATGGAGTTAACATATATACAAAATATTATGTTATATAATGAAACTAGTTCATGATTATCAAAGAACCGCGAAAATGATTGAAACAGATATCACTAAAGATTTATCTAATGATTCATCTTCATACCATATAACAAAAATGATTTATGGAATAATTTAATATTATGAAATCATATTAATACCATTTCATCCCACTTCTGTAATTTTATTTCTATATGATAAATAAATCAAATACAAAACTGACCATGGAAATCATGTAAAGAACGCACCCCAAACAATGGAAGGAACAAAATACTAATAATTAAAGGGTGAAATGATGTTATGAAATGATCATATAAGGTGTTATAAACATGAATATGTTTATTTAAGATATTAATAAAACTCTTTTAACCATTATACATGAGGTTTAAACACATTTTAAGTAAAACAAACCCGAGGTAAGGGAATCCTTAGCCCAATTTCCATTCTTTGGGTTAACCTTCAACTTCATTAATTATGTGGTATTAATTTTTTTTGATTAATTTTGTTTATATTATTTTTAATTATGTGTATTTACAGTGAATATAAATATTCCATCCACTCTATTAAGTCTCAATTCAACTATATGATATTTTTAAGGGGATTTTCTTTTAAAATACTCTTTTAAAATTTTGTTTTACGAAATTTAAAAGAAATGTTTTTATGCAATTATTCATGTTGTATAAATATGTTCTGGTTCTTGTGATTTTTTTATGATGAAGGGTGGGACATATATCTCCCTCCAATTCATTGGGTATGTTTATGTTGGAGGTTGGCTATATGGTTACTCCAAGTGTAACTATAATGGTTACATAATAAGGTAGCCGTGAGGGTTACATTGTAAGGTAGTTATAAGGGTTAAAAATCATAAGGTAGACTACAGGGTTACAAGATTATGTATGTATTTCCGCAAGATACCTTTAAAATTATATTTATATTCTTTATGTTTTGTGAAAATCTCTTGGAAATATCAAGTTTCACAAAGTATATATGGGTGTCAAGTATGTCTTTTTGAAAATGATTTCATATGTTTACAAGTATTCATGGAATAATGATTTTTGTCCTTATTTTTATATCCCTTAATACGATTTTTGTGCTCATCCCATGTTTTTAAATTATTTCCATAGGTTATAATGATGTGTAAGAGAAATAAGGATGTCATGTTAAATTTTATGAAGATTTTTCAAAGAAATCATGATGTTGTTTTGTGTTTAAAATTTTATGTTTTTGGAAGAAATGTATACAATTTTAATGGAACCTGCTTTTTATGTTTGTGGGTTGATATGTATGAGTTATTTTCTAAATTTCTAAAACTCTAAACCAAAATCATCTTTGGGAATTTAAAGAAGTGAAATCTAGTTTAAATAACTAGAATATGTATTGTTTAAGGATTGGACCATATAATTATTGTGTAAATAAAGGTTATTTAATAAATATAAGGAATGTTATGAAGGAATAACGATTACATTTCAATTGAGATGGAAGTTAGATCTCAAATAATGAATGTCTATAAATAGGGAGATAGTTAACCTCATCTAAATTTTTTAATTAATAGTGTTCTTTAGTGATTCTATTACATCAACACATCATTGTTTTATACTCCTTGGATTATCCTGGTTTTGATAAAGCAAGTAAAAATTTCGGTGTCTCTTACATGATTTCATTTACATCATATATTGTTGTGAGATATAGATAGAATAGTTTTTTGTATCATGATGAAAAAATATCAAATGTGGGATTTTTATAATCATATATACCCAAATTCACCCCTCCTATCAGGGTATTTTACCTAATGGGGAAAATAAGTGGTATCAAGGGAGAAGGATAATGTCAGTGCATTTCTTCTCTTATTGGATTTCATGGAACCTCTTGAACTAACTTATTCACAATTATTGAGAAGATTATATAAACCAAAATCTACTAAAATATCTCAAAAAATAAATTTTTATCAACCTATAGGTCCTGGTCTCACTAAAATACCAATCCCATAGGGCTTAAGGTTTAAAATAAAATAGGTTTTATAATGAAAATGTATATGTTCTTATGTAGATTTTTAGGTTCCTTTCTTCCTAAACCATATCAAAATATTTTATAACCATATTAAAATAATTACATCATTATATATACTATACCAAGATCTGTTTATGTTAATATTACAACCATTTTCATTCTCTTTTCCATCATATGAAAAATAAAAACATCACTGGTGATTATGTATAAACTACCGTATCCACGTAGTGATGTAATTCATTTTTCCTCACTGCCTCACATGGATGGTTATAAAGATAGAATTAATAAATATATATGATATTTATGAAATAATTATGATTCTATAAATATAATATATCATCCACCGTCTTACCCTTACATTCATTATAAAATGATAACGTCACTCATGCATCAGTGTGGACTATCGCCTCCATGAAGTGATATGATTAATTTTTTATGTACGCCCGAAGTAGTTGGTTATGAATATGAGTTTAATAAAAAATATTATATTTATATTATTATGATTATGATTCAATAAAATTAAAAATTTATATATTTTATTACTTTTTTATCCATTATAAATATGAAAACATAATTCATGTGTACATACGGACTACCATCTCCATGAAACAATGTGCTTCATTTTTCATGACCATTTTTAATGGATGGTTATAAAAGTATATTGAATGTATAAAAATGATAATTATAGAATTTTTAATATTTTTTAGAGGATTAATACCTAACCAAGGCACATGGATTGAATCATAAAATTGAAACATGTACAAATAATAGAATGGTTAATAATAAAATATTTATTTTAATAAAAAAATTAATAAATAGTTAAGAAGAAAATATAAATGAACAATATATAGAAATATAAGTCCATATAAGGATTTTATATAGATTTATAATAATAAAAAATTTATTATACAAGATACTAGATTGTGTCTGAGAAAGAGGAATTCCAAGGTAAGGATTTATTTCACAATCTCATTCTTATTTAGGATTGTTTATGTTTAAGTTTCTATTGGTGGAATTATATGATATTTATCTCTTAAAAACTATGTATTTTATTCTAATTTTTTTATTTATAGGTTTCTTAGGTATTATTTCTATTTCCCACTATTTGGTACTCAAAAATACTGAAAGAATACTTTTAATAAAATTCAACCTTATTTCTATTCTTTTGGTCGGGAATATTTCTACTCTATGTACATATTCTTTAAATTAATTTATGGAAGTTATTAAACACTTTTAAATGATTAATAATGGTATTTTTATACAATTTTTGAATTTATTTACGAACTTTTAAAAATGATATTCTTATTGTTTTCCATACAAGTCATTTTTTTTGATTTTTTACAAAATTAGGAAAATAATGTTTTTAACTTTTACTGCATGACCAAATTTTCCCACCATCTTAGTCATTATTAATTATGAATTTTCCTCCACACATTTCCTTAGTTTTTCAAATAAAATATCATTTTAATTATTCCAAGTTTTTTTATTTTATTTTTTTTAAATAATAATACATTTATTCTTGTTTTTCTATTTTATTTAAAAGGAATTTTTCATCTATGACAATATCTATTAAATATTATTTTTACACATAAATTTTGATTTTATTTTTAACATCAGTTACCTAGAAATGTTATTATAAGTTATGTTTTAAATAGATTTTTCATATTAGTTAGTGTTAACTAATGTGGTAAAATTTATTTCATGTTATTTATTATATAAACCTTCATAGAAATTTATAAAAAAAATTATAATGGGAAGGATTTTTCACTTTGGTTATTATATAATAGACATTAAAACACCTTTATCACATTAGTTATTGTACAATAAATGATATGAAAAATATATTTTCCCAATATTTTACATTAGTTATACAAAATCCGACAAGAAAAATTATTTGATAAAAAGTTAAAATCAAATACAATCCCAATAGTACCTAAGCAAAAAAAATTAGAAAACAGCAACACAAACAAATATAGGAAACTACAGTAAAAATTCATATCATTTAAACTTTAAAATTTGAAATTTAAACTTTAAAAAATATTTTACAAATAAAATAAAACCCAATGAAATAATTGAAATAATCCACCCATGTTCCTTATAAGAGATTTAGATCATTTTTAAAATAAGGGTGGGGGTTATTAAAAATCTACAAATTAAAAGAACAACATTTAACATGTATTATCAATATAGTTATATGATAAATTGAAGGAAAGGTTATGATAAAATTAATCCTTGTGAAATTTTATAATGGTCTCAGATTAAATAATCTCAAACATAAATCCTAAAACATAATATCCACATTTTTTTACCCATTATTGATGTTGAAAATTATATTTCAAAAGAAGTTTTCAATTAAAAATGATATTTTAAATACTTCCAGAAAAAATTTAGTAGTTATAAATGAGAAGTTACATTTTCAAACATATATTTGATCTTTGTTCTCCCCTTTCCTATTATATCTATAAAGCAATCCAATGAAGAGTTTGAAAACTTTATGTATAAAATAAAATTAAAATTCATTATAATATATATGTATTCAAGAAATCAAATTTATATGTCCAATAGATTGAGAAATTTTTCTCACACATCACCATGTATAGATCATAACCATTAAGTTATCTTCTCTTTTGAAAAAACACAATATACAGTGGCCAATAATATACAATAGAATATAATGTGATTGATAATTCAGTTTATAAAAATAACACTTTAAGAAATAAATATTCCATAACATTCAAGATAAGGAAGGATCAAACACTGAATTTCATTATTTTGAATTCCTTTAAAAATATATAATGTTCATTATATGTCCTTCATTACATTTATTTTTGGTTAAATAAATTATTGGTAAAAAAATCAATATAATGAATTCATATTATAGTGAATACAAATTTTATAAAGATACCAAATACAAAACAAAAAGTAGTATCAAGTTTCATTAAATTAAAATAATTTAAATAAATATGAAAATTTACTTCAATGGAAAAGTCTTGCATCACGTTGATTCCCAGAAAATATCTATTTATAAGATCCATTATATCACTCTTTAAAATCATCATAATCATTTCACAACCACAAATTTTATAATCCATTGGAATCTCATAAAATACTAAAAAAAGATGAATATGTTGATAATTTATAAAGTATAGAAGAAGTAGTATCTGAATCCATAAAAAAATATAATTTTTTTCGTCTAACCAATATGTCATTACCTTTAAAGTATTCTTATAAAAAACATAGTTAAATACATAAATACTAAAATTTTAAAACAAATTTAACACTAATATAAAATAAAGGATATAACCTATACATACCTTGATGGAAATTCTTTAGAAAAGTATAAATAGAAAAACTAAATAATGGAAAATAATTTTTACAACTATAGTGGCCTCAACTATTGGAAATGTTTCTCATGTTGATATATCTATAATATCATAAATTTTGATCTTATATGATCTATCTATATATGTTGATGATGAATTTTATCCCCAATATAATATATAATCAATAATGAATAAATATGATGTTGAGGATTCTTAATATATATCTCACTATATATTGGAATTTGAGGTGGAGGAGGTGTAGGAGTTTGATATTCAGATGGAGATGGAGGAGTGGGATATACAACTAAAGGTTTAGGAGTGAGATCTATAGCATGAAAATGTCTTTTCATGTCCAAAAACATCAATTATAATGAAGATATAATCCTCTTATCCATCATCATACCCATCTCATAAACTTTAACTTCTAATGATTTTATTTTTCCTTTTTATACATCATATTTTGAAGAGTCTCCAGAACAACCAATCACTTTTTTAATCGATACAACTGCCTCATATCCTCTTACATGACCCGAGTGTTTTAGTTTTCCTAATACAATAGCTAAAATTTCATTCCCACCCTCAGGTATGAAGGTCCCCTATGTGCTTTAATCCTCAAGGGATTACTATATAGAATATTTCAAAATTTCATTAGTGAATCAAAATATAAAAATAATTGAAATAAACTATATAAAATAAACATTTCTTTCTGAATTCTCTACTGTTTGGTACATCAAATGAAATCTGATAAGAAGAAAAAAACCAATATTAGTAAAAACATGTCATTATAAGTGAAATAATGATAAATGAGATTACCAAAATAGTATCCTATAATTGAGATATTATAGCTTTATTGACACTTTTCTAAGCACAAGTCAAAATTGTAATTTTTCATAAGCTTGCATTGTAACAAAGTTCTAAAATTGTTTTGAATTTGGACCCCTAAGATTATAATTATCATCAAAGTTAACATATATCCACTGATCATGGTGGTGGGAAACTGATAATTTTGGTAAAAATTTTCTACCACATTTACCAACCCTCGAAGCGTTCTTTACCCCCAATTGGATGGAGAAGGCTCATGTGTTGAAAGATGAGGTGACCCCTTAGTATAAGTATGTGTACGATCCTCCCTCGAAGCTTTAGGTGACTTAGCTGTTTGATATGACATTATCATACAAATAAAATTAACCAAAAATTTGTACAAAAAATATGAATATCCAACTATTACATAAAAAACTAAATAAAAAATGATTCAATATAAATAAAATTTAACTAAACAGATTTTTATTCATATTTGTTGAATAATCAATCTAAAATGATAAAAAATTGATAAGAGATAAAATAATATAAATAGTGGAAAACAAAAATTAAGTAAAATTTTATATAAATCCAACCACTACATTAAAATTTGAATAAAAAATTTAAAATTATACAAAAAATTACAAAAAAATAACTGTTTATCATATTTGTTAGAGTAGTTAACAATAATGTTGAAAATAATACTGATAATATTATTTATCTTATTTGTTAGTAGTTAAGAATGTTAACACAAAAATAAAAATATTTATGGAACATAAAATGATATAGATAATAGAAAACACATCTTAAGTAAAAATTTATATAAATCAAACAGTTATATATAAAGTTAAATAAATAAAAAATTATAAAAAACAAAAATAATCTAAACAAACAATTTATCATATTCTAGAAACTATTAGTTTTAAGTAAAATATATTAAAAAAAATATGTCTAAAATTTTATGAAATTTAAAAATGTAATAAATAAATAAATTTTAACTATAATATTAAGAAATTACTAAAGGATTGTTTTCCCATATTACTTTATCACAATCATTCAGTATGACAAAAACCATGTCTATGATGTGGTCATCAATATTCTCTAATAATATTACCATGGAAGTAGGGATATCCCAGAAATCAATATCTTCATCACATTTTTCATCACCAAAATATCAGGAAATCACTAAAGTATTGTTTTACCTGTATTCCTTTATCATGATCATTCGATTTGACAAAAATCATGTCTATGATGTGGTCATCAATATTCTCTAATAATATTACCTTGAAAGTAGGTATATCCCAGAAATCAACATCTTCAACACATTTTTCATCACCAAAATATTTTTTTTCTTCATAAAATGATAGACCACTGCACATTTGATGGATAAATAGCATATAAAATTTTCTTTTCATGTGTTTCCATGATAAAAAGAGTATTTGTGTATTCTAATATATTCATATTAACTAGTATCATACCGAATTCATCAGGTATAGAACTGTATTTATAAATATCTCATTTATAGTAAAATACTAGACCTTGAAATTTAATATAATCAATCTCACATATTTTGTTAATAACTCTATAATATACACTAGACACGGAGATCGAGTTATCGTATTTGGAACTTGGAAAAATCCTTTATTATGTAAAAACGAAGACACTACTATTTTGAACTAAATTTTTTCTGTCATAATCTTTGGTATAAAATGTATAGCTATTAATGTCATATCCAAACCATGTTATCAAATTTTAACTTGGGCTTCCCACTAACCATATCAATGTGTCTGATGCATCATATTTATCAATCATGGTCTCTTTAAAACACGGTAAAAAAGTTTTGTTATGCCCATTCAATATCAACATATCTTTCTTCTTTGGTTAACATTGTTTTAACACGTTAATGTAAAATTTTTATATATTTCCAAGAAAAATCTATGTTATTCATGATTTATAAATATAAATTATTTATATGTTCACCTATCCCTGATTTTACTTTCAATACATGGATACCCTTTCCCCTAAAACCTACTCATTCATAGAGAGTTGTAGGAAAAATGATGTGATACACTATAGAAAAGTTGTTTCTACAAAACTCTACAACCTCCTCAGAAATACACTTCTAAAAAATGGACTCTTCTAGTCGATATTAATTATTAACATATCTATTAAATATCTCCATATAAATTTCGAAATAATACATATAACATAGATATATAGGTCAATAATGTTACATCATATTACAAACTTCCAGGTACTTCTAACCCCATGTCTTGATCATCCTCTATTTGGACCTTATTCTGAGTTGTTTTTGAAGAGTTTTTTATTTTTTTGAAGTTTTTGGGTATGTTCATAGTTGGAGCACAATTAAGGAAAACCATTAAATTTAGACTAGGAAACAATGTGCCTTTTTTAAGGTTCTATAGGGGTGGAACACAGTTAATCCAAATATTATGGTCTCCTCCCAAACAGTGCAGCTATGAATAGTGGGGGACACATCATTATAACATTGTTTGTTAAACCATATAGACAAACCACACACCCTTTTCTAGTGTCTCAGTATGGAGTGCATAATTTGTCAATTTTTGCGGCCTAACCATGTAAAACACTCCAAAATTCTAGAAAGGCTGCATGGTTATCCACACAGTTAGCTTTAACCATGTGTCATAACCTAGGAAACCACGAAAACATGTTTTTAATCCCCCAAAAATACTAATTAAAATAAATAACCCCCTGTAACAAATTCTAAGCACATTTTAGTAGAATCTAATCCAAACCTTTATCTTTTATAGGATCTATAGAGAGGATTTTGGATTCTTTAACCCCTTTCCTATCTCATTGAAGTGCCAGTAGATGCAATTGATCCTTCTTCGGTATGTGAAATCTCTTTGATTTGGAATCCTACTTTATTCTCTTACATCATTCTTTGAGAGTGGTAGATCCCCATTTTTTTGTGGCTCTAAACATTAATTTTATCTATTGTGATTCTAGGGATTCCTCTATTACCTTCCATGCCTTCAACTCTCCATTGGTAATTACCATTTCTAGTGTTTGTTTGAATATGTGATTAGTGGTAGGTGAATCTATAAGTATTTTCACTGCACCTGAAACCTTTATTACTTACTTGATTTGAAAGGAATTTTCAATTTATTTTTGAACTACGATTTTAGAATAATTGTAATATTTTTCAAAAGGCATATAATTGTGTAACAAAACCATTTTTCAAAGGATTTGATAAATTTGGTGGATTTTGAGAAACTATGGTTTGAAATAAGAATTGATTTGATGAAATGATTTGAGGTTGATTCTTGAGAAAATTGGTTTTAAATGAAAGATGATTTTTAAAGGCATGAAATTGATTGAAACCTATTATTTGGTTTTGAAATTGGAATGGAATATTGAAACTTTAAATGGTGAAATTTAACTAATAATGATGAATTGATTTGAAAATATGATTTTCCCAAGTTTAATAGATTGATTAACGCATATGTGAGCCTGGTTTGTTAGTGGGTGATTAGATCAAGAGCACTAGGACTCTGACCACCTATATATAGATTAATGATGAAAACTCTAACTAAAAAAAGTTCAATATGACTTTCTCTGATGGGTTGTTTATTGATTATATCTTGATGGAATGATACTTAGGGATGCGTGCACACCTTGAACCATGATGATTTAATAAATATTGTGAGGATCCTGGAGAATAGAACTAACTAACCCCATGGAATATGACCATTGTGCTTTGTTTTGATATGATTATCACATTCCAGTTATTGTAGAAATATTATATTCTTTTCCTATCCTTTTATTAAAATGTTATTTTAAGTCTCTTTTGATATACTTACCATCTACCTTTTTTGAAATCGTGTTTTGACTGAAAATTTGATGTAATTTTCATTTCTTTATCATTATTTAAGATAAAGCATATATGTTTTCATTGTATTGGAAATTCTTATAGAATGTTTGGTGAAATCCTATTGGGTTGTTTCTCTCAAAACCTACATTTTATTTTGGGTGTTTATAGATTATGTTATTCCATGCATAGGAAAAGGGAAAGAACCAGTTTGAGGTTGTGGGTTTCTTGAGCTTGGGACTTGGGTGATGGCAGTGACTAGTGGAGTTTTGATCCACTCATTTTATGAATATTCATATTTTTCATCTTAATATATGTTTTGTTATCCTTTAGATGATGTATCACATTTGGATAATTATCTATCTTCTTGTGGTACTCTTTTCTCCTTGAGGAGTGTTTGGAATGTTGACTATTAATTTTTTATCTTCCATTGTTATATATTGATTGTTTATTGTTTGGGTGAAATTGTTCTCTCCGAATTTTCTTGATTACCTAGTGCTAATCACTAGCTCATTGGGATCAAGAACACCCTTTGAGTCATGTCAGTTCTAGATCAGTTACCAGTGTATCGAAGTATTCAGGTTGGTTCATGAAAAAATGTTATTGGAGTTAAGTTTGAGTGTTTTTACTTGATGTCGATATGTATTCTAGGATTTCTTGGTAGATAGGAGGAAAGATTTTTAGGAATTAATGGGTAGTTTATGAGAATGTTCCTAGAAAGATCTCATAATAGTGAGACTTATGTCACCATGGGTGTTTGGGAAAAGAATATTTGAGGAATAAATGGATCTGATTCTAGTCTTTTTAAAAACTTTATTTGAGTGTTTTGAAATCCTAAAAAATTGAACTTTATATAATGGAATTGAAATCCCTGTATATATTTATTGAGTTGATGATATATTATCTATGTTAATTTATTTCATGTTACCTATTGATATTGTGTAGTACCATTCCCCCAAGAATATATTTTAATAGACTTCAGGAGGGAGATGCTGATGAACTATGACAATTGAATCCTCTAGTTGATCAGAATATTTTTGAGATAGTGGTGTGTGCGGTCCAAGATTTGGGATAGGTTACCAAACCCATTTCCATTTTTGTATTTAGTAATGGAACCCTAATGGGAAGAAACTAGAGGTAATTATCATGAGTTTATTTGGTAGATACCATCAGCCTTCCAAGGTTTTAATGATCCTTAAGAGGTAGAGTATTGGTAGAAAAGGATCAAGCTACTTTTTTAGTTCTTAGAAACACCTTATTTAATAAATGTGAAATATTCTACCTTCAATCTTGAATAGACTAGTAGGAGGTAGTGTGATTTGAGGGTTACAATAGAGAAACATAAGTTATTGGAGTGGAAATATTTTGAATCCCTTTTTATAGAGAATTTATATCTTGAGTTGATGGTCTTGGATAAGTTTATAGGGTTTATCTTCCACCAATAAGGTGATAAAATTATGACTCAATGTGCAAGCCTATTTGTTGAAATTGTTCAATTTTCTATTAAGGTAGTGATGAAGGAGAAGAATAAGGCATAAAGATTCGATATGGGTCTTTTATTTGATATTCAATCTTAGTTTTTCATATTGAAACTCACTTCTTACATAGACATGATTGAAAGTGACCTAATGTATGAGATTGACAAAGCTAGTAAGTCAGGGTTGACGAGAGTTCCTATAACGACCCAAAATTTAATCAATAGAATTTTTCACTTAATATAATTATGTTATATCGTATAAAACACATAAATATCATATATATCCCAAAAAAATTATTTTCATTAATTAAGAATAAAATAATTAATATTCATATAAATTAGGGAACACGTACCGATAGAATAGTAACTTAACCCTTGGCATAGTAACATGACCATTAAGGATAGTAATCTGGTCAATAAAATAGTAACCTCACTTATGAAATTATAAATCAAATTCAGGAATATTATAAATGAAAATATGATATAATTATATCATTGTGTAAGTAAATAAATGTAAAAAAATGATAAATTAAGTGTTGGTATTTTTGTAAAACATATATGTTTATTTACAATTTTATAATTATATAACAATTTAAAAGAAAATTTATTCTCATAAAATAGATTCATAAATTATTATGTATGTTTCTTATTATTATAATATAATTTTATGAGACCTTAATTAATTTTTAAAAGTGTCATAAAATCGATTATAATTTTAAAATCAGTATTTTTTTTAATAAATGATGATTTTAATTAAAAATTAAATTTATCATATTTATAAAACTATTTTCATGAAATTGAGTTATTTTTTTTAATTCTACTCATCAAAAATTGGTTAGGGTGAATTTTTGGTATTTTTCTAAAATAGTTGAATTTTTGGAGAATAGTAAAATACGATAATTTACGGTATTTAGAAAATATATGAATTATTGAGTCATGGATTATGCATGGATAATTTAAGCCCATAATATCAAAATATCCTTCAATATTTTAATATATTTAGTGATAATGTTCAAACTATTCATAATCTTGAGCCAAAATAACAAACAAATGAATAAAATTATCAAAAAACACCCCTCTCCTCCCCTATAAATACCACCCCTCACAACCTCTTCTCCTCACACCTTATAAGCCTTTATTATTATAAATTTTTTACCCAATACTCTTTCTAATACCATCACCAATGTCTAGGATCCATTGTTCTCAAAAAATACTAAAACCAATCTCTATAAGGTGGTTTTCAAGGGGAATAATTTTAGAGGTAAAATCCTCTTTCTTTTCTTTTAATTTATTTTCAATTTCATTTCTTTTCATATTATATCCTAACCTCCTATATTCCAAGCATCATGATAACTATATTATATTATATATAATATAATTTTATTATGTTAATGGAATAATCCAGCATCAAACCTCTCCACCTATCCTATTTATTCTAAAAATTAAAACATCATCTATGAGGCATTGATTTATCACCTTCAAGGACAACAAATTTTCATTTTCATTTACTACCATCAAGGATGGTCCAAAAACCATTACAATCATTGAAAATATTTTATAATGTATGTTATAACCCTTTTTATGTTTTGTAACTAACATATATACATAACGTTAAATAATAAAACCAAATGAGTTCATTGTGGTTGAAAGCCTCCAAAATTAATCTAAATGATCATCATTAAAATTTTATCTAATTAATCATACTCATATATAGAAATAAAAGTATATATAATAAAAATTAAACTTATATAAGTTCAATAATAACATATAATTTCAATTCTATTAAATTTTCCTCATCTTACAAGAACTTATATAATTGTATACAAGCAAACCGATCTTGAAAACCAAGAAACAAACACTCTCAGAACGAAGAAATTGAACTCTATACCTCATCATAATGGACACAAATGAACTTAATAAAATTATAATAAATAATATACAAGTATAATAAGTTATTTATTTATTAATTAATTAATATAACTTGATTATCCAGGATATTAAGGTGAATAAATCATTCAGACATAAGGTAGGGGGATTCTTGAATCCAAATGCCTTTCTTTGGGTTATTCCTCTTTCATGTGAAATTTTATTGTGGATGTTCATTTAATACTTCTAAATTATAATTTGATTTTTTTTAAATTTTCTTTTCTGGTATATACATGTTTCCAATCTAATTTTATGACAAATGAAAATATTTTTCCAAAATAACTATTTTTTCTAAAAAAACCCAGATCTTTTACTTCTCTTGAGATTGTTTCTTCTTCACCAAAGATTGATTATTATTATACCAAGTATGTTTTTCCTTTTTTATTAATGAAGGTTTTATTTTTAAAATTCACATGAAACCCATTTTCTTTCCAGGGGTTATTTTATGGAAAATATTGTTATACGTTCTATGTGGCATGCATGATTTTGTAAATGTTATGATGTGACAGGTGCACTCTAAATTTTATAGTGCACCAATGCATTAGCCTGAATGGCCTAAATGCCTTCATTTTTATTGATTTTTGATAAACCCCCTTTCAAGGGATGAGGAGGAACCCTTACAAGGCCCATAGGCTCAGAGATTACATCGCCCGTAGGCCTAGGAGATTACATGAACCAAAGGTCTTAGGGAATTCAACCAGACTATCTACAAGGAACTATCCCTCCCCAGCATCTACATCATGATAGTAGCTCTCCACCATCGAATGGTCGTATGACTAGGCATCCCGTGTAAGCATAGTCTGGTCCCAATGGCATAACCATACCCTCTCATTCTGAAAAATCTATTTGGTTCTTCTCTGGTGAGTGCACCTGCTCTGAATCCTCTTCTAGGGATGCTCTTTTTTTGTAGTGTGTCTGGGGAAACTGCATCTGGCCTGAAGGCCTTGAGGTATCCCGAAGGCCTTTAAGGTGGCCCGAAATCCCTACTGACCCGAAGGCCTGGGTGGGCCAAAAGACTTATGGACCCCAAGCCCAAACCGGTGGCCCAAGGTGAATAGTTCCAGCTCCTATAATACTGAACAATACCTACTACAGTGCCTGCTACAGTGCCCACACAGTGTATAGTACTTCTACAATGCCTTCTACAGTAACTGCTACAGTGCCTACTACAATACCGAAAATATGCCTCTACCTGGTTTTGAAGCTGGGTATTATGGATGCACTTAAGGATACCTCACCAACTGGGCTGAGGCTCATGTGATGCTCCAATGCATTAGGTAAGGTGATTTATCTAATGATATAATGTGAAATATGTGTGAGCATGATAATATATTTGTTCATAATGATGATGATGTTATGATTATGTACATATTTTTTGCGTGAATATGATGATAGATTTGTTAATAACTATGTGTGGTATTTGACCACTAAGACATGATGATTCATTTTTACAAATTTTCACATTACATTCCTTGATCTAATACTTCCTATCATGATTATGATGATGATACCCTTCTTATGTTATGATAATGATTTTTCTCACCCTATGTTATATTTATTCATGTTCTTATCTATCCTGTTACTGGGATTTTAGATCACTCATTTCTTTAATGTATATCCTCAGGTGATTACTTCTATTAAGGAGTAAATGAGGGTTAATAATAAGATATAGAAGAAGGAATTAAATAATGTTTATAGTTGATTATGTAAATTTTATATATGGTCCTAATTTTTCCAAGACACTAAACTTTTGGATCCTAGTTTAGTAACACTATTATATTGTTCTTATTTAAAATGATGTTATAGTAATGTAAGAAAAGTAAGGTCATTATAGTTGGTATAATAGCATAGTTTAGTAAATTTTGTAATTTAGATTAGAGAACATTTTTGAAAACCCTTAGTATGAGACTAAGTATATGTAATCACCCCATTATTTTTGTTATAGAAAAATTATAAACATAGAGATCCCATAGGATATTCCTATAGAGTTAATTTCACAAAGTAATAAATTATTTATTTCTAACTTGTTAACTTATGTTTTGTTCAAAACTTTTATATTTTAGAAAATGGTGGGAACCAGGAGATACTAGGCCCAAAATCCATGTGATGGAAAATACAGAAAATGCCCAAACAACATCCCCAATGCCTTGGGAGGTGGAGTTAAAAAATTTATGGAGATTCTCACCTATATGTCTTAGGCTATGAATAAAAACCTGAAAAACTTGGAATATTATTCTTCACCTAAGAGGGTGAAACTAGCTATTGATTCTTTTATTCAGCTATGAACACCAAAATTTAGTGGATCTTATGATCACCTAGTTACATAATAGTGGTCCAACTCAATGGAAAATATCTTTTTTGTGCCTCTATGTTTTGAGACAAAGAAGGTGACTCGAGCCATTAATCATTTATATGGAGAGGCTGATCAATGGTTGGTGTTGATTAAGAACACCAAGACAAATAAAAAAACTGATGAGATGTATTGGGAATACTTTAAGAAAATATTTCTTAGCAAGTATTTCCCTCAAAATCTTCATAAAAAGATGAAGAGACAATTCATAGAGCTCAATAAAAAAGAAGGTGAATCTATCATGGATTACGAAGAAAATTTCACAAGTCTTGCAAGGTACACATTTGGATTTTTTATCAACAATGATATCAAAATAGATGGATTAATTAGTGGTTTAAAGCTACCCATTTGAAAGGCTCTAGAAATTATAGACTTTGGGAGATATGAAGAAGTTATTTAATGTGAACTAAAAGTGGATATGGGGTTTTGAGAGTGGTACCATGGATATGGTGATAAGAAATGAAATATATAATTTCAAGATGGAGGAATTAATGAAAAATGTGGAAAGAAATATCAACTGCTCACATGTCAAAAATGTGGGAAGAAGCATAATGTGAAATGGCTCAAAGGGATGGGGAAATGATTCAAATGTGGGAGATAAGGCTACCAAACTCATGAATGTCGAAGAGACATGAGGATGATGGAAAATGTGTTGGAAGAAAGGCGAGTACCACCTATGGTTCAATACTTCAATTGTAGGGAGAAATGGAAATATGCAAGCCAGTGCACTAAACCTAGAGTTCTTGAGGTTAATCAGTGTCAGTAGTCACCAAAGCCAAAGGATCAAGGTAAGGATTATTCCATCATTACTGCTGAGGTAGAGCCCGATAATGATGTTGTGATAGGTTAACTAGTTATTCATTAAATAATAGTGAACATACTATTCGATTGTAGTTCTATTCATTCTTTCATATCTTGAAAGTTTAGTAAAAAAATTCAAACACCACCTCAAAATATGGAGTTTGAGTTATCTATGAGAATAAAAAATGGGTAAATTATTGCATCCAAAGTATATAAATTTTCCCCAGTTAATAAGTGTGGACTGAACCTCCCAGATGTTTTTTATTACTTCCTTTAGTGATGTTTTATGCTATATTGGGAATGGATTGGCTATATTTATACAAATATAACATCAACTGTCAGGAAAGGGAAATCCCTCTTCACTTATAGAGGAATCCTCCAATTCTCTACAAGTGTAAGGAGGAGGATGAATCTTCTTTAGAATAATTATATAAATTGTGGATATTATTTCTTTATGAGAAATCATATCTAGATAAAATTATTGAGACAAAGGAGAGAATCATGCTCAAGGAAATTCCCATTGTGAGGGACAACACTAATATGTTCCCTAAAGAATTACCTTATCTTCCTCCTGACCAAGAGGTTGAGTTATCAACTGAACTTACACCTGGATATATTCTAAAAATAAAAATTCCTTATATAATGGAAACCATTGAATTGGAAGAACTAAAGTAGTAGTTATAAGAGAATTTGGAAAAAGGTTTTATACGCCCGAGTGCTTAACTATGGGGTGAGCCTATCCTCTTCGTCAAGAATAAGGGTGGATCAATACACCCCTTCATTGTTTATCGTGAGCTCAAAAAATCATGATAAAGAACAAGTATCCCCTGCCACATATATATGACTTCTTCGATCAACTGAATGGGAAAAATTATTTTTATAAGGTGTATCTTTCATTAGGATATCACCACTTAAAGGTGAGGAAGGAATATATTCCCAAGACTTCCTTTAGAATGAGGTATGGACACTATGAGTTCATAGTGATTCCTTTCAGACTCAATAATTCTCTATATTTATTCATGGACTTAATGAATATAGTCTTTAGAGATTACCTCAACAAATTTGTGGTAGTATTTTTAGATGATATTCTAATATACTCTAAGAGAAAGGAAGAAAATGAGGATAATTTGAATAAAACAATAAAGAATTTGGAAAGGGATAAAATTTATGAAAAATATAGTAAATGTGAGTTTTGTATGGAGGAAGTATCATTATTGGGGCATGTTATCACAATAAAAAGAATATCTATAGACCCTTACAAGACAAAGGCAATCGAAGAGTGACCCAAATCAGTATTTGGAATAGCGATTCATATTTTCTTTAGTCTAGCTGGGTATTACTAGTGATTTGTGAATAACTTATCAAAATTTTCAAACCCACTAACCAAGATGACTTAGAAGGGAGAAAATATTTTCTATTCTAGTGAATGGGAAGACTACTTCAAAGATATCAAAAAGAGGATTATTACCACACAATACTCACACTTCGAACAAGTGGGGAACTCATTGTGGTATACAGTGATGCTTCAAGGAAGGGATGAGGCTATGTACTGATGAAAAATGATAAAATGATAGCCTACTCCTCAAGGTATTTGAGAATTAATGATCAAAACTATACCACACATGATGTGGAGTTGGTAGTTGTGATCTTCACATTGAAAATACGGAGGCATTATCCTTATGGGGAGAAGTGTGAAATATATAATGATCATAAGAGCTTAAAATATATATTCACACAGAGGGAACTTAATATTTTCCATAGAATATGGTTAGATATCATAAAAAATTATGACTACTCAATCCACTACCATCCTGATAAATCAAATAAAGTGAAATATGATCTAAGTATAAAGGATCATACAACATTATCAATGATAAGAATTGAGAAGGATTCAATCTTCTTAGATTTAAAAAGGATGGAAATGGGGATCATTAAGGAAGGAACATTATCAATTCTTTCTCAAATGATTTCTCAAACACCCCTCATGGATAAACAAAGTATGGTCAAAGAAATGATGTAGAAATTCAGATAAAGATGGAAACCATAAGAAAGGAAAAATCCCCAGAGTTCAAAATTGATGAGGAAGGAGTTGTAATATTTGGGTCATGACTATGCATACCATCCAATCCAGATATAAGGAAAGAGCATATGAGTTATGCACATATATCAAACTTATCTATTCTCCCAGGTATTACAATTATGTATTGATATATTTTATAGAACTATTGTTGGGACAATATAAATAAGGATATCACTAAATATACATAAAATTTCATGGTATGTCAGTAAGTGAAGGATACAAGAAAAAATTCTAAGGGTAAGATAAAAAAATTACCCATACCAACATGGAAATGGGAAAAATCACAATTGACTTTTTCACTGGACTTATAACGACATCCAGAAGAAACAATGCTATATGGGTTGTTATGGATAATCTCAAAAAGGTAGCTGACTTTATCATAATCCGAGAGGACTTATCACTTGATTAACTTGCGCAAATATACATAAGAGAAGTGGTAAGTCGGCATGGAGTACCACTATCGATTATATCTTATAGAGATACAAGACTCACCTCAAAGTTTTGGAAAAGTATCCAATATGCTCTAAACACTGAACCAAACTTCAGTATGACTTATCATCATCAAAATAATGGCCAATCAGATCATACTATTTAAAAATGGAAGACATGTTGAGTGAATATTCTATGGACTTTAAGGGAGGATGGGACTAAAATCTACCTCTGGACAAGTTCTCTTACAACAATAGTTTTCAATCAAGCATCCAAATGAATCCATATGAAGGCCTTTATAGGAAAATATGTAGAACACTGACATTCTAGGATGAAATCAGTGAACCTAAACTGTTAAGACCAGAAATGGTCGAAGAAATGCTAGAAAAGGTGAAAACCATTCCGAATAAAATCAAGACAAACCAATGTCGATGGAAGAACTATTAAAACAATCATATAAGAGACCTAGATTTTAATATTGGAGTCATGACATTCCTCTACATACCTCCATGGAAGAGGATCATGATATTTGGGAATAAATGAAAGCTAAGTCCTAGGTACATTGGCCCCTTCTAGATTCCAGATTGCATTGAAGATGTGTCCTTTTGACTAGCACTTCCACCAACCATGTCTCAAGTACATGATGTATTCCATGTATCCCTCTTGAGAAAATACATACTAGATCCCTCACATGTAATGAATCCAGAGGTGGTATAGATGGAACTGGACCTTTCTTATGAGGATCAGCCAATGAAGATCTTGGATCATGGAGATAAAGTTCTATGCAACAAGGCTACCTTCCTGGTAAAATTACTATGGGAGAACCATAAGTATGAATAGATATTATGAGAACTGGAGGAATTGATATATGAGAAATACCCTCATCTATTTATGTAAAATGAAATTTTGAGGGAGAAATTTCAAAAGGGGGGAAGAATATAACGACCCAAACTTTGATCAATGGAATTGATTACCTTATTATAATTATGTTATATAGTATAAAACACACAAATAGTAGATAAATCCCAATAAAAACATTATTTTCCTGAATGAATAAAGAAATAAGTAATATTCATAGAAATTCGGGAAGATTTACTGATAGAATAGTAACTTGACCCTTGGAATAGTAACATGACCATTAAGAATAGTGATCCAGGAAATAGAATAGTAACCTCACTCATGAAATTATAAATAAAATTTATGCATCTTATAAATGAAAATATGAAATAATTATATCATAGCATAAGTAAATAAATGATTTAAAAATGATAAATTAAGTGTTGGTATTTTTATAAAATATAAATATTTATTTACAATTATATAATTAACATAATGATTTAAAATAAAATCTATTTTCATAAAATAGATTCATAAATTAATATTTTTTTCTTAATATTATAAGATAATTTTATGAGACCTTAATTAATTTTTCAAATTATCATAAAATCAGTTATAATATTAAAATAGGTATTTTTTGAATAAATGAGGGTTTTAATTAATAATTAATTTTATAATATTTAGAAAATTATTTTCATGAAATAGAGTTCATTTTTTAATTTAAACATCAAAAAATGGTTAGGGTTAATTTTTGGGATTTTTATAAAATAGTTGAATTTTTTGTGAATAGTGAAATACAGTAGTTTACAGTATTTTTAAAATACAAGAATTATTGATTGATATATTATGTATGGATGATTTAAACCCATAATATCAAACTATCCTTCATTTTATTAATATATTTATTGATAAGGTTCAAATTATTCCTAGTATTGAGCCAAAAAATTATAAACTAGTGAATAAAATAATAAAAAAACACCCCTCTCCTCTACTATAAATACCACCCATCACCACCTCTTCTCCTCACACCTTCTAAGCCTTGAATGTTATAAAATTTCTACCCAATTCTCTTCCAAATCCCCTCCCCCATTTCCATAATCCTTTGTTCTCAGCAAAATACCAAAACCAATCTCCCTAAGGAGGTTCACAAGGAGAACAATTCAAGAGGTAAAATCCTCTTTCTTTTCTATTAATTTCTTTTCCTTTCTTATTATCTCCTCACCTCAACTCATACAAGTGGTATGATAACTCCATTATCTTATATATAATGTAATTTTATTATGTTAATGGAATAATCCACCATCAAACTACTTCTCCTCTCCCTTTTATCCTAAAAATGAAAATGTTGTCCGTTAGGCGTTGATTTATCACCTTCAAGGATGACAAGTTTTAATTTTACATTAACACCATAAAGAATGGTACAAAAACCATTATAATGGTTCAAAAATATTTTAAAATGTATTTTATAATCCTTTTTTTGTTCCGGAACTAACATATATACATAATATTAAATAAAAAAACGAGTTCATTGTGATTGAAAGCCGCTGAAATTAATATAAAAAATTATCATTAAGATTTTATCTAAGTAATCATCCTCATATCTGGGAAAAAAATAATATATAAGGAAAATTTAACTTATTTAATTTCACTAATAACATATAATTTCAACCCTAGTGAATTTTTCTCATCTTACATGAACTTTTATACCTATATACAAGCGAAACAATAATGAAAACCAAGAAACAAACACTCCTAGAAGGATGAAATCAAACTCTATAACTCATCATATTGGCCATAAATGAACATAATAAAATTATAATAAAACATACACATGTATAATAGGTTTTTGATTTATTAATTAAAGAATATAATTTTATTTTCCAGGATGTTAAAGTGAAGAAAGCATCCCAACATAAGGTGAGGGGATTCATGAACCCAAACTCATTTCTTTGGGTTATTCCTCTTTCATACCAAATTTCATTGTGGATGTTAATTTAATAACCCTAAAATATAATTTCATTATTATTACATTTTCTTTTCTAGGATATACATGTCTCTAATATTATTTTATGAAAAATGCAAATATTTTTCCAAAATAACTCTTTTTTCTAAAAAACCACATCTTTTACTTCCCTTGAGATTCTTATTCACTCAAGATTGACGATACTTAAACCAAGTATGTTATTCTATTTTTATTGATGAAAGTTTTATTTATTAAATTCTCATGAAACCCATTTTCTTTCCATGGGTTATTTTATGGAAAATATTGTTATAAGTTCTATGTGGCATTCATGATTATGTAAATGTTATGATGTGATGAGTGCACTCAGAATTATATAGTGCTCTAATGCATTGGGTAAGGTGATTTATCTCATGATATAATGTAGAATATGTATGAAAATTATGTTATCTTTTTTCACAATGATTATTATTTTATGATTAGGCACATATTTTATGCGTGATCATGATGCTAGCTTCGTTCACAACTATGTGCTGTATTTGACAACTAAGATATGATGTTTCATTTTTATACATTGCCAAATTACATGCCATTATCTAATGATTCCTATCATGATTATGATGATGATCCCACTATTATATTATGATAATTATTTTTCTTTCCCCATGTTATATTTATTCATGTTCTTATCTATCCTCTTACTGAGATTTTAGCTCACCCCTTTATTTTATGTATATCCTCAGGTGATTACTTTTACTAAGGAGTAAATGAAGGATTATAAGAATCTATAGAATAAGTAATTAAATAATGTTTATGTTTTATTATGTAAATGTTATCTATAGTCCTAATTTTTCCAAGGCACAAAACTTTTGGATCGTTGTTTTGTAAAACTATTATTTTAATTATCTTTAATATGATATAATAGTAATGTAAGAAAATATGGGTCATTCTAGTTACTCCTACTACTAGTTGAAGTTTTATTAGTTCCTTTAAAGTAAATATGAAGCATGAGGAGTCTCATGGAAGATCATGTCATCAGGAATCATCCTAAACTTTTTGTTTTCTGGAAGAGGTACATTGAATTTATTTCAATGTGGAAGGGTTGGGAATTCAAAGCGTGTTTTTACTAAGGATCCAATGATTTGTGGTTCATGCAGTCATTTAGGCCACTTGTGGAAGTTATGTCAGGTTTTTTTCCTCGTGTAGTGGCATGGGGTCATCAAAACCAAAATGCACTATGGTGAAATCAAATTCTTTAAGAACTAAGGGGTTCTAGACACATATATACAAAAAAAAGATTCTTCACATATTGTAAGTGTCTCTAGAGGAATCTAATGCGGGTCCATTGATAGTGAGAGGTACCATTAGTATAGATTTATATTTAGTGACTACTTAATTTGATAAAAGTGAATCTTTTTTTTGTATCAATTCATACTATAAATTTACCAATACTTCATATGGATCATATTTCATATATTATGGATTTTTATAAGCACCTTGGAATGAGTAGTGGGCAGGGCATTTGATGATTTTGTTGTTCCTACTCTTTTTCTAAGATCAATATCACCTATAATTTTATTTTTATCAACATTAAACATTTATATTTCATTCTTGGGATGGATTGGGTAATTTCCCATAAATATTAGATTAATTTTCATCTTCAGAAGGTCTCTTTCCATACCCCATATGGGGTATTCCATGTTTTCTTGGGAGAATGGGATTTGAGTTTGAGTAGAGATAGACCATAATTTTTATATTTGGATAGGGTGATATCTATGTTTCATTTTGACCTATATCAAGAATATTTGAGTGGGGATCTTCCCCTAATGTTTTTTGAGCTTCCCAACATGTTTTCATATAAATTTTGTGGCTTGCTACCAGTGAGAGAGTTAGAGTTATCTATTGACTTGGTACCAGGTACCCAACCTATCTATATTCTCTCATACCATATGGAACTAATTGAACTAAAAGATTTTAAGACTCAGTTGGATGATTTTTTTGATAAATTCTTTATTCACTTGACCATGTCATCTTGGGTGGAGCCTATTCTTTTTGAATATAAAACCAATGGGATGCTTAATCTTTTTATTTATTTCAAAAAACTCAATAAATTTGAAGTAAAGAAAATGTGTTCATTTCCTTAGATTGATGATTTTTTACCAATTGAAAAAAGTGACTTGGTTCTCAAAGATCAATATTTATTTAGGTTACCACCAGTTGAGAATAAAATAATACGATATACCAAACAACAACTTCTAGAGTTGTTATTACCATTATGAGTACCTTGTTATGAATTTTGGTATAACTAATGCTCATGTAGTTTTTATGGAACTGATGAAAAAAATATTCCCCAAGTATCTATATTCATTCATAGTGTTTTTTATGGATTTAATATTGATTTAATCTAATACCTAGGAAGATTATGTGCACCATTTTTGAGTAGTTCTGTAAATTTTTAGAGATCACCAAAATTATGTAAAGCTATCAAAATTTTATTTTTGTATTTGGGAAGTGGAATTATTGGAACATGCTGCATCATAATATAGTATTTTAGTCTATCTTGTAAATGTGAAGGTTGTTTTGACATGGGAAAAATATGAAATGTTTTTGAGATTATAATATTCTTATGATTAGCGGGGTATTACTATCGGCTCATTTAATATTTCTAAAAGATAGCTTCTTTGATAACCAATCTCACTCAGAAAGTAGTAAAGTCTTATAGGTTTCAAAATATCATATTTTTTTGATGAGTTGACATATATATTGACCTATTCACTAGTTTAGATTATTCCAGTGGTTGGACATGGATATATGGCCTTTTGTGATGCATTAGGTTCAGGATTGGGCTATGTTCTTAGGAAATGTGATCACATGGTGGAATATGGTTCCTGAAATTTGAAGACACACAAGAAGAACTATCCCACTCATGATATCAAAATCAAATTTGTGATGCACACTCTTAATATTTGTCAACAACTCCTTTTTAGATAAAGGTTTACCATCTATTTAGATCATAAAATATTAATTTTTTTCTTCTCTCAAAATTATTTAAATATCCATCAGAGGTGATGGGTGGAATACCTGTAATATTTTTATTTTGACATTTCTTACACCCCTAGTAAAGGGAATTTCATTGTTGATACTTTGATATGGAAAATTCTGACCTAGGCCATGAAAGAATCTTCATAAGAGTGGAATCTAATTTCTCTATTTTTTTTGCATACATTTGGGAGTTTAGAAGGATGAGACTGAGATTTTTCTAGAAAATTGACCTCATATATTCTCAAGAGGATTCTATAGGATTAAAAACTTGATGAAGAGTTTCATGGAATTAGGGACTCTCTTTATAGTGGTGGATAGCCTTAACGAGTGGTCGTTATCTCAAGAGGGTATCCTATTGTTTGAGAGTTGGTATATCGTACCTTTTCCCATGAGAAAATTTGTGATAGTGGTTTTACAGAATTCCCTATGGGTATTACATCCTAACACCATGAAGATGTTCTATGTTATGTAGGGATAATTTTGGTGTATAGGTATGATATTCTACATTTATGATTTTTTTCTCATTGTTATAAATATTATAAAGTTAAGGACAACACAGAAACCTTCGGGTTTTCTTCATCCCCTTCATATGATTACTTGGAAGTGGGATGAGGTCTCAATGGAATCCATGGTTGGGTTACCACATACCCCTCAAGGAAAAAATATGATATGATTTTTGATCAATCAACATACTAAACTAGTTCATTTAATCCCCATTTTCAAGACAACCAAAGTTATGGACTTGGGGTGACTGTATATGCAAGAGATCATATGACTACATGTATTTTCAACTATTATAGTTTCTAATAGAGATCTTTGATTAACGTCTTGTTTTTGGAGAGTCCTTAAGGAGATTATGGGATCCTAGGTTTGTTTTATCACTACATATCATCTATAGATAGATGAATATATATAATGACCTATACATATTCTTAAAGACATGATCCATGCTTGTGTTCTCGACTTTATTTGATATTTGGATAGAAACTTGTGGCTGGTTGAGTTTTTATATAATGATAGTTACCATTTTCCTATCAGAATATACCCTTTTGAGACCTTTTATGGATTCCCATGTAAATACCTATTGTGTTGGTTGTATATTGGTGAATCTTCCCTAGGTATAACTAGTTTTTTCCAAGATATAATGATAATAATTCAGTTGATTCATCCCATAATGGTGATGTCTTAGATATACTATAAATTTTAAACTTATCATCATCAACGCACTTTAGTGTTTTCAGTTGGTGACTAGGTTATTTAAGAGTCTTACCTCAGTTGAATCACTGATTTATTGTAAGACAAAGAAATTTAGTTCTATGATACATGGGGTTTTTTGTGGTTATAAAATAGATTGTAAAGTTGTATTACCATTTATCTTTTCCACCTTGGTTAACTTTTGATTCATAATATGGTTCATGTGACTCAACTCAGAAAGTATATCTCTAAACTATCTCATGTATTGAAATAGGAGGACCTTGAGGTGGAACCCAATTTATCCATGACTAAGCAGCTAGTACTGATCATTGATCCTGAGGTGATGGTTCTTCATGGAAAGTTAATACCTTTGGTTCATGTGATTTGGAAGTATGGTCATGATACTCATGAGCCTTGAAAGAATGGGTCACTGATGAGAGAGGAGTGGAATCATCTCTTTGATATGAAGTCTTACTAATTGGATTTCTTAGGGTAGAAAGTGTTTATAGTGGAGAGATTATAACATCATGTTTCTATATTTTAGGCACTTCTAAGCCCTTTTTTTATCATCCTTTATTTGGACCTTTCTTTGGGTTATTTTTGGAGACTATTTTTTGATTTTTTTGGAATTCTTTCTGGTTATTCATGGTTGGAACACATTTTAGGAAAACCATGTGATTTGGACTAGGAAAATATATGCCTTATTTAACGTTTTGGATGGGTAGAATATGGTTAGTAAAAACTTTACATCCTTGGACAAAACTGTGCGGCTATAGACATTGGGGAATGCATGGTTGGTGAAATGTTTGTTAAATCGTGTAGCCAAACCGTGAACCCTTTTCCAATTTCCTAGGAGGGAGCACCCAATTTGTCTAACCATGCAGTATAACCCTGTGACACTCTCCATAATCCTAGTAAGGTAACATAGTTAGTCACACAGTTAGCTTTAAACATGCGTTCTAACCTATGAAGATCTATGAATATGTTTTCAATCCCCAAAAATATTAATTAATGTTACAAATCACCCGTTATAAATTCTAAACACCTCCTAATCAAATATAATCCCATCATTTGGATTTTTGAGGGTCTTTAGAGAGGATTTTGTATTCTTCAAACCCTTTCCTCTCAGATCAAAGTTCTACTGGATGCGAGTGATCCCAATCTGGTAAGTGTAATCTCATTGATTTAGAATCCTCATTTATTATCATCTCTCCTTCTTTGAGAGTGATATATCCACATATAGTTGTTGGATCTAAACCTTTATTTTATGGATTTTGATTTTATGGATTCTTATTTTATCTTCCTCATCTCCGTATCTCCATTGGCAGTTCTTGTTTTGGGAGTTTTTTGACCATGTGATTAAAGGTAGGTGGTTTCTTAAGGATTATTCCTATATATAAAACATTGATTACATACATTATTAGAAATGTTTTTCAATTCATTTCTAAACCTTGATTTTAGAATAATTGTATTGTTTTTGAAAAGGAATGGAATTGTGAAATGAAACCCTTTTTCAACGTATTTGATAAATTGGGTGGATTTTGAGAAAAGATTGATTGAAATGAGAAATAATTTTATGAAATGATTTGATGTTAAATCTTGATAAACTTAACTTTAAATTAAATGTAAATTTTAAAATAATGAAACTAATTAAAACATATGATTTTGTTTTGAAATTAAAATGTCAGTTAGAAACTTGAATGGGGAAATTAAACTTAGAATGATAAATTGATTTGAATAGATAATTTTCCCACGATTAATTGATTCATTAAAGCACATGTGAGACTGGTTGGTTAGTGGATGATTCGTATAAGTATTTAAGGACCCTGACTCCCTAAAAAGGATTTACGATGAAAAATCTTACTAAAACAATCACGACATGACTTTCCCGGATGAGGTATTGATTGATTCCATCCCAATGGCCTAATTATTAGGAATGTGTACAGACCTTGGGTCATGATGAATAACTAATTATTGAGATGATCCTTGTGCCTAGAACTATCTAACACTTGGTTATATGACCATGGTGCTTTATTTTTATTTGATTATTACATGCTAGTGATTATAGAACTATTTTATTCATGTCCTTTCCTTTTATTGAAATGTTCCTTTAATAATGTTTTGATATAATTAACGTCTTCCTATTTTGAAATCATGTTTTTGATTGAAAATGTGAATTCATTTTACATGAATTATATTTATTTAAATTGAAGCATAAATGGTTTATATTTATTGGAAATTATTATGGAACATTTGGTGAAATCCTAATGGGTTGTTTTTCTCACAAACTAACTTTTCCATCAGGAATTTATAGAATATGTTATTCCAGGTCCAAGAAATGGGAAATAAAAACTTGGAGGTGTAATTTGTTATTGAGAATGAAACTTGGGTTATTCTGGTAACCTATGGAGATATGATCCACTCATTGGAAAGATATTCAAAGTTTTTATCTTGATAGATTTTGTGTTGTCATTTCTGTGATGTTTTACTTTGGGATAATTATCTTTCTTATTGTGGTTATATTTTATTTCTAAGGAGTGTTTCTCAAATTGATTGTTCTTTTTTTAACTTCCATTGTTATATATTGACCATTTATTCTTTGGGGTGAAATCATTCCTTCAGAATTTTATTGATTCCCAGGCACTAGTCACCAAGTCGTGGGGATCGAGATTTTCCTTTGGTCCATTTCAGTGATAGCTTGGTTATTGGTTTTTAGGGTATTCAGGTTGGTTCATGAAATTTAAATATTTATTTATCTCACCAAATGAACCATTAAATACACCAATATTTCAAAAAAATAGAGGAAAGTACATTTCCAGTTGACAAAGTATAGAAACTGCATCATTCTTAATTTTTTCAACAAAGTTAGATAAATGTCCATGAAAAAATTGAATTAAAAAAAAATAATACACCTTCATGATAGTTATTTTGATATGGATGTGTAGTATTATACACAATTCAACTGGTAGGATCTATTTTATCAAGATGTGACAATCATGAGATTAAATACTTGTTAACTTCAAATCTTTTTTGTGGCACAAAAGTTTTTAAATTTGAAGAATAACCCATTGTAACTTTAATACCATGGAGGCCCTAAAAAACTAATTTATCCCTCTAGAATAATTTATGAAAAATGGAGGTTGTTATGTTCATCTTCCATTAGGAGTGGGTGATACCTCCAGATATATTTTCATTTAAATTAAGTCAAATATTTCATTCAACCCATCCTTAGTTTTTCCTTTTATATCTGACAATATTCCAATCAAAATACCAAAGATATTATTCTGTACATACAAAACATCAATTTTTCTATTTGACCTCATGATATGTCTAATATAAAAGCTCAAAAAATATTGATCAGTTATTCAAAATATTTCCATCATTACACGATCTTTATGTATTTTCAAATATAACCTCAATGTTTTTAACCCTCTCAAAATATTGATTAGTGGATAAAGGTTTTGTAGAAATATAAAATTATCATGAGACATTTAATTAAATTTTTAATATTTGATAAGATATATATATAGAAAAAAAACTTCAAGTCCCATATATACTATTTTTATCCTATGTTTTAGTTGATAATATAAAGTCCATTATTCAAAAATTGGACAAGATTTATGCCTCTTAACACTGCATATAGAAAATTTTCCATATACTAGGAAGTCATTTATAGAGTACATAATCATTTCATATAGTTTAAAATATTACATTTTATTATAATCATACACTTTTATACCTTCCTCCCATAAATGTTTCAAATAATCAATTAATGGTGATAGGAAAACATCAATATTTCTAGTTTTTTTGGACTAAAAATTATTAAACACAACATGATATATTTACACTTCATATAAAATTCACGAGATAAGTTATAAATTACCAATAAAATAGGACATAGACTTTATTATCTACTAAGGCTCAGATATGGATTTGTTCCATCTACCAACTGCCCATGTATGATATTTATTACTTCATTTCTAAAGGTAAAAAATGTTGATCAATTTTATTCCACCACAGATAATCATCTGAATGACATAATTTTCAAACACATATTCACTCATCTATGTGCCATATTAATTTTTTTGCATCATTTTAATTTTCAAATAAATTATCTAAATGAGTAACTATAGGAAGATGCCAAATTTCCATAGTAAGAGTCTTAGTAATTTCTAAATCAACACATGATTGTTCCTTCAACTTATATCATGAAGTCTCATATTTAGGATACTAAAAAAAATTCATATTTTTTAAAATTAAAATTAAATTTTTTATTCAAGGAATCACTTTTAATGAAAATTGGGAAACCAAGTACACAAAACCAAAGGAAAATCAAACCTCAAAGGGGAAATCCTGACAATTCTAGATAAAATTAAAAGGGTTGGAATAACTAACTCTATATAATTTTCATTAGATAAAAGTTACATCCTTGTATTGATTTTACTTGATGAGATCCTAAAATTGGAAGTCCATTTTTCCCTTTCCCAAAAAAGTTCCTCTAAACTTGTCTTCCCCTCGTTGAAGCTGCATATTAAAATTTGATTTTTTTGTCGATCCAAGAAAGTTATTCTTCACTCAAGTTGGCCTGCAGTGGTCTTTCAAACATTCTATATGCATACTCCTTAGATATATTTATCTTGAAAGTTTCCTCTAAAATTTCTTCATTATAATAGAGGAATGTGACTATAAATACCAAAAGAGGTCATACATAGTAGTTTAAGGAATCATAAAGCTAGTTTAAAATGAAAAATCAATGTTCAACTTTGTATGATAAAGTTGTTCCATTATATTTATAGTAGGATAAAATTTACCAATAATCAATGAGTGTGATTTCAAATTCATGTATCTAAAAGAAAAGAACTAAGAAGGAATTTTTTATGGAGGTTTACTTGAAATTAATGGATCAATCTAGAGTCTAACTGTAACGCCCCAACCCTAGTTACCCAGAGTCGGTGCATTATTACATAACATTGGAATGATCACAAGGAAATCATGTCTCAAAATATCGATCAGTTTAGTATTATTGGAAACAAGATTCATACATAAGTTCAACTTTACAACTTTAAAATAAATAAAACATGAATTTATTCCATTGGAAACATCCAAGACTCCTAGATAATGCCTTCAAGTCACTCATAACTAACTTCTTCATATCCTAGAAAAATTAAACATACGAAAGGGGTGAGATCAAAAAATCAGTAATGGTAAGAAATACAATGGAAGATAACATAAATATTAAGCATGGTGAATAATTGAAACCACATGCCTTTACCAATAATAAACATGAATACTTTTATGGCATGAATAAGAGTTGAGTAAATAATTTTATAATAAAAAATAATCATGGGTATTCTACTAGTCGAATGACCACATGAACCATCAATATTATTTTCATAATGAGGGAATGTATAATGCCGGACATTCTGAAACATTTTGTCAAGGCCTCGGCCAAAACGTCTAAAAATGATTAAGGCCTCGGCCAAAATCTTATATCAAAATTGGGAAAGGCCTCGGCCAATTCCACGTCTAGTTGTCTCATGAGACCTATCGATGCATCGAGGATCTATAGTGGGATCCACCTGTCACATACTTAGTCCAATACATTCCTCATATGAAAAGGTTTAAACATATCATAAATATTCGTATTAAAACTAGCATACGAAATGCCAATACTTTAACCATAAACCATGAATATTATAAAAATATCACAACCATAGTTAAATATATCATGAAACCTTCAATATAATATGGAAGTTTTGTATCATAATAAATCAACTTCAAATAAACTTAAAATCCATCAAAGGATGTTGATATAGATGAAATCAAAACCCTTTTTAGAGAAATATCACTTTTTATTTTAAAATAATTTAAGAGTCACATAATTATAAAGAAAACATTTATTTTTATAATATTCTTATAATCTTGTAAGGGAAGATTTTATGATGTTATAACGGCAGAAAATAGCCACACCCGCCGTATAAGTTAAAAAAACATTCCTACCTTAAATTTGTCGAAAAGGTCAAAAAGTACCTTGTTTGGAAAATGATGAAAAGATTCCTTTCAAAAAACATTAGGGTATAAATTACATTAACCCATTGTCTAGTAAATAGTAAAAATGTTTTGAAATACATTTTTAAGAAACATGGATGTGGATGAAAAAGAGGTCCCAGTAGATAATTATGTATAAACAACCTCTGATAATGAAGAGATTGTAGAAGTAACCCTTAACTTGTACTTTTCCTTGGTCATGAGTAGTTTAACCTCCTATATAATGGTGAAATAAATGTTATTAAATTATACAAGAATCATATACATTAATATGATATAATATATGATCTTTTAACGTTGCTTTTTTAATAATATCTTAGTATTATTGTCTTTTTAGGTGTTAACAGATTCATTTTCCTTTATATTCTTTGTTATGTGAGTCGTATTTTTTATGGATGGGATGTATATTATTCATATATAGAATTATATCAAGTATTTAAACATTAATTTTAATCCTCAAATGAAAATTAGTCTTGAATGGATATGATGGGGAATGAATCCCATCGCATTCGTGGAGACGATAATCCGTATGTACGCACGAGCAACAATATCATTTTTTTGATATTAAAATAATATATAATTGGATGGTATATCATATATAAAGAATAATTACTATTTCATATTCATTATTTACATCAATTACACAACATTATTATACCCATCCAAATAATAATGTATTGAATAACAATTACACCACGACGTGGAGACGGTAAGCCGTACGTACGCACGTATGGTGACATGTCATTAAAAGGATAGATATAATAATGAATATGGATGTAAAATATTTATAATAACATCAAATTATATAGAAGATACTAGAGTTATTATTTTAGAACAGAAATAACAAAGAAAGAAGAAGTGGAAGAAGAAAATAACTTGAAAGAGGGTGGTGAAATTATTACCTCTTCTTCAGGTTCTTCCTTTTGATTTGATCAAAAGGGCTCCTTAAATTGGATTTATGACTAAAGGAAGGACTCCAAGATTATGTGAGGGAATTTTAGAGGATATTTGGGTAGGTGTTGGCCGAGCCAAATTGCTATGAAGGTGTAAATTAGAGTGAAGGGGGAGTTCCCTTTTATAAGAGGGGTGAGGGGCACCTTAGGAAAAGATAGAAATATTATTTTATAATAAAATAATTTTTGGTTTCTAATGGCTCAAAAATTTATTATTTAAAGTATAAGGTGGGGATGGGTATAAAAACACTCAACCAATAGGTTTTAGACAAGTTTGTTTCACTATATTAACCTTAAATTTTAGATTTAACTCTTAGGTAAATAGTTTGACATTTACCATGTCTCTTTGTATTTTTATATTACATGGTTAATAAAATTACTATATACTTCCAAGAGAACCCCAAGTGGTTCATTAATGATACACATATCATTATATAAGTCTTTTGTCCGAACCTTATATTTTTAGGAATATAATATCAATTAATAATATAACATTTGTTTTAAAAACACTTTTATGTCAATTTTGACACTATTTGGTATTTTGTTTTTTCAAAATTCATAAAAGCATTATTACTTCAAAAAAATAATCTAACCAACCCTAATATGCCATATTAACCTATAAAATTAGTGGAATTCATAAAAAGTCTCAAATTACATTTATTTAGGTATTTAAAATATCAATTATTTTAATATTTTAATAATAAGGTAATTACTACATCACCATTGTGTCATAAATAAATTAAATTATTTAATGTCTAAAAATTATAAATAAAATATAATTATGTAGTAAATATTATTATATTTCTAATGAATATTTATAATCAAATTTATCTTATGTATAAATATATATTAAAAATGTTTTAGTTATTAAAATTTTATTTTAACTCTTTTAACTCTTCTTTGAATTAAATAATAATAAATGTCCTAATCTAATACAAGTGGACCAAATAGGTTCATATTTTATTCTTAAGGGTTTTTTTGGTATAAATATACTTATCCAATAGAATTAGGACATGTTTTAGGGTAATAATAATATCATTTTTTACCCTTAATTACCCTATTTACTTTTAACCATGGTAAATAAAAGTAAAAAGTTACTATTCACCAAAATTTATTTTTATCTTATTGAACCACATTTTACTCCTTGATATTAACCGTGTCTCTCAGATTTTCTAAATTCCACTCACAGAAGAGGTAAAATTAAGATTTATGTGAATTTGCAAATTCTCCTAGGAGGTGGGTAAAAGACGGTGAAAAGTTCAATAAAGTTTTTTATATATCTAAAATTATTATAAACTGACTCCAATGAATTACATTGAACTTATATAGGTATTATATATCTATTTTGACCCAAAATAAATTTAAATAAAATAAATAATTATTTAAATAAAAATTCAGTTTTCAACTATAACTAATTGTTTTTCATTATTCATCAAAAACTGAAAGTTTTCAGAAAAATACAAAAAATTCACCCTAAGCTAATTTCGATATTTCAAATCCAAAAATGTAGTCCATTTTAAAAGATAAAATTTATAAAATTTTAAAAAGTGGTATTAATATTCATAACTGCTAGTTTTATTGGTTGTGGGGTGTGTTAGAACTCGAAGTTGCGTACAACACACGCTACTATATTATTCAAAGAAAAGCATACCGTGGAAGCTTGGGGTGTTACATTCTCCCCTCCTTCAAATAGTTTCATCCTCGAAATTTCTAGAATATTACTGCATAAAAAGACTCGGGTGGTTCTTCATCATAAGTTTCTTAGGTTCCCACGTTGCCTCTTCCATCTTATGGTTTCTCCATAGAACTTTTACCAGACGAGTCGTCCGGTTTCTCAACACTTGTTCTCTTGTATCAAGAACCTTGACAGGCTCTTCACAAAAAGAAAAATCGGGTTCCAGTTCCAATTCCTCATAGGTAAGTACATGCATTGGGTCAAGCATGTATTTTCTCAATAGTGATACATGGAATACATCGTGAACTTTGGAGAGACTTGGTGGCATTGCCAAACGGTAAGCTATAGCCCCAATTCGTTCTAGAATTTCGAAAGGTCCGATGTACCTGGGACTCAGTTTACCCTTCTTACCGAAATGTATAACACCCTTCCAGGGAGATACTTTCAAGAAAACATGATCTCCTACCTGAAATTCGAAATCCTTCCCTCGGTTATTGGCATAGCTCTTCTGCCTACTTGAGCTGCTTTGATGTGGTTTAGGATTACCTTTACCTTTTCGATCATTTCCTCCACCAGTTCTGGGACTATGAGTTTTCTTTCACCCACATCAGCCCAAGAGGTTGGTGTGCAACATCTCTTTCCATATAACACTTCATAAGGTGCCATTCGAATACTTGAATGGAAGCTATTGTTATAGGAAAATTCTACCAGAGGTAAATATTGATCCCATATACCTTGAAAGTCAAGTGAGCATGATCTCAACATGTCTTATATGGTTTGAATAGTTTGTTTTGATTGTCCATCAGTTTGGGGGTGGTAGGCAGTGGTCAAACGAAGTTCAGTATCCAGGGCTATCTGAAGGATTTTCCAGAATCTTGATGTAAAATGTGGATCACGACTAGAAACAATCGATAATGGTACTCCATGAAGTCTAACAAATTCATTAATATATAGTCTTTCCAATCGTTCAAGTGGTAAATCCTCTCTTATAGCAAGAAAATGTGCTGACTTGGTAAGACGATCAACAATGACCCATATTGCATCGTTCCTTCTATGAGTCTTTGGTAGTCCCATGACAAAGACCATCATAATATTATCCCATTTCCACTCAGGTATGGGAAGATGTTTCAAGACTCCTCCAGACTGTTTCCTTCCATCTTTCAGTTGTTGACAAACCATATATCTTGACACAAAATCAGAAATATCCCTCTTCATGTTGTCGCACCAAAAATGTTCCTTCAAATCTCTATACATTTTGGTGCTCCCAGAGTGTATAGAGAAATTGTAGCTATGATCATCATCTAATAATTCCCTTTTTAGATCAGGTATATCAGGAACACAAATTCTCTTACCAAATTTCAAAATTCCATCTTCATACACAAAGTCACTAAATCTCCCATCATACATAGATTTAATCTTCTTTTTAAACTCTTCATCACTGGTTTGAGAACTCTTTATCCTTTCTAGTAAAGATGATTTGGCACCAATTTGAAAAATTATTGATGTTTCACCTTCCATGGTGATTCCCATATCCATCTTTAATATATCCATATATATAGGATCCTTTTCAACTCTCATATTATTCAAAACTCCATGATCCTTTCTACTCAAAGTATCTTCAACCTTATTTGCCTTCCCCATGTGGTATTGTATAGTGAAATCATAATCCTTGAGTAGTTCAAGCCATCGCCTTTTCCTCATGTTGAGTTCTTTTTGTGAGAAAATATACTTCAGACTCTTGTGATCAGTATATATCTCACATTTTTCACCATAGAGATAGTGTCTCCAAATATTCCAAGAAAATATTACAGCTTCTAACTCAAGATCATGAGTAGGATAGTTTTGCTCATGAATTTTCAGATGTTTTGATGCATAGGAAATAACTCTATCATTATGCATAAGGACACAACCAAGTCCTTTCTTCAATGCATCACTATAAATAACAAACCCATCATTCCCCGATGGTAGAGTCAAAATAGGAGAATTGACTAATCTTCTCTTCAGTTCTTCAAAAAATTCTTCACACTCTTTTTTACAAACAAATTTAACCCCTTTAAGTGTGAGCTTGGTTAATGGGTTAGCCAATCGGGCAACATTTTGGATGAAACGCCGATAATAACCGGCTAATCAAATAAAACTACATACCTCAGTTATACTCTTCGGTGCTGGCCATTCTTGGATTGCCTTGTTCTTAGAAGGATCGACAGAGATTCCATCCTTGGAGATAATATAGCCAAGAAAAGAAATCTCCTGAAGCCAAAATTCACACTTTCTAAACTTCCCATATAATTCATGTATTCTAAGAGTCTTCAAGATAATGCGCAAGTGATTTTCATGATCTTCATAGCTTTTGGATTATACCAAGATATCATCAATAAATACCACCACAAAATCATCGATATATTCCTTGAAAACTCTATTCATTATATCCATGAATACAGAGGGTGCATTAGTCAATCCAAAAGGCATTATAGTAAACTCATAATGCCCGTACCTGGTTCAAAATGTTGTCTTCAAAATGTCATCCTTCTTCACACACAACTGATGATATCCAGATCGAAGGTCAATCTTTGAAAAGTATTGAGCTCCATGAAGTTGGTCGAATAAATCATCATTGTGAGGAGGGGATACTTGTTATTTATTGTTATAGCATTGATCTCCATGTAGTCGATGCACAACCTCATATATCCATCTTTCTTCTTCACAAAAAGGACAGGGGCTCCCCATGGAGAAACACTAGGGTGAATAAATCCCTTATTACTCAATTCCTCTAGTTGTTTCTTTAGTTCCACTAATTCTACAGAGGCCATTCTATAAGGGGTCTTCGATATGGGCTTTGAACCAGGAATTAAATCAATTGAAAACTCAATTTCTTACTCTAGAGGATGTCCCGATAAATCTTCTAGAAACACATCATCATATTCTTCCATAGTAGGTACATCCTCTATTTGAACTTTCCTTTCCTCACCCACAGTTATTTCATTCTCTTCCTCCCCAATAATTGAATTTAGTTGAGCTATTGGGGGTGTATGAAGATAAGAATCATGTGGTGAAAATTCTGATCTAAAGATAAGGTGTTCTTTATCATCATTATAAAAAATAGTAACCTCCTTATTCTTACAATAAATTTTTGCATCATGGTCTGAAAGCCAATCCATACCGAGGATTATATCAAATTCAATCATGGGTATGACACTGAGATCAGCAGATAAAGAACATTTATATGCCCTAATGGTAACTGTTTCAGAGAACTTTGTAGCAATGATACTTCCCTTAAGATTTTTGACTAATAACTAACTTGTTTAATCAAATTGGAAATATCTAATTTTCTTAGCAAACTGGAAAGATATGAAACAATGCGATGATCCTGAATCAAATAATTCATTTTCTAAACTTGAGGAAACCATTAAATCACCTGCCACTACGTCTTTCGGAGCTTCAACCTCAGCAGTAGTGATCGCATAAGCTTGGCCTTGATCCCTTGGCCTTTTCTGAGGCAAGTTTCCCTGATGCTTAAGACATTAATTTTCATAATTTCCCATTTCCCTACAATTCTATCATTGAACATTGGTAGCGTCTTTCTTTCCCTTACAATCACCAGCAATATGGCCTTTCTGTCCACATTTGTATCATAATCCTTTTCCTTTTAGATAGGAACCATGGTTCTTCCTTCCTCAATTATCAAAGGGTGGAAATTAAATTCTTCTCTTCTTCTCTGTTTCCTTATTTCCTTTCCCTGAGTGTTCAGCAGATCTCTTCTTCTCTTTCTTTGATTTAAAGTCATAAGACTTAGAGAATTCCTTTTCTATCTTGATAGCACATGGGACAATATCTTCATATGATGAGAAGGATTGTGATACTAATGCTCGACAGATAAATGGTTATAACCCATCAAAGAAATGATCAATCTTACTTCTTGGGTTATGTATATAATCAGTTGCATGCCTTGCTAAACTTGTAAAGTTAGCTCCATACTTTGAGACATTCTCATCCTCCTTTTGCCTCAGACTCATAAATTGTCTTTCTATATCCTCTTGATGGTCATGAGGAAATTATTTTTCGAAGAAAATTTCTTTAAACTCCCTCCATTCCATATTTGATACTTCCTCGTCATCCTTTGTGTTTTTAATCAATGACAACCATTGATCAGCATCTCCAATGATGCGGTAAACTTCCATGACAACTTTTTCCCTTTCGCTACTCCCCAAAGCATGGAATATTTTCTCTAAGTAATTTATCCATTTCTCAACCACTAATGGATTTGTACTCCCATTGAATGTTAGTGGTTGTTGCCTCATGAAGCTATCTAACATTGACCCTCCACGCTGTGGATCAGGGTGCTCCATATGGGTACGGTTATTATTCATAACCTGAGTGAGTTGTCCCGGTATGGTGATAATCTAATCAGCACCAGTTGTATGACCATCTCCACTATAATTATCTTGAACAGGAGGGTAATCCCTACATGGAGTGTGTGCATTGATACAGTTTCAATTCCTTCCACTAGGCACTATTTCTAAACAATGGAATACACTAGATTAATTTATGAATCGCAATACATAAATCCAAACTTGTAAACCACTTAACAAAAATTGAACAGTTTATGGATATAATCCATAATCATAAAAAAAAATCTTTGAGGAAGTATATACTCTTAAACCCTTCATAATATTTTTTAAAGAAAATGAGAATTATCCTAAGCATATCCTCTGGGAGTGTCGTAACCAAGGGTGCAGTAAGACCCGTTGTTGTGCACCAGTTCCCGTTCACGTCTAGCTCAAAGCAGTGTTTTCGGGTTTTACCCATAGGTACATCTGTGCCAGAGCTACCTCTACATGCTTGTATCCATATAGGGATTTATTTCCTAGAAAACTCACAAAATCTATACAATACCAAAATCCTAGGAATTTCTTCTATATTAAATCCTCAATGTCCATCTTAGGGATATGTGCTCTAATCAGAGTTTATCTAAATCTAGTTTCCAAGATTTGTACTAAGCTTCCTCTGATACCAACTAAAACACCTTGACCCTAGTTACCCAGAGCCGGTGCATTAATACATAACATTGGCATGATCACAAGGAAATCATGTCTTAAAAGACCGATCAGTTTAGTATTATTGGAAACAAGATTCATACATAAGTCCAACTTTACAACTTGAAAAGAAATACAACACAAATTTATTCCATTGAAAACATCCATGCCTCCTAGATAATGCATGAAAGTCACTCATAACTAACTTCTTCATATCCTGGGAAAATGAAACATATGAAAGGGGTGAGCTCAAAATCTTAGTAAGGGTAAGAAATATAGTGGAAGATAACATAAATATTAAGCATGGTGAATAATTGAAACCACATGCCTTTACCAATATTAAACATGAATACTTTTATGGAAGGAATATGAGATGAGTAAATAATTCCATAATAAAACATAATCATGGGTATTCTACTATTCAAATGACCACATGAAGCATCAATATTATTTTCATAATGAGGAAATGTATAATGCCAGAAATTCTGAAACATTTTGTCAAGGCCTCGACCAAGACGTCTAAAAATGATTAAGGCCTCTACCAAAACCATATATCAAAATTGAGAAAGTCCTTGGCCAATTCCACATCTAGTTTTCTCATGAGACCTACCAATGAATCAAGGAGCTATTGCGGGATCAACCCATCACTTACTAAGTCCAATACATTCCTTATATGAAAAGGTTTAAACATATCATAAACATTTGTGTCAAAAATAGCATATGAAATGTCAATAATTTAACCGTAAAACATGAATGGTATAAAAATATCACATCCACAGTCAAACATATCACAAAACCTTCAATAGAATATGGAAGTTTTGTATCATAATAAATCATCTTCAAATAAACTTAAAATCCATCCAAGGATGTTGACATAGATGAAATCAAAACCCTTTTTAGAGAAATATCACTTTCTATTTTGAAATAATTTAAGAGTCAAATAATTATAAATAAAACATTTATTTTGAAAATATTCTTATAAGCTTGTAAGGGAAGCTTTGATGATGTTATAACGGTGAAAAATAGCCGCACCCGCCGTATAAGTTAAAAAAACATTCTAACCTTAAATTTGTCGAAAAGCTCAAAATGTACCTTATTTGGAAAATGATGGAAAGATTCCTTTCAAAACACATTAGGGTAAAAATTACTTTAACCTTTTGTCTAGTAAATAGTAAAAATGTTTTTGAAATACATTTTTAAGAAACATGGACGTGGATGATAAAGAGGTCCCAGTAGATAATTACGTATAAACAACCTTGGATAATAAAGAGATTATAGAATTAACCCTTACCTTGTAATTTTACTTGGTCATGGGTAGGTTAAACTCATGTATAATGGTTAAATAATTGTTATTAAATTATAAAATAATCATATACATTAATATGATATCATATATGATCTTTTAACATTGCTTTCTTAATAATATCTTAGTATTATTGTCGTTTCGGGTGTTAAATGATTCATTTTACTTTATATTCTTTGTTATGTGAGTCGTATTTTTTATAGATGGGATGTATCTTATTCGTATCCATAATTATATAAAGTCTTTAAACATTATTTTTAATCCTCAAACGAAAATTAGTCTTGAATGGATATGATGGGGAATGAATCTCATCGCGTTCATGGAGACGGCAATCCGTACGTACGCACGAGCGGCAATATCATTATTTTGATATTAAAATAATATATAATCGGATGGTATATCATATATACAGAATAATTATCACGTCATATTCATTATTTACATCAATTACACATCATTATTATACCCATCCAAATAATAATGTATTGAATAGCAATTATACCACGACGTAGAGACGGTAAGCCATACGTACGCACGTATGGTGACATGTCATTAAAAGGATGGATAGAATAATGAATATGGTTTTATCATATTTATAATAACATCACATTATATAGAAGATAATGGAGTTATTATTTTAGAATGGAAATAATAAAGAAAGAAGAAGTGGAAGAAGAAAAGAACTTGAAAGAGGGCGGTGAAATTATTACCTCTTCTTCGGGTTATTCCTTTTTATTTGACCAAAAAGGTTCCTTAAGTTGGATTTATGACTAAAGGAAGTCCTCTAGGATGAATTGAGGGAAGTTTAGAGGATATTTGGGCAGGGTTTGGTTGATCCAGAAGGCTTTGAATTTGTGAATTAGAGAGAAGGGGGTGTGCCCTTTTATAAGAGGGGTGAGGGGCACCTTAGGAAAAGCTAGAAATAATATTATATAATAAAATCATTTTCGGTTTATAATGGCTCAAAAATGGATCATTTAAAGTATAATGTTGGTATGGGTCTAAAAAAACTCAAAAAATATGTTTTATATATGTTTGGGTCACTATATTAACCTTAACTTTTAGATTTAACTCTTAGGTAAATTGTTTGACATTTACCATGTCTCTTTGTATTTTTATACTATATGGTTAATAAACTTACTATATACTACTAAGATAACCCCAAGTGGTTAATTAATGATACAACTATCATTATATATGTCCTTTTTCTGAACCTTATATTTTTAAGAATAGAATATCAATTAATAATATAATATTTTTTTAAAACTCTTTTATGTCAATTTTGACACTATTTGGTATTTTGTTTTTTCTAAATTCATAACAGCATTATTACATCAAAAAAAATTCATATAACCAACCCTAATATGTCATATTAACCTCTAAAATTAATGGAATTCATAAAAAGTCTCAAATTACATTTATTTGGGTATTTAAAATATCAATTATTTTAATATTTCATTAATAAGGTAATTACTGAATCACCATTGTGTCATAAATAAATTAAATTATTTATTGTATAAAATTATAAATAAAATACCATTATGTAGGAAATATTTTTATTTTTCTAATGAATATTTATAATCCAATTTATCTTATTTATAACCCTATATTAAAAATTTTTTAGTTATTAAACTTTGATTTTAACTCTTCTTTGAATTAAATAATAATAAATGTCCTAATCTAATCCAAGTGGACCAAAGAGGTTCATATTTTATTCCTAAGGTTGTTTTTGGTCTAACTATACTTATCCAATAGAATTAATAAATGTGTTAGGGTAATAATAATATCATTTTTTACCCTTAATTACCCTATTTACTTTTAACCGTGGTAAATAAAAGTAAAAAGTTACTATTCACCAAAAATTATTTTTATCTTATTGAACCAAATTTTACTCCTTGATATTAACTGTGTCTCTCGGATTTTCGAAATTCCACTCACAGAAGCAGTAAAATTAATTTTTATGTGAATTTTCAAATTAACCTAGGAGGTGGGTAAAAGACGGTGAAAAGTTCAATAAAATTTTTATATATCTAAAATTATTATAAACTGACTCCAATGAATTACATTGAACTTCTATAGGTATTATATATCTATTTTGACCCACAATAAATTTAAATAAAATAAATAATTATTTAAATAAAAATTCGGTTTTAAACTATAACCCAGTGTTTTTCACTATTCATCAAAAATTTAAAGTTTTCAGAAAAATACCAAAAATTCACCCTAATCTAATTTTGATATTCCCAATCCAAAAATGAAGTCCGTTTTGAAAGATAAAATTTATAAAATTTCAAAAAGTGGGTATTACTATTCATAACGGCTAGTTTGATTGGTTGTGGTGTGTGTTAGAACTAGAAGTTGCGTACAACACACGCTACTGTATTATTCAAAGAGATGCATACCGTGGAATCTTGGGGTGTTACACTTATCCATGATAGTGAATGCACTTCCTATATAATATGAAATCAAGATCTTGTTATAAGCATCAAGTATGAAAAGGAAGGTGTCAAAATATTTGGTAATGTTGAAAGCATAAAGATAATTGGGTATAGGAAAGAAAAATTTGGTAAAAAATATATGAGATGCATAGATATCTTGGTTATTGAAGGTCTTGGTTACAAATTTCTAAGTGTAATTCAACTATGTGACTCGGGACATGTAAAAAATCTCTCGAGGAAGAATTTTATTATTGACAATAATGATGGTACAATTATGTTGAATGAGAAGCGTACAAGGGGGAATATCTACATCATTAGTTGAGAAGAATCTATATAATTTCTATATAAGGAAGAAGAAAACATAGTATGGAATAAGAGTCTTGGTCACTTGAGCCAACATTCCTCAAATTATATAGTGAATAATTATAGATCTAGTGATATCCCTAGATTATCATATGGTCATACACACACATGTTATGTTTTAAAAAAAATATAATTGGAAAGATATACAATGTGAATGGTAATAATTCAATTAAATTTCTAGAATTTTTGTATGTTGATGTGTGTAGATCTACATCACCAAGTTCTATTGATTGGAAGATATTCTATGTACTATTCATTGATGATTACATAGGGAGGAAATATTTGATGGTCATCACCAACAAGTTCAAGGTGTTCAATTTCATTAGTCAGTATTGTAGGAAGGATTAAAAGATACTTGGGTAATAAATTATAAAATTATGAACTAAAAATGTCTTAGAGTTGATTAAAAATTATGTTGAGAATTATCTTGAGAATCATGGGATAAGGAACCAAGTTTTAGTAGCGAGGAATCCTCATCAAAATGGTGTAGTTGATAGGGGAAACTAGATCATAAAAAACATAAACACAATGATTCTTATTGAGAAATAATTACCAGATATGTTTTGGAAGGTTGTATTCATGACATTAGTCTATATTATTAATATAGATTTGTTATGAAAGGGAGATTAAATGAATCCATATGAGACGTGGTATGGTAAGAATCCAATGCTTAATAATTTCAAATCGTTGTAAGTAAGTTCATTATTATCATTAAAGATAAACATAAGAAGTTTGAGTCTTGTGGAGATGAAGGTATTTTACTTGGATACTCATCTGAGATAAAGGTATAAACATGTTTTAATAAATGGTTTGGAAATAATTATGAAATCCAAGAAGTCACTATATTGTAAAATGGGAGGAATATTCAGTAAAATAGTTGGAAAATTATAGAAGAAAGTAATAAAGAGCTGAGAATCTTAAGGGGAGAACAAAGAGATTGGGTTTATTTCAAATAAGACATTAATGATTATAAGAATGAAGTTAAACCAGTATCTAGAAAAAATCGAAAATAAAATCCAAATTTTATGAGTAGAATATCATTGATGATTAGGCAATGCTTGTGAAAATGAGTATAATTAAGTCTCTGAATCAAAATTCACTGTTATATAGGTAATTCCAATGTTTTTTTGAAGAGGTCATTAAATATGAGAATTGGGTCCAGGTGATGCATAAATATATTGAACAAATTGAAAAGAAGCATACATGAGATATTTTATTGAGGTCATAAGATAAGAATTCCAATAGGACCAAAGGGGTTTTCTGTAACAAACTAAATGAATATGACATGGATATTAGGGAAAAGTCATGACTTGTGTGAAAGGGGTACTTCTAGATTGAAGGTATTATTGTAGATGAAAACTTTTCTCTCGTGACCAGGATAGAATAATTATATTATTCTTGGCCATAACACTGTAAAGAATATTCAAGGTATTTCTGATGAATTTCAAATCAACACTTCTAAATTGAGTAATTTAATAAGAGGTGTACATTGAGTTGAAAAATGGTTTTCTTCTGGATGAAGATGAAAAAAATTTGTCGACTGAAGAAGGCACTTTATAATATGAAGAAAGCACCAATATCATTGTATTCCGTACTAGATTATTACTTAAAGATGCTTAGTTTTTAGCATATTGGAGTTAATCAAAACCTATTTATAAAAAATGAGAGTGATCAAAGGATGATAGTTTTCACATATGATGATGAAATAATCTTTGGTCAATCACAATGAAATTAGTTTTTATAATTCATGAGGCGTGAGTTCGTAATTCCATTGATTGGGGAGTTGACATTTTCCGTTTATTTTTATGTGATAAAAGGAAGGAATGAAACATTCATCTCCCAATAAAAATATGATAAAGAGGTTATTAAAATATTTTTAATTGAGGGTTCCAAGGAAATAAAAACACTATTTTATACACATATGAATATTTTAATTGATGACACTTGAAAAGAGGCTGACATCATGGAATATAGGTAGGTCATTGAGTGACTGTTATACTTAACAGTGAAAAGTCTTGATAATGTGTTTTCCACTTGTTGTGGCACAATTTACCAAAGTAATACCAATTAAATCCACTTAAAATTATTAAAGAGAATACTATATTATATCAATGAAATAAAGGATTTATTCTTTTTATACATTTAGATATCTCATAAGGAGTTATTGGGATATATAGATATTAATTTGGATAGTTTAGTAGTTAATAGAAAGTTAACATATTATGGGGATTTTTATCTTGGAATATTGTGAATTTCTTGGCTTAACATGAATTAATATTTCATTTCATTCATAACTACAAAGGATATGTATATTAAGGACACTCAATATTACATGCAATAGTTATGGTTAAAGAAACAACTTGAGGATATGGGAGTTGAAGTGAAGTCCCTTATAGTGATGAACCATGAAAATTCAATTGCTATCAATCATAGTTAAAATATCATCCATCACTCAAGGATAGAGCACATTGAAATAAGGTATCATTTCATGGAAGATAAAACTGAGCATATATTAGTGAAATTGGATAATGTTCCAACCCAACATCAAGTCACATATATCATGAAAAAACATTACCTAATGATACATTTGAAACGCATCAACCAAAACTCAGAGTCTAGTCAACCCCTACCTTAAATAAGGGTGGATGTGGGACCCCCACTACCCAAGGCATATTGTGTATTTCTCTATGTGCTGATAATTTTTTATTCTCATATAAACCATAGAGGAGTGTCATTTGAGTTCTTTGAGAAAGAGGTAGGGATATATTTATGAGAAAAGGGTATAATTGATTACTCAAACCTTTAAATGGGGTGTGTAAAGATGATAAATTGTTTGATCTCTTTAATGTTAAATCAGGGTATAAAATTGAAGGGGGAGAAGAAACTTTTGGGTGTATATGGAGTTCAATCACTATATAGTGATTTAGAGATGAATGTAGTGATTCATTGATAAAATGTTTATGTTACTCTTGTTTCTCATGATAATATTGACTCATATGGGATTAAAGTGCATGTTAAGTGAGTCTTTGATCATTATATGGATTTAAAGAGAGTGAATGTTGTTTAAGGAAATAGGTGTGATATATTTTTCAATAATATGGTTAAGGAGTTTGAAGTTCTATAATAAAATCCAATTAAGGATATTGTTGGAAAAAAATATAACAAATTGAATTTTTGAAGATTTTGGGTTATGTTTATTGAGAAAAAATATTAAAAAATTCCTAGATTGAAGAAGACTGTGGGTTATTATGAAAGGAAGGACTCCATTTAAATTTGTAGTCTTTCGAGAATATTGCAGAGATATTTGGATTAAAGGAAGGATTATTGTGTAAATCCGGTAGACTCTCACACAAACTAGTAAGACTAGCATGCAATGCGAGTGAACTCGTAGAAATGGTTACATGAAAAAGGTAGTGTTCATGAACTCAAGATGACATGCTTCCTATAATTATGAATGGTTTCATTACATGTGATTTATAGGTTATTTTTTCCTATAAATAAGGAAATCATTCTTTTATTAATGATAATGAATCATTAGAGGATGATCGAGAGAGTTAAGTGTCTTTGTTTTCATGTAGGACTTGTGCATATGTATTTTTTACATTAAGGATTTTATGTGGACAATAGTTTCATGCATAAAGGATGCTACACTAACCAATGTGTGAGTGACTCGTAATTACATGAACATAAGTTATGCACATAATGGGGTTACATGAACTTAAGGAAATTGCTCCGAATTTATGTGGAAAATTTGAAATCATCATTTAGGTGAAAATAGTGTTTTAAGACACACCAATTGTGGTGTAAAAAATGTGATTATATACATATAATGAATCTTATGAAGGAAAAATTAGTACACTTCAATATATAGAGTTGTGAGATCTCAAATCATGAATGGTTCTAAAGTAGGGGGTAGAGAGTCCACTCTGAACATTGTAATCAGTAGTGAACTTCAGTGATTCTATTAAATCAACATATGTCTTTTGTATGCACCTTGGAATTTTTCAATTTGGGTTAACCAAGTAAAAAATTTTGTGTCTCTTACATGATTTTATTTCTATCATACATTTCTATGAGAAAAAGAGAGAATAGTGTTTTTTCTCACTATGAAACAAGATCAAAAGGATATTATTTTAATTCTTTACACCCTAATTCACCCCATCAGAGTATTTAATTTCGTGGGTCTGAAAATAATTTGACTATCATGATCAGGGGTCGATTTTCCCATAGGGTGAGATTTTATGGACATGGGTTGATTTTATCATTGGTCTTATATCGACATGTTATTATTGAGACACATAAGGGATACAATCATTATATCTATAGTCCATTTTCCCATTATTATTATAATATGTTGAGTTTGGATAAAAAATCTAGAGGGTTGAGACCATATAGGTAGTAGAAAATTTTCCCATTGACCTTGGATTATTATGTTGTTGTGAAGATGATTATGAGATGAGAATGATATAGATATGGGTCTGCCTCTCGCTGGGTATTTACCCTATTATGAGTTATAGTTTAGATGTATATGGGTTGACTTCGATATAGGAATTGTGTTTCCTATACCATTAAATCTACATCGTTGTAAATGGAATTTGAGATTCTCTATGGGATGAGATAATTACATTCATAGTAATGTACCTCATCATCGACCTTATAAATTATTATGACATGTTCGTAGACACCCAAACACTTTCCAAAGTGGGTATGGTCACACCCTGGGTGAATAACTGATCACTCGTGTACATGAAATATATTATGGTTATTATTTTTTATTATTATTCTAGAAGATTACCTCATGCACACATCAATATATTCTATATTTTCTTAGGGAAATCATTGGTGGTGACCTACTGTGTTTTAAGTACACCCAACATGGGCATCACAGTGCATGTGCAGATTTTATGGTTCATTGTGCATGTAAGGTAAAGAGACATACAATTTGTGGATGAGATGGAGGTGTATAGTTGGAGTATTGGAGATAAGAATAAGTTTGGACCCATGACCAGTTTTTTAGTTTTATCCTTACTTTTATTCATTTTATACCCTATTTTATATAACTAACCCATGAACGGTTTTGGTTATTTATGTGTGAATCATTTGAAATTGCAGTATCTCATTTTTTTTATAACATTTAAGTTGATATTTATTTATTGTTTGAATTTAGATATGATGTCCACCTATACTATTATTTTATACTTTGATGAATATTTATATATATTGATTCAACTATGATTTATAGTTATTTATACCTAAGTGTATAGTCTCCCCATTACCACCTATAGACCCTCATCAATGTTTGATAGCCTCAGGAAAATAGGGAGGCACACTTGAGGTATGTGGGACCCATTTTAGTCATGATGGAGGTGAATTGGGATGGGTATATTATAAATTAGAATTATATCATTTTTTATTATCTTACTATTTAGTATATAGTACATAGGAGATAAGATATTGCTAGAATCTGAGATAAACCATATTCATGTGAGTAGCTAATCCATGTATTGAGAAAGTCTGGGTTACCAAGGATATGATTTTTTTAGTTTTAAAGACTTATGAATTCATTATTTCCAAGTGTATGACGTGTGATTTATGTTTTATTCTTTTACTATTGTCCCAGAGTGGGAATAAGTTTGTGTTCATGCATCATAGTTGGAACATAGGATTCACATGACATTTGTGCACCTTCTTGTGGTTGAGTACCTTGACATTGATAAATGAATCGACTATTTAAAGTTTTAACAAAAAATTATATCATGTTTTTATATATAACATGATATTGACATTCTATATCACTAGGTTTGAGTTTATATATATACAATTACTCTTTTTTGTTTGGTTATGATATTCTATGTGTATTGTTGGTCCTTTGAGACTGGGTAGTTAGGGATAAAGAGAGAACCCAAGGTTATATGAAACACTTTTAAGTTAGGATTTTTATATCATGGTGTTTTACCTATTACTAATTATCATATTTTCAATAGTAATACCTATGAAAGATGTGTTTCTGAGTTGTTAACTTGGAATTGAAGTGATATGCCATCATGATGACTTCCTGTTGAGCCCCAGGAAGGTGGGGTCAAGCATGTCCCATTGATTATTGAATCTGATCCCCTATTTATTCCATTATATACCATTGATCAGTAAATCCATGTGATTCTACTTGATTTTATATAGTCGATGGGACATAGTGCACTGAGAGGAAATCCTTCCATGTCATATCTAACAGAGTAGTTCTAGTTGCAGCATCCCCCTCTGTTTACATGAGAGGGTGGACTGAAAACTATTAAGTTTTGGGTGGAGTCTCTTCAGCCTATTTTCAATCATCTCAAGACACCCTATAATAGGAAAGATAATATATATATTTATATTATTCTTGGGACAGTGAAGTTATAGTGGGATTTACTTGTCTAGGGACATTAGTGTGTGATGTTTTCTTGGAAGGACATTCAATCTCACTTCTTTGAGAATTTATTCCATGAGATACTAATAGATGATAGGTATTGAGAGTACATACATCTATTTTATGGGATATTTTAAATTATGGAATATAAATACCATTTTCCTGGGTTCCTTAAATTTGAACCATTTATTATAAGTAATGATATTTCCATGATTCATTGTTTTGAGGATGGGTTGAGGTATTTGATTCATTATCAAGTGAACTTATTTTGTGTTTCATATTTTTAGAGGCTGTGAACCAAACCCTCATTATAGAGAGGAACTTGGCTAAGGACAGAACTTGTTGTTAGTCTAGTTCTAATGCAGGATCTTAGAGTGGATCCTTGGGTAGTTTAAAGTGTTGATCTAATGATTCCCACCATATTGGTGATAGGAAGTCCAGTTAAATTTTAGGCTCATATTCTTCCTAGATTAGGAGGAATACTTCTACATATTATTAGTGTGGTAGATTGGGGAATACATTAATATAGTGATATAATGATTCATTGGAGTGTCGGTCTTACTGGAAATTTATAGTGATTTTTTCAGATATTTTCTTAGCCAACCAGTGGTCACGATTATGGAAAATATTAGGGATTAGTAGTAGGATTTGATGATTAGCCTTGGGGAGGTAGTTGTGGTTATTCTAGTGAATAAGTTAATGGAGCTTGTCATGATTCTTTGGGTTATTATAGGCAACATGGTGGTGATCCTCAGAATATTCATGGATCTAAAGGCTGGGGAAGATGGTTAAGGTTATTCCAACTCCATTATATTGAGTCAAGTCTTACTAATTTTGATAAGGGTCCATCAACCATTCAATGAATGATTTTAGTAATATATAACATTTATTCTATTTTATTTGATATGGGTATGTAATATTCATTTATATCAATCTAGTATGTTGAGGATCTAGGGATAATTATAGAGTATTTGTATGGGGAGATTTCTATTGATATGTCCTTAGGGGTGTGATCCGAGGGTATATAGATATTTTATTTAGTACACTAAGAGAGCATCAAATTTATTCTAATCACTTAAATTGTTAGTCATATATTAGTGAGGTGTTCTTATAGGGGAGTTTGATATTATAATCTTGTATATCAGTGTAACTTGGTAAGGTTGATATTGTTTTTTCAAGGGATTATATCAAGAAAGTTTTTCAGATCTTTAGATTCTTGATATTGGAAGGCTATAACAAGAGATTCATTCATAACTTATTTCTATTGGCATCACTGATGAAAACCTTTAACAAGAAGGGGGAGAATTGTGAGTGGTCCAACCCTTGTGAGAGATCCTTCTAGGAGTTTAAGGAAAAGTTAACATGTACATTGATAATAAACTTACCCGAGCCGGGTAAGAAGTATTTCTTGTATTTTTATGCATCAAAGGTTGGTCTTCGAGTAGTTTTGATGCATGATAGGTGATTATTCACTTATGTATCTAGGTAGCTGAGGCAGTATGAGTGGAATTATCTAACTCCTAATTTATATATATTGGTAGCAGTGAATTCCTTGAGATAATTGAATTAATAACTTCTAGGATAGAGGTTCATAGTTTATGATAACCATGACAGCCTCAAGTATATATTTTCCCTCGGTGACTTGATCCTTTGATAGAGGAGGTAGGTTGATTATGTTCAATCTTTTGACTACAAGATGACATATACCCATGGAAAGTGGAATGTTGTATCTGATGTCTTAAGTAGAAATACCTAGGTGGAGGTGGTATAGAAGAATATTAGTGGGTGAAAGTTAACGATGCTATTAACTTAGATGCATATATATTTTCAAGTGTTTTAGGGTATGGAAACTCTAATGTCTTTGGATCTTACCTCTCTACTCATCGATATTGAAAATGAGAGTAAGTTTTTTGGAATATATTTCCATGTTACTAGGGATGATATATATGTTGGGGATCCTCCATCTGATTAGTCCTAGGATGATGTTGAGATCTTAGACATGAAGAGTTGATATATGGTCCCTTGGAGAATGTGTGATGATCTAACAGTCCAAATAAGGGGATTAAGTGAGATATAACATGGTATTGAATCAAGGTATGCAATTCTTAACAAAAATTAAACATTTTTTTCCTTTACCTATCATTTCCCTATAGGATCCCGACCACTCAACCTTAAGGGTCACATGTTATGAAATTTACTTCAAAATCTAATCTAATGAAATTCAGTTGAACAACCCTTTTTACTGGATATACTTTAAGGTTCTTGAAACCTTTTAGTGTTCATAAATAAAGTAAAGATGACACAAATAATTTTACTTATTTCACCACTATGAGTTATTCCAATTAGCATGTGATTGAAAATGTATTGATTCACCAAATCACTGTAAATCCTGTTACTCTTTATTGGGGTTTAGGGTAGGTCACCTCTCACCGAGTCTCACTGCCTTAAAAATTTTAGGGTCTACTCACTATCGCCCAAGGATCACTTCTAGACAACTTCCCTTATTATCCTTTGATCACTACTTTTGGAAGCTATCATCACAATTTATGGACATGTAGGCCCCTTCACCAAAATCAGCTACATGGTTTCACTGAGTACAAATGAATTTCATTGAAGTCCACTCATAGTTCTTCACAAACCTGTTGTGATATCCACTTGACCAACCATATTCCTCTTTCTAGTGCAATGTCTGAAATGATTTTCTCACTGCATAATAGTGACATCTACATTCATCCATTGGAATAGTCTTTAATAGATTCCAAACTCTTCTTCTTTCCAAACCCTCACCATGATTTAATCACACACAAATATTTAGATTTTCAATATCTTTAGGTATCTATCTTTACCAGTCTACTATAGGTGGTGATCCTTATTTTTAATGAGAGATTATGAGATAATTAAATTGGCCACCAATTAGCACATTTTGGGTCATTGAAACCACAAATAACTCCCCCAAACTTCTACATGATTTCCTCCATCATGCAGTCAAAGAAAAAATAATTACTTCATGGATCCTTCTCTCTCCTCTTGCGACATGAAATTAATTATCAATTAATCTACTTGATGAATCACTATAATATCCCATGATTCTTTCTCGAATCATGACCTAAAAATGAGGCCCAATATTATTTTTTCATTAAATAACTGTTCATGCATCATTTGATCTAGTATATCTAAATTTGGTATGTTTCCCATTAAAACACCTACTAATTCTCCTTACTAACAAACACCACAACATTGTCTGTTCAATATCTAAAACAAATGACCTTTGAAATTCCAAGCTCCATGGCCAGTTGGCCATTATTACTTTCATTGTAGAAATAAAAAACTTCAAATCCATTATCTATAGAGAATATCATCACTACATACATCACTGTTCCTGTTATGGGTTCACCATTTTTCATAGGTGAAACTTAAACTGAAAATACCATAGCTATAGCATGTTGAAAAAAATATCCATTTTGACTAAAACATGAACATTTTAATGGAGTGGTACTCTTTGGATGGTTGTTTTATCCACCAAATCACGAAACTCCCATTTTGGGCTACCCGTTTTGAACAGGTAATCATCCAATGCTCAATGCCCAGCTCTATAGTGTGTTCCTCCTCTTATTTTCAATTTTGAAACTCAAGATATTCCAAAGTATCCTTACTTTGACAATGATTTTTGAAACACCTAGATTGGAATTTACTATTTTTCATAGGTTTTTTGGAAATCAACCATGGGGTCTGCCACAATATGGTCCTTTCTAGTGGGCCCATTTTAGTAAACTCCTCAAAATTCCATTCATTATTTTATGGCCTTCACCTTCCTCTCTCCATGATTCCTAAAACACTTCTTTGGTCATTCTCTCAATCATTTAGTCTCCTTAAATAATTCCATCACACTTTCATATTTCCCATGGATATCCTTCCATTGGTAAAAACTCTTTTAAGACCAAGGACCATCTTCAATCAATATTTTTTCAATGATCACTACTAAAAAATGATGAATAAGTGATGACACCATTTATCAGCACTAAAAAAGTGCTTATAAAGGGTGAACTTTATCAATGCTAAATAAAAGCGCTGATAAAACTTGGTTTTTATCAGTGATAAATAACAGTGCAGATAAAGAGAACCCTTAATCATCACTGATAAAGGATACACTTTATCAGCCCTTATATAAAAGCACTGATAAAGAGTTGGCCACAAATGTGTGCGTCCCACATTGGATTCTGAGATGCACTATGAGATTATTTATATGTTTACACCAGACACCATATAGGCAATTAATTCGAAGTGGTGTTGGAGGATGCCTACCACCAAAGGTTCCAACCCATGCTGGTGTCACCTTTCTCCCATCATCAAGTGGTCCTGACCACCACACATCGACGTGATGCTCCAATGTGCTAGCTAAGCTCCTATCTCATCGTGTGGCATGCTCACCCTACGGGTTAGCTTTGGGCCTATTATGTGGAAGGCTTCCTAATGAGTTGAGGGATAGCCCACTGGCATATATATTTTTACCTGAAAAATAATAAACTTTCAAAAAAATCTCATGAGATTCATTATTAAATTTTAAATATATATAATTAATCTACTATTTATTACTATATATTAATATTAAATTTATTTGTTTTTATTAGTAAATATTTCATTAATAATTAACTCTTAAAAAAAATTCTCATCGTATTCGTAATTAAAATATAAATATATATAATTAATATACTATTTATTACTATATATTTATATATTGAATTTATTTATTTTTGTTAATAAATATTTTTTAATAATTTTTTAATTTTTTAATTTTTAATTAAATAATTCATATACTATATATTAATACACACACACACATATATTTAATTCATTCATTTTTATTAATAAAAATTAATTATTTTTTAATATATTTTTTTAAAATTTATTATTATTTAATTAAATAATTAATATACCATTTATTACTATATATATATTAAATTTATTCATTTCTATTAATAAATTCTATGTGAATACTTTTTAAAATATTGTTGTAATTTATTAATTTGTAATTAAATAAATAATATATTATTTATTACTGCAGACCATGGGTTTTTGGACCATGGTCCCCAAAATTTATTAAAATAAAAGTAAAGTATCAATGGGGCACATTTCCCCAAAACAAAAAGAGACACAACCCAAAAGACCCACAACACCATCGAGAAGACCTGCCAAGAACATGTTTGAAGCCCCACTATGGAGAAGACACCTACAAAACCAATCCACAGAAACCCTCACAAGAATCTTGCACCCTACGTGTGCCCTGATAGAGACGAAACACACAAAATAGAATACTACAACGTAGACCCAAACAACAGCAAAAAAATGTCCCAAAATCAAACACACCGCCCGAAAAAACCGCTTGCCATGATAAAGTTTCCACCCAAAGTCGCTCCATCCCTCTCATACCCAGCCTGGAATCCGCCCAAGCCCCATCCCTCGAATTTTTTTGATATGCGTTTTTAAAAAGAAAAATCTAAAAAACAGATTAGGTTTTTTTAAAAAAAATACTCTACAAAGGCGGCATCACCGATGCCGCCTTTTCCCTAAAACATTATTTTTTTATTTATATTTTTTATATAATTAAAATTTTAATGTTTTATTATTATGTTCGTATGGTTATACATACATACATACATATACATATATATATAACTTAATATTTCGACATAATTTATCTTTATTCAATTATGTGACTTTTCTAGTCTATATAATATAAATTATAAGACAAATATTAATTAAATTTTAAAAATTTCTTAAACATATAACAAGTAGTCCAAAATTAAAAGAATTTCTTAAAAAATCTTGGTGAAAAATTATTTATACCCTATCATATCCACATAATTGAAACTTGAAAATGTTTCAAGTACGTGACTTTGATAGCCTAAATAATATAAATTATAATACAAATATGAATGAAATTTTAAACATTGATTAAACATATAACAAGTAGTCCAAAATAAAAATAATTTCTTAAAAATCTTGGTGAAAAATTGTTTATAACCTATCAAATCCACTTACTTGAAACTTAAAAATGTTTCAAGTATGTGACTTTCCTAGTCTATATAATGTAAACTATTAGACCGATATGAATGAAATTTTAAATATTTCTTAAACATATAACAAGTAGTCCAAAATGAAAACAATTTATTAACTAATCTTGGTGAAAAATTATTTATAACCTTTCAAATCCACCTACTTGAAACTTAAAAATGTTTCAAGTACGTGACTTTGCTTGCCTATATAATGTAAACTATGTGACCAATATGAATGAAATTTTAAACATTTCTTAATCATATAACAAGTAGTCCAAAATAAAAAGAATTTCTTAAAAAATCATGGTGAAAAATTATTTATAACCTATCATATCCACCTACTTGAAACTTAAAAATGTTTCAAGTACGTGAATTTTCTAGCCTATATAATATAAATTATAAGAAAAATATGAATGAAATTTTAAACATTTCTTAAATATATAACAATTATTCTAAAATAAAAATAATTTCTTAAAAAATCTTGGTGAAAAATTGTTTATAACCTATCAATTCCACCTACTTGAAACATAAAAATGTCTCCAGTACATGACTTTGTTGGTCTATATAATGTAAACTATAAGACCGATATGAATGAAATTTTAAACATTTCTTAAATTGGAACTCAATTCACCCCCCTCTTGAGATTCCACTCTGACCAACAATTAATAATATTATTTTGATTTCAGTAGACCGAAAACATGTAAACAATAATGTACAATTGATGCCTATGTCTATGGCAAGGAGATTCCATCCCACATGGTGGTCTGCGAATAGGACATCCATGTCGAGTGTGCAGTGGTGTCTGATGACCCGGAGAAGGCATATCCTTGAGAACTGAAATGTCGACTGGCACATCCTCTATCTGGGTGTTAGTGGGAGGGGTTATCAACTGCATCTCGTACTGCCATCCGGATCCTTATCCCACTAGGGTGGTAGAAGGACCTGCCTACATCGCAGAGGGGAACCAAGCCTGAAATGGAGCTATACCCCAAGATGGTGATGGATCTGGAATCAAAAGTAGTGGAGGATCTAGAACCCATGATGGAGAGAAATGTGGATATCATGTCAGGAAAGATAGATCCTATGACACCTAAGGCACATCCTGAATCGACTGACCCTGGACTACTAGAGGGCCGACCTCTGCCTGTGGAACATGTGATGCCTCACATGCATCATGACGTTATCTACGTTTCCGTGGTCATGGCTCCTCAACACCAGCAACAGCTGCATGATGTTCCTCTGGGGCAGAAACCTCCTCTATCCGAGCCAGACGTGCAAAGATGCTCCTAGAAAGTGCACAAAAAGATTCCCTCGCCTCCAGCGTTGTAGCATATATGACTTCCCAGCTAAAGACCCCATCCTCTACATCACTCATGCGAACAAGATGCTCTGTGTGACTTCCCTATAAATAGATTCAAATTGAATTTGAAAATAATTCAATAAACAAACTAATGTAAATTTATTGACTTACCATCCTCTGCATCTCTATGTCAGGTTGGGTAAGATAAAGTATAGACTTCAGTTTATACCATGGCGCATAGTCAACCTGCTCTGAAAGAGAGAATCGATTCGTAGGAACACCCAGAATATGAAACTCTGCATGTCTGTGCCATCTGTCAATAAAATTGGCATGTACTTGGGACCAGCCATCATCCTGCCTCCCTATCAGCTTCATCCCATGAAGCCGGTCTATCTGTCTCGATGGTAATGAAATCGTCTGAGTATGAAAAAACCGGTTCATGATGTTGCCCCTCAATAATATGGAAGTGAATGAGGGGAACTACAACCATAACATCCTCAAGCCCAACATTGTTGTATGCTAGAAACTGATCCGTAATACTCTAGTATGGAAGCCATGAAATCTGAAATGACAAGTGATTTTGTCAAAAAAATACCTAACTAAAAACCAAAATTGATGTTATTATTAAATATGTTAGACAGTGATGGATTGTATATATACATACCTAATCAGGTAAGAGATAGTCCAACTGTAGCTGATATACGCTCAAATGCTGTCTCAGAACAACGCCAATATTGTCTCTAACACCACCTATAAAATACGTCAACAATAGTGACAAATAATGAGAAATTATAGTCAATAACTTAGAGTAGAATCAGAAACCAATAGAAATGACTTATCATACCAACGTCCATGTGGAGCATCGTGCAACATCTCCATCTCGACCGGTGGACCAGCAAGGTCAGGGCGGAATGCTGGGATGCGCTCCCATGCCCACATATGAATAAGGATAATGCATCCTACGAGACCTGTATGGTCCCTATGGGATAGCCTTCATAAGGATCTATATGTGTAAGCCAAGCAGGCTGATCCCCAACTATACGTCCCAGCCCGATCAAAGTCTTCTAGTAGGGGTAGATACATCATATGCATGTGCATCACCGAGTGATCAGTACACATGGTCCCACCAATGAGCTGTAAGATATATGCACGGGCGTAATGGATGTCGGTCTCCTCATCGTCATCATCCTATAAATGTGGAATTTGTGACTCCAACTAAGGAATAGATATGAATGATACATCTGTATCCCTACGGTCGGACAAAATATCAACTCCTAACAAGCACTAAGCATGGTCTGGCCAAGCTACACGAGTGAGTCAGATAACGGGTCTCCCCTGGATAGGCAGACCGAGAAGCACCACCACATCCTTAAGGGTGATGGTCATATCTCCCTCATGCAGGTGGAATGTGTGTGTCTCTGGTCTCCATCTCTCAACGAGGGCATCAAGTAGGTAATTATCTATAAATGTGAAATCAGATACGGTAAGGCCATAGAAGCCATCATATCACAAGTAAGGTCTAATGGAATTTGGAGGCTCCCTATGATGAAAATGGTGTGCTCGACGCACCTTGACCAATCGACCTGGATGAACCTCTAACATAGAATGTGAAATATGGGTAGGCTACTGAGTGAGTAGTATGGTATCATCCATCTGCATATAAACAAATGAGGGTTTAGGGTTTGAGGGTTTAGGATTAACTTCTTATGGATTGGATTAAGATAAACCATGTTATGTAGTAATGATGTTTTTGGAATTTATCTAATTATATATAACTTATGCTAATCATTATGATACTATAATTTGGTTATAGAATAGTTTACGAAAATATCACACATAATTTAACCAAAAACCATGTAAAAGGGAATATTTTTTTGGGGTGGGGTTTAGGTTTGAGGGTTTAGGGTTTCAAATTTTAATATCAAGGTTTATGAAAAATGTTTCTAGGTTAATAACATTTACTTTACATTATGGGTTAAGTGTTCTGATTTTGGATTTATGAAATAAATTCTATTATCTCAGATTTTATTTAAGGAATAAAGAGAAAGTTATTTCTTGAAAGCAGGAATACTATTGTGAAATAAGTTCTATTATCTAAAATATTGGGTTTTGAATTTGGTTAGACATATTTTGGAGGAGCTTTTTGATTAACTAATTATGGATTGGATTAAGATAAACCATGTCAATTAGTAATGATTTTTTTGGAATTTATCAAATTATATATAACTTATGCTAATCATTATGATACTATAATTTCATTATAGAATAGTTTAATTAAATATCACACATAATTTAACCAAAAACCATGGAAAAGGGTAGATTTTTTTGGGTTGGGGTTTAGGTTTGAGGGTTTAGGGTTTCAAATTTTAATATTAAGGTTTAAAAAACATGTTTCTAGGTTAATAACATTTACTTTACAATATGGGTTAAGTGTTCTGATTTTGGATTTATGAAATAAATTCTATTATCTTCGATTTTATTTAAGGAATAAGGATAAAGTTATTTCTTTAAAGAAAGAATACTATGGTGAAATAAGTTCTATTATCTAAAATATTGGGTCTTGAATTTGATTAGACATATTTTGGAGGAGCTTTACGATTAACTACTTATGGATTGGATTAAGATAAACCATGTAAATTAGTAATGATGTTTTTGGAATTTATTTAATTATATATAACTTATGCTAATCATTATGATACTATAATTTCGTTATAGAATAGTTTACTTAAATATCACACATAATTTAACCAAAAACCATGGCAAAGGGAAGATTATTTTGGGTTGGGGTTTAGGTTTGAGGGTTTGGGGTTTCAAATTTTAATATTAAGGTTTAGAAAACATGTTTCTATGTTAATTAAATTTAATTTACAATATAGGTTAAGTGTTCTGATTTTGGATTTATGAAATAAATTCTATTATCTAAGATTTTATTTAAGGAATAAAGAGAGATTTATTTCTGAAATCAAGAATATTATTCTGAAATAAGTTCTATTATCTAAAATTTTGGGTCTTGAATTTAATGAGACATATTTTGGAGGATCTTTACAATTAACTAATTATGGATTGGATTAAGATAAACCATGTCAATTAGTAATGATGTTTTTGGAATTTATCAAATTATATATAACTTATGCTAATCATTATGATACTATAATTTCGTTATAGAATAGTTTACTTAAATATCACACATAATTTAACCAGAAACCATGGAAAAGTGAAGATGTTTTTGGGGTTTAGAAAAATGAGGAAAAAATAAGAGATAACAACATTTAGTTTACAATATGGGAATGTCACAATGAAGACAATACATCATTATGGATGAGACTGTGAAATTGAACCAACAACGTTAGGGAATCGTTTCTGGTTATGAACTTCTTTATGACATATCACGCATCGCAAACTCTATCCTTGTTCTTGAGGCCAGTCTATCTCATTATGCATCATACTCGCCTTCAGTCTCCCATGAGGGCATAACTGATTCATGTCAGGTATCACTATAGGCTAGCCTTCGGGCATTGGGAAATAATGATACTCCCCAATAGGTGTCCATGGTGCAGCATAACAGTTAGCAATGGTATCCATCCGGTACACTAGATCAACATATGCTTCCCATGAGATGTTCACAGAGGCACATGCTGCGATGGCGTGTGTACCTGGAAACCATAAGGCCTGAAAGTTTCCACATTGACATTGCCTTGTTTCTAGTAATACCACCATTTTTTCACCGATGCGATTTGTGATGGGGTATGAACGATCTTGAACTTCAAACCAGGAGTCTTCTCTTCAAAAGGGACAGACATGATAACCAGAAGCTTCTTCAATATTATTTTCAATCTCTCGTTGAAAGTGTCTTTCATATCTTAGCCCCTACTGTATTCCTTCTGATGCTAGTTTTTGTCTATCCACAAAGTACTTCATGAATCGATATAAGGTCTCCTGAACTAAGGTGGTTATAGGTAGCTTGTGAAGCCCTTTGAATATACCATTGATGCACTCCACAATGTTTGTCGTCATGTGTTCGTACCTCTTCCCCCCGTCGTATGCCAATGTCCATTTCTCTTTTGAAATCTGGATCATATAATCATAAAATTCTTGATTAACCTGACGGATTTTTTTAAAACGTTCTTCAAACCGCTATTGGTCCGACTCATATGCTACAAATCATAGATGAAATTTCACATAAATTGATTTTATCTTTATATTGAAATAGTAAAACAGAACGAATAGAATGCGTACCAAGCCTCGTGATTGCCTTCTTCATTGGTTCATTGTGGAATTTTTTATGCACATTGCTAGCAATGTGTCTAATGCAGAACCGATGATGTGAATTTGGGTATCTCCATGTATGAGGATTTTCATTAATTGTCTCATTAATTGCACGATGGCAATAAAATATCAAACAAACACCCCGAATGTTGGTGAAATGGTTGCTGATACATGCCAAAAACCTACTCCTTGATTCATAGTTTTATTTCTCTACAATGGAAAATGTAAGAGGGCGAGGTGAACTACTTCCATCTTGGGTTGCCGAAATCAACAATACGCCCTTGTATTTTCCATACAAAAATTTTCCATCAATCTGAATAAACTGTTGGTAGAAACGAAATGAGGAGATACAGGGAAAGAATGCCCAGAACAACCGATGAAATTGAACACGAGATGGATCAAGTCGGTTATTGTGAGACACATGTTCGTTTGTATCTAGATGGAAGAAAACTTGGTTATGATTCCTCAGTAAGTCTAGAAATTACAGCAACACCTGATATGAGTCATCCCAATAACCATAGACCTTCACGATTGCCTTCTGTTTCACCATCCATGCCTTATTATAGGAAATCTTATTACTGAATGTCTGTTGAATCCTCTCTTGCACAAGGGATATTGGAACATCTTGGCATGTCCTAATCATCTCAAAAATAATAGATGACACAAAGTTTTCATCCAATGAGGTATGATCTTGTGTGAGGTTTGGCTGAATGCAAGTATGAGCCGCCTCAATCCTCGAGTTTCTCCAACCTCCAAATGTAATGTCTGGAATCACCCTCAAGGGAAATCTACAATCATCCTCATACTTCTCACACCGTATAACATATTTACTATGGCATGATTCATGAACTACATAGTTGAAGTATCTATCAATATGAAATATCTTTTGCGTGCTTTTTAAGGCATCATTACTAGAAAAATTCCTTCTAATATATAAGGTTTTGTCCACCTCACTAAACCTATCTGGTACACATCCGGTGAACTCAGTTTCCAGTGTGAGAACAGTATTGTCGAATTCAGGCACACGTGTCATTACTTTTGACCAAGATGAAATGAGTGGTGGATGATTTATTGTAGGTTGAGGTTGATGTACAACTAATGCATTTCTCAAAACCTCCTACCTATCTTCCGTTGGTCCCTCCTCATCAGCACTGTTGTCACCATATGATCCATCATTACGAAACTCCTCATCGAAAGTCAGATTGACATGTATATCTGAGAGATCATCTAGGTTGTCCTATTATACTGCATCATTTGGAATAGGCTCAATTTCATGGGGTGGGATGTCTTCAACCACTCTAGTAATTCTACATCTTCGTACAAGTGGACGTTTTTGTTGTACAGTAGCAACATCAATGTATAACTCCATCATGGTACCATCTGATCGTTGAGGAAATAAATTAATTGCTTGGACCCACTGCGCATCAGCAACCAATGGACAAGCTAGATGTCATAGTGGTGTCAGAAATTGCAATTGTCTATTGCTCATAGACATGATCTCTTGATCGGGTCCCATATTTAAGGAACCAAGAATTCTCTCTTGAAGGACACTTATGGTTACACAATCAGTTGTACTATCCACTAAAATTGGTTATGTACTGTAAAAAGCTCCCTTCTTAGTTTGAATAACCTCCCCATAGCAGTACACACAAGAAAACATGACTCTCTATGTCAAAAATGTTAGTTTCATCAAAATTATGATAGTGTAACAAATATTAACAATGATGTTTGACCATATGATATTTATTAGAATGTAATTTTAGGGTTCCTTTATATACCCTAAAATATGCTACTGATGTTTGACCATATGATATTTATTAGAATGTAATTTTAGGGCGCCTTTTTATTTAATGTGTTTGTTTTTCTTCATTTCACTTTATATGTTCATCAGTATCGTTAGCTAATCATTATATGGATCCATGTTTTAATCCTATGTTATTTATTAATTATTCTATAATTAATTATGTCTAATAATAACTATTATTTCTAAACTATATAATCTTTAAATTTTAGAACATTTTCTTCTCCATTTTATTTTAAATAATTATAATTGTCATTTTAAACTGATTTTCTTAATACAGTTTTTAAATAATCAATCATTCTTTAATCACTATTTAATCATTATTAAGTTTTTTTTAAATTATTTATTCTTTAATTGTTAATCCTATTATATTCATTAGTTAATTATAATTAACTAATAATAAATTTAATTCGTTAATGCTTTTGTCCTATTTTCATTCTATAACATCATATTTATCATTTTATCATTGATAATTATACTGATTTAATTTATATTTTCTTAGATATTTTAGTAGTTTATAAGGAAAATATGAATCCTCTTAAACATATCCCCAGGGAGTGTCAAACTAGGATGCAACAAGGCCCGTTATCGTGAACCAGTTCATGTTCGAGTTTAGCTCAAAGCGGAGTTTTCAGGTTTTAACCCTATGTACATCTGTGCCAGAGCCACATCCACTTGTTTGTATTCAGACAGGAATTTAATTGCTTAGATAACCACATAATATTTAAGCTACCAAAATTTCAAAATACTTAATCCTAAGTTAGTATATACTTAATCTATACCACCTAACAATAATTATTTCAAACTATATATAACTAATTATAGAAACTAAATAACCAAATATTAAGAACTACCTAAACTACTTAAAAAAATGAAATATTTAAAACTAAAAAGAATTAAATTAAATAAATAAAAACATTACATTAAATAAAGAAACATAACTCTAAATGAAACTTCGTAAAAACCCACACAACAAATGAATTTTTTAGAGAGAGACAGGGAGAATTTAGGAGAGATAAAGGCGAGGATCAAGTGAAAAGAGGGGGGAGGGGTACCCTTTCATAGGGAGTTCAGGCCAAGGCGGCATCGTAGATGCTGCATTTTCCATGTCATCGATCCGAGACAAAGACGGTGCGGGGGAGAAAAGCTGGCATCGCCGATGCCGCCTTTGTAGCGTATTTTTAAAAAAAAATAACCTAATGCATTTTTTAGAATTTTTTTTTTAAAAAAACATAAAAAAAATCCCCCATCCCTCTCATAGCTAGCGTGAAACCACACATCCCGAGTGTGCACATCCCGCTGACTCAAAGTCACTGCCTGAAATGATCGCCATCAATCACCCTACCTTCATCACCCATTATGATTGACCAACCAGAGGTCGCCGCTTCTTCTTCCGAGGCCAACTTTGGCCCACTTGGCATCGTATAAATCCACAAGACTTCATCAGCCGCCAAAATCCATGCATCGCCTGCCCAAAAAGCCCCCAATTAATCACTATGAGCTCATGAAGCCGACATTTCCAGACCACATCCAAAACCCAAGCATCGCCGCTCGGTAGTCGCTATCTACAACAACCTGATTAAACTGTATCCTTCAAATAGACGTCACCTCTACGGAGAACCTCTGTGACCCAACCCCATTGGCCACCACCCCGTACCCTAACATGCAGATCTGGGTGATTCGAAAGCAGGGAAGGACGCTGCTCCCCGCCGTTGGGCCTCTACCGGCTCATCCACTGGGATTCCGCAAAGCCACACAGAGCTCGAAAGACATCTTCAACTGCAACAACAATCACCATCTTCCCCACATCATCCGATCTACATCCCAGTCTATCGGCCACTGTCAGAATCCGACACACCCATCAAACCATGACACCGATTCAAAGATGAACTTACATACCATGCAAGTTGTGGTTCCAATAAAATTATTAAAAAAAAGAATAAATTATATATATATATATAGAAATAAATATACCAATTAATTAATTAGTATATCAATTATTTAATCAATTTATTCATTTTTATTAATTATAAACAATATATTATTTATTTAATTATATTTTTTTGAGAAAAATGAGCTCAGAGGCTCTATATTGATGAAAAAAGATAGGATTAAACTAGTTTGAAAGAAGACATTTTACATTTGTCTCCTAGAAAAACATGAAGCATATCCATAGGGAGAGTAGTGGAACCTATGAATCCTTCTGTAGTTATACCTTTGTTTTCAAGGCCATCAGAAAGGTAGTTTGCTTTCTGGAATGTGTGGGTTATGAAATAATTCATTGAAGAAAGTTTGTCAAGATAGTTCACCCACTTGGCAGCCATATTCGAAGAAAGGCGTATCTTTCTCATTCTAATGGCCAAAACGATGGCAGTAGAGTCACATTCAAACCATATATATTTAAATAATTATGAAATTTTAATAAATATATTTAATGTCTACTCATTTTTAATCATTCAATTTCTCTCATTTTTAACTTTCATACATTTAAGATTATATATTCATTAATAATGTTACAAATTTATTTGTGAATAAATATTTTTATATAAATATATTTATAAATGTATATTTAATATATTTATAAAATTATATATTTATAATTATAAATAAATAATTTTTTAAAAAGTATTTATATAGTTATAAATAAATAAATATATTTAAATAATTATAAAATTATAATAAATATATTTAAATAACAAATATTTTTATTATATTTATATTTATATTTATATATTAATAAATATATATATATAATTAGGTAAATATATTTATAATTATATAAAAATATTTATAAAAATATTTATTTATAATTATAATTGAAAATATATAACTATAATTATATTTATAAATACTATTTACAATTATTTTAAAATATTTATATTTATATAATTAATAATTTGCTTATAATTATGTATAGTATTATTATTTATAATTATATTTATAAATACAAATTTACAATTCTTTAAATATATTAATAATTAAATATATTTATATTTAAAAAAATTATTAATGAAAAATTTATTAATAAAAATGAGTAAATATAATACTTATAGAAATAAATAGTATATTAATTATATATAATTAAAATTAAATTATTAATACTATGAGATTTTTTTAAGAGTTAATTATTTTTAGGTAAAAATATATGCAAGTGGACTAACCCTCAACCCACTAGGTAGCCCGCCACATTGCATGTCCAAATTAGGTCTTCTAGGTAAGCCAACCAATATATATATATATATATATATAGTAAATATATTTATTATTTATATACCAATATTTATAAATATATTTATTTATAATTATAATTATAAATATATATCTATAATTATATATATATATATATATATAATTCTTTTAATATATTTATAATTATTTAATAATTATTTTTTATAGTTATGAATATTTATATTTATTTATCATTATATTTGTAAATACATATTTACAATTCTTTGAATATGTTTACAATTATATACATTTATATTTAAAAATTTCATCAAGAAAATATTTATTAATAAAAATAAATAAATTTAAAATATATAGTAATAAATAGTATATTAATTATATATATATATATATATATATATTTAAAATTAAATTATGAATACTATGTGATTTTTTTAAAGTTAAATTATTTTTTGGAAAGAATATATGTCAGTGGGCTAGCCCCCAACCCACCATGCATTCGACCACATAGAAGGCCCAAATTAGGCTCGTCGGCTCGACCAACTCACAAGGAGAGCTCGCCACATGATGAGAGAATATTAGATGGGAATCTAAAGCATCAAGAAGGTGTGTGGTGCTCAGACCCACATGACAATGGGAAGAAGGCATCATCAGTATGGAGTGACACTGACACGGGGCGGCACCAGTGGCGGTTGGTGTCGTCTAAAATTTGTCTGACTTCATTACTGGTATGGTGTCGGGGGTCAACATATTAGAAGCACAAAGTGCGTCACATTATTCGATGTGGGACACACACATATATGGTTAACCCTTTATTAGTTCTAGAAAAGAGTTGATAAAGAGTTGTTTTATCATCACTTTTTATTTTAGTGTTGATAAAACCCCTATTTATCTGTGTTTTTTATAAGCATTGATAAAACCCTTCCTGATCTTTTAAATAGAACCCTAACTGAACCAATTTCTCTCACACCATTCAAGATCTCGTGAATGTTCATCCCTGTTACTACTCTCCCTCGACCTTATCTCGTATGAATCAACCCTCTCAAATCCTAAGTTATGTTATTATTTCTCCTCCTTTCTCATTTATATTTTTGTTCCGTTTATTTTCTATTTTCTATCATTTGTCATCTTGGTTCCTATTTTCTCATCATTTTTTATCCTTTGTTTCTCAAACTCTTTACATTCTGGAATTAATTAGTTATTACATGATCACGGGTTTGTATAAGGGTGTGAAATCTGGAAAAAAATATTTATTTTCTTTATTAATCTTTGGTTCGTCTTCTAGTTGTTTATAGTGGTCCATTAATAGGGTGTCAAATTAATGAAAACAATATTTTTTCATTGGACAAATTATCAAGGATATAAAAAATATATATTTCATTAATATCTTTAATGAAATATCTAAATACATGTTCTTCACTATCATAAAAATAGAGCATCCTGATTTTTTTGTAAAGAATTACCAACTTTTTGATAAAAGTGGCTAATTTATCAAACTCCAATTTTTTTAATTATTTTTTTCCAATGTGATTTTTTATATATTTTTTATGATTTATCAATAATAGTATTAGATTTAAATGAATAAATATTGAGATGTACGACTCCCTAGAAATGGTGACATTGAAATGTTGTTAGAGGCCTCATAAATCAACAATGATTTCAAGAATAATTTGATTTTTATAGCTTTTCTGAATAAGGCCATCTATAAAATAGAAAAAAGCACTCTAAATCCTAATATGATATTATTTATTAATTCTTTTAATGAATTGAATCAAGTTGAGTAGTTAGGATGATTATTGTGTATGTATACATGTTCTAAAATTAAATAATTGTAGTAAAACACTGTTATCTAGGAATGGTAGTGAAATATAGCTTCACCTAGACGTATCCATATTTATTTATAAATTCTGTTATCATAAAATTGTTATTTCAATCAAATTTATTCTTAAATAACCACCACCTATTTATATTATATCATTACATTAACTTTCAGAGAGCTCCTAGATACACACAATCTCACCTCCAACATATTATATATTGATAATAACTCCACAGAAATATAATGTCACTAACTCTATTCAACCCATAGTATATTTATCATGAACCCACTCCCTCAACCTTTTCCTTATAAGAAGCTAAGAACTTTTGAAATTCAGTCCTTAGATCAAAGGTCTTTTTCTTATCATAGTGTAATTCAAGGATTTATTTGAATGTTGAAATTACAATGGCTGTATCAGCAAGAGTTTATGTAAAAACATCTAATTAATCCTTCTCGTGGTTGCACAAATTAAGGTTCCCCTTATAGGTATCATAACACTTCTGCTATTTTTTTTAGCTTTAGGTAGTAAATAAGAAATGTTTGATGGGGATTCTCTAACTCCCCATCCTGGGAACCTTTAGATTTAAGGACTAAACTATCATCATCATCAGCATCATCTACCAAATAGTTATTATTTCATATTTTTTAATGGGATTCACCCCCCATATCTTCTATACATACACCTATGTTTCTTGAACTAATATGAGTAGTAGTCATCCCATACCAGGTACCAGTGATTATTTTGGTTGAATTCAGAGGATAAAAACTATCACCAGTGGAGTAATTCCTATCTAAAATTCAATTAACAATTTCGTTGAAAGCATGCTAAAATTATTTGAAACATTCAAATGATGGGTTCCCCCTACTAGAATTATCTATAACTTTCTCCCTTGATTATGAATATACTATCCATATGAATTTATTTTTATACAAAATGAATATTTTATGAACCTAATAGGATGGATTTTAATTAAAAATGGATTCACGCTAATCGTATGAAAAAAAGTAAAAATATGGAGTTAAAGAGTTCATCTAGTTTGCAATAGAGCATGCATAAAACTCTTCTAAAATCCATTGTCTGTGTTTACATTGTTTTTATTTAAGAAAAACTAGTCTGGAAGAGTTGGAAGAATATTTTTATTTGTCATAGAATAGATCAGAGCTATAAATACTAGAGTAAACTTGGGAAAAAACTGAATGTGCACAATGATTGGAATGCTGCTTTGGTTTATGGATCATTTGATATGAATAACACTATATGTGATGATGTAGATCATATGGAAGAAATGATAATGGAAATTGAAGATGACCTTCATGATTTTACCAAGTTATTTGATAATTTAAATAACTACGCAAAGAGACCATTTTATTCCGATTGAACTAAATTCACAACATTCTCACCTCTGTTGAAGTTATACAATTTGAAAGTTGGTAGTGGATAGAGCAACATAGGCTTTAAAAAACTACATGGTCTCCTGAATGATATGCTACCAATAGAAAATGAACTTCTTTCTCAAACATATAATGCTAGATGAATTCTTTTTTCAATGTGAATGATCTCTAAAAAAATACATACTCTTCCAAAAGATTACATATTGTTTCTCAAGGACTATGAATCACTCATAAAATTACCTAAGTGTGGTATGAATCAATATAAGAAAGATGAATCAAGTCCCTCAAAATATTTACGGTAATTTTTTATCATTCCACATTTTAGATGACTTTATTGATGTTAGGAAACCATGGGATATTTGAAATGGAATTCAAATACAAGAATTAATGATTTTAAACTACATCATCCACCAGACTCTCCTCAGTAGAATAAAATTTATTATGAGTATCCTAAATTTGTAAATGAGCTGATAAACTTCCTTCTTGTGTTTTTTACTGATGGAACAAATCCATTTGGTGCATAGATTAGTACTCATAGTAAATATCTATTTATTTTGGTAAATTATAAATTTCCTCCATAGTTATGCGTAAAACATAAATACATTATGTTTTCACTACTTATATCTACAACAAAACAAACTAATAATGATATTGATTTCTATTTGGATCTATTGATCAAGGATTTACAATTGATATGGGATATTCGTGCTAAAATGTATGATGCTCATAGAAGTGAAGAATTCAAATTGAGGGCCATGATGCATGAGATGATAAATGACTTTATTGCTTATGGAAAATTTTCAGGCTATAACATTAAAAGAATGTTGGGGTATCCCATTTGTGAAGAATGCACATACTCAGTTTGGCTAAAACATTCCTTGAATATTGTGTTTTAAGGAAATCAAATTTTTTTACCTCTACGACCTAAATAAAAAATCCTTGATAACAATATTTTATGGGAATACATAACATGGTACAACAATGTCTCCACTAATGGGTGATCAAATATTCGATAAATAAAAGATACTGACATTATTTTTGGTAAACCATTTTCAAAAAACCTTATGAAATAAAGTTGTAAAAAGAGATCAATTTTCTTTGAATAACCATACTGTAATTTTTTTATGTCATAAATTTTCATGATATCAAGAATATAGAAAAAATATATTTGATAATGTTATTGGCATGTTACCAAATGTTCCTGAAAAAAAATATGACGTCAAGGCCAGGTTAGACATGATTCACATGGGGATAAGGGAATGACTAGCACTGGTGATGGGTAAAATGTAGACTTTTATTTCTACGACATCTTACACTATATCCAAACAAGAAAAATTGAAAATTTTCATTTTCCATAATGGTGTAAAAGTTTAACAGGGGTATTTATCAAATATCAAGAATGTCTTTTCAATGAGTAATTTGAAGTTATAAGGACTAAATCTCATGACTTTCATGTTTTTATGAAATATTTGATTCCCATAACATTAAGTTTCATTCTACAAAAAAAATTTATGACATAAATTAACAAGAATATACTTCTTTTTGAAATACATATGTAGTTTATATTTAGAAATGGTAAAGTTTACAATCACGAATTAGGAGGTTGAATTAATATTATGTGAACTAGAGATGTTCTTCCCACCATAATTATTTGATATAATGGTCCATATGATGGTTCAATTGGTTAGAGAGGTTCAACTATGTGGTCCTATCCATTAAATATGGATTTATCTCATTGAGTAGTCTATAAATATTTTGGAAGTGTATATCAAGAATCAAATTCATCTAGAAGGTTGAGTTATAGAGCAATATTTTGTTGAAGTAGCTGTCGAATTATTTATCGATTATGTATTAGATGTTGATAGCATCAGTCTCCCAATGTCTCATCATAGTGGATGCCTTAAGGGAAAAGGGATTTTAGAAAGAGATGATATTATAATTACTATCATAGGGTGAGAGAAAGGACACCTTTACATTTTACATAACTGTGAACATGTTGATCTATACGTTGAATCCAAAAAAAATATTAGAAATTTAAATCCATCAAGTGATGAATAATGGATATCAAATACAAATAATCAATAGTTTATAGGATGGTTCTAAGATAATATTTATAAGGAGTTATCTGAAAATATGAATTCAATTATCGAATGTCTTCAATTGTTTTCTAGGGGACTAAATGAAAATGTTATTTCTTATACTGTGTTTTCAATTAATAGTTATACATTATATAAAAAAGAACATGACAACCACATTACAATGAAAAAATGGATTTACCCTTGTGGAAGAATCGATGAACATATCTAGTTATAAAAAGTAGAAATCTAATTTATGTTAATATTTCATATTTTGGTATCATTGAACATATATATGAGTTGGATAATACAACATTTCAAGTGCTGATTTTAAATTACTAGTGGGTTGACAATAGGAGTGTGGTGAAAATTAATGAAATGGGATTTGTGAAGGTGAATTTTAGTGTGGAATAGTATAAGGATGATCCGTTCATGATGGAATCACAAGAAGTGTACGTATTTTAAATTTTAGATAAAAAAACAATAATTCTTCAATTGTCCTATTGGAAACTAAAACAACTATAGTTTCAAATAAAAAATCAATAATGGGTGTCCCTTTTATTGGGATATCTCAATCATTTCATGGTGGTCTTAATATAGACAATGTCTTGTACATTAGAGGGGACCAAAAAAGTGTATTTGGATTCTAGATAGAGGATCCAAATCCCTTCAACCTTTAAATAAAATTAAGAGAGTTTAATGAGAAATTTATATTTTTAATATAGTTTGACATTCCTCATAATAATATATGTTTTATATTATATTGAAACAATATAAATTAAATATTTTACTTCTCATGCAAACAATAATT